>OX336389.2:1512791303-1514171245 GCA_946902985.2 Meconema thalassinum
AACCGAAACGTGTCCACAAATCGAAGCTTAACATTTCCTACATATTTGGTAAAGGAAATGTACTTTTCTTTGGAGTTAGCGATAACATCCACTCTCTCAGGAGTACATCCCAATTGCTTTTACAATGAAATTTGCGTCGTAGCCACTCATATTATGTAGAAACACAGGAACGGGGTTACGTGTTTTACACCTCAAATTACAGTTATTGTGAGCACTTCCACGGTACTCCCCTGTAATGTGGCAGTGGTCTCGAACTTTCCAGTCCTCTTTGGTAATGGTTTTTTGACACAAATAACAGGTTTCAGAACATTGGAACTCTGATTCTTGATCCAGGTGTTAAGGCCTTTGGAACATTTAAGCTGTAAAAGTCGATCAATTTCATTAGCTATTGAGATCAAACAGTCCATAAACTTACCTGCAGCGTCAGGTCCACGATAAATAACAGGTTGTCTTGGAATGTTTGTCTTTATGTGTTCCACAGCAGGTGAGGGTTTAACGTATATACCAAACTCAAAAAGATAAAAAAAGTTTTATTATAAAAAATAAAGGACATAGAGTCCATTCTTTTATGCCCATAGAACACTTGTAGAAATGTTTGGTTTGATGAAAAATCGCCTACTTTCCAAATTGAACTTTTTTTCATTTTCGTCATACAGACCTGGGACTTGGTTTTCAGGTTTACGGGGTAGGGACCTTTCGTTTATGTCAAACAAACTTTTTTGTAAAGTTCCTAGTTTCCAAATAGTGACAATTTTTCAAAATTCATTTTCTTTTGTCCTAGAGACCTGAAATTTGGTACGGGGATAGACGGTCCCTGACAAAAAATGGACTTATTGAATATGAGACATCTTTTGAAGTCGTTTTAAATCCTATATTTCATTCGTTGCGATACGTGCAAGGATTTAAATTCATACCTTAAAGAGTCCAAACAGCAAATAATACAAGCTATGCAGAAAGAACTAGCAATGCACAAGTCGATAAAAGTTAATCTTGTGGCTGAATGTAGAATCATTCATACATCTACCAATGAAATTACAGATCGTGCTTTTAAAACACGAAATCAGGCCCTATTTTTGGAAACGGACTTAAGTAGTTTCTTGGAAACACAATTTACAAAGTTAACTACGGAAATGGAGGAATCTGAGCTAAAAGGCAGTAATTGGGCTTTGTTAGGAGTGGAAGGAGTACGATTGAAAATAAATAAGTACAATCACTTGCGTGGAAGCACATATATTCCATTACCAGCAGCTATACAAGCAAGAAAATCCTGCATTAATCCTGAAAACTTGAAAAATGAAAAGAGTTTTATGTATGCCATTTTAGCAAAACTGGTTAAAAAGAATGCTCATCGCATTAGTAAATACAAGGACCTGGACAACAAGTATGATTTTTCTGTAATATCGTTTCCTACATCGCTAGCTGACATTCCCAAATTTGAAAAAGCCAACGATATATCCATTAATGTATTTGGATTGGAACAAAACAATAAACTGTTCCCTCTAAAGGTAGTGGATCAAGAGCTGCAAGACCATCGTGACCTCCTTCTGCTAAGTTCATCATCCGGCCAGAACCACTACGTCTTTATCAAAGATTTTGATAAACTAGTAAGACATCAGATTACCCGCTATGAACATAAAATATATACGTGTAAACGGTGTTTTACACACTTTGATAATCGATATGGTCAACGAGGAATGGAAAAATTGAAAGAACATAGAGCTTTGTGTGTCCAGCATGACATTGCTAGGGTTGAAATGCCTATTAAAAACTCCATTGTCAAATTCTTAAATGTTGAAAAAATGCTGAGAATACCTTACGTTATCTATGCAGATTTTGAAAGTATACTCTTACCCTATAAAACATATTTACCCAATCCTAAAGCAAGTTATACAGTGCCATACCAGAGTCATGTTCCTATGAGCTTTGGTATATACGTTAAACCCTCACCTGCTGTGGAACACATAAAGACAATCGTTCCAAGCCAACCTGTTATTTATCGTGGACCTGACTCTGCAGTTAAGTTTATGGACTGTTTGATCTCAATAGCTAATGAAATTGATCGACTTTACAGCTTAAATGTTCCAAAGGCCTTAACTCTGGATCAAGAATCAGAGTTCCAATGTTCTGAAACCTGTTATTTGTGTCAAAAACCATTTACCAAAGAGGACTGGAAAGTTCGAGACCACTGCCACATTACAGGGGAGTACCGTGGAAGTGCTCACAATAACTGTAATTTGAGGTGTAAAACACGTAACCCCGTTCCTGTGTTTCTACATAATATGAGTGGCTACGACGCAAATTTCATTGTAAAGCAATTGGGATGTACTCCTGAGAGAGTGGATGTTATCGCTAACTCCAAAGAAAAGTACATTTCCTTTACCAAATATGTAGGAAATGTTAAGCTTCGATTTGTGGACACGTTTCGGTTAATGCCGAGTAGTTTGGAAAACTTGGTTTCCAACTTAACATCATACCCTGAAACAGAAAAGTACTTTGGAAAAGAAAATGCAATGCTCATGACTCGTAAAGGGGTATTTTGTTATGACTACATTGACTCATGGGAAAAGTTAAGTGAAACGTGTTTACCTCCAAAAGAGGCATTCTTTAACAAATTAAGTCAAGAAGATGTTAGTCAAGAAGACTATGAACATGCCAAAAATGTCTGGAAACAGTTCAACATTAAAACTCTAGGGGAATATAGTGACCTCTACCTAACATCAGATGTACTCCTTCTTGCAGACAGCTTTGAAACGTTTAGAAACAAAACACTAGAAACACACCGAGTGGATGCTGCACACTTTTTTACTTCGCCTGGTTTAAGTTTCAGGGCAATGCTCCTTTACACAGGCATTGAACTGGGATTGCTACAGGATTACGATCAGATTCTTTTATCGAGTCTGGAATACGTGGAGGCATATGCCAGGTGTCTCATCGGTATGCTGAAGCTAACAATAAATACATGGAAACCTATGATTCTGAGAAACCATCGCAGTTTATTACCTATGATGATGCCAACAACCATTACGGGTGGGCTATGTGCCACTCCCTTCCTTAAGGTGGATTTCAGTGGGTTTCTTCAGATACTGTTGATCTAGAAAAACTAAAGAAAGACGATCCTGTGGGATACATTCTAGACGTTGATGTTGATTACCCATCTGACCTTCATGATCTACACAACGATTTACCTTTCCTACCAAAGTGTACACAACCTAAGGATTCGTCTCTTAAAAAACTAATTCCTCATCTTGGAAATCGAAGGCGATATGTTGTTCACTACATGGCATTAAAACAGGCTTTAGATCATGGAATAAAATTGATAAAAATTCATCGTGTGTTAATGTTTAAACAAATACCTTGGTTAAAGGCATACGTTGATTTTAATAACAACCTTCGAAAACAAGCCAAAAATGATTTTGAGAAAAATCTGTACAAATTATTCAACAATGCCATTTTTGGGAAAACAATGGAAAATATCCGTAAAAGAATGGACATACGTCTTGTGACTGACAGCAAAAAGGCAGAAAAGCTAATAGCTAAACCAACATTCATCGACAGAACAATTTATGGTCCTAACCTAGCTGCTTTCCACATGGCTAAACGTAACATTGTATTCAATAAGCCTATATATATTGGAATGTGTATACTGGATATTTCAAAAACTCTAATGTATTCCCACCACTATGATGTCCTGCTACCCTATTATGGAATGAACAATCTTAAACTCATGTATATGGATACCGACTCGTTCATTTTTTTGGTTAACACCCCAGATGTATATTGAGACCGTTTAGTTGATGTCAACAACCACGATGACTCAACTAACGACACATAAATCAAATAAAAAAATACCGTGAGGATCAGGTGACCTTCCATAAAGGCTAAAGCGGCACGAGAGTCCGTAGTCCACAGGGATCGTGGTACATGGTGACGATGGTCATAGACCGCCTAAGGAAAGGTTCACCTTAAAACTAGACTGAGAAAATAAACATCCAGACTCATGTAAAACACCGTGAAAATTTATTAAAATTCACAAGCCCCTAGCCTAGTTCGGAGGGTTATAATCGGCTAGTCCGCAAATTAATAAATAAACAAAGATAAAGAACAGGTCCCCCTACCTGAGAAGTTACTGAAAACCCTCGCGAAAGATCTAACTCACAATGATAAAGCAACAACAGCAACGCTAGGAATATGGTACGACGCAAGTCCCTAGTTCAAGTTACAAGATCAAGCTAATATCTGAATTTACATTTAACAGGGTAGCAAAACAAATCTAGGTTAGGATGGTACCATTTCGACATTTAAATTTAACATTAATTCAACTAGCTAAGTCCTATCAATTAACAAAATTTACGGCGATGACGTCCGTAAAAGAAAACAATTATATCCAAGAGCTAAGTGTACAGCCATGAAAAACAAACAATTTAATTATGCTTAATAACTATGTGCTAACAGCACACAATAAAGTAACATGTAGGGTTTAATACACTTGACATCATAAATTAATAACGAAATAGACACAGTAGTTTTTATTAAAAATTCCTGCCTACACCTTGGTTTACTCTTTGTAAACCATAGTCATCTAATGTGTATAGTTACGGTGACGAATGCGCAGTTGAGACCACGTCTGACATCGCATGGCCTGAGCTCCACAAGCTACGAACTCAAGGTTCGCACATGCTTCAGGTCGCTACAAAAATGTCAACTGTCCTAGTCATTTCCTCACAAGGAAATTATCTTCAACTGCACGGCTATGTCAACAGTTCCAGAATGCAAAGAACAAAGTTAGATAGAAAGAATCGTTAGTTAGGCTTGTTTTACAACAATTATGCGTCTTATTATTAGAATGTCGGTTTATAGGTTTATCGTAGGTTTATGGCGAATAACATTGACAATAGCCTGGGCACGGAGTGTCTCCAACTGAGATCATTCTCCACCAAAAAGCCTCGACTCAACAGTCGGAATATAATCAACGAGTATAACAACTCGGACACACAATAACACGGGTTACCAGCGGCGCTAAGCTCGCGTTCAATAACTCTGGGATAGGCCTGTACAACAGTTACCTTCCACTAACATCTGGTCAACGGGATCATCCCCGGACAAAGCATACAATAACATCCTGCTATAACAGGGTAGACTTCACCATCCTATAGAAAACCTTACATAACTGTTCCTGTCATACGACAATACACGCAACAGAGCGTTAAACTAACAAAAACCGATCCATAAAACAAGTGATCAAATACAAGAGTGGAAACTGATTTCCATAAGCAAAATAGCAATGAAAGGAAAAGCGAATACAAATTGTACTCTGTCCTCGTCTATAGTAGTTTTGTCTCACAATAAAGCAGGCGTGCTCTAGGTCACTGGGTTACATAACCAGTTTATTCAAGGCCGGCGATTTAATCAATACAAAACCTGCACCTGGCCGGTTCATAAAAAACTTTACCATAGGTTACGGATCTCTACAGAGTCCGTGTATCAAACGCACGCTATAAATCTGAGTATAGTAATACACTTCCGTCTTTCTACCAAAGACGTCTAAATGAAAGTAAACTTACAATAACTGAAGCTCTTTGCTTTAAAAATGCAACTCAGTAGTTGCTAGAACATCAAATAAAAACGTGTCTCACACGACACAAGAAAAATATGATAAATGTGGCACAGATTCACACACTAGATCTGCTTAATGATACGTTGGGAACCGCGTTCGATGCTAGGCAACGAAACATACCTTCTAGTTGTTAGGTTCAAACATGACCAAGAATAGCTTCTGAGCTTATTCAAAATGAAATATAATGCATTTACAAACTGGTAGTTACTGTCGACTACCTAAATGATACGACCGTTCTAACGACAGTCAGGGGTGTAACAAAGGATGGCTGCGAAGAATGCAGTCAATTAATAACCAAGGCATCTGATTGCCATAACTACAGTCAGCAAAGACTTGAAAATTACCCCAAGTAGGGTTGAACAAAATAGCCTCAAAATGACTACGATCAGGTTCAGCAAAAAGGTAGGCATTGACGTTCCACGACGTTCACCAAGCTGCACCAGGGCTGACCAAAATGTCTGACCCCAAGGGTGTCTCACTCTAAACTGAAATAAATGACATCTAACTAATCTACTTACATCCCTACCTAGAAAAATGGCTGACACTGAGTGTGGTTGATTCACAAACTACATTAATACTACTATACCACCAGAAACTAGAACAAAGATGGGGTGTGACAAAAACTCACGAAATGGAGGAGCTCTCACTCAGCTCTCTATTCCACAACAAGGGTTGTACATAAACCTCTCTGGCTCTCTGGATCGGTATCCTCCTCATCAGGATTCCCATCTGGACTCCCCCAAAGACCAGGGTTCGATTTGTCCCTGTCGACATCTTCGTGGATATGCCTGGAAATGGCATTTTGGCTCCTTCCCTCTCGTTCATCGTTCTGGAAGTTCCACCATCATGCTGGTCCCTGTAGAAACGTCACCCCCCCATACCGGGATGGTATTAGCCCATGGTGACTGCTTCAACCATGGTGAAGAAAAGTCCAATCACGTGGGTAACGAAATAACTTCCAAAATTATAATGTCCGTCGTGACTATTCTAGGCTTCAATTATAAAATACGACACAGCCTTAATCTTGCAGATGTGGATTAGCATGTGAGCTAACACTATTTTATAATGCTGCACGTGCTAGTGACGCTACTTTTGTATCACGCAGCATCCGTGAATTATACGACGTTTCAAAGATGAAATTTCCACTTTGGCAATTTAAATATCTCATACAATTATAATCACACTTATTCAGGATAATTGTAACACTATTACCTGTATATTTCCACTAGGCATCTGCCCTCCACATACGCGTGGGTAATATGTGATGTCACAGCAATGTTGTGCAATACACTATACTTGCCAATAATTATTTCCCAAGCTTCTTATTTAATTCACTGGACTTCATCGACAGTGGATATTAGTATTTGCTTGCTCGATGGCACCTTATAATCACTTTTAACGCTAAACAGCGGATATTCTTCTACGTCTCGTAGGACAAATGTAATTCCACGCCTACACAAGGCGGATTCTCAAGACGCAGTGCTCCGGTACTGGGTGTCTCTAGAAAGTAGGTCGTCAAAACGAAAACGTTGAGCGACTACTTACGTTCCTTTTTGCGTATCTGCAAGGGTATTACCTTACCTAAAGTAAAAATAAACATTCTCCAAAATGTTTTAATAATGCAGCATGACGAAATGGAATATTCTGAGTCTCGTAGGAAAGATAAAAATAATTAATAAGACCTCAGATAATAATTAGCAGTTTACACCAAAGTCAAAAGTGCGATTCACCGCTACTTCAAAGTATCGCGTGATCTCTCCGCTTCACGTGGCTTCCTGGGTGTGTTCAAAAGTACAACATCCCATCATAAATGCTCTGTCATAAAAAAATATCACATGAACCATAGCTCAGCGGGTTCATCTGCCTCTCTGTCGTTTCAAATAAAATGTTGGGATAACATTTTTATTTGCTTTGAAATTCATTCAAGAGTGATATTTTTTTAGATTGGCTGCATTAAAGGTTCCAATGCGCTCTCCTGTCCTAATGTCTTCTATCACATAACTTCCATTGTTTAAAGGCTGTCGGATACGACTAGGGCCATAATACAAGGATAGAAATTTCCCATATATGCGGTCTATAGGACTAGAAATTCCGGGTCTCCTTATAAGGATAAGGTCTCCTTCTACTAGTGGTTCTCTAAACCTCTGGCGTCTAGTTCTTCTCAAGCGCTTGGCAGCTTGTCTGTCCATAGTCTCTCTCGCAGCTAAAAGTCTGCTGGCATGTGATGGTTGTAAACAAGGCGGATTTACAATCACACGATCCCATATTCTCAGCGGCATCTGGTTCAAATGCAAGACCATAGGTATTTGACCAGTGCTTTCATGTACTGTTGAATTAATACATTTTGCCATAATAACAAGGACTTCAGTCCATCGCCAGTGTTCTTCTTGACAATATAATCGACAGAATTTTGCGATAATAGACATCACGCATTCTGCTGGGTTGCTCTCTGGATGTCGAATAGATGATAAAACATGACCTATTTCAAGCTCATTCAAGGCATTGGCAAATTCTGCTGAGGTGTACTGTGATCCGTGATCAGTCAACAAGAATTGTGGCTTTCCTGCCTCCGGTATCACTTGACGTCTAATCCTCTGAATAATCTGATGTGCAGTAGCTTTTTGAATTGGATGAAGCATCGTATATTTCGTGAACACATCCACCGTTACAACGATGTATCGATTCCCACGACGAGCCTTAGGTATTGGGCCATACAGGTCCTGTGCATACAACTCTCTAGGTTGAGTTGGTAGTATTGGTCTAGGTTGTTCCTTCAGCAAGTGTGACGTGTACTTGTTCCGCTGGCATGCGTCGCAAGCACGTAAACACTGTCTAACGGTGGCTCCTAACCCTTTCCATGTGAAAGACTCCTTGATAGTTGCAATGGTTTTGTCTGTTCCACCATGTCCAATGGATAAATGTACCATAAGAATAACAGATTCTTGGTATCTCCTAGGAATAACTGCACGCAGTTGAGTGTGGTCCTCGTCTACAAACTTGTATAAGACACGATGATAAATCAAATAATCATCTGCAACAGCAGCAATCCTTGCATAATGATCATCCTGTGGATCCATTCTTCGTTCTAGGAAACGGATAATATGTCTGAGTTCCTCCTCACGTCGCTGTCCTTCAGGTAAATGACGAAATCGGCGAAGGTGTTCCTCGCATTCTCCCTCGATGTCTATGGCATTAACAGTAGCTTCAGGATTCCGGCTGAGGATGTCGGCCAACACATTCTCTCTGCCTGGTCGATAAACTATTTCCAAATCGAACTGTTGGAGAAACAGCGTCCAACGTGTGATCCTGTCGCTTGCCAGTCTTGTTCTCAAGATGAAGGTCAACGCATGATGATCGGTTCTCACAATAATCCTCTGACCTAACAGAAGTTTCTGCCAGTATTCAAGTGCGTAAACAATTGCAAGTGCTTCTATCTCGGTCGTGAAGTAGTGAGATTCATGTGCTCTTAAACGTCGGCTTAAGAAAGCAATGTAATGACGTTTCTTCTCATCATCTTCCTGCAGTAAAATGGCTCCTATACCAATGGCAGATGCATCAGTTTCTAGAATAAAGTTCCGAGAGTAATCTGGATATTCTAACTGAATTGAGTCCACAAGCATCTGTTTAGCTCTCCTGAAAGCTATCTCGCATTCATCATTCCAGTTCCACCTGCAGTTCTTTTTCAATAATCCTTGCAGTGGTGCAACAGTTTCGGAATACTTCTCACAATGAGCAGCAAAGAATTGGAGAATTCCTAAGAATTGTCTCACGTGTTTCACACGGGTTGGTGTTGGAAATGCAGCAACAGTTCTAATCTTTGCCGGATTCGGTCTATATCCTTCTCCATTGATTATGTGTCCTACGAATTTCACTTCTTCCTGAAAAAATCGACACTTGTCAAACTTGACCTTAAAATTTGCCTGTCGGAGATTCTCAAAAACAAGGCACAATGTCTTTAAATGCTCTTCTTCTGTTCCCGAAGCTATGATTATGTCATCCACATAACATATTACTTTCTGCTTCACTTCATGAGTCAGCTTGGCATCAAGTGCTCTGATTAATGCGGCTCCGGCATTTTTCAATCCAAATGGTAGTTTTTGGAATACATAAGTAGTCTGATCAAACAAGAATCCAGTATATTTCTGAGTATGCTCAGATAATCTGATATGGTAATAAGACTGAACCAAGTCTAATGATGAAAATATCCTTTTTCCTTTGAACTTCCTGAGAATGTCCCTAATCTTGGGCGGTCTGTCGTGCTCAGGAGCTAGGCGTTCATTCAAGGCTCTGGCATCAAGACAAAGTCTCAAGCTTCCATCTACCTTAACCACAGGTATTATGGGATTCAAGAAAGGAGTCGGTGATTTCTTGATTGTACCTGCTGCTTCCATCTCATGGATCTTCTTAGCAGCTTCTTCGAGATGTTTCTCGGCAATCGGATAGATCCTTTTCTGGAATGGGGAATCGTCCAGTAATACAAGATCATACTCGTAGTCTAATATCTCACCAGGTGTGGTGTCGAATATATCTCTGTATTCGTTCAGTATTGCGTCAAGATCCTCATGTGTGGGTGCTGATAACGATTCTGCCTCTTCGTCGGCATCTAGTGTCGCCTCAATTTCCTTGCCCTTTAATGCTTCGACTACGTCTACTTCGGATAGGAATTCCGGTTCTTCTTCAATTAGGCTCATCTGAATGGGTTCGTTCGGCTTGAACTCTACCGTATTCCGTCCCATGTCAATGATTCCATCATATTTTCTAATGAAGTCTGCGCCTAAAATGGCATCATGATGCAGGCCCTTCATTACGAGAAATTCGTGCAAGTACACGTGGCTCGAAATCTTCACAGTACACAAAATCTGGATTTTGCACGTTACAACGCGGTCAGGTATGACACCTCTGACTCTTATAGCTGAAATGGGCAACTCCGTCACCTCAGAGTTTGCTCTAAGTCTGGCATGGCAATCGGCGGAAATTACACTAATCATCGTTCCAGTATCGACGAGTATGACTACACTGACTTCATTCAAGGTGGCTACAATCTTGGGTAGACGTGTTAATTCATAATTGTGGTTCGTCGTTCGTCGTTCGTCCAACAAGTCTTCTTGGATTGGCTCCCAGAGTAATATAGAGGCAGTTACTCGGTGCTCAACCAAACAAGAATCTATTGATTTTTCGGAGTTTTTTTTTCTGTCATGGCGAGAAGTACTGGGCTGGTTCTGCTCCGTCTCCTGCGCCGAATGTCTATTTTCCCTCGAAGTAGGGTTCCGTTCTCCCTCTTCTTGGATCTGCAATTCTCTCAATTGTTGGAGGTACTCACGGCTCTCCCGTGCTCTTCCTTTCCAATCCCTGTCTGGCTGGTATCTAGGGTCTCGATTTCTGTCGTAACCCCCACTATATCGATAGTCTCTACGGATACGTCCGTGTTGCTGATTTCTTCCTTCATTCCCTCGGCGGTTGTTTTCATGACGTCGGTTGTCGTCCGTCCTTCGGTCGAATCGCCGGTCCCAATGACTTCGCCGGTCATCATGTTGATTTCGAGTATACGGACTGTTGTTCCATTCTCTCCTGTTATAACTGTAATTGTTATCACGTCTCCCAGAATCCTCTGTGGTTTGTGTTTGTTGTGGCGTCTGGCTCACTTTATCAACAGTCGTCAGATTCATATGTCTATCCTCGCGCCTATCAGCCTTCTGCTGACGGTGTGTAGGAAACTGTTCTGTGTTAGCGTCCAACCTTCGCAGTATCTGGTCACACTGCTGGAAAGTGGATGCCCCTGCAGCGATTAACACACGTTGTACATCCGCAGGGTACTGCCAAACAATTGTGTTCACCAAATCTTGTTCGGACAACGGAGGCTGAAGACAACGGAGCTTCGCGAGCTGTATTGCGAAGTAATTCGCATAACGAGTAGGTGTATTGGAACTGTACCTTCGAGTGTACATCTCAGCTCGGATACTCTGCTGGATGTCGCTCGACCAATATGTTCTTAATAACGCTTCCTTAAAGTCTTGGTAGCCTGTAAATGAGTATCGGAATGCTCTGAACCAGGTACCGGCTTGTCCCTCAAGCAGTCGCTCTATAACTCTTAGTTCCCTCTCTGGAGTTACCATAGTATCACGTAAGTAGCTTTCGACATTTGCTAGGAATTCCACTGGAGTAACACCGCTCCCAGTTCCCGAGAAGCGAGCTGGTTGCTCCTCTCTTGAACGAATTATGGTGACATTTCCCTGCGTATTCGCGGGTCTGAAAGTATTTTGCATGTAACTCTGCGTAGGAGTGTTAGTCTCATGACTAATTCGATTAGATGCTGGTTGAAACGGGTGAGCGTCAAAGTTCAAGGTCTGACCTTGCGCTAAATTAGTGAATTGTGACGGTTGCGATTCCATAGGCGCGCTGGGTTGGAAATGGGTAGGCATCATTCCTCCTGATTGAGATATAGGCGTTTCCTGAGATTCTCCCATCAGTGGGTGTACGTGTCTCTCTCTTGGAGTCGTCTCGAGTCTGTCCAGGCGTCTTTCTATTACTTCAAGACCTGGGATGGTTCTGGCTGCGACTTTGTTGCCTAAGTCGTTCAATTGCAGCTCGATCCTGTCAACCTTTCCCTTGAGGTTTGTGTCTACCTCGCGTATGGCCGTCCTAAGGTTATAACTGAGGTCTAACCTCTCGGTCACCGCGACTTCCTCAAATCTCTTTTGTAAGGAATCGATATCTCCTTCAACTCTGGACATATTTTCTTGGATTTTACCCACATCGTCTCTAACCTCGGCTACCTTAGCCTTGACGGTAGCTTCGTGTTCGTTGAGGTCAACTCTCAATAACATGAGGTCAATTTTGTGTTCCTCATGATGAACATCAACTGTCTCACGTAGACTGGCTACGGTTTCCGTCAATTCAGAAATGTTTCTCCTGTTGGTGTTAAGTTCCTCTTTAATCTCCATCATGCCATCAACGATAGTCTTCACGTTGTTATTAACGGCATTGGCAGCTCCTCTCATCAAGATTAAACCAACGTTCATGGTTGCCATGTCCTTCTTCACATTTCCGATAAATCCCTCGACGTGATCTAGTCGAGTCCCGAATTCTTCCCTGGTATGTTCCAGATCTGCTCTCATGTCTATCTGGACTTTATTCAAGGTTGTCTGAATTTGAGCTGTGTGCTCCTCCAATCGGTTTTGCACCTCCTCCCTAGCTCTATTCATCTGGTCGGTTAAGCAATCTACGCGCTGGTTAGCCTCCTGATGGTGTCGTATGACATCAACCCTAACAGCTGCTAAACCTGTCGTCAGATCATTTCTCGCTTCGATCCTATATGTGTCCATGTCTGCCCTGACTTGAGTTAAATCAGCCCTAACATTATTTACAGAGTGGGTGTTAATTTCTAAGTCCTGTCTTACATTGTTTATAGACTGAGTGTTAATCTCTAAGTCCTGTCTTACATTGTTGACTTCCTGTCTAACCTGGTCCACATGACCACTTACAGTATTTACAGCCTGAGTATTCTGACCTAAGTCAGCAGTAATCTGTTGAAGATTGGCATTCACACCTGCCATCATCTCCCCAAACACACGACGAATAGTTTCCTCATCCATAGATAAGAAATATATGAGAAAGTGAGGGATCAATTTCTACTGGAACTTACAGCTATGATTAGTTACTTGGTGGTATAAAGCTTGCTTCATTTATATAAATATCACGAGTACAGCTGGAGTATGCAAACTAAGTGCTTCTACATTTACAAAGACAACGGTGAGCAAAGCAAAGTATTACATTTACTTAGGATGAGGCATCATCAAAGAAAATCCTATCCTTCATTTATCCAACACTAAAGCCTCACCCCATGGACTTCTATCAAACATGAATGCCATGCGGTCAATTGATCTGCAGTACGACATTCTAAGTTCGTCCCAGTCCTGTCAATTTACCATTAATCAACATTAGGATCCTCAAAAAAATAACATGGTACTGAGGGTCACCACGTTAACGTCGGCACATGAGTTGGGCGCCATTTTATGACGTCCAAGTCGAGCCCACAACGTTGTGCGCCATTTTATGAGACCGTTTAGTTGATGTCAACAACCACGATGACTCAACTAACGACACATAAATCAAATAAAAAAATACCGTGAGGATCAGGTGACCTTCCATAAAGGCTAAAGCGGCACGAGAGTCCGTAGTCCACAGGGATCGTGGTACATGGTGACGATGGTCATAGACCGCCTAAGGAAAGGTTCACCTTAAAACTAGACTGAGAAAATAAACATCCAGACTCATGTAAAACACCGTGAAAATTTATTAAAATTCACAAGCCCCTAGCCTAGTTCGGAGGGTTATAATCGGCTAGTCCGCAAATTAATAAATAAACAAAGATAAAGAACAGGTCCCCCTACCTGAGAAGTTACTGAAAACCCTCGCGAAAGATCTAACTCACAATGATAAAGCAACAACAGCAACGCTAGGAATATGGTACGACGCAAGTCCCTAGTTCAAGTTACAAGATCAAGCTAATATCTGAATTTACATTTAACAGGGTAGCAAAACAAATCTAGGTTAGGATGGTACCATTTCGACATTTAAATTTAACATTAATTCAACTAGCTAAGTCCTATCAATTAACAAAATTTACGGCGATGACGTCCGTAAAAGAAAACAATTATATCCAAGAGCTAAGTGTACAGCCATGAAAAACAAACAATTTAATTATGCTTAATAACTATGTGCTAACAGCACACAATAAAGTAACATGTAGGGTTTAATACACTTGACATCATAAATTAATAACGAAATAGACACAGTAGTTTTTATTAAAAATTCCTGCCTACACCTTGGTTTACTCTTTGTAAACCATAGTCATCTAATGTGTATAGTTACGGTGACGAATGCGCAGTTGAGACCACGTCTGACATCGCATGGCCTGAGCTCCACAAGCTACGAACTCAAGGTTCGCACATGCTTCAGGTCGCTACAAAAATGTCAACTGTCCTAGTCATTTCCTCACAAGGAAATTATCTTCAACTGCACGGCTATGTCAACAGTTCCAGAATGCAAAGAACAAAGTTAGATAGAAAGAATCGTTAGTTAGGCTTGTTTTACAACAATTATGCGTCTTATTATTAGAATGTCGGTTTATAGGTTTATCGTAGGTTTATGGCGAATAACATTGACAATAGCCTGGGCACGGAGTGTTTCCAACTGAGATCATTCTCCACCAAAAAGCCTCGACTCAACAGTCGGAATATAATCAACGAGTATAACAACTCGGACACACAATAACACGGGTTACCAGCGGCGCTAAGCTCGCGTTCAATAACTCTGGGATAGGCCTGTACAACAGTTACCTTCCACTAACATCTGGTCAACGGGATCATCCCCGGACAAAGCATACAATAACATCCTGCTATAACAGGGTAGACTTCACCATCCTATAGAAAACCTTACATAACTGTTCCTGTCATACGACAATACACGCAACAGAGCGTTAAACTAACAAAAACCGATCCATAAAACAAGTGATCAAATACAAGAGTGGAAACTGATTTCCATAAGCAAAATAGCAATGAAAGGAAAAGCGAATACAAATTGTACTCTGTCCTCGTCTATAGTAGTTTTGTCTCACAATAAAGCAGGCGTGCTCTAGGTCACTGGGTTACATAACCAGTTTATTCAAGGCCGGCGATTTAATCAATACAAAACCTGCACCTGGCCGGTTCATAAAAACTTTACCATAGGTTACGGATCTCTACAGAGTCCGTGTATCAAACGCACGCTATAAATCTGAGTATAGTAATACACTTCCGTCTTTCTACCAAAGACGTCTAAATGAAAGTAAACTTACAATAACTGAAGCTCTTTGCTTTAAAAATGCAACTCAGTAGTTGCTAGAACATCAAATAAAAACGTGTCTCACACGACACAAGAAAAATATGATAAATGTGGCACAGATTCACACACTAGATCTGCTTAATGATACGTTGGGAACCGCGTTCGATGCTAGGCAACGAAACATACCTTCTAGTTGTTAGGTTCAAACATGACCAAGAATAGCTTCTGAGCTTATTCAAAATGAAATATAATGCATTTACAAACTGGTAGTTACTGTCGACTACCTAAATGATACGACCGTTCTAACGACAGTCAGGGGTGTAACAAAGGATGGCTGCGAAGAATGCAGTCAATTAATAACCAAGGCATCTGATTGCCATAACTACAGTCAGCAAAGACTTGAAAATTACCCCAAGTAGGGTTGAACAAAATAGCCTCAAAATGACTACGATCATGTTCAGCAAAAAGGTAGGCATTGACGTTCCACGACGTTCACCAAGCTGCACCAGGGCTGACCAAAATGTCTGACCCCAAGGGTGTCTCACTCTAAACTGAAATAAATGACATCTAACTAATCTACTTACATCCCTACCTAGAAAAATGGCTGACACTGAGTGTGGTTGATTCACAAACTACATTAAAACTACTATACCACCAGAAACTAGAACAAAGGAGGGGTGTGACAAAAACTCACGAAATGGAGGAGCTCTCACTCAGCTCTCTATTCCACAACAAGGGTTGTACATAAACCTCTCTGGCTCTCTGGATCGGTATCCTCCTCATCAGGATTCCCATCTGGACTCCCCCAAAGACCAGGATTCGATTTGTCCCCGTCGACATCTTCGTGGATATGCCTGGAAATGGCATTTTGGCTCCTTCCCTCTCGTTCATCGTTCTGGAAGTTCCACCATCATGCTGGTCCCTGTAGAAACGTCACCCCCCCCATACCGGGATGGTATTAGCCCATGGTGACTGCTTCAACCATGGTGAAGAAAAGTCCAATCACGTGGGTAACGAAATAAGTTGCGTGATTATTCATCCTCTCACTTCCAAAATTATAATGTCCGTCGTGACTATTCTAGGCTTCAATTATAAAATACGACACAGCCTTAATCTTGCAGATGTGGATTAGCATGTGAGCTAACACTATTTTATAATGCTGCACGTGCTAGTGACGCTACTTTTGTATCACGCAGCGTCCGTGAATTATACGACGTTTCAAAGATGAAATTTCCACTTTGGCAATTTAAATATCTCATACAATTATAATCACACTTATTCAGGATAATTGTAACACTATTACCTGTATATTTCCACTAGGCATCTGCCCTCCACATACGCGTGGGTAATATGTGATGTCACAGCAATGTTGTGCAATACACTATACTTGCCAATAATTATTTCCCAAGCTTCTTATTTAATTCACTGGACTTCATCGACAGTGGATATTAGTATTTGCTTGCTCGATGGCACCTTATAATCACTTTTAACGCTAAACAGCGGATATTCTTCTACGTCTCGTAGGACAAATGTAATTCCACGCCTACACAAGGCGGATTCTCAAGACGCAGTGCTCCGGTACTGGGTGTCTTTAGAAAGTAGGTCGTCAAAACGAAAACGTTGAGCGACTACTTACGTTCCTTTTTGCGTATCTGCAAGGGTATTACCTTACCTAAAGTAAAAATAAACATTCTCCAAAATGTTTTAATAATGCAGCATGACGAAATGGAATATTCTGAGTCTCGTAGGAAAGATAAAAATAATTAATAAGACCTCAGATAATAATTAGCAGTTTACACCAAAGTCAAAAGTGCGATTCACCGCTACTTCAAAGTATCGCGTGATCTCTCCGCTTCACGTGGCTTCCTGGGTGTGTTCAAAAGTACAACATCCCATCATAAATGCTCTGACATAAAAAAATATCACATGAACCATAGCTCAGCGGGTTCAATATGAAGACAAGTTGGATTTTCTAGAACACCTGGACACATCAGATTATCCTACTAATCACATATGTTACTCTACATCAAACAAGAAAACGTTGGGGAAATTTAAAGACGAGGCTTGTGGACAAATTATAAAAGCATTTGTTGGACTTAGAGCTAAAATGTACGCTTTAGATATAAATGGTAAAGAAATCAAAAAGATTAAAGGTATTAACAGAGGTGTTGTCAAAAATTGTATAAGCTTTCAAGATTATAAGGATTGTGTCATGAAAAGCAATGTAAAAAGAATACCAATGAACATTATCGCTTCTAAACAACATGACATATCATCTATAAGACTAAACAAAATTGCTTTGTGTCCTGGTGATGATAAAAGAGTGATTGATGCTGATGGTATAGGTACACATGCCTATGGTCATTACTCAATCATTAACCATGCTTAAAGAGTTAAGTTATGAATATCATAATCTTCTGCCTGCAACTAGCAAATACATAAAACAAAACAATTTAGGAAATAAAACCATAGCACTACAAAAATAAAAAATGGTATTCATAATCAAAAATAAATAAAATAGAAAAACAAAATAAAAACAACTGTACAATTTATAACCAAAAAGAATAGACTATATATAAAAATGTATTATGTGTAAATAGTGTACATGTATTTAAAATAAAAAATATTGTATGGACACTGCTTGTACATTTTTAATTACCACCCACCTCTCTCCACTCTTAACGCGAAATGAACATGTAAAACACAAATTGGAAAATCCATGTATCCATATTGACAAAATAAAAAAACATTAAACTGAAATTTTAAAAACTGTAAATGGGAATTTGGTAAATTGACAAATGTGTAAACAACAAATTGGAAAATCCATGTTTCTATATCATGAAATTGAAAAACTTTAAACTGACATTTTAAGAACTGTAAATGGGAAATTGTGAAATTGATAAATGTGTAAACAACATAATGCACAATCCATGTTTCCATGTTATGAAATTGAAAAACTTAAAACTAACATTAAAAAAAACTGAAAATGGGAAATTGGAAAATTGTCATATGTGTAAACAACAAAATGAAAAAAAAACGGTTGGGGTAGTTATCATATTGTACAGTAACCTATAAAACTAGCATAAGGATAGTTGCTTGTACCCTTATATACTTTGTGTACGTGCATTAGCCTTTGGATTAGCTTAAGTTAGGTTTGGTAAAGTTAGGTTTGGTGAGGTTAGGTATGTAGCCTTGTAGTTTACTCTTTTCGGAAAATGTAAAAAGTAAAATCTAAAATCAAAAAATCTTAAATTTAAAATGTAAAATCTAAAAAAACTAACATCTAAAATACAAAAAATCAAAAATGTAAAATGTAAAATCTAAAAAATGTAAAATGAAAAAATCAAAAATCTAAAATGTTAAAATATAAAATCTAAAATCTTTAAATGAGGTTTCTGTGGGTTAGGTTAGGTTATAACTAAGTTTATTATTTGTGCTCTCTCATTTGCTCTTACATTTTTGCTCTCACTTTGAAGTTAGGTTATGTTAGGTTAGGTTAGGTTAGTTTAGGTGTGGTTAGGTTATAACTAAGTTTATTATTTGTGCTCTCTCATTTGCTCTTATATTTTTGCTCTTACTTTAAAGTTAGGTTATGTTAGGTTAGGCTAGGTTAGGTGAGGTTAGGTTAGGTGAAGTTAGGTTAGGTTATAACTTAGTTTATTATGTGTGCTCTCACATTTGCTCTCATATTTGCTCTGACTTTGAAGTTAGGTTAGGTTAGGTTAGGTTAGGTTAGGTGAAGTTGGGTTAGGCAGAATGGTTGAGGTATGAATTAAAAGCCAGCTCCTGTCAGTTTTGCCTCACAAGGCTGAGTGTACCCCGTTCCACTCCTGAGACCAGAAATTAAATTTCTTTGCAGAGCCGGGATTCGAACCTCAGGAATGACCTCCAAGAATGCTAGCCACTACACCAAGAGGTGGACAATATAAGGCTGGTCTTGATTATACATGATCAATTAATAATTACCTAATAATAATAATAATAATAAATATTCCATTTGGCAACTACATGGCCGACCTCTCTCTGTGACGTCATTGACGGTCTCAGAGCGTGGCGGCCATTTTGCCCAATAGCCCTTGTGCCAGCTCTGACTGTCCCCTCCATAAGAATAACACAGGGCTGGTTGCGCGCGGCGGCCATCTTGCCCATTAGGCCCTGTGCCAGAACCGTTCTATATTACCTACTATCAAGCTCTACAAGAATGTAAGCTACAATTTGCATTATTTTTATGCGTAGTTAGCTGGAATTCTCATTTTTGTAGAGTCTTATCAACACAACATTTTTTCTTTGATAATTTGCTGTTGCAAATGTTTATGCGAGGCATGGGAAGCCTTGTTCTGAATATTTTCTACATTCAGACATGAAGATTCAATGATTTGAATCAATGGACGAGCATCACGAGCATTTTATTTGATTTTGGGATTTTTCCTAATCACGGTGATCAGCCAGCGTAACTGTAAATTTAAAAATAAATTTAAGTTGAAGAATGGATATTTTTCCATGTTTTAGAAATCGAGTTTGATCTTTCTCGAATAGTTTATTGAAGTTAAATCCAGTTGTGGAATTAAAAATATTATTAATAATAATAATAATAATAATTTAATAATTATTATTATTTTGAATTTTTCTGAGATGATAATAATTATGATTCATATTTTCTAATAATCATATCATGTAGTGTGAATTTATAAATTGGATATTTAAAACAGTTTGCTATATCGGATATTTGTTTTTCCGAAGGTTATTGGTTAAACGCACGCCCACATTCTACTAACAGAGTAATTCAATGGACGCATTTTACACTTGCTTTATGCAGTCAAATCATGTAGAAGACACGGAAAGTGATGATACGGGAAACAAATAGCATGTATAAAACAGGGTTTTACTAGAGTTTATATAAATATAAATCATTTGGGTAACGTCTTTGAGAGAACGTTTGACCAGAAATTGACACGATGTGAAATTATTAATGGTTAATATGATGGTAAAATTACAGTAAACTCATTTGAAGGAGCTTACTAGCTTCTAAATCTTCCAGTTTGGATAACAAGCAAGGGCTTGATTATTATGTATAATTTGGGAAGAAATTAGTGTGTGTGGAAATAGTTAAATGTGCCTTTCTGAGTGTGCAATTAAGTCGCAGGAATGATGTTGTTGTTAAAATGAAGCATCAACCATTGTGAGGGTTGGATGACTTTGATAAATATGTTGGGAATAGAAAATATTGTTACAAGCTACAATTTCGTCGAATTTATAATCAAGGGTTATTATATGGAGCCATCATAGTTAATTCACATTTGATTCTCGTGTTCTATAAATTTTACCTAGTACTTGTTGACCCGGATTCTGTTATTAACATTAAACTCTCATTGTGAGGAGACATTACCGTTGTCGAATGCTAATTATGATCATGTGATTTTTGACACATTTAAATAGAACGGGTCGATGCTATAAATAAATTAATACTGTCATTTCATGAACAGCCACTACCATTTAAAGGATATTTGTGATCCTATTAAAAATATAAATATTGTGTAAAATAATGAATTGATTAACATTTTCATATTCTGTCAAAGAATTGCTACTTTTGATAATAGTATTTGTTACTATTTTTGTAACAATTTTCTAAATACTATTTTCAAATATATTATTTGAATGATTGAATGGTAAAATTAATATTTAATGAATTGATGTTTAGTTAATAATAATTTTTGACCATAAATTGAGTCATGCACTCAGAATAATTACTTTGGATCGAGAACAGATGGTATAATACATTTTCTGTTTAATATCGAAGTTCTTCGAATCCATGCTCAGATGTCCACATAAGTTGATGTTGTGTTATACCTCTTGTTATGACTTTATAAATGAACCAATTTTTGGAATATTAATTACTGGAAGTGATAGTTATTTTCTGCAACATTCGAAACCCAAAACAAAGTGATTTTTCTACATCGAGTGAAACCTTTTAATTTCAACCAGTGAACGCTTATGATTTAGGAATCAGGCTAGACAATTTAATTTGCCCTGAAGAACCTACGACTGTAAATAATTTAATTTGAACAAAGTCAACAGTGTTCATGTGTTGATAACCCTGTATATTTTGTGTACATAAATGTATGTTTCGTCATGCATTCATAATGCTATTGTGGCATTTATTTCAAGTCAATTTTAACATTTTAATAAAATTAGATTATTTTACGAATTGTTCTATTTCCAGAGTCTCCTTCTATCCTTATTGTTGCATCGAGCCAAAAATCAGTAAAGTAATTTTTGTATTGTGTTATTGTTGTCACTTAGGCCCATATGGCGCCCTGGGATGTTTAGATTCTCGTGCTGACTGATTTTTGGTGAAATGCACATGTGGTCGTTGGACTTCGGTTTAAACGGGCACAGTATTTCATCATCATCATCATCCTTTTCCTGTTCCAGAGCAATATTCTTCAGTTCATCTAGGAATTCCGTGTCCTTGGTGGTCAATTCAATATGTCGAACATATACTGTTATCTCGTCCTCAGGATCCGGGTTTCTACTTAATGCGTCAGGTATCGCATTCGTTTTACCAGGGCAATGTTCTATTTCTATGTTGAATTGCTGTATGTATAATGGCCAACGCGTGACTCTCTCACTCATCATTGGCGTTTTGAAAATAAACATCAATGCTTTGTGGTCTGTCCTCACCACAATTGGATAACCAAATACAATCTTCCGCCATCGTTGCAATGCGTGAAGTATCGCTGGCAGTTCCAATTCAGTCACGGTATAATTCTTCTCATGTTTGCTTAATTTGCGGCTTACAAAGGCTAAATATGAGCGGTCCTGGGTATTACTTGAATTGTCTTGAAAAGGCATAGCTCCTATGCCAATAAAGGAAGCATCTGCTTGAATGATAAATTTCTTCGCAAAGTCTGGGTAACCCAATTTTATGCAGTTGGCCAAAAGTTCCTTGGTTGCTCGAAATGATTTCTCGCAGGTAGCGTCCCATTTCCATCTGTTAGCTTTCTTCAACACCTCCTGCATTGGAGCCACGGTCTCCGTGTATCCAGGAAAGTTTTTTTAAAGAACCCAGTCACTCCAAGAAAGGCTCTCACATGTTTCATTTTTTATTTATTTATTTATTTATTTATTTGAACCAAATCTACTTGTTAATTGTCACTTTAACTCAGAGAGTCATATCGTGACATACAGACAATAAACACATAGATAACATAAATTTACAGTATGGCGTTAGATAATTAAACCAAATGTTCATTCGGCATATCATAGCTTCCTCGTTATTTCAAAACTTAATAATGCTTTGCAGTAGTTATCTTCATTCACAATATCACTGGGCAACTTTTCTGATGGAGACTGCACAAAGTTCTTTCTTAATCATAAATGTGGACACAGTGTTCTTCATTTATAGACAGTTCTCCATGGGAGACACATCACAGAAAGAATTAATTTTATTTCCCTATCGAGCCCTTACTGACTGTAAGAGTCTGATAAGTTTTGTAGTAAGGAAAGAGAAACATCAAACTCACAGGAAAAATCTACAGACAGCAATATGTGGCTGTACTGTAGTAATCGTATAGGCTACCTAGTTAATACAGATAGGCTCTCCTAGGCTTTAACGAGATTTATAGCTTAGGAAGCCGTCTCCTGTGCTTGAATGCTAAATTTTCATGCATCTTTGTTCTGAATCTCGTCCGACGCTTTCTTATTCCACACTGCCCTGATGGTATTAAAATATTTTGCTAATTGACCTGCTTTCCCCCATTCCCTTTTTAGTAATTTAATTAAAGTGTGATACTCATTTTCATTTTCTATTCTGTTTAGATCTGCTTTGTCTACAAACTTTTCTCTCATCATTTTAATTTCCTTGCATTCCCTGATCAGGTGCGCTGCACCCATAACCTTACCACAAAACAGGCAAATGTCCTCTTTTCCTACTTCTCTCAACGCTTTGTTCTTATGCACCCCCATTAACCACCAAATTATCCCTCTCATTTCTCTATTCATTAGGCATTGAGGCTTGATGCTCATAAAGTTCTTTATTTCGCAGAACTCCGTTAAGGTTCACCTACTGGTGCACTCTTCTCGTAGCACCTGCAACTCTACGTCATTAACCCTTCTACACACTTTTTTGCACACCCTACCTTCCTCTCTTTGTAAGTCCCTATCCCATAGATAACCCATTCCTAATCTTTCCAGTACACTTCTTACCCCGTCCACCCAGTAGCCCTCTTGCTGATGCTTCATTTGGTGCAGGTAGGCTACCTTAAGCATTTCCCCCCCCTCCACCTGCTTTTAAACGAATCCAAGACTTTATGACCTTTTTTATGATATGTTTTCTAATGCTTACATCCTCACACAACATTCTCGCTCCACAATTCGCCGTGCAACTAGGTAGCCCCAAAATTATCTTGGCAAACCTACTTACAATACTGTCCAGGGTTTTCGTTCCTTCCTCTAAACCGGATAATTCCACTCCATAGAGTGCTCTTGAAACGTTGAGTGCGTTGAACACATTCTTATAAACTTTGTAGTCAAGATTCGGTAACCTACGCTCTAACACTTTAACATTCGCCAATGCCGCTAGCCCTTTCGATTTTGCCCTTTTAATTTGTTCGGTCCATTTACCATTACTCGCCATTATCGTCCCTAGATACTCAAGTTTTTCCACCGTCTCTAACTGCGACCCATACATGACCCACTTTTCGTTCTGAGCCAGTTTAACTCCCTTTTTGCAAACCATAACTTTGGTCTTACTCGGGTTAATTTTTAAGTTCCAGTCCTCACAGTATCTCACAATATCGTCAATACTACGAGGCACGTCCAGAAAGTAAGCTCCGTTTGGTAATTAAATTAAATTGTGTACAGATACAGAAAAGTTATTTATTGCACAACATTCTACACCTCCTAAACTACTTTTCCACATAACTGCCGAACTTTTGCAGGCATTTGCCATAGCGGGGCACAAGTTTTTGGATACCTTCTTCATAGAAGTTTGCCGCCGACCCGTAAACGAGAGTGAAGAATCCCCTGTAAGATATCCTACTGTTTGGCCACCACTGTTAGGCAAATTGCGTGCTTACCAGGAGAACTGCGTATGTTTAGGAGTTCTCCTAACCACATACGCAATTTGCCTAACAATGGTGGCCAAACAGTAGCATATCTTACAGGGGAGTCTTCACTCTCGTTTACGGGTCGGCGGTAACTTCTATGAAGAAGATATCCAAAACCTTGTGCCACGCTATGACAAATGCCTGAAAAAGTTCGGCAGTTATGTGGAAAAGTAGTTTAAGAGGTGTAGAATGTTGTGCAATAAATATTTTTTCTGTATCTGTACACAATTTAATTTAATTACCAAACGGAGCTTACTTTCTGGACGTGCCTCGTATATTGCATATTATAGGGTGTTAGAGCAAGCAGAAGGATGTCATCAGCAAAAGCTAGGCCCGGGATATCATAATTGTCCAAGCAAGGGTTGGACCGTTGCTCAAAGCCATTTGAATCGAAAATATCGTTGATAAATAGCAAAAAAAAAGCACCGGGGATAATTTGCATCCCTGTTTTAATCCTATATTAGACGTTATCTCTCCTACAATTACATCATCTTTAGTTTTAATTGCACATTTCACTTCGGAATACACATTCTCAATTGCTCGTATCATTTTATGTGACACCCCGATTTTTCCCAGCTTAGCCATGACAGCTCCCCTGCTCACTGAATCAAACGCCTTCTCCAAATCAATAGCTGTGATATACAGCTTACCTCTTTTCCTTCTTATGTACTTGTCCATCACCGTTTTAACCGCCATTATATTGTCACTGGTTCTCATCCCTTTTCTGAACCCTGTCTGGAGTCTCGAGAACACCGAACAGCCCTCTGCCCATGCTATTAAACGCTTGGATAAGACCCCGGTGTACATTTTGCTCAAATTATCAAGCAAAGTTATGCCTCTATAGTTGCCTGGGTCTAGTTTGTCCCCTCGCTTCTTATATATTGGACAAATTATCCCCTCCTGCCACGCCCTCGGAAATCTACCTCCTTCAAAGATTTTCTTAAAGATTTTTGCCAAGCTGTCCATCATGAACCTATTGTTACTCAACTCTTGCCAAAATTCATTTGTTATCCCCGAAATAGCACCTGACTTCCCTCCTTTACTCTTTGCTATTACTCCCATAATTTCCTCTATCGATATGACTTGGTCCAGCATAGGCAGAGCGGCCTCCAGCCCCCTCGGGACGCCAAACTCATCCCTCTTCCTCCAATTATCTTCAGCATTTAACAGATTCTCATAATATGCAATCCATACTTCATCACTAATAGAGCTCCCCCCACCACTTCTGCTCCCCCTACAGTAAGAATTTATCCTGCTCCACACTTTGCTACAGTCGTTAGCTTTAGAATCCTTATTTAGTGCTGTAGCTTCCTTACCCTGCCATTCATCTTTCATTTTGCTGAGCAGTTCCCTATATTCTTTCCTTAGACGACAAAATTCTACTCTCATCGTATCATCTCCTCCTCTCTTGTATAACTTCAGTGCCCTAATAACTTCGGTTTTCTTCCTTCTACAAGATTCATCGTACCATCCTTTAATTCTCCCTAATTTTCCTCTAGCCTTCACGCGCATTTTCCGCCCGGCCATCATAATTGCATTCTCAATCATACGTATTACCCCTTCAATTTCATCATTACTGATCATTAAACTTATCCCTACCTTTATCAGCTCAGAATTTTCTCCCTGGAAGTAGTTCTGGAACTCTCTGCAGTTTTCCTCCCTCCATCTGAATCTATTTACTTTTCTCTCTATAGCTTTAACTTGTGGGTTCCCTTTTGATTTTGATTTTGTCACCGCTCCCTGCATGTTGACGACAATTGGTAGGTGGTCTCACATGTTTCACTCGGGTGGAGTTGGAAACTTCGTTATCGCCTCTATCTTTGCTGGATTAGGTCTCACACCTTCTCGATCAATAATGTGCCCCAGGTATAAAATTTCATTCTTGAAGAAGTGAGATTTCCTCAAATTTATCTTAAAATTTGTGGTCCTTATATTTTCCAAAAGTTTGTCCTGATTACACATGTGCTCATCAATACTTTCAGATGCAAGTAGAATATCATCGATATATCTCACAGTCATGCTCTTTACCTCTTCCGTTACGTACCTCTCCAGAGCTCAAATAAGTGCCGAACCCGCTGTTTTCAGGCCAAATGGTAAACGATTCCAAATAAAAGTCTGGTTATCGAAGAGAAAGCCTGTCAATAGCGTAGACTTTTCCTCTAATTCAATATGGTGGAATGAACTTGTGAGATCTACGGAAGTGTAGATGTGCTTTCCTCTGAATCCTTTCAGCACCTCACGAATTAACCGCGCCTTATCGTATTCAGGTATGACCTTGAAGTTCAAATATCGTGCGTCGAGACAGAGCCTTATCAATCCATTAGGCTTGGCCACAGCCAAAATTGCATTGAGATATGGGGTCGGTGATTTCTTTGTCACGCCAGGAGCTAGCATTCCTTCTATGATATCCTTTACCTAAGAGTAGTGTTTCTCTGGCATTTGATATACTTTACTCTTAAGGGGATCGGTACAGTAAACCACCTTCAAAATTTCGATTTTTCAATGTATTTTTAATGTACAGCCTCACTCGTCTGGTTCATTTTGGTGAAAGAATTATTAAAATATGTGCAATAATTTAGGAGTAATGATTTAAAATGCTAGACATTGCATAGGCTCTGCAGTACTTTGCGGTTCATTTTCTCAAAACTATATTTTTCAAATCCGTTTTACTTGTAACTCGTAAATTATACATTGTATTACAATGGTACTTTTCTCTAATGTTCTAAGTGTTAGAGACTACAAAACTGACCAAACTCATGTTCATAAGGTTGATAATTATCGGGATAAAGAATCATTTACATCCCAAAAATTGACCAAAATATGCCATTTTTAAGTAACACAAAATTAAAATACTAATTTTGAACATATAATTCTGGAAGGGGTCAGATTTGTAGCTGTAACCTTTAACAGTACACTTAAAAATCAGAACACTAATATATTGATAAATGGTCCGGCTATGAATGTAACGCTGAGCACCGACACGCAAACAGCCGCCATTTTGAATAATTAATTAGCGAGTTTGATAATGCTAAAATCAATTCTGAGATATGTGTTTACCAGTAAAGATATAGGATGCTTTATTTAGAAAGTTTCATTGCTGTACATATATTAGGAGCAGAGATAAGAATTATTTAAAATGCCAACATTTGAAGATGGTTTACTGTACCGGCCCCCTTAAATGGGGCCCAATTATCTACCTGAATTACATAAGTGAAGTTCAAAATCTTCCCAGGAACAGTATCGAAAACTTCTTTGTGTTTACGTAAAATAATTTCGAATCTCTTCTTGTCTGCATCCCCTAAATTTAACTCTCGAAGTCGCTCCTGCAGTAGACTTTCAAATTCTGATCCGCCCTTTTCTTCATCCGCTAATAAGGTCCATATTTCTTGCGAGTAGTCCTTATCTCCAAGTTCCACGACTGTGATGTCACAAGCGTCTTCTTCCTCCTTACATAATTCCTCACTGGTCTCCTCGTTGATTGGTTCCAGCATCCAGGTGTCTACTTCCTACCCATGAGATCCCTCATCCATGTGTAAGTCAACATCCTTCAATCCTTCAATCTGCCTGAAGCTTACAGTATTGTTGTGCAAGTCGAATATTGCTTGGTAATCACAAATAAAGTTGGCCCCTAATATAACGTTGTAGTTCATTCTTGCCATAACAATGCAAGTCTGTGCGAAGGTATGATCGAGAATACCCAGTTCTATGTATGCCTGGTGCTTGCATACGATAGATCGCTCGGGAATTACTCCCCTTACTTTCATCTGCGGTGCAGGAATTACTGGTACATGTTGCTTACGTGCCAATTCTTTCATTAAAGCTTCAGGTATCAGACTAACTTGCGCGCCAGTGTCTAAAGGGCATTTTACTCTAATTCCACCAATCCGTGCATAGATTACAGGTATTTTCTTAATACTATTGTTCCGTGGTTTAATTTCCTTCTCCAGACAGTCTTCCGGCCATGCAACCCACTCAGTTATATATGTGCGATAATTCTTCCATCGAGGTCATCAGTCCCATGCTGTTCCCTCAGGCTGTCTCTATTTACTGAAATTGTGGTTTTTTGTCCCGAGAATCTCTCGGTATCGCCCCCTTCTCACGCCTTTCTTGTTGCCTTTCCAAGCTTTCAGCTCCTTGGTCCCAATAATTGTCCGGATTTCTGTGACGGTTCATGGCACCTTCCCATCTATCTTGTTCATTGTTCTCAGTAGCATGAAATTCTTTCAAATATCTCTGGGATTCACGATGTCTACCGTCCCATTCGCTCCTTTGCTCTCTTGTGTTCCCCCTCATATGATTCCTCTCATTACGCCACTGTCGGTCGTTTCTCGAGTCACCATTCCTACGATACGGAAATTCCTGTCTTCTATTGTTCCCAGTGTCTTGATAATTCCTCTGGTGCGGCCTGTAATTATCTCGGTAATTTCTGTAGTTGCCTCTGTTATCAAATCTTCCGTGCTGCAAGTTGTTATTCTCCTGCCGCCGCGAAGTTGTTCCTGTATTCGTTGCCTGCGTTCTTGTGTTACTGTTATTATTATTACCTCCCTCGTTAACAACTTCCGCCGTATTTAGTTGCTCACTTTGTCTTTGGCCCCGAGGCGGTAATTGCAAACTAGTTTCATCCAAGTGTCTCAGAATCTCCTCTGCCCCCATGGCCTTGGTTACGTTAGCCGTTACAAGGAACTGCTTTATGTTCATCGGAAGCTGTTTTCCTATGGTCATCACTAGGTTTTTTCTGATGGCGGTTCATCTAAGTCCTTCATCTTCAACATTTGTTGGGAAAATAATCAGCAAACCTCGTGGGATGTGTCGAGTGATATTTGCGTGCGTATAAATCCATTCTCAAAGATTGTTGCAACGCAGGGCTCCAATATTTCTTAAGGGACGCGTCCTTAAAGTCCTGCATAGTCCCAAAGGTGTATTTAAAGCTTTGGTACCAGATAAGGCATCCCCCATTCAAAAATCTTTCCACCATCCTCAGTCCTTTTTCTTCTTGGAGCCCTAGATCATTAAGGAAATCCTCCAGTTCACGCAAGAATTGCTTAGGTGTAGTGTCTGTACCATCCGTATAACGATTCGGTTTGTATTCGTTCCCCCTTATGACCTGTATGATTTGTGTAGGTATAGTGGTTTGTTCGGGTGTCGACGTCTGGCCTCTAAACTTTTCAAATGCTCTTGTGTTGCAAGCTGCTTCTGGGCTCCGTTCATTACTCAGCGCTCCCTCCGTTCCGTTGCTTGACCCTGTGGTGTATTTCTCGAAATACACGGTCAGTCAGAGTTAGCTCGTGCTGCTCTTTGTTTTTCTACATTAATTTATTTATTTGATTTCCCTTCCCGCAGACATTAACAGCGAACCCTTACATTTTATTTTTCCCGTGCACTTGCTTATTTTTTGTATAAGTTTGTTCTAGAGGTGCATCCTTTGCGGAACCAGCCTAGCAGCATCTTACCGCTACCCTCTGAAGCTCTTCAGTCGCCTCAGGTCAAGAGGACTTCTTCACTAATCCACCAGGAGTCGTGTTCGTCGCAAGCTAACTGCTTCATGAAGAAAATTGGCATCTATGAAGAATCTTTTATTTTGTCATGTTGCATATTATGCAGTATACTCTTATGTCTCTTTGTGCCCTTCCCCGTGCCTACCTACCTCTGTCATGTGAGGTATCGCTCGCTCTCATTCCTTCTTGTTCGGCCGTCAAGGCTACAGTGCGGTATTGATCGCTCTCACTTATCATAGTTCGGCCGTCGAGTACAGTGCAAAACCCTCCCCGGGCCAGTCTCTAGTCTTAACAAGATATTTTAAACTAGACACCATGTCTATTCTGAAAAACCAACCGTCACCAGGAACCATCGCCTGCTCGGCATGAAAGAAAGCTAAGTGCAAACTTCAATGTTTTAAACACTTTTTAATGGATTTTTAAATAGCTAAATGCTTTTTAATTCAATTTTATAGACAGTGTGTGGAATTGCTAAATGTTGTGCAATAACCGTCTTCGAGGGATTTTCCTTTGTCAGGCTATGGCTATCTAAACCAGCTTTCTAAGATGAAATGTAGTACTTCTTTTACAAAATAACTGGGAATATTTTCTCACATCGAGGGATTTCATTCAAATTACCCACTGTCTATAAAAATTTGCTTTCCTCCGAGGGAATTCTGTTACCCCATTTAACAGTTATCACAACTCTAGAACTTTCTATGGCAACCCATCTTTCTACTATTCAAACAATCTAGTATTTTCCACCCCAATTATGGGAATACTTTTCATCACTGAGAAATTTACGTTACATAAACTGCTGGTCAACACCTAATTTTCTTTCCACCGTGGGAACTTTACCGCAATATTCTACTGCAACCTAAAAACTCTTCAACGCAATGAACTGATTCAAGTTCAAATTCTACTAAGTGTTCTTCCTGACTGCAATAACTTTTTCTTTCTTTAAGAACTCACATACATTGCAATAGTGGAGTTTTTCAACTTGTCAACAAACTATCAGTGCTTCGAATTGTGTGTGCTAACTATCTTCCGCGCCGCGTTCTACGAGAGCAATTAAACTGGCCAGAACATTATATTCCCATCCTCCTTTTCCAAACACCCTCTACTAACACAATTTAAATTAACTTATGTACCTAGCTATTATTCAACGAGGCTTCGCCAATCGTTAGGCGCCCTCCCAATTTTGTTATATTTACCACTAATTAACTCTGTTTAAATATAAGAAGTTGTAGAAACTTCTTTTTAATTTTTCTTTATTTCCTGCCTGTTCAGGATTCGTGTAATTCTAAGTTTACTCTTGTACATGTTTGGTTTTTTCTCTTCCGGTTTCGTTAATACGACCTGTACATCCTTGTATTTCAAATATTGTTAAATTCTGCGCAAAATAGCGGTAATCTCCGCTTTTAATTTTCTGTTTTCCTTTCCCTTTTTTCCCGTCACGATCAGGATTTAATCTATTTGTCTGTAGCCTTTTAGCTTGTCAGAAGTGCAGTCAAATAACGCTTGAAATTTATCTAATCTGAAAAAGTTACAATCGCTGTACAATTTATTGTTCTTAAAAACTTTAAAAACACGATTTTAAGCACATTTTAAAACCTTTGTACAGGTTTAGTGCTTGTAGCAAGTTTGAAACTTTTACCCCATTTAGCATTGTTTACAAATTGTAAACTTATTATTATCAGGTCTATGACCTTTGTATTTTACAACCAATTGATATTCTTAATTCAACCTAAAATCAAAACTTAAATGTTGTTATTCAGTTCACCGTTTAACATTGTTAAATAAATTATTTGGTTTCCTTTGTTCGTTATCTTTCTCAGTAGAATCAAAACTAGGCAGGTCCTTATCTTCCCTGATTCTTCCTATAAACTAAAGTTCTCTAAGTACTCAAACAATAAAGTCTTTACTACTTGTTGCATTTAAACTAAAACGTCAAGTAACAACATTTTCAAAGTTTATTTTGGTTATCATAAGCCAATTCTAGCCAACCATTAAAACAAATAAAGCTCGCTCGGCCAGCTACCTATTTGTAGAGATTTCTTCTCTGGTTCATGGTTCGCTTTCATAATTCCAAGTTTGTTTAAGTGAGGTCAGAGGTTTCCTCTTTTCTAAACTTTTAGTCGGCACCCTGCTGGGTAAAAGCTTAGTTGTCCTAAAATGCAACAATTGGTATTCATCTGAGATTTTTACAAAAAAACAACAACAACATCGCTCAAATAGCTAAAGTTGCTTTAACTCTTCCCACTCTGGAAGCATTCGATTGTTTTGCCAGAGATCCAACAGTGCCCAAAAACACAATTATTATTGTGAATTTAAATCTTTCCAGCATTCTTGAATGCCTCATAAATACTAATCTTTCTAAAGGGAAAGTTAGTACATTTTTTCTCGGCTCACTTTGCCTTGTCAGAGTGCCACCCGTCCCCATAGTACCGGAATACCGGCTCGAGAGGGAAAGTGCAATCCCTGAGCGCTATCAGGCAACCTCAATTCACGCTGCGCTCTCGGCCTGCCTGAGACAGGCCCCCGCTAAAGTTAGGTTCCTCCTAGTCTTGGCACTGCCATATTCTTCTTTAACTTCTTTAAACCTTAGTGCTGGATTCTCATCCTATCTACCAATACTTGTCTCCACGTCGAAACCCATCTCCTTTTCTCTCCTATCATCATCCCTTAGGTAGTGTAAATCCTAAGCTAAAACCTACCACCCTGAGCTATTTATGGTCTCCAAGCCTTCTCTGTCCTTCACGGATGTAAACAAGGTATCTAGCTCCTGTGACTTCAGTTCTGCTTTCACTAATTTGTCGTCTTGTTCCTGCAGTTTAGTTTGGACATTCTTTTCTAATATTTGTAATCTGGTGAGGTTATCTCCCAACTTCTTGATAATGGATAAACGTTCTCCTTTACTATCTTCCGTCATTTGTTTCGAGTCCTTGCTTATTTTAAGCTTTAACCCTTCAAATTTAGCTTCAATTTTCTCCGCGTTTTCTTCCTGGTTTATTTCCATTCTTTCTAGCCATTCCTCAAGTTGACTACTATTTGCATAAAAGCACGCCTTTAATTCTCCTTGTTCCTTCTCTATTCCTTTTAAACGTTCCGTTGCTTTCATTTCGGCACGCTCCATCTCTTTAACTATGCCTAGCAAGTTACTGTCTACGGCTTCGATTTGTTGTTGCATACCCTGCGTATTTGCCTCTACTCGGTCAAAACGTTCCTTCAACTTCTCGTGTGCCTCCTTTACTTCCTCTGAATTGTAACTACATGCATGTTCTATTTGTCTCAGCTTTGCGTTTACGATTTCATCGAGTTCTCCGTTTTTTTTTGTCGAAACGTTCCTCCACCTCCATCATACGACCTAGTTGTTTGTCATTATTTCTGCTGACATACCCGGCTAATAGCTCAATCTGCTCTTTAGTGTTTTGTTTAATTTTATCTGATTGTTGATTAAATTGTTCTTCGTTTTTCTCACTTTGGATAATAGATTGCTCAGAAATACGCTTATTAATGTCCTCAGACTCTTGCCTACTCTGCTCTTTCTGATTTTCCGCTTGTTCCGACATACGATTGTTTATGTCCTCAGATTGTTGCGAAATAAGATTGTTTATTTCCTCAACCTGCACCCTACTCTGTTCTTTAATTTCAGCTCCCAACTTCTCTAAGTTTTCAAAGTTTCTCGCTGTAGCGAGCTCCACAATCTGCCTGATTTCCTCCACAGACGCCATGACAACAAATATAAATTCACTTGAGAACTAGGGATCATGCACATAGATACACCAGTTTACGCCACGCAAACACACAACAATACATTGAAATATTTTAATCATACTCAATTAATTTACTTTATTTCTAACCTCCCGCAATACAATCATCCTTGAGTATCTCTTTATTTTAACTTACTGGGTGTCATCCCTTAAGATCGGTTATTATCATTTCCTTAATTTAATTGGATTTACGTTACCCCATAGACTTAATTATCAAGTATAATTAATATTTCCAGGGTTATTACCCTCCAACTACATATCAGAGTCTGTCATCACTACACAATTCTAGTTTACTTAAAGTTGGACACCCGGATTGTCACACTATCTCAAAATCAGCAATATCAAATAAAATAATGTGTCCCGTATTTAATATTTTACTGACAAACTCCATGATTCTATTTCATATACTCATTAGGCGGAAAAAATCGCCCGAATCACAAACTTAAAAACCTGAAACAGTGGCTGAATGTGTATACAAAATTTCTAACACCACGTTTCTCACACATGCCAACCAACCTAACACGAAATACCCCACGATTGGCCTGCGCCATTGTTTACCTATGTCCCCTCGTAGAAGCGTACACGAGACTAATATTCGGGGGTGTTCAGTCCATGTCGTAAGGTTGGATAATTTTGTATTTTGCTTCAATAATCACAAGGTAACATAGGGAGAATATAACAATCAAGGAAATATGACCCAAAAATTTAACAAATAAACAAATTTAATACTCCGATAAATAGACACCATAACAACACAAATAACCCAAATGACACCCTTATTTAATCACCAAAAATAATCAATCAAAACAAACAGTTTATAATGAATGAAATTACAGCTGCTAATGCTGTCCAATAAAAATCAAATACATGGACCTCGTCCTTACTCCTCTCATTCTTGTGTCTTTGCGTGCGACGGTTATGACAAAACTTAGCCTAGGATGAGTACGCTGGTCATGTGATATGCCTCCTTCGGACCAAGTCGCAGGCTGCATATCCATGAACGATTTCACCAGACCTGGGTATCGGGTTCCGCACTTAAATGGCTAACAAGTAAATAATTATTAACCGACTACGCTACCCTTAACTATAATTCAAATAAGTCTGTGTGAATTCTTACATAAGTGCTAAATGCACACAAAATCAAACTGCCTAAAATATAGGTCTTACATACACATATCGTGACTCCTCAATCGTGGTCATCAGCAACTAACGCTGGCAAAACCGCCTGTTTCCCGAAAACAACAAAGTTACAACTAGCACACAAATATGCTTCAAAAAAATATAACAACAAATTAATGAGACAGTAGCTAAACAAGAAACAAAATACAAATCAACAAATTCCTGAACTGAATTTTTGATATGAAGAACTGCCAAAATCAATCATCTAAGTTGCTTCCGATTATACAGGCTTCAATACTGAAGCCAACCTGGGCCCAATGTTTGGGAAGCCAGGCTCTGCCTGTCACAAGCCAGGACGAAGTGGTGAGTGATAGAAGAGTAACACCTCTTTAAAAAACCTCGGTCCAGCTGACCCGGCTTCAATACTGATCGTTATCTTATATGAGCACAACACACGGCCACTAATTACCTCAGTTACCTTTATCTGTGATCTGAGCTCCCTGTACGGACTCTAGTAGCCCTCGTCAATGTGTCGCAATACCAGGCAGGTCTCAAGCCACCAGCTTTGAGAACCGTAGACATTCAGCATAAACACCAACTGAAAATAAAACACATAAATCGCAGATCCGTCCCCAAAAATTGCATCCCGCAATTTAGGACTGTAGAATAACTATCAGTACCAACTCCCACGAGTGCCCCGATTTCGAAGACTTGCAGCCGACAGATAGGTGACCCTTGTCACACCCCACGCAGTATAATAAGACCTTGCCATTGTTCAACACTTCACCTTCATAAAAATGCTTCAGATCGCAGACTTACCTCACAGAAATGAGTTCCAGCAACACAATAATTAAAATATATGCTCCAAAAATTCAAAATAATTACCACAGAAGCATACGGCTTCCTGCTAAAGAATATACAATATCGCATAACATTACAGCCTGTGTAATCCGAAACCTTCACAATAAAATTCAATATTTCCCCCACCCCCCCCCCCAATTCTATAGTTACGTTACCTAACCAAAGCTTCATTTGTCATCAACTATCCAGTTCATTCCTGTGCTGTATTTGCCAAACTAGACACACTGTACACGCGATTACAATTTAACCTACTGTCCCGCTCAAATCTTACATAAAATACAACAGAATAACCACGATGAGTTCCACAATTAAAATAGAAGCACGTTAAAACAAAACACCCACAACAAGGAAAAATACTACAAAATACAAAACTATATACAAGGATTCCCGATATCCAAAGCTAGGCTACATAATGAAATAGATCATTTGGTACTCAACCTAATGGTTTCCTTCAGAACTGATGCATCTCGTCATGACCCCTCCATGATACTTAACAAGCAACTATCGTCATCGTAGTTGATTTCAGCATAGACTTCCTTCCTTCAGATGTGGGTACCACGTTTTCCATCGTTGATGCTGTTTGACTGAAATGTTTATCGGTTTCAGATATGTTCCTCACATTATTATCCCTTCTAGATTGCTCGAGTAGATTGCTACATCCATCTGCAGGTCCTATGAGCAATATAAAACGTCGACTGGCCCTAAATTAATAGCAGGTGCTATCTCAATAAATCTTCACACGCAAAACACTTAAAATAATATACACAAGCGATGAATTAGAATACATCTCCTATTAGCAATGTTTAAGTTCAAATTCTAAGTCCTTTAGTCATAGTTGACTCGAAATTTCGCTAAGTCCACCGACATGGAAATATCTTCAAAAAATATCGAAGATTTAGCAGAACAAATATGCGTAGCTTGCGCCTTCAAAATGAGCCTCCAACGTGAGCCTCGAGCGAACTCCTCACTCCGTATTTATACATTATCAGCCCGAAAGTGGGGGTGGGACTAGATAAAATATTTATCATTTTAAGCAGATGTCGCACGGACATATAACTTGTATCATTGAACTCGCCTTGGTGCTAACCGTACTCCTCTTGCGTTCGGGCCTGATTTTGATCGGTGGATTAATCAAAATCAAGTTCCCTCCATAAATCCAGATGACAGCGTGCTTTCAAAACAGGACGCACAGGTCTGCGTGCCCTCCTCTCATTCGTGGGTGCAATTCACAACTTCGCGCTTTATTTCAAGACTCCTCCCAGTAGGCATTGACGACAGTATATTTTTCTATAGTTCACTGGCTTCTTCACCTCCTCCCTCGCTTACAAAGACATTTTCAAGGTGATTCATATGGTCTTCGCGCCAAACTCGGTTCTTGACCTCTGTTCTAACGGTGTCCAGGTTATTTCTACTGTTCTGGCTGCTTTCGAATACAACCCTTCCTTCATTGTTCTCGCAGGATGTGAGGCGCGCCTTGCTTCCCCCAGGTAGACACTTATGTCGACATAATTTTCCAGCAGTGCCTTCAAATAATTCCATCTTACATCTCCACAATGAGCAACAATATGAACACTAAATTAAATTAAGGGTTCAGTATATTGTCGTCGTCGTCGGCCAATACCCGTATCCGAGTGTATGTTTATGTGATGTCGCTGGTGACTGGCATAGAAAATACGGCCGCACGCGATGCATGTGATGGAAGGTGGAGGACGTGGCAATATCTGGCACAACTTTCTCCTCTGATGAGTTTCCATTTCCTGCCTTCGGAGTTCTTCTTCAAAATGTGAAACTGCAGCTGAGGTGGTTGCACGCCAACGTGCGCGATCTTCCGCAAGTGTATGCTAATGATCTGGATCAATGGCTACACTCCTCAATGTTTGCTTAAGCTGCTCTTTTTAACTCTTCCGAGGTGTCCTAGAGGTCTTGCCCGTGCTGAGCTCGCTGTACAGGATTTTCCGTGTGAGTCTGTCGTCATTCATGCGTTGGACATGACCAATCAATCTAAGCCGGTGACTAATGATGATGGCTTCTATGCTCTTCATCTCTGCTCTCTCGAGAACCGCAGCAATCGTTAAATAGTCATCCCATTTGACGTGCATAATGGAACGGACTTTCTGCTGGTGAAAGCGTTCCAGTTTTTTGATGGTCTGTGTCCAGGTCTCACATCCATAGAGTAACGCAGAAATGACAACAGCTTGGTATACCATTAGTTTTGTACAGATTCTTAGATCTTTGCTCTGGAATACACGACGTGAGAGACGTCCAAACACTGCATGCTCGGCACGAATTCTGTTATCCACGTCCTTCTCAACAGTACATTGCGTAGACAGATTACTCCCAAGTTATGAGAAGTGATCAACTTGGTCCAAAGATATGCTAGAAATAGTAATATCAAAATCTGGAATGAAGGCCACAGGAACAGGTTGAGCTAATACTTTGGTCTTCTGTATGTTTATGGTAAGACCAAGACGTTCATATGCACTCCTGAAACAGTTGACGGACTGTTGCAACTCTTCAGATGCATGGGCTGATGAAAGATTGCCATTGCAATTCTGTAACCTGGTGAATATTGGTTAATCTTTTGGAACGAAGTCTGGTCTGGTTGAATAGCCCTCCATCATACTGATATTAAATTCCACACCTGTGTTGTTTGCAGATTTTGTCTCATAGTGCATGGCCGTCAGGTATAGGGCAAAAAGAGTAGGTGCAAGAACACAGCTTTTCTTGAGCCCATTTGTGATCGGAAATTCTTCTGAGACATCATTCTGGTATAGAACCTGCCCGACCATACCATCATGAAGAGCCCGTATCAATTCAACATAAATGGTTAGGACATCCAAAACGTCCCAAAACCAACCACATTATATTTTTGGGAACAGGATCGAAGGCTTTTTCAAGATTGTAAAAGACTAAGAATAGAAGTGTCGTTTATTCTCAGCATTTATCCTGCAGTTGTCTTATACAAAAGACCATGTCAACTGTTCCTCGGGAAGTACGGAATCCACACATTGATTGAGGAAGTATTCTCTCTGTGATAGTTTGGAGTAGATTCAATAGGATTCTGGCAAAACTTTTCCTACTATAGAAATCACGGAAATACCTCGGTAGTTTCCACAGATACTGCGATCGCCTTTCATGAAGATATTAACAATGGTGGCGTTCTTCCAGTCAGCAGGTATTTTTTGGTGTCCCAGATTAAGAGGATCAGGTAAAAGGGCCTGGTTTTTACGGGTAAGCCTCCATTTTGAATAAGTTCCAGAGGGATGTTGTCTGGACCTGGAGCCTTCCTTGGTTTCAGGCTGCTGCAAGCTTAGTCAAATCCACGGAAAGTCGGAGGTAATGCCATCCAATGTTGAAGAGAATGTTGAGGAACAAAACGTAGAAAATCTTCATCCGCGGTAGAGGGACGATTTACAAATGAACTGAAATGTTCATCCCATCGTTCCAAGGTGTCCAGGCTGTTGGTAAGTATGGTGGTGTTATCTGCATTTTTTAGATTACCTGAGGAGGGGCGGTTAGGTCCATACAGCTCTTTCAATCCCATAAAAACTGCGTAAGTCTCTAGCGTCTGAAAAATTCTGAAGTTCTTTGGCATTAATTTGCCCCCAGTTGTTTTTTATCTCACGAATTTTAGCTTGACATGTCTGCTTTAGTTCCTGAATTGTTTTGCTTCTCTCTAGACCATGTGGTTTACGAAAGGGATAGACCGGCGTCCCATTTAGCACTGATGGGATTCAGAATTACCTCATTTTTGTCATCAAACCAGTCTTGGCACTTCCTCTTCTCAAGGCCGATAGACTCCTCTGCTTATTCTGTAATGATTCTCTGAAGCGTGGTCCATTCACAGTCAACATCCTTTGTATTCAATGGATCGTTGGTCAGTTCTTCTTGAATAGTGCATCGGTATCCTTCAGCAACAGTTTCATTAAGGAGCCTCGAGGTGTTGAACTTTCTCCTGGACGGATTCATGAAGTGCAAACGTGGTATTTAGTTTTCCTAAATCGACTAATCAAGAGTCCGAGAGTCATTGATGTTTCGTGCTGCCTTCGTGATCAGGACATCATTCTTGTCACATAATCTATTAGATTCCAGTGTTTAGAACGTGGATGCATCGATGTAGTCTTGAAGCGGTCTAGGAGTCTGAAATGTATATTCGTGATGTAAGAGTTCATGCTCAGCACATAGGCCAAAGAGTAATTGGCCATTCGCATTACAGTTCCCTATACCATGATTTCCCATGACTCTTCCCTATAATTGAATGTCTCTCTCCACTCTGGCAATGAAGTCTCCTAGTAGTACGGGTTTGTCAGTGGAAGGCACTCTGGCGAGGACCGTGCTTAGCTGGTGGTAGAAACGGTTCTTGGAGTCCTCATCATCCGTAAGAGTGGGGGCATATGAGGAGATAAGTGTAATGAACCTGTCTCTCGAAAGAGGCACACGGAGAGTCATGAGCCTTTCATTTATTACAGAGGGAGCTAATCGATGTTCCTGCACCAACTTAGTCTTCACTGCAAAACCTATACCATGAATGTGGCGTTCCTCTTCCTTTTTTTCCCTTCCAGAAGATGGTATACCCCGTTGAGGTCTCGCTGATTTTACCTTCCCCCGCAAATCTGGTTTCACTCAGGGCAGCAACATTGGCATTGAGTCTATCCAGTTCATGGGTGAAGAGAACAGTTCTTCTTTCTGGTCTGTTATTGTTGTCGTTAAGGTCCAGAAGCGTTCGGACGTTCTATGAGCCAATAATTATCGATTTGGTTTTGCAATTCTTTCAACTGCTAAAAGGGGGACCCTCTGGGTGTGGTTTCCCAGACAGGTTTGGAGAGTGACTTGCGATGTTTAGCCCACATTTTCTAGGGCCTTCCCCATTCGGGGTGGGCAGCGGTGCTCCTAAATAGGCCTGCCCAGTCACAGATGCAGGACCGTATCCCTGAGTAGTCATAGGGTCTCAAAGAAGCGACAATCACACATCTGCCGCCAACGTGCAGGTCCAGACTAGAAGTTTCCAGTTTACCCATACCTACTTCCGTCGCCCTTGTCCCATCGCCGTTGGTCTAAAAGGAATGGCAGGAAGGAGTGCCACAAGCGTAACTTTGTTTAAGGTGGATCTCTACTTGCTAGGAAGTGACCCACACACTATGATTCTGGAACCATTATCTGCGGCACATAAATAATTAGACATGCAGCTATCAGCACCAGAACTGCAATGGACTGCCGCTAACTCGAGAAAATGTGTGTTGTGCCTTTACAGCCAGTCCACCTGGCATGGCCTCTTCCGCCTAGACGGCCGTTGGGGACTTCAAAAATTAATAGGCACCTCCTCCACCCGTGTTGCCGTTGGGCCTTAGTTTCACGAGAGCCCTGTTAGCCGTCATTTTCAGGGTTCCTGTAGGAACTTCACAGCTACCGTAGCGGTCCCGGGGCTCACGGTGTCCCCACTGTACCTCGCCCCTATAGGCAATCCCATACTTCATAACGTTGCTCATCTCCCACGACGTGGATGAGGGGTTGGAATTGTGGGAGGCCCAATGGGAAAAAGATACATATATATATTGAACCCTTATTGATCTACGATAAATAAGTATTCATAATTTATTATTATTATTACTGCAGCCCAGGCAGTACATGAGGAAGTTGACGAGAATAAAGGCAAGGTAGCGTGTCGCAATGATTGCCACAGAGGAGAGCTTGTAGCTATTCTTGAAGAACGGCCTGGTAAAGCTGAGTTCAAGGCCAAATTGTGTAACAACTTGCACCAGAATTGGAATCACAAAGGGGTAGTCACGAGTTTCTTACAACCGACCTACGATTGAATCACCCAATCAGGAGAGACCACGCCGATATCACGCGATGGATGGCGTCAGTGGTAAAAAGCGCGCGGAATTGATTATCTAAAGAACCGCCGATCGGAATTATCTCCGCACGAGTGCGATGAGACGTTTGATTTATTTGAAGAAGATTGATACTAGTCCCATCTGCGTGAGATGAAAACTCTGGAATTTTTTTCTAAATCCACCCCACTCTTCCGTACCCTGTCAGTTTCTAATAAATTGTTCGACGAGAAGCTGTTCGATGTCTTTGTGTTCGTGAGCTCAGTGAGCTAACTTCACGCCCGTTTGTATAACGATTTTAACGCTCTGATATATTTGAAGTTATTTTATTTGTGAGCTCTGATGAGCTAAATTCGCGCTGATTACGTAGCAATTTTTAACGCTCTTAATTATTTGAAGTCAATTACTTTGTGGGCTTTGTGAGATAAATTCACGCCAGCGTGCGTGATGATATGAAATTTGTAATATTATCTGAAAGACAACTACTTCAGCTCTTAGGGGCAAGACTTGTAACATTCTAATTAGCGCTCGCCCGAGCGAAGGTCATGCAGAGCTGAGTAGGGATTACCGAGCGAGATAGCGACTGTGAGTCAGTCAGACTTTAATACTTGTATTGTCGAGCCAGTGACGTTGGACTCGAAGTGTGTATTTCCTGTAAATTTTCAAGTGTATTTTTCATGTGTGTATTGCGCGTGTGTGAGCGATATTTAGGGAAAGTCTTCGTAATTAATCGCATAGGACTATTTGTGGGCGAATTTAGTAACCCACAAGCGATTATAGCCAGGTCAAATTTTAATATCATTGAACTTTTCTTCCAAAGAGACTACATCAAGATGTCCAACATGTGGTCAGGAGTTGGGATGACGTCCGGCGCTTCAACGAAGACGACTATGGAGTGCTAACTTTTCCATAGGGAAATGGGCTGAGATGGATGTCATAATGTTCTGCAAGCTGAGACGGTGACGTACAACAATTGATTATTCAATTATGTAGTTAGATTGGCGGGGGAACTTTTGTAAATAGTTAATTTTGTCTTGTTTTGTTTTAGTGTGTTTTTTTGTACCGGCACTAATTGTTTTAAATGTACGTTGGCGCGTGGCCAAAGTGTTTGTTGTATATTTATATTTTTCTTGGAGTCATATTTAATGTGCACGGCGCGTGTACGTGATTTTTATCCATGCAAATGCGAAACCCGTTACATTCGATAAGTGGTGCTTTTTAAAGTTCATATTTTTGATAGGAAAGGGAGGTAATTACTGTAAGATGTTTGCTGAACAGGTTATCGTTCATGTTAGGGTTGCCAAGTGCAACGATTTAAGATGTATTGTAGAACACCTTCGTTCTAATTTGATAGATTTTTTGAGTCCATTTCAGGTTAATTAGTCACGGCGTAGAACGGTGGCGCCAGCAAGTGGAAAATATTTATGTCTTTTTATTTCAGGGTCTGTCAAACCCATACGTGTGATTCTGTGTGTGTTATTGTGTCAGGTGTGTGTGTTGATTCTACGTGAAGAGGGGTAGAGGTCCTACCGCCCTCGTGTTTTGTTGTTGTATTTTTGATGGAAAGGCAGGGTGCTCTAGGGAGACCGCTGTTCATTGTCCATTATTCTGATTCTTGGATTTCCGAGTGGAAATGCCGGGATATTTTGTTCTGACACACACACGCGTATTATTGTGCTTTGGGGCACGCTTCTTCGATACACACGTGGGTTGACAGATATGCAGATTTCCACGAATCGCCCGTCTCGCCTGGTGACTTATTTTGGTAGGCAGTCCTAAGACCCGACTGGCCCCTTTTAAGCTTTCATGTAGCAAACCTGTTCATTGTGATGGTTATTTTGGAACCATAATTAATTGGGGAGTTCGCCATGTGTGTGACGGATTATTGCATATTGTATGGATAGAATCTTGTGTTAATAATGTAAATGTTGGCTTTGAGCCTAGTGATGTGTTTATGACTCAATTCGTGTAATTTAGTATGTCACACCTGTGTGGTGTAGTGGTAGTGTACTTGTAAATTTGACGGCGGTCATATGTGTATTTCTTTTATTGGTCACGTGTGAACTTACTTGTGTTGATTTGTGTGAGAAGTCCTAAGTTTTTAGGCAGTAATTTTTTTTTGCTACGGCAGTTTGATTCTAATTTCACTCGGAAATTATTGTGTTGTATATTTTAAGTATAGGAAGTGTCGGTTTAGTTTTAAGTGTTGTATAGTTGTTCCCCGCGTCTGTCTAGCTCCAAGCAATGTGGATTCGTTGTCTGAATGTTTATTCTGGATTATGACGAATCATGCATTCGATTGTACACATCGTGAAGCATGCAGAACGACACGCGTGCATACATTGTCACTTTTGTTGATTTTTCTTAGGGACACTTTGTCCGTGTATTTAATCTCTCCAGAGATTTGGCCTAGTTTTGGCATATTTCATTTTTATTCTGTGGGAGACTTTTGGGAGTTTGTTTTGTTAATTCTTTTGTATAGTTAGGTGATTTGTTATTAAATTCATTTGTTTTAACCCTGGCTTCACTTCTTCCTGCATGTTATTTTGTTATATGTTACCCTGCATGTTAATGAAGCGCTTTAACAACAACTTACGATATGGACTGTTACACCCCCCGAAACTGAGTCTCATAAGCTTCTTTGCAAGGGTTCATAAAACAAAAATGGCTGCCCAAGTGGGACTGTTGTTGTTGTTGCTTCGCTGATCTCATATTTATTTCGCTGAGAAATAATGCCAGGTCAAGCGGGCAAAGTAAATTCAGTAAATTGAGGTGATGTACCGCCATGTGCATTAGTAAAATCACTGAGTTCCTAAAGTTAGAGATATTGAACAAGGTTAGAATTTGAGATTGTATTTGTTATAAACCTGTTCTGGCGCCCGGCATTAAAATTAGAATATTTGCATATTTATGAACTCAGTCAAAGCAGGAAGGTGTTGCCTTATATTTGACATTTAATTAACTTTGGTTAATGAGTGTCGTTCGTAAATTCTGTTGGTTAGGAATTTAAAAGCAAATCACTAGGGGTTATTTGTTGTTTGGAAATAAGAGTAATTTATTCAGTACATTTTGTTACTGAATTTTTTTTAAAAGTAGTATCAGTAATATTTAAATGTTATGACATGTATGCGTGTGGATGACTGAAATCTTAGTGCATGACCCTGTTTTCTCTGATTATATTTGTGTATTGTGCAATGGCGAGTGTTGAGGAGATCAAGGCATTGTTGGAACAGATGTCGACCCAAATGTCCGTAAAAACGGAAGAACAGTTAAAAAACATGAAGGAGGAAATAAGCGAAGACAATAATAAACAATTAAATAAACAGTTAGAACATATGTCCTCGAAAACGGAAGAACAATTAAAAGAACATTTAGGGCAGATGTCCGCGAAAACGGAGGAACAGTTAAAGAAGAGTGAAAAACAGTTACACGACATGAGCGGTAATATTTCGGTCCAATTAGAGGTCCAGAAATTGGACACTGATAAACAATTAAATGAATTAAATCACAAACTATCGGAAACTGATAAACAATTTCACGAATTAAATCACAAATTAACAGAACAGGCGGTAACACAAACAGAGCAATTAGGAAAGATCACTAACGACATTAATCAAAGTGTTAGGGAGGTAGAGAAACTGGCAGGTGAGGTCGCAGAGAATAACGTCAAACAATTGGGTGAAATTAAAAAGTTGGAAGCGAAATTTGACAACAAACTCGTACAATTTGACGAAATGGTGGCCGATAAATTAAAGCAGATAGAGGCAGCATGTGTCAATAACACCGCGGGAATAAAGAAAACACAAGATAAATTGCAGCAACAAATTAATTCAGTCGACAGCAACGTCCTTGAATTAATAAAAGAAATAGATAAACTTGAGGTCAAGGCCGAAACAGAGCCTAGGCACTTGCGTGAAAACGTAGAGGACCAATTAAGTAAAACACAGCAGCAGATACAAGAAGTCGGAGAACAATTGGTTAAAACACAAGAGGTCATAAGAGAAGAGGTAGGAGAACAGCTCATTAAAAATCGGGATAATCTGGAAGAACAATTAGGCAAAACACACCAGCAGATACAAGAAATAGGGGAGCAGCTAGAGAAGAGTCAGGAGAGGAACGAAGAGAAAATTAACAGTTTGAAAAGTAGGATCCGAAGAGATTGGGAACAGCAGGCAAACGCAAATAAAGAAGACAGGCTGACAATTTTAAAGCGCTTAGGGGAATACAACTCGAGAATGCAGGCTTTGGAGGAAGGCGTAAAATCTAAATTACAAGAGCACTCAGTATTAATAATTAAAAACGAAATTAGATCATTAGAGAATGCTACATTATTTTTGGCTGAAAATATACCAGAAAAGCAGGGAAGCATTGGAAGTCCGGTAGGCTTGAAGTTGGCTGAGGATAACAGCCGGGGTCAAAGTCCCAAATTAACGAGCAACGCATTCAAAGAGTACAGGGGAGAGACTTCCACACCACAACCAAACTTGGCACCCGCCCAAGTAATCCAAGTCATTAGGGGAAATGATTTCAAGCCCGATAAATTCAAGGAACACTCAGGAACCACTCCCAAAACCTTTTTACGACAGTTAACTGATTATTTCAACGATCAACATATCGGCCCCGAAAAACAGCTGAGACTCGTGGAGAAGTTTTTAGAGGGACCAAGCTTAACCTGGTTTTTAAGCTTTAAATATACTTTCACCGACATGGCTCAATTCCGAGAAGCGTTTTTAAAGAAGTTCTGGAGCCCTTCTTTACCGCAGGGGTTACGAATGGACCTGTATACACGAAAATATCACAGCACGCATCCGACCAGATTCTCGGAATTCTTTAGCCAACAGCTGGTAAAATTCCGCGATTTTGACGACCCCCCTAGGAGCAAAATATGGTTCTAACCATCGGGAAACAACTTCCCATGCACATTCAACAGCTGTTAGTAGCCGGAAACATTCAGACCGCAGTGCAAGCCGAAGATTTACTCCGACACCTAGACGAGACGAGTATGGTCAGTCCACAGACGGGAAGGAGAAATATGGAATGTGTCAACACGGCAGAGGTGGTTCAGGGACTCCAAAATAGTCACAGCCAGGGGAACCAAACGAAAACTCAGTCCACAGGAACACAGTTTACACCGAGAAGGCAAGATTTCGAGGGCCGGAACCAGTTCAACCAAAACAACCGAAATTTTCAGAATAACCGCGAGAGATATAACCAGAACAACCAAAACCAGCACAATCAATGGACGTACCAGCGGGAATACACCAATTGGAGGGGAAACCAAAGGCAGGGTCGACCTTACCAAAGAAATGGAGATGGCAGGTGGAACAACGCGAGGAACTATCGCCAGGAAAATAGGGGAGACTATCGCAACAATTGGGATGAGCGGTATGTCGAGTCACAAAAATACTTAGATCAATTAAATGCCGAAGAGACGGAAAAAGAGAAGTGGGGGCGTGCAATGGCAAACAGACAGAGCCCAGACAATCATCAAGGAGAGGGGGCAGAAAGTTTATTGAGGCAACAGGATAGGCGCGATGACAACCGGCGGAACACAACAAATGGGCCCCGGGATAAAAAAAAACTTCAATTGAACTAAATGATGATAGTCTGAAAACGGAGGACGCCAGGGAGCGAGAAGAGATGATTGTGGCCAATATAGAAGAGTGGGTAGCATTCCCGGACGATTGCCTGGAGGAAGTGGTGAAAGACCGAGAAAACGTCATCAGACAACTGCCAATTATTTACGCACATATTGGAGGTATGAGGGTGAGATGTTTAATTGACACAGGTAGCCAGGTGAGCTTAGTCACTGAAGTTTTGGTAAAAGAAATCGGAAGAAAACAAACTGTTCCAATTATGCCTGTACCGCTAATGAAAGTCAGAGGGGTTATTCCTGACAAGACCATCAATTGTAAACAGCAAGCATATTTAGACCTGGAAATATTGAACCACACTTTTTCGCAAAAATTCATTGTCATACCGAAGATGAACTATAACATAATTTTGGGAGCCAACTTCATCTGTGATTTTCATGCTGTAATTGACTTACATAACAACACTGTAAGTTTCAAACAAGTTGAGGGGTTGAATCACGTGGGTTTAAACATGGAAGAGAGTCCACTAGAGGAGAGGCGAATACTTGGGTCGTTGAAGAATGCACTAATGAGGCCAGAGATAAGAACTTGACGGAGGAGCGAGTAAGCCAGACAGCAGTGGTGGAAATTGACAGCCGAGATATTTCGCAGGAACTTTGGGTACATTTGGCGGAAGAAGAAATTAGCGGAACTAAATTTGAAATTCTACTTCAGGAGCGACTTAAGGAGGCCATAGTAGGGGAACCTGATAGAAGAGAACTGGAAGAAATTTTGAGATTACATAAAGGAGCTTTTGACACCGTACTGGAAAAGTTTTAAATTTTCAATATGCCATGCAAGTTACAGACTGGACCCTATTTAAAAGTAAATTGTACCCGATCCCAGAGAAACATTTTGCTCAGGTGAAGGACATCATTACTAATTTATTAGATTCCAGCATGATAAGGAAAGCAGCAACCCCGTACCTGAACGCAATATTGGCTGTGGCCAAGCCAAATGGATCAATTGGGCTATGCCTAGACGCGCGAGTTTTGAACAGTAAACTGCTAGTTGAGCATGACCAAGCACCTAGGATCAAAGATGTTTTGAAAGGCTTCCGTGGGAAGAAGATATATTCGAGTGTCGATTTGTCAAATAGTTTCCACCATCTTGAACTTGAAGAAAAATCGCAACTGTTGACGGGATTTTTATTCGACAACCAAAGTTATATCTGGTCTCGACTGCCCTTTGCCGTGAAAACTGCTGGATGTGCACTGATAAGAGCGCTAGATAGGAATCTGACTGAGGAGGTCAAGAGCTTCACTACGAGATATGTTGACGACATATTAATTGCATCTGAAACAATGGAGGAACACCTGATAAACTTAAATAAACTTCTGGATAACTTGAGAACCATGAACTTCAAAATTAATCTAATGAAATCACATTTTTGCCAGAGCGAGATTCTATATTTGGGGCATATAATTGATGTCGAAGGCGTGAGACCTAATCCAGCCAAGATTGATGCTATCAAGAAATTTCCCACACCAACTAAAGTCAAGCATGTAAGAGCATTTTTGGGAGTGACAGGCTTCTTCAAAGAAAATTTCCCTGGATACACAGAAACAGTAGCACCTATGCAAGAGATGTTAAAGAAGGCAAATCGATGGTCATGGAATGAGGAGTGCGACAGGTCTTTTAGAGCCAAAAAAGATTTATTGGAAAACTGTGTGAAGCTTGGATATCCGGACTTTGAGAAGCGATTTATTATTCAAGCAGATGCTTCATTGATTAAAATCGGTGCTATGCTGTACCAAGAGGACGCTGAAGAACCCAAGAAGAGATCGTATTTGGCATTTACGAGTCGTAAATTGAGGAAGCATGAGAGGAACTACACTGTGATGGAGCTTGAGCTGCTAGCAATTTTATATTCTCTTCAACAGTGGCGTAAGATGATCTACGGCTATTCCATTATTGTTAGAACCGACCACCATGCACTGACATTTTTATTCAAGACGACGATGGCAAGTGAGAGAGTTACGCGCTGGTCCATCTACATACAGCAGTTTGACATTACAATAGAGCATTGCCCTGGAAGGATGAACGTCATACCTGATGCCTTGAGCAGGAATCCTGAAGACGAGAACGAAGTAACAGCGGAAGTTCACACTATAACACTAACACCTAAGGCTCGTGAGTTTTTGGAGAAATTAAATGAAATTCGGAAGGAGCAAGAAGCAGACCCGACCCATGGATGATGATGATGATCAAGTTCTATAGGAAGGAATTACAACCAGATTCACCTGAATACCGAGAAGCCCGTGCTAAAGAAGCGAGATTTCACTACTTAAATAACTTGTTGCATAAGTACGTGGATGAGCATCATACCAAACTGCGAACCCTGGTTCCAGCATCACTACAGAGAGGATTGACGCGGCATGTCCAGAGAGCCTAGCACATATCGGCACGGATAAGACTGAAGCTACGATAGGGGAGACTTTTACTTGGCCTAAGATGCGATTCACCATTGTGGAAGTGATAAGAACTTGTGACGCATGCCAGCGCACTAAACCGAACAACTTAATTATGAAACAACCTCCAAGACCACTATTACCTCAGAAACCATGCGAGATGCTCGCTATTGACTGTTTTGGCCCTCTAGTCAAAGGAAAGCGTGGATGCCGACATCTTCTAGTGTGTGTCGATGTATTTTCAAAGATGGTCGTGTTATGTCTAATCCAAAAGACGACATCATAACAAGTCCTCAGTAGAATTCAGAACAAAGTTATTCCGATGCTTGGGAAGCCGGAATCCATTTTATCAGACCATGGTACTTATTTCACGAGCAATGTTTTTAGGCAAGGTCAGGAGAGCCTAGGAATAAAACACATATTTTCAAGCATTCGTCATCCTTGTGGGAATCCGAGCGAGAGAACGATTCGCTGTGTTGCAAAATACTACAGAGTAATGATTCCTAACGATCATAATAAATGGGTTGACAAAGTAGGAGAGATTGAGATGTGCATGAACACCACGAAGCACGAGTCGACGGGTCAAGTCCCACTAATTGTACACCACAACAGTTTGCCAGAGAGGTCTTGGGACAAGATTATTCCATGCCCAAGGGATCCACTATTAGCGCATGAGTTGCGAATCCAGCGAACGAGAGAGCACATGAGGAACCAAGCGGACCGAAGACTCAGAAGGTACAGAGGAAAGAAGTTTCACCGGGAACTACAAGAACAAGAGTTAGTGCTGGTTCGCAGACCACCGATATCTGACCCCAAGAGCAAAGTCTTTGCCAAATTCTGTCCGAAATTTATTGGCCCGTTCCGTGTCATTAAGAATCTGGGTAACAATGCTTACAGGCTTGATGAAGTGAGCACTGGTGCTAAATCTGTTTTTAATAGCGCCAACTTAAAACCGTATTACAGAAGAGAACCATTTGATGATTAAGAAAGATGATGTGTGCAGAATCATATTGCAAAATTTTAATTTGAGAGCCAACACTCAAATGTACGTGGACGTGGAGCGCAGGAGAGAGAGCGCTTTGTTTTGTAAACAACAAGCAGCTGAGACGACAGGAGTGGCAATCACGTGAGGAGAAGGGGGAGGTCTAGCGAAGAAGTATGAATGACATTCCGGCGAGGGAGCGCGCACACTAATTGGGTCAGTGGAGTGTATACTCGAGCAGCTGAGCGAGGTACTAAAGAGATGTTGTTATTACTACTGTGGATATTGTTTTTGAAATACAAATCAATTACTTGCTTCGAATTTCAAAACCTTGCTGAGGATAAATGAACCCTTATTGATCTACGATAAATAAGTATTCATAATTTATTATTATTATTATTACTGCAGCCCAGGCAGTACATGAGGAAGTTGACGAGAATAAAGGCAAGGTAGCGTGTCGCAATGATTGCCACAGAGGAGAGCTTGTAGCTATTCTTGAAGAACGGCCTGGTAAAGCTGAGTTCAAGGCCAAATTGTGTAACAACTTGCACCAGAATTGGAATCACAAAGGAGTAGTCACGAGTTACTTACAACCGACCTACGATTGAATCACCCAATCAGGAGAGGCCACGCCGATATCACGCGATGGATGGCGTCAGTGGTAAAAAGCGCGGGGAATTGATTATCTAAAGAACCGCCGATCGGAATTATCTCCGCACGAGTGCGATGAGACGTTTGATTTATTTGAAGAAGATTGATACTAGTCCCATCTGCGTGAGATGAAAACTCTGGAAAATTTTTCTAAATCCACCCCACTCTTCCGTACCCTGTCAGTTTCTAATAAATTGTTCGACGAGAAGCTGTTCGATGTCTTTGTGTTCGTGAGCTCTGTGAGCTAACTTCACGCCCGTTTGTATAACGATTTTAACGCTCTGATATATTTGAAGTTATTTTATTTGTGAGCTCTGATGAGCTAAATTCGCGCTGGTTACGTAGCAATTTTTAACGCTCTTAATTATTTGAAGTCAATTACTTTGTGGGCTTTGTGAGATAAATTCACGCCAGCGTGCGTGATGATTTGAAACTTGTAATATTATCTGAAAGACAACTACTTCAGCTCTTAGGGGCAAGACTTGTAACATTCTAATTAGCGCTCACCCGAGCGAAGGTCATGCAGAGCAGAGTAGGGATTACCGAGCGAGATAGCGACTGTGAGTCAGTCAGACTTTAATACTTGCATTGTCGAGCCAGTGACGTTGGACTCGAAGTGTGTATTTCCTGTAAATTTTCAAGTGTATTTTTCATGTGTGTATTGCGCGTGTGTGAGCGATATTTAGGGAAAGTCTTCGTAATTAATCGCATAGGACTATTTGTGGGCGAATTTAGTAACCCACAAGCGATTATAGCCAGGTCAAATTTTAATATCATTGAACTTTTCTTCCAAAGAGACTACATCAAGGTGTCCAACATGTGGTCAGGAGTGGGGATGACGTCCGGCGCTTCAACGAAGAAGACTATGGAGTGCTAACTTTTCCATAGGGAAATGGGCTGAGATGGATGTCATTATGTTCTGCAAGCTGAGACGGTGACGTACAACAATTGATTATTCAATTATGTAGTTAGATTGGCGGGGGAACTTTTGTAAATAGTTAATTTTGTCTTGTTTTGTTTTAGAGTGTTTTTTTGTACCGGCACTAATTGTTTTAAATGTACGTTGGCGCGTGGCCAAAGTGTTTGTTGTATATTTATATTTTTCTAGGAGTCATATTTAATGTGCACGGCGCGTGTACGTGATTTTTATCCATACAAATGCGAAACCCGTTACATTCGATAAGTGGTGCTTTATTAAAGTTCATATTTTTGATAGGAAAGGGAGGTAATTACTGTAATGTTTGCTGAACAGGTTATCGTTCATATTAGGTTTGCCAAGTGCAACGATTTAAGATGTATTGTAGATCACCTTCGTTCTAATTTGATAGATTTTTTTGAGTCCATTTCAGGTTAATTAGTCACGGCGTAGAACGGTGGCGCCAGCAAGTGGAAAATATTTATGTCTTTTTATTTCAGGGTCTGTCAAACCCATACGTGTGATTCTGTGTGTGTTATTGTGTCAGGTGTGTGTGTTGATTCTACGTGAAGAGGGGTAGAGGTCCTACCGCCCTCGTGTTTTGTTGTTGTATTTTTGATGGAAAGGCAGGGTGCTCTAGGGAGACCGCTGTTCATTGTCCATATTGCTGATTTTTTGGATTTCCGAGTGGAAATGCCGGGATATTTTGTTCTGACACACACACACGTATTATTGTGATTTGGGGCACGCTTCTTCGATACACACGTGGGTTGACAGACATGCAGATTTCCACCAATCGCCCGTCTCGCCTGGTGACTTATTTTGGTAGGCAGTCCTATGTCCCGACTGGCCCCTTTTAAGCTTTCATGTAGCAAACCTGTTCATTGTGATGGTTATTTTGGAACCATAATTAATTGGGGAGTTCGCCATGTGTGTGACGGATTATTGCATGTTGTATGGATAGAATCTTGTGTTAATAATGTAAATGTTGGCTTTGATCCTAGTGATGTGTTTATGACTCAATTCATGTAATTTAGTATGTCACACCTGTGTGGTGTAGTGGTAGTGTACTTGTAAATTTGACGGCGGTCATATGTGTATTTCTTTTATTGGTCACGTGTGAACTTACTTGTGTTGATTTGTGTGAGAAGTCCTAAGTTTTTAGGCAGTATTTTTTTTTGCTACGGCAGTTTGATTCCAATTCCACTCGGAAATTATTGTGTTGTATATTTTAAGTATAGGAAGTGTCGGTTTAGTTTTAAGTGTTGTATAGTTGTTCCCCGCGTCTGTCTAGCTCTAAGCAATGTGGATTCGTTGTCTGAATGTTTATTCTGGATGATGACGAATCATGCATTCGATTGTACACATCGTGAAGCATGCAGAACGACACGCGCGCATACATTGTCACTTTTGTTGATTTTTCTTATGAACACTTTGTCCGTGTATTTAATCTCTCCAGAGATTTGGCCTAGTTTTGGCATATTTCATTTTTATTCTGTGGGAGTCTTTTGGGAGTTTGTTTTGTTAATTCTTTTGTATAGTTAGGTGATTTGTTATTAAATTCATTTGTTTTAACCCTGGCTTCACTTCTTCCTGCATGTTATTTTGTTATATGTTACCCTGCATGTTAATGAAGCGCTTTAACAACAACTTACGATATGGACTGTTACACCCCCCGAAACTGAGTCTCATAAGCTTCTTTGCAAGGGTTCAATATATACAATTAAAACTCCACTAGAGTTGTGAGGTGTCTGCATGTAGGGTGCATGTAGGGTTCATGTAGGTTGCATGTAGGGTGCATGCAGGGTGCATGTAGGGTGCATGTAGGGTGCATGTAGGGTGCATGTAGGGTACATTAGGGTGCATGTAGGGTGCATGTAGGTTGCTTGTAGGGTACATGTAGGGTGCATGTAGGGTGCATGTAGGGTGCATGCAGGGTGCATGTAGGGTGCATGTAGGGTGCATGTAGGGTGCATGCAGGGTGCATGTAGGGTGCATGTAGGGTACATGTAGGGTGCATGTAGGGTGCATGTAGGGTGCATGCAGGGTGCATGCAGGGTGCATGCAGGGTGCATGTAGGGTGCTTGTAGGGTGCATGTAGGGTACATGTAGGGTGCATGTAGGGTGCATGTAGGGTGCATGTAGGGTGCATGTAGGGTGCATGCAGGGTGCATGTAGGGTGCATGTAGGGTGCATGCAGGGTACATGTAGGGTGCATGTAGGGTGCATCTAGGGTGCATGTAGGGTGCATGTAGGGTGCATGTAGGGTGCATGTAGGGTACATGTAGGGTGCATGTAGGGTGCATGTAGGGTGCATGTAGGGTACATGCAGGGTGCATGTAGGTTGCATGTAGGGTGCATGTAGGGTGCATTTAGGGTGCATGCAGGGTGCATGCAGGGTAAATGTAGGGTGCATGTAGGGTGCATGCAGGGTGCATGTAGGGTGCATGTAGGGTGCATGCAGGGTAAATGTAGGGTGCGTGTAGGGTGCATGTAGGGTGCATGTATGGTGCATGTAGGGTGCATGCAGGGTGCATGCAGGGTGCATGTAGGGTGTATGTAAGGTACATGTAGGGTGCATGTAGGGTACATGCAGGGTGCATGTAGGGTGCATGTAGGGTACATGTAGGGTGCATGTAGGGTGCATGTAGGGTGCATGCAGGGTGCATGCAGGGTGCATGTGGGGTGCATGTAGGTTGCATGTAGGGTACATGTAGGGTGCATGTAGGGTGCATGTAGGGTGCATGTAGGGTGCATGCAGGGTAAATGTAGGGTGCATGTAGGGTGCATGCAGGGTGCATGTAGGGTGCATGTAGGGTGCATGCAGGGTAAATGTAGGGTGCATGTAGGGTGCATGTAGGGTGCATGTAGGATGCATGTAGGGTGCATGCAGGGTGCATGTAGGGTGCATGTAGGGTGCATGTAGGGTGCATGCAGGGTGCATGTAGGGTGCATGCAGGGTGCATGTAGGGTGCATGTAGGGTGCATGTAGGGTGCATGCAGGGTAAATGTAGGGGGCATTTAGGGTGCATGTAGGGTGCATGCAGGGTGCATGTAGTGTGCATGTAGGGTGCATGTAGGGTGCATGAAGGGTGCATGCAGGGTGCATGTAGGGTGCATGTAGGGTGCATGTAGGGTGCATGCAGGGTGCATGTAGGGTGCATGTAGGGTGCATGCAGGGTGCAAGTAGGGTGCATGTAGGGTGCATGTAGGGTGCATGCAGGGTGCATGTAGGTTGCATGTAGGGTGCATGCATGGTGCATGTAGGGTGCATGTAGGGTGCATGTAGGGTGCATGCAGGGTGCATGCAGGGTGCATGTAGGGTGCATGCAGGGTGCATGTAGGGTGCATGTAGGGTGCATGTAGGGTACATGTAGGGTGCTTGTAGGGTGCATGTAGGGTGCATGCAGGGTGCATGTAGGGTTTGTATTTGTAATCCAGCGGCGACCGTGTCCTCATCCCAGCATTTGCCTGGAGTAGAAATGAAAAGATATGGGAAATCATTTCAAGACAAGCAAAGTAGAATTCTGTCTCTAGAGATGAAATAAATAAGACTAAACGCAGAGTCGAGAATAAATGCCTGAGCCTCTACCGTTATACTATTGTCAAAGCAATAACACGCTAAGTATCAGATTCAAAGAACTTGCATTTCCGCACTTTCAGTAGAAGCTGGTAGCTGCAGTCACCTTGCAACATAACATTCGCTTGCCAGCGTATTGAATAAATTCAATTATTAACCCCGTGTAAATAAATGTGTAGGGAACTTGTGACAACTTAATCATTAGCCCCGTGAACTTGGTGTTTAATAGAGGGGTATCTTAAGATAATTTTAGGAAATTTATTTGGAGCTTAGCTAATTTACAGGCATCGTGTTCATGTGTAAGTTGTCAGTCGCCGCCAGTTAACTAGCACTTACGGTTACACCATGGTAGGTCACAAAGCCGCTAATGGCATTATATTAGGGTGCATGTAGGGTGCATGTAGGGTGCATGCAGGGTGCATGCAGTGTGCATGTAGGGTGCATGCAGGGTGCATGTAGGGTGCATGTAGGGTGCATGTCGGTTTCTCGAAATAATAAGTGTTAATCCAAAAGGATAATGAAATAACAACAAAATCAACGCCTCGCTCAGGGGAGTAAAGACAATTGAATAGCCTACTTTTGTCTAGAGGATTTTTGTACAATTTTTCAAATAAACCATCCGGGTATGCTGTCGTGTTAGCTAGGTGTCGCAACACCTAGATCATCTGTCTTGGATAAAAAGAACGTATTATCTATGTATTTCATCACACAGTATCACCATTGCTTATAAGAAAGTTAAAAGCATACAGGAAATGTAATATTTAAGACAGTTTGGTAATTTGAATACATAAATGGTGAGTATTACGCTACTCAGCTACCTGTAAGGGTATGTGACGAGAATTTTCTTGTTCAAACGTTAAAGTAAAGCCTCCACATGTATAGCTGTGCATGTTATGGCAAATCTGCATGTTACACTGAAGAAAATGGAAATTGCAACACCATGAAGGCATTGGTCGTTTGTGTTGATTTTGAAGATATGGAACGATGCCATGTAGGTATGTAAACGATTAAATTTTCAGACCCATTGGATTGTTGCTACAGGTCTCCCCACGTAATTGGTCGCGGAGGAATCAACTCCAGTATACGGACTCTGGTGTGGCGTAGTTGACTTGCAGTCTGTGCAGTGAAGTGTTCCCCGTCAAACATGCCTCGACGACAGAGAAGAGTACGCCATCAACAACTGTCGCCGTTTGAGAGGGCTCGGATAATTGGGCTGTGTGAGGCTGGATTATCGCTAAGGACTGTCGCTGCTCGTGTTGGCCGGCAGGCATCTACGATACAACGTGTATGGCAGCAGTGGTCAAATGAAGGTATCCACATTCGTAGACCTGGCACAGGTCCAGCGCGACAGACAACTGTGAGAGAGGTTCGCCGCATCATTCGCATGGCCCGGATGGAACCCCATGCAACAGCAGCGCAAATTCGAGCAGCTGTGGCACCCCACGTTACACAACAAACAGTTGGTAATCGCCTGCGTGCAGCTGGCTTACGATCCCGTGTCCCTGCAGAAGGTGTTCCATTGACCCCACAACAGCGACGTGTAAGGCTGGCCTGGTGTCGAGAAGGATCGACGTGGGTCGACGAATGGCATAGGGTCGTCTTGAGTGATGAATCTCGCTTCTGTGTTGCCCACAGTGATCGCAGGAATCATGTGCGCCGACGTACCGGGGAGATGGGCTGCCCAGACCTTATTGTCGAGAGGCACACAGGGCCAACACCAAGGATTATGGTCTGGGGAGCTATTGGCTTTAATGTGAAATCACAGTTAGTGCTTGTTGAGGGCACTATGACTGCTCGACAGTAAGTTGATAGGGTACTCAATCCAGTGGTTTTCCCTATGATGGCGAACATTGCTAATGGGATGTTTCAGCAGGACAATGCACGGGTTCACACTGCAGGTATCACCAGAGAAGATCTCCACGACATCACAACCTTAGAATGGCCCGCCAGATCCCCGGACCTCAGTCCTATTGAGCATGTGTGGGACATGATGGGTCGACAACTGGTGAACCGTCCTCAGCCACCCACAACTCTGGAACAACTGACCCGTGCAGTGCAGCAAGCATGTGCCACAATTCCTTAGGAAGCGATCCAGGGCCTTATTGTCTCCATGCCTCGCCGAATTCATCAATGTATTGCAGCTCGTGGTGGACACATCCTGTATTGATTGTTGTCCAAACTTGCGGTCAGAGGGACCTGAAAGTGTAATCATCGAATCACAACCGAACACTCGTCGTGCATGTTCAATTGCAGCAATGTAGCAGCACTCCTTCTGGGTGTTGCAATTTCCATTTTCTTCGGTGTCCACAATAAAAACACTTATGGTCTCTAAAAAAGCCTTTCGAGCTATCCTGTTAGGTAGCATGTTATAAGACTTCATATAAACCCACTGTTGCTCTTGAAATCGTTTACAATTTTAAAACAAATATTTATAAAACTATAATTTGAAAATTCTAGTTAGGTCGTTTGTCAAAAATTTAAAATAATAACTTGCCTTGGTAATAAAGGGTTGCGTGTTTTCATTTAAGCTGTTGTATAACATTACCAACTTATTAATTTAAGAAACTCAAACTATTATTTCTATTATCGAGCGAAATTTATTGGAGATTATTGCATGCTTGACAATTGATATGGAAGTATCAACGAATAGTTATGGTAAGCCATATGCATACTATTAAGGTTATACGTATATTGTAAAACGAACCAATAAAAATGGAATTGTTATTTGGCGTTGTTCAAAACAACAGTGTCAAAGTGAGCTAAAAAGTAAAAATAGTGAGGTCTTAAGTGTGAGTGATAATCAATGTAGTGTACCTGATAAAACATCGTCGCTGTTTAAAAAAACCTCTTCAAATGTTAAAAACACTAGTCCGAAAAAAAAGATATGTTAACCCGCGTGTTGTGCAATCAATAATAGCCACCTCTTTAAATATATACTTGTTTTCGTGTACCTTAAAGCCTTGAGTATCCATAACCAGTGTATGTGACATGTTTACGCTTGCATAGATCAAAACCAACTGACTATTCACTACTTGGATTTAGAAATTACATTTACTCGAATCACATTCTAGTAAAATTCATGCCTACTCTGCCCTGCTAAGCACAGATGTGGTAACTGACATTTTTGTCGAAACTGAGATACGGGTTTCATTTGTTGCTCTGCATCCTAAAGAGTCTGTTACTAGTGTAAAATACCGTATATGCGTGTTTGTTTAGGAAATAAACGCTTATTTAGTCTACCGTAACTGCGTTTCGGACTTGAATTGCTAGGCTATTTCATTGTATCTGCAGTTTACTAAACGATTTCATTGTATTTACAGTAGATACGACATTTTGATTTAGTAAAGTGTACATACCTTAAAATGCTTTAGCAATTTGGAGATACAATAACCTGGCGTAGTATTTATGCACTATTTTGGTCTAGAAAACTGTAGATAACTTAAAATGCCGCCAATTATAATTGGCGGCAAACAGTAAGCGCTGGGTTGTGACAGTGCTAGGTTGTGTTTGTGATTCGAAACATGCCAAGTTTGTCTGTGATTGCAAAACTTAAACAGGAAAGTACCTGTAGAAGTCAACTCATACAGAAACTTTGAGAAGAAATAAATATTGCACATGATTCAGGAGACCAAGGTAAGTGAATAATTTCATAAGCTAATACTGTATAACTTAGTTACATATTCACCATAACTAGCCGTGGGAACTTTGGACTGCCCCTTCAAATTAGTTGATGGAATTCCGTCAAAATTACAATTGTTTGTGAATCAAGAGATCACCCCGTATCTTTGTAATGTACAATACCAACAGTCTGTAAGCTGGGAGAATGCGATTGAAAGTTCTCGCCTCGCCATGTGGTCTGAGAGCGAGTTTGCCAAACTTCTCACAACTACCACGAGCATTGGGGGCAAATGAGTTAATTCATTCAACTCGCTAATAATATATTTAATAATTATTTCAGTGATAAGCTACATAATTATTTAGAAACTAGAATATTTGCTCCAGACGTTCAATACACGATGAAGAGTCCGATAACTTACGACAATATTATTTTCTATTGCAATATCCTGCTTCAGGCTTAAAAGAGGAATACTCCTTTCAAACGAAATATTCAGGCAAGTTTTGCACAAACCCGAAACACAAACTCACATGCTCTCAACTACAATTTATTAAGTACCGTATGTTTGGAGTAGGTCGTCTTGACATTTCATCAGTTCTCACTACCATACATACGAGTCATAACGCTGTCAATAAGCTTATTAGTTTATCGTGGTGATATCGTTATCATTCCTTGAGTCAGATACTTTGCTTCGTCCAAGCTTATATTATGCCGAGAGCAAGTTGTTACTCAAGGCAAAATCATGTTTAAGAAAACACACAAAAATGAAAGGTTAACTGCCAGTTCAGAGACAAAAACTTACCATTTAAAGGGTAGGATGCAGGACTTTTGTAGTAGTAGCTAAATGACGGGTGACCACTGAGACCGATATTCCTGGAAGTTCTGGTTGCAGGGGTATCCATAAATTTATTTATTTCCAACTTGTTATTTTAAAAGGAAGATAAATTTTACGGTAACTGTGGTCCCATATCACTGATATCACTACCATTATCTCTATCCTTCTCGAAATAGCCCCGTAATGTAGGCCTGTATACCAATTATGGGACTGACCTCGAAGTACGATTCTTCGCCCGGTGGTCTTCAGTACACCCTTTTCATTAGCCATCGTTCCTGGCTTTGACATAGCAAAATATAATATGTAAACATTCTACACATATGAAGGAAAACTGAATGAAGTCACAGATATTCTAATTAATTTTCTCCTAAAATTTCTACTACCGGTACCTATATAGACCGTTACTAAAGCACCACTGCACAGTTACGGTAACGTTAGAATCAACAAGCGGTCACATGGTAAAAAGCACTGTCACAGAAAGCAAATGGGCTGTGAGATTGCAACGCAGGCTATTACGACACCAACTGTGCGAACGTAGATTGGTCGAGAGGCTGAGAATTGATGACAGATATGGTATTTCCGGCCAACTGTCTCATTCCCATTCTGCGAGCGTACAGACTGTAATATACATATTACATGTGACTAAAACATAATTATGTTTCCTCTTATTATTTACACAGAGTGTCGGCTTACTGCTGACAATGTATCATCAGTACCTGTCAATACCTCTCATCAAAATGACCAAGTTCTTGCTAAGGAGGGACATGTATCAGAAAGGACACCTGAATGTAGCACAGATCATGATTACAGGTAAGGCTCAGGGAATATATTGTAAAAATTACTAAATACGGTATTAGTGATGTCTGTTCATTGAGCACATATAGTGAGAGTTTGAGTGAAGAAGAGATGTATCAAGAAAAATCACACAATTCATCTGAAATATTTACGATATCAAAAAGTCAAAGAGGTTGCTGTTATGGATGAACCCTACCCCATTACACAGGCTTCAGGGTACAGTGTTTGGGTTCAGTACTTTTAGTAATTTTTCTTGTGCAGATTTCCTTGATAGACCTATTGTTCACTTGAACCGTAATGAGTTGTAAGTACTGGTGATTTATATGGAACTCAGGTGTATATTTGTCTTCTTTCAGTCATTCTGGGGACACTTGTGATGAAGCTATTATGCCTACCACCGTCAGTACAACTATAATTGGTGCAGTTGAAATTGAGACTGAAGATCTATCTCTCCAGGAATGTGGTGTGAAAAATGTTCAGTTAATGAAGGACAGAAGTATCAATCAGGAAATTAGTCCATTTACCCCACTTGACATCACTGCAGTAGCTAAGAATAATGAGATTTTCTATGGTGCTAGTAGTAGTACACAAGGCTTGTTACAACAAAGGCAGGGAGAATCATTACATCATGATCCACTAGATGATAATATTTGTTTGGAATTAGATTACCTACACAATTTTCAAAGTGGTAACATCCCATTGCAAGATTGTCTCTTAAATGCTCATTCCGTAGAACATGTACCAGTTATTGAGTGTGAGTACATCGTTAACCAAGACAATACTTTACAACCAGTCCTTGAGACACCAGGAGAACCCATGTTGACTGACGAATTTAATGAGGTTGATCTAGGCCCAATAGGTGCTGAATTTGAAACAAGGGCTAATGTCACAAAGAAAGGAGGACCTAGGAAAAGAAGACAATTTGTGCTTTCTCCCAAGGAAAGGGCTAACATTAAAGTAAGACAAATACGAAATTCACATCGTATCAAAGAAGTTTGTAACTGTAAAATGAAATGTAGCACAGTTATACCTGAGGTTCAAAGAATTAAACTTCATGAAGAGTACTGGAACCTATCACGACAAGAACAAAAAACATTCGTCCTTGGAACAGTCACTAAAAAACCTATACAGAGACAAACAGCCGGATGTACATCAAGAAGGAAAGACACACTACACTAATCTTTAAAAGATGAGCAAGGCTATCCGAAGAAAGTATGCAAAGTATTTTTCCTTGGCACACTTGGGTATTCTGGAAACAGTCATTATGCAAACAAACTGGCCTTTCCCCCAAATTCGATGGAAGACGTGGTAAGACTGCTCACAATAAGATTGACAGGGCAGTTGTTAAAGAACACATTAAATCATTCAAACCTTCGATATCGCATTATCGTCGAGAGCATGCACCTAATCGATTGTATTTGCCAAGTGACTTGACTATTACCTCAATGTATGGTGATTTCCGAAAACAGAACCCTAGATTTGCGTGCTCGTATGATTTATACAGACAAGAAGTAGATAAAAGGAATATTTCATTTGTTAAGTTGGCCCATGAGGAGTGCGAATTCTGTGAACATTTTAAACAGCACCCCCACTCTCTTGGAGAGCCTGATGATAACTGCCAAGGCTGTCAGGCATGGAAAACACATATTAATAGGGCATCCACGGCAAGAGAGCTATACCAAGAAGATGCGCACAGAGAACCATCAAACGATGACATTGTGTACAGCGTTGATATGCAGAAGGTAATAATGCTCCCAAGGTTAGAAATGTTTAAAAATGTGGTTTTTGCACAACGTTTATCCGTATATAATGAAACGTTCGCATCTATGGGTACAAAAAGTAAGTCTCGAATAGTCGCTGTCCTCTGGCATGAAGGTATAAGGGGCAGAAAACAAGAAGACGTCGTGAGTTCATTTTTCAAATTCCTATATCTAGTGAAGCACGCGATGAGAAAAAAATTGTGTTGTGGATGGACAATTGTACAGCACAAAATAAAAACTGGGCATTATTCACATTTTTTGTTTATATCATAAACTCAATACTCATCAGTGGCGATGCGATTGAGGTAAGATATTTTGAGCCTGGGCATACGTTCATGTCTGCAGATTCATTCCACCACAGTGTTGAAAAGTCGTAGAAAACGAACAAACAGTCTAAAGTCTACGATTTCAATGACTTTCAAGAGGCCACCTCAATGGCTTCTAAAAAGGTCACAGTGCTCTCGATGCAGCTGGAGGACTTTTATAAATGGTAAAGTTTCATGTCGCTGAAGAAGATAAAAAGCAGTTCATCTGAACGACCATATCTCCACAACATTGTTGCAATCCAAGCAAAACGTGGCAATTTACTTCTTTTATACAAAGAGGGGTATCATGAGGTTTGGAAGACATTAGATTTTCTTCAACTGAAAATTATTAAAACTGGGGAGATTCCTGTACCTGGAAAGCAAGAACAACCCAGAGGCATTTCTACTCAGAGGAAAGGATCTTTACTTCAGTTATTGAAGGGAAAATCATCTGTTGTTCCTGCTAACAGACTAGAATTTTGGCATTCACTTCCTGTAAGTGCTAATGAAGGCAGGGAGGATGCGAGTGATGACAATGATGGCTAAGAGTCAGCCTACACTTCAAATTTATTTGTTTAGATGTCTTACATCCTCCTTTGTTCTTTTATATTGAGGAAATAGTTTATATAATCCATTTAAGTTCATAATATTACTAAGCAAGTTACAAATTGTAACAAATCAATGTGTCCTTTTAATTTTTTTTCCTACCAAGATCAAAACTTCAGCGATCAGCCTACTAAAAGATTTAAGCTGACATTTCCATTAATATGACTTACCATACAACTGCTAAAATGTGATACATTTTTTACGGAAGGATGTGATGTTTTATATGTTTGCCTTTTAATTGTATTGATCAAGATCAGCCTGAAATTTCAATAAATTCTTACTGTGAAATGTAATTTTAGTTATATATGTTATGAAATCCTGCATATTTTACTAAATCTGATTATTTTAGGTAAGATTTCATACATGAATTATTAAGTGTGATAAGCCACAGTTGGTTAATTTTCATTTTTGACAGCATTGAACTTGGATTAAGCAAACAAAATTATAGGTACATTAAAAGGATACAATAAAAGCGGCTCAGAAGTTTTCCAAGTTTACTAAGCCATAAATCAAATATCTACAAATTACTAAGCAGGTTCAAGGTATCTGAGCAGAAACAATATTTAAGCCTAGTAAAGCGCAGATACAGTAAAATAGCTTAGCAAACATGAGTGTTTTCATTAAATGTTTAAGTTTTATCTGATTTTTTTGCAGGAAAATATTCTCTTATCCCATTTTAAGCTTTAAAATGTAATTCCCCGAGAATCATAATACTAGAGAGATGCTTGGTTTATTTTAACAAATACACAATCTACGGCAATGATTGAAACTATAATATTGATTTACTCCATTCCAACCCGAATGCAGATACCACTTCTGTGCTTAGCAGGGCAGTACTATAAACGACACCCACTTTTGCACCCACTTTTGCAACCACTTTTTGCACTCCCTTTTACACTGACTTTTGCACCCACGTTTGCACTCACTTTTACACTGACTTTTGCACCCACTTTTGCACCCACTCTTGCACCCACTTTTGCACCCACTTTTCCTCTCACTTTAAACTATTATTTATATTATCGAGTGAACTTGACTAGAGATTAGTTCATGCTTGACCATTGACATGGTAGTATCAACGAACAGCTATGGTAAGCCATATGCATACTATAAAGGATATACATATATTGTAAAACGAACCAATAAAAATGGAACTGTTATTTAGCGTTGTTCAAAACATCGTTCAAAACAGTGTCGAGGTGAGCTGAAAAGTCAAAATAGTGATGTCTTAAGTGTGAGTGATCATCAATGTAGTGTACCAGATAAAACATCGTTGCTGTTAAAAAAAACTCTTCAAAATGCTAAAACACTAGTCCCAGAAAAAGATATTGCAGCTCAAGATAGGGCATTGTTTGTTAAAAACCATTTATCATCTCCTCAGAAAGTCGTGTTAGGACAGTTGTCAATGTCTGAAAAACTCCCAACATTATCAAAGGCAACACAGACTGTACAAAATGTGGTTTTTCAAAAGGATCAAAAAGGACTATATAATAATAGTGATGAGGATTATAATGATGATGATGATGATGATAATGATAATGGTTATGAAGATGATGATGTTAATGAAGATAATAATGATAATGGTAATGCTTTGTTTACACCAAAAAAATCATTTGTTAAATTTGTCTACTGCAACAATCCAAGTAAGCTAATCCGGCGACTTCAGCAACTGCATGTCTATAAACAGGCTGGTTATACTGAATATGAGGAAGAACTATTGGATATAGAAAATGAGCTTCGTCGTGCCAAAATTATTATGTAATGGATCCACATAACCGCTTAAACTATTTCTTAACAATACATGTAATATTTTCTACCCCTCTGCTATCATTTTACTCTCACTTCAAACTGTACATATTAAATATAAAAGCCAACGCTAAATGATTTTATTATCAGAACAGTTATAACCTTTGTAGTGAGCAAATCATACTAACAGGTTAGTTGCTACTATGGAACTTACTACAACTAACAAAGGTAAACAACGTGTACTCTATAAAGGCTACTCTTATAACTATAATCGTCAAAATGTAAAAGGAATAATATTTTGGCGATGCTCAAAAGAGAGGTCAAAAAGATGTCGAGGCAATCTAAAAAGTGGAAATGGTAAGGTTTTAAGTGTGAGTGATCATCAATGTGGTGTACCAGATGAAACACTGTTGGTGTCAACAAATAATCATGACAATGCTAAATAGCTAGTACAAGAAAAATATGTTGCTACTCAAAATAGTGCAGTGTTTATTGAGCAACATTTAACCCCTGCTGTAAAGGTTATGTTTAATCCATCTTCCACATCTCAAGAGTCATCAACATCACAGAATATGCAAAAGGTTGTGTTGTTGTTGTTTTAAGGGGCTGAACTACAAGGTTATCTACCTTTCATATACAAGCGAATCAAAAAGGACTAAATAGTAATAGAGAAAAAAGAAATGTATTTTGAATGTAACTATTGTACAAGTACTTATATTAAATAAATAAAAATATTGTATGGGTATTGTCTGTTTTTTCTTAATTGCTATACCCACGTCCTACTATATTAATGCCATTGTTAACCATCAACAGTCTCCACCTATGTTCAGAAAGAAAGTGATCTTAAACAATACACTCTATCTATGGTTTGTGTACCGAGTATCATAATAATACAGTGTCGTCAAGCCATGCTCAGGCAATAGTAATGTTAGGTAAGGGGTTTGAACCCTTGCTTCCTTGTACAGGATTAGTTTTTACTCAACAGCAACCCATAATACTGTACTTTGAGACATGTCACATCTCATTACAAAATGTCAATTGTATCGTTTTCTAAGACCCCAGCTGCTGGCTAGTGGCTAGCAGACTGTGCAACAGAAACAGTGTCACCATGTTCATCCTTAAAAAAATTCAACATTTATTTTTCTTTTTCTTATTATTGTTCATTAAGAGTAGTGTAAAGTTGTCTTTGTGACGTAACGGTTAGCATAGTTAGCTGGCACTCTAAAGCTCTTGAGTTCAATTCCAGCTTTAACATAACATTTTAAAAGTATATTAGGACTAAAACAGGTCTACTCAGTCTCGGGTGATCCAAATAAGTAGATGTGGTTTGATTCACACTTAAACGATAGAACACGACGGTTTTCTATTTTTTTAAATAATGATAGCCATTTGTTTTTTTTTTTTTTCATTTTCACATTTCACACATTGCCATTTGTCAATTTTCCATGTGCACAATTTGAAAATGTCAGTTTAAAGTTTTTGGATTTCATGATATGGAAACAAGAATTTTCCATTTTGTTGTTTACACATTTGTCAATTTTCCATTTACATTTTTTAAATTGTCAGTTTTAAGTTTTTAAATTGTGTTGATATGGAAACATGGATTTCCTATTTTTTTCCATATCACTGACGACACGTTTATACCGACAGTAGTGGCTACGCTGGCTAAAGCGCAACATTAGGTCATGGGGCCAAGTTCTCTGCTGACTCGGTAGACGCGTGGGTTCGAGCCCCACCGTCGTCCGTCCTTGAAATGGTTTTCCGTGGTTTCCCATTTTCAACACCAGGCAAATACTGGGACGGTACCTTCTGACAGGCCACGGCCGCTTCCTTCCACATCCTTGCCCAGTTTCATTCACCATCATTCATTTCATCTCTCATTAACTCCTGTCATGAGGATGGCGTCAGGAAGGGCATCCGGCCGTAAAAAACCATCGCCACAAAGACTTCCATCGCATCTCATCCCCGACCCCGTTGGAAAACGGGAATAATAAGGGGTAGACACTGACGACACGTTTATGATTTAGTCCATGTTGAAAGTTTAGATTTGTATAACACACATTTGCTGATTTAAATTTTCTTGAAATCGTCTTAATGGAAGTGCTTGGCCATGGCAATAGTGCATTCTCTTTCTGTTTGTTTCCAAAAACGTATAGGCCTACTACTACTATGACTACTACTACTACTTCTACTACTACTGTAGGTAAGACTGTTTTACAAAATAACATCTATCTACCGCTGCATTTAAAAAAACACAAGTATTAAAAAAAAACTACAGTATACTATTTACCATTTGCTATATACATTAATTACCCCACCATCCTACCTTGCCGTGTTTGCTTTGGTTGAACAATCAATGCTACCCAGACACACACACACAAGCTTTCTCTCTCTCGCCATCATTCTATCTATAGTCATACATTCACACACAACCATACCTGTCTTTGAAAAACAAATACAACCACGCTATTTATCCTTGACATGCACACTTATCCCAAAGAACTTTTAGTTATACATTTAACATTTATATTACAAAAAAAATGTTTCCACTATTTACAATTACAAAAATGAATATTTACTTAATACTAAATCTACTGGTTACAAAAAAGCCATGTCTCTAAACAATAAAATATAGAAGTCAACCCTCCACCTCGTGGTAATAACCCTATGGTAGGCTAATGCATAGGTCATTCATCTGCACTCATTTGCTATCCATCAAGGTAAAAGTGCATTTTCTCTGTTCCACAAGATACAAATTTGATTGCTGGATTGTATCCTGCACTGTTTATGCGATATAGCTTTGCCAGTTCATAAAACCGCTAGGTAGTTCTCTACATATAGCGATTTTACCACTGCTCTACCTACGCCTTTTGCTCTTTTGGCTTTCTTACAGTCTAGTGTGTGATAGACAGCATTAACTGTATATCAAACCCAGTTCATCTTTCTATTTGTAATCCAAGTAATAATTTGAAAAGACACAAATGTAATAAGTTTTAAACGTTATCTCTGTTTTGATTTGTTTAATATGTTTATGACATGCATATTAACCTGAAATCGAACCCTGGTGAAAAGGCTAACAGCTTAACCACTGCACCACCATGCCCTTGTTTCTTAGTTTGACTCGTTCTAGGCCTCAGACCAGGAAATCGAGTTAAGACCACCAGTACAAGAGCTAAAAGGGCTTACCACTGCAACACAAAATGGATCGCTGGTAACATTATACAACCGGAAATGATTATATTTCTGTTAGCAATGCATTTTGTCATCAGCCTTCTGTCTGAGCACTGACAGCAACACAGTTTAGTTTAGAACAAGCGAGTGTGTGTGTATAGATTATTAGCCTCAAGTATTTAAAGGTTGTTGTGTGTAGCGACCATCTTGTCCCGGTAACCACTGAGTATTTTTGTGTTTTAGCTATCCTCTTTAACCAATCAATTAAAGATAGTCTACTCTTAATTCTTGAATCGATAAATCAGAGTTTGTGTACACCGTTTGTCATTTATTAACTCATACCTGCAACCTATACTCTCTCTATACTGCAGTTTGATCTGAAAACAAGTTTCAATGGTAAAAGACTTGTCAGTCACCAAACATGTAGCCTACACTAATTCTTTCTCTACTTAGCTATGTTTCATCACGCATGGTAAACATCTCACATGTTCGTATCCGATTATTAGTTTATAAAATCTCAGGTCGATGACCTTGATGTATTGGGTATTTTGGGTAAATTCATTGGCCATGGGAATGGGTTGACCATTCTAAGTCCTATGACACCTCGCATGTTGATATTCGATTATTAGTTTATAAAATCTTAGGTCAATGACCTTGCTGTTTTGAATCTTTTGGGCAAATTCGTTGGTCATGGAAAAGGGTTGACCATCCTGAGTCCCATGACACCTCACTTGAGCCTCTCAGATTATTAGTAAGCGAGATGTTAACAAAAGTGCAGTTAGGCTCTTTTGACAAAAATAAATAATACATTCAAAAACAGAATGTCACCTCGAGTCCAACGACCTCTCATACAAGTACCTAGCCTTATTGGTTCATGAGATATTAAAAAGCTAATGACCTATTAGTTTTGGATCTTTTGGTAATTTAAAAAAAAATAACTCATCTATAAATCATTATTCAAAAAGCCCGCCCGCTTACAAAATCCCCAAGTGCGCATGCGTAAAAACAAAAAACAAACATGTTAGTTCATAGTAGCAATCGACTCATCACATGCGTTTCATGTGGAACAACGTTTAATTTCATCATAGCATTAGGGACCATGGGCCAGTCCATAGGGACCAGTCCAAAGGGACCGGTCTAAAGGGACCCGTCAAAAAGACCCGTCAACAAGGACCCGTCCACAGGGACTCATCAACAGGGACCCGTCAACAAGGACTCCTCAACAAGGACCCGTCAACAAGGACTCGTCCACAAGGACCTGCCAACAATGACTCGTCAACAAGGACCCGTCCACAGGGACTCGTCAACCAGGACCCGTCAACAATGACTCGTCAACAATGACCTGTCAACAATGACCCGTCCACAGGGACTCGTCAACAATGACTCGTCAGTAATGACCCGTCATCAATGGCCCGTCAACAGGGACCCCCTTCAAAAGGACCCGTCCAAAGGGGCTAGTCAACAGAGACCAGTCCAAAGAAACAAATCAACCGTGATCAATCGAAAGGGACCAGTCAACAGGGATCAATCAAAAGGGGTTATCGCCTCAAGGCCTTACATGTCCCTCTTTGATTAGTGGTTTGCCTATCGACAAGCGTCGCTTAAAATACTTTTTGATCACCCCTCGTGGGTTGTGTTAGGTTAGGTTACACTACAGCCACCATCTTTAAAAAGCCCGCCCTCTTACAAAAGCTATGAGTGGGCATGCGTAAAAACAAAAAACAAGCATGTGAATTCATATTGGCTATCCACCGTATACATGCCTCTTGTGTGGCACAACGTTTAATTCCATATTGGCATTCAAACTCTCACATGTTGGACTTGGAAAGAGAGATTTTCAAAAAAAAATAATTTGACCCCCTAGTAGGGGTAGGGTTTATCTTGGAGTGTAAATATGTTGTCCAATGGAAAGCTGGTGTCAGCCCGAGTTCAACAACACCTCATTTGTCAAAATCCGACCATGCGTTCGAGAGATATCGCACCGCCGCCATCTTGGCGGTGGAGCGGTGGCGGTGGCTGCGGAACCGGCCAAAAACATCTACTTGTGTAGTTAGGCCCTTTGGCGAAATTTTAAACAATAAATAATCCACGGTAGAGAGGGCTTCATCTCGAGTAAAATGAGCCCACACACAAGTCTGTACGTTTACAGGTTCGCGAAATATAACGGGCCTATGCCCTACTCGTTTCGGGTCCTTTAGTTAAATCAAGAGTAAATTATCGAAAATCATTTAAAAAGCCCACCAATATACAAGAGTGGTAAATGCGCTTGGGTACAAAATAAGTCACTATTTCTTCCCCTGGTAAGCCTAGTTTTTATCTTGGCGTGGAAATAAGTATTCCATAGGAAAGGGGGGGGGGGGAGGGTTTCATCTCGAGTAATTTGACACCTCACTCTAGTCTCTAGCATTATTGGTTTGCGAGATATCGGGTTGCCTACCGCCAGCGGCCCACCACTAATCACGTGCGCGTGGCGGCCATGACACATACAGTTAGGTAATTTGTCAAAATCAAAACTTAAAAATGAATGGTACGTAAAAATTATATAAATAATAAATTAAAACATTAAATAAAATTTAAAAGTCAAAAAATCAAAATTTTCAAAATGTGTAGTTAGGCCCCTTGGCAAAATTTTTAAACATAAATAGTCCATGGGAAAGTGGGCTTCACCGCGAGTAATTTAACACTTCACGTGACCATCTCCGATCATTGGTTCGCAAGATATTAAAAAAGTCAATGATCTATTAGTTTTGGGTATATCGCTGGTCACTTTCGTGACAGTATACGCTTCACGTGTATGTTTTGCTTCTATATGCGACAGCCCTCTTTGACTGTCCGTTTAATTTTATTCTCCCGAAAACCTCTAAACAAGCGATAATTATCTTATTATTAATTGTAATGAATTGTAATTAATCAATTTGTATAAGCTTATATTAAGGCTTTCACGGCCCGGATTATATAAATAATTCATGTTTTTTGGGCTAATGCCGTGTGTATTTAGATTAGAACCATACGTTTCGGAGAAACCTTGCCTCCTTTTTCCGAGAAAAAAAAACATGAATTATTTGTATAAGCTAATTTGCTCAGTTTTTCTAAGCTTCTTACCTCGAGTGTTTCATCTCCAAACTGATACGTTCAGTGGCTTGCTGCCTGCCCGTCGCTAGTCACGTCACCATGACCTTCATCCGACCAATTGGAAGACTTTGTTTGGTCAGGCGGTCTCTATGTTCTGGAGCTTTCCATGGTCGCCTATTTAAGAAGCCGCCCGCAGCTACTCTTCACAGCATTTAGCAGTCATCATTCTCCACACTGCAATCAGTACGCGGCCCACGCTGCTGCACCGCAATCAGAGCCCACATCTTGATCTACACGCTACTACATGGAAGTGCTGCATCTATAAGCACTTTTCGCTCTTCGTATCATCGCTGCATTTCACGGCGCTATTGCCGCCACACCTCATGGTGCTGCATTTACAAGTCACTGCAAAACCTGGCAGTTACGTCACGAGGCCTTCACTCTGACATGCCGCTTCAGAAGGCAAGAATAATTGCCGGCTGGTTTACTCAACGGGCCACCTCATAGATGGTGTGTTTTTCTTCATTCTTCAAAGCATCAGCTGTAATACGGGTTGCTAACCTATTTCAAAATACTGGACACTATAAGTGTCGCACCTTCGCCAGAGAAGAAGAAAAGTTGAACTTTTATCTGCGGCACGCACATCTTGAGGCCATGAACGCCTCCTTTCGCAGAAACTGTAAGGGATTTCTCAAACCAACACTGTGCTAGCAGGAACTTTTAAGGAGCTGGCACTAAAAATTGAGAAGATAAGTTCACTTTTATGAAAGATTTAAATTTTACTTGCATCATTCATTTTCATCATTGTTTAATGTGTATTTTACATTGAAGGCTTAACCTGTTGACGAGTGCACCGAAGGACAGGCAATAGAGTGCGCACGGCATTTGTCGTTTGGTCCCACATGAGAGAGCATGGCATTTGCCGTTTTAGTCTATTACTGAGAACTTAAGTGCTTACTGACGTAATATGACATCTGGCGGCGTTTTTTGTAACTTTCTCAGTTATTCGAATAGTGTGGCTGTACAAATCCTTGTTCTGTATGGAGGTAGTCTCTGACGGGAATGCGTATACTCACTATATCGTAAGAGTTTGGCGCGCCGTTACCCTACAGGTTACTTACTTACTTGCGTATTTCCTTTCACTCCGTGCGGAGCATAGAGCATCCAAGAATGATTTCCATCGGGCTCTGTTGGTTGCCAAGTTCTTCACTTCCCTCCAAGTCTTTCCCGCTTTTCTGGCCTCCTCTTCAATGGTGCGTTTTCAGGTGTTCCTTGGTCTTCCCCGTCTCCGAGCCCCTTGAGGATTCCAGTCCAGAGCTCTCCTTTCTACTGCATCATTCTGTTTCCGCAGAGTATGCCCAAACCAGCCCCATTTCCTCCGTTTAATTTGGACTTCTATAGGTTGTTGGTTAGCCCTTTGCCACAGCTCTTCATTTGGGATTATATCTGGCCATCGTATACCCAGAATTCGACGCAGACAACGATTGATGAATACTTGAAGTTGGTAGCTGATAGGATTGGTAACGTTCCATGTTTCACATGCATACAATAGGACAGCTTTCACATTGGTATTAAAAAGTCTGATTTTCGTCTTCCTGGATATGATGATGATGATGATGATAATTGTTGTTTTAAGGGGCCTAACATCTAGGTTATCGGCCCAATCTTCCTGGATATGTTACGGTTTCTCCATACTGGATAAAGCTGCACAAAAGCCCCATTTGCCTTTCTTATTCTGCTCTTGATGTCCTCCTCAGACCCTCCACTTCTCCACAGGTTACAACCTAGTGTTATGATTGCCGCCGATGTTGATAGTTGTTTGTGCTCTTCGTAGCTGTGAATATATATATTTTTTTTTTGTAAATATAACTGTAAATGTTATGCGGTTTCTGGACACAAGTGATGATATTATAGCAAGGGTGTATGCAGAGAGCGAACACTCGTAGCTCCTGTCCTCATCAGGTAGTGTGTTTGCACACGTAGCATTGGCTGAGAAGTTATCGCTTCATTGAGTCACTTTGTGGGAGTGAACTCATAAAATGGCGACCATCGAGGCGTAACGGATTTTTTGTCCCACCTCCAAAGTTTTGAAGAGACAGTGTTTTCTCGATCCAAAATGTGTTTTCATGTCTCTAAAAGTTGTAATAAATGAGTTTATTTTATTTTAAGAAAAAAGAAAATTCCTACTCCCCTGAGGTTGTTTACCGGTCAAATACGTACTCGCTTTCAGCCGTCATTATTGCACGGCATAGCAAAAGGTTAACTTCTTCTCATTGGGTTATGTTACCAGACCTTTACTATTTAATACAATTTAAAACTAGTAATTTTTGTGCAATCTCCATAGGTGCATTTCTTGTGCATATGATGTTATATTTAAAAATGTTGTTATCTTAATAAATCTTGTTAACATTTTGTTATATAATTTTTGTTTTTTCTGGTGATGCACCTTCATGCCCACTGCCCCGCACCGCAGGCTCATGCCTGATGCGTTCTCCCTTTCATGGGGAAGATTAGGGCAGATCTTTTCTCCAATCTAAAATCTAAAATCGCCAAAATCTAAATATAAAATAAAAAATTAATAATAATGTTAAATAATAAAATAAAATAAATTAAATTAATACATAAACAGTAATAATAAATAATAAATAATAAATGTCTGTCTGTTAGGCAGTCAGCCCGAAGGCTGGTTGGATCCTCAAAAGGCACCGCCGTTAGGTTATGTGGGTAGATACCCACAAAAACCCAAGGCAGCGCTATATTGAGGCATACTAGGCAAGAAGAGGAGTAAGGTAGTTTGCCATTGCTTTCCTCACTGAGTCAGTACAGCAGTACTAACCCTATGAGTAGAACCTTTCACAGCATCCACAGGCACTGACTGTGCCCTGAATGTCATTACTAAGCACCAACCATACCTCAGTAGCTTCCATATAATCACAGCCATGAGTGAGACTCAGACAGCGGTGATACTCTAGCCTGTGCCAACAGACACTGACTGTGCCCTGAATGTCATTACTAAGCACCACCCATACCTCAGTAGCTTCCATATAATCACAGCCATGAGTGAGACTCAGACAGCGGTGATACTCTAGCCTGTGCCAACAGACACTGACTGTGCCCTGAATGTCATTACTAAGCACCACCCATACCTCAGTAGCTTCCATATAATCACAGCCATGAGTGAGACTCAGACAGCGGTGATACTCTCGCCTGTGCCAACAGACACTGACTGTGCCCTGAATGTCATTACCAGGCTTAGGATAATTATGCATTTTGCATATTGCATATGCAATTGCATATTTGGGACAGTTTTAACTTAACAGTGCATATTTAGGGGTTTCCTTCTGTTAGTGCATATTTCAAAAACATTCTTAATCTTGAGTGTAGACATCAGCTTCTGCAGGACATTTTTGGATTATATGACATGCATTTCAGGTAACAGGAATGTTGAGCATCGTGTTTAAATTTAGCAACACTAGCCCTACATCCGGCCATAGCTTTGTCTACCTGCAATGAAATTAGGTGGGCACTGATTCTTGGTATTTCCCGTAAAGCAGGTTATCTTTTCCTCATTCCGTAAATAGTTACCTTCCATGCACAATTAGTTCTTGTCAGTCTTACTTTCCTTGAGTTGAAACAGGCTGTGGTTCATAGCACGTTAAATAGCTACTGTATTTAAGATGCCTAAGGAGAAGAACTGTTAATGAGGTAATGAAAGGGTATGTACGAGAGTTTCAAGACTTTTCAACTGACGGAAGTGTATTGTTTTGCAAATACTGTAGAACAGTCGTAAACGCAACTAAAAAGTATCTAATTCAACAACATCTTCAAACAACGAAACACAATAAAATTGAAAGAAGTAAACCTGAAACAAAAACACCAGGTTCTTGTAACCACTGCTTTAGTTAAACCTGGACCAACACGTAGTACATTCAATGAAGATCTGTATAAAGCATTTCTCTCGACAAATATACCGTTGGCTAAACTAAACAATAAGAACTTAGTTCAGTTTCTGCAGGTGTATACGAAACAACCAGTCTCAGATGAATCAACAATTAGGAAGAATTTTTTTCCTGATCTCTACAATGTAACGTTAGGTAAATAAGGGAAAACGCTCATGGAAAATATATTTGGGTCTCACTAGACGAAACAACGGACGTAGATCAAAGATATGTAGCTAACTTCGTGTTTGGAATTTTAGAAGAAGAAGAGAGAGACAAATCATATCTACTAAATATGGCTGTGTTGCCTACGGTGAATCACTCAACAGTTGCTGCATTTTTCAATGATGCACTTTCTTGTTTGTGGCCATCAGGCATTCTTTACGATCATGTTATCGTGGCCTGCACGGATGCCGCACTTTACATGTGTAAAGCCATGGGAGGCCTTGGGATATTATATCCCAAGATGATACACGTCACATGTGTAGCACATGGACTCCATCGAGTCGCTGAAGCAGTCCGGGCTTCCTTTCCTGAAGTAAACACGTTGATCTTCACAGTGGAAAGAGTGTTTCTGAAGGCTCCAAGTCGCAAAGAAAAATCTTTTGATGCAGATCATGATGTGCCGCTCCCGCCTTCACCAGTTCATACAAGATGGGGAACGTGGCTCGAAGCTGCTGTTTATTATGCCAATTACTTCGAGGTAGTAAAAAGGGTAGTTGAAGACCTCGATTCTGAAGAAGCTGCTTCTATTAAAGAAGCTCAAAAAGTCTCGAGCAAAGATGGTGTTCGTGAGCAACTTATATTCATTCGTTCCAATTTGCGTTGCATACTTCAGCCATCAAGAAATTGCAAGAAATAGGACTGCCTCTTCACGTTAGCATTGGAATTCTTGAAGAAGTCGATCGATCACTAAAGAACCCAACTAATCAAGTTTTATCGAAAAAATTGCAGAATGTATTGCTGAAAAATTCCGGTCTCCTCAAACTTAAAAGCATTTGTGGTGTTATCCAAGGCAAAGACAAAATTGACAGTGCATCGATACTAGAGGTGTCTGATTTCGTTAAGTTCGAGTATGCTCAAATTGTGGCATGTGATGTGGAGAGAGTGTTTTCTGAGTACAAAGTCATTTTAAGTGAAAATAGGTGCAACTTTGTGTTTGAAAACCTATTACATCATGCAGTGATTAAGTGTAATAAAGACTTGTAAATTTTATTGACAACTGGAGCAATCTATTGTAGTACTGTAAGTCATTTTCGTTATTTTGGCGATATTTAATATGTAACAGATTTCTTGTAATATAAACCACTAATTGATATCAGATATATGTTTATTTTTAATGCATATTTTAGTGCTTATTTAGACACTTTTTAGTGCATATTTGCATGCATATTTTGGCATTTTTAAGTGCATAATTATCCGAAGCCTGGTCATTACTAAGCACCACCCATACCTCAGTAGCTTCCATATAATCACAGCCATGAGCGAGACTGAGACAGCGGTGATACTCTCGCCTGTGCAAATGTACTGCATTCATCAAGAGATGGCAAACAGTAAATAATACATAATAAATAATAAATAATAAATAATAAATAATAAATAATAATCATTTGAAAATGCCGCCATTGAGGAGTGCGATTGCGCGCGCGCGGTGGCCATGACACTTAGTAGACCTGTCATTGCTACACTATTGGCACTGTATACAATAAGAATTGTTAGTATCGAAGATGAACAACCGTTAGGAAAATTCAATGCAAAGAATCTTACTTCGTCCGGTTTATGAACACCTTACTCTTGAGGTAAAATCTACCCAGTGTATATCATCCCTAGAAAGCCAGTGTATTTTAAGTAACGAATTTGGTGACAATTCATATTAACGTTACCAGACACCATTATTCTTGGAGGTAAATTGTCGTAGGACTAATTGGCAAGCGTTTACCATTCGTGCTAATTATTAAGAGAACAGCGTTTCATCAATTTGTTGCTCATGATACTGGCTGAGAGTCATTGCGGACATGGCATAGACCATACCAAGCGGACAGATTGTGTCACATGTCCATGTCTGTACACCAGTGACTTGTATCCCTTAAGCCACCACGGCTGTACTAGCAGATCTTCTAAACACTCCACACTACCGCTGTGGAGCACCATCATAATGTGTTCAGTAGTACTCATCAATACATTGTGCATGCTGTCCCATTGTGGCCATTATGTATATCGTGAATTCTAGCACTGCCAATTAGCTGAAGTATGCAAACTTTCCTCCGTCTCGCTCACGCAGCAACAAATTGCTCAGAGCACATTATATACCTTACCTTGGCATCGTGGGCCACTTCCGAGATGATGCACCCCTATTGGACTGAGATTAGGTGACTGTCATTCAATATTAGGGAAATATATACCTTGGCATCGTGGGCCACTTCCGAGATGATGCACCCCTATTGGACAGAGATTAGGTGACTGTTATTCAATATTAGGGAAATATATACCTTGGCATCGTGGGCCACTTCCGAGATGATGCACCCCTATTGGACACAGATTAGGTGACTGTCATTCAATATTAGGGAAATATATACCTTGGCATCGTGGGCCACTTCCGAGATGATGCACCCCTATTGGACACAGATTAGGTGACTGTCATTCAATATTAGGGAAATATATACCTTGGCATCGTGGGCCACTTCCGAGATGATGCACCCCTATTGGACACAGATTAGGTGACTGTCATTCAATATTAGGGAAATATATACCTTGGCATCGTGGGCCACTTCCGAGATGATGCACCCCTATTGGACAGAGATTAGGTGACTGTCATTCAATATTAGGGAAATATATTTTTGTGAACATTATTATTCTGACTATTGATTTAATTCTCGATGGAATCGCCCTGTACCTAGGTATAACTAGTTGTAACTGCTTTATGCGTTCTCCATATAATAATAGTTTATAGAAGGGAGAGACCACTCTTACCACTACCGCACTGGAGCACATATAATCGTTTGGAATCTGCACAGGCTTTTTACCTTGTGGATGCATAATTTAACTTGTTACAATAGGGTATGTAAGTTGGTATTCCTGTTTGTTATGCAACTACACACCGCAACAAAAGTTTTCAATTGTATAGATTTGACTATATTGACTGCATATGCTGTTATAAAGCGTACCGGTACCCTATTGTCCTAGACTCCAACAATATGGTGTAGCGGCTAGCAATCTTAACTGCCACCCCAGAAGTCTGGATTCGATTCCCTGCTGTGCCAAGAAATCTAATTCTGATCTGAGGCTGGAACAGGGTACACTTGGCCTCATGAAGCAAACCTGAGCAGAGGTGGGTTCGATTCCCACCTCATATATCCTGGAAGTGGTTTTCCGTGGTTTCCCAATTCGACTCCTTGTAAATGGCTAGGGCCGCCTCCTTCCCAAACCTCACCTGAATTACTAATACACACACTAATACACCCTTTAATACAGTAAAGCCATCAGACACCTAAATGACCACAATGTCCAAGCTATGCTATGACTACTCTCCAAACTTTTATTGAGGTGCATATATAACAATTGTTCCATAATTTTGAATTGTTTTTAATAACTTAATATGGCTAATCTCTGTCTTTACATTGGCAGGTGAGGAGTGCAATATAGAATTTGTCGAGGAAGCTTATAAGTTACGCCCCATTATATTCTCAACTCCTTGACAACATATATTCTCTCCCCTCCATCCAGCAACCCTGTCGATGCCATCTGCCTCCAGGACAGGATCTACACCAAGACTGACGAAATGGGAGATCTCACTTTCAGAATTGCTGCAATATACATGAAAACAAAAATGAGTAATATGAAGAGTCAAATGGTGTACCGTAGAGGAATAAAATTTAGTTTCAAAATCATATCTGTTCAGTTTACATTAATTTAATGTGTTTTAACCTTTTATTCCTGAAACTATTTATAAGCTGATTGCAACATTATAGACTTAACTGCATGTGGTACATCACAAATTTGCATAATAGACCTGCCTGTTTTATACAACAAGATGTGCAAGATATTGTTCCAGTGCTGCTGCCTGATTTAGGCGCGTGGCGTATCGGTAACGTTTTCGCCTGCTGGTCCCAAGGTTGCAGGATCGAATCCTGGGTGAGTCAGTTGGTATTTGAGGGTGCATAAATGAGAGGGAGTCGTATCCCAAATTTACTGGCATGTTAAAGACACCCTTTTGGGTGGATATTCTGGCACCCTGGCGTCTCTAAAAACTGCAGTAGTTAAATGGGACGTAAAACCAATAACATTATTATTAATATTATTTGATTTAGGATGTTCCAAGAATGAAGCATAACTGTCCCGCTCTACTACTGTAGAGCTCATTTCTTTAAACAAAACACTAGAATAGTTTTCACTGCTGAGGAGTGGAGGTATCTATTGTTAGAAGCTACCTAATGATGTATGTATGTATGTATGTATGTATGTATGTATGTATGAAAAAATACTTTCTCCAAGCCTGTTTGGATTATATTGTTCTTCTAGGACAACGGCGATAACAGAAATGCACTCCTGTGTGTATACGAGTCAGTGTCTCAATACATCTCTCATTTAAGTGCTGGATTTCATATGCACTGATTTGTCATCCTTGGTGCTAGGAACTAGTCAGAATGCAGTTAATCTGAAATGAGGAAAAAGAAGCAACGTACCTTGCTAGAATGTGAATGCATGCTGCTCGATTTTAAATTGACTCTAAAACCTGCTATTTCTAGGGTGAATTGAAAGCTAGCATGGCATTTGGACAACACACCAGAGTGACTTAGCTGCCTTTGTTTGTGTATGTTTGTCATGTCTAATAATTAAGTTATTCACTAGATGTGAAAATACTCTCTATATAAAGCAGGCTTAACGCAGGCACAGTGTTCACTGGTTCAGTGAAACTCTTAAAAAATAGCAGTAAGAAGGCAAAAAATACAATAAAAGTACTAATTTTAAAAATGTTATTTATGACGAGCTAGTCCTTTTATTTCTTGCCATTACTTGTGTGCACAACGAAATTCATGGCTTCTGTAGTATGGTACCTCACTTGACGCCGTCAATTCGCTGCAGGCGTTATACCACACGTCCTAGTTACCGTACCTTGTTCCGACGAGCTGGGAAACAACTTTTATCGCAAGTAAGAACACAGACTCTTACAACTATCAAGTGTGTGGAATTGTTCGCAAGTTGTTATTGCAGGTTTCTTAAATTGATAATTAAACTAAGAGGAACACATACGATACGCTCTTGGTTTGGGAAGCTGCACGAGAACATGCCGGTATTTAATTATTCTCAAGCTAGTAGTTTAAACGTTGCCTTAAATGTTATGATTGGTCAGGTATGTGGTGCAGCCTATAAGGCTTGCAGGAGACCTGTGTCTGTATATTTACTGACATTTTGCAGGACACCTCCAGGGATAATTCTGGCACCCTGGGATCTCAAACCGTTGCAATTATAGAAGACTTTAAACCAATGCTATCAAATTTCACATTTTTGAGTCACAGGATCTCCTTTCTATGTCGACCAAGCTTTAATTAGGAATTGAACCTGGTTTGCCTTGGTGAGGAACAAGCAGCTAGATCACTAAGCATTCATACAGCTCCCCTCCCACTAAAATTAGATATCTTACCGATTATTCTAAATTATGTAACAGATTCTAGGCAGGTGGCTAACATATTTTATGACAGCTATTTTTCAGTTAGCATTATTGCGCTTCAAGGTTTTTTTACAACCAGAGTTAATTTCATTACTCTTGTTTTTTTAATGATCTGTTGTCTTTTGTGTCGTTTCTGAAGATTTGAAATTTCTCTAGCAGTATCCTTCATTATTTTCAAAAGTAAAAGCAGGAATTGTCTCGAATGCTTAGGTGAATCATTTTATCGTTAAGAGCAAAGAGGGTTGCAGATTGTTGATATTAAAATCAAGGTGATCTATGACTAGTTATTTAAGTACTGGTCAGTGTCGTGGTGAGGTGTGCCATAGCAATTGATGAGCCCAATGGGGCACTAGGGTGAAACACTGGCAGCTTCATGTGAAGTCACAATATTTCTTGGGGGTTATTTTAAATACTATTGATCACACCCAGTTCCAGGAAAGGTTACACTAGACCATCTGTTGAATAGGTGTAAGCTATTACAAGATGCCTTACATCAAACGGGAAGTGGCCTATGTTTCCAACTAACAAGATATTGAGCAGCGAGAGTTGAAAATATTAAGATGCATGGAAAATACGAGCTCCATACATTTTGTGCGCAAATCCTTTGTTGAATTACAGGAGTACTCCCCAGTATTACTTTGTATACCCTTTTTTTGGTTTAGGAAGTGAACTTTAAGTGTGTAGAAACTGGCCGTTGGTCACTAAACAATGCAAGCTGATACAGTAGCAGTCAATTGGAATGACTTTGTCCTCGGCATTAAAATATCGAATGCATTATACAATCGGATGCTCTTACAGCACTGTTAGACTGTAAAATATTAACAAAACTCTAATTAACACCAATTGTTGGGAATCATTTCAGTCTTTGAATGCATATAAGACAGCAGAAAAATAATTAAACCATGGCCCGTGATGCCATTTGCAAATCATCTTTTATGATCTTGCATTGGTTACGTAGAAATGGTGGGTAAATTTTAAATAACATTATGCTGCCTGCGTAGTAGAGGAACACACTTCTGTCTACCAATCTATCAAAGCCCCCACCAATTGAATGTAAGGTACGTTTAGGTGGGGAGTCACAGGACAGAAAAAATAAAACGGTCTTACACTAAAAAAAAAAAAAAAGTTTGGTGCTTTTCAGTAGGTCAACACGAATGTACCCAAAAATAGCTGGGTTATGTCCTAATCCTTAAAAAGGGGGTGGTTAATAGGTAAATGTTATATGGATCAGGTGTACTATGTACTTTTTCTGCAATAAACCTAGACCGGTATGCGCGGCAGTATTAAAGGTGCCGGTACGTCTTCAATAGACCAGGCAGCGTTTAGTTGAATGACTTTTTAGTCTACACGTGGCAAAGACAGTTCCACGGTCTTTAATAGTTGTAGATCTTCCTGTATTCAATAACGTACATTCTTATCTAGATTTGGCAACGTCACACAAATAAACATAGCACTGACCTCAGAAAGCACACAGGAACAAAGGGGGGAGAAAGGAAAAAACAGTTTCGTCCAGTTAACACTCAGGTTAGTCGACTAAAACTGGTGCTAGAGTGAACACGAAACTACTCGAAGTTCCAGTCAGGAAGACAACCGGATAAGTATCAGCCTGTATTATTACAGTATAACCATAGTTGATTTTGTATAACCATATAATCACCCCTAACAGACAAACTCCGGATTTTGATCACCATTTTAGCATTTCACCTAACATTAGATATACTACATTTAGCATACACCGACAGTTGCATTACCAATACTGCAACTAAATAATTGTACATATTGTAAATATTTCTCACCTGTATTCTCAAACATAGATGTTATAGCCTAAGTGTAATGGATCTGATGATGATCGCTTGACGATCGAAACTGGTCATCCTAGTGTATTTATTAAATCTCATGTAATTTATTTCAGGATTAGGACATAACCCAGCTCTTTTTGGGTACATTCGTGTTGACCGACTGAAAAGCACCAAACTTTGTTTACTTAGGCAACACTGAAAAATGGCTTCAAACCTCACAATGTTCACGGCTAGTCAGGCAAATCGTGAAGCCAAGAGATTCAAAACACTCAGGCTTTAACTCATGAACATAGACAAGTCTATTTGGTTCAACAAAAAATGTATAGAACTAAATCTCACCCCTAAATACGCACCAATTAAAACCGTACCGATTACACCAGCCTCAATAATTTCAACTAAACAAGCCAAAGCGCTTTGGATAAAAAACGAACTAAGATTTGCATACATAAGAAAGCAAAAAATCAACCAACAACTATACGATATTCAATTGCAACTAAGTAACTTCTGGCACGCATCCCAATGGGACAGTTTTACCGAGCACCTACATGACACCATCAAAATCAGAGCAACGAGCAAGCACGAAACGCTAGAATATACATAAACTAAGAAAACTAGGAGAAACACAGAACAATCAATCTAATGAACAACACACGAATAACAACGAATTCAATTTCCCCAGCAGGTTACACAACAGAACGAACGTAACCTTTTCTCAAGATGAAATGAATAGGTTAGACAAAGGTATGAAATACAACTGCACGGATGTACACACGAACCACAATATAAAACAGTTAATCACAGATATCGAGATAGCCAGTCACAAGCTCCCAGCAGAACACAGGGAATTAACCAAAAATATTGCCACCAACGAAGCCAAAAAAAAATCCTCAAACGAGAGGGCGAAAGCAATAACATTCAAAACAACAAACAACTACAAGAAATTAAGTCATTGAAACAAAAAATAAAAGAACATGACATCACAAAAGCAGATAAGGGAAATACCACAGTAATTTTGAACAAAACAGAATACATTGAAAAAACAGTCGAATTCCTAAACAACAACGAAATCAAGGAATTAGCAAAAGACCCCACCAATAAATTCCAAAAACAAATCAAAACTAATAAACATGAACCCGAAAATACCGTCAATGAGGGGACAACTTAAAATACACAAAAAGGAGTGCCCAATTAGACCAATAGCCAATTGTAGGAATGCTCCTAATTACAAAATCAGCAGAGTTACTAAAAATATTAAAACACCGCCTTTCCAACGACAAAAACAACTCTGTAAAGAACACAACGGAACTAGTAACAGCATTGAACACCCTACAAATGAATCCTAGCTTGAAGCTTGTATCTTTCGATGTAACTAACATGTACACCAACATTCCTATTATTGATGCAATCAACATTATCGAAAACAACTTAAAATCCAACAATTCGGCGAAAGAAACTGAAGAGATTGTGAGTTTACTGAGGGTCGTCGTCAGCCAAAACGTGTTTCAATTCGACAATAAAATGTACACACAAACAGAAGGCCTAGCGATGGGATCACCACTAAGCGGACTAATCGCTGACATCTTCATTAATGCACTAGAAAATGAGTTCTTAGAAAAAACTTCAACAAAGGGAATAATAATATGGAAAAGATACGTAGATGTTGTAATTTGCATCTACGATACTGAACTAACAAGCGAAGAAACAATTCTCCAATCCATTAATAGCCTACACCACTTTATCAAATTCACTAAGGAATCCGAAACAGACCGAAAAATAAATTATCTCGACATAACCATTGAACGTAAAGATAACGAACTGTCATATTCCATATTCCGGAAAGCCACACAAACCTCGCATACAATCGATAATCAGTCTAATCACCCCAGTACGCACAAATTAGCGGGGTTCAACTCAATGGTGCAAAGGGCTTTAAACACACCCATGTCAAAATACAACTATAATAAGGAAATAACAACCATTAAGCAAATAGCAAAGGAAAACAATTTCCAGCCAAGTAAAATAGACCAAATTATAGCCAAACATAAAAATAAAGTTAAAACGATTCCCAAACCGGACAGTAATGAGAAAAAAAAATTGCGCTCTTCAACTATGTTAATACGAACACATATAAAATCACTAATATTTTCAAAAAGCAAGGCATGAAAATAGCATTCACAACGAACAATACAACCGGGAGGCACCTGCAAAATAGTAATCTAAATAAACAAGACCCGTATTCAAAGTCAGGGGTGTATTCTATTACATGCCAAGACAGTAGCCTCCGTGGCTTAGGCGGCAGCACCCCGGGCTCTCACCGCTGGGTCCGTGGTTCAAATCCCGGTCAATCCATGTGAGATCTGTGCTGGACAAAACGGAGGCACACAGGTTTTTCTTCGGGTACTCCGGTTTTCCCAGTCAAAATTTCATTCCTGCAACACTCTCCACTATCATTTCATTTCGTCTGTCATTCATTTAATCATTGCCCCAGAGGAGTGCGACAGGCTTCGGCAGCCGGCACATTTCATATCCTTGCCGCTAGATGGGGGCTTCATTTATTCCATTCCTGACCTGGTTGCAGACTGAAAGCAGGCTGTGGATTTTCATTCACATGCCAAGGCACTGGCAGTCAAGCTAATTACATTGGATTTGATTTGATTTTATTTTATTTTCACGGCTACACTTAGAGCTTAAGAGCTCCTTTACAGTAGCGCCCTACATAAAATAAGATTAGGGCTTATAAAAATAAAACATTTCACTTACATTCACAATATAAATAATCATAGTCTAACAATTATAGTAACAAAAAGATAGTAACAATACAATAATAATAATAATACTAATGATAATGGAAAAATTATATACAAAAGAGTGAGAGTGCATACAGACTATCAGCCCGAAAAACAAACACCATATACTGTACAAGAAAAGCTATTGAAGTAGGCAGGTTGTCAGCTATTGTCCTTGTGTTATAATTGAACTTTAAAAAAGTATTTTAACATAATACAGTAATCAAATGTGAGAGGTATACAGAGTGGAAGACGAGTAGATACACGTTATAATGAGCACAGGAATGCGATAAGAAACGGAACACATTCGGCCGTGTGCGAACATATGTGTGACACGGAGTACAGCATTACTAAAATTTAGACTGACCTAAAAATAATTCATCACGAATCGAAAGGCAGAGCTCTCGACATAAAGGAAGCAATCGAGATTCATCTAGCCAAACGAAACAATCCCAACAATCTAAATGAACACATTTTTATGGAGAGTTCACCCCTTTTCACTCTACTAAAAACACACCCTGTAGAAAACAAGACACAACTTAGTGATACAGCCGAGCTAGATAAAAGAGGGGGGGGGGGATAGCGGTGGCTAATAGGTAAATGTTAACTGGATCAGGTGTACTATGTACTTTTTTCTGCAATAAACCTAGACCGGTATGCGTGGCAGTATTAAAGGCGCCGGGACATCTTCAATAGACCGGGCAGCGCTTAGTTGAATGGCTTTTTAGCCCACGCGTGGTGAAGACAGTTCCACGGTCTTTAATAGTTGTAGATCTTCCTGTATTCAATAACATACATTCTTATCTAGATTAGGCAACGTCACACAAATAAACATAGCACTGACCACAGAAAGCACACAGGAACAAAGGGGGGAGAAAGGAAAAACCAGTTTCGTCCAGTTAACACCCGGGTTAGTCGACCAAAACTGGTGCTAGAGTGAACACGAAACTACTCGAAGTTCCAGTCAGGAAGACAACCGGATAAGTATCAGCCTGTATTATTACAGTATAACCATAGTTGATTTTGTATAACCATATAATCACCCCAAAGAGACAAACTCCGGATTTTTATCACCATTTTAGCATTTCACCTAACATTAGATATACTACATTTAGCTTACATCGACAGTTGCATTACCAATACTGCAACTAAATAATTGTACATATTGTAAATATTTCTCACCTGTATTCTCAAACATAGATGTTATAGCCTACGTGTAATGGAACTGATGATGATCGCTTGACGATCGAAACTGGTCATGCTAGTGTATTTATTAATGCCATGTAATTTATTTCAGGATTAGGGCACGACCCAGCTCTTTTTGGGTACATTCGTGTTGACCGACCAAAAAGCACCAAATTTTTCTTTACTTTGGCAACACTGAAAAATGGCTTCAAACCTTACAACAGTCTTAAACTAATATTAAATTTTACGCCATTAACAATTGATTGAGCACTATCTCATTGGACTAAATGGCAGTAAACTGCTGAATAAATAAACGCAGGATTTAATCTTAAACAACACACTGCAGTAGCAGGCAGGCCTATCAAATTATATTATCCTTCATCAGACATGGATGCCTTTTACATCCCACGGCTACACATCATCTTTCGAGATAAGTTGCCAGAGCCAAATTCACGATGTACTACTTTTTATTCGCGATATTCAGATCGCAATGAATGTAAACATGATACGGTCAGCCGTTCGCGCCGCCAGCAATCATAGCCTACTTCGCGTGCCGCGCACAGGGAGAGAGAGTGTAGAGTGTTCATCATTTGGCAAACAGCCTTGTGAGAGATATCAGGCATTTGTTGAGAATATGATCACACAAAGTGATGTATAAGCTGACGACATTGTATTGCAGTTTATTAAGATGACAATAGCAATGTGCGCGTAGTCATTGTCACATTGGAGTTATAGGATTGATATTCTACGAGGAAATAGACTATTATGAAGAAGTATTAGAGATGCATTTTAAGAGAAGAACTATGTATTGAACCCTTTAGTATTGCAGTGTTTATATGCAAGAATCTTGATCAAGGGGTCGGGCTCAGTTCATAGTGTGATGTTTACGTTCGCCAAACAACATGCTCTACTGATGGAAGGGTCATAGGATTAAAACTATAATTAAGAAAGGAAGTGACAAGGCGTAAAAATAATAACATAATTTAATGACTATTAGTGCAAATAAAATGAATATGAACAACAACAATAATAAAATTCCTCCCTGAATCTTCCCATGACAGAAATATCTATCAAACGTTGAGGAGTCAGACGGATCTCCCCCTTATAAAAAATGTGGATCCAAGTTCCATTAACTTGCATTGGGATTTCATGTACGCGTAATGACTAACTACGAGGAATGAGTACTTGGATGACTGTTCGTTTACATCGGGTAACAGCCACGATGCTTACGAACAATCATCTCGTAAATCAACGCTTACGGATATAGGACACAACACTAATAAAAACCCTTAAAAATTAATGCTGACACACAGTCTAAAATCCAATATTTACAGGAATCTCCCTCGAGACCCTCCTTCAATGCGATGATGGATCTGACAAATGAGCTGCCAACACGGCCAATTGCTCAATACACAAACAAGGAAAAGACAGCATCGCACGTGACTGCACGGGTCACTAATACGGAACATAAACATGGAATGAAACCAACAACAACAAAAGCCTCGCCGGCTGAGATTATCTTATATGAACAAAATGTACGTTAAGCTAACGCTTCGGAGATAATAGTGATTCGTAGGCAACTCCCATTTATTAATTTTTTTTTTTTATCATTGATCAGTTCTTATTCTGTATTTCAAATAATTTACGGAGCCAACAAGCACTCCACTAATGACCTCGATGCAATCCTTTCAGCCCGCCATGTGAAACAGCTTCCCCCTTCCTCAACTCTGGTCATCGTCCAGCTCCAGTGTGTAAAAATAACTCGACCAACTGTCCCGTTATCTCGTAGAACCAACAGCAACAAATCTCAACCACATAAACATATGGTAAGACATTAATCGATATAGCCACATATGTCCTCGCAAGGTAACCATATGGACTCGGCACCAAGCTGACAGAAATAAGTCTACGCTGAAATTCCCGCTTGTAATGACCAATAAAATACACACACACACACTGCTGGGAATGACATAACATATTTCACACAGGTCGGTTGAATCAGATCCTCAAAATCTATTTAAGAAAATGAAAACCTACGAGAGAGCTGACTGCTCTTCGCCACAACGCACATTGCTCCAACGGCAATAAACTCACTGAATCTGATCAATAATAAACATTACAAGATTAATTTACCCTCCAATCTACTGCATGATTATACTAATTCAGTCCTACTTCTGAAACACAATATACTGTATCTCCGAGAGACGCTTCTTAATCGCACTACGTAAACATATGCGAACACGGTCGTCCACATAGCCACGTTAGTTAAATCAAACAAATAAGAACTTACGACTATGAAAATTTGTGCGAGCTGTTTCCATGCAAAAGGTGTGTCAGACCAAAACTAAATACATTACGTTAATCAACACAAGCAAGATATTTACAAACAAAATATGTCCCATATACCATAAGTTAATTTGTCAGATAATAAGAATATTATTCAGTACTCATCCTCGGCCAGTCACCGTCAACGAACATCTGCAGCCATCTCCCTACTTAATGCTGCTTAGCTCATCTCAAACATCTCGACGGAGTGTTGACAGTTCCAAACTTCTTCCAGAATAAGCGATGTCATCTCTCGTGCTGATGCAAAAAGTTATAGATTATTTCACACTCGATATCTGTCTACTAAATTCACCTTTTAGGTACTTATTTCCCCAAAACAGTCTGTTGGCGAATTGTCGATGATACTGTCCATACAAAATAGTACTGTGACTATCTATCACACTGAATTTACAACACATTTATATTAATAAAAATCTGTGTCCTCATGACACGCAAAGTACAAGTGCCTACGTCCTCAGACGCGCAAAATGTAATAATAACCTACGTCCTCAGACGCACAAATTGTAATAGTCATGTCTTGGCTCTTCACGCCACTTATAAATGAACTGGCCTTAGGTATCGATAGAGGGGGAAATTATATAAAAATTTCTTAAAATAATAGTGGTACAGGAATGAAACAAATATCACTGAACTCGTAAAATTGCGCAGGTCAAGAATATGCCCATTAATCCTAGATTCGATCGTAGAGATGTTGTCTAGCCGAACTCCCGCGTTAATGCTTGCTATCGCGTGCCCAAGCTAGACTTGGCGCGTTCGTAAGCATTCATCTCTCATTGGTTCCACTTTTTCAATAACTTCGCGGTTTTTATCAGACCTCGGCCTCGTAGGAGTGTCCAGTAGTACCATCAGCCACTCACGTTACTGCATTATATTTTTTCTAGGCGCGAATATTACAATGAACATACCATAAGCGTGTCTCACCACGCGTCCCTTCTATTTTGAGGTAGCCACCACCTGTCCTTCGAAACATTGCTAGGCTCTTTCTTTTCACAATCTTAAAGTATTTAGCCTTTTGTCAAACTGCTGCAGGTATGTCCCCACTGTCTCCACCAAATGCTTGAAGTTTCCTCATCTTCGTCTGGCTATTTCACGACGCTGGTGGAAATATTAATTAATTGTAGAAATAAAACATCGAATCATTTATCCATCAGAGGATAAAGGGTTCACAACTCCTCCACTCACAAAATTTCGAACTTAGGATAAAGTCGATAATTTTTAAAAGACTTCCGTAGGCCAATATGTTTTATTTCAGAATCACCCCTTTTTTATTACTTGGTCTAGCCGCTCCTGTCTTGAATGGCATTTACTCGTTTTGTTTCCTGCTTGGACCTCACCCTCTCAACTGCTTGCGTGACGCGCTGATGCCTTAGGCAACACTCTGCCCGTCTCATTAATGTTTGTCAACATCATCTCCACTTCCTCCTTCACGTGCCGTACTCAACTGCCCCCCGTCCACTTGGTTGATATAGGACGTCCATATATTCAAACTGCATCATTATTTCGGCGCTCCCATGGTTCACTTCTTCGATACGTTTTTAAATTGGCTGCATTGTAGACCGACATTGTTCCTGTGCTTAACTCTTTCACTCTGTATGCATTATTTCCTAGGTTTCTTACAATAGAATAGGGTCCTATGAACTTTTCACAGAATTTGCTGAAGATCTTCTTCTCTGGATCCGATGTAGCGGGTCGTTTCACCAAAACGAGCTGGTTGATTTCTAGATCACGGTGAAATCTCTTATTTCTCAATCGCCGTAATCTGCGATCTGCTTGTTTTCTCATGTAGGCTCTCGTTCTCTCTATTCGCAGGTCAGGTGCTATCATGGGATCTTGTGGGCAGTTAATGATGCTTTTCCACGTTCTCACTGGATACTCGTTTTTGTGTAAGACCATAGGGATCTGTCCTGTTGACTCGTGCCTGGTAGAATTCATACATGTCTCTACATCCTTAATTTTATCCACCCACTTATGATGTTCTTTGGGAATGAAGATTCTCAAGTATGATGTTACACATTTTATTGCTCGCTCACTTGGATTAGCTTGGGCATGTCGGATACTGCTTAAAACGTGTTTTATACCCATGTCCTCCATACCTTTCTTGAATTCGGCGCTTGTAAAATAGCTGCCATGGTCTGACAATATAAATTCTGGTTTTCCAAGGATTGGAATAACTCTATTTCGAATACGACTGAGTACTTGTTTCGATGTAGTTTTCTGAATGGGGCATAATACGACAAACTTAGAAAACACATCAATGCACACTAGCAAGTGACGGCAACCTCGTCTACCTTTCGGGATTGGACCGAAACAGTCCAGGGCCACTAGCTCGCATGGTTTCTGAGGTAGCAATGGTCTCGGATACTGCCTCATTAAATAGTTATTGGGCTTTGTCCTCTGACAAGGATCACAAGTCGTAATGACGTCACATATAGTTGTTCTCATACGTGGCCATGTAAATGTCTCTCCTATTGTCGCTTCGCATTTGTCTACTCCGACGTGTCCGTAACTTTCGTGAGTATGCCAAGTCAATCCTCGCTGTAAAGATGCAGGTACTAGTATGCGTAACTTGGTGTGGTCATTATCTACCCATTTGTGCAGCAAATTGTTGACATAAACATATTTCCTTCTTTTGCTTTCGCTTCTCGAAATGCAGGTGTTCCTGTAGGTAGCTGCTTTCTGAAGTATTGAATTAATAGCATCATCCATGGTTCCGCTTCCTGTTCTCGCTGTATCTCACGTAACTCCTCCAAGAATTCCCGGTCCTTCGGTGTTAACTCCAAGTGTTGTACCATCGCTGTTTCTTCATCATCAGGCTCTGGGTTCCTGCTGAGTGCATCCGGAATCACGTTCATCTTCCCTGGACAATGTTCAATCTCAATGCTAAACTGCTGAATATATATAGACCAACGTGTCACACGTTCGCTTGCCATCGACGTCTTAAACAAGAATGTTAGTGCCTTGTGATCAGTCCTGACAACAATGGGGTAGCCATAAATTATTCGTTTCCATTGTTGTAGCGCATGAAGGATGGCCAACAGCTCTAGTTCCGTTACAGTATAATTGCGCTCGTGCTTACGCAATTTTCGGCTGACAAATGCCAAATATGTTTTATGTTGCAGGTTAGCTGGATCTTCTTGGTAGAGCATGGCACCTATACCAATTAGTGAAGCATCCGCTTGGATTATAAATTTGTGCTTGAAATCTGGATATCCTAACTTAATGCAGTTTTCCAGTAGCTGTTTTGTTGCTTGGAACGCCTTCTCACATTCCGCATTCCACAACCATTTATTATTCTTTTTTAGCATTTCCTGCATTGGAGCTACAGTCTCCGTGTAACCTGGACAGTTTTCTTTAAAGAATCCCGTTACGCCTAAGAAAGCCCGAATGTGCTTGACTCTCGTTGGTGTAGGGAAATTCTTTATCGCTTCGATCTTAGCTGGGTTTGACTTCACTCCCTCCTGGTCAATGATGTGACCCAAATATAAGATCTCGCTCTTGAAGAAATGCGATTTACTTTGAAATTTGATGCATTAAGGTTGCCTAATACTTTATCTAAATTTTCCATGTGAATTTCAATGTTGTCGGATGCCAGCAGAATGTCATCAATGTAGCGCACCGTCGTCTCCTTAACTTCCTCGGTTAGATTCCGATCCAGGGTTCGGATTAAAGCACAGCCCGCTGTTTTGACTCCGAAGGGCATTCGGACGAAGCAGAACGTTTGGTTATCGAAAAAGAAGCCAGTTAGAAGCTATGACTTCTCATCCAATTCAATATGGTGGAAACTGGACGTCAAGTCTACTGATGAATAAATGCTCTTGTTCTTAAAGCCTTTTAGTACGTCTCTGATAATTGGTGCTCTGTCATACTCAGGAAAAATGAGTCTCATGTTGAGATTTCTGGTATCTAAACAAAGTCTACTAGATCCATTTGGTTTTGTGACTGCCAAAATCGCATTTAGATAAGGTGTAGGTGTCTTCCTTATCACTCCAGCTTGTAACATCTCATCTATAATGACCTTGACTTGACCACGATATTTTTCCGGAATTGGGTACAATCTACTTTTGAAAGGTGACCAATCCTCGACTTGCATTGAATATTTGAAATTTAATATTTTTCCAGGTACTGTATCAAATACTGCTTTGTGCTTCCTTAAAATCTCTTCCAATTGTTTTCTATGTTCACCCCTAAGTTGAATGTCATTGAGCCGCTCCGGTAGTAACTCTTCAAATTGTGCATCACTGTCATCTCCTTCTGTTAATAAAGACCATATCTCCTGGGATTCACTCTCCTCATCTAGTTCCACAACAGCTCCTTCTACGATGTTATCTTCTGCCTTTCGTATCTCCTCTTTCGTCTCTTCCGATATTGCTTCCAATGCCCAAGAATTTACATCTCTTCCGGTAGTGATTTCATCCATATGCAATCCCACGTTCTTCAGTTGATCATACTCTCTAAAACTGACTGTATTCTTGTGCAAATCTATCACTGCTTGATAGTCACAAATGAAATTTGCACCAAGAATTATATTGAAATTCATCTTTGCCATGATAATGAATGTTTGCCCAAAAGTGTGTTCCAATATGTTCAGCTCTAAGTATGCCTGACGTTTACAAGTGACGGTGCGTTCAGGAATAACACCCCTCACTTTGAGTTGTGGTACGGGAATCACAGGAATATTCTGACTCCGTCCCAACTCTCGAACCAAGGCCTCCGATACCAGACTGATCTGCGACCCCGTATCCAATAAACATCTTATATTAATTCCACCAATCCTCGCGAAAATAATGGGTAACTGCCTAATTTTATCGTTCCGTGGTTTCACCGTCTCCTCCAGGCAATCTTCTGGCAAAGAAATCCATTCTTGTATGTTCGCTACTATCCATCCATCTTCAACTTCCGACTGTTGCGTTTGTATACTGTCTCCTTTATCCAAATTTAGTTTTTTTTAGCTCCACTACGACTCCCATCATCATTTTGTCGCCCAGGCCCCTGACATTCCTCTTGTCTCAGTAGACTTCCAGCTTCCTCAGTATGTGTGTCTGGATTCTTCATGTTCCCAATGGCTTTTTCCCATCGTCCTTGCTCTCCACCTTGACTAGCGTGTAATTCCTCTAGGTAATTTTGTGATTGAGCGTGCCTATCATCCCAGTTGGTGCATTCTTGGAATACACGGTACCTGAGATTATAATATTCAATGCTTTTGCATGTTCTTTCCTTCCCCTTTGTCAAACACCAACAGTGATCTATTTTCTCTTAGGTGTTCAGGTCGCTTATATTTTGTATGAGTCTGTTCCAGATATATATTCTATGACCCACCTAGCGTCACATAGCAGCGAATATCTGAAGCTCCTCAATTCTTCCTGGTGCAAGAGGAATTCCTTCTCCATCTGGCTACCAGATTTTACTGCCATCGCCAGCTATTATCTCCATGAGCAAGAGAACTACGTCTACCTCTTTACTCACCATGCTGCGCTAGTATCATCTGTTGTCAACTCTTTGAAGACTGGCTCAGCAAGAGATCAATTTTTTGTTTTAAAGTTGGCAATGCTTATATGTTCTCCTTTTGTCTCCTACCCCCCACTCTTTTCCCCTTCCTCGGTCCCTCCGTGCTCCGTTGAGCAGGTCTCACTTCGCAATCGGCAGTTGACTCGGTCAGTCAAAGCTCCTCTCGAGCTAGTCTTCTCTACTCAAGAGGCAAACTCTCTTCTACGCCATGTTGGCAAAGTAGTTATCGTCAAAGGGAACTTCATCTTCTACATGAAATCAAGATAAGTACCATCTTAAAGTTTTAACCTCATCTTCATGGTTTTAACTTTCACGTGCTTTTAAGGATGTTTTATAGACAGTGTGCGATTGCTTATTTTGGGGCAAAAATCATTCTTCGTGGGATTTGCCATGTTGAGCTTTTGCTTGTATAAGCCAACCTTATTAAAAAAGGAGCTTTTCTTAGGCTATTCAAATGAGAAATCCTCTCACTACGTGGGATATTATCTAATACCCGCTGTCTATAACTCAACAAGTTAGTTCCTCCGTTGGATTTTCTCAACCCCATTTTTTCTACTAAGATCGTTCTGGAACCTTCTAGATTCTGTATTTCATCTACAAGTCCTGCCGTTTTGAAATCTTCACTCATTTGTGAGAATGCTATTTAAAATTGAAGAATTTCTTTTCTGAATTAAAAGCTTAATAGCTAACTTTCTTCCACCGCTGGAACCGCTGGAATGTTCTATGGCGCATTTAACTGTAATCCACCATTTTCTCAAGCAATAGACTTTCGTTCATTTAGTGCAACCAGTCATTTTGTTCAAATTGAAATAACTTTCTCTGCCAAAAACTTTCGTGTTTCTATAGTGAACTTTTCATAAGTTTCAACGAACTATAGTGAAAATCAGTGCTTGTTCAACTTTCTACCGCGTCGCGATCGTCCGTTTATATTTAAATACGGCCATGAACATTGATCCTATATCCCAATGATCTTTCCTCAACCTTCTAATAACAACCAATATTAATAAAATTGTAACTTTCTATAAGGTGTCACTCACGAAGTGCCCTTCCAACTTTGCTAGTTTAACATTAATTAAATTCTGCATAATTGCGTGTGTAACACACGATTCAAATTCACATTGTTCCTTTCCTATAATCAGGAAAAACAATTCCTTAAACTCTTGAGCGAGTCATGTTCAGGTTTCACGAAATGGAAACTGTCCCATTTGGCTAGTGATTCCTGCTCAAACTTGGGAAGTCTAGAACCTTCCTTTTCACTTTCTCCAGGTTTCACAGTTAGTGACCTGCCCTCCTTTGTATAATTCTCATAAAGTAATCCTGTTTAAATATAAGAAGTTGTAGGAACTTCTATCTTATTTTTCATGTTTTTATTATTGTTATTTTCGAAGTTGTCACTTTCTCTAGAACATTCTCTCAAGAATTTCTTAAGGTACACTCTTTGTACTCCAGTTAACGTTCCAACTTTAATTGCTTCGTTGTTTATTTGTTTAAATCTTATAAAGGTTTTAGAAACATGTAAGGTTTGAAACCTTGTAAATTGTTATTTGCCTGGAGCAATTTCTGAATGTTGAGAGGTCTGCGACCCCATTTGTTAAAAAGTTCAAATGAACTATGTTTGTCAAAATTATATTACACGCTTGTTAATTTCCTCAAACTTCTTTGAATTGATAAATAAATTAAATATTTGTTTTTGGATTCATCATTTCTCTGATACTACAGTTAGGCAAGATCCTGGCTTTCCTAGCTCTTCCTAGGTTTATGCCCTCGTTCATACTCAATAAAGCTTTTACTATTTGTCTGGCCAGACCATCACCCTTCCCTATAGTACTTTTATACATGCTTGGGAGGAAATACACTAAAGCCTCTCTCTTGCAAACCGCCCAAGTCCTAGCTGCGGTTCCCGTCAGCTTCGACCAAGCTCGTACCCACTTTAGGTATCCGAGCACGGATTTTCGGTGGCAACCACCTTTAAGTGTGTTTAAAGCTAAACTTATTAATTTTGTGGGACTCTCCTCCTATTTTTCTATCCTTTTTCTCCAATCCAAAATCTACTTCCTTCCTTTAATCATCTTCCCTTGGTGGGTGGGTTATTCCTCAGCCAATAAACTACCCAAAATTTGGTACCAGAAACCCGGGAGAGTCCATTTGCTATGTCCATTGTTTGTCAAGTGTCATTTGACAATACTTGGCAAATTATTAATATCTGCTTTGGATCTTTCAGCTATATCTACGTCATGCAAAGCCTGTGAACGGGAAAGAGGCCGCTCCTGTCTCCTTTGGGGTGTCCTGTTCTTTCTACCCATTTGCTGCTGCAAACTTGACAGCATCTCCAAGGTTCTACAGTTTCGTGAGTTGTATTTCAATTTATTCTCTTTATCATGGCTCCTACTGAAAAAGATGAAACTCTCATTGCTAGACGTTCTTCCTATAAAGGGCAACTCACTAGATTCCGAAATTTCATCAACAAATTAAATCCCGCCGAGTGTGATTTAGATATCTTAACACAACGCCTTAAGTTGTACGAACGGTCATATGATTATTATGATCAAACTCAAACCGAGATTGAATCCGCTTGCCCAGAACTTCAATCGGATCGGGACGAGGTCGAACCCTTGTACTTTGAAGGGATTGCAAAGGCCCACCAATTGATTCGCAATATCTCAGAACCGGACACTAGGGTCATCAATCCGGCCCAGTTCGCACCCGCTTCAGTTCACAAGAACAAACCGAAACCGTTACTTCCCAAGATAAGCCTACCGCACTTCTCAGGCAAGGAAGGTGAATGGTATTCTTTTTACGAACTTTACTGCTCCCTAATTCATGAAAATACCGAGATCCCCGATATTCATAAATTCTATTGCCTCCGTACGTCTTTGGAATCTGAGGCCTTGGCCTTGGTGGAGTCACTGCCTTTAAGCGCAGACAACTACCACATCGCCTTTAATCTCCTTAAAGAGAGATATGGCAATTTACGTTTGAGTGTCGCTCGTCACATTCGCTGCTTGTTCAACCTACCAGCCGTCAAACCTAATGACGTCACCTCTTTAAGAAACCTCTTGGACTCTATACAGTTGAATGTCAGAGCATTATACCAACTTAAGCAGCCTGTCCAAACATGGGACACCATACTCATTCATCTGGCTACATCAAGATTCGATTTTTCAACTTTAAAGGCTTGGGAAATTGAACTCGCTCGCAAGGAAGAATTCTCCTTCGAACACTTAATCTCGTTTCTTAACAGCCGATGCCAAGTCCTTACAGCACTCGCATTTCAATGCGAAAAGGTCGAAACGAATCATCAGTCTCACATTTTTGAGAAAAACCTTGCTTTTTCAAAGGGACATCAGCCCCCATCTGTCGAGAACAAGCAACCCCGTTCTTCTTTCAATCATGCAAGAGAACATATCAAGCCGCTCAACAAATCGTTAAAATGCACGCTCTGTAAAATGCTTCACACATTGTATTCGTGCAAATCCTTTAAAGAATTGTCTGTCGAAGATCGAAGGAAGTTTGTCTTGAATAGCAAACATTGTTTCAACTGCTTATCACCTAAGCATTCTTCTTCGAACTGTACGTCATCAAATCTCTGTTTTCATTGCAAGAAACCGCATCATTCTTTATTGCACGTTCATGACAAATCGAGGTCATCAGTACCTGCCTCTTCAAGCTCCATGCAGAGCAGCTCCGAACAAACTAATGCTTCTTCCTGCATTTCTAATGCTGAAACTTCTCGCAGTGCGCAAACCCTTTTGACCACTGTACAATTCGAAATCCAAGATAAATTTGGAAATTGGTTTAGAACCCGTGGTCTTCTCGATTCCGCTTCAACTCATAACTTTGTTTCGCAATCGTTGATTTAAAAACTAGGTCTTTCGTCATCGCCTACTTCTATCAATGTGACCGGCATTGACAATTTGAAAACTCAAGTTTTGCAGTCTTCAAAATTGAAAATCAGAGACGTTTGCCAAAGAAACACCAATCTTAATTTAAACTGTCTCATTCTTACCAGTATTGGCAAGGACACTCCTAGCAGCTGTATTAATACCTCCGGATTAAACATTCCTTCGCACTTAAGGTTAGCCGATCCTCAGTTTAATGCTCAAAGTCCCATTGATGTACTTTTCAGTGCCAATGTTTTTTGGAAGTGCATTCGCAAACAAACACGTAAGTTATCTTCAACCGTGGTCGCTAGAGACACCGACTTTGGTTGGGTTATTACTGGTGAAATTCAGCATCCCAGTGTTCAAACCAAAGCGCAATGTCATTTCGTTACAGCTGACATAAATCCCATTTCTGAAAAAGAGAACGCTCATGTTTCAGATCTCAATATTTTTGAAAACCACTTGTCGAAACGATGTCTTATCGTGAACAACTGCGCTACCTCTGTATGTTGTTTAAATGGTTTTTCCTTCTCCCCGCACAAAATGGCAATTCAAGTTCGCCTTGCTTTGTGTTACTTCGTCTACCTTCTCATGTCATTTTTATAGCAGGTAATTGCTTAAAATTTCTATTGAAAACTATCTTCCCCTTGTGTAAAACCATGGCTATCAGTCACCATCACTTCGCTGTAAGCTATGTTTCACTTCTTTCGTTATTTAGAAGGATGGCCACGGCCGGCTCCTCCCCCCTTCCTCACAATTGGAAGCCGCTTTTGAAACCGCTTGAAAATCTAAATTCCCTAACATCCAGAATAACTATTCTTATGCATAACCTTCTTCTCAATGTCCCAGCTTGTCTTCTTTGCTCGGAAGAATTAAGCTTTTTCCTGTCGAAAATTGTCGGATTCCGTGATCCTCTCAATTATGCGAAATTGATTTCTTACTTTATTTCATATAGCTTTAAATTGTTTGTTCACGTCCAAGTTACGATTGACTGCATGTCGTCCAACCCGAATATCTGCTTTGAGTCACAGCTGATTCAACAAGTGTTGTTTGTTTATTCCGAACTGCTTATTTTTCAAACCTGTTTGTATACAAGCCTGAATAACGCCAAGTCACTGTTTATTTCCTGTACGCTTGACAAAGGTCAAAGCAAGTTTCTCTTATCTCAACTCTGGCTGATTGCCAGCCATTGTCTGGCGAGCCGCTACCGTAATCTCGGAAGTCGCTCACCTACTTCCCAAAATAAACTTGTTCCGGTTAAGGACTCTTTCAGCTATTTATATTCCTTATCTCGCTGTACTCTGTGGGTCAAGGCCGCGCTTGCTTATGTCTCCCACTTTCTCATGCTCGTATTCCACAACTGCTTCGATTCTTGTTTCAAAACTTCGTTGCGTATTTCTCACGCGCTCATGTATTGTACTCTGCTTACATATTTTGCGATCTTATTGTTCATTGATGAACAAACTTGTTTTTTCTCGTCCTTACATTCGATGTGTTTTTGCATTCATACTTGTTATGTCACGTTTCTCGCTGACTTAAGTATTTTTCTGAGTGACCCCTTTGATGCTTATTGTGACTTAAGGTCATTGCTTATGGCTACTAGGTTGTTACCTATGGCGTTCTTGCTTTCTACTCGCATAGTTTCTTTGTTTATTTGGTATATTCTTATCCTGAATAGATGTACTTGTTTCTATAAGCTTTGTTTAAACTTGTTAATTCTCCTTTTGCATTGTATGGTAATCTTTACTAGTGCTTTATTTCTCTCAGCTTCCAGCTATTTCGTGATTGAAAGTGTTGATAATTCTCGCCTTTTAACTCCGCTTTCCAATGACCCTGATAACCTCCTTCCACTTACACCTGGTCGCTTCTTTACACGCACTTCTCTCTCTGCCCCTCCTCCCCTTCCTAATTCTTTCAGGGATTCTGATTTACCTATTGTTTGGCGTAAACTTGAAGCCCTCCGCAATTCCTTTTGGAAGAGGTGGAACTTGGAATATTTAACTTCCTTGCAAGGGAGACAGAAGTGGTTTCTTTCCAGTCTCGACATTAAAGTGGGAGACTTGGTCTTAGTTAGGGATGTTTCACCCCCCCCCCCTAGTCTGGCCTTTTGGAAGAGTGACCGAGTGTTACCCTGGAAGAGATTGGAGAGTCAGGGGAGTCCGAGTCTTGACCACTAATGGTCAGATCACAAGACTACTTCTCCGCAATTGCTTATTACCTTTAAATGTGTACTTGTTTTTCTTGTTCGCTGTTGGTGTCTGCCCCTCCCAGTATGGTGCATTCTTGGAATACACGGTACCTGAGATTATAATTTTCAATGCTTTTGCATGTTCTTTCCTTCCTCTTTGTCAAACACCAACAGTGATCTATTTTCTCTTAGGTGTTCAGGTCGCTTATATTTTGTATGAGTCTGTTCCAGATATATATTCTATGACCCACCTAGCGTCACATAGCAGCGAATATCTGAAGCTCCTCAATTCTTCCTGGTGCAAGAGGAATTCCTTCTCCATCTGGCTACCAGATTTTACTGCCATCGCCAGCTATTATCTCCATGAGCAAGAGAACTACGTCTACCTCTTTACTCACCATGCTGCGCTAGTATCATCTGTTGTCAACTCTTTGAAGACTGGCTCAGCAAGAGATCAATTTTTTGTTTTAAAGTTGGCAATGCTTATATGTTCTCCTTTTGTCTCCTACCCCCCACTCTTTTCCCCTTCCTCGGTCCCTCCGTGCTCCGTTGAGCAGGTCTCACTTCGCAATCGGCAGTTGACTCGGTCAGTCAAAGCTCCTCTCGAGCTAGTCTCCTCAACTCAAGAGGCAAACACTCTTCTACGCCATGTTGGCAAAGTAGTTATCGTCAAAGGGAACTTCATCTTCTACATGAAATCAAGATAAGTACCATCTTAAAGTTTTAACCTCATCTTCATGGTTTTAACTTTCACGTGCTTTTAAGGATGTTTTATAGACAGTGTGCGATTGCTTATTTTGGGGCAAAAATCATTCTTCGTGGGATTTGCCATGTTGAGCTTTTGCTTGTATAAGCCAACCTTATTAAAAAAGGAGCTTTTCTTAGGCTATTCAAATGAGAAATCCTCTCACTACGTGGGATATTATCTAATACCCACTGTCTATAACTCAACAAGTTAGTTCCTCCGTTGGATTTTCTCAACCCCATTTTTTCTACTAAGATCGTTCTGGAACCTTCTAGATTCTGTATTTCATCTACAAGTCCTGCCGTTTTGAAATCTTCACTCACTTGTGAGAATGCTATTTAAAATTGAAGAATTTCTTTTCTGAATTAAAAGCTTAATAGCTAACTTTCTTCCACCGCTGGAACCGCTGGAATGTTCTATGGCGCATTTAACTGTAATCCACCATTTTCTCAAGCAATAGACTTTCGTTCATTTAGTGCAACCAGTCATTTTGTTCAAATTGAAATAACTTTCTCTGCCAAAAACTTTCGTGTTTCTATAGTGAACTTTTCATAAGTTTCAACGAACTATAGTGAAAATCAGTGCTTGTTCAACTTTCTACCGCGTCGCGATCGTCCGTTTATATTTAAATACGGCCATGAACATTGATCCTATATCCCAATGATCTTTCCTCAACCTTCTACTAACAACCAATATTAATAAAATTGTAACTTTCTATAAGGTGTCACTCACGAAGTGCCCTTCCAACTTTGCTAGTTTAACATTAATTAAATTCTGCATAATTGCGTGTGTAACACACGATTCAAATTCACATTGTTCCTTTCCTATAATCAGGAAAAACAATTCCTTAAACTCTTGAGCGAGTCATGTTCAGGTTTCACGAAATGGAAACTGTCCCATTTGGCTAGTGATTCCTGCTCAAACTTGGGAAGTCTAGAACCTTCCTTTTCACTTTCTCCAGGTTTCACAGTTAGTGACCTGCCCTCCTTTGTATAATTCTCATAAAGTAATCCTGTTTAAATATAAGAAGTTGTAGGAACTTCTATCTTATTTTTCATGTTTTTATTATTGTTATTTTCGAAGTTGTCACTTTCTCGAGAACATTCTCTCAAGAATTTCTTAAGGTACACTCTTTGTACTCCAGTTAACGTTCCAACTTTAATTGCTTCGTTGTTTATTTGTTTAAATCTTATAAAGGTTTTAGAAACATGTAAGGTTTGAAACCTTGTAAATTGTTATTTGCCTGGAGCAATTTCTGAATGTTGAGAGGTCTGCGACCCCATTTGTTAAAAAGTTCAAATGAACTATGTTTGTCAAAATTATACTACACGCTTGTTAATTTCCTCAAACTTCTTTGAATTGATAAATAAATTAAATATTTGTTTTTGGATTCATCATTTCTCTGATACTACAGTTAGGCAAGATCCTGGCTTTCCTAGCTCTTCCTAGGTTTATGCCCTCGTTCATACTCAATAAAGCTTTTACTATTTGTCTGGCCAGACCATCACCCTTCCCTATAGTACTTTTATACATGCTTGGGAGGAAATACACTAAAGCCTCTCTCTTGCAAACCGCCCAAGTCCTAGCTGCGGTTCCCGTCAGCTTCGACCAAGCTCGTACCCACTTTAGGTATCCGAGCACGGATTTTCGGTGGCAACCACCTTTAAGTGTGTTTAAAGCTAAACTTATTAATTTTGTGGGACTCTCCTCCTATTTTTCTATCCTTTTTCTCCAATCCAAAATCTACTTCCTTCCTTTAATCATCTTCCCTTGGTGGGTGGGTTATTCCTCAGCCAATAAACTACCCACCAGTCATTTCGATAATTACGTGCCTCTCCTTGATTTTGATCTCTCCTTCCTTTCCATCTTTGATTCCCATTGTAATCACCGTATCTTCCATAAGGCCTCTCATTTCTTCGATTTTCACGCCATTGCTGATACCCTCTCTGTTGATATCTATTGTTGCCTTGATATGACCTATTGTTATAGTTATTCTCGTTACGCTGGTACGGTCTGTTTTCTACCTCTTCCTGGTTCCGCCTAGGTGTGGATGTGCTTGTATTTGTTCCCTGCGTTTTCGTGTTCGTCTGTTTTGGTTTTATGACCTCTGTCGTATTGACTAACTCCAGTTGTCTTCCTCCTCTATAATGATTATGAGATGTAGTCACATCTATCTGGCGTAATATCTGTTCTGCATGTAAGGCCGTACTAACGTTCGCTGCGACTAGTACTTGTTGCACGTTGACTGGTAATTGCCGCGCTATAGTCATCACCAGATCCGCTTCATTTAAAGGGTAATCAAGGTCGCGAAATTTTAGCATTTGCATGTTAAAGAAATCTGAGTATTTCGTTTGCTGGGTAGTTTGGTATTTCCTAGAGTAAAGCTCCATTCTTAAACTCTGTTGTAATGCCGGCGACCAGTATTTGCGCAGAAACGCGGTTTTAAAATCTGCCATAATTCCAAATGTATATTTGAAGCTTAAAAACCATGTAAGGACATTTCCTGATAAAAATCTCTCCATCATCCTTAGCCTACGTGCTTCAGGTACCCCAGTATCATTGTAATGATCTTCAATTTCTTTAATAAAGGCTTTAGGTGTCACCCCTGAATTCTCCGTGTACTTCTGCGGTTTATAATCGTTCGAGCGAATTACTTGGATAAGTTGTGTGGGCTGATGACCGTCCTGTGGCGTGGAACTCCTTTCAATATTCTTGCGAAACCCCTCCGTGTTTGTCGTTAATGGGCTCTCTGTCTGAGTTTGACTACCTGCTGTGCTCGTACCCTCCGGGCTATTTGAGTCGTCCTGCTTATCGTTCATTGTTCCCTTTTTAAATATCGAGGATTGTTCTATCGACCTCAGATCAGCTTTAATGATCCTGTCTGTTTGTTCTTTAAGTTTACTCTTAATTTCTTGCTCTAATGCTTGAATACGAGTATGATTTTCGCCTACTGTCTTAAGGATGGTTGATCTTTCCTCTTTCGAATCGATATTCATTTTTCGCTAATCTTTTCTTATTTGCTCCTTAATTGTGCTTACTTTCTCCTCAATCTGGCTTATAGTGTCATCCTGATTGCTTTCTATCTGGCTCAGCCTATCTTCCAATCTCGCGCTATTTTCGTCGATGGTATTCTTTAATTGATCCTGATCCGCTTCTAGGCTTTTCCATTGCTCCGCTGATTTTATTTCGAGACGATCCATATCTTTAATTATGCCGGATATATTTTCATCTACCGCTGATAATTGTTGTTGAATGACCTTGCCGCTTTTTTCCATTTCCTTAAATCGTCCTTCCAACTTATCCTGAGCTATCTTGACCTCGCTCGTACTCATAGTGCATGCTAGTTCAATTTGCTCTAATTTACCTAACACCGTTTCATCCAGAATGCTAAGTTTTTGATCAAATATAATTTCCATTTTCTTAATCTGATCTAATTGTTTTTCATTGTTTTTACTAACATCTAGGGCCAGCAATACCATCTGTTGATTAGTGTGATACTTCATCTCTGCGGTTAACGAAGCTAATTGGTTCGTGTTTTTAACATTCTGCGCCTCTAACTGCGAATTTATAGTGTCATTGATTTCACTTTTTAATAATCTAGCTTGTTCCGCCTGATATTCATTTAGTTCAATCCTACTGTTGTTTAATTGTGTCCGCAATGATTCACTTTGTTCAGATAGTTTTGTGTTTAGTGATTCACTTTGTTCGGATAGTTTAGTTTTTAGTGATTCACTCTGCTCAGACAATTTGTTTATAGACTCACTTTGTTCTAACATACTATTGTTTATTTGTTCAGATAATTTCGCGTTTAATGCTTCACTTTGTTCTAACATACTATTGTTTATTTGTTTAGATAATTTCGCGTTTAATGATTCACTCTGTTCTGATAGTTTAGTGTTTAATGATTCACTCTGTTCCGCCAATTTGGTGTCCAACAATTCCTGTGTCCTCCTAGCAGCATTTTCAATGATTTCTTGAATCTGTTCTACTGTTGCCATGTTATACACTTTATATGAGACATTAGGGAAATGGCATAAAGCAATGTCCCCTGACACACACATACAATCCCAATGCACATTTAATTTCTTTACCCTACTCAGTTCATTTATAATTTACATTTAATCGCACTAGTCGATTGCATCTCTGAGTGGTTCTAATTTTACTCAATTTAATTTAAACCCAAACACATATTTAGTCATTAAATTGTTATCCTGATCTGATATTAACACTGACTAATTAACAAAGTATTAATTGTCATTTAAGGCTACCAGCCTCCTAACATTTTCGTGAGTTTGACTTTCTAAACAAATCTAGTTTTAACTTTAATCATTGGGCGCCCGATATCACGTATATTTCTTTTACTTTAATTCAATAGACAAAAACGTGAACCGTATTTTACATTGCAAACTCCTGATTTTAATTTATATTTCACACAGTTGGCGGTATCCTCTTCGCCTCAATTACTTTTAATAAAACATCACTTTCCGGTGATTAAAATACTGTCATATCTGCCTCCACTTGTGGCCTGTCAGTTTTACTCAAATACGCCAACTAACTGTGTTCCAGCAGCGAACCAGCAACAAAAATACACCTTCATTGTTGCGTCAGTTTGTAAACCCAACTACGCTTACATTGACATGTACAATTTCTTTGCCGTTACACCACAGTGAACCGCCCCACGCTTGGCCGCGCCAGTTTACCTCCTATGAACCCTTTAGTATTGCAGTGTTTATATGCAAGAATCTTGATCAAGGGGTCGCGCTCAGTTCATAGTGTGATGTTTACGTTCGCCAAACAACATGCTCTACTGATGGAAGGGTCATAGGATTAAAACTATAATTAAGAAAGGAAGTGACAAGGCGTAAAAATAATAACATAATTTAATGACTATTAGTGCAAATAAAATGAATATAGACAACAACAATAATAAAATTCCTCCCTGAATCTTCCCATGACAGAAATATCTATCAAACGTTGAGGAGTCAGACGGATCTCCCCCTTATAAAAATTGTGGATCCAAGTTCCACTAACTTGCATTGGGATTTCTTGTACGCGTAATGACTAACTACGAGGAATGAGTACTTGGATGACTGTTCGTTTACATCGGGTAACAGCCACGATGCTTACGAACAATCATCTCGTAAATCAACGCTTACGGATATAGGACACAACACTAATAAAAACCCTTAAAAATTAATGCTGACACACAGTCTAAAATCTAATATTTACAGGAATCTCCCTCGAGACCCTCCTTCAATGCGATGACGCATCTGACAAATGAGCTGCCAACACGGCCAATTGCTCAATACACAAACAAGGAAAAGACAGCATCGCACGTGACTGCACGGGTCACTAATACGGAACATAAACATGGAATGAAACCAACAACAACAAAAGCCTCGCCGGCTGAGATTATCTTATATGAACAAAATGTACCATAAGCTTAACGCTTCGGAGATCATAGTGATTCGTAGGCAACTCCCATTTATTTAAAACAATTTTTATCATTGATCAGTTCTTATTCTGTATTTCAAATAATTTACGGAGCCAACAAGCACTCCACTAATGACCTCGATGCAATCCTTTCAGCCCGCCTTGTGAAACAGCTTCCCCCTTCCTCAACTCTGGTCATCGTCCAGCTCCAGTGTGTAAAAATAACTCGACCAACCGTCCCGTTATCTCGTAGAACCAACAGCAACAAATCTCAACCACATAAACATATGGTAAGACATTAATCGATATAGCCACATATGTCCTCGCAAGGTAACCATATGGACTCGGCACCAAGCTGACAGAAATAAGTCTACGCTGAAATTCCCGCTTGTAATGACCAATAAAATACACACACACACACTGCTGGGAATGACATAACATATTTCACACAGGTCGGTTGAATCAGATCCTCACAATCTATTTAAGAAAATGAAAACCTACGAGAGAGCTGACTGCTCTTCGCCACAACGTACATTGCTCCAACGGCAATAAACTCACTGAATCTGATCAATAATAAACATTACAAGATTAATTTACCCTCCAATCTACTGAATGATTATACTAATTCAGTCCTACTTCTGAAACACAATATACTGTTTCTCCGAGAGACGCTTCTTAATCGCACTACGTAAACATATGCGAACACGGTCGTCCACATAGCCACGTTAGTTAAATCAAACAAATAAGAACTTACGACTATGAAAATTTGTGCGAGCTGTTTCCATGCAAAAGGTGTGTCAGACCAAAACTAAATACACTACGTTAATCAACACAAGCAAGATATTTACAAACAAAATATGTCCCATATACCATAAGTTAATTTGTCAGATAATAAGAATATTATTCAGTACTCATCCTCGGCCAGTCACCGTCAACGAACATCTGCAGCCATCTCCCTACTTAATGCTGCTTAGCTCATCTCAAACATCTCGACGGAGTGTTGACAGTTCCAAACTTCTTCCAGGATAAGCGATGTCATCTCTCGTGCTGATGCAAAAAGTTATAGATTATTTCACACTCGATATCTGTCTACTAAATTTACCTTTTAGGTACTTATTTCACAAAAACAGTCTGTTGGCGGATTGTCGATGATACTGTCCCTACAAAATAGTACTGTGACTATCTATCACACTGAATTTACATCACATTTATATTAATAAAAATCTGTGTCCTCATGACACGCAAAGTACAAGTGCCTACGTCCTCAGACGCGCAAAATGTAATAATAACCTACGTCCTCAGACGCACAAATTGTAATAGTCATGTCTTGGCTCTTCACGCCACTTATAAATGAACTGGCCTTAGGTATCGATAGAGGGGGAAATTATATAAAAATTTCTTAAAATAATAGTGGTACAGGAATGAAACAAATATCACTGAACTCGTAAAATTGCGCAGGTCAAGAATATGCCCATTAATCCTAGAATCGATCGTAGAGATGTTGTCTAGCCGAACTCCCGCGTTAATGCTTGCTATCGCGTGCCCAAGCTAGACTTGGCGCGTTCGTAAGCATTCATCTCTCATTGGTTCCACTTTTTCAATAACTTCGCGGTTTTTATCAGACCTCGGCCTCATAGGAGTGTCCAGTAGTACCATCAGCCACTCACGTTACTGCATTATATTTTTTCTAGGTGCGAATATTACAATGAACATACCATAAGCGTGTCTCACCACGCGTCCCTTCTATTTTGAGGTAGCCACCACCTGTCCTTCGAAACATTGCTAGGCTCTTTCTTTTCACAATCTTAAAGTATTTAGCCTTTTGTCAAACTGCTGCAGGTATGTCCCCACTGTCTCCAACAAATGCTTGAAGTTTCCTCATCTTCGTCTGGCTATTTCATGACGCTGGTGGAAATATTAATTAATTGTAGAAATAAAACATCGAATCATTTATCCATCAGAGGATAAAGGGTTCAGTATGTAGATCAGTTTTTGTGCAGAACAGTCACTTGGAATTAGGTGAAAGGTATTAGCCTATGTCACACAGGTGAGTAAGATGATGCAGAGGCTGTGAACAGCTGATGGAAGCTCAAGTTCCATGTTACTGAAAGATTGTTTGCTTTAATCGAAGTGAGGGAGTCTCAGCAATGATATTTTTTGGAACAGCATATAGGACAGTTATTATTATTATTATTGTTATCTATGGAGAGAACCAACGAAGACATGATTTTATAATCTAGGATTTAGTGCACGGATTATGTAGGCTATCCGAATATGAAATCTAAACCGAATATCGACACAAGCTAGTGGGAGAATGTAGGCAGTAAGTAGAGTATGATCGTGTAGCCTACATCTCTATTTAGTAAGAACAAAGTCCCCGATTCTTGGATGTTACGGGTAAACTCGAGAACCACTGGATGGATTATGATGCGGTTTTCACCATTCTGTAAAGGATATGTCGAGGATGATTTTTGTAGAAAATAATTTATGTATGATCAAAGGAAGCCGAGCAGTAACGATTTCAGTGGAAAAGTCGAGGAAAAAACCTGGCGCTTTGTAAGCTTATGCTGGGCAAACCGTTAAAAATATCTAAATACTATGAGTGTAAGAATTGATCACTATGAAAAGTTCTACAAAAAAAGTCCGCGAGAGCATATCTCTATCTTCAATACATCGCCCACTATAAGTGTTTTTACGTTTTAATTTCTTCGAACCATGTCCATTCAACTATTGAGGCGACAGTTTACGGGCTAGCTAAGGGCGAGTCTATCACCCCTGTTACAGCCTAGCTAGCGGGAGAACCCATTGTCCCAGATATAGTCACCAGCAAACCATCGAGTCGTGTTGAGTTAAGACTTCTGAGAAGGGTGGCTGTGTTTGGAGTCTTCCTGGAAGTGCAACTCGGGTTTTCTTCATTTTGCCTGTGAAACACAGTCAAGTTAAGATTGGACGGAAGGGGGATTTGAGTTTCATTCACCTCGCCATTCCCTGGAAGTGCAACTCTCATTTCGCCTGTGAACTTTTCGTCCCGCAAAATTCACAGTCAATTTAAGATTGGACAGAAGGGGGATTATATTATGTTAAATTATACTGATTGGCGTATAATCTCTACTTAGAATAAAACAAAGTCCCCCATTCTTGGTGTCACAGGTAATCTCGAGAACCACTGAATGGATTTTGATGCGGTTTTCACCATTCTGTAAAGGATATCTCGAGGAAGGTTTCTGTAGAAAATAATTTATCTATGACCAAAGAAAGACAAGCACTAACGATTTCAGTGAAAAGGTCGAAAAAAACCTAGCGTCCGTGCGCTTTTTAAGCTTACGCTGGGCAAACCGTTAAAAAATCTATATACTATGAGTGTTAGAATTGTTCAGCATGAAGAGTTCTAAAAACATGCCCGGGAGAGCATATTTCTATCTTCAATACATCGCCTACTATAAGTGTTTTTATGTTTTCATTTCTTCCAACAATCTCCATTCAGTTACTGAGGCGACAGTTTACGAGCTAGCTAAGGGCGAGTCTATCACCCCCAATTACAGCATAGCTAGCGAACGAGCGTATTGCCCCAGATACAGCCAGCAGCAAACTGTCGAGTCGTGATGAGTTAAAAACTTTAGAGAAGAGTGTGTTTTTTTGGAGCTTCCCTGGAAGTACAACTCGGCTTTTCTTCATTACGCCTATGAACTTTTCGTTCCCGAAAATTCACAGTCAAGTTAAGATTGGACGGAAGGGGGATTTGTGTTTCATGCACCTCGCCATTCCTATATTACGTCTGACAAGAATTTGTTGCACATGCATCTCCATGATAATATAATCAATAGTCCAGTCAGTGATTTTAACCCATCATGCCGAGACGTAAAACGGATGTTGGTCGTTGTTCATTGACATTGGAAAAAAAGCGCTTATCTCGTAATGCATTCATAACTGTTCCCGGGCGAAGCTCGGTCGGGTTGCTAGTTTGTAAATAATTGTGGACTATATTTTGAATTTTAGATAGAAAAAATCCACTGCCTGCTTCCAGTCTCCGACCGGGTCAGGAATGGAATGAATGAAGCCCCTATCTAGCGGCAAGGATATGAACTGTGCCGGCTGCCGAGGCCTGACGCACTCCTCTGGGGCAATGATTAAATGAATGACAGATGAAATGAAATGATAGTGGAGAGTGTTGCTGGAATGAAATTGTGACAGGGAAAACCGGAGTACCCGGAGAAAAACCTGTCTGCCTCCGTTTTGTCCAGCACAGATCTCACATGGAGTGACCGGGATTTGAACCACGGACCCAGCGGTGAGAGGCCAGCGTGCTGCCGCCTAAGCCACGGAGGCTTCAATTTTTTTTTTTAGACAGAATAAGGGTTAATTAGGATTAAGGAGGCTTGTATAGAGTAACATTTCGATGGTGTGGCACCGAAGGCCATCGCTAGTTTCCTTGAATGCTATATTTGGTAATTTAAATTAATTTTATTTTTGCTCCTTAATCTAGGGCACATCAGTTTTTATGCCATGAACATCTTTTATTTCGTCCATTTCATTTTTATTTAGTTAGGAATATTTAGGAGAAATATTTTTACGTTTTGCCCAAGAGTAATTTATTTCATTAAATGTAATCTTGCACTTTTGAATTAATTCAACTGATAGGTCTATACGTACAGTAGCCTATATCTGACGTTTTATAGTACATTTGAGTCCATGCAAATATTTTGTGACAATGCCATTAACATATGGCATAGAGACCACTTCCTACGCCTTCAATAGTTTGTGTATTTCCAGTTCTCGGCAGGAAGATGCTCCAATGCGGCTACACCAAATACTTTTCTGGTGTATTTCAAACACCCTTGGAGTACTGCTTCGAAGAAGGATTAACGCAAGTGTGTGTCCATGAACACTGTGACCCTTGGAGTACTGCCTCGAAGAAGGATTAACGCAAGAGTGTGTCCATGAACACTGTGACCCTTGGAGTGCTGCCTCGAAGAAGGATTAACGCGAGAGTGTGTCCATGAACACTGTGACCCTTGGAGTACTGCCTCGAAGAAGGATTAACGCGAGTTTGTGTCCATGAACACTGTGACCCTTGGTGTACAGCCTCGAAGAAGGATTAACGCAAGTGTGTGTCCATGAACACTGTGACCCTTGGAGTACAGCCTCGAAGAAGGATTAACGCAAGAGTGTGTCCATGAACACTGTGACCCTTGGAGTACTGCCTCGAAGAAGGATTAACGCGAGAGTGTGTCCATGAACACTGTGACCCTTGGAGTACTGCTTCGAAGAAGGATTAACGCAAGTGTGTGTCCATGAACACTGTGACCCTTGGAGTACTGCTTCGAAGAAGGATTAACGCGAGAGTGTGTCCATGAACAATGTGACCCTTGGAGTACTGCTTCGAAGAAGGATTAACGCGAGAGTGTGTCCATGAACACTGTGACCCTTGGAGTACTGCTTCGAAGAAGGATTAACGCGAGAGTGTGTCCATGAACACTGTGACCCTTGGAGTACTGCTTCGAAGAAGGATTAACGCAAGTGTGTGTCCATGAACACTGTGACCCTTGGAGTACTGCTTCGAAGAAGGATTAACGCAGGAGTGTGTCCATGAACACTGTGACCCTTGGAGTACTGCTTCGAAGAAGGATTAACGCGAGAGTGTGTCCATGAACACTGTGACCCTTGGAGTACTGATCGAAGAAGGATTAACGCGAGAGTGTGTCCATGAACACTGTGACCCTTGGAGTACTGCTTCGAAGAAGGATTAACGCAAGTGTGTGTTCATGAACACTGTGACCCTTGGAGTACTGCTTCGAAGAAGGATTAACGCGAGAGTGTGTCCATGAACACTGTGACCCTTGGAGTACTGCTTCGAAGAAGGATTAACGCGAGAGTGTGTCCATGAACACTGTGACCCTTGGAGTACTGCCTCGAAGAAGGATTAACGCGAGTGTGTGTCCATGAACACTGTGACCCTTGGAGTACAGCCTCGAAGAAGGATTAACGCAAGTGTGTGTCCATGAACACTGTGACCCTTGGAGTACAGCCTCGAAGAAGGATTAACGCGAGTGTGTGTCCATGAACACTGTGACCCTTGGAGTACAGCCTCGAAGAAGGATTAACGCAAGTGTGTGTCCATGAACACTGTGACCCTTGGAGTACAGCCTCGAAGAAGGATTAACGCGAGTGTGTGTCCATGAACACTGTGACCCTTGGAGTACTGCCTCGAAGAAGGATTAACGCGAGTTTGTGTCCATGAACACTGTGACCCTTGGTGTACAGCCTCGAAGAAGGATTAACGCAAGTGTGTGTCCATGAACACTGTGACCCTTGGAGTACAGCCTCGAAGAAGGATTAACGCAAGAGTGTGTCCATGAACACTGTGACCCTTGGAGTACAGCCTCGAAGAAGGATTAACGTGAGTGTGTGTCCATGAACACTGTGACCCTTGGAGTACAGCCTCGAAGAAGGATTAACGCGAGTGTGTGTCCATGAACACTGTGACCCTTGGAGTACAGCCTCGATGAAGGATTAACGCAAGGGTGTGTCCATGAACACTGTGACCCTTGGAGTACTGTGCCCAACTCTAGGAATGGGTATTCCAAGTTTCAGACACCTGGGTATCAAGGGAAAGGCTGTAGCCGCTTTTGAAAGTTCAGATATTTGAATATCGCGCTACATTGCTTCGAGAAGCATTTAGAAAGAATTTACCGATAGTTGGATGTCAAGTGACGTAGCGAGTAATAGCAGAGGTGGAGGCTATTTATTGATTAAATAGTTAACTATGGAGTAGAGACTTGAGACTTGGATCAGATTACTGGCACGGCCAAATGAAAGAGAATGCAATTAATATCAAGTAAATCGGACCAGGGATTCCAGAGATATGAGGATTTCTAGATATCAGGTGATGACGCGTGACCCTGACCGTTTTGAATAAAAGCCAGCTGGAGCAGGAATGGTTAGCTCATTCTAACACAAGCACTTGGCGAGCAAGTTGCATCTACGCTGAGCCAAGGCACATGGTTGCCGCATCTACGCAGAAGTTCTTTTCAAGTCGTGATAGTCACGAAAAGTGCTGCGCTACGAGTTTGGAACTTAGTAAGTTTCTGGTGAGGAGAATCACTGAGGTGATTGATTTTTCTACAGACATTGGTGGAAATATTTATATTTCTACAAGGACATATGCTAGACTTTGTCTAGAAAATAGTATTTTGTCACAGTCCAGTAGTAACTTAATACTTGGATATTTAAATCCATTTCAGTCAGTTTTTCATATTTTGTAACTAGTTAACCACTTCGATCTGTCAGTACACTGAAGACTAGTCTATAACGGTGGCGTTCATTACTCTACGCAAGGGAAACTGCAGGTTGCTTAGCGCATGGCAGATGGTGATATTAATAAACCATGCCCAGGGAACGATCTTCAGAACAGTCGTTAACTGCTTAGACTGTCAATGTTTTTCTTGTACTGATAAGATTACAGTGAGTTATGTTACAACTGACATATTTAAGAAGAGATCACTTAGATCTTACCCTATTTAAACAAACTGTTATGGCTTTGATAGAAGCCCATATTAAAATGGAACCACAGTTTATTCAAACGTCGAAAGATACTACCACTATGTCTGACTAGACGATTTGTGGGTCTACAATGGCGGCCGATACAAGGATTATACGTGCTTGTCCGATAGGGCATGTCTATGGATAAATCTGGTACAGACCAGGTTTACTACGCTTCAAGACCATCAAGAAATGTAAGCCACATTTGAATTATATTATGCCTAGCTAATTGGAACAAACTATTTTTCTGCAGATGACCAACACATTTTTTTTCTTCGTATTTAAAGCTTGCAATGATTTACGCAAGACTTGTTAGAGTTATTCTGAGCATTTGCAGCACTCAGAACAGTTTAGGATCGATGACCGAGCATTTCGAAGATTTATTTGAATTTTTCATATTTTAAGGAAGACACGGAAAACCCCGATGTAACTGTAAAAGTTAAATTTATTTTTGTTGAGGAATGGATATTTTTTCCATATTCGAAGGTTCGAACATGTGGATTCTCACATAATGAGATGATAATTAAACATATTTGAAATAATAATAATAATAATAATCCACTAATAATAATAATAATAATTTTCATAATTTTTCTAAATAATTCTTGGATATTATATTTTCTAATAATCATATGTATTGAGAAAGAGCCTATGAAGTAGTTTAAACATTTCTAGTCTGGAGCAGGAGAATTTCCGAAGGAAAGTGGTTAGCGCAAGCCCGCATTCAACCAACATGTCAGTTCTGGTTGAACAGTTGATATTTGCAATGAGCAAAGTATATTTTTCAGATAACACGGAGAGGCATGAAACGGGAAGCAAATGATATTTGTATCAAATAGGATATTGTTGTATTTATATAAAATCATGACGTAAATACACTCGAAAGTGAAATAAAGCTTTTCATAAGTATGGTAAATTCACGGGTTGAACTGAATGGTAAAATAAAATAAACTTGTCAGTTTATTAATCTTCCAGTGTTGATAACAAGCAGAGGCTTGATTTATTGTATAAATTTTGGGAAGATAATTTATGTGTGTGGAGTAGTTGAAATGCCATTCCCAGGTGCGCATGTTTAAGTCGCAGGAATGAAGGTTTTATCGAGCATCAATCAAATAGCAGGTTCGATGGCTCAGGTTTATAGTAGGAGTATTGGAACTACACATTTCGTCGGATGAATGACCGGAAGGTTGTTTCTTTGAAACCATCAGTTCTTATTTCAACCTTGTTTACGAATTCCATTTAGACTTTGATTTTGCTAGAACCCGGATTTGTCATGATAGTAGTTTATTCTTCTTCAGAGGAAGACCTTTACCGTTGTTGTTGTAATATTGTGTTCGTACACGAATAATAGAATGGGCCACTGCCAATTTAAAATAATTCTTTAACCACGAATAATTTGAAGGATATTTTCAATCCTAGTGCCATGAACTAAATGAATTCATTATAAAACTACAATTCTTATTTCCGCATTCTGTCGAAGAATTGCAAGTTGTAAAAGTTACTAGAAATGGCCATAAATATAAATATTTTTTATAATAATGATTCCAAGTGGATAATTGAATAGTTGAATGGTTCAACCATTTATTGATCAAGTTGATGATTCAGAAATCATATATTTTGTTTGGAACTTGAAGTTCATAATCGAGTCACTTCTCGAATGTTTAATGTCAGAAGAACAATTAATTGTTGTTGTGCTTCGCACAGTTCTTCGATGCTATGCTCAAGGTCAAATACTTTTCAGATGTTATTAATATGTAAATGATTTGTGTTGCTTCGATGATGATAATATTTTCGACGATATATTTTTGAAACTGGAAAAACCAAGTGAAAGTTTAAAAATTCTATAAACATTTATTCTACGAGTGTTAATATCATGTAAATATTCAAACAGTGATCTACGTTATTTCCAGTATGGACAATTAACTTTGAATTGGAATTAAATATTAATAATTTTGGAACACAGTCCACAGGACTATCAATCGGACTTGTGTTTCCAAAAAGATTGTCAAATGTGTTTGGAAAATTTCTGTATATTGTGTGTAAATAAGTGTGTGGATCGCCACACGTGGATGATGCTGCTTTGAGCATCCTTGCAGTCAGATTTTAACTTTGAAATAAACTGAGATAATTTTACCAGATGTGTTACTCCCAATTAAATCTCCTTCTATCCTTATTGTTGCATTGAGCCAAAAATCAGCAAAGCATTTTTTTTAATTTGATGTCGTTTTTGCGATTTGCTTTAACCCATCTGGCGCTCCGGGATATTTTGATTCTCGTGCTGACTGATTATTGGTAAAGTGCATATGTGGTCGTGCGGACTCCGGTCTAAACGGGCACAGTACAGCCTCGAAGAAGGATTAACGCGAGTGTGTGTCCATGAACACTGTGACCCTTGGAGTACAGCCTCGAAGAAGGATTAACGCAAGTGTGTGTCCATGAACACTGTGACCCTTGGAGTACAGCCTCGAAGAAGGATTAACGCGAGTTTGTGTCCATGAACACTGTGACCCTTGGTGTACAGCCTCGAAGAAGGATTAACGCAAGTGTGTGTCCATGAACACTGTGACCCTTGGAGTACAGCCTCGAAGAAGGATTAACGCAAGAGTGTGTCCATGAACACTGTGACCCTTGGAGTACAGCCTCGAAGAAGGATTAACGCGAGTGTGTGTCCATGAACACTGTGACCCTTGGAGTACAGCCTCGAAGAAGGATTAACGCGAGTGTGTGTCCATGAACACTGTGACCCTTGGAGTACAGCCTCGAAGAAGGATTAACGCGAGTGTGTGTCCATGAACACTGTGACCCTTGGAGTGCTGCCTCGAAGAAGGATTAACGCAAGTGTGTGTCCATGAACACTGTGACCAACCTGCTTTCATCAAATGTGTACACTGCGAGAACTGACTATGCATTGACCATGCTGTTATTGCTGACATGCATTTTTTTTGCCTCCGATAGTGTCGCTAACAAGGGGAGGATACGATACATGGGTCACCGATTCGAACCATCTTTAGTACATGTGTAGGGCAATACCAGGCGCAAGTAGTAAGGTGCGCTTCTCAGTCCTTTCCGAGAAAATAATTAATTGCAATTACAGTGCGCCGTCTTTGTGCGTTGTACGCTAACAAGAAGCCAACGAGCGCGTGGTGCAGCGGTACGAGCTCTAGATCGATTCCCACCGGTGAGCCTTTGCAGTGTGTTGTGTTGTTCATTTTTTTAACCATTGGCAATTTCCAACCACTACCCATAGCATGAGTCACTGCTTGCGGGGTACGGGGTGGTCTGATGGTTCAGAGACGTGCACCTAGCCTACATAGTCTATAGCCTAATAGAATACACCTGACCGTAGGCCTATTTGCAATGCCGATCCTGCACAAACGTTGACCCTCATACGAAGATTTCAGAATCTGTTTTCCCGCTCACAAAACACGTTATTACAATTAGCTGCAAAATAAACATTATTCACGATATCTACAGTTGTTCCGTAGCGTAGCGGTCAGCAAGGTTAGCTGCCGCCCCGGAGGTCCTGGGTTCGATTCACGGCTCTGCCACAAAATCAGAAAAGTGGTATGAGAACTGGAACGGGGTCTACTCAGCCTCGGGTGGTCCAAATGATTAGAGGGGGTTCTATTCCCAACTCAGCCATCCTCGAAGTGGTTTACCGTGATTTCCCACTTCGTCTTCGGGCAAATGCCGGGATGGTTCCTACTGTAAGGCCACGGCTGCCTCCTTCCCTTTTCCTTGCCTATCTATCCCAATCTTCCCCTCCCTCCAATCCCTCATGAGGCACCTGTTCGCTTTGCAGGTGAGGCCGCCTGGGCGAAGTGCTGATCACACCTCCCCAGTTGTATCCAAGCTCTAGGACACTGCCCGTAGAGGCGGTAGTGGTGAGTTCCCTCGCTGAGTCCGTGGGAAACACCAACCTAGAGGGTAAATCGACTAAAAAAAATCTACAGTTGTACGAATTTCCAATGTTTACTAAGGAAAAAAAAGCACAAAACACAGCAAAAGCTCACCGATGGGATTCGATCCAGCGCTTACGAAGCACCACGCGCTCGTTGGATTCTTCTTGTTGGCGTACAACGCACATAAACGCCGCACTGTAATAGCAATTAATTATTTTTTAGGAAACGGCTGAGAAGCGCACACTACTTTCAGCTGGTAAGTACGTCAACTCTGTTATAGAGTGTTTCATGTCATATTATTTGCTGTCTCAAATAATAGATTTGTTTAATAAGTACGTGCAGTAGCCTATTCTCATCGTAACTTTGACGACTGATATCTCCTATGGTCAGGGCTGGATTTACCGTAAGGCAAAATAGGCACGTGCCTAGGGGCGTCGCAAGGCACCGGCAATGATCTGTACTGGAGGCACCCCGAAGGGCACCTCCGTCAGGCGCCCTCTTTGCTAGGGCTTTAAATGTGCTAAGTTTGGATTATAGCAGTATACATGCTACAATAAATATTGAGAAATGAGCAGAGACATTTAGAAATAGCATCGTGTCTTTGTCGCATGTCCTTCCACTTCGCTCTTCGTCATGCCGCTCGACTCCCTTTCGTCCCGACGAGTGTGAGAGGGGTGGGGAGGCGGGCGCGCGCTGTTGTTGCGGTAGCTGGGTTTGCTTGCATTGTAGTAGCATCGAAGTGCCCCGCGCCCCACCGCCCCTTGCCTGTCCTGTGTGCGAGTTCGAGCTTGCGTTGTGTTGGTTTGTTGTGATGCGATCTGCAAGTAAATGTTTTAAACTATGGGCAGCAAAAAGTTGTCTGGTTACCAAAACCGTGTCCGCAAAGCTGAAGAGGATAAGAAAGCCGAGGTTACACTATCAAAATGTCGGAAAATAAATGAGATGTTTAGTGTAAGTGTGAATACTACACCTCCAACGACAAATTCGGATAACAATAACAATTCTTGCTCTGCGGTTCACAACATTGACTGCGATGGTGTTCAGCAACTTGGGATAAGCTACCGTACACGAATTACTTTACGCAAAGTAGGCCTTTCCCAATAGGCGATTCCTTGATACACTGTTGCACAAAGTGACATACGTAAAGACTCAGACTGGTTTCGAGGCCTGTGATCGAAATTTTAAAGAACTTAATTGCGCGCGTACTAAAAAGCCTGTCAGTGACTCGGTGGTCGGCACAATATGACGCTTGTCAAGATCTGAGGGAAGGCTGGTGTGGCATCGTGGCAGCTCTTGAGAGTATAGCTTACACGAAGACAGAAATCAAAATGCAAACACTCGACGTGAAGCCAAAGGCATCTTAAGCAATATCCTACAATTAGAAACTGCTTTCCTAGTTGTTTTCCGGAGTACCATTATACACACACCAAAAAACGTTTTGCATCACCTCGGTTCCCAGATCTCCGGCATATAGACGTTGACTGTGTATATTGTATCCAAGATACAGTCCCTTTGACTGTTCATAGATGTCACTAAAACTGCTCAAAGATGTAAACAACCATGCATGAGCAGGGCCTATTAGATGGAGGGGGTACGACAGCCGATCAGTTCCAGTCATTCCACCAGGACGAAGGTACGCTGCTCATGTTGTCTGTAGTTCTACCATGCCTAGAAGGTCAATACCGCAGTTCGATCGCGTCCGCATTGTTACTTTGTGTCAAGAAGGGCTCTCAACAAGGGAAGTTTCCAGGCGTCTCAGAGTGAACCAAAGCGATGTTGTTCGGACATGGAGGAGGTACAGAGATACAGGAACTGTCGATGACAGGCCTCGCTCCGGCCGCCCAAGGGCTACTACTGTAGTGGATGACCGCTACTTACGGATTGCCGCTCGGAGGAACCCTGACAGCAATGCCACCATGTTGAATAATGCGTTTCGTTCGGCCACAGGACGTCGTGTTTCAACTCAAACTGTGCGCAATAGGCTGCATGATGCGCAACTTCACTCCCGACGTCCATGGCGAGGTCCAGCTTTGCAACCCCGACACCATGCAGCGCGGTACAGATGGGCCCAACAACATGCTGAATGGACCCCACGGAATTGGCATCACGTTCTCTTCACCGATGAGTGTCGCATATGCCTTCAACCAGACAATCGTCGGAGACGTGTTTGGAGGCACCCTGGTCAGGCTGAACGTCTTAGACACACTGTCCAGCGAGTGCAGCAAGGTGGTGGTTCCCTGATGTTTTGGGGTGGCATTATGTGGGGCCGACGTACGCCACTGGTGGTCATGGAAGGCTCCGAAACGGCTTTACGATACCTGAATGACATCCTCCGACCCATAGTGCAACCATATCGGCAGAATATTGGAGAGGCATTTGTCTTCATGGACGACAATTCTCGACCTCATCGTGCACATCTTGTGAATGCGTTCCTTCAAGATAACGACATCGCTCGACTACAGTGGCCAGCATGTTCGCCAGACATGAACCCTATCGAACATGCCTGGGATATGTTGAAAAGGGCTGTTTATGGACGTCTTGACCCACCAACCACTCTGAGAGATTTACGCCGAATTGTCGTTGAGGAGTGGGACAATTTGGACCAACAGTGTCTTGATGAACTTGTGGATAGTATGCCACGACGAATACAGGCATGCATCAATGCAAGAGGACGTGCTACTGGGTATTAGAGGTAGTGGTGTGTACTGCAATCTGGACCACAAATGCTGAAAGTCTAGCTGTATGATGGTACAACATGCAATGTGTGGGTCTCATGAGCAATAAAACGAGCTGAAATGTTGTTTGTGTTGATCTCTATTCCCTTTGTATTTAAAGGTTCCGGAACTCTTGGAACCGAGGTGATGCAAAACTTTTTTTGATGTGTGTAAAAAGATTTAATACTGTCAGCCAGAAGCTCCAAAAAGTTAGCACTAATTTGAGCACTGTGGTAGAATGTTACGCTTCGTTAGCGGAATGTGTGCAAAGTTTAAGAGATAATTTCGATGTCTATGAGAAAGAAGCCAAAGAATTAAGCGGTATTGCTCAATATTCCTACGACTTAAAGATGATGATGATGATAATTGTTGTTTTAAGGGGCCTAACATCTAGGTTATCGGCCCCTGACTTAAAGAGAAGACCGGAACGAAAGACTAGGAATGATGAGACAAAGCAAGGAAAATATGTACCGTCAGCGTATTACGAATAATGTTAGGATTGTAATTTGTAATGTAATTTCGTTTGGTTGGCAAACCTTGTTCGAGTGTTTTTTGTTCTAGGAGTGTGTGCGGCAGTCGCCAAGATCCGTTGTTGATGTCTGTTCTGCAATAAATATATGTGTAATAACTTATGATTTGAAGGCCGTAATTCCAACATCTGGCGAGAATGTATTTTATGTAATTCTGGATGTACTAAGTGCTGAGCTTAAGATGCGAAGTGAGGCTTACAAAGTCCTCCATAAAAGATTTTATTTTCTAGAAAACCTGTTAGACCTAGATGGACCAATGATTAAAAAAAATTCGCTGACGATCTCTCAGAAATGTATGTGGATGACTTAGAAAGTGCACTGGCTGACGTGTGCTTGCATTTAAAGGAACATTTAAAAATTGCAGATTTTAAAGGTAGGCTACGTCAGCCCCTGAGCTCAGCACTTTCCTTCATGAAAAAGATTTACACGATATGTACCCGAACGTAAACATTGCTTTACGGATACTTCTCACTATTCCAGTGACCAATTGCTCGGGAGAAAGATCATTTTCGGTACTGAATCGCGTCAAGAACTATTTGCGGTCAGTCACTAAAGAAGAAAGGTTAAACTCTATTGCACTCCTAGCGATTGAAAAAGATATGACGAAAAACTTGAACTGCGATGCCATAATTAATGAATATGCCGAAAAGAAGGCAAGAAGGAAACTTTTGAAGAACGGTAGTTCTCGTTGTGCTTGAGGCAGGTCCCGTTATGTCTTCATTCATGTTTTTATTCTGCACTTTAATTTCTCTAAAAGATATTGCAGGAATATATGCAGTTGGCCTTATTTGTATTTTAGAGGCGCTTTGTTCAATTTAAAATGTCGTTCGTACCACTGCTCTTCATGCGTTTTAAAATTAGTGTGTGTTCTACTATTTCTTTTACTATATTTCGTGCTACCGCAGTTCATTCAGTTACAGCAGTAAATAATGTTTTTATTTGAAGCTACTCTTCTTTTTTGTTGTAGGCCCTATGAATTAAGGCTAGACATTATTTTTGGAAAGGGTATTCATAAAGTGTTTTGGTTGCATAAAAGTTAAACTGTTTCATGTAGTTTTACTCCAAGCTGTTATTTTTATTGAATTGACTATGTTTTCCCTGCATAAACTTATGCTGTCAGCCATATATCTGTTTATTCCTTTTTTCCCAACCCTACCTCGTGCGAGTGGCTATGCCTTATCATAAAAATCGTGGGGGCTCAAGTGAGGAGGGGCGATCAATGGAGAGGTGCCTATAGCGTAACTTTGGGTAAATCCGGCCCTGCCTGAGGTGTATGTAAATGTTATTGCTCTAGCAATTGCGCTAAGTATGAACATATCGTGTCATTCCCTTGTGAGCCGATAGTGTGGGTTCCGTCTCGAGGAAAGGATTCATGATGAAAATCAAAAGTAATGGAACGCAAACGAAAGGTGAAAGGTTAACGTAGTCTAAGTTGGGGACATCTGCTACCTATAAAGCAAAATAAGCAGTGATGGAAGAAGCAAAGAGGATACAAAAATTAGTTTAGTTCAGGCAACGAAACCCTTCCTACAGAAAATAAATCTGTTGACATCGAACACATATATAGGTATTTGAAAGTAACTTTGGAAACCTTTGTCTGGAGATTGACGCTTTATGGAGGTGAACCGTGGACTGTTGGTGCAGCAGCAAAGAGCTCATTAGAAGCACTTGAAAAGAGGTGTTACAAGAGAATGATGAAAATCAGATGGATAGCTAGAGCCAGGAATGAAGAGGTATTAGGGCTAAGCCAAGGGGTAGAGGAGATTGCTTACAGGAATAGCAAAGGAGCCAAGGATGTAGGGTGTGTTAGCTATGTAGAGATGGAACGAGTAACTAAGGGCAGGGATGCATGGAGGGCTGCATCAAACCAGTCAACGTATTGGGGACACTTAGTGGTCTCTGACACTTCAGTCCCGAAGATTCTGGGTTCGATTCTCGGTTCTTCCATGATGTGAGAGTTGGAACGTGGTAGTCATCTTAAAGAGGAAATAGGCTACGAAGATACCGGTACCGTAAGTTATATTCAGCTGAGACCTCGTGGTTTCCTCACGTTTAGTCCAAGTCAGGTTAACAGAGAAACCCGACCCTATTAAGTTGGGAGGTGGTATGGCCTTCGCTCCAGTTTTTGTGCCTGGATCAGTTTTAATAACAGCAATCAAGTGGGGCGGGCGAGCTAGGCCTACTCGGCTACCTGCGCGCGCTATCCTAGCCTAGCGTAATTAATACTCCAATTGCCCTCGCCGGAAATTGGTATTGGGTGTTGCGGTTTGGCTTCACCTGGCCATGTTTCCACCTAAATATTGACTCAAGACTTTGGGATGGACCAAAACAAACACAGCCCGACGTGCCGCTGGTACAGTTCGGTCTCATCGCAGGATGACACTCCCTCACCGCGGGCGGCCAGTGGCTCCAATGCTGGGACGGTACCTCTCTCAGGAAGTTACTAGTCTACTATGAGGGCTCATTCCTCTACCGTCAGGGAGCTGGCAAGGGATGTTGAAAGGAAACGTGGTGAAAGAGGGAAATCACTAATAGACTACCATTTTCAGGACGGGCGAATTGGAATTCGAACCCACGCCTTCACGACGTCAGCCATGCACGAGATAGAGCGTGAGCACTACGGACTCGCCCTCCTCAATAACAACAGCTCGAGAGGAGATCGGGTAAGTTGGGTCGGCGGACGCTCGTTGACCACGGGGCACGGAGCTGGGAGCACCATCGCTAGCAAAGCTGAGGACCTCAGGTAAACACCAGTTTTTCGAGTTACTTCGGGTTTAAATATTAATCCTTTCAATGCTTGTACCGACGTTTCTCCTTGCGCTTTATTGGTTGCCTGTAATGAAACACGGGTTCGGTTCACAAATTATTGGCTTCCACCGCGGAGGCCCGAATTCGATTCCCGGCTCTGCCATGAAATTTAAATCTGGTCTGAGTTCTGGAACGGGGACCACTCAGCCTCGTGAGGCAAAACTGAGAAGAGATGGGGTTGATTCCCACCTCCACCATCCTGGAAGTTGTTTTCCGTGGTTTCCGACTTCTACTCCAGGCAAATGCCGGGATGGTTCTTATGGCTACGGCCGTCTCCTTCCCAATCCTCTTCTGAATGACAAATAGGCTACACACACTCACCCGAGTATACGGGGCTACATAAAGCTCGTAAAGAATTAATACCGGTAACAACACAAATGACTCCTAGCATTAAAACGCGGACAGTAATGCTGGGGTGGGATTCGAAACGTGAACCCATCTGAGTACTTGTGTAAGGTGGAGTTGTGAAATGTGAATGCGCGCGCGGGAGGGTGGTTACCTTGCCGAGTGGGGGGAGGTGGACCAATGAGGCTGCAGCGCCGGCTCCCCCTGTCCCCTCACCGATCCCAAGAGCCCGCTACAGCAGACTGTCAGTGTTTTAGTGTCGTGGTCTTGGTCTCGGCATGGACACGCGGTCGCGACTCCTACTGCCCGTCGCCCTCGCTGGCTTGCTGCTGCTGCTGCTGCTGCTGGTCTCTGGTCTAGAAGCGGCAGAGCCCGTCACCACCTCCTCTCCCTCCTGGTGGTAAGTACCACATCACCGTATCTTACAAGAGGGGCTGATGACCTCGCTGTCCGTCCCCTCTGGTTCAAAAATGCATATTTTTTATTATGAATTTTTAAACATTGAGGCGTGTTTTATTATGTATGAGTAGGCCTAATAGGATTGGCCACAATCATTCCTAACGCCCTGAAAAACGAGGTTACGCCCCCTTTTCAGATTGAATTCAAGTGCTTAAATATACACTGTTATTCTACTTCCTGAGGTGAAAGTAACGATGTTCATCACCAAAGGGAATGTTTTGCTCTGGTACAATTGTGTTATTGCTAGCCTGTGTCCCGCCTCGTCTGTTCATTGTTTGTTCTCCTCGTGTGAAAACGTGTTATAAACAAGTCAAAATACCTCGACAGAAATCAGTTTTTAAAAGTCGGAAAGGTCGAAGAACAGGTCCTAGAGGTGTCGATACAAATAATATTGTCAGTGAAAATAGTGTCACCTCCTCCTACCCCTAGTAGCCCCACACTTAGTGAGATACCAGAAAAGGTCTAGGGAAGGTGCTGATGGCCCCGATGACCGAGAATATGGTGCTGGTAGTGGTATGCATTAAAGGTAATCTGAACTTGTACCTTTGTTTTTCTCCATTTGAGCTTTTTCTAGGCAAAGGTACCAATATTTCGGGTACTACCTGGCAAATGAGCATCATCACTTGTAGTCTACTATTGGTTGTTTTACACATTTGGGAGTTTCCTTAATAGCGTTACCTAAAACCTGTGAATTTCATTTTGCTACAATGTGTTAGAATATAAATTAAAAAGGCATCTGTTAAAAACATTCAGCCGGATTTTTATTCAAAGTCTAAAAGTACCGTTGGCGCAAAACACCTTATGCTGTATGTATACCAAATTTCAAAGTGATATTATTGATAGTTATCACAAAATGTGTACCTCAAATAGCATTGCCCCTCCCCTAAACAAGAGGGCCAGATGACCTCTCTGTCCACCCCTTAAAGCCACAACAATCAATGTCACAAGACTCTGTCTTCAGAACAGAGGAGGAGGTAGGCCTAGGCCTATTGCAATTAACACTATTCTGTGTATCCTATCCTCGTTGTAAATGACTAACAATCTTTCCATTCATAACTAACCAAATTAACAGACTGGAAATTGCTGATATGGAAATCCACAAAAATACTGCCAATTATTTGGAATGGTTTTGCCTTCATGAATAGCCTAGTTTCATTGGTGAGAGCGACCGGGACCGGATATCCCATCCCTTGTAAGCAACTTTCTGAGCAACAGATTAATAACTAATATTTTACGCAATGCTACCTGACTATTTTAAGTAGGCAATGGGGTGGGACATTCCTTTCACCTTCTCGACAGCCAGTTCCTTCAGTTAATGTGTTACTTTATTCTTAACTCAAAATGCCTAAAGAGAGGAGCCGCAGAAAGTATTAATTAGAACAGTGGCCGTCAGGTAGGCCTAATAGTGATGGCCAGGGACCGGACATTTATGCACTGAAAACTATTCAAATAGACGCAATTATCTATTGTGATGCTTCTTTCGACAGTGAATGACACGTGTATAAAATGAGTGAATGAGATTGGCTTACTGTTACATCCAACTACAGTAATGTGAATTGTCTCTATCAACATACAACATTTCAGTTTGATTGCTGTAATAGATTCGTACATATTGAGAACCGTCTACAGCTCGAGTCTAAGCTGCGTGGACCTAAGAGGAATGTGCAACGCAGACTATTAGTAGTGGTGGTGACGAGTGATGCGGTTTCTCGGTCCTGGCGTAGTAACAGAAGCAAATACATTAGTCGGTGACTCAGTCACTCATTCCCAACGCCACACTGGTTTCAGAAAAGACCCATGTTAGCAGTATTGGAATAGACGAGAATGTCAGGTAACACGGCGGGCTGTCGACAGGCTTCTCAATTCTCCCCTGCTCCTACCCTGCCGCGGCCCTTCATCCCGCAAGTTCACAGAGCTTGGAACCGAGCAGTAGATATTTCGCATGGTCGCCATGTTGGATTCCTATATATGCAGGCCATAGAGTTATGTACTATAAGATGACGATTATTGCGTACGTTCATTATTTAAACGTTGACTTCGATAGCATGATTAGGACACACAAATAAAAACTTAATTTTAAAATTTCACACGGCCGCCATTTTGAGGTTATGTAAACAATTGACGTAAATTATATATGAGTGCATGTCAATGTGTTTAAACATTTGCTGTCCCATGATTCACTGCGCTCGGAGTTAAAACGCGAGGAAAGCCTATTTAAATGTTTCAAGTTTACATGGCCGCCATGTTCGTTTTGTAGTTAACAGATTTTTGAATGTCACATAGGTGAATTTATGGTTGTACCCTTTATGACCGTACACAATTTCAGGCTGATATCAGTAGTAGTTTCGGAGATATAGAATGCTATTGAAATATTTCACACAGCCGCCATATTGTATTGGTGAGAATTAAATTTGATGGGCACGGTCGGGTGGGACAAAATAGTAGCCTACTATGACGTCACCGAGTTTCATTGAAATTGCTCGAGCCGTTTAGATTGTATTAGGGACACACACATGCACACACACACATATACATACGCACACATGCACACACACACACACACGCACACGCACACACACACAAAAGGTGATCTCATGAGCCTATATTTTCATAAATGAAAGTAGGCTAAATGTGTTTTTAACGTGCCGTATTATCACCATCTTGAATTCTTGAAAACAATTGAACTAATTAGATGGCGCTTAGATGATTAGAACGCCAGATATATGATTTTTAATATTTGAAATTGCTCGGCCGCCATATTGTGTTTGTGCTTATCAGATATTTGAAGGTTGAAGATGAATGGTATATTAGTTTGATGGCTGCAAGAGTTTCAATGACATTGAGTGCACGTTGGATTGGTTTATAGGGTTACGTGCCAGTCAGTAGGCCTACAGGCTTTGTAAGCCGTAGGGTTACGTGCCAGTCAGTATAGGCTATGTAAGCCATAGGGTTACGTGCCAGTCAGTAGGCCTATAGGCTTTGTAAGCCGTAGGGTTACGTGACAGTCAGTATAGGCTATGTAAGCCATAGGGTTACGTGCCAGTTAGTAGGCCTATAGGCTATGTAAGCCATAGGGTTACGTGCCAGTCAGTAGGCCTATAGGCTATGTAAGCCATAGGGTTACGTGCCAGTCAGTATAGGCTATGTAAGCCATAGGGTTACGTGCCAGTCAGTAGGCCTATAGGCTATGTAAGCCGTAGGGTTACGTGCCAGTCAGTATAGGCTATGTAAGCCATAGGGTTACGTGCCAGTCAGTATAGGCTATGTAAGCCATAGGGTTACGTGCCAGTCAGTAGGCCTATAGGCTATGTAAGCCGTAGGGTTACGTGCCAGTCAGTATAGGCTATGTAAGCCGTAGGGTTACGTGCCAGTCAGTATAGGCTATGTAAGCTGTAGGGTTACGTGCCAGTCAGTATAGGCTATGTAAGCCGTAGGGTTACGTGCCAGTCAGTAGGCCTATAGGCAATGTAAGCCGTAGGGTTACGTGCCAGTCAGTATAAGCTATGTAAGCCGTAGGGTTACGTGCCAGTCAGTATAGGCTATGTAAGCCGTAGGGTTACGTGCCAGTCAGTATAGGCTATGTAGGCCATAGGGTTACGTGCCAGTCAGTAGGCTACACACTCTAATCTGATTGTTTGAATACAATACGAGAATAAAAAGGTTTTTTTTCTTTCAAATTTTGAATTGCCACCTTCTTGAATTTTTCATAATAATTCAATTACATTAGACACCAATGTAGCCTATTAAGCTTTAAACAAGTTCCACTGTGCCTAGATGATAAAGTCAGGCGGGTGCTATGGAAGTCTGGCGCTTTTCACATCTTTTTAAAGTCATATACAAGAACTTATTTTAGTACAACATTTTAGAATAATTGGAGCAACAATTTCTTGGTTTATGAATAGACTGCCGGTGAAGCGATCTCCATGTTGGATTGGTCACGGTTATGACGCGTGCGGGATCAGATGGGGGTAATAAGAGTCTACACTGCATATTGCAAGCCTTTGTAAATAGGCCTACACGAGCTTTATCCGATAATTGTTTTTATTTATTTAAGTAGAGTATGGCATTACATTTGAAACGCAATAATAATAATAATAACAATAACAAGTGCATACTAGACTATTTCCCCAGTCCAGGCTCGATGGTGTAGCACTGAAAATGTCGCTAGGGCCACCTAAGTACGCTCTTAGTTTGCAATCTTGGACAATGTGCCTGATGGTCTGGTTCGATGGCCCACAATCACAGCAGGGGTTTGGACAATTCCCCCATTCGTGCAGGCTGTGTGCACAAACTCCATGCCCGAACACAGTGCACGGAACAAACACATTAGCCAAATGTCGGCGTACAGCAATGTAAATACGACATGATGCAATATGCAGGTTTTATTGACATCGCCCCAGCCAATTAACACACACACTCACGGACAAAAGGTGATCCCTTAGTCTGGATTTCATAAGATGAAAATAGGCTAAATACAATATGACCTCAGAAGGCCTTCAGAGACCCCAAACCACGTCTTAGTGTTATCTAGGCCCATTGAGGGGATGCAAAAACTAGAAGTCTGATGTCTCAACTGATGACGGCATCAGATCAATCAAGGCCGCAGATTTCTCAATACTCTCTGCGATGGAAAAGAACGGGATACAATCAAGAAAGGTTGACAGGAACTATGAAAGAGAGTGGCCCGGTGAAACTAGTGGTCGCCGATCCACGTCCCACAACTTGTGCATCCCTGGGGAGTAGCGGAGATGACACGTGTGTGACGTCCCAGGGCTCGTTGTCCATCCCAGATGATGCAGTCTCACAAAAGTGTTACGCAGGGAAATATATTCACCATTTCAGAGCATTTCCTCTATTTGTCGATCTGAATAACTGACACGCTTGTTATGAAACTTGCCGGTGACCAGAAGTTTTATTCTCAGTCCCTTAAGGCTAAATGTCCCGACACTTTGGTAAGAATATATTTCAACAGATGGCAGCATAAGCGAAGCTGAATTTATTTATTTATTTATTTATTTATTTTTGTATCGAAGGGGAGCTCCGATCTGCGATCTGAAAACTGCTATGCACTCTGTCTAGTAGCAGAATTGATATTAATTCATTGCTTACTTTTTAATTTCAAAAACAGAAAAGTTGCTGTTTGTTTTTCAAATATCTGATTAAAATTCGAAAGAAAACGGGTAATACGAAAGTTGAGTTTTACTCACTGATTCCAAAGCCGCATCGAAAACCTAAATCGGTTGAATAGAACCGTCGGGATCACTTTGGGAAGTTTGTGGAAAAAACTGTTACTGTATTTGCAAGAAGGCGCGGCGGTAGAACAAGGTCATGGAGAGCGGGTTGGTGGTGGGTTGGAGGGAGGGGAGTGGAGCTAGAGTGATTTGAGAGAGCGTCAACCTTGCCAGACGGTAGGGAATTCCCGAGCATGTTGTCCAATATTGCGATTGACTATGCTGGTTAGTTCTGAATTATTGTCAAGGTCTGGCTATTTCTGAGTGATCCTTTGATATTTTACCAGTTCCTAGTTACGACTTCTTGTTTTTAGTTCATCGATCTCATTAAAACACTTTTTATCTAATTTATTTTACCTGCAACAGTATTATTTTTTAATGCCCGTTAGGTGTTCTATTTTTGGCACTTTAATTTTTGGACAGTATTCCTGGTAGAATAGACTTTTTCTTTTAGTCAATTTTACCCTCCAGGTTGGTGGTTCCCACGGACTCAGCGAGGGAACTCACCACTACCGCCTTTCCAGGCAGTGTCCTAGAGCTGGGAACCCTTGGTCGGATTGGATACAACTGGGGAGATGTGATCAGCACTTCACCCAGGCGGTCTCACCTGCAAAGCGAACAGGGGCCTCATGAGGGATGGGATGGGAAAGGAAGATTGGGATGGATATGCAAGGAAGTGGGAAGGAGGCGGCCGTGGCCTTACAGTAGGTACCATCCCCGCGTTTGCCCGAAGACGAAGTGAAAAATAGAGCCACCACCAAAACCGATTCAAGGGGATTCCACTAAATCCCAGAGGAGATTGCGACTAAGTACAAAGAAAAGGAAGCCAGGCCCTAATAAAAAATAAAAAATAAAAAAACCTCTCTACATCCGTAGTTTTTTTTTCCTAGTTTATATTTGAAACTAGCTGTACCCGGCATGCGTTGCAATGCCAATCAAAGAAAGTGTTGGCGTTGTGACTTTGTTTGTTGAAGTGATTTTGGATTCCCAATATTTATTTATTTTCCGTTAACCACCTTAAACTATTGTAAAATAGATTTACTATCTCAAAAAAAACAACAACATGGGAGCGTGCTCAACAACTCAACAAAGTTTCATCGCAATTAAATGAATGGTATATGAACGCATACGGGACTTTGTTGAAACGATTCGAGCGCCGTCACCCATTTGTTGAATATAGGCTACTCGTACGCTACCTATTGTAAAATGGATTTACTAAATCAGAAATCTTTGCGGGAGTGGAAACAACATTTCTCTAAACTTCATTGCAATCGCATGAATGGTAGACTATATGAACGCATAGGATTTTTTTTAAACGATACGCGCACCGTTACTCATTTTTTGAATCTACTCGTGCACTACCTGTTGTAAAAAGGATTTACTAAGTCAGAAACATTTTCTGGAGTGTGCACAACAATTCAACCAAAGATTCATAGCAATCGGATGAATGGTATTTGAACGCTACGGGACTTTGTTTACGCGATTCGCGTGCCGTTGATCATTTGTTGAATCTACTTGTGCGATACCTATTGTAAAGAGGATTTACTAAGCCAGAAACCTTCCCTGAAGTGTACACAACATCTCACCCAAGTTTCATCGCTATCGGACGAATGGTATATGAACGCATACGGGACTTTGTTGAAACGCTTCGCGCGTCTTCGCTCATTTGTTGAATCTACTTGTGCGCTACCTATTGTAAAATGGAATTACTAAGCCTGAAACTTTCCCTGGAGTGTACACAACAACTCACCCAAGTTTAGTCGCTATCGGACGAATGGTATATGAACGCATACGGGACTAAGTTGAAACACTTCGCGCATCGTCGCTCATTTGTTTAATCTACTTGTGCGATAGGCCTACCTATTGTAAAGTGGATTTACTAACCCAGAAACCTTCCCTGAAGTGTACACAACATATCACCCAAGTTTCATCGCTATCAGACGAATAGTATATGAACGCATACGGGACTTTGTTGAAACGCTTCGCGCGTCATCGCTCATTTGTTGAATCTCTTCGTGCCCTACCTATCGTAAAGTGGATTTGCTAAGCCAGAAACCTTGCATGAAGTGTACACAACCTCTCACCCAAGTTCCATCGCTATCTGATGAATAGTATATGAACGCATACGGGACTTTGTTGAAACGCTTCGCGCGTCGTCGCTCATTTGTTGAATCTACTCGTGCCCTACCTATCGTAAAGTGGATTTACTAAGCCAGAAACCTTGCCTGAGGTGTACACAATCTCTCACCCAAGTTTCATCGCTATCGGACGAATGGTATGTGAACGCATACAGGACTTTGTTGAAACGCTTCGCCCGTCGTCGCTCATTTGTTGAATCTACTCGTGTGCCACCTATTGTTAGGTGGATTTACTAAGCCAGAAACCTTACCTGAAGTGTACAGAATATCTCACCCAAGTTTCATCGCAATGGGATGAATGGTATATGAACGCATGTGCGACTTTCTTGAAACAAACGCACGCTATTTTGTTGAAGCTACTCGCGCGCCATCTATTGTAAGTTGGATTTACTACGCCTATAACTTTTACGGGACTGTGCACAACATCTCACCAAAATTTGATCGCAATCGGATGAATTGTATATGAACTCATCGCCATTACGCAGTTGTTTAATCTACTCGCGCGCTATCTATTTTGAAATGGATTAACTATGCCTATAAACCTCCTGGAAGTGTGTACAACAACTCACCAAAATTTGATCGCAATCGGATGAATGGTTTATGAACGCATAAAATACGAACAAACATACATTCCTTTTTATATACAGTATATATAAGCTAAATTCTTTACGCTTGCATTAGAGAATCTGTAATGCTCTGAGCAGTTATGATTTCACTTATATTTTACCTGTAGCCTACAAGTTGGATGACTAAACGTCACCCCGAAATCTGCAGGCTACATGGCTGAACAGCGCAGTGGTTGCTTCGAAGGCCTAGGCCCTTCACGGGCTGTCGCTCCAAGGGTGTAGTTTGTTTTTTACTTCTAGTACATAAGTGTAGGAGTACAAAATCACGAACTATTCAGTATCAACTTTTTTCAGAGAAGCAAGTTCGACTTCAAATGAAAACAATGCGTTGTGTGGAAAAATAAAGGCGTAGCGAATGTGAATATGGAAAATTGGTTTCCGGAAATACTGGATTGGATTGGGATCCATAAAGACTGCAAACAGTACTTTTGAACTACCAGCGGGCAAGGCGAAGACAAACAGCTAACTGCAACCAAACTCATGCGTTATTGCTTGCAGCCCCTAATTGCAAAAAGTTCCCAGCTAGTATCCAACACCACCAGCAATGCTGCCAAAAATTATATGTCCCTTGTTGCAAAATTCACGGGAGGTAACCAGATCAATCGAGGGAAACGAGGTTCCTTCACTCATAGAACCAAAGCTGCCGGGCTGGACTTTCAGTTTGGGTCATCCTGGCACTATAAAACAATGAAATCCGTTTTAAAAAAACTGCCACAATAGTGAAGGACACTGCACTCAGCAGAAAGAGAAGAAGAGCAGCTTTCCAAAAAAGTTTATTTGCGTCGTGAGAAGGGAAAAGAATGTCCCGACAACAGTGTAATAAAATGAAACGTACTGTCTCACGTGATTATAGAAACCGACCAATGCAGTTGGATTTCGATGAGGTACTGTTGAGAGAGTTTAGTGATGAGAAGATCAGGCAACTAACGGTTAGTACAGGCCATATACAAAAACTGGAAAAGGAATCAAGGGGCCAAAGGGAAAATGAAAAGTGGCACACAGCTAGAAAGGACAGACTTAAGGCATCCAATTTTGGATATATATGCAAGAGGCAACCTACTTCGAAATGGGCTCCAGTAGCAAAAAACATTCTGTACGGCGAATTTCCCCCAAAAGCAATGCAGTATGACTGTGGCAATGAGCGAATTGCAAATCGAAATTTAGAGGAGAAATCGGTAGAAAAGTCAAGAATGTGGTCTTTTCGTACATAAAACTTATGGGTTTTTAGGTGCCTCCCTAGACGGATTAATAGGAGGCGACGCTGTAGTCGAAGTCATGTGCCCTTATTCTGCACGGAATATGACCATACTGGAAGCCTGCAAAAAGCTAAAGGGATTTTGTTTGGCAGAATGTAAGTGACAAAGGAAACCTAGAGAATGTCAAGAACAGTGCCTTTCAGAAGAGAACAGATTGATAACTCTCTAACACTCACATGGATTTTATTTCCATAACCAGGGCCAGTTGGAAATAACATAGCGGGAAATATGTTATTTTGTGGTATGGGCGCCTAAGAACATTCACATACAAACAATAAAGAGGGACGAAAAGTTCTGGAGACAAAAAAAAGTGCTTACATAACTGACATGCTGCTGCGAGAAAATCTTGTTGCCTGAGATCATTGATCCCAGGATGACCAGATCAATGGATATAAGAGAACCTGAGGTGAAGTAAAATACTGAGTGTGTGTAAAACATGAAACGCTATCTTTGATATGGAAAATATTGAGGCATTGATTTCAAGAACAGGAAATAGTTAGGTATAATATTTTTGTTTGTTTATAGTACGCAGTACTAGTGCCTGTGCTAACAATAGGCAGATGAGAATATCTTAGGAACTTTAATTCTATTATGTACATAATAATTTTGCTCTTGTTATGCATTTTCATAATTTGTTTATTGTAATAAAATGTCCTACATAAATGAACTTTTATTATTACCTCCATGAAAATTGAAGTAAGTTATAGTGATTGGCCACACGGAGTCGTTTCAGATCTCACGAAAAACAAGTAGTTCCGTGAAGAACTATACAGCCTATTTTCATATATCCTACTTATGTTAACTGCCACAATCAACATACAAAATTTCAGTTTAATTGCTGTAACAGATTCGTAGGTATTGAGAACCGTCTAAATATTTCAGATGGTCGCCAGGTTGGATTTTTATTTTTGTACTATTACATTAAGATTATTGTGTACGTGTGGTATTCAAACTTCAATCGCATGATTAGACAACAAGAAGTAAAATCGAGATTTTAAAATTACGCACAGCAGCCATCTTGTGATGATCCAAACCATTGAAATAAATTAGATGCCAGTGGATCAACATTTGTATAAGCATTTAACGTGCAGCGTTTCACGGCACTCGGATAGTTAATTCGCAAGAAACGTCCATTTAAATATTTATACTTCGCGTCGCCGCCAAGTTGGATGCGTGCTCACCAGGTTCCAGAAAGTCCTATAGGTGAACATATGTTCATAGTCTCTATGAACATAAAAAAAATCAGTTTGGTTGCTGTAAAAGATTCATAGATATTGAGAACCGTCTAAATATTTCGGGAGCTCACCATTTAGGAGTGTTATGTGTATAGGCCATAGAGTTATGTACCATTCAAGGACAATTATTGCCTAGGTTCATTATTCAAACTTTCACTTCGATCGCATGATTACGACACAAGAAATTAAAACTTAATTTTAAAATTTCGCACAGCCGCCATCTTGAGGTTATGTAAGCAATTGAATTAAATTAGATGGCAGTGCATTACAATCTGCAAAATCAATTACTGTACCACATTTCACTGCACTCAGAGAGTTAAATCACGAGAAAAGCCTATTAAAATATTTTAAATTCGCTTGGTCACCATGTTCGTTTCGTACTTTACAGGTTTATGAAATATACATAGGTATACCTGTATCAGTACCCTTTATCACCGTACAAAATTGCAGGGTGATATCTGTAATAGTTTCGGAGATATAGCATGTCAGTGAAATATTTCGCACAGCCGCCATTTTGAGGTTATGTAAACAATTGAACTAAATTAGACTCCAGTGCATTACAATGTGTATAAACATTTGCTGTACCAAGTTTCATTACATTTAGATAGTTAAATCGCAAGAAAAGTCTATTTAAATGTCTCAAATTCGCTTGGCCGCCATGTTGGTTTTGTAGTCACCAGGGTTTTGAAAGTCTCATAGGTGAACTTCTAGTAGTGCCCTTTATCACCGTACACAATTTCAGGGCGATATCGGTAATAGTTTCGGAGATATTGAATGCTAGTGAAATATTTCGCACAGCCGCCATGTTGGATTGGAGAGACGTACCAAAATTTGAAGGGCACGGTCGAGGTCGCCGGGAATAGTGCTATGAACTTCCCGAGTTTCATTGAAATCGCTCCAGCCATTTCGATTTTATTAGGGACACACACTCACACACACACACACACGCGCGCGCACACACACACACACACACGGACAAAAGGTGATCTCATAAGCCTATTTTTTCAAAATTGAAAATAGGCTAAAAAGGGAATTAGAGTCAAAAGAACCAAAGAACCATACGAATCACCAAAATAAATGTATGTATGTAAGTATGTAAGTATATGTGAGTGCGCATTTGGCCTGTTATAAATCGATAATAGCTGGCTCCATTCATTAGAATATTTCACGGTTTGTGGTCTTGTTTGTTATGTCTAGAAGACGATACCTAGAGTTGGACGTCCGCATCGGATGGTTTTTAGAATAGATATTCCCAATAAACCTGAACACGAACATATCTTGCCATCTTTTTTCTAAAATATCAAGAAAGTGCTAAATACAAACCAGTCATATCTTTCTATACAGTAAGCTTATTCAATTTCGCATCGAGTGAAACCAGTCGCTGATCTGTGCGGTAAGAATTATGCCCTACAAAGTATTACTAATGTCGGAACAATATGTTTTTTGTTCGGAAGTTTATCCTCAAATAACTCCAAAACAGTTACCTAGAAGGGAATCCAACGCTGTCAGCATCTATCCTGAGTGGGTTTTCACCGGTTATTCCACAATCCCTCCAGGTAAATGCCGAGATAGTACCGTACGTGAAGTTTCAGGGCACCTGTCCCATCCCTGACTATAATACAGTTACACACATAATCAACTACACGGGACTGATGATGATAATAATAATAACTAGCAGACCCGTGCGAGAAATCTCGCATGTTCATACGATTCGAGTACCCAAGCCATTGATTTACTGATTCTGAGACCCATGGGAAATGATCGGTATTATTTTATGAAATTAGAATGCAGAAGAAATACATGTAAAATAATTAACGTTTAATAGTTTAGACGACAACTCATAATTGCAGCAAGTTAGAGCATCGGTATTTGCAAATTGCACACTTCTTACAAAAATTGATATTCATGAAATGAGAATGGAATTCGTCACTGCTAATTTATGAAATTATACGATTTGAGTACACATGCCTTTGATTTACTGTTTCTGAAATCCATGCAAAATGATAAAGGAAAGACCTCAGAATGTTAAAATGACATGAAACATGCGTCACAGCGGCCAAAAAGTGAAGTGGACAGCAATTATGGAGCGTATCTTCTTGCAGCCAGTGTATTTGCAAATCGCACACTTCGTACAGTTTTTTTAAAGTAATTTTTTAAAGATAGTATAGATATTTATGAAATTAGAGTGCAATGCGCCACTGGCAATGTATATTCTCTTTCATTTGAAGGCTCATTTGTCACGATCGGTCACTTGTGAGCGCTGCAGACGGGATCTATACAACTGAAATAATATATATGATAATAATAACGTTATTGGTTTTACGTCCCTTTTAACTACTGCGGCTTTTAGAGACGCCGGGGTACCGGAATTTTGCCCCGAAGGGGATCTTTAACGTGCCAGTAAATCTAATGACACGGCTCCCTCGCATTCGCGCACCCTCAAATGCCAACTGGCTGCACCAGGATTCGATCCTGCAACCTTGGGCACAGCAAGTGAAAACGTTACCGCTGAGCCACGCAGCCAGCCAAAGGTACTGATGACCAAGATGTCCCAAGCCCCTACAATGTATTGTTATCAACAAGAATGTTAGAGGAAGTAAGAAAGGCATCTGTGCGAACACATTGTGTCAACATTACTACAGTATAATTTTATTGCTCAGAAATTTTCCACGCCTAGGCACTTGTACACGTAACTCGTCGAACTATAATATTTGTGACAAGAGGAAGACAACTCCTTCCTACCGTCAAATTGTTCCCTTCTCCCTCCGCCCTCTCAGCGTGTTCATCATTTTCCTTGCACAAGAGATCTTGTGGAGCCGCGCCGCCTACCACCCTTTTCAATACAATTCCCGAACTAATGCTGTCGATTCCATTCACCCGATTTTAATTCTGGAAAATGCATTGGAAACAGGTTATAAATCTCCATTTTCGTATTACCAGGTTTTTTTTCATATTGGAAACAGGAAATAAATATCCATTTTCGTATTACCAGATTTTTTTTTCATATTATAAGCAGAGATATAAAAAACTGTTAGTAACATTTTGTTTTTCACATTTTGGAAAAAGCATCGAATTAATATCAATTCAATTGCAGTCTTGTATACATAGTGATTTTCAGATCGCAAATACCAGCTTTCGTTCAAGAGAAAACTGATAAAAGAAATTGTCTCACCTTGGTGCTGCTACGTGGTGTCAGAATTACAAACTATAAAACGGGATATTTGGCCTTAAGTAAAAGTTCACAACAAAAGTTCCAGGCCTGCGATGCCTCGATAATACACGTTAGGTGAGACGAAGCATTCGCCTATCATAGGCTGGTATAACGCCACAGTAGCCTAGACCTAGATAAAAGAGCATCCTCTCAACACTTGTTGTGTGGTGGACAAAGTTGCCTCAAGTCACTTACCATATTCACGAAGTGCCACTACTTTAAAACAAATGAATATATATCCTACCAGATATTTGGAACTAGTTCCTTCTTAAATGGTGTCCATCTAGACCTGGAACTATTTCCCTCTTGGATTGGAGTCTGTAGGAGTAGTTCCTTGCTGGGATGCTGCCTTTAGAAGTAGTTTCCTGTTGGGTGGTGACCATCTCCATCTGAAGGTAGTACACTGTTGGGTGGTGTCCATCTCCATCTGTAAATAGTACACTGTTGGGTGGTGTCCATCTCCATGTGTAGCTAGTACACTGTTGGGTGGTGTCCATCTCCATCTGTACTTAGTACACTGCTGGATGGTGTCCATATTCACCTGTAACTAGTACACTGTTGGGTGGTGTCCATCTCCATCTGTAGCTAGTACACTGTTGGGTGGTGTCCATCTCCATCTGTAGCTAGTACACTGTTGGGTGGTGTCCATCTCCATCTGTAGCTAGTACACTGTTGGGTGGTGTCCATCTCCATCTGTAAATAGTACACTTTTGGGTGGTGTCCATCTCCATGTGTAGCTAGTACACTGTTGGGTGGTGTCCATCTCCATCTGTAGCTAGTACACTGTTGGGTGGTGTCCATCTCAATCTGTAGCTAGTACACTGTTGAGTGGTGTCCATCTCCATCTGTAAATAGTACACTGTTGGGTGGTGTCCATCTCCATCTGTACCTAGTACACTGCTGGATGGTGTCCATATTCACCTGTAACTAGTACACTGTTGTGTGGTGTCCATCTCCATCTGTAACTAGCACACTGTTGGGTGGTGTCCATATCCATCTGTAAATAGTACACTGTTGGGTGGTGTCCATCTCCATGTGTAGCTAGTACACTGTTGGGCGGTGTCCATCTCTATCTGTAACTAGTACACTGTTGGGTGGTGTCCATCTCCATCTGTAACTAGTACACTGTTGGGGGGTGACCATCTCCACCTGAAACTAGTACACTGTTGGGTGGTGACCATCTCCACCTGTAACTAGTACACTGTTGGGTGGTGTCCATCTCCATCTGTAACTAGTACACTGTTGGGTGGTGTCCATCTCCATCTGTAGCTAGTACACTGTTGGGTGGTGTCCATCGCCATCTGTAAATAGTACACTGTTGGGTGGTGTCCATCTCCATCTGTAGCTAGTACACTGTTGGGTGGTGACAATCTCCATCTGTAGCTAGTACACTGTTGGGTGGTGTCCATCTCCATCTGTAACTAGTACACTGTTGGGTGGTGTCCATCTCCATCTGTAGCTAAGACACTGTTGGGTGGTGGCGATCTCCATCTGTAGCTAGTACACTGTTGGGTGGTGTCCATCTCCATCTGTAACTAGTACCCTGTTGGGTGGTGTCCATCTCCATCTGTAACTAGTACACTGATGGGTGGTGTCCATCTCCATCTGTAACTAGTACACTGTTGGCTGGTGTCCATTTCCACCTGTAAATAGTACACTGTTGGGTGGTGTCCATTTCCATCTGTAGCTTGTTCATTGTTGTGTGGTGTCCATTTCCATCTCTAACTTGGTCCTTGTTGGGTGGTGTACATCTCCATCTGTAACTAGATCACTGTTGCGTGGTATTGCACCCGAATCTCGCATTAGCCACCACCCATATCCGCTGAGATGGTAAAGGATTGTAGGGACGTCGATATCCAGCTAGATACATCACCACTTCCCTACTGGGCGAATGACTAGGAAACCCTTGACGCATACAGACGTACAATAACACTTCTAATCAGTTACACATTGACTGGCAAATCTAATTCCATAATAAGATGGTAGTACGAGAATCTCGGTTCTCGGACGTGAACGTTTAAAGTTGAGACTTAGTGAGTTCTAGTAACTAACTGATAGTATCATCGCACGGGGATTGCGAAATGAAAAGATGATCAGTTTTTTCTAAAAACTAACAGGCAAACTAAAACAAGTGCCTGGGATTTATTCCCAAAAAATATACAACAAGGAAATCCCTATTACCAATACAAAAATTAGTTAAAAGCAATAATAAAAATTATTATGATGGTAGATAAAATATCTACTCCTTAAATTAGCATGTTCTGTAAGAATTGCGTTGCTAAAACATGAAATTTCGCATATAGACGTCGAATGGAAAAATTATTAGTCATTCTGTGACTTGTTAAAAGTATAGCTTGATCTGAGATCAGCTGTTCGACTCAATGACGTATTACAATAATGAAAAACCCTACAATATACATCTATGTTAACACACGCGGAAAATCTAATAATAATAATAATAATAATTACGTTAATAACTTATATACATTGTTGAAATACCTTCGTCCAGCGCGGTATTCAAATCAGAACTAGATTTGACGTGATGTGTCAATCTATTAGCGGTCTCGTTACAAAACATTCCTACTTCCAAAAACACTGGTTCACATAAAGGATAAGGTCTTGTATCTTGAGGTTATTTGTCACAAACAATGAACTATATTTAACGAACACTGAATCTAGTTATAGTTCTAAGTATTCAAATCCATTAATAAAAATAATAGTTACATTCAAGATCGAGACGGAACTACACAATTACATATACGACGATGTGGATATAATATTAACGCTTACTGACATGAACAACACATAAATACACTCCTAAATATCAAATACTTTCTCAACACACTGTAGTAGTAGTTTGCTCTCATGGCAATACTCGTTTCATTTCTAATAGGTGAACAATACCTTTTCATAGCGTCAACTGAGCTTCCAAATACGATACAATCCCTTTCTTCTCTTTACCACAATAACCTTCATAAAATACTGCACGGCATTCCTTCAAAATCAACAAAAAACATCTTGCTACATGCGTGTAGAAGAATTAGTGATCCTACTACATAACACTGCTGTGTATACGGTTCATGAAACACTCCTAACCTTCTCCTTCTCTAATTTTAAAATCATCGTGCTCAATCTTTCCACAATACATTTGTTCACAACTGTATGCTTTTTTAACATTCCACGTCACTTTAAATAAAGCATTTCAGAAATAGACAATATCACTGTACTGTAATTCCACATAATACTTGAGTGTAAGTTTCAAAATAATTGTAGTCCGCTCATCTTTCTAAAGTTAATAACAATATCTTCCGTCATTCCGTTTCTTATAAACATTGATGAATAAAATATTCATTTAAAAGCTTGTTTTACACATACTTGACTTCAGACAGACTTACAAGCATTTGGTCTCCATTTCGAATTAACAAAATTGTTGCTAAGTAATTGTTGCTATTTTTAGGCATCGCCTGACTTCCATTGTCACAATAGTGATCCTATCTGACATAAATATAGTTACAGAAATTATCCATGACTTGATTAACGTCACATAGTGTTTATACACCTTAACTGGAATTATACTTGGTCAATGGTAACAAGAGTTTAGTGCTTTTCAGTCGGTCAACACGAATGTACCCAAAAGAGATGGAATATGCCCTAATCCAGAAATAAATTACATGAGATTAATAAATGTTATTGTCAATAATATTTAACATTTTTGCAAAAATATATATACATTTTAAATTCTTAATAACAGCATTATAGTCTTTTACAATAAATCTTGATTTGAATAACGATGTATTCTAGCGATCTTAACGCATTTAAAATAGGAATCTCTGTTTCGCGGGCTTATAGGTCGTGTTCCAAGGACATTTTGTCGTCCTGACGTTCCGCTGAATACTGCGTTCAGCAAGTTCACAGGTTACATAAAGCGAGGTAAAACAAGTAAACAGAAGATATATAAATAGTCAACAACCCACACATAGAGGCTACCATAGCAACGGCGTACCACATAAAAGTAATGCACCAAGGACAGGGCTGCTCGTCTGTTGCATCTTCTCGTCTACGACGGTCAATAAGGGCAGGCTTGAGGGGATTAAGGACTGGAAGCCAAGCTCTGTTCACACGTTCTGCTTCCTCCTTAAGATTGAAGCTGTTAGTATGCTTCAGGATTCCAATGGCCTCCCTTTGTAGCCTGGCATGATAAGACACCGTGGTGGACAGAACTTCGGTGTCTCCATATCTTATATCATGACCGGCAAGTAGCGAGTGTGCTGCTACAGTGGATTTATCTGTTTGTCCCAGCCGGCTGTGTCGTTCGTGCTCCTTGAGGCAAGTGGCAATACTTCTTTTCGTTTTTCCAATATATACTTGGCCAAAATAACACGGGATTTTATAAACCCCTGCCGCGGTATGAGGATGTCGCTTATCTTTAGCGGACCTAAACATGTCCTTAATTTTTCGTGTAGGCCTGTATATGGTCTTTATATCATGGGACTCGAGTAGCCTCCCTATTCTGTCCGTGACCTTTTTTTATATATGGAAGAAAAGCTCTAGCCAGGGGCTGCTTGTCTCCAATTACCCTTGTAGTTGGACGTCTCGGATGGAGTGCTCGCTGGATATCTTTCTGGCTGTACCCATTCGCGCGTAAGGCCTCGTTGAGGTGTTCAATTTCTTGTTTTAGGCACTGTTTTTCACAAATTCTTTTAGCGCGGTCAGCCAGTGTTTTTATAACTCCGTATTTCTGTCGTGGGTGGTGGTTGGACGTCTTATGTAGATATCAGTCAGTATGGGTCGGCTTACGGTAAACTGTATGTCCCAAAGTTAGATCAGCGGTCTTCGTTACCATAACGTCGAGAAACGCGATTTTCTGTTCATTTTCTAACTCCATGGTAAACTGAATGTTCGAGTTCTGGCTGTTAAGATGTTGTAAAAACAGATTTATATTGATCTTTATCATGGCCCCATATTACAATGGTATCGTCCACGTATCGTAGCCACACTTTAGGTTTCAAAGGTGCGGTCTCTAGTGCTATTTGTTCAAATTGTTCCATGAAGAAATTCGCGATCACTGGACTAAGGGGACTGCCCATGGCGACCCCATCAATTTGATCATAGAAATCACCCATCCAATTGAAATAGCTAGCGCTGAGGCAGTGGCGGAATAAGGCGGTGATATCATCAGGAAAAATCCGTGCGATGTACTCCAGGGCTACCTTTATAGGTACTTTCGTGAAAAGAGAGACCACGTCAAAACTTACTAGTAAGTCACCAGCTTCTAGTTGAATAGTTTTCAATTTTTCAATGAAATGGCCGGAATCTTTGACGAACGACTGTGTACCGCCGATATGTGGTTGAAGTAAGGTAGCTAAATGTTTGGCAATGCTATAAGTTGGTGATCCAATAGCACTCACGATAGGACGAAGAGGAAAATTATCTTTGTGTATTTTAGGTAAACCATAAAATCTTGGTGGTAAAGCTTCACTTCTGGTGGTTCCCTTCTTTACGTTTTCAGGTAACGAAGATACCTTGATCAGGCCGTTTGTTTCACGAAGAATCCGGTTGGTAGGATCTCTCAGTAGTTTGCGGTAGGTACCCGGGTCTAAAAGTTCCAAAACCTTGGCAGTGTAGTCGTCCATGTCCAAGATAACCGTTGCGTTCCCTTTGTCTGCAGGAAGAATGATTATGCTCTCGTCCATGTTGAGAGTCTTTATAGCCTTTCTCTCCTGAGGTGTGAGGTTACTCTGCGGTGCCGGTGCCTTCTTGATTATACGTGAGGCTTCATGACGGATTTCATCTGCTTGTTCAGATGGTAGCTCACGGATTGCCGCTTCAATATTGGCGACAATGTCTTCCACGGGAATCGAAGGTGGAGTCACTGCGTAATTTCCTCCTTTCGCTAGTATAGAGATTTCCCACTCTGACAGGTGGCGATTGGTCAGGTTAACAATTGTCCGTGAGATGCCCAGCGTAGGCGCAGGTACCGGCGCGGGTTGGTCTCTCTGTAACCGCTCAAACTTTTTCTTCTGCCGGATGCTAGACTGTTCAAATGTTGAACGCATAGAGTAGAAGGTGATACGATCTACATTTTCCCAGTCCTGATATGAGAGTGTGCTGCTGATGCGGTAGTGCAGCTGTAAGAGTGCCTGATCTGTAGTAGCGAGCCCCTTACGTGCAAAGCTTATGCGTTCACGTAATAGCGAACGTTCAGTTCGATCATATATTCTATGGGCTCTAGCTGAGGTTAGTGTTCTCTTCATTTTAATAAACTTTGGAATCATACCTGTGTCTCGGCAACGAAGAAGAAACGCGAGTGATGACAGAAGTTGCGACTTTTTCTTCCCTAACCTCTCAAAGCGACGAACTAAGTGTGATATTTCGTCCCCGTAGAGGCGAATTAAGTAAAAATGTAGACTTTCACGACCGGCGTTGAAATAGGAATCTCTGTTTCGCGGGCTTATAGGTCGTGTTCCAAGGACATTTTGTCGTCCTGACGTTTCGCTGAATACTGCGTTCAGCATGTTCACAGGTTACATAAAGCGAGGTAAAGCAAGTAAACAGAATATATATAAATAGTCAACAACCCACACATAGAGGCTACCATAGCAACGGCGTACCACATAAAAGTAATGCATCAAGGACAGGGCTGCTCGTCTGTTGCATTTTCTCGTCTACGACGGTCAATAAGGGCAGGCTTGAGGGGATTAAGGACTGGAAGCCAAGCTCTGTTCACACGTTCTGCTTCCTCCTTAAGATTGAAGCTGTTAGTATGCATCAGGGTTTCAATGGCCTCCCTTTGTAGCCTGGCATGATAAGACACCGTGGTGGACAGAACTTCGGTGTCTCCATATCTTATATCGTGACCTGCAAGTAGCGAGTGTGCTGCTACAGTGGATTTATCTGTTTGTCCCAGCCGGCTGTGTCGTTCGTGCACCTTGAGGCGAGTGGCAATACTTCTTTTCGTTGTTCCAATACATACTTGGCCACAATCACACGGGATTTTATAACCCCTGCCGCGGTATGAGGATGTCGCTTATCTTTAGCGGACCTAAACATGTCCTTAATTTTTCGTGTAGGCCTGTATATGGTCTTTATATCATGAGGCTCGAGTAGCCTCCCTATTCTGTCCGTGACCTTTTTTATATATGGACGAAAAGCTCTAGCCAGGGGCTGCTTGTCTCCAATTACCCTTGTAGTTGGACGTCTCGGATGGAGTGCTCGCTGGATATCTTTCTGGCTGTACCCATTCGCGCGTAAGGCCTCGTTGAGGTGTTCAATTTCTTGTTTTAGGCACTGCTTTTCACAAATTCTTTTAGCGCGGTCAGACAGTGTTTTTATAACTCCGTATTTCTGTCGTGGGTGGTGGTTGGACGTCTTATGTAGATATCGGTCAGTATGGGTCGGCTTACGGTAAACTGTATGTCCCAAAGTTAGATCAGCGGTCTTCGTTACCATAACGTCGAGAAACGCGATTTTCTGTTCATTTTCTAACTCCATGAAAAACTGAATGCTGTTAAGATGTTGTAAAAACAGATTTAATTGATCTTTACCAAGGCCCCATATTACAAAGGTATCGTCCACGTATCATAGCCACACATTAGGTTTCAAAGGTGCGGTCTCTAGTGCTATTTGTTCAAATTGTTCCAGGAAGAAATTCGCGATCACTGGACTAAGGGGACTGCCCATGGCGACCCCATCAATTTGATCATAGAAATCACCCTTCCACAGGAAATAGCTAGCGGTGAGGCAGTGGCGGAATAAGGCGGTGATATCATCAGGAAAAATCCGTGCGATGTACTCCAGGGCTACCTTTATAGCTACTTTCGTGAAAAGAGAGACCACGTCAAAACTTACTAGTAAGTCACCAGCTTCTAGTTGAATAGTTTTCAATTTTTCAATGAAATGGCCGGAATCTTTGACGAACGACTGTGTACCGCCGATATGTGGTTGAAGTAAGGTAGCTAAATGTTTGGCAATGCTATAAGTTGGTGATCCAATAGCACTCACGATAGGACGAAGAGGAACATTATATTTGTGTATTTTAGGTAAACCATAAAGTCTTGGTGGTAAAGCTTCACTTCTGGTGGTTCCCTTCTTTACGTTTCCAGGTAACGAAGATACCTTCATCAGGACGTTTGTATCACGAAGAATCCGGTTGGTAGGATCTCTCTGTAGTTTGCGGTAGGTACCCGGGTCTAAAAGTTCCAAAACCTTGGCAGTGTAGTCGTCCATGTCCAAGATAACCGTTGCGTTCCCTTTGTCTGCAGGAAGAATGATTATGCTCTCGTCCATGTTGAGAGTCTTTATAGCCTTTCTCTCCTGAGGTGTGAGGTTACTCTGCGGTGCCGGTGCCTTCTTGATTATACGTGAGCCTTCATGACGGATTTCATCTGCTTGTTCAGATGGTAGCTCACGGATTGCCGCTTCAATATTGGCGACAATGTCTTCCACGGGAATCGAAGGAAGGGTCACTGCGTAATTTCCTCCTTTCGCTAGTATAGAGATTTCCCACTCTGACAGGTGGCGATTGGTCAGGTTAACAATTGTCCGTGAGATGTCCAGCGTAGGCGCAGGTTTCCCGCGGGTTGGTCTCTCTGTAACCGCTCAAACTTTTTCTTCTGCCGGACGCTAGACTGTTCAAATGTTGAACGCATAGAGTAGAAGGTGATACGATCTACATTTGCCCAGTCCTGATATGAGAGTGTGCCGCTGATGCGGTAGTGCAGCTGAAAGAGTGCCTGATCTGTAGTAGCGAGCCCTTTACGTGCAAAGCTTATGCGTTCACTTAATAGCGAACGTTCAGTTCGATCATATATTCTATGGGCTTTAGCTGAGGTTAGTGGTCTCTTCATTTTAATAAACTTCGGAATCATACCTGTGTCTCGGCATCGAAGAAGAAACGCGAGTGATGACAGAAGTTGCGACTTTTTCTTCCTTAACCCCTCAAAGCGACGAACTAAGTGTGATATTTCGTCCCCGTAGAGGCGAATTAAGTAAAAATGTAGACTTTCACGACCGGCGTTGAAATAGGAATCTCTGTTTCGCGGGCTTATAGGTCGTGTTCCAAGGACATTTTGTCGTCCTGACGTTTCGCTGAATACTGCGTTCAGCATGTTCACAATTTACATAAAGCGAGGTAAAACAAGTAAACAGAAGATATATAAATCGTCAACAACCCACACATAGAGGCTACCACATAAAAGTAATGCACCAAGGACAGGGCTGCTCGTCTGTTGCATCTTCTCGTCTACGACGGTCAATAAGGGCAGGCTTGAGGGGATTAAGGACTGGAAGCCAAGCTCTGTTCACACGTTCTGCTTCCTCCTTAAGATTGAAGCTGTTAGTATGCTTCAGGGTTTCAATGGCCTCCCTTTGTAGCCTGGCATGATAAGACACCGTGGTGGACAGAACTTCGGTGTCTCCATATCTTATATCGGGACCTGCAAGTAGCGAGTGTGCTGCTACAGTGGATTTATCTGTTTGTCCCAGCCGGCTGTGTCGTTCGTGCACCTTGAGGCGAGTGGCAATACTTCTTTTCGTTGTTCCAATACATACTTGGCCACAATCACACGGGATTTTATAACCCCTGCCGCGGTATGAGGATGTCGCTTATCTTTAGCGGACCTAAACATGTCCTTAATTTTTCGTGTAGGCCTGTATATGGTCTTTATATCATGAGGCTCGAGTAGCCTCCCTATTCTGTCCGTGACCTTTTTTATATATGGACGAAAAGCTCTAGCCAGGGGCTGCATGTCTCCAATTACCCTTGTAGTTGGACGTCTCGGATGGAGTGCTCGCTGGATATCTTTCTGGCTGTACCCATTCGCGCGTAAGGCCTCGTTGAGGTGTTCAATTTCTTGTTTTAGGCACTGCTTTTCACAAATTCTTTTAGCGCGGTCAGACAGTGTTTTTATAACTCCGTATTTCTGTCGTGGGTGGTGGTTGGACGTCTTATGTAGATATCGGTCAGTATGGGTCGGCTTACGGTAAACTGTATGTCCCAAAGTTAGATCAGCGGTCTTCGTTACCATAACGTCGAGAAACGCGATTTTCTGTTCATTTTCTAACTCCATGGTAAACTGAATGCTCGAGTTCTGGCTGTTAAGATGTTGTAAAAACAGATTTAATTGATCTTTACCAAGGCCCCATATTACAAAGGTATCGTCCACGTATCATAGCCACACTTTAGGTTTCAAAGGTGCGGTCTCTAGTGCTATTTGTTCAAATTGTTCCATGAAGAAATTCGCGATCACTGGACTAAGGGGACTGCCCATGGCGACCCCATCAATTTGATCATAGAAATCACCCTTCCACAGGAAATAGCTAGCGGTGAGGCAGTGGCGGAATAAGGCGGTGATATCATCAGGAAAAATCCGTGCGATGTACTCCAGGGCTACCTTTATAGGTACTTTCGTGAAAAGAGAGACCACGTCAAAACTTACTAGTAAGTCACCAGCTTCTAGTTGAATAGTTTTCAATTTTTCAATGAAATGGCCGGAATCTTTGACGAACGACTGTGTACCGCCGATATGTGGTTGAAGTAAGGTAGCTAAATGTTTGGCAATGCTATAAGTTGGTGATCCAATAGCACTCACGATAGGACGAAGATGAACATTATATTTGTGTATTTTAGGTAAACCATAAAGTCTTGGTGGTAAAGCTTCACTTCTCGTGGTTCCCTTCTTTACGTTTTCAGGTAACGAAGATACCTTCATCAGGACGTTTGTATCACGAAGAATCCGGTTGGTAGGATCTCTCTGTAGTTTGCGGTAGGTACCCGGGTCTAAAAGTTCCAAAACCTTGGCAGTGTAGTCGTCCATGTCCAAGATAACCGTTGCGTTCCCTTTGTCTGCAGGAAGAATGATTATGCTCTCGTCCATGTTGAGAGTCTTTATAGCCTTTCTCTCCTGAGGTGTGAGGTTACTCTGCGGTGCCGGTGCCTTCTTGATTATACGTGAGCCTTCATGACGGATTTCATCTGCTTGTTCAGATGGTAGCTCACGGATTGCCGCTTCAATATTGGCGACAATGTCTTCCACGGGAATCGAAGGAAGGGTCACTGCGTAATTTCCTCCTTTCGCTAGTATAGAGATTTCCCACTCGGACAGGTGGCGATTGGTCAGGTTAACAATTGTCCGTGAGATGTCCAGCGTAGGCGCAAGTACCCCGCGGGTTGGTCTTTCTGTAACCGCTCAAACTTTTTCTTCTGCCGGACGCTAGACTGTTCAAATGTTGAACGCATAGAGTAGAAGGTGATACGATCTACATTTTCCCAGTCCTGAAATGAGAGTGTGCTGCTGATGCGGTAGTGCAGCTGTAAGAGTGCCTGATCTGTAGTAGCGAGCCCTTTACGTGCAAAGCTTATGCGTTCACTTAATAGCGAACGTTCAGTTCGATCATATATTCTATGGGCTCTAGCTGAGGTTAGTGGTCTCTTCATTTTAATATACTTGGGAATCATACCTGTGTCTCGGCATCGAAGAAGAAACGCGAGTGATGACAGAAGTTGCGACTTTTTCTTCCTTAACCCCTCAAAGCGACGAACTAAGTGTGATATTTCGTCCCCGTAGAGGCGAATTAAGTAAAAATGTAGACTTTCACGACCGGCGTTGAAATAGGAATCTCTGTTTCGCGGGCTTATAGGTCGCGTTCCAAGGACATTTTGTCGTCCTGACGTTTCGCTGAATACTGCGTTCAGCATGTTCACAGGTTACATAAAGCGAGGTAAAACAAGTAAACAGAAGATATATAAATCGTCAACATCCCACACATAGAGGCTACCATAGCAACGGCGTACCACATAAAAGTAATGCACCAAGGACAGGGCTGCTCGTCTGTTGCATCTTCTCGTCTACGACGGTCAATAAGGGCAGGCTTGAGGGGATTAAGGACTGGAAGCCAAGCTCTGTTCACACGTTCTGCTTCCTCCTTAAGATTGAAGCTGTTAGTATGCTTCAGGATTTCAATGGCCTCCCTTTGTAGCCTGGCATGATAAGACACCGTGGTGGACAGCACTTCGGTGTCTCCATATCTTATATCGTGACCTGCAAGTAGCGAGTGTGCTGCTACAGTGGATTTATCTGTTTGTCCCAGCCGGCTGTGTCGTTCGTGCTCCTTGAGGCGAGTGGCAATACTTCTTTTCGTTGTTCCAATATATACTTGGCCAAAATCACACGGGATTTTTTAAACCCCTGCCGCGGTATCAGTATGTCGCTTATTTTTAGCGGACCAAAACATGTCCTTAATTTTTCGTGTAGGCCTGTATATGGTCTTTATATCATGGGACTCGAGTAGCCTCCCTATTCTGTCCGTGACCTTTTTTATATATGGAAGAAAAGCTCTAGCCAGGGGCTGCTTGTCTCCAATTACCCTTGTAGTTGGATGTCTCGGATGGAGTGCTCGCTGGATATCTTTCTGGCTGTACCCATTCGCGCGTAAGGCCTCGTTGAGGTGTTCAATTTCTTGTTTTAGGCACTGCTTTTCACAAATTCTTTTAGCGCGGTCAGCCAGTGTTTTTATAACTCCGTATTTCTGTCGTGGGTAGTGGTTGGACGTCTTATGTAGATATTGGTCAGTATGGGTCGGCTTACGGTTAACTGTATGTCCCAAAGTTAGATCAGCGGTCTTCGTTACCATAACGTCGAGAAACGCGATTTTCTGTTCATTTTCTAACTCCATGGTAAACTGAATGTTCGAGTTCTGGCTGTTAAGATGTTGTAAAAACAGATTTAATTGATCTTTACCATGGCCCCATATTACAAAGGTATCGTCCACGTATCGTAGCCACACTTTAGGTTTCAAAGGTGCGGTCTCTAGTGCTATTTGTTCAAATTGTTCCATGAAGAAAATCGCGATCACTGGACTAAGGGGACTGCCCATGGCGACCCCATCAATTTGATCATAGGAATCACCCTTCCACAGGAAATAGCTAGCGGTGAGGCAGTGGCGGAATAAGGCGGTGATATCATTAGGAATAATCCGTGCGATGTACTCCAGGGCTACCTTTATAGCTACTTTCGTGAAAAGAGAGACCACGTCAAAACTTACTAGTAAGTCACCAGCTTCTAGTTGAATAGTTTTCAATTTTTCAATGAAATGGCCGGAATCTTTGACGAACGACTGTGTACCGCCGATATGTGGTTGAAGTAAGGTAGCTAAATGTTTGGCAATGCTATAAGTTGGTGATCCAATAGCACTCACGATAGGACGAAGAGGAACATTATCTTTGTGTATTTTAGGTAAACCATCAAGTCTTGGTGGTAAAGCTGCACTTCTGGTGGTTCCCTTCTTTACGTTTTCTGGTAACGAAGATACTTTGATCAGGCCGTTTGTTTCACGAAGAATCCGGTTGGTAGGATCTCTCAGTAGTTTGCGGTAGGTACCCGGGTCTAAAAGTTCCAAAACCTTGGCAGTGTAGTCGTCCCTGTCCAAGATAACCGTTGCGTTCCCTTTGTCTGCAGGAAGAATGATTATGCTCTCGTCCATGTTGAGAGTCTTTATAGCCTTTCTCTCCTGAGGTGTGAGGTTACTCTGTGGTGCCGGTGCCTTCTTGATTATACGTGAGGCTTCATGACGGATTTCATCTGCTTGTTTAGATGGTAGCTCACGGATTGCCACTTCAATATTGGCGACAATGTCTTCCACGGGAATCGAAGGAGGGGTCACTGCGTAATTTCCTCCTTTCGCTAGTATAGAGATTTCCCACTCTGACAGGTGGCGATTGGTCAGGTTAACAATTGTCCGTGAGATGTCCAGCGTTGGCGCAAGTACCGGCGCGGGTTGTTCTCTCTGTAACCGCTCAAACTTTTTCTTCTGCCGGACGCTAGACTGTTCAAATGTTGAACGCATAGAGTAGAAGGTGATACGATCTACATTTTCCCAGTCCTGATATGAGAGTGTGCTGCTGATGCGGTAGTGCAGCTGTAAGAGTGCCTGATCTGTAGTAGCGAGCCCCTTACGTGCAAAGCTTATGCGTTCACGTAATAGCGAACGTTCAGTTCGATCATATATTCTATGGGCTCTAGCTGAGGTTAGTGGTCTCTTCATTTTAATAAACTTCGGAATCATACCTGTGTCTCGGCATCGAAGAAGAAACGCGAGTGATGACAGAAGTTGCGACTTTTTCTTCCTTAACCCCTAAAAGCGACGAACTAAATGTGATATTTCCTCCCCGTAGAGGCGAATTAAGTAAAAATGTAGACTTTCACGACCGGCGTTGAAATAGTAATCTCTGTTTCGCGGGCTTATAGGTCGTGTTCCAAGGACATTTTGTCGTCCTGACGTTTCGCTGAATACTGCGTTCAGCATGTTCACAGGTTACATAAAGCGAGATAAAACAAGTAAACAGAAGATATATAAATAGTCAACAACCCACACATAGAGGCTACCATGGCAACGGCGTATCACATAAAAGTAATGCATCAAGGACAGGGTTGTTCGTCTGTTGCATCTTCTCGTCTACGACGGTCAATAAGGGCAGGCTTGAGGGGATTAAGGACTGGAAGCCAAGCTCTGTTCACACGTTCTGCTTCCTCCTTAAGATTGAAGCTGTTAGTATGCTTCAGGATTTCAATGGCCTCCCTTTGTAGCCCGGCATGATAAGACACCGTGGTGGACAGAACTTCGGTGTTTCCATATCTTATATCGTGACCTGCAAGTAGCGAGTGTGCTGCTACAGTGGATTTATCTGTTTGTCCCAGCCGGCTGTGTCGTTCGTGCTCCTTGAGGCGAGTGGCAATACTTATTTTCGTTGTTCCAATATATACTTGGCCACAATCACACGGGATTTTATAAACCCCTGCCGCGGTATGAGGATGTCGCTTATCTTTAGCGGATCTAAACATGTCCTTAATTCTTCGTGTAGGCCTGTATATGTTCTTTATATCATGGGACTCGAGTAGCTTACCTATTCTGTCCGTGACCTTTTTTATATATGGCAGAAAAGCTCTAGCCAGGGGCTGCTTGTCTCCAATTACCCTTGTAGTTGGACGTCTCGGATGGAGTGCTCGCTGGATATCTTTCTGGCTGTACCCATTCTCGCGTAAGGCCTCGTTGAGGTGTTCAATTCCTTGCTTTAGGCACTGCTTTTCACAAATTCTTTTAGCGCGGTCAGCCAGAGTTTTTATAACTCCGTATTTCTGTCGTGGGTGGTGGTTGGACGTCTTATGTAGATATCGGTCAGTATGGGTCGGCTTACGGTAAACTGTATGTCCCAAAGTTAGATCAGCGGTCTTCGTTACCATAACGTCGAGAAACGCGATTTTCTGTTCATTTTCTAACTCCATGGTAAACTGAATGTTTGAGTTCTGGCTGTTAAGATGTTGTAAAAACAGATTTAATTGATCTTTACCATGGCCCCATATTACAAAGGTATCGTCCACGTATCGTAGCCACACTTTAGGTTCCAAAGGTGCGGTCTCTAGTGCTATTTGTTCAAATTGTTCCATGAAGAAATTCGCGATCACTGGACTAAGGGGACTGCCCATGGCGACCCCATCAATTTGATCATAGAAATCACCCTTCCACAGGAAATAGCTAGCGGTGAGGCAGTGGCGGAATAAGGCGGTGATATCATCAGGAAAAATCCGTGCGATGTACTCCAGGGCTACCTTTATAGGTACTTTCGTGAAAAGAGAGACCACGTCAAAACTTACTAGTAAGTCACCAGCTTCTAGTTGAATAGTTTTCAATTTTTCAATGAAATGGCCGGAATCTTTGACGAACGACTGTGTACCGCCGATATGTGGTTGAAGTAAGGTAGCTAAATGTTTGGCAATGCTATAAGTTGGTGATCCAATAGCACTCACGATAGGACGAAGGGGAACATTATATTTGTGTATTTTAGGTAAACCATAAAGTCTTGGTGGTAAAGCTTCACTTCTGGTGGTTCCCTTCTTTACGTTTTCAGGTAACGAAGATACCTTGATCAGGCCGTTTGTTTCACGAAGAATCCGGTTGGTAGGATCTCTCAGTAGTTTGCGGTAGGTACCCGGGTCTAAAAGTTCCAAAACCTTGGCAGTGTAGTCGTCCATGTCCAAGATAACCGTTGCGTTCCCTTTGTCTGCAGGAAGAATGATTATGCTCTCGTCCATGTTGAGAGTCTTTATAGCCTTTCTCTCCTGAGGTGTGAGGTTACTCTGCGGTGCCGGTGCCTTCTTGATTATACGTGAGGCTTCATGACGGATTTCATCTGCTTGTTCAGATGGTAGCTCACGGATTGCCGCTTCAATATTGGCGACAATGTCTTCCACGGGAATCGAAGGAGGTGTCACTGCGTAATTTCCTCCTTTCGCTAGTATAGAGATTTCCCACTCTGACAGGTGGCGATTGGTCAGGTTAACAATTGTCCGTTTGATGTCCAGCGTAGGCGCAGGTACCGGTAAGGGTTGGTCTCTCTGTAACCGCTCAAACTTTTTCTTCTTCCGGATGCTAGACTGTTCAAATGTTGAACACATAGAGTAGAAGGTGATACGATCTACATTTTCCCAGTCCTGATATGAGAGTGTGCTGCTGATGCGGTAGTGCAGCTGTAAGAATGCCTGATCTGTAGTAGCGAGCCCCTTACGTGCAAAGCTTATGCGTTCATGTAATAGCGAACGTTCAGTTCGATCATATATTCTATGGGCTCTAGCTGAGGTTAGTGGTCTCTTCATTTTAATAAACTTGGGAATCATACCTGTGTCTCGGCATCGAAGAAGAGACGCGAGTGATGGCAGAAGTTGCGACTTTTTCTTCCTTAACCTCTCAAAGCGACGAACTAAGTGTGATATTTCCTCCCCGTAGAGGCGAATTAAGTAAAAATGTAGACTTTCACGACCGGCGTTGAAATAGGAATCTCTGTTTCGCGGGCTTATAGGTCGTGTTCCAAGGACATTTTGCCGTCCTGAAGTTTCGCTGAATACTGCGTTCAGCATGTTCACAGGTTACATAAAGCGAGGTAAAACAAGTAAACAGAAGATATATAAATAGTCAACAACCCACACATAGAGGCTACCATAGCAACGGCGTACCACATAAAAGTAATGCATCAAGGACGGGGCTGCTCGTCTGTTGCATCTTCTCGTCTACGACGGTCAATAAGGGCAGGCTTGATGGGATTAAGGACTGGAAGCCAAGCTCTGTTCGCACGTTCTGCTTCCTCCTTAAGATTGAAGCTGTTAGTATGCTTCAGGATTTCAATGGCCTCCCTTTGTAGCCTGGCATGATAAGACAACCGTGGTGGACAGAACTTCGGTGTCTCCATATCTTATATCGTGACCTGCAAGTAGCGAGTGTGCTGCTACAGTGGATTTATCTGTTTGTCCCAGCCGGCTGTGTCGTTCGTGCTCCTTGAGGCGAGTGGCAATACTTCTTTTCGTTGTTCCAATATATACTTGGCCACAATCACACGGGATTTTATAAACCCCTGCCGCGGTATGAGGATGTCGCTTATCTTTAGCGGACCTAAACATGTCCTTAATTTTTCGTGTAGGCCTGTATATGGTCTTTATATCATGGGACTCGAGTAGCCTCCCTATTCTGTCCGTGACCTTTTTTATATATGGAAGAAATCCCTAGCCAGGGGCTGCTTGTCTCCAATTACCCTTGTAGTTGGACGTCTCGGATGGAGTGCTCGCTGGATATCTTTCTGGCTGTACCCATTCGCGCGTAAGGCCTCGTTGAGGTGTTCAATTTCTTGTTTTAGGCACTGCTTTTCACAAATTCTTTTAGCGCGGTCAGCCAGTGTTTTTATAACTCCGTATTTCTGTCGTGGGTGGTGGTTGGACGTCTTATGTAGATATCGGTCAGTATGGGTCGGCTTACGGTAAACTGTATGTTTCAAAGTTTGATCAGCGGTCTTCGTTACCATAACGTCGAGAAACGCGATTTTCTGTTCATTTTCTAACTCCATGGTAAACTGAATGTTCGAGTTCTGGCTGTTAAGATGTTGTAAAAACAGATTTAATTGATCTTTACCATGGCCCCATATTACAAAGGTATCGTCCACGTATCGTAGCCACACTTTAGGTTTCAAAGGTGCGGTCTCTAGTGTTATTTGTTCAAATTGTTCCATGAAGAAATTCGCGATCACTGGACTAAGGGGACTGCCCATGGCGACCCCATCAAGTTGATCATAGAAATCACCCTTCCACAGGAAATACCTAGCAGTGAGGCAGTGGCGGAATAAGGCGGTGATATCATCAGGAAAAATCCGTGCGATGTACTCCAGGGCTACCTTTATAGGTACTTTCGTGAAAAGAGAGACCACGTCAAAACTTACTAGTAAGTCACCAGCTTCTAGTTGAATAGTTTTCAATTTTTCAATGAAATGGCCGGAATCTTTGACGAACGACTGTGTACCGCCGATATGTGGTTGAAGTAAGGTAGCTAAATGTTTGGCAATGCTATAAGTTGGTGATCCAATAGCACTCACGATAGGACGAAGAGGAACATTATCTTTGTGTATTTTAGGTAAACCATAAAGTCTTGGTGGTAAAGCTTCACTTCTGGTGGTTCCCTTCTTTACGTTTTCAGGTAACGAAGATACCTTGATCAGGCCGTTTGTTTCACGAAGAATCCGGTTGGTAGGATCTCTCAGTAGTTTGCGGTAGGTACCCGGGTCTAAAAGTTCCAAAACCTTGGCAGTGTAGTCGTCCATGTCCAAGATAACCGTTGCGTTCCCTTTGTCTGCAGGAAGAATGATTATGCTCTCGTCCATGTTGAGAGTCTTTAATAGCCTTTCTCTCCTGAGGTGTGAGGTTACACTCTGGTGCCGGTGCCTTCTTGATTATACGTGATGCTTCATGACGGATTTCATCTGCTTGTTCAGATGGTAGCTCACGGATTGCCGCTTCAATATTGGCGACAATGTCTTCCACGGGAATCGAAGGAGGGGTCAAAGCGTAATTTCCCCCTTTCGCTAGTATAGAGATTTCCCACTCTTACAGGTGGCGATTGGTCAGGTTAACAATTGCCCGTGAGATGTCCAGCGTAGGCGCAAGTACCGGCGCGGGTTGGTCTCTCTGTAACCGCTCAAACTTTTTCTTCTGCCGGACGCTAGACTGTTCAAATGTTGAACGCACAGAGTAGAAGGTGATACGATCTACATTTTCCCAGTCCTGATATGAGAGTGTGCTGCTGATGCGGTAGTGCAGCTGTAAGAGTGCCTGATCTGTAGTAGCGAGCCCCTTACGTGCAAAGCTTATGCGTTCACGTAATAGCGAACGTTCAGTTCGATCATATATTCTATGGGCTCTAGCTGAGGTTAGTGGTCTCTTCATTTTAATAAACTTCGGAATCATACCTGTGTCTCGGCATCGAAGAAGAAACGCGAGTGATGACAGAAGTTGCGACTTTTTCTTCCTTAACCCCTCAAAGCGACGAACTAAATATGATATTTCCTCCCCGTAGAGGCGAATTAAGTAAAAATGTAGACTTTCACGACCGGTGTTGAAATAGGAATCTCTGTTTCGCGGGCTTATAGGTCGTGTTCCAAGGACATTTTTTCGTCCTGACGTTTCGCTGAATACTGCGTTCAGCATGTTCACAGGTTACATAAAGCGAGGTAAAACAAGTAAACAGAAGATATATAAATAGTCAACAACCCACACATAGAGGCTACCATAGCAACGGCGTACCACATAAAAGTAATGCATCAAGGACGGGACTGCTCGTCTGTTGCATCTTCTCGTCTACAACGGTCAATAAGGGCAGGCTTGAGGGGATTAAGGACTGGAAGCCAAGCTCTGTTCAGGTGTTCTGCTTCCTCCTTAAGATTGAAGCTGTTAGTATGCTTCAGGATTTCAATGGCCTCCCTTTGTAGCCCGGCATGATAAGACACCGTGGTGGACAGAACTTCGGTGTCTCCATATCTTATATCGTGACCTGCAAGTAGCGAGTGTGCTGCTACAGTGGATTTATCTGTTTGTCCCAGCCGGCTGTGTCGTTCGTGCTCCTTGAGGCGAGTGGCAATACTTCTTTTCGTTGTTCCAATATATACTTGGCCACAATCACACGGGATTTTATAAACCCCTGCCGCGGTATGAGGTGTCGCTTATCTTTAGCGGACCTAAACATGTCCTTAATTTTTCGTGTAGGCCTGTATATGGTCTTCATATCATGGGACTCGAGTAGCCTCCCTATTCTGTCCGTGACCTTTTTTATATATGGAAGAAAAGCTCTAGCCAGGGGCTGCTTGTCTCCAATTACCCTTGTAGTTGGACGTCTCGGATGGAGTGCTCGCTGGATATCTTTCTGGCTGTACCCATTCTCGCGTAAGGCCTCGTTGAGGTGTTCAATTCCTTGCTTTAGGCACTGCTTTTCACAAATTCTTTTAGCGCGGTCAGCCAGTGTTTTTATAACTCCGTATTTCTGTCGTGGGTGGTGGTTGGACGTCTTATGTAGATATCGGTCAGTATGGGTCGGCTTATGGTAAACTGTATGTCCCAAAGTTAGACCAGCAGTCTTCGTTACAATAACGTCGAGAAACGCGATTTTCTGTTCATTTTCTAACTCCATGGTAAACTGAATGTTCGAGTTCTGGCTGTTAAGATTTTGTAAAAACAGATTTAATTGATCTTTACCGTGGCCCCATATTACAAAGGTATCGTCCACGTATCGTAGCCACACTTTAGGTTTCAAAGGTGCGGTCTCTAGTGCTATTTGTTCAAATTGTTCCATGAAGAAATTCGCGATCACTGGTCTAAGGGGACTGCCCATGGTGACCCCATCAATTTGATCATAGAAATCACCCATCCACAGGAAATAGCTAGCGGTGAGGCAGTGGCGGAATAAGGCGGTGATATCATCAGGTAAAATCCGTGCGATGTACTCCAGGGCTACCTTTATAGGTACTTTCGTGAAAAGAGAGACCACGTCAAAACTTACTAGTAAGTCACCAACTTCTAGTTGAATAGTTTTCAATTTTTCAATGAAATGGCCGGAATCTTTGACGAACGACTGTGTACCGCCGATATGTGGTTGAAGTAAGGTAGTTAAATGTTTGGCAATGCTATAAGTTGGTGATCCAATAGCACTCACGATAGGACGAAGAGGAACATTATCTTTGTGTATTTTAGGTAAACCATAAAGTCTTGGTGGTAAAGCTTCACTTCTGGTGGTTCCCTTCTTTACGTTTTCAGGTAACGAAGATACCTTGATCAGGCCGTTTGTTTCACGAAGAATCCGGTTGGTAGGATCTCTCAGTAGTTTGCGGTAGGTACCCGGGTCTAAAAGTTCCAAAACCCTGGCAGTGTAGTCGTCCATGTCCAAGATAACCGTTGCGTTCCCTTTGTCTGCAGGAAGAACGATTATGCTCTCGTCCATGTTGAGAGTCTTTATAGCCTTTCTCTCCTGATGTGAGAGGTTACTCTGTGGTGCCGGTGCCTTCTTGATTATACGTGAGGCTTCATGACGGATTTCATCTGCTTGTTCAGATGGTAGCTCACGGATTGCCGCTTCAATATTGGCGACAATGTCTTCCACGGGAATCGAAGGAGGGGTCACTGCGTAATTTCCTCCTTTCGCTAGTATAGAGATTTCCCACTCTGACAGGTGGCGATTGGTCAGGTTAACAATTGTCCGTGAGATGTCCAGCGTAGGCGCAGGTACCGGCGAGGGCTGGTCTCTCTGTAACCGCTCAAACTTTTTCTTCTGCCGGATGCTAGACTGTTCAAATGTTGAACACATAGAGTAGAAGGTGATACGATCTACATTTTCCCAGTCCTGATATGAGAGTGTGCTGCTGATGCGGTAGTGCAGCTGAAAGAGTGCCTAATCTGTAGTAGCGAGCCCCTTACGTGCAAAGCTTATGCGTTCATGTAATAGCGAACGTTCAGTTCGATCATATATTCTATGGGCTCTAGCTGAGGTTAGTGGTCTCTTCATTTTAATAAACTTGGGAATCATACCTGTGTCTCGGCATCGAAGAAGAAACGCGAGTGATGACAGAAGTTGCGACTTTTTCTTCCTTAACCTCTCAAAGCGACGAACTAAGTGTGATATTTCCTCCCCGTAGAGGCGAATTAAGTAAAAATGTAGACTTTCACGACCGGCGTTGAAATAGGCATCTCTGTTTCGCGGGCTTATAGGTCGTGTTCCAAGGACATTTTGTCGTCCTGACGTTTCGCTGAATACTGCGTTCAGCATGTTCACAGGTTACATAAAGCGAGGTAAAACAAGTAAACAGAAGATATATAAATAGTCAACAACCCACACATAGAGGCTACCATAGCAACGGCGTACCACATAAAAGTAATGCATCAAGGACAGGGCTGTTTGTCTGTTGCATCTTCTCGTCTACGACGGTCAATAAGGGCAGGCTTGATGGGATTAAGGACTGGAAGCCAAGCTCTGTTCACACGTTCTGCTTCCTCCTTAAGATTGAAGCTGTTAGTATGCTTCAGGATTTCAATGGCCTCCCTTTGTAGCCTGGCATGATAAGACACCGTGGTGGACAGAACTTCGGTGTCTCCATATCTTATATCGTGACCTGCAAGTAGCGAGTGTGCTGCTACAGTGGATTTATCTGTTTGTCCCAGCCGGCTGTGTCGTTCGTGCTCCTTGAGGCGAGTGGCAATACTTCTTTTCGTTGTTCCAATATATACTTGGCCACAATCACACGGGATTTTATAAACCCCTGCCGCGATATGAGGATGTCGCTTATCTTTAGCGGACCTAAACATGCCATTAATATTTCGTGTAAGCCTGTATATGGTCTTTATATCATGGGACTCGAGTAGCCTCCCTATTCTGTCCGTGACCTTTTTTATATTTGGAAGAAAAGCTCTAGCCAGGGGCTGCTTGTCTCCAATTACCCTTGTAGTTGGACGTCTCGGATGGAGTGCTCGCTGGATATCTTTCTGGCTGTACCCATTCGCGCGTAAGTCCTCGTTGAGGTGTTCAATTTCTTGTTTTAGGCACTGCTTTTCACAAATTCTTTTAGCGCGGTCTGCCAGTGTTTTTATAACTCCGTATTTCTGTCGTGGGTGGTGGTCGGACGTCTTATGTAGATATCGGTCAGTATGGGTCGGCTTACGGTAAACTGTATGTCCCAAAGTTAGATCAGCGGTCTTCGTTACCATAACGTCGAGAAACGCGATTTTCTGTTCATTTTCTAACTCCATGGTAAACTGAATGCTCGAGTTCTGGCTGTTAAGATGTTGTAAAAACAGATTTAATTGATCTTTACCATGGCCCCATATTACAAAGGTATCGTCCACTTATCGTAGCCACACTTTAGGTTTCAAAGGTGCGGTCTCTAGTGCTATTTGTTCAAATTGTTCCATGAAGAAATTCGCGATCACTGGACTAAGGGGACTGCCCATGGCGACTCCATCAATTTGATCATAGAAATCACCCTTCCACAGGAAATAGCTAGCGGTGAGGCAGTGGCGGAATAAGGCGGTGATATCATCAGGAAAAATCAGTGCGATGTACTCCAGGGCTACCTTTATAGGTACTTTCGTGAAAAGAGAGACCACGTCAAAACTTACTAGTAAGTCACCAGCTTCTAGTTGAATAGTTTTCAATTTTTCAATGAAATGGTTGGAATCTTTGACGAACGACCGTGTACTGCCGATATGTGGTTGAAGTAAGGTAGCTAAATGTTTGGCAATGCTATAAGTTGGTGATCCAATAGCACTCTCGATAGGACGAAGAGGAACATTATATTTGTGTATTTTAGGTAAACCATAAAGTCTTGGTGGTAAAGCTTCACTTCTGGTGGTTCCCTTCTTTGCGTTTTCAGGTAACGAAGATACCTTGATCAGGCCGTTTGTTTCACGAAGAATCCGGTTGGTAGGATCTCTCAGCAGTTTGCGGTAGGTACCCGGGTCTAAAAGTTCCAAAACCTTGGCAGTGTCGTCGTCCATGTCCAAGATAACCGTTGCGTTCCCTTTGTCTTCAGGAAGAATGATTATGCTCTCGTCCATGTTGAGAGTCTTTATAGCCTTTCTCTCCTGAGGTGTGAGGTTACTCTGCGGTGCCGGTGCCTTCTTGACTATACGTGAGGCTTCATGACGGATTTCATCTGCTTGTTCAGATGGTAGCTCACGGATTGCCGCTTCAATATTGGCGACAATGTCTTCCACGGGAATCGAAGAAGGCGTCACTGCGTAATTTCCTCCTTTCGCTAGTATAGAGATTTCCCACTCTGACAGGTGGCGATTGGTCAGGTTAACAATTGTCCGTGAGATGTCCAGCGTAGGCGCAGGTACCGGTGAGGGTTGGTCTCTCTGTAACCGCTCAAACTTTTTCTTCTGCCGGATGCTAGACTGTTCAAATGTTGAACACATAGAGTAGAAGGTGATACGATCTACATTTTCCCAGTCCTGATATGAGAGTGTGCTGCTGATGCGGTAGTGCAGCTGTGAGAGTGCCTGATCTGTAGTAGCGAGCCCCTTACGTGCAAAGCTTATGCGTTCATGTAATAGCGAACGTTCAGTTCGATCATATATTCTATGGGCTCTAGCTGAGGTTAGTGGTCTCTTCATTTTAATAAACTTGGGAATCATACCTGTGTCTCGGCATCGAAGAAGAAACGCGAGTGATGACAGAAGTTGCGACTTTTTCTTCCATAACCTCTCAAAGCGACGAACTAAGTGTGATATTTCCTCCCCGTAGAGGCGAATTAAGTAAAAATGTAGACTTTCACGACCGGCGTTGAAATAGGAATCTCTGTTTCGCGGGCTTATAGGTCGTGTTCCAAGGACATTTTGTCGTCCTGACGTTTCGCTGAATACTGCGTTCAGCATGTTCACAGGTTACATAAAGCGAGGTAAAACAAGTAAACAGAAGATATATAAATAGTCAACAACCCACTCATAGAGGCTACCATAACAACGGCGTACCACATAAAAGTAATGCATCAAGGACGGGGCTGCTCGTCTGTTGCATCTTCTCGTCTACGACGGTCAATAAGGGCAGGCTTGAGGGGATTAAGGACTGGAAGCCAAGCTCTGTTCACACGTTCTGCTTCCTCCTTAAGATTGAAGCTGTTAGTATGCTTCAGGATTTCAATGGCCTCCCTTTGTAGCCTGGCATGATAAGACACCGTGGTGGACAGAACTTCGGTGTCTCCATATGTTATATCGTGAACTGCAAGTAGCGAGTGTGCTGCTACAGTGGATTTATCTGTTTGTCCCAGCCGGCTGTGTCGTTCGTGCTCCTTGAGGCGAGTGGCAATACTTCTTTTCGTTGTTCCAATATATACTTGGCCACAATCACACGGGATTTTATAAACCCCTGCCGCGGTATGAGGATGTCGCTTATCTTTAGCGGACCTAAACATGTCCTTAATTTTTCGTGTAGGCCTGTATATGATCTTTATATCATGGGACTCGAGTAGCCTCCCTATTCTGTCCGTGACCTTTTTTATATATGGAGGAAATCTCTAGCCAGGGGCTGCTTGTCTCCAATTACCCTTGTAGTTGGACGTCTAGGATGGAGTGCTCGCTGGATATCTTTCTGGCTGTACCCATTCGCGCGTAAGGCCTCGTTGAGGTGTTCAATTTCTTGTTTTAGGCACTGCTTTTCACAAATTCTTTTAGCGCGGTCAGCCAGTGTTTTTATAACTCCGTATTTCGGTCGTGGGTGGTGGTTGGACGTATTATGTAGATATCGGTCAGTATGGGTCGGCTTACGGTAAACTGTATGTTTCAAAGTTAGATCAGCGGTCTTCGTTACCATAACGTCGAGAAACGCGATTTTCTGTTCATTTTCTAACTCCATGGTAAACTGAATGTTCGAGTTCTGGCTGTTAAGATGTTGTAAAAACAGATTTAATTGATCTTTACCATGGCCCCATATTACAAAGGTATCGTCCACGTATCGTAGCCACACTTTAGGTTTCAAAGGTGCGGTCTCTAGTGCTATTTGTTCAAATTGTTCCATGAAGAAATTCGCGATCACTGGACTAAGGGGACTGCCCATGGCGACCCCATCAAGTTGATCATAGAAATCACCCTTCCACAGGAAATAGCTAGCGGTGAGGCAGTGGCGGAATAAGGCGGTGATATCATCAGGAAAAATCCGTGCGATGTACTCCAGGGCTACCTTTATAGGTACTTTCGAGAAAAGAGAGACCACGTCAAAACTTACTAGTAAGTCACCAGCTTCTAATTGAATAGTTTTCAATTTTTCAATGAAATGGCCGGAATCTTTGACGAACGACTGTGTACCGCCGATATGTGGTTGAAGTAAGGTAGCTAAATGTTTGGCAATGCTATAAGTTGGTGATCCAATAGCACTCTCGATAGGACGAAGAGGAACATTATCTTTGTGTATTTTAGGTAAACCATAAAGTCTTGGTGGTAAAGCTTCACTTCTGGTGGTTCCCTTCTTTACGTTTTCAGGTAACGAACATACCTTGATCAGGCCGTTTGTTTCACGAAGAATCCGGTTGGTAGGATCTCTCAGTAGTTTGCGGTAGGTACCCGGGTCTAAAAGTTCCAAAACCTTGGCAGTGTAGTCGGCCATGTCCAAGATAACCGTTGCGTTCCCTTTGTCTGCAGGAAGAATGATTATGCTCTCGTCCATGTTGAGAGTCTTTATAGCCTTTCTCTCCTGAGGTGTCAGGTTACTCTGCAGTGCCGGTGCCTTCTTGAGTATACGAGAGGCTACATGACGGATTTCATCTGCTTGTTCAGATGGTAGCTCACGGATTGCCGCTTCAATATTGGCGACAATGTCTTCCACGGGAATCGAAGGAGGGGTCACTGCGTAATTTCCTCCTTTCGCTAGTATAGAGATTTCCCACTCTGACAGGTGGCGATTGGTCAGGTCAACAATTGTCCGTGAGATGTCCAGCGTAGGCGCATGTACCGGCGCGGGTTGGTCTCTCTGAAACCGCTCAAACTTTTTCTTCTGCCGGATGCTAGACTGTTCAAATGTTGAACGCATAGAGTAGAAGGTGATACGATCTACATTTTCCCAGTCCTGATATGAGAGTGTGCTGCTGATGCGGTAGTGCAGCTGTAAGAGTGCCTGATCTGTAGTAGCGAGCCCCTTACGTGCAAAGCTTATGCGTTCACGTAATAGCGAACGTTCAGTTCGATCATATATTCTATGGGCTCTAGCTGAGGTTAGTGGTCTCTTCATTTTAATAAACTTGGGAATCATACCTGTGTCTCGGCATCGAAGAAGAAACGCGAGTGATGACAGAAGTTGCGACTTTTTCTTCCTTAACCTCTCAAAGCGACGAACTAAGTGTGATATTTCCTCCCCGTAGAGGCGAATTAAGTAAAAATGTAGACTTTCACGACCGGCGTTGAAATAGGAATCTCTGTTTCGCGGGCTTATAAGTCGTGTTCCAAGGACATTTTGTCGTCCTGACGTTTCGCTGAATACTGCGTTCAGCATGTTCACAGGTTACATAAAGCGAGGTAAAACAAGTAAACAGAAGATATATAAATAGTCAACAACCCACACATAGAGGCTACCATAGCAACGGCGTACCACATAAAAGTAATGCATCAAGGACAGGGCTGCTCGTCTGTTGCATCTTCTCGTCTACGACGGTCAATAAGGGCAGTCTTGAGGGGATTAAGGACTGGAAGCCAAGCTCTGTTCACACGTTCTGCTTCCTCCTTAAGATTGAAGCTGTTAGTATGCTTCAGGATTTCAATGGCCTCCCTTTGTAGCCTGGCATGATAAGACACCATGGTGGACAGAACTTCGGTGTCTCCATATCTTATATCGTGACCGGCAAGTAGCGAGTGTGCTGCTACAGTGGATTTATCTGTTTGTCCCAGCCGGCTGTGTCGTTCGTGCTCCTTGAGGCGAGTGGCAATACTTCTTTTCGTTGTTCCAATATATACTTGGCCACAATCACACGGGATTTTATAAACCCCTGCCGCGGTATGAGGATGTCGCTTATCTTTAGCGGACCAAAACATGTCCTTAATTTTTCGTGTAGGCCTGTATATGGTCTTTATATCATGGGACTCGAGTAGCCTCCCTATTCTGTCCGTGACCTTTTTTATATATGGAAGAAAAGCTCTAGCCAGGGGCTGCTTGTCTCCAATTACCCTTGTAGTTGGACGTCTCGGATGGAGTGTTCGCTGGATATCTCCTGGCTGTACCCATTCGCGCGTAAGGCCTCGTTGAGGTGTTCAATTTCTTGTTTTAGGCACTGCTTTTCACAAATTCTTTTAGCGCGGTCAGCCAGTGTTTTTATAACTCCGTATTTCTGTCGTGGGTGGTGGTTGGACGTCTTATGTAGATATCGGTCAGTATGGGTCGGCTTACGGTAAACTGTATGTCCCAAAGTTAGATCAGCGGTCTTCGTTACCATAACGTCGAGAAACGCGATTTTCTGTTCATTTTCTAACTCCATGGTAAACTGAATGTTCGAGTTTTGGCTGTTAAGATGTTGTAAAAACAGATTTAATTGATCTTTACCATGGCCCCATATTACAAAGGTATCGTCCACGTATCGTAGCCACACTTTAGGTTTCAAAGGTGCGGTCTCTAGTGCTATTTGTTCAAATTGTTCCATGAAGAAATTCGCGATCACTGGACTAAGGGGACTGCCCATGGCGACCCCATCAATTTGATCATAGAAATCACCCTTCCACAAGAAATAGCTAGCGGTGAGGCAGTGGCGGAATAAGGCGGTGATATCATCAGGAAAAATCCGTGCGATGTACTCCAGGGCTACCTTTATAGGTACTTTCGTGAAAAGAGAGACCACGTCAAAACTTACTAGTAAGTCACCAGCTTCTAGTTGAATAGTTTTCAGTTTTTCAATGAAATGGCCGGAATCTTTGACGAACGACTGTGTACCGCCGATATGTGGTTGAAGTAAGGTAGCTAAATGTTTGGCAATGCTATAAGTTGGTGATCCAATAGCACTCACGATAGGACGAAGAGGAACATTATCTTTGTGTATTTTAGGTAAACCATAAAGTCTTGGTGGTAAAGCTTCACTTCTGGTGGTTCCCTTCTTTACGTTTTCAGGTAACGAAGATACCTTGATCAGGCCGTTTGTTTCACGAAGAATCCGGTTGGTAGGATCTCTCAGTAGTTTGCGGTAGGTACCCGGGTCTAAAAGTTCCAAAACCCTGGCAGTGTAGTCGTCCATGTCCAAGATAACCGTTGCGTTCCCTTTGTCTGCAGGAAGAATGATTATGCTCTCGTCCATGTTGAGAGTCTTTATAGCCTTTCTCTCCTGAGGTGTGAGGTTACTCTGCGGTGCCGGTGCCTTCTTGATTATACGTGAGGCTTCATGACGGATTTCATCTGCTTGTTCAGATGGTAGCTCACGGATTGCCGCTTCAATATTGGCGACAATGTCTTCCACGGGAATCGAAGGAGGGGTCACTGCGTAATTTCCTCCTTTCGCTAGTATAGAGATTTCCCACTCTGACAGGTGGCGATTGGTCAGGTTAACAATTGTCCGTGAGATGTCCAGCGTAGGCGCAGGTACCGGCGCGGGTTGGTCTCTCTGTAACCGCTCAAACTTTTTCTTCTGCCGGATGCTAGACTGTTCAAATGTTGAACGCATAGAGTAGAAGGTTATACGATCTACATTTTCCCAGTCCTGATATGAGAGTGTGCTGCTGATGCGGTAGTGCAGCTGTAAGAGTGCCTGATCTGTAGTAGCGAGCCCCTTACGTGCAAAGCTTATGCGTTCACGTAATAGCGAACGTTCAGTTCGATCAAATATTCTATGGGCTCAAGCTGAGGTTAGTGGTCTCTTCATTTTAATAAACCTGGGAATCATACCTGTGTCTCGGCATCGAAGAAGAAATGCGAGTGATGACAGAATTTGCGACTTTTTCTTCCTTAACCTCTCAAAGCGACGAACTAAGTGTGATATTTCCTCCCCGTAGAGGCGAATTAAGTAAAAATGTAGACTTTCACGACCGGCGTTGAAATAGGAATCTCTGTTTCGCGGGCTTATAGGTCGTGTTCCAAGGACATTTTGTCGTCCTGACGTTTCGCTGATTACTGCGTGCAGCATTTTCACAGGTTACATAAACGAGGTAAAACAAGTAAACAGAAGATATATAAATAGTCAACAACCCACACATAGAGGCTACAATAGCAACGGCGTACCACATAAAAGTAATGCATCAAGGATAGGGCTGCTCGTCTGTTGCATCTTCTCGTCTACGACGGTCAATAAGGGCAGGCTTGAGGGGATTAAAGACTGGAAGCCAAGCTCTGTTCACACGTTCTGCTTCCTCCTTAAGATTGAAGCTGTTAGTATGCTTCAGGATTTCAATGGCCTCCCTTTGTAGCCTGGCATGATAAGACACCGTGGTGGACAGAACTTCGGTGTCTCCATATCTTATATCGTGACCTGCAAGTAGCGAGTGTGCTGCTACAGTGGATTTATCAGTTTGTCCCAGCCGGCTGTGTCGTTCGTGCTCCTTGAGGCGAGTGGCAATACTTCTTTTCGTTGTCACATGTATAAGAGTTAACTAAAACTCTCTAAATAGACAGAATTATAACATGAGTTATTCGAAGGAATATCTAAAATTTGTACTTTTCACCCTGCTAATTCCAACAAAAACTTCAACCAAAATTACTGAGATAGTAGAGCATTCATTTCTGTACCTTGCCGACGGTCTGCGATGGAAATAACTCGTTCAATGGCTTCAATGTTCCGCTCCCTAGTTGGCTCGTGCTGGTCGCGTTTCTGGATCGAGCCATGCAAGCAACGTGACTCGCAGCTGATCAACTCGTGCCTGCTGGGCTGGTGACCACCTGGTCTCGGTCTCCCCACACAGCAATCTTCTATTTTCTTGACTCTTGGTAGTCTGGTCGCAGGAACCAGGAACAATGAACACTGCATTCTATCTGCTTCTTTCTTCTTCACCTCGTCGTTAAGGTAGCTATGAGCGTCCATGGTTTATATCTCTCCAAGTTCTTACTGGATATTTGAGTAGAATTGTTGAAATTCAGCAAACTGCATGATGGTTAAGCAGTCGTGGTAACGTCGATCCAAGGACCTCATGACCAACTCTGAACTTCCCGCTCCATAGTGTAGATTATCCTACTTTCATGATTTAGTGAATCATAGTACTCTTCTTATTGAATGGAGAGTATATTCTTCCCCCCTGACTTGTCGTTGTAAGCATGATGAATAGTAAGAACAAATCTGCTTGTATAATCTGGCAGTAATTGTGCTTCAATTATATAGTAGCTTGTTATATGTGAAACTACTTCCTGGATTGTAGAATACAGTTCGTAATAATGCAATCATTCTCTTCGTGCTCTGTGGTTATAAAAGTTGCTTCTTTCTATGCTGAATATTACTTTTCGTTTCATTGCCGGACTCTTCACCTCTTCCTCGGCTATCGATGCGTCTTCTGCAGGTCAGTGAAGCCTCCTGCTCGCACTTCTCGTTGCTATATGGTAATTTGCGAGGCACCTTACAACACAGGTCCGCTCTCTTCAATCGTTTCAGTAGGAGTCACCTCGCTGTGATCGGGGTTCGCGCGCGTGGCACCCTCGATCCTGTTCTAGCCTCGCGTCTGGTCCACTTATAATAGAATTGTGCTATTTTCTCTTCTCCTAGCCAATAGTATATAATTCCATACTTCCGAATAAATATCATATACTGTTCTTGATCTGTGGAAATGCTAATTTCTCTTTATAAAAGAAAATATGTTTTAATAGCAGTTCCCACACAAATTTTGCGATCTGTTCTGATTGGCTGTAGGTTTATTGGCAAAAACTCTACCTGTCCTAGCCTCTTATAGTTGGGTCGTCTGCATAATTTGTTGTTGCCGACTCTGCTAACCAAAACCGGTCTGGAGAGTGCTAACTTGAAACTGTTGACAATTTCCAGCTTCAAATGATCAGACTCTCCCTTGGTTAATCTTCATTCACCACAAAATTTCAAAATCCAAATATCTCAAAATAGTCCAAAATTCTCCAAAAACATTTCTATATAATTCAATTCACCTCCCATAACATATCCTTGAGTGAAATAAATTATTATTTCCAATTTTCACATTATAAATCGAAAAATTGACAGGACGGTTCGATCCTCGGCTCTGTCCATAACTTTAACTTGGGTGAATTAGGGCTCAGATCCCCTCCTGACTTGTTAATTAAAGTTTAACGTAGCCTTTATTTAATCCTTACTCATCTATTATTGAGACCAAATTCATCCCTCAATGAATCCTGGGATAGAATCTTCTGAGTTTAGTGTGGTTGAACTTTCCAATTGGTCGTTGATCCTCGATCCTTACGATTTGTTAACAGTTGTTTCCATATACTCTTCCAACTTTGAACGGGTCTTTGAAAATATTAGAGAACTTACTATATATCTTCTTTAAAACATCCGCTTTCACAGGCATCCTGATCAGTATTAATTCTCCCAGTTTCAATGGTCTGCTGTACCTCTTGCCTTGACCTCTCTTTAGCCTCTTCTCCGCTTGTTTATTGAGATGTTCTCTTGCTGTTTCAATGCGCTGTTCCACCGATGGTTCGTCATCTTCCGGAATGTTGAAGATTCCGTTCCACGGTCGGATTGGCTTCTGGTCGAAATGCAGCGTAACTGGTACTTCGTTCGTGCTCTCATGCCTCGTGTTATTAATACAGAACTCCATGAGTGGTACTACGCTTACCCAATTAGCGTGGTTCTCTGAACTATAAAGACGGATGTATTTTGAACATTTAAGCATCGTTCGTTCAATCGGATTGGTCTGCGGACTTCGGATTGAGCTAAAAATATGACCTATCTTAAGTCGTTCCATTGCTTCTTGGAATTCCGCAGCAGTATATTGCGTCCCATGATCAATAAGTAATCTTTCAAGCTTTCCAATCTTGGGAATGATGTTTTTCTCGAGATGATTCAGAACAGTCTTAGTAGTGGCCTTCTGCATCGGATTCATAATGACTATCTTCGAGAATACATCCATGGTTACTAATAAATACTTGTTACTTCTACTACCCTTTGGAACTGGACCAAAAATGTCCTGACTGAACAATTCCAAAGGTTTAGTGGGTATTATAATCTTAGGTCTTTCATTCAAGAGCTCTGAGTTATACTTGTTCTTCTGGCATAACTCATATGATCTAATTACAATAGCGATGGTTTCTCTCATATTAGTTCAGTAGAATTTCTCCTGAGCGGTGCTATAGGTTTTATCTACACCTCCGTGACCTATGCTCTTGTACACTAACCAAACTATAGGAACTTAGCGTGGTTAGCATCAACATATTTGCATACTATGCCATCAACTAACACATATTGATTGGCTTTCTTCCTAGTCTCTGCATATTCTACGTCATCAACCTGCATTTTTCCTGCCATTTACCTGAATAAGTTCCTCAGAGTAGAGTATCTCTTCTGGCTTACTGCTACTCTCCTCAGTCGCTCCAACGTTGCCTGATCTTCGTCATCCAATTCTACAACGTTGACTTTCACATCCTTATCAGCTGTTGGATTCCTGGATAGAATGTCGGCCAATAAATTATCCTTGCCGGGAACATGCACAATCGTGGCGTTGAATTGTTGTAGGAACAACGTCCACCGAGTCATTCTATCGCTAGATAAGTCTGACTTTAGCATAAACTCCAAAGATTTATGGTCAGTTCTAATGATGATCTGGTGTCCGATAAAAATCTGTTTTCCAGTGATGGAAAGCATTAATCACGGCTAAAGCTTCTAATTCCGTGGTGAAGTAATTCATCCCGTGAGACCTTAACTTTCTACTATTGAATGAAATGTAGTGGTTATTTCCATTCTGGTCTTTCTGATAAAGGACAGCGCTGATTCCGACTTTCGAAGCGTCCGTTTCCACAATGAATGAACGTTTGAAGTCCGGATACTCGAGCTTGATGTTGTCTCGTAGCAGCTGCTTGGCCAAAATTAATGCATTTTCGGCTTCTATGCCCCATTTCCAACGTTTTTTTTCGATAGTTCATGTAGCGGTGCCATAGTCTCAGAATAGCAAGGACAGTGGCCGCTAAAACTGACAAAGACCTGCAAAGGCTCTCACATCTCTTATTTTCCTGGGTCTTGGAAACTGTAGAATAGCATTTATCTTATCTTGATTGGGATGGTAAACAAATTGATCGATGGTGTGCCCCAGAAAATTAATTTTCAGTTGGAAAAAGTGGCACTTACCAAACTAAACCTTGATGTTCGCATCTCTCAGGTTTTCTAGCAGGTTCTTCAAATGCAGTAGATGTTGCTCGGGATTTTCCGATGAAATAATTAAATCATCCACGTAGCAAATAACATGAGCTTTCACCTCATCTGTAAGCTTGCAATCTAAGGCTCTTATCGAAGCTGGACTTGAGTTTATAAGGCCGAACGGGACACGTTCGAAAATATAGCTCGTTTTGTTGAATAGGAAGCCGGTATAGCATTTGCTATCCACATTCAACTCAATTTGGTGAAAGGAACTAGTCAAATCTATTACAGAGAAACATGACTTCCCCTTAAACTTCCTCAAAAACACCCTGATCTTAGGCGGTCGGTCATTTTATTTTAGTAGAAGACTGTTCAAATTTCAGGCTTCTAGGCAAACCCACAGAGTACCGTCTGCTTTCTTCACTGCAGTAATCGGATTTAAGTATGGGGTTGCTTGCTTCCTGATTATGCCGTCTCTTTCCATGCCTTTTATTAGCTCTCCGACCTCAGCTTGGTATTTCTCAGGAATGGGATACACTTTCCTCTGAAATGGTGAGTTGCCCTTTAGCTTTATCTGATATTTAAATCCCTTAATTAATCCTGGCTTGTCATCGAAAACATCGGCATAAATTTGGATTAATTCTTCTAGTTTTCTTTCATAGATCTCAAAATTATCTATCTTCAACCCATAATGACCTGGTTTTTCTAGTTCCAATTCAGAAATAATTCTTTCCAAGTTCTCCTCTGGAATTTCACTTTCTATGAGGTATTCATTTTCTTCACTTTCGGCTTCGTTGCTCCTATCATTAAATTTAATAATACCATTTCTTAGGTCAATAACGGCTCCAGTTTTAGTGATGAAGACTATACTGTGCCCATTTCAACAATGAAATATGCAAATCACAGTTTGCCAGTAATGCTCAATCGGGAGTATCGGGGTTCATGGTTTTGTTCTCCCAATCTGTGACTTACACACTTTGGATTAAGCATAGGATACACTTCCAAAAATAAACAAAATCAAATCCTACTATCAAAAATATTTAATTATCCAAAATATGGCGCTACAAAAATTAAACAAATAAAAAATACTGACACTACACTTCACACTTGTCCAAAATTGAACAAGGAATTCAAATTAAACTATTACAAAATAATGATGATTGGTTTTCCATAAACCAACAAAACTTCAACTAAGTTTCACTCCCATATGGTGTCAATTCAAATTCTACAAAATAACGAGCTCCAAAATGGCTCGGTAAGGTTTACATATATTGTGTTAGCAATTAAATACACAACAATTAATATTTACATGAGTATATCTGGTTTTAATCATACAATCCAAGTATGGCTAATCATTAATTAATTTTGGGCTCTCACAATGTTCATCTGTTACCATCACTCTCTCTCAAGCTACCAACTCACCACCGTGATTGGAAAAATTTGCGTACTCCCGAGCTATAGAAAACTACTGAGCAAGTCAAGTTAAGATTACTCCCAGACCTTAATGTTCTCTTAAAAACTCGTGAATCACTAAATCATTAAATTATAAAGTTAGGGATTTATCATTTCTATCTTCACAGACAATTATATTTTAAGAAAGCAACGATCTGAACTCTGCAAGCGATAATAATAAATGTAAAGGGACCTCGGTTCAAATACCGGGTCGTTAAAATACTCGTAAACACTTCCATGTGTTGTGACTCAAACATCCCGTTCCCCAACCTACCTCAATACAAGAGGGTAAGGGCCTGTCTTAACTACTTGGCTTGATATATTGCATGGAGAGAAGAGCCCACAGTCTCGCTTCACAAGGGACTGGTTTATTCAGCTTTTACACACAGCTGTTTCAAATGCATTTCTCTGAATGACAAGGCTTACGATACAAAATAACCAAAAAGCAACTATTTAGGTTCTACAGACCTTATTCTCTTAGCTTCGGTATAGTATAATTATGAAGTGTCCTCATTAGCGGGTAAGAAAATTCAATAATACAACCAATATTAAGGGGCTTCAACACGGACGACTCTGAGTTCGATCCTTTAAAATGCCTCGGGAGCAATATCCCAACCTTTGAGGACTTACAACATTAGCGACTTAAGGAAGGCCTGGCCCAATACCAGCGCTCATAATACAACATAAATTGCACCCTTTTCAACATACAACATACAATGCCTCGTGATCACTATCACAACTTTTGAGGACTTACGACAGCTTATTACCGCAACTAACTGCCCTCATAATTACTTTTACCGAGCATTTCAACGCATTCCTAGCGTAACAAAATACTTCAATGCGCGACATGGCGCTCATACATGAATTAGCCAAGTTGCCTTTCAAAGAACAAAATAAATTCAAATCAACGTTTGATCTACGTCTCAAAATATATATTACTCAGCCTCCATCAATAATCATTTATACCATAAAGAACATGTATTCACAACATGTATTTATTCATCTAAAGGAGCTCTGAAGCTACCACTTTTCAATATAAAAATTCATCACATAATTCATTTATATAATAATAATAATAATAATTATTATTATTATTACGCTTGCTTTACCATATTTATATCATTTGCCATTATACTGATTTTTCACTGAATATTTTCCACAAGGGATTCATTAACATTTCACATATTTATTATATTTCCATCAAATTAAGCGTTCAGATCGCGCAATCTTTATTTCACCTGTTATCAAACATCGCTACTTCCACTCCATGAGGATTATACGCAAATCTTCCCAAAACACAAAATAATGAAATTGTTACTCACATGACTGTACGGTCAAAGACCGAATTCTCCAACGGTGGAACATTCTCACCCACCACTTTCTTCTTAAGCCATATCCATGGTTATATTTACACTCAATAACACTTTCTTAACAGCACATAAAATATATACCCTAATCACTTTGAATATAAGGATTACCATTTTGTATTCGTTTTCACTTAAACACAGTACAATTTCACTGAAAGTATTTTACACTAAAAAATTTCACTATATTTACATTACTTAAATTTTTTTATCACTCTGGCGTTAATTATTCGCCTTACACACGTGATTTCTTTTCTTTTCCCGTTTCCAACGGTTGCACTATATGCACGTCGGCTTCCTACTCTGAAGAGATGATTGAAAGTCTCGATCGAACTAACCTCACGGGAACGGCTGATCTTCTAGTTCTGGGTTTGACTATCGGCTTCTTTAACTTTACTGCACGATGTCCTATCTTGCTAGACGCTCACTTGTTCGTCTAATGAAAGTCTGTCCCTGATGTATTACTATTATGATCGCTGGAAATTGTATATCGGTGACCCAGTAATTTCCTTGTATTACTTTCTGTTACTTTGATTCGTGGCTTATTGGAGTACTCCCCAATGTTTTACTCTTCATTTGTCCACCTAGACAAAGTCTGGAACTTCGATTCCTAATTTTTATCGTACTTCGCTCCAGCCCCCTCGGTTGAGGAACACTAGGCGTTACTATTTCGTTCTACCCTAATTTGGTTACTTAACGTAGATAGAACTGTCTATTTCACTGTCCCTGGGTACTTCGAAATCTTATGATGCGTCGGTTCTTTAACTGAACTATTATATTCGAGTACCTATCGCCGGTAATTTCTTAAGTCCACAGCCTAAACTTTGACTGTACTAGTGAACTTTATAAAGTCTGAAGCTTGATGATATTATTCCTATAACAGGATTCTGATGTGTCTTCACACGGCGATACTATTGACGATACTGCACGGCCACTCCCATACGGGGTGCTCGTCTGTGATACAGCGTAACACGACCTCTCACGGTCTGGTAAAGACTGCACGCTCTTCCTGGCACATCCAGGGTTTATATCAAATTCTGCGGCAAAAATATCAAATCCGCTTCTTCTCCAGCACGAACTTCTGAAGTAATTGTCATATAATTTTGAAAAATATATCTCTTGAATACTCTTGTTTTAAACGTAACATGGTTTCTCTGATCATGAAAATCAATAACACAATTCCAAGATATTAAATAATTCGGCTCCTCAGATATGTGGGTGGTGAGGTTTATTTTTCCCTCTCTCCCATGTCTGGGCTCGGGGAATAACTATCGACGTAATGCCTCGTCTGCAGTTCTTTCCTGTGCAAATATTATAAACTTTTTCCCCACACAAAGATCTCTATTCCAGAATGATCAACAATGATGTGTTCATTTCATTAATTATATGCTTGCAAATGGCTTAATTTTAATTATTTCTCTTCTTGCGTCATTGCAAGGTTGCCATTTTATAGCTGAGTAAGGTCTATTTCTGAAACTCATTCTCCCTCACTCGTCGTGGAATGTTTTTCTCGTTCTATTAATAATCATGCGCCAGCTTCTTATCGATGTGTCAAGCGTGATCTCATGCCCGCATGACTAGTGGTCACCCGTACTTGCACCACATTATAACAGCCAACTTCCTAAAATCTTTCCAATACATTCTAAAGACTGCATTATTTCCTCTCTTCTTTTGCATATAAAATATGCATTCGATGCTTGAACCAATTGCACATGGGTTCAAATCTCCCCTCCTTAGATAAATAAATTTTCGAAATTTTGAGGAAATTCATTTAAGTATTTTTCATTGAAAATCTTATTCTTTCATTGTCGAAGCCATCATAACATCCCGCAGTACCTTCAGTTTATTTTTTCATAGAAACCCACGATGATTCGGGTTTTCCAATTTTAAAGTCATATCCGGTAATTGTGTAGGTCGGGCACGCTCTGTCCCTACCCGTTCTTCCTTTCTTATATTTCTGGACTCAAAGTCTACAGAATTTAATCTTTCGTTACGGGTGAGGTCTATCCCTACCCGTTTCTTTCTTTCCTCATTTTCTCTCCTTAAATTGAAATTTTCTTCTTCAATTAATTCAATTATCTCTTTTAGCTCAAAATATGTTTGTTCTAGTTCACATTCACAATTGAATGGTTGATCTCTATTTTCTTGTTCTACCCCACTCCTATTTGTATCAAAAGTGGATTCATCATTCTTAATTCGTTCCATAACCAGGGCTTGTTCATTTGCTTCATCGAAGTCTTCGGGAGGGTAATATACTTTCAGATTAGCTGAATTCACAGTCACTTCGTGATTCGTTTCTCAGTGCCGGATTCTATAGGCATTATTTCTTAAATCCCTTATTATTCTATACGGGCCGTGGTACATTTTCTGGGATTTCTTGTACACGCGGTTCCCTGGATCCGAAATGGCTGGTCTCTTCACTAACACCATTTCTCCTGCTAATAGTGGTCGATGATACCTTTTGTGCCTGTTTCTCCTTTGTCTCCTATCGGCTTGAGCTTTTAACTGCTCAAAGGCTCTCCTAATTCGTACATCTCTTCCGGGCTGAGCGTCTGTTGGCCTAGGAATGACCAGACTCCAAGGTCTCTCTGGTTGCTCATTCCGATGTAATGTTATTGGTATCTCTCCCGTAGATTCGTGTATCGTATTATTTATACAAAATTCGATGATGTCGAGGATGTCGATCCATTTCCAATTTTCCTCGGCACAGTATATCCTACAATACTTGGCCGTTTCCATCATAACTCCTTCTACAGGATTTGCCTCAGGATGGCGAATGCTTGACAGGATCTGACGTATTCCAAGTCTCTCTAATTCCTGTCTAAATTCTATACATGTAAAACAACTACCGTGATCCGATAACAAATTCTCTGGTTTACCCAGAATATGTATCACTTTTTCTTTGAGTCATTTTAAAACCTGTTTGGTACTAGTCTTCTGTATGGGAGCAAGAACAACAATTTTTGTGAAGACATCCATAGCCACCATTATATGTCTGTTTCCCCTTCTGGCCTTTGGCAAAGGTCCGAAGTTTTCAATAGAAATAATTTGACCTGGCCTCTCGGGCAACAGTGGTATTGGCTTTTGTCTCATCAAAAACGCATTTGGCTTAATCCTCTGACATATGTCACATGTCTTTAACGTATCCCTTACAGTTTCTCTCAGTCTCGGCCATACAAATGCTTCTTTCAGCATCGAGACTGTTTTGTTGACTCCCATATGTCCAAACGATCTATGGGCCAACCATACCATTTTCCTCTGCAAAATAGCAGGTATAACGATCCTCAATCGAGCATGGTCAGAGTCTGCATGCTTATATAACAATCCATTAAAGAAAGTATAATCTTGAGCTATCTTATTAGCATCAGTATACGCAGGTGTTCCCCTTATCAAGCGCCCTTCTAAGAAAGATATGAGCATGTTCATCCATGGATCTTCACGATGTCGTTGACCAATGCTTCTTAATTCATCCAAAGTACGCTGATCTCCGTTTTCTAAATCAATAGCCATTACTTCCTCTTCTGTGGACTCTGGCTGTCTACTTAAATAATCTGGAACTACATTTTCTTTCTCTGGGAAATACTCTATGTTTACATCGAACTGCTGTATATATAAAGCCCAACGCATCAACCTTTGACTGGATAAATCCGTCTTCATCAAAAAGGTTAAGGCTTTATGATCTGTTCTTAATGTGACTGGAAACCCATATACAATTTTTCGCCAATGTTGCAACGCATGCAATATCGCTAACAGCTCGATCTTGCTGATTGTATAATTTTTATCGTGTGATTTCAGTCTTCGACTCGTGAAAGCTAGATAATTCTTCCTCTCAGGGTTATCCGGGTCTTCCTGATACAGCATCGCCCCTATTCCGATCTGGGATGCATCCGTTTGTATTATAAATCTCTGATTAAAATCAGGATATCCTAGCTTCACGTAATTTAAGAGCATTTCCTTGGCCTCTATAAATGCTTTCTCCGTTTCCTTCGTCCATTTCCACTTGCCACCCTTCTTCAGAAGGTCCTGTAGTGGTGCTACAATTTTTGTGTAGAATGGACAATGTCCTGAGAAAAATCCAATCAATCCCAAAAACTGGCGAACGTTTTTCACCTTCAAAGGCCTGGGACAATTTCTTATCGATTCTAATTTGCATGGATTTGGTTTGACGCCATCTTTGTCAATCACATGCCCCAAAAACGCAACTTTGACAAAAGTTCGATTTTTTCAAGTTAATCTTGAAATTAGCCCTTCTCAAATCTTCCAATAATTTCTTTAAAATTTTCAAGTGTTCCTCTACGTTTTCCGAGGTAAGCAATATATCATCCACATAACGGATAGTGCAATCCTTTACTTCCTCTGACAGGTTGCGATCAAGTGCTCGTATTAGTGCTGATCCCGCTGTCTTTAAGCCAAATGGACATCTCTTGAAGCAATACGTTTGTTGATCGAACTGAAATCCAGTTAAAAGACTGGTTTTCTATTCAAGTTCGAGATAATGATATGAAGAAGTCATGTCAATATTTGTGAAAATCTTCTTGCCTTTAAATTTCCTCAGTATTTCTTTTATGGGTGGTGCCGAATCATTTTCTGGTATAATCTTAGCATTCAAATTCCTGGCACCCAAACACACCCTTACTGAGCCATCCGGTTTACTCACAATTACTAATGGACTAACATATGGTGTCACCATCTTTTCTATTACACCTGCATCACTCATTTCCTGCAGTGTTTTCTTTGTTTGTGTGTAATGTTTTTCTGCAACCGGGTATGGTTTTTGTCTAAACGGTGCCCAATCATTTACTTGAAATGCGTATTTAAAATTATGGATCTTTCCTGGCTTGGAATCAAATACTTCCCTGTAATTTAATAGCAATTCCTTTAAATTTTCCATGTTTCCGAGGGTAACTTTGGCTTCCTCTATTTTTCCTGACAGGTTGGTCTCGAACTCGGTTTCCATACTATCTTCAAGTTCTATGTTTAGGACTTAAAATACCTTTTCTATGTCCCTATAACCTTCCTCGGTCATTTCTTCCACATGCCATACCTGTTCTTCTATTTTTGCATCCTGGTCATGTAAAATAATGTTTTGTTCATCCACATCCTCTCTTTGAATCCTAATGCAATTTTGCGCTAGGTCTATTATGACCTTGTTCTCACGGATAAAATCAATACCCAATATAATATTGTATGGTAATTGATTTACCAGCAAAAAGCACTGTGAAATTTCAGTGTTACCCATGATCAAGTCAATGTACACCTGAAATTTGTATGTCAAAGATTTTTCAGGAATAATTCCCTTAATCTTCACGCTTGATGTGGGAATTTTTAATACACGACCTCTTGTTTCTAATTCATTTATTAGGCTTTGCGTTATCAACCTTGTAGTTGATCCAGTATCTATTAATGCTCTGACCAGTAATCCTTCTATCCTTAACATTATGATAGTAATTCTCTTCTAATAGGTGGGATTCCTTCCACATCCTCTTTAATTAGCTCATCTGGTCTCGCTATCCAATTTACAATCTCAACCTCCTCCCAGCTCCTGGTATGTTTCCACTTTTTATGATTTAAATTTGGAGTTTTTTTTATCTTGAGGGCTTCCTTTTCCCTCATTCTTCAACTGAGCTTGTAACTCCAAGCTTTGAGCTCCATCTAGTCGGTCGGGTGATTTTCGGTTCTTCATTGCCTCACTCCAACGGACTTTTCGCGTCTCAGGTTCGTCTGTTCGTTCATTCATATGACGAAGACTTTCCTGATACCTTTCTTCAATTTCAGCCCGATATTCAACGCTTCTGTCCTCCGGCCTCACATTCCTTCTGGGATAATTTTCCCATCTCCTTCTGTTGTCCTGCCTGTGATTATTATTATTATAAGGTCGGTTTTCTTGTTGCCTATAACCCGTATTTCTGGGATTTCTTCCTCGATATCCTCCTCTGTGGTACGGCTGTATTCCCCTAGGCTCTTGATGTCCATATTCTCGACCCAGTCCTTGAGTGTCTGTACTAGTTGACTGATTTCTTGTCGATGATTTCTCTCTGTCCTCTTGACTACTGGCCATGTGTACTTGCTCAGTATGTCTTTGATGCCTGGGAGTAACGTGTGAAGTCGTCATGTCCAGCTGACGTAATACGCTCTCCACTTCCACAGCACTTCTGGCTTTGGATGAGATTAGCAACCTTTGTACCTCATATGGAAGTTGTCTTGCAATGGCGGCACACAGGTCATTTTCAGCTGGGGCGATATCAAGTTCACGGAATTTACACAGCTGAGCGGTGAAAAATTCTGAGTATTTAGTGGGGGCATTCGTACTATACTTCCTAGAGTACAGATCTAGCCTCAGATTTTCTTGTACATCTGCTGCCCAATATCGTTTCAGAAAAGCTTCTCTAAAACCTTCCACCGTGTCAAATGTATATCTGAAACTCCTGAACCAGGTGAGACAATCACCTGCCAACAGCTTCTCAATTGCTCTCAGTCTCCAATCCTGAGGAACTTTCATTTCATTCAAGTATTCTGCTACCTCCTTCAACCAGTATTTAGGAGTAATTGACATATTATTACCCGTTAATTTAACCGGTCTATCCTCATTTGACTTGATAATGTTCATTATCTGTCCGTTTGTTTGATTCATATAAGGGGTTGACATCGCCATCGGATATCCTGGGTTCTTATAAGGGCTCTCCCCCTAAGTCCCTATCTTGATTAGTGCCTCGTTCATGGAGATCTACCCATCCTGTCTTCTGGAATTCATCCTGACATTCAAATTCTAATTTTCTTTCTCTTCTGGCACTTTCTTCTTGAGACATGAGCTGAACCTCCATTTGACTGTTCTTGTGTTCCGTCCTTTCCAACCGTGAGCCAAATTCATTCTCAAATCTTTCCTGTTTCTTCTTACTGCTTTCAACTTCTTGTTTGATTTGAAATTTCTCTTCCCTGATACTATCCCTTATTTCAGCTAATTGTTCCTCTACCTCTTTCTTAATTATCATGACCTGTTTTCTGTAATTTCTGGCTTGACATCACCTCTGGTATCTAGGTCTTCTCGTATCTCATTTATCTTCTTCTCCATTTCTTTTTGTCCCTTGACAATATCTCCCTTAATTCCCTGAAGCTTTTCCTCAGTTTTCCCTTGATTGTTATACAATACCGTTAAGTCGTCTTTAACCCGGTCTACTTCAGTATTCGTTTTTCCTACTTGTCTCTTTAATGTTTCTATGGTTTCCTGAACCCCATTTATACCCTTACTTATTTCGTCTATCTTCTGAGTATTCTCCTTATGTTCTTCGTCTCGTTGCTCTCTTTCTCCCTGGAGATTCGCTTCGTAGGTACTTAATCTTTTATTTATTCCTTCCTCGTGCACACTCCAGTTCTCATCTACCTGCCCGGTAAAATGATCAAATTGATTTTTCCTGCTGTCCGCATCGGCTTGGTTTTGCCTTTTCATATCTTTAATGTCCTCTTTAACTATCCCGACTTCCTTCTCGAGTTCTCCTACTTTTTTCTCGACCCCTACGAATCTTTTTCCTAGCTCATTGAGACTACCTTTTATCTCATCCCGGGATGTTTGACACAGATTCATGTTAGATTCTATCTGATATTTTAACTCTTTCTGCACCCCTTGGATCTAGGTTACAAGTTCCTTTTTGCACGCGTCTACATTCTCTTTACAAGTTTCCTGCATCTTATTTAATTGAGTTTCCATAGAACCAAATTTATCCTTTTAACTTTCACAATTTTTTCGACATTTAGTTTGGGATATTACAGTACTTTTCTTTAAGGTATTTATTTGGGCTTGCAATCCTTCCTGAAGTGCCCCGTTTTCCTCTTTAATTTTACTTGTGATTTCCCCTTTAAACTCATTTAACTTAATCCCAAACTCAGTGTCAAAACCTTGAAATTTGGTATTCATTTTCTCTTCTATTTTCTTATTTATATTACTTTGCATTTTAGTCTCCATGGCCTTTAATTCGTTTTCCATGGCTTGACTTTTCAGAGAATTATCAGCTATCATTTTCTCCTGACATGAAGATAATCTATTTTCAAATTTATCTTCCATACTTCCTAATTTCTCTTCCAAATCCTTGGATTGTACTGCAAAATTATCCGAATTCTCTGACTTCATAATATCTATCTCATCCTTCAGTACCTTATTCATGTTTATACTGTCGGTTTTGATAGATTCTAATTTATTTCCCATGTCTACACTGTCAGTTTTAAGAGATTCTAAATTATTATTTATGGATTCTAAATCCTTCTTATTTGCATTCTGTTGGAGGTCCAATTTATTGTCTATAGATTCGAATCTATCTTTACTATCCGCCTTCATGGCCTCCAACTTTTCACTACTGTCCGCCTTCATGGCCTCCAACTTTTCACTACTGTCCGCCTTCATGGCGTCCAAGAGCCTCTGCATTTCCTCACTCAATGACATCTTACTATCTTAGAGAATACAGTGGGCTACTCTGTCCCATCATCGGTTCATGCGTGAGAGATGGAACTCGGAACTCTTGTGTCCCAATTTCCAAAATTCAACCTCAGTACGGGTGTTTACTAGAACGTACCCGTCTGGTATAATACTCATTCAATATCAACACCTTTATGGAAGTGATTTTAAAATTCAATTTTTTTTGAAAAACCATATAAAAATGAAAATTTTGATTTTTCAAGAAAAACTCGGGTTTTCCCTAGGAAAACTCATCCCTACGTTCTGGGCGCCAAGAACTGTTTATGTTAGGGGGTGTATATAAGGGCTGCTCGGTGTGAGTTTCCAGGGTACCAATGCAGTCAGTTAAATTTATATTTTGTAGCTAATTCTATCACTATTTTTACCTTTACGTGATATGACCGGCTTAAGTGTTCCTAAAAGCATTAATCCAAGCACATTACTTCTATGCCCCCATGTGCCCATTTCAACAATGAAATATGCAAATCACAGTTTGCCAGCAATGCTCAATCGGGAGTATCAGGGTTCATGGTTTGTTCTCCCACTCTGTGACTTACACACGTTGGAATAAGCATAGGATACACTTCCAAAAATAAACAAAATAATATCCTACTATCAAAAATATTTAATTATCCAAAATATGGCGCTACAAAAATTAAACAAATTAAAAATAGTGACACTACACTTCACACTTGTCCAAAATTGAACAAGGAATTCAAATTAAACTATTACAAAATAATGATGATTGGTTTTCCATAAACCAACAAAACTTCAACTAAGTTTCACTCCCATATGGTGTCAATTCAAAATCTACAAAATAACGAGCTCCAAAATGGCTCGGTAAGGTTTACATATATTGTGTTAGCAATTAAATACACAACAATTAATATTTACATGAGTATATCTGGTTTTAATCATACAATCCAAGTATGGCTAATCATTAATTAATTTTGGGCTCTCACAATGTCCATCTGTTACCATCACTCTCTCTCAAGCTACCAACTTACCACCGTGATTGGAAAAATTTGCGTACTCCCGAGCTACAGAAAACTACTGAGTAAGTCAAGTTAAGATTACTCCCAGAACCTTAATGTTCTATTAAAAACTCGTGAATCACTAAATCATTAAATTATAAAGTTAGGAATTTATCATTTTTGTCTTCACAGACAATTATATTTTAAGAAAGCAACGATCTGAACTCTGCAAGCGGTAATAATGAATGTAAAGGGACCTCGGTTAAAAACCTGGTCGTTAAAATACTCGTAAACACTTCCGTGTGATGTGACTCAAACATCCCGTTCCCCAACCTACCTCAATACAAGAGGGTAAGGGTCTGCTTAACTACTTGGCTTGACTTATTGCATGGAGAGAAGAGCCCACAGTCTCGCTTCAAAAGGGACTGGTTTATTCAGCTTTTACACACAGCTGTTTCAAATGCATTTCTCTGAATGACAAGGCTTACGATACAAAATAACCACAAAACAACTATTTAGGTTCTACAGACCTTATTCTCTGTGCTTCGGTATAGTATAATTATGAAGTGTCCTCATTAGCGGGTAAGAAAATTCAATAATACAACCAATATTAAGGGGCTTCAACACGGACGACTCTGAGTTCGATCCTTTAAAATGCCTCGGGAGCAATATCCCAACCTTTGAGGACTTACAACATTAGCGACTTAAGGGAGGCCTAGCCCAATACCAGCGCTCATAATACAACATAAATTGCACCCTTTTCAACATACAACATACAATGCCTCGTGATCACTATCACAACTTTTGAGGACTTACAACGGCTTATTACCGCAACTAACTGCCCCTCATAATTACTTTTACCGAGCATTTCAACGCATTCCTAGCGTGACAAATTACTTCAATGGGCGATATGGCGCTCATACATGAATTAGCCAAGTTGCCTTTCAAAGAACAAAATAAATTCAAATCAACGTTTGATCTACGTCTCAAAATATATATTACTCAGCCTCCATCAATAATCATTTATACCATAAAGAACATGTATTCACAACATGTATTTATTCATCTAAAGGAGCTCTGAAGCTACCACTTTTCAATATAAAAATTCATCACATAAATCATTTATATAATAATAATAATAATAATAATTATTATTATTATTATTATTATTATTATTATTATTATTATTATTATTATTATTACGCTTGCTTTACCATATTTATATCATTTACCATTATACTGATTTTTCACTGAATATTTTCCACAAGGGATTCATTAACATTTCACATATTTATTATATTTCCATCAAATTAATCGTTCAGATCGCGCAATCTTTATTTCATCTGTTATCAAACATCGCTACTTCCACTCCATGAGGATTATACGCAAATCTTCCCAAAACACATAATAATGAAATTGTTACTCACATGACTGTACGGTCAAAGACCGAATTCTCCAACGATGGAACATTTTCACCCACCACTTTCTTCTTAAGCCATATCCATGGTTATATTTACACTCAATAACACTATCTTAACAGCACATAAAATATAAACCCTAATCACTTTGAATATAAGGAATACCATTTTGTATTTGTTTTCACTTAAACACAGTACAATTTCACTAAAAATATTTTACACTCAAAAATTTCACTATATTTACATTACATAAAAATTTTATCACTCTGGCGTTAATTATTCGCCTTACACACGTGATTTCTTTTCTTTTCCCGTTTCCAACGGTTGCACTATATGCACGTCGGCTTCCTACTCTGAAGAGATGATTGAAAGTCTCGATCGAACTAACCTCACGGGAACGGCTGATCTTCTAGTTCTGGGTTTGACTATCGGCTTCTTTAACTTTACTGCACGATGTCCTATCTTGCTAGACGCTCACTTGTTCGTCTAATGAAAGTCTGTCCCTGATGTATTACTATTATGATCGCTCGAACTTGTATATCGGTGACCCAGTAATTTCCTTGTATTACTTTCTGTTACTTTGATTCGTGGCTTATTGGAGTACTCCCCAATGTTTTACTCTTCATTTGTCCACTTAGACAAAGCCTGGAACTTCGATTCCTAATTTTTATCGTACTTCGCTCTAGCCCCCTTGGTTCAGGAACACTAGGCGTTACTATTTCGTTCTACCCTAATTTGGTTACTTAACGTAGATAGAACTGTCTATTTCCCTGTCCCAGGGTACTTCGAAATCTTATGATGCGTCGGTTCTTTAACTGAACTATTATATTCGGGTACCTATCGCCGGTGTATTTCTTAAGTCCACAGCCTAAACTTTGACTGTACTAGTGAACTTTATAAAGTCTGAAGCTTGATGATATTATTCCTATAACAGGATTCTGATGTGTCTTCACACGGCTATACTATTGACGATACTGCACGGCCACTCCCATACGGGGTGCTCGTCTGTGATACAGCGTAACACGACCTCTCACGGTCTGGTAAAGACTGCATGCTCTTCCTGGCACATCCAGGGTTTATATCAAATTCTGCGGCAAAAAGATCAAATCCGCTTCTTCTCCAGCACTAACTTCTGAACGAATTGTCGTATAATTTTGAAAAATATATCTCTTGAAAGCTCTTGTTTTAAACGTAACATGGTTTCTTTGATCTTGAAAATCGATCACACAATTCCAAGATATTAAATAATTTGGCTCCTCAGATATGTGGGTGGTGAGGTTTATTATTCCCTCTCTCCCATGTCTGGGCTCGGGGAATAACTATCGACGTAATGCCTCGTCTGCAGTTCTTTCCTGTGCAAATATTATAAACTTTTTCCCCACACAAAAATCTCTATTCCAGAATGATCAACAATGATGTGTTCATTTCATTAATTAAATGCTTGCAAATGGCTTAATTTTAATTATTTCTCTTCTTGCGTCATTGCAAGGTTGCCATTTTATAGCTGAGTAAGGTCTATTTCTGAAACTCATTCTCCCTCACTCGTCGTGGAAAGTTTTTCTCGTTCTATTAATAATCATGCGCCAGCTTCTTATCGATGCGTCAAGCGTGATCTCATGCCCGCATGACTAGTGGTCACCCGTTCTTGCACCACATTATAACAGCCAACTTCCTAAAATCTTTCCAATACATTCTAAAGACTGCATTATTTCCTCTCTTCTTTTTTTATATAAAATATGGATTCGACGCTTGAACCAATTGCACATGGGTTCAATACCTAGTATAGCATCAAAACTAATTTTGTTTAGAACAATGAATATCTGTTCGTATACATGGCCATTAATTGTAAATTTCATCAGTGCTTGGACCCTGCACTTCATTGTCTTGTCATTAAATACTCCTCGGACCTTTATTGGTGACACTGGCATAGAGATCCTAGACTTCGCATCCTTTAGTTTATTATAACAACTTTCAGATAATATTGATGCATTAGCACCCGTGTCTAACAGCGTTCTTAGACTTTCACCTTCAGTCATAATCTGTAAAATAGGCAATTTAGCTATTTTTCCTTTCTATGGCTCCTCTCTTTCATAAAGTAAGTCATCGTCTGATACTTGATAGAACTCGTTTAAGGCGATCTCATGCCCTTCGTTTGTGAACAGTGCTGTCTCCTCTACTTGCGTTTCCCAATCGGCGTTTTTTTGTCCCTCATTCAGGTTTTGTTGTTGCGCTAAACCAGATGTTGAGGGTTGAGGTTCAACTTCCTCATTCCGTTGGTTATTCCTACCTCTGTTTTCTCTTAAGCCTTCTCTGTACTCCTGGCTTTCTCTGTCTCTATCCTGGTAGTAACGCCTAACGTTATCGTTATTCCGCCAGCCTCTGTTTTGTTGTCGCTGTTGTTGTTGTTGCCTAGGCTGTTGGTGTTGTTGTTGTTGTTGTTGCCTCTGGGCATAGTTATCTTCATTCCAATTACGATATCTGCGATAACCTCCTCCTGAGCCTCTGTTGTTACTATCATAGTAATCGTTTCTTCTACGGTCATTACTTCGATGGTAACCAGTCCTACGCTGACCATTGTTCCTATATCTTGCCTGGTACGGTCGTCCTTCTCTCCCTCGGCGAAATGGTGGTTCGTAGCGGCTTCTCCCGTAGTCGTTTGTTCGATTGGGACCTGACCTACTTCTATTATCATCTGTTTGTTGTATCTGGTCAACTAACACAGTATGCACGTCTCTGTGTTCGTGCCTCTGTTTAGTATGACTATTTGACACGACAATGGGTGTAGAACTTGAGTGGTCAAGTCTACGCAAGATTTCTGCCATACCCTCTAGCGTTTTGACTTCAGCTGCTATCAGGTGTCTTCTGACATCATTAGGAAGCTGTCGTAATATTGCATGTATCAATTCGCTTTCGGCTAACGGGGTTGGAGATATTGCAACATTGCGAGCTGCGAGGTAAAGAAGGTGGCATATCTCGTAGGGGTAGAGTGTGCATACCTCCTAGAATAGATTTCCGCTCGAATGTCCTGCTGTAGTTCTTTTGACCAAAACCTTCTTTGCAGGGCGTCTGCAAACTCCTTTGCGTATGTATAACGGAAGGCTCGATGCCAAGTTAGGGCCTCAGACTCCAAAAACTTCTCTACGACTCTCATCACCCTATCACGAGGTATCCGATTATCGTCTAGATAACAACGCATATTTCATAAGAACTCCACAGCTGTAATATTGCCAACACCGCTGAAACGGGACGGTTTGTCGTCTATGTTCTTAAGAACTATCACGATTTGATTAGTATTTGGACCCCCTGGCTCTAGTATCCACCTAAGCTCCGTATTCTCTATTAATACGTTCAGTATCCTGATTTAGGTGTTGTCTATCTGGTGTACGACTATACACGCTCTCTCCATCCTCTTCTATCCTGTCTTCTCTTAATTCGGGTTTTCCTAGCTCCTCCTTAAGCCTTTCATCTCTCCTCCGATAGAATTCTGCTAGATCTCGTCTCATTCCTAGACGTATTTCTTCTCTAAGTTTGTCATGATCACACGTTTCAGTAATGGACAGTTCCTTGATCCTGTTCCTTATCTCAAGTAGTTCCTCATCCTGACTTGACTTGACTTTAGCTAATTCTAAGTTAATTTCGTCAACAGTAGTTCGAATCGCATTTAATTCCTCACTTTTACCGGAATCTGCTCTATTTACAATTCCTTTAAGTTCGGTTAAGCTCGATACTCTAGTCTCTTCGATATGTTTATGTAGCTCTAATTTAAGGTTTGTATTAAGCGATTTAGCTTTTTTTTCTACTTTACTAACATCTTTTAGAATTTTACTATGAAGTTCAAACATATACTCTTTGTTAGACTTAATTACATCCGCTTTCATGTCATTCACAGATTTACAAATACATGTTTCAATATCAACATTGATACCTTCACTAATAAGTTTCTGCTGTTCATCTAACTTACCTTGCAGGTAGCCAACAATACTGTTTAGATTGTTGAGCTGTTCTGTGAGCTGCTTTTGGGACCCTGTAATGCTAACATTATGTTTCCTTTGTTCCGTGGCAGCAGTGTGAATACTTTCCTGAATTCTACCTTCTAGCTGAATAATATTCTCGCTACACTGTACTTTCGCTTCTACCACTTTCTTAGTTACGTCTTCCCTTAATGAGCTCATCTCTGTTTTGGTAGAGGCCACATCTTCTTTCACTTGTTTGAAAGCAGATTTGGTCTCTTCCAGAGCTTTTCTACTTTCTACAACTGAGAATCTACTTTATTCCTGTGCTAACCTACTCTGTTCCTGAGCTAGTCTTCCCTCTTCTTGTGCTTTCTCCAAGGCTTTCTTGATTTGCTCCTGGGTTTGTTTAGCCTCTTCTTGTACTAGCCTCTTCTTGGGCTTTCCTGGCCTCTTCTTGGGCATTCTGCTGTGCTTCTTTTGCCTCCCCTTGGGCCTTTCTTATAGCCTCTTGCGCCTTTCTATTCTCATCCTGTACCCTTCTACATTCCTCCTGAACTAGAGTAATGTTGGCTTTAGTGGCAGTTTGAGCTACAGCTAATTCCTCTTTCATCTCGGATTTAACTGTCGCAGATGACTGTTTAATTTCCCTTTCTAGCTTTATACTATTTTCGTGTGTAAGTTTGTGGAGGGCATCAACATCTCCTGTTAGCTGACTCTGATTCTGTCGAATCATTTCCAAGATTGACCGAATATGGATCATATCTTCCGACGACATAATTATAACACAATTGATAAACGAGGAGGATCCCTCTACACTATATTGCGGGAACCCCAGAGTAACCAATTCATACTGTGTTTAATAAAGGAATACTTCGATAACCCTAGTTTCGTAATAATAATTGACTGAAATCTTAATATCTACCTAACCGTAGTTTACTAAACTGATCGTCTCTCATTTAACAATCCCTAACTGAGTTTATTTAACATAACGTGAATGTAACTATCTCTTAACTTAAATGACCAAAATATCATCAGCTGGTTTAACAAACATGCCTCAAACAATCGTACTCCTCAAATTTGTCAATGTTTATTCACTTAAAAAAATTTCAAAATTTGGGATCGGCATTTTTATTAATTTCAAAAATCAACCAATATCTTCACAAGGTTGTCGTTGAACACGTTAGTGTCTCAACACAATCAATGTCAAAACACATTGGGCGCCAAGTAAAAATACCCTATATGCGCCCGAATCTCGCATTAGCCACCACCCATATCCGCTGAGATGGTAAAGGATTGTAGGGACGTCGATACCCAGCTAGATACATCAACACTTCCCTACTGGGCGAATGACTAGGAAACCCTTGACGCATACGGACGTACTATAACACTACTAATCAGTTACACATTTACTAGCAAATCTAATTCCATAATAAGATGGTAGTACGAGAATCTCGGATCTCGGACGTGGACGGTGAAAGATGAGACTAAGTGAGTTCTAGTAACTAACTGATAGTATCATCGCACGGGGATTGCGAAATGAAAAGATGATCAGTTTTTTATAAAAACTAACAGGCAAACTAAAACAAGTGCCTGGGATTTATTCCCAAAAATATACAACAAGGAAATCCCTATTACCAATAAAAAAAATAGTTAAAAGCAATAATAAAAGTTATTATGATGGTAGATAAAATATCTACTCCTTATATTAGCATATTCTGTAAGAATTGCGTTGCCAAAACAAGAAATTTCAAATATAGACATCGAATGGCAAAAATTATTAGTCATTCTGCGACTTGTTAAAAGTATAGCTTGATCTGAGATCAGCTGTTCGACTCAATGACGTATTACAGTAATGAAAAACCCTACAATATACATCTATGTTAACACACGCGGAAAATCTAATAATAATAATAATTACCTTAATAACTTATTTACATTGTTGAAATACCTACGTCCAGCACGGTATTCCAATCAGAACTAGATTTAGCGCTCTCGTTACAAAACATTCCTACTTCCAAAAAACACTGGTTCACATAAACGATAAGTTCTTGTATCTTTAGGTTATTTGTCACAAACAATGAACTATATTTAACGAACATTGAAGCTAGTTATAGTTCTAAGAATTCAAATCCATTAATAAAAATAATAGTTACATTAAAGATCGAGACGGAACTACACAGTTACATATACGACGATGTGGATATAATATTAACGCTTACTGACATGAACAACACATAAATACACTCCTAAATATCAAATACTTTCTCAACACACTGTAGTAGTAGTTTGCTCTCATGGCAATACTCGTTTCATTTCAAATACGTGAACAATACCTTTTCATAGCGTCAACTGAGCTTCCAAATACGATACAATCCCTTTCTTCTCTTTACCACAATAACCTTCATAAAATACTGCACGGCATTCCTTCAAAATCAACAAAAAACATCTTGCTACATGCGTGTAGAAGAATTAGTGATCCTACTACATAACACTGCTGTGTATACGGTTCATGAAACACTCCTAACCTTCTCCTTCTCTAATTTTAAAATCATCGTGCTCAATCTTTCCACAATACTTTTGTTCACAACTGTATACTTTTTTAACATTCCACGTCACTTTAAATAAAGCATTTCAATAATAGACCATATCACTGTACTGTAATTCCACATAATACTTGAGTGTAAGTTTCAAAATAATTGTAGTCCGCTCATATTTCTTAAGTTAATAACAATATCTTCCGTCATTCCGTTTCTTTTAAACATTGATGAATAAAATATTCATTTAAAAGCTTGTTTTACACATACTTGACTTCAGACAGACCTACAAGTCTTTTGGTCTCCATTTCGAATTAACATAATTGTTGCTAAGTAATTGTTGCTATTTATAGGCATCACCTGACTTCCATTGTCACAATAGTGATCCTATCTGACATAAATATAGTTACAAAAATTATCCGTGAATTGATTAACGTCACATATTGTTTATACACCTTAATTGGAATTATACTTGGTCAATGTTATTGTTAATAACATTTAACATTTTTGCAAAAATGTTTATACATTATAAATTCTTAATAACAACATTATAGTCCTTTACAATAAATCTTGATTTGAATAACGATGTATTCTAGCGATCTTAACGCATTTACATTGCTTATAGCGTAAGTGTATCATCGGAGCATTCCCTTATATAGAATAGCTTTCGCTTCAAGTGAGAATATTAAAAACGTTATTGAATAAAAATTTAAACGGCATTCTAAGCTCAAATCTAATGAAATCACGTCTAAGACGACACACGTTGACGTGTATAAGAGTTAACTAAAAATCACTAAATAGACAGAATAATAATATGAGTTATACGAAAGAATATCTAAAATATGAATTGGTCACCCTGCTAATTCCAACAAATACTACAACCAAAGCTACTGGGATAATAGAGCAGTCATTTCTGTACCTTGCCGACGGTCTGCGATGGAAATACCTCGTTCAATGGCTTCAATGTTCCGCTCGCTAGTTGGCTCGTGCTGTACGCGTTTCTGGATCGAGCCATGCAAGCATCGTGGCTCGCAGCTGATCAACGCCTGCCTTCTGGGCTGGTGACCACCTGGTCTCGGTCTCCCCACACAGCAATCTTCTATTTTCTTGACTCTTGGTAGTCTGGTCGCAGGAACCCGGAACAATGAACACTGCATTCTATCTGCTTCTTTCTTCTTCACCTCGTCGTTAAGGTAGCTATGAGCTTCCATGGTTTATATCCCTCCAAGTTCTTACTGGATATTTGAGAAGAATTGTTGAAATTCAGCAAACTGTATGAGGGTTAAGCAGTTGTAACGTCGATCCAAGGACCTCATGATCAACTCTGAACTTCCCGCTCCATAGTCTAGATTATCCACTTTCATGATTTAGTGAATCATAGTACTCTTCTTATTGAATGCAGAGTACATTTTTCCCCCCTGAATTGACGTTGTAAGCATGATGAATTGTAAGAACAAATCTGCTTGTATAATCTGGCAGTAATTGTGCTTCAATAATATAGTAGCTTGTTATATGTGAAGCTACTTCCTGGATTGTAGAATACAGTTCGTAATAATGCAATCATTCTCTTCGTGCTCTGTGGTTATAAAAGTTGCTTCTTTCTGTGCTGAATATTACTTTTCGTTGCTTTGCCGGACTCTTCACCTCATCCTTGGCTATCGATGCGTCTCCTGCAGGTCAGTGAAGTCTCCTGCTCGCAATTCTCGTTCCTATATGGTAATTTGCGGGGCACCTTACAACACAGGTCCGCTCTCTTCAATCGTTTCAGTAGGAGTCACCTCGCTGTGACCGCGGTTCGCACGCGTGGCACCCTAGATCCAGTTCTAGCCTCGAGTCCGGTCCATTTATAATAGAATTATGCCATTTTCTCTTCTCCTAGCCAATAGTATATAATTCCATACTTCCGAATAAATATCATATACTGTTCTTGATCTGTGGAAATGCTAATTTCTTTTTATAAAAGCAAATATGTTTTAATAGCAGTTCCCACACAAATTTTGCGATCTGTTCTGATTGGCTGTAGGTTTATTGGCAAAAACTCTACCTGTCCTAGCCTCTTATATTTGGGTCGTCTGCATAATTTGTTGTTGCCGACTCGGCTAACCAAAACCGGTCTTGAGAGTGCTAACTTGAAACTGTTGACAATTTCCAGCTTCAAATGATCAGACTCTCCCTTGGTTAATCTTCATTCACCACATAATTTCAAAATCCAAATATCTCAAAATAGTCCAAAATTCTCCAAAAACATTCCTAAATAATTAAATTCACTTCCCATAACATATCCTTGAGTGAAATAAATTATTATTTCCAATTTTCACATTATAAATCAAAAATTGACAAGTGGATTCGATCCTCGGTTCTGTCCATAACTTGAACTTGGGTGAATTAGGGCTCAGCATACATCTCCTTCTGTAGCTAGCTCGTTGTTGGTTGGTGCCCATCTACATCTGCAGCTAGTACACTGTTGGATGGTGTCCATCTCCATCAGCAGCTAGTAAACTGTTCGGTGGTGTCCATCTCCATTTGTAGCTAGTACACTGTTGGATGGTGTCCATCTCCATCTGTAGCTAGTACACTGTTGGGTGGTGTCCATCTCCATCGGTAACTAGTACACTGTTGGGTGGTGTCCATCTCCATCGGTAACTAGTACACTGTTGGGTGATGTCCATCACCATCTGTAGCTAGTACACTGTTGGGTGGTGTCCATCTCCATCCCTCGCTAGATCCTTGTTGGGTGGTGTCCATCTCGATCTGTAGCTAGTACACTGTTGGGAGGTGTCCATCTCCATCTCTCGCTAGTTCCTTGTTGGGTGGTGTCCTTCTCCATCTATAACAAGTCCACTGTTGGATGGTGTCCATCTCCATCTGTAGCTAGTACACTGTTGGGTGGTGTCCATCTCCATCTGTAGCTAGTACAGTGTTGGGTGGTGACCATCTCCATCTGTAAATAGTACACTGTTGGGTGGTGTCCATCTCCATCTGAAACTAATACACTGATGGGTGGTGTCCATCTCAATCTGTAACTAGTACACTGTTGGGCGGTGACCATCTCCATCTGTACATAGTACACTGTTGGGTGGTGACCATATCCATCTGTAGCTAGTACACTGTTGGGTGGTGACCATCTCCATCTGTAACTAGTACACTGTTGGGTGGTGTCCATCTCCATCTGTAGCTAGTACACTGTTGGGTGGTGTCCATCTCCATCTGTAGCTAGTACATCGGTGGGTGGTGACCATATCCATCTGTAGCTAGTACACTGTTGGATGGTGACCATCTCCATCTGTAACTAATACACTGTTGGGTGGTGTCCATCTCCATCTGTAGCTAGTACACTGTTGGGTGGTGTCCAACTCCATCTCTCGCTAGTTCCTTGTTGGGTGGTGTCCATCTCCATCTGTAGCTACTACATTGTTTGGTGGTGACCATCTCCATCTGTACCTAGTACACTCTTGGGTGGTGACCATCTCAAACTGTAATTAGTACACTGTTGGATGGTGACCATATCCATCCTTAACTAGTACACTGTTGGTTGGTGACCATCTCCATCTGTAGCTAGTACACTGTTGGGTGGTGTCCATCTCCATCTGTAACTAGTTCACTTTTGGATGGTGTCCATCTCCATCTGTAGCTAGTACATTGTTGGGTAGTGACCATCTCCGGCTGTACCTAGTACATTGTTGGGTGTTGACCATCTCCATCGGTAACTAGCACACTGTTGGGTTGTGTCCATCTCCATCTGTAACTAGCACACTGTTGGGTGGTGTCCATCTTCATCTGTAGCTAGTACACTGTTGGGTGGTGACCATCTCCATCTTAAACTAGTACACTGTTGAGTGGTGACCATCTCCATCTGTAACTAGTACACTGTTGGACGGTGACCATCTCCATCTGTAGCTAGTAAACTGTTGGCTGTTGACCATCTCCATCTGTAAATAGTACACTGTTGGGTGGTGACCATCTCCATCTGTAGCTAGTACACTGTTAGGTGGTGACCATCTCCACCTGTAGCTAGTACACTGTTGGGTGGTGACCATCTCATCTGCAACTAGTACACTCTTGGGTGGTGTCCATCTCCATCTGTAGCTAGTACACTGTTGGGTGGTGTCCATCTCCATCTGTAGCTAGTACATTGGTGGGTGGTGACCATCTCCATCTGTAGCTAGTACACTGTTGGGTGGTGATCATCTCCATCTGTAACAAGTACACTGTTGTGTGGTGACCATCTCCATCTGTAACTAGTACACTGTTGGGTGGTGTCCATCTCCATCTCTAACTAGTACACTGTTGGATGGTGACCATCTCCATCTGCAGCTAGTACACTGTTGGATGGTGTCCATCTCCATCTGTAACTAGTATACTGTTTGGTGGTGACCATCAAGATTTGTAGCTAGTACACTGTTGGTTGGTGATCATCTCCATCTGTAACTAGTACACTGTTTGGTGGTGACCATCTCCATCTGTAACTAGTACACTGTTGGGTGGTGTCCATCTCCATCTGCAGCTAGTACACTGTTGGATGGTGACCATCTCCATCTGTAACTAGTACACTCTTGGGTGGTGTCCAACTCCATCTGGAACTAGTACACTGTTAGGTGGTGACCATCTCCATCTGTAGCTAGTACACGGTTGGATGGTGTCCAATTCCACCTGTAACTAGTACACTGTTGGACGGTGACCACCTCCATCTGTAGCTAGTACACTGTTGGGTGGTGACCATCTCCATCTGTAAATAGTACACTGTTGGGTGGTGACCATCTCCATCTGTAGCTAGTACACTGTTGGGTGGTGACCATCTCCATCTGTAGCTAGTATACTGTTGGGTGGTGACCATCTCCATCTGTAACTAGTACACTGTTGGGTGGTGTCCATCTCCATCTGTAGCTAGTAAACTGTTGGGTGGTGTCCATCTCCATCTGTAGCAAGTACATTGGTGGGTGGTGACCATCTCCATCTGTAGCTAGTACACTGTTGGGTGGTGATCATCTCCATCTGTACCTAGTACACTGTTGGGTGGTGTACATCTCCAACTGTACCTAGTACACTGTTGGGTGGTGTCCATCTCCATCTGTAACTAGTACACTGTTGGGTGGTGGCCATCTCCATCTGTAACTAGTTAACTGTAGGGTGGTGTCCATTTCCATCTGTAGCTTGTTCCTTGTCGGGTGGTGTCCATCTCCATCTGTAGCTAGTACACTGTAGGGTGGTGTCCATTTCCATCTGTAGCTTGTTCCTTGTTGGGTGGTGTCCATCTCCATCTGTAACTATACACTGTTGGGTGGTGTCCTTCTCAATCGGTAACTAGTACACTGTAGGTTGGGGTCCATCTCCACCTGTAACTAGTACACTGTAGGGTGGTGTCCATCTCCACCTGTAAGTAGTACACTGTAGGGTGGTGTCCATCTCCATCTGTAGCAATTTCACTGTTGGTTGGTGTCCATCTCCTTCTGTAAATTGTACACTGTAGGGTGGTGTCCATTTCCATCTGTAGCTAGTACACTGTTGGGTGGTGTCCATCTCCATCTGTAACTATACACTGTTGGGTGGTGTCCGTCTCCTGCGGTAACTAGTACACTGTAAGGGTTGGTGTCCATCTCCACCTTTAACTAGTACATTGTAGGGTGGTGTCCATCTCCATCTGTAGCCATTTCACTGTTGGTTGGTGTCCATCTCCATCTGTAAATTGTACACTGTTGGGTGGTGTCCATCTCCATCTGTAGCTACTACACTGTTGGGTGGTGTCCATCTCCATCTGTAGCAATTTCACTGTTGGTTGGGGTCCTTCTCCTTCTGTAAATTGTGCACTGTTGGGTGGTGTCCATCTCCATCTGTAACTATACACTGTTGGATGGTGTCCTTCTCCATCGGTAACTAGTACACTGTAAGTGGTGGTGTCCATCTCCACCTTTAACTAGTACATTGTAGGGTGGTGTCCATCTCCATCTGTAGCCATTTGACTGTTGGTTGGTGTCCATCTACATCTGTAAATTGTACACTGTTGGGTGGTGTCCATCTCCAACTGTAGCTAGTTCACTCTTGGGTGGTGTCCATCTCCATCTGTAACTAGTACACTGTTGGGTGGTGTCCATCTCCATCTGTAACTAGTACACTGTTGCGTGGTGTCCATCTCCATCTGTAACTAGTACACTTTTGGGTGGGGTCGGTCTGCATCTGTAACCAGTTAACTGTTGGGTGGTGAACATTTCCATCTGTAGCTAGTAAACTGTTGGATGGTGACCATCTCCATCTGTAACTAGTACACTGTTGGGTATTGACCATCTCCTTCTCTAACTAGTAAACTGCTGGATGGTGTCCATCTCCATCCGTAAATAGTACACTGTTGGGTTGTGTCCATCTCCATCTGTAAATAGCACACTGTTGGATGGTGTCCATCTCCTCTGTAACTAGTACACTGTTGGGTATTGACCATCTCCATCTCTAACTAGTACACTGTTAGATGGTGTCCATCTCCATCCGTAAATAGTACACTGTTGGGTGGTGTCCATCTCCATCTGTAACTAGTACACTGTTGGATGGTGACCATCTCCATCAGTAACTAGTACTCTGTTGGATGGTATCCATCTCCACTTGTAGCTAGTACATTGTTGGGTGGTGTCCATATACATCTGTAACTAGTACACTTTTGGATGGTGTCCATCTCCATCCGTAAATAGTACACTGTTGGGTGGTGTCCATCTCCATCCGTAAATAGTACACTGTTGGGTGGTGTCCATCTCCATCTGTAACTAGTACACTGTTGGATGGTGTACATCTCCATCCGTAAATAGTACACTGTTGGGTGTGTCCATCTCCATCTGTAACTGGTACACTGTTGGATGGTGTCCATCCCTATCCGCATATAGTACACTGTAGGGTGGTGTCCATCTCCATCTGTAACTAGTGCACAGTTGGATGATGACCATCCCCATCTGTAACTAGTACACTGTTGGTTGGTGTCTACCTCCACCTGTAGCTAGTACATAGTTGGGTGGTGTCCATTTCCATCTGTAACGAGTACCTGTTGGATGGTGTCCATCTCCATCTCTAACTAGTACACTGTTCGATGGTGTCCACCTCCATCTGTAGTTAGTACATTGTTGGTTGGAGTCCATTTCCATCTGAAATTAATACACTGTTGGATGGTGTCAGTCTCTATCTGTAACTAGTACACTGTTGGATGGTGTCCATCTCCCTCTGTAACTAGTTCACTGTTGGATGGTCTCCATCTCCAATTGTATCTAGAACACTGTTCGATGGTGTCCATCTCCAACTGTAGCTAGTACACAGATGAGTGGTTTCCATCTCCATCTGTAACTAGTTGACTGTTGGATGGAGTCCATCTCCATCTGTAAATAGTACACTGTTGGATGGTGTCCGTCTCCATCTGTAACTAGTACACTGATGGGTGGTTTCCATCTCCATCTGTAACTAGTTGACTGTTGGATGGAGTCCAACTCCATCTGTAACTAGTACACTGTTGGATGGTGACCATCTCCATCTGTAACTACTTCACTGTTGGATGGATTCCATCTCCATCTGTAACTAGTACACTGTTGGATGGTGTCCACCACCATCTGTAACTAGTCACTGTTGGGTGGTGTCCATCTCCATCTGTAACTAGTACACTCTTGGGTGGTGTCCATATCCATCTGTAACTAGTACACTGTTGGGTGGTGTCCATCTCCATCTGTACATAGTACACTGTTGGGTGGTGTCCATCTCCATCTGTAACTAGTACACTGTTGGGTGGTGTCCATCTCCATCTGTACATAGTACACTGTTGGGTAGTGTCCATCTCCACCTGTAACTAGTACACTGTTGGGTGGTGTCCATCTCCATCTGTAAATAGTACACTGTTGGGTGGTGTCCATCTTCATCAGTAACTAGTACACTGTTGGGTGTATCCACCTCCATCTGTAAGTAGTTCACTGTTGGGTGGTGTCCATCTTCTTCTATAACTAGTACACTGTTGCGTGGTGTTCATCTCCATCTGTAGCTAGTACACAGTTGGGTGGTGACCATCTCCATCTGTAGCTAGTACACTTTTGGATGGTGTCCATCTTCATCTGAAACTAGTTGACTGTCGGATGGTGTCCATCTCCATCTGTAGCTAGTAAACTGTTGGGTGGTGACCATCTCCATCTGTAGCTAGTACACTGTTGGATGGTAACCATCTCCATCTGTAGCTAGTACACTGTTGGCTGGTGACCATCTCCTTCTAGAGCTTGTACACTGTTGTGTGGTGTCCATTTTCATCTGTAACTAGTTGACTGTTGGATGGTGTCCATCTCCATCTGTAGCTAGTAAACTGTTGGGTGGTGACCATCTCCATCTGTAGCTAGTACACTGTTGGATTGTGACCATCTCCATCTGTAACTAGTAGACTGTTGGGTGGTGACCATATCCATCAGTAACTGGTACACTCTTGGGTGGTGAACATCTCCATCTGTAACTAGTACACTGTTGGGTTTTGAACATCTCCATCTGTACCTTGTACACTGTTGGGTGGTGAACATCTCCATCTGGAACTAGTACACTGTTGGGTGGTGACCATCTCCATCTGTAACTAGTTCACTGTAGGGTGGTGTCCATCTCCATCTCTAACCAATACACTGTTGGGTGGTGTCCATCTCCATCTGTAACTAGTACACTGTTGGATGGTGTCCAACTCCATCTGTAACTAGTACACTGTCGGGTGGTGACCATCTCCATCAGTAGCTAGTAAACTGTTGGGTGGTGACCATCTCCATCTGTAGCTAGTACTCTGTTGGTTGGTGCCCATCTCCATCTGTATCTAGTACACCTTTGGGTGGTGTCCATCTCCATCGTTAACTAGTACACTATTGGGTGGTGTCCATATCCACCTGTAAGTAGTACACTGTTTGGTGGTGTCCATCTCCATCTGAAACTAGTTCAATGTTGGGTGGTGACAATCTCCATCTGTAGCTAGTACACTGTTGGGTGGTGTCCATCTCCTTCTAAAACTAGTACACTCTTGGGTGGTGACCATTTCCATCTGTAACTATTACACTGTTGGGTGGTGTCCATCTCCATCTGTAACTAGTTCACTGTTGGTTGGCGCCCATCTCCATCTGTAACTAATACACCGTTGGGTGTTGTCCATCTCCATCTGTAGCAAGTACACTGTTGGGTGGTGTCCATCTCCATCTGTAGCTAGTACTCTGTTGGTTGGTGCCCATCTCCATCTGTATCTAGTACACCTTTGGGTGGTGTCCATCTCCATCGTTAACTAGTACACTATTGGGTGGTGTCCATATCCACCTGTAAGTAGTACACTGTTTGGTGGTGTCCATCTCCATCTGAAACTAGTTCAATGTTGGCTGGTGACCATCTTCATCTGTAACTAGCACACTGTTGGGTGGTGACCATAACCATCTGTAGCTAGAGCACTGTTGTGTAGTGAGCATCTCCATCTGTACCTAGTACACTGTTGGGTGGTGACCATCTCCAACTGTAGCTAGTGCTCTGTTGGGTGGTGACCATCTCCATCTGTAGATTGTTCACTGTGGGGTGGTGACCATCTCAATCTGTAGCTAGTACACTGTTGGGTGGTGAACATCTCCATCTGTAACTAGTACACTGTTGGGTAGTGATCATCTCCATCTCTAACTAGTACACTGTTGGATGGTGTCCATCTTCATCCGTAAATAGTACACTCTTGGGTGGTGTCCATCTCCATCTGTAACTAGAACATTGTTGGGTGGTGACCATCTCCATCTGTAACTAGTACACTCTTGGGTATTGATCATCTCCATCTCTAACTAGTACACTGTTGGATGGTGTCCATCTCCATCCGTAAATAGTACACTGTTGGGTGGTGTCCATCTCCATCTGTAACTAGTTCACTGTTGGGTGGTGTCCATCTCCATCTGTAAATAGTACACTGCTGGGTGGTGTCCATCTCCACCTGTAACTAGTACACTGTTGGGTGGTGTCCATCTCCATCTGTAAATAGTACACTGTTGGGTGGTGTCCATCTCCATCTGTAACTAGTACACTGTTGGGTGTAACCATCTCCATCTGTAACTAGTTCACTGTTGGGTGGTGTCCATCTCCATCTGTAACTAGTACACTGTTGCGTGGTGTTCATCTCCATCTGTAGCTAGTACACTGTTGGGTGGTGACCATCTCCATCTGTAGCTAGTACACTTTTGGATGGTGTCCATCTTCATCTGTAACTAGTTGACTGTTGGATGGTGTCCATCTCCATCTGTAGCTAGTAAACTGTTGGGTGGTGACCATCTCCATCCTTAGCTAGTACACTGTTGGATGGTAACCATCTCCATCTGTAGCTAGTACACTGTTGGCTGGTGACCACCTCCTTCTGCAGCTTGTACACTGTTGGGTGGTGTCCATTTTCATCTGTAACTAGTTGATTGTTGGATGGTGTCCATCTCCATCTGTAGCTAGTAAACTGTTGGGTGGTGACCATCTCCATCTGTAGCTAGTACACTGTTGGATGGTGACCATCTCCATCTGTAACTAGTAGACTGTTGGGTGGTGACCATATCCATCTGTAACTGGTACACTCTTGGGTGGTGAACATCTCCATCTGTAACTAGTACACTGTTGGGTGGTGACCATCTCCATCTGTAACTTGTACACTGTTGGGTGGTGAACATCTCCATCTGGAACTAGTACACGGTTGGGTGGTGACCATCTCCATCTGTAACTAGTTCACGGTAGGGTGGTGTCAATCTCCATCTGTAACCAATACACTGTTGGGTGGTGTCCATCTCCATCTGTAACTAGTACACTGTTGGATGGTGTCCAATTCCATCTGTAACTAGTACACTGTCGGGTGGTGACCATCTCCATCAGTAGCTAGTAAACTGTTGGGTGGTGACCATCTCAATCTGTAACTAGTACACTCTTGGGTGGTGACCATTTCCATCTGTAACTAGTTCACTGTAGGGTGGTGTCAATCTCCATCTGTAACCAATACACTGTTGGGTGGTGTCCATCTCCATCTGTAACTAGTACACTGTTGGGTGGTGTCCATCTCCTTCTAAAACTAGTACACTCTTGGGTGGTGACCATTTCCATCTGTAACTATTACACTGTTGGGTGGTGTCCATCTCCATCTGTAACTAGTTCACTGTTGGTTGGCGCCCATCTCCATCTGTAACTAATACACCGTTGGGTGTTGTCCATCTCCATCTGTAGCAAGTACACTGTTGGGTGGTGTCCATCTCCATCTGTAGCTAGTACTCTGTTGCTTGGTGCCCATCTCCATCTGTATCTAGTACACCTTTGGGTGGTGTCCATCTCCATCGTTAACTAGTACACTATTGGGTGGTGTCCATATCCACCTGTAAGTAGTACACTGTTTGGTGGTGTCCATCTCCATCTGAAACTAGTTCAATGTTGGGTGGTGACCATCTCCATCTGTAACTAGCACACTGTTGGGTGGTGACCATAACCATCTGTAGCTAGAGCACTGTTGTGTAGTGAGCATCTCCATCTGTACCTAGTACACTGTTGGGTGGTGACCATCTCCAACTGTAGCTAGTGCTCTGTTGGGTGGTGACCATCTCCATCTGTAGATTGTGCACTGTGGGGTGGTGACCATCTCCATCTGTAGCTAGTACACTGTTGGGTGGTGAACATCTCCATCTGTAACTAGTACACTGTTGGGTAGTGATCATCTCCATCTCTAACTAGTACACTGTTGGATGGTGTCCATCTTCATCCGTAAATAGTACACTCTTGGGTGGTGTCCATCTCCATCTGTAATTAGAATATTTTTGGGTGGTGACCATCTCCATCTCTAACTAGTACACTGTTGGGTGGTGTCCATCTCCATCTGTAAATAGTACACTGTTGGGTGGTGTCCATCTCCATCAGTAACTAGTACACTGTTGGGTGTATCCACCTCCATCTGTAAGTAGTTCACTGTTGGGTGGTGTCCATCTTCTTCTATAACTAGTACACTGTTGCGTGGTGTTCATCTCCATCTGTAGCTAGTACACAGTTGGGTGGTGTTCATCTCCATCTGTAGCTAGTACACTTTTGGATGGTGTCCATCTTCATCTGTAACTAGTTGACTGTTGGATGGTGTCCATCTCCATCTGTAGCTAGTAAACTGTTGGGTGGTGACCATCTCCATCCTTAGCTAGTACACTGTTGGATGGTAACCATCTCCATCTGTAGCTAGTACACTGTTGGCTGGTGACCATCTCCTTCTGTAGCTTGTACACTGTTGGGTGAAGTCCATTTTCATCTGTAACTAGTTGATTGTTGGATGGTGTCCAGCTCCATCTGTAGCTAGTAAACTGTTGGGTGGTGACCATCTCCATCTGTAGCTAGTACACTGTTGGATGGTGACCATCTCCATCTGTTACTAGTAGACTGTTGGGTGGTGACCATATCCATCTGTAACTGGTACACTCTTGGGTGGTGAACATCTCCATCTGTAACTAGTACACTGTTGGGTGGTGACCATCTCCATCTGTAACTTGTACACTGTTGGGTGGTGAACATCTCCATCTGGAACTAGTACACGGTTGGGTGGTGACCATCTCCATCTGTAACTAGTTCACTGTAGGGTGGTGTCAATCTCCATCTGTAACCAATACACTGTTGGGTGGTGTCCATCTCCATCTGTAACTAGTACACTGTTGGATGGTGTCCAACTCCATCTGTAACTAGTACACTGTCGGGTGGTGACCATCTCCATCTGTAGCTAGTAAACTGTTGGGTGGTGACCATCTCCATCTGTAGCTAGTACTCTGTTGGTTGGTGCCCATCTCCATCTGTATCTAGTACACCTTTGGGTGGTGACCATCTCCATCGTTAACTAGTACACTATTGGGTGGTGTCCATATCCACCTGTAAGTAGTACACTGTTTGGTGGTGTCCATCTCCATCTGAAACTAGTTCAATGTTGGGTGGTGACAATCTCCATTTGTAGCTACTACACTGTTGGGTGGTGTCCATCTCCTTCTAAAACTAGTACACTCTTGGGTGGTGACCATTTCCATCTGTAACTATTACACTGTTGGGTGGTGTCCATCTCCATCTGTAACTAGTTCACTGTTGGTTGGCGCCCATCTCCATCTGTAACTAATACACCGTTGGGTGTTGTCCATCTCCATCTGTAGCAAGTACACTGTTGGGTGGTGTCCATCTTCATCTGTAGCTAGTACTCTGTTGGTTGGTGCCCATCTCCATCTGTATCTAGTACACCTTTGGGTGGTGTCCATCTCCATCGTTAACTAGTACACTATTGGGTGGTGTCCATATCCACCTTTAAGTAGTACACTGTTTGGTGGTGTCCATCTCCATCTGAAACTAGTTCAATGTTGGGTGGTGACCATCTTCATCTGTAACTAGCACACTGTTGGGTGGTGACCATAACCATCTGTAGCTAGAGCACTGTTGTGTAGTGAGCATCTCCATCTGTACCTAGTACACTGTTGGGTGGTGACCATCTCCAACTGTAGCTAGTGCTCTGTTGGGTGGTGACCATCTCCAACTGTAGATTGTGCACTGTGGGGTGGTGACCATCTCCATCTGTAGCTAGTACACTGTTGGGTGGTGAACATCTCCATCTGTAACTAGTACACTGTTGGGTAGTGATCATCTCCATCTCTAACTAGTACACTGTTGGATGGTGTCCATCTTCATCCGTAAATAGTACACTCTTGGGTGGTGTCCATCTCCATCTGTAACTAGAACATTGTTGGGTGGTGACCATCTCCATCTGTAACTAGTACACTCTTGGGTATTGATCATCTCCATCTCTAACTAGTACACTGTTGGATGGTGTCCATCTCCATCCGTAAATAGTACACTGTTGGTTGGTGTCCATCTCCATCTGTAACTAGTTCACTGTTGGGTGGTGTCCATCTCCATCTGTAAATAGTACACTGCTGGGTGGTGTCCATCTCCACCTGTAACTAGTACACTGTTGGGTGGTGTCCATCTCCATCTGTAAATAGTACACTGTTGGGTGGTGTCCATCTCTATCTGTAACTAGTTCACTGTTGGGTGTAAGCATCTCCATCTGTAACTAGTTCACTGTTGGGTGGTGTCCATCTCCATCTGTAACTAGTACACTGTTGCGTGGTGTTCATCTCCATCTGTAGCTAGTACACTGTTGGGTGGTGACCATCTCCATCTGTAGCTAGTACACTTTTGGATGGTGTCCATCTTCATCTGTAACTAGTTGACTGTTGGATGGTGTCCATCTCCATCTGTAGCTAGTAAACTGTTGGGTGATGACCATCTCCATCCTTAGCTAGTACACTGTTGGATGGTAACCATCTCCATCTGTAGCTAGTACACTGTTGGCTGGTGACCATCTCCTTCTGTAGCTTGTACACTGTTGGGTGGTGTCCATTTTCATCTGTAACTAGTTGATTGTTGGATGGTGTCCATCTCCATCTGTAGCTAGTAAACTGTTGGGTGGTGACCATCTCCATCTGTAGCTAGTACACTGTTGGATGGTGACCATCTCCATCTGTAACTAGTAGACTGTTGGGTGGTGACCATATCCATCTGTAACTGGTACACTCTTGGGTGGTGAACATCTCCATCTGTAACTAGTACACTGTTGGGTGGTGACCATCTCCATCTGTAACTTGTACACTGTTGGGTGGTGAACATCTCCATCTGGAACTAGTACACGGTTGGGTGGTGACCATCTCCATCTGTAACTAGTTCACTGTAGGGTGGTGTCAATCTCCATCTGCAACCAATACACTGTTGGGTGGTGTCCATCTCCATCTGTAACTAGTACACTGTTGGATGGTGTCCAACTCCATCTGTAACTAGTACACTGTCGGGTGGTGACCATCTCCATCAGTAGCTAGTAAACTGTTGGGTGGTGACCATCTCCATCTGTAACTAGTACACTCTTGGGTGGTGACCATTTCCATCTGTAACTAGTTCACTGTAGGGTGGTGTCAATCTCCATCTGTAACCAATACACTGTTGGGTGGTGTCCATCTCCATCTGTAACTAGTACACTGTTGGGTGGTGTCCATCTCCTTCTAAAACTAGTACACTCTTGGGTGGTGACCATTTCCACCTGTAACTATTACACTGTTGGGTGGTGTCCATCTCCATCTGTAACTAGTTCACTGTTGGTTGGCGCCCATCTCCATCTGTAACTAATACACCGTTGGGTGTTGTCCATCTCCATCTGTAGCAAGTACACTGTTGGGTGGTGTCCATCTCCATCTGTAGCTAGTACTCTGTTGGTTGGTGCCCATCTCCATCTGTATCTAGTACACCTTTGGGTGGTGTCCATCTCCATCGTTAACTAGTACACTATTATGTGGTGTCCATATCCACCTGTAAGTAGTACACTGTTTGGTGGTGTCCATCTCCATCTGAAACTAGTTCAATGTTGGGTGGTGACCATTTCCATCTGTAACTAGCACACTGTTGGGTGGTGACCATAACCATCTGTAGCTAGAGCACTGTTGTGTAGTGAGCATCTCCATCTGTACCTAGTACACTGTTGGGTGGTGACCATCTCCAACTGTAGCTAGTGCTCTGTTGGGTGGTGACCATCTCCATCAGTAGATTGTGCACTGTGGGGTGGTGACCATCTCCATCTGTAGCTAGTACACTGTTGGGTGGTGAACATCTCCATCTGTAACTAGTACACTGTTGGGTAGTGATCATCTCCATCTCTAACTAGTACACTGTTGGATGGTGTCCATCTTCATCCGTAAATAGTACACTCTTGGGTGGTGTCCATCTCCATCTGTAACTAGAACATTGTTGGGTGGTGACCATCTCCATCTGTAACTAGTACACTCTTGGGTATTGATCATCTCCATCTCTAACTAGTTCACTGTTGGATGGTGTCCATCTCCATCCGTAAATTGTACACTGTTGGGTGGTGTCCATCTCCATCTGTAACTAGTTCACTGTTGGGTGGTGTCCATCTCCATCTGTAAATAGTACACTGCTGGGTGGTGTCCATCTCCACCTGTATCTAGTACACTGTTGGGTGGAGTCCATCTCCATCTGTAAATAGTACACTGTTGGGTGGTGTCCATCTCCATCTGTAACTAGTACACTGTTGGGTGTAACCATCTCCATCTGTAACTAGTTCACTGTTGGGTGGTGTCCATCTCCATCTGTAACTAGTACACTGTTGCGTGGTGTTCATCTCCATCTGTAGCTAGTACACTGTTGGGTGGTGACCATCTCCATCTGTAGCTAGTACACTTTTGGATGGTGTCCATCTTCATCTGTAACTAGTTGACTGTTGGATGGTGTCCATCTCCATCTGTAGCTAGTAAACTGTTGGGTGGTGACCATCTCCATCCTTAGCTAGTACACTGTTGGATGGTAACCATCTCCATCTGTAGCTAGTACACTGTTGGCTGGTGACCATCTCCTTCTGTAGCTTGTACACTGTTGGGTGGTGTCCATTTTCATCTGTAACTAGTTGATTGTTGGATGGTGTCCATCTCCATCTGTAGCTAGTAAACTGTTGGGTGGTGACCATCTCCATCTGTAGCTAGTAAACTGTTGGATGGTGACCATCTCCATCTGTAACTAGTAGACTGTTGGGTGGTGACCATATCCATCTGTAACTGGTACACTCTTGGGTGGTGAACATCTCCATCTGTAACTAGTACACTGTTGGGTGGTGACCATCTCCATCTGTAACTTGTACACTGTTGGGTGGTGAACATCTCCATCTGGAACTAGTACACGGTTGGGTGGTGACCATCTCCATCTGTAACTAGTTCACTGTAGGGTGGTGTCAATCTCCATCTGTAACCAATACACTGTTGGGTGGTGTCCATCTCCATCTGTAACTAGTACACTGTTGGATGGTGTCCAACTCCATCTGTAACTAGTACACTGTTGGGTGGTGACCATCTCCATCAGTAGCTAGTAAACTGTTGGGTGGTGACCATCTCCATCTGTAACTAGTACACTCTTGGGTGGTGACCATTTCCATCTGTAACTAGTTCACTGTAGGGTGGTGTCAATCTCCATCTGTAACCAATACACTGTTGGGTGGTGTCCATCTCCATCTGTAACTAGTACACTGTTGGGTGGTGACCATCTCAATCTGTAACTAGTACACTCTTGGGTGGTGACCATTTCCATCTGTAACTAGTTCACTGTAGGGTGGTGTCAATCTCCATCTGTAACCAATACACTGTTGGGTGGTGTCCATCTCCATCTGTAACTAGTACACTGTTGGGTGGTGTCCATCTCCTTCTAAAACTAGTACACTCTTGGGTGGTGACCATTTCCATCTGTAACTATTACACTGTTGGGTGGTGTCCATCTCCATCTGTAACTAGTTCACTGTTGGTTGGCGCCCATCTCCATCTGTAACTAATACACCGTTGGGTGTTGTCCATCTCCATCTGTAGCAAGTTCACTGTTGGGTGGTGTCCATCTCCATCTGTAGCTAGTACTCTGTTGGTTGGTGCCCATCTCCATCTGTATCTAGTACACCTTTGGGTGGTGTCCATCTCCATCGTTAACTAGTACACTATTGGGTGGTGTCCATATCCACCTGTAAGTAGTACACTGTTTGGTGGTGTCCATCTCCATCTGAAACTAGTTCAATGTTGGGTGGTGACCATCTCCATCTGTAACTAGCACACTGTTGGGTGGTGACCATAACCATCTGTAGCTAGAGCACTGTTGTGTAGTGAGCATCTCCATCTGTACCTAGTACACTGTTGGGTGGTGACCATCTCCAACTGTAGCTAGTGCTCTGTTGGGTGGTGACCATCTCCATCTGTAGATTGTGCACTGTGGGGTGGTGACCATCTCCATCTGTAGCTAGTACACTGTTGGGTGGTGAACATCTCCATCTGTAACTAGTACACTGTTGGGTAGTGATCATCTCCATCTCTAACTAGTACACTGTTGGATGGTGTCCATCTTCATCCGTAAATAGTACACTCTTGGGTGGTGTCCATCTCCATCTGTAATTAGAATATTTTTGGGTGGTGACCATCTCCATCTCTAACTAGTACACTGTTGGGTGGTGTCCATCTCCATCTGTAAATAGTACACTGTTGGGTGGTGTCCATCTCCATCAGTAACTAGTACACTGTTGGGTGTATCCACCTCCATCTGTAAGTAGTTCACTGTTGGGTGGTGTCCATCTTCTTCTATAACTAGTACACTGTTGCGTGGTGTTCATCTCCATCTGTAGCTAGTACACAGTTGGGTGGTGTTCATCTCCATCTGTAGCTAGTACACTTTTGGATGGTGTCCATCTTCATCTGTAACTAGTTGACTGTTGGATGGTGTCCATCTCCATCTGTAGCTAGTAAACTGTTGGGTGGTGACCATCTCCATCCTTAGCTAGTACACTGTTGGATGGTAACCATCTCCATCTGTAGCTAGTACACTGTTGGCTGGTGACCATCTCCTTCTGTAGCTTGTACACTGTTGGGTGAAGTCCATTTTCATCTGTAACTAGTTGATTGTTGGATGGTGTCCAGCTCCATCTGTAGCTAGTAAACTGTTGGGTGGTGACCATCTCCATCTGTAGCTAGTACACTGTTGGATGGTGACCATCTCCATCTGTTACTAGTAGACTGTTGGGTGGTGACCATATCCATCTGTAACTGGTACACTCTTGGGTGGTGAACATCTCCATCTGTAACTAGTACACTGTTGGGTGGTGACCATCTCCATCTGTAACTTGTACACTGTTGGGTGGTGAACATCTCCATCTGGAACTAGTACACGGTTGGGTGGTGACCATCTCCATCTGTAACTAGTTCACTGTAGGGTGGTGTCAATCTCCATCTGTAACCAATACACTGTTGGGTGGTGTCCATCTCCATCTGTAACTAGTACACTGTTGGATGGTGTCCAACTCCATCTGTAACTAGTACACTGTCGGGTGGTGACCATCTCCATCTGTAGCTAGTAAACTGTTGGGTGGTGACCATCTCCATCTGTAGCTAGTACTCTGTTGGTTGGTGCCCATCTCCATCTGTATCTAGTACACCTTTGGGTGGTGACCATCTCCATCGTTAACTAGTACACTATTGGGTGGTGTCCATATCCACCTGTAAGTAGTACACTGTTTGGTGGTGTCCATCTCCATCTGAAACTAGTTCAATGTTGGGTGGTGACAATCTCCATTTGTAGCTAGTACACTGTTGGGTGGTGTCCATCTCCTTCTAAAACTAGTACACTCTTGGGTGGTGACCATTTCCATCTGTAACTATTACACTGTTGGGTGGTGTCCATCTCCATCTGTAACTAGTTCACTGTTGGTTGGCGCCCATCTCCATCTGTAACTAATACACCGTTGGGTGTTGTCCATCTCCATCTGTAGCAAGTACACTGTTGGGTGGTGTCCATCTTCATCTGTAGCTAGTACTCTGTTGGTTGGTGCCCATCTCCATCTGTATCTAGTACACCTTTGGGTGGTGTCCATCTCCATCGTTAACTAGTACACTATTGGGTGGTGTCCATATCCACCTTTAAGTAGTACACTGTTTGGTGGTGTCCATCTCCATCTGAAACTAGTTCAATGTTGGGTGGTGACCATCTCCATCTGTAACTAGCACACTGTTGGGTGGTGACCATAACCATCTGTAGCTAGAGCACTGTTGTGTAGTGAGCATCTCCATCTGTACCTAGTACACTGTTGGGTGGTGACCATCTCCAACTGTAGCTAGTGCTCTGTTGGGTGGTGACCATCTCCAACTGTAGATTGTGCACTGTGGGGTGGTGACCATCTCCATCTGTAGCTAGTACACTGTTGGGTGGTGAACATCTCCATCTGTAACTAGTACACTGTTGGGTAGTGATCATCTCCATCTCTAACTAGTACACTGTTGGATGGTGTCCATCTTCATCCGTAAATAGTACACTCTTGGGTGGTGTCCATCTCCATCTGTAACTAGAACATTGTTGGGTGGGGACCATCTCCATCTGTAACTAGTACACTCTTGGGTATTGATCATCTCCATCTCTAACTAGTACACTGTTGGATGGTGTCCATCTCCATCCGTAAATAGTACACTGTTGGTTGGTGTCCATCTCCATCTGTAACTAGTTCACTGTTGGGTGGTGTCCATCTCCATCTGTAAAGAGTACACTGCTGGGTGGTGTCCATCTCCACCTGTAACTAGTACACTGTTGGGTGGTGTCCATCTCCATCTGTAAATAGTACACTGTTGGGTGGTGTCCATCTCTATCTGTAACTAGTTCACTGTTGGGTGTAAGCATCTCCATCTGTAACTAGTTCACTGTTGGGTGGTGTCCATCACCATCTGTAACTAGTACACTGTTGCGTGGTGTTCATCTCCATCTGTAGCTAGTACACTGTTGGATGGTGACCATCTCCATCTGTTACTAGTAGACTGTTGGGTGGTGACCATCTCCATCTGTAACTAGTACACTGTTGCGTGGTGTTCATCTCCATCTGTAGCTAGTACACTGTTGGGTGGTGACCATCTCCATCTGTAGCTAGTACACTTTTGGATGGTGTCCATCTTCATCTGTAACTAGTTGACTGTTGGATGGTGTCCATCTCCATCTGTAGCTAGTAAACTGTTGGGTGATGACCATCTCCATCCTTAGCTAGTACACTGTTGGATGGTAACCATCTCCATCTGTAGCTAGTACACTGTTGGCTGGTGACCATCTCCTTCTGTAGCTTGTACACTGTTGGGTGGTGTCCATTTTCATCTGTAACTAGTTGATTGTTGGATGGTGTCCATCTCCATCTGTAGCTAGTAAACTGTTGGGTGGTGACCATCTCCATCTGTAGCTAGTACACTGTTGGATGGTGACCATCTCCATCTGTAACTAGTAGACTGTTGGGTGGTGACCATATCCATCTGTAACTGGTACACTCTTGGGTGGTGAACATCTCCATCTGTAACTAGTACACTGTTGGGTGGTGACCATCTCCATCTGTAACTTGTACACTGTTGGGTGGTGAACATCTCCATCTGGAACTAGTACACGGTTGGGTGGTGACCATCTCCATCTGTAACTAGTTCACTGTAGGGTGGTGTCAATCTCCATCTGCAACCAATACACTGTTGGGTGGTGTCCATCTCCATCTGTAACTAGTACACTGTTGGATGGTGTCCAACTCCATCTGTAACTAGTACACTGTCGGGTGGTGACCATCTCCATCAGTAGCTAGTAAACTGTTGGGTGGTGACCATCTCCATCTGTAACTAGTACACTCTTGGGTGGTGACCATTTCCATCTGTAACTAGTTCACTGTAGGGTGGTGTCAATCTCCATCTGTAACCAATACACTGTTGGGTGGTGTCCATCTCCATCTGTAACTAGTACACTGTTGGGTGGTGTCCATCTCCTTCTAAAACTAGTACACTCTTGGGTGGTGACCATTTCCATCTGTAACTATTACACTGTTGGGTGGTGTCCATCTCCATCTGTAACTAGTTCACTGTTGGTTGGCGCCCATCTCCATCTGTAACTAATACACCGTTGGGTGTTGTCCATCTCCATCTGTAGCAAGTACACTGTTGGGTGGTGTCCATCTCCATCTGTAGCTAGTACTCTGTTGGTTGGTGCCCATCTCCATCTGTATCTAGTACACCTTTGGGTGGTGTCCATCTCCATCGTTAACTAGTACACTATTATGTGGTGTCCATATCCACCTGTAAGTAGTACACTGTTTGGTGGTGTCCATCTCCATCTGAAACTAGTTCAATGTTGGGTGGTGACCATTTCCATCTGTAACTAGCACACTGTTGGGTGGTGACCATAACCATCTGTAGCTAGAGCACTGTTGTGTAGTGAGCATCTCCATCTGTACCTAGTACACTGTTGGGTGGTGACCATCTCCAACTGTAGCTAGTGCTCTGTTGGGTGGTGACCATCTCCATCAGTAGATTGTGCACTGTGGGGTGGTGACCATCTCCATCTGTAGCTAGTACACTGTTGGGTGGTGAACATCTCCATCTGTAACTAGTACACTGTTGGGTAGTGATCATCTCCATCTCTAACTAGTACACTGTTGGATGGTGTCCATCTTCATCCGTAAATAGTACACTCTTGGGTGGTGTCCATCTCCATCTGTAACAAGAACATTGTTGGGTGGTGACCATCTCCATCTGTAACTAGTACACTCTTGGGTATTGATCATCTCCATCTCTAACTAGTTCACTGTTGGATGGTGTCCATCTCCATCCGTAAATTGTACACTGTTGGGTGGTGTCCATCTCCATCTGTAACTAGTTCACTGTTGGGTGGTGTCCATCTCCATCTGTAAATAGTACACTGCTGGGTGGTGTCCATCTCCACCTGTATCTAGTACACTGTTGGGTGGAGTCCATCTCCATCTGTAAATAGTACACTGTTGGGTGGTGTCCATCTCCATCTGTAACTAGTACACTGTTGGGTGTAACCATCTCCATCTGTAACTAGTTCACTGTTGGGTGGTGTCCATCTCCATCTGTAACTAGTACACTGTTGCGTGGTGTTCATCTCCATCTGTAGCTAGTACACTGTTGGGTGGTGACCATCTCCATCTGTAGCTAGTACACTTTTGGATGGTGTCCATCTTCATCTGTAACTAGTTGACTGTTGGATGGTGTCCATCTCCATCTGTAGCTAGTAAACTGTTGGGTGGTGACCATCTCCATCCTTAGCTAGTACACTGTTGGATGGTAACCATCTCCATCTGTAGCTAGTACACTGTTGGCTGGTGACCATCTCCTTCTGTAGCTTGTACACTGTTGGGTGGTGTCCATTTTCATCTGTAACTAGTTGATTGTTGGATGGTGTCCATCTCCATCTGTAGCTAGTAAACTGTTGGGTGGTGACCATCTCCATCTGTAGCTAGTAAACTGTTGGATGGTGACCATCTCCATCTGTAACTAGTAGACTGTTGGGTGGTGACCATATCCATCTGTAACTGGTACACTCTTGGGTGGTGAACATCTCCATCTGTAACTAGTACACTGTTGGGTGGTGACCATCTCCATCTGTAACTTGTACACTGTTGGGTGGTGAACATCTCCATCTGGAACTAGTACACGGTTGGGTGGTGACCATCTCCATCTGTAACTAGTTCACTGTAGGGTGGTGTCAATCTCCATCTGTAACCAATACACTGTTGGGTGGTGTCCATCTCCATCTGTAACTAGTACACTGTTGGATGGTGTCCAACTCCATCTGTAACTAGTACACTGTTGGGTGGTGACCATCTCCATCAGTAGCTAGTAAACTGTTGGGTGGTGACCATCTCCATCTGTAACTAGTACACTCTTGGGTGGTGACCATTTCCATCTGTAACTAGTTCACTGTAGGGTGGTGTCAATCTCCATCTGTAACCAATACACTGTTGGGTGGTGTCCATCTCCATCTGTAACTAGTACACTGTTGGGTGGTGACCATCTCAATCTGTAACTAGTACACTCTTGGGTGGTGACCATTTCCATCTGTAACTAGTTCACTGTAGGGTGGTGTCAATCTCCATCTGTAACCAATACACTGTTGGGTGGTGTCCATCTCCATCTGTAACTAGTACACTGTTGGGTGGTGTCCATCTCCTTCTAAAACTAGTACACTCTTGGGTGGTGACCATTTCCATCTGTAACTATTACACTGTTGGGTGGTGTCCATCTCCATCTGTAACTAGTTCACTGTTGGTTGGCGCCCATCTCCATCTGTAACTAATACACCGTTGGGTGTTGTCCATCTCCATCTGTAGCAAGTTCACTGTTGGGTGGTGTCCATCTCCATCTGTAGCTAGTACTCTGTTGGTTGGTGCCCATCTCCATCTGTATCTAGTACACCTTTGGGTGGTGTCCATCTCCATCGTTAACTAGTACACTATTGGGTGGTGTCCATATCCACCTGTAAGTAGTACACTGTTTGGTGGTGTCCATCTCCATCTGAAACTAGTTCAATGTTGGGTGGTGACCATCTCCATCTGTAACTAGCACACTGTTGGGTGGTGACCATAACCATCTGTAGCTAGAGCACTGTTGTGTAGTGAGCATCTCCATCTGTACCTAGTACACTGTTGGGTGGTGACCATCTCCAACTGTAGCTAGTGCTCTGTTGGGTGGTGACCATCTCCATCTGTAGATTGTGCACTGTGGGGTGGTGACCATCTCCATCTGTAGCTAGTACACTGTTGGGTGGTGAACATCTCCATCTGTAACTAGTACACTGTTGGGTAGTGATCATCTCCATCTCTAACTAGTACACTGTTGGATGGTGTCCATCTTCATCCGTAAATAGTACACTCTTGGGTGGTGTCCATCTCCATCTGTAATTAGAATATTTTTGGGTGGTGACCATCTCCATCTCTAACTAGTACACTGTTGGGTGGTGTCCATCTCCATCTGTAAATAGTACACTGTTGGGTGGTGTCCATCTCCATCAGTAACTAGTACACTGTTGGGTGTATCCACCTCCATCTGTAAGTAGTTCACTGTTGGGTGGTGTCCATCTTCTTCTATAACTAGTACACTGTTGCGTGGTGTTCATCTCCATCTGTAGCTAGTACACAGTTGGGTGGTGTTCATCTCCATCTGTAGCTAGTACACTTTTGGATGGTGTCCATCTTCATCTGTAACTAGTTGACTGTTGGATGGTGTCCATCTCCATCTGTAGCTAGTAAACTGTTGGGTGGTGACCATCTCCATCCTTAGCTAGTACACTGTTGGATGGTAACCATCTCCATCTGTAGCTAGTACACTGTTGGCTGGTGACCATCTCCTTCTGTAGCTTGTACACTGTTGGGTGAAGTCCATTTTCATCTGTAACTAGTTGATTGTTGGATGGTGTCCAGCTCCATCTGTAGCTAGTAAACTGTTGGGTGGTGACCATCTCCATCTGTAGCTAGTACACTGTTGGATGGTGACCATCTCCATCTGTTACTAGTAGACTGTTGGGTGGTGACCATATCCATCTGTAACTGGTACACTCTTGGGTGGTGAACATCTCCATCTGTAACTAGTACACTGTTGGGTGGTGACCATCTCCATCTGTAACTTGTACACTGTTGGGTGGTGAACATCTCCATCTGGAACTAGTACACGGTTGGGTGGTGACCATCTCCATCTGTAACTAGTTCACTGTAGGGTGGTGTCAATCTCCATCTGTAACCAATACACTGTTGGGTGGTGTCCATCTCCATCTGTAACAAGTACACTGTTGGATGGTGTCCAACTCCATCTGTAACTAGTACACTGTCGGGTGGTGACCATCTCCATCTGTAGCTAGTAAACTGTTGGGTGGTGACCATCTCCATCTGTAGCTAGTACTCTGTTGGTTGGTGCCCATCTCCATCTGTATCTAGTACACCTTTGGGTGGTGACCATCTCCATCGTTAACTAGTACACTATTGGGTGGTGTCCATATCCACCTGTAAGTAGTACACTGTTTGGTGGTGTCCATCTCCATCTGAAACTAGTTCAATGTTGGGTGGTGACAATCTCCATTTGTAGCTAGTACACTGTTGGGTGGTGTCCATCTCCTTCTAAAACTAGTACACTCTTGGGTGGTGACCATTTCCATCTGTAACTATTACACTGTTGGGTGGTGTCCATCTCCATCTGTAACTAGTTCACTGTTGGTTGGCGCCCATCTCCATCTGTAACTAATACACCGTTGGGTGTTGTCCATCTCCATCTGTAGCAAGTACACTGTTGGGTGGTGTCCATCTTCATCTGTAGCTAGTACTCTGTTGGTTGGTGCCCATCTCCATCTGTATCTAGTACACCTTTGGGTGGTGTCCATCTCCATCGTTAACTAGTACACTATTGGGTGGTGTCCATATCCACCTTTAAGTAGTACACTGTTTGGTGGTGTCCATCTCCATCTGAAACTAGTTCAATGTTGGGTGGTGACCATCTCCATCTGTAACTAGCACACTGTTGGGTGGTGACCATAACCATCTGTAGCTAGAGCACTGTTGTGTAGTGAGCATCTCCATCTGTACCTAGTACACTGTTGGGTGGTGACCATCTCCAACTGTAGCTAGTGCTCTGTTGGGTGGTGACCATCTCCAACTGTAGATTGTGCACTGTGGGGTGGTGACCATCTCCATCTGTAGCTAGTACACTGTTGGGTGGTGAACATCTCCATCTGTAACTAGTACACTGTTGGGTAGTGATCATCTCCATCTCTAACTAGTACACTGTTGGATGGTGTCCATCTTCATCCGTAAATAGTACACTCTTGGGTGGTGTCCATCTCCATCTGTAACTAGAACATTGTTGGGTGGGGACCATCTCCATCTGTAACTAGTACACTCTTGGGTATTGATCATCTCCATCTCTAACTAGTACACTGTTGGATGGTGTCCATCTCCATCCGTAAATAGTACACTGTTGGTTGGTGTCCATCTCCATCTGTAACTAGTTCACTGTTGGGTGGTGTCCATCTCCATCTGTAAATAGTACACTGCTGGGTGGTGTCCATCTCCACCTGTAACTAGTACACTGTTGGGTGGTGTCCATCTCCATCTGTAAATAGTACACTGTTGGGTGGTGTCCATCTCTATCTGTAACTAGTTCACTGTTGGGTGTAAGCATCTCCATCTGTAACTAGTTCACTGTTGGGTGGTGTCCATCACCATCTGTAACTAGTACACTGTTGCGTGGTGTTCATCTCCATCTGTAGCTAGTACACTGTTGGGTGGTGACCATCTCCATCTGTAGCTAGTACACTTTTGGATGGTGTGCATCTTCATCTGTAACTAGTTGACTGTTGGATGGTGTCCATCTCCATCTGTAGCTAGTAAACTGTTGGGTGATGACCATCTCCATCCTTAGCTAGTACACTGTTGGATGGTAACCATCTCCATCTGTAGCTAGTACACTGTTGGCTGGTGACCATCTCCTTCTGTAGCTTGTACACTGTTGGGTGGTGTCCATTTTCATCTGTAACTAGTTGATTGTTGGATGGTGTCCATCTCCATCTGTAGCTAGTAAACTGTTGGGTGGTGACCATCTCCATCTGTAGCTAGTACACTGTTGGATGGTGACCATCTCCATCTGTTACTAGTAGACTGTTGGGTGGTGACCATATCCATCTGTAACTGGTACACTCTTGGGTGGTGAACATCTCCATCTGTAACTAGTACACTGTTGGGTGGTGACCATCTCCATCTGTAACTTGTACACTGTTGGGTGGTGAACATCTCCATCTGGAACTAGTACACGGTTGGGTGGTGACCATCTCCATCTGTAACTAGTTCACTGTAGGGTGGTGTCAATCTCCATCTGTAACCAATACACTGTTGGGTGGTGTCCATCTCCATCTGTAACTAGTACACTGTTGGATGGTGTCCAACTCCATCTGTAACTAGTACACTGTCGGGTGGTGACCATCTCCATCTGTAGCTAGTAAACTGTTGGGTGGTGACCATCTCCATCTGTAGCTAGTACTCTGTTGGTTGGTGCCCATCTCCATCTGTATCTAGTACACCTTTGGGTGGTGACCATCTCCATCGTTAACTAGTACACTATTGGGTGGTGTCCATATCCACCTGTAAGTAGTACACTGTTTGGTGGTGTCCATCTCCATCTGAAACTAGTTCAATGTTGGGTGGTGACAATCTCCATTTGTAGCTAGTACACTGTTGGGTGGTGTCCATCTCCTTCTAAAACTAGTACACTCTTGGGTGGTGACCATTTCCATCTGTAACTATTACACTGTTGGGTGGTGTCCATCTCCATCTGTAACTAGTTCACTGTTGGTTGGCGCCCATCTCCATCTGTAACTAATACACCGTTGGGTGTTGTCCATCTCCATCTGTAGCAAGTACACTGTTGGGTGGTGTCCATCTTCATCTGTAGCTAGTACTCTGTTGGTTGGTGCCCATCTCCATCTGTATCTAGTACACCTTTGGGTGGTGTCCATCTCCATCGTTAACTAGTACACTATTGGGTGGTGTCCATATCCACCTTTAAGTAGTACACTGTTTGGTGGTGTCCATCTCCATCTGAAACTAGTTCAATGTTGGGTGGTGACCATCTCCATCTGTAACTAGCACACTGTTGGGTGGTGACCATAACCATCTGTAGCTAGAGCACTGTTGTGTAGTGAGCATCTCCATCTGTACCTAGTACACTGTTGGGTGGTGACCATCTCCAACTGTAGCTAGTGCTCTGTTGGGTGGTGACCATCTCCAACTGTAGATTGTGCACTGTGGGGTGGTGACCATCTCCATCTGTAGCTAGTACACTGTTGGGTGGTGAACATCTCCATCTGTAACTAGTACACTGTTGGGTAGTGATCATCTCCATCTCTAACTAGTACACTGTTGGATGGTGTCCATCTTCATCCGTAAATAGTACACTCTTGGGTGGTGTCCATCTCCATCTGTAACTAGAACATTGTTGGGTGGGGACCATCTCCATCTGTAACTAGTACACTCTTGGGTATTGATCATCTCCATCTCTAACTAGTACACTGTTGGATGGTGTCCATCTCCATCCGTAAATAGTACACTGTTGGTTGGTGTCCATCTCCATCTGTAACTAGTTCACTGTTGGGTGGTGTCCATCTCCATCTGTAAAGAGTACACTGCTGGGTGGTGTCCATCTCCACCTGTAACTAGTACACTGTTGGGTGGTGTCCATCTCCATCTGTAAATAGTACACTGTTGGGTGGTGTCCATCTCTATCTGTAACTAGTTCACTGTTGGGTGTAAGCATCTCCATCTGTAACTAGTTCACTGTTGGGTGGTGTCCATCACCATCTGTAACTAGTACACTGTTGCGTGGTGTTCATCTCCATCTGTAGCTAGTACACTGTTGGATGGTGACCATCTCCATCTGTTACTAGTAGACTGTTGGGTGGTGACCATCTCCATCTGTAACTAGTACACTGTTGCGTGGTGTTCATCTCCATCTGTAGCTAGTACACTGTTGGGTGGTGACCATCTCCATCTGTAGCTAGTACACTTTTGGATGGTGTCCATCTTCATCTGTAACTAGTTGACTGTTGGATGGTGTCCATCTCCATCTGTAGCTAGTAAACTGTTGGGTGATGACCATCTCCATCCTTAGCTAGTACACTGTTGGATGGTAACCATCTCCATCTGTAGCTAGTACACTGTTGGCTGGTGACCATCTCCTTCTGTAGCTTGTACACTGTTGGGTGGTGTCCATTTTCATCTGTAACTAGTTGATTGTTGGATGGTGTCCATCTCCATCTGTAGCTAGTAAACTGTTGGGTGGTGACCATCTCCATCTGTAGCTAGTACACTGTTGGATGGTGACCATCTCCATCTGTAACTAGTAGACTGTTGGGTGGTGACCATATCCATCTGTAACTGGTACACTCTTGGGTGGTGAACATCTCCATCTGTAACTAGTACACTGTTGGGTGGTGACCATCTCCATCTGTAACTTGTACACTGTTGGGTGGTGAACATCTCCATCTGGAACTAGTACACGGTTGGGTGGTGACCATCTCCATCTGTAACTAGTTCACTGTAGGGTGGTGTCAATCTCCATCTGCAACCAATACACTGTTGGGTGGTGTCCATCTCCATCTGTAACTAGTACACTGTTGGATGGTGTCCAACTCCATCTGTAACTAGTACACTGTCGGGTGGTGACCATCTCCATCAGTAGCTAGTAAACTGTTGGGTGGTGACCATCTCCATCTGTAACTAGTACACTCTTGGGTGGTGACCATTTCCATCTGTAACTAGTTCACTGTAGGGTGGTGTCAATCTCCATCTGTAACCAATACACTGTTGGGTGGTGTCCATCTCCATCTGTAACTAGTACACTGTTGGGTGGTGTCCATCTCCTTCTAAAACTAGTACACTCTTGGGTGGTGACCATTTCCATCTGTAACTATTACACTGTTGGGTGGTGTCCATCTCCATCTGTAACTAGTTCACTGTTGGTTGGCGCCCATCTCCATCTGTAACTAATACACCGTTGGGTGTTGTCCATCTCCATCTGTAGCAAGTACACTGTTGGGTGGTGTCCATCTCCATCTGTAGCTAGTACTCTGTTGGTTGGTGCCCATCTCCATCTGTATCTAGTACACCTTTGGGTGGTGTCCATCTCCATCGTTAACTAGTACACTATTATGTGGTGTCCATATCCACCTGTAAGTAGTACACTGTTTGGTGGTGTCCATCTCCATCTGAAACTAGTTCAATGTTGGGTGGTGACCATTTCCATCTGTAACTAGCACACTGTTGGGTGGTGACCATAACCATCTGTAGCTAGAGCACTGTTGTGTAGTGAGCATCTCCATCTGTACCTAGTACACTGTTGGGTGGTGACCATCTCCAACTGTAGCTAGTGCTCTGTTGGGTGGTGACCATCTCCATCAGTAGATTGTGCACTGTGGGGTGGTGACCATCTCCATCTGTAGCTAGTACACTGTTGGGTGGTGAACATCTCCATCTGTAACTAGTACACTGTTGGGTAGTGATCATCTCCATCTCTAACTAGTACACTGTTGGATGGTGTCCATCTTCATCCGTAAATAGTACACTCTTGGGTGGTGTCCATCTCCATCTGTAACAAGAACATTGTTGGGTGGTGACCATCTCCATCTGTAACTAGTACACTCTTGGGTATTGATCATCTCCATCTCTAACTAGTTCACTGTTGGATGGTGTCCATCTCCATCCGTAAATTGTACACTGTTGGGTGGTGTCCATCTCCATCTGTAACTAGTTCACTGTTGGGTGGTGTCCATCTCCATCTGTAAATAGTACACTGCTGGGTGGTGTCCATCTCCACCTGTATCTAGTACACTGTTGGGTGGAGTCCATCTCCATCTGTAAATAGTACACTGTTGGGTGGTGTCCATCTCCATCTGTAACTAGTACACTGTTGGGTGTAACCATCTCCATCTGTAACTAGTTCACTGTTGGGTGGTGTCCATCTCCATCTGTAACTAGTACACTGTTGCGTGGTGTTCATCTCCATCTGTAGCTAGTACACTGTTGGGTGGTGACCATCTCCATCTGTAGCTAGTACACTTTTGGATGGTGTCCATCTTCATCTGTAACTAGTTGACTGTTGGATGGTGTCCATCTCCATCTGTAGCTAGTAAACTGTTGGGTGGTGACCATCTCCATCCTTAGCTAGTACACTGTTGGATGGTAACCATCTCCATCTGTAGCTAGTACACTGTTGGCTGGTGACCATCTCCTTCTGTAGCTTGTACACTGTTGGGTGGTGTCCATTTTCATCTGTAACTAGTTGATTGTTGGATGGTGTCCATCTCCATCTGTAGCTAGTAAACTGTTGGGTGGTGACCATCTCCATCTGTAGCTAGTAAACTGTTGGATGGTGACCATCTCCATCTGTAACTAGTAGACTGTTGGGTGGTGACCATATCCATCTGTAACTGGTACACTCTTGGGTGGTGAACATCTCCATCTGTAACTAGTACACTGTTGGGTGGTGACCATCTCCATCTGTAACTTGTACACTGTTGGGTGGTGAACATCTCCATCTGGAACTAGTACACGGTTGGGTGGTGACCATCTCCATCTGTAACTAGTTCACTGTAGGGTGGTGTCAATCTCCATCTGTAACCAATACACTGTTGGGTGGTGTCCATCTCCATCTGTAACTAGTACACTGTTGGATGGTGTCCAACTCCATCTGTAACTAGTACACTGTTGGGTGGTGACCATCTCCATCAGTAGCTAGTAAACTGTTGGGTGGTGACCATCTCCATCTGTAACTAGTACACTCTTGGGTGGTGACCATTTCCATCTGTAACTAGTTCACTGTAGGGTGGTGTCAATCTCCATCTGTAACCAATACACTGTTGGGTGGTGTCCATCTCCATCTGTAACTAGTACACTGTTGGGTGGTGACCATCTCAATCTGTAACTAGTACACTCTTGGGTGGTGACCATTTCCATCTGTAACTAGTTCACTGTAGGGTGGTGTCAATCTCCATCTGTAACCAATACACTGTTGGGTGGTGTCCATCTCCATCTGTAACTAGTACACTGTTGGGTGGTGTCCATCTCCTTCTAAAACTAGTACACTCTTGGGTGGTGACCATTTCCATCTGTAACTATTACACTGTTGGGTGGTGTCCATCTCCATCTGTAACTAGTTCACTGTTGGTTGGCGCCCATCTCCATCTGTAACTAATACACCGTTGGGTGTTGTCCATCTCCATCTGTAGCAAGTTCACTGTTGGGTGGTGTCCATCTCCATCTGTAGCTAGTACTCTGTTGGTTGGTGCCCATCTCCATCTGTATCTAGTACACCTTTGGGTGGTGTCCATCTCCATCGTTAACTAGTACACTATTGGGTGGTGTCCATATCCACCTGTAAGTAGTACACTGTTTGGTGGTGTCCATCTCCATCTGAAACTAGTTCAATGTTGGGTGGTGACCATCTCCATCTGTAACTAGCACACTGTTGGGTGGTGACCATAACCATCTGTAGCTAGAGCACTGTTGTGTAGTGAGCATCTCCATCTGTACCTAGTACACTGTTGGGTGGTGACCATCTCCAACTGTAGCTAGTGCTCTGTTGGGTGGTGACCATCTCCATCTGTAGATTGTGCACTGTGGGGTGGTGACCATCTCCATCTGTAGCTAGTACACTGTTGGGTGGTGAACATCTCCATCTGTAACTAGTACACTGTTGGGTAGTGATCATCTCCATCTCTAACTAGTACACTGTTGGATGGTGTCCATCTTCATCCGTAAATAGTACACTCTTGGGTGGTGTCCATCTCCATCTGTAATTAGAATATTTTTGGGTGGTGACCATCTCCATCTCTAACTAGTACACTGTTGGGTGGTGTCCATCTCCATCTGTAAATAGTACACTGTTGGGTGGTGTCCATCTCCATCAGTAACTAGTACACTGTTGGGTGTATCCACCTCCATCTGTAAGTAGTTCACTGTTGGGTGGTGTCCATCTTCTTCTATAACTAGTACACTGTTGCGTGGTGTTCATCTCCATCTGTAGCTAGTACACAGTTGGGTGGTGTTCATCTCCATCTGTAGCTAGTACACTTTTGGATGGTGTCCATCTTCATCTGTAACTAGTTGACTGTTGGATGGTGTCCATCTCCATCTGTAGCTAGTAAACTGTTGGGTGGTGACCATCTCCATCCTTAGCTAGTACACTGTTGGATGGTAACCATCTCCATCTGTAGCTAGTACACTGTTGGCTGGTGACCATCTCCTTCTGTAGCTTGTACACTGTTGGGTGAAGTCCATTTTCATCTGTAACTAGTTGATTGTTGGATGGTGTCCAGCTCCATCTGTAGCTAGTAAACTGTTGGGTGGTGACCATCTCCATCTGTAGCTAGTACACTGTTGGATGGTGACCATCTCCATCTGTTACTAGTAGACTGTTGGGTGGTGACCATATCCATCTGTAACTGGTACACTCTTGGGTGGTGAACATCTCCATCTGTAACTAGTACACTGTTGGGTGGTGACCATCTCCATCTGTAACTTGTACACTGTTGGGTGGTGAACATCTCCATCTGGAACTAGTACACGGTTGGGTGGTGACCATCTCCATCTGTAACTAGTTCACTGTAGGGTGGTGTCAATCTCCATCTGTAACCAATACACTGTTGGGTGGTGTCCATCTCCATCTGTAACAAGTACACTGTTGGATGGTGTCCAACTCCATCTGTAACTAGTACACTGTCGGGTGGTGACCATCTCCATCTGTAGCTAGTAAACTGTTGGGTGGTGACCATCTCCATCTGTAGCTAGTACTCTGTTGGTTGGTGCCCATCTCCATCTGTATCTAGTACACCTTTGGGTGGTGACCATCTCCATCGTTAACTAGTACACTATTGGGTGGTGTCCATATCCACCTGTAAGTAGTACACTGTTTGGTGGTGTCCATCTCCATCTGAAACTAGTTCAATGTTGGGTGGTGACAATCTCCATTTGTAGCTAGTACACTGTTGGGTGGTGTCCATCTCCTTCTAAAACTAGTACACTCTTGGGTGGTGACCATTTCCATCTGTAACTATTACACTGTTGGGTGGTGTCCATCTCCATCTGTAACTAGTTCACTGTTGGTTGGCGCCCATCTCCATCTGTAACTAATACACCGTTGGGTGTTGTCCATCTCCATCTGTAGCAAGTACACTGTTGGGTGGTGTCCATCTTCATCTGTAGCTAGTACTCTGTTGGTTGGTGCCCATCTCCATCTGTATCTAGTACACCTTTGGGTGGTGTCCATCTCCATCGTTAACTAGTACACTATTGGGTGGTGTCCATATCCACCTTTAAGTAGTACACTGTTTGGTGGTGTCCATCTCCATCTGAAACTAGTTCAATGTTGGGTGGTGACCATCTCCATCTGTAACTAGCACACTGTTGGGTGGTGACCATAACCATCTGTAGCTAGAGCACTGTTGTGTAGTGAGCATCTCCATCTGTACCTAGTACACTGTTGGGTGGTGACCATCTCCAACTGTAGCTAGTGCTCTGTTGGGTGGTGACCATCTCCAACTGTAGATTGTGCACTGTGGGGTGGTGACCATCTCCATCTGTAGCTAGTACACTGTTGGGTGGTGAACATCTCCATCTGTAACTAGTACACTGTTGGGTAGTGATCATCTCCATCTCTAACTAGTACACTGTTGGATGGTGTCCATCTTCATCCGTAAATAGTACACTCTTGGGTGGTGTCCATCTCCATCTGTAACTAGAACATTGTTGGGTGGGGACCATCTCCATCTGTAACTAGTACACTCTTGGGTATTGATCATCTCCATCTCTAACTAGTACACTGTTGGATGGTGTCCATCTCCATCCGTAAATAGTACACTGTTGGTTGGTGTCCATCTCCATCTGTAACTAGTTCACTGTTGGGTGGTGTCCATCTCCATCTGTAAATAGTACACTGCTGGGTGGTGTCCATCTCCACCTGTAACTAGTACACTGTTGGGTGGTGTCCATCTCCATCTGTAAATAGTACACTGTTGGGTGGTGTCCATCTCTATCTGTAACTAGTTCACTGTTGGGTGTAAGCATCTCCATCTGTAACTAGTTCACTGTTGGGTGGTGTCCATCACCATCTGTAACTAGTACACTGTTGCGTGGTGTTCATCTCCATCTGTAGCTAGTACACTGTTGGGTGGTGACCATCTCCATCTGTAGCTAGTACACTTTTGGATGGTGTGCATCTTCATCTGTAACTAGTTGACTGTTGGATGGTGTCCATCTCCATCTGTAGCTAGTAAACTGTTGGGTGATGACCATCTCCATCCTTAGCTAGTACACTGTTGGATGGTAACCATCTCCATCTGTAGCTAGTACACTGTTGGCTGGTGACCATCTCCTTCTGTAGCTTGTACACTGTTGGGTGGTGTCCATTTTCATCTGTAACTAGTTGATTGTTGGATGGTGTCCATCTCCATCTGTAGCTAGTAAACTGTTGGGTGGTGACCATCTCCATCTGTAGCTAGTACACTGTTGGATGGTGACCATCTCCATCTGTAACTAGTAGACTGTTGGGTGGTGACCATATCCATCTGTAACTGGTACACTCTTGGGTGGTGAACATCTCCATCTGTAACTAGTACACTGTTGGGTGGTGACCATCTCCATCTGTAACTTGTACACTGTTGGGTGGTGAACATCTCCATCTGGAACTAGTACACGGTTGGGTGGTGACCATCTCCATCTGTAACTAGTTCACTGTAGGGTGGTGTCAATCTCCATCTGCAACCAATACACTGTTGGGTGGTGTCCATCTCCATCTGTAACTAGTACACTGTTGGATGGTGTCCAACTCCATCTGTAACTAGTACACTGTCGGGTGGTGACCATCTCCATCAGTAGCTAGTAAACTGTTGGGTGGTGACCATCTCCATCTGTAACTAGTACACTCTTGGGTGGTGACCATTTCCATCTGTAACTAGTTCACTGTAGGGTGGTGTCAATCTCCATCTGTAACCAATACACTGTTGGGTGGTGTCCATCTCCATCTGTAACTAGTACACTGTTGGGTGGTGTCCATCTCCTTCTAAAACTAGTACACTCTTGGGTGGTGACCATTTCCATCTGTAACTATTACACTGTTGGTTGGTGTCCATCTCCATCTGTAACTAGTTCACTGTTGGTTGGCGCCCATCTCCATCTGTAACTAATACACCGTTGGGTGTTGTCCATCTCCATCTGTAGCAAGTACACTGTTGGGTGGTGTCCATCTCCATCTGTAGCTAGTACTCTGTTGGTTGGTGCCCATCTCCATCTGTATCTAGTACACCTTTGGGTGGTGTCCATCTCCATCGTTAACTAGTACACTATTATGTGGTGTCCATATCCACCTGTAAGTAGTACACTGTTTGGTGGTGTCCATCTCCATCTGAAACTAGTTCAATGTTGGGTGGTGACCATTTCCATCTGTAACTAGCACACTGTTGGGTGGTGACCATAACCATCTGTAGCTAGAGCACTGTTGTGTAGTGAGCATCTCCATCTGTACCTAGTACACTGTTGGGTGGTGACCATCTCCAACTGTAGCTAGTGCTCTCTTGGGTGGTGACCATCTCCATCAGTAGATTGTGCACTGTGGGGTGGTGACCATCTCCATCTGTAGCTAGTACACTGTTGGGTGGTGAACATCTCCATCTGTAACTAGTACACTGTTGGGTAGTGATCATCTCCATCTCTAACTAGTACACTGTTGGATGGTGTCCATCTTCATCCGTAAATAGTACACTCTTGGGTGGTGTCCATCTCCATCTGTAACTAGAACATTGTTGGGTGGTGACCATCTCCATCTGTAACTAGTACACTCTTGGGTATTGATCATCTCCATCTCTAACTAGTTCACTGTTGGATGGTGTCCATCTCCATCCGTAAATTGTACACTGTTGGGTGGTGTCCATCTCCATCTGTAACTAGTTCACTGTTGGGTGGTGTCCATCTCCATCTGTAAATAGTACACTGCTGGGTGGTGTCCATCTCCACCTGTAACTAGTACACTGTTGGGTGGAGTCCATCTCCATCTGTAAATAGTACACTGTTGGGTGGTGTCCATCTCCATCTGTAACTAGTACACTGTTGGGTGTAACCATCTCCATCTGTAACTAGTTCACTGTTGGGTGGTGTCCATCTCCATCTGTAACTAGTACACTGTTGCGTGGTGTTCATCTCCATCTGTAGCTAGTACACTGTTGGGTGGTGACCATCTCCATCTGTAGCTAGTACACTTTTGGATGGTGTCCATCTTCATCTGTAACTAGTTGACTGTTGGATGGTGTCCATCTCCATCTGTAGCTAGTAAACTGTTGGGTGGTGACCATCTCCATCCTTAGCTAGTACACTGTTGGATGGTAACCATCTCCATCTGTAGCTAGTACACTGTTGGCTGGTGACCATCTCCTTCTGTAGCTTGTACACTGTTGGGTGGTGTCCATTTTCATCTGTAACTAGTTGATTGTTGGATGGTGTCCATCTCCATCTGTAGCTAGTAAACTGTTGGGTGGTGACCATCTCCATCTGTAGCTAGTAAACTGTTGGATGGTGACCATCTCCATCTGTAACTAGTAGACTGTTTGGTGGTGACCATATCCATCTGTAACTGGTACACTCTTGGGTGGTGAACATCTCCATCTGTAACTAGTACACTGTTGGGTGGTGACCATCTCCATCTGTAACTTGTACACTGTTGGGTGGTGAACATCTCCATCTGGAACTAGTACACGGTTGGGTGGTGACCATCTCCATCTGTAACTAGTTCACTGTAGGGTGGTGTCAATCTCCATCTGTAACCAATACACTGTTGGGTGGTGTCCATCTCCATCTGTAACTAGTACACTGTTGGATGGTGTCCAACTCCATCTGTAACTAGTACACTGTTGGGTGGTGACCATCTCCATCAGTAGCTAGTAAACTGTTGGGTGGTGACCATCTCCATCTGTAACTAGTACACTCTTGGGTGGTGACCATTTCCATCTGTAACTAGTTCACTGTAGGGTGGTGTCAATCTCCATCTGTAACCAATACACTGTTGGGTGGTGTCCATCTCCATCTGTAACTAGTACACTGTTGGGTGGTGTCCATCTCCTTCTAAAACTAGTACACTCTTGGGTGGTGACCATTTCCATCTGTAACTATTACACTGTTGGGTGGTGTCCATCTCCATCCGTAACTAGTTCACTGTTGGTTGGCGCCCATCTCCATCTGTAACTAATACACCGTTGGGTGTTGTCCATCTCCATCTGTAGCAAGTACACTGTTGGGTGGTGTCCATCTCCATCTGTAGCTAGTACTCTGTTGGTTGGTGCCCATCTCCATCTGTATCTAGTACACCTTTGGGTGGTGTCCATCTCCATCGTTAACTAGTACACTATTATGTGGTGTCCATATCCACCTGTAAGTAGTACACTGTTTGGTGGTGTCCATCTCCATCTGAAACTAGTTCAATGTTGGGTGGTGACCATCTCCATCTGTAACTAGCACACTGTTGGGTGGTGACCATAACCATCTGTAGCTAGAGCACTGTTGTGTAGTGAGCATCTCCATCTGTACCTAGTACACTGTTGGGTGGTGACCATCTCCAACTGTAGCTAGTGCTCTGTTGGGTGGTGACCATCTCCATCAGTAGATTGTGCACTGTGGGGTGGTGACCATCTCCATCTGTAGCTAGTACACTGTTGGGTGGTGAACATCTCCATCTGTAACTAGTACACTGTTGGGTAGTGATCATCTCCATCTCTAACTAGTACACTGTTGGATGGTGTCCATCTTCATCCGTAAATAGTACACTCTTGGGTGGTGTCCATCTCCATCTGTAACTAGAACATTGTTGGGTGGTGACCATCTCCATCTGTAACTAGTACACTCTTGGGTATTGATCATCTCCATCTCTAACTAGTACACTGTTGGATGGTGTCCATCTCCATCCGTAAATAGTACACTGTTGGGTGGTGTCCATCTCCATCTGTAACTAGTTCACTGTTGGGTGGTGTCCATCTCCATCTGTAGATAGTACACTGCTGGGTGGTGTCCATCTCCACCTGTAACTAGTACACTGTTGGGTGGAGTCCATCTCCATCTGTAAATAGTACACTGTTGGGTGGTGTCCATCTCCATCTGTAACTAGTACACTGTTGGGTGTAACCATCTCCATCTGTAACTAGTTCACTGTTGGGTGGTGTCCATCTCCATCTGTAACTAGTACACTGTTGCGTGGTGTTCATCTCCATCTGTAGCTAGTACACTGTTGGGTGGTGACCATCTCCATCTGTAGCTAGTACACTTTTGGATGGTGTCCATCTTCATCTGTAACTAGTTGACTGTTGGATGGTGTCCATCTCCATCTGTAGCTAGTAAACTGTTGGGTGGTGACCATCTCCATCCTTAGCTAGTACACTGTTGGATGGTAACCATCTCCATCTGTAGCTAGTACACTGTTGGCTGGTGACCATCTCCTTCTGTAGCTTGTACACTGTTGGGTGGTGTCCATTTTCATCTGTAACTAGTTGATTGTTGGATGGTGTCCATCTCCATCTGTAGCTAGTAAACTGTTGGGTGGTGACCATCTCCATCTGTAGCTAGTACACTGTTGGATGGTGACCATCTCCATCTGTAACTAGTAGACTGTTGGGTGGTGACCATATCCATCTGTAACTGGTACACTCTTGGGTGGTGAACATCTCCATCTGTAACTAGTACACTGTTGGGTGGTGACCATCTCCATCTGTAACTTGTACACTGTTGGGTGGTGAACATCTCCATCTGGAACTAGTACACGGTTGGGTGGTGACCATCTCCATCTGTAACTAGTTCACTGTAGGGTGGTGTCAATCTCCATCTGTAACCAATACACTGTTGGGTGGTGTCCATCTCCATCTGTAACTAGTACACTATTGGATGGTGTCCAACTCCATCTGTAACTAGTACACTGTCGGGTGGTGACCATCTCCATCAGTAGCTAGTAAACTGTTGGGTGGTGACCATCTCCATCTGTAACTAGTACACTCTTGGGTGGTGACCATTTCCATCTGTAACTAGTTCACTGTAGGGTGGTGTCAATCTCCATCTGTAACCAATACACTGTTGGGTGGTGTCCATCTCCATCTGTAACTAGTACACTGTTGGATGGTGTCCAGCTCCACCTGTAACTAGTACACTGTTGGGCGGTGTCAATCTCCATCTGTAACTAGTACACTGTCGGGTGGTGACCAACTCCATCTGTAGCTAGTACACTGTTGGGTGGTGTCCATCTCCATCTGTAAGTAGTACACTCTTGGGTGGTGACCATTTCTATCTGTAACTATTACACTGTTCGGTGGTGTCCATCTCCATCTGTAACTAGTACACTGTTGGGTGGTGACCATCTCCATCTGTAACTAGTACATTGTTGGGTGGTGTCCATCTCCATCTGCAACTAGTACACTGTTGAATGGTGTCCATCTCTATCAGAAAACTTGTACACTGTTGGGTGATAAACATCTCCATCTGTAACTAGTACACTGTTGGGTGTTGTCCATCTCCACTGAAACAAGTTCACTGTTGGATGGTGTCCTTCTCCATCTGTAACTAGTTCACTGTTGGGTGGCGCCCATCTCCATCTGTAACTAGTTCACTGTTGGGTGGCGCCCGTCTCCATCTGTAGCAAGTACACTGTTGGGTGGCGCCCATCTACATCTGTAACTAGTTCACTGTTGGGTGGCGCCCGTCTCCATCTGTAACTAATATACCGTTGGGTGGTGTCCATCTCCATCTGTAGGAAGTACACTGTTGGGTGGTGTCCATCTCCATCTGTAGCTAGTACTCTGTTGGGTGGTGCCAATCTCTATCTGTAACTAGTACACCGTTGGGTGGTGTCCATCTGCATCGTTAACTAGCACACTATTGGGTGGTGTCCATCTCCATCTGTAAGTAGTACACTGATTGGTGGGGTCCATCTCCATCTGTAACTGGTACACTGTTAGGTAGTGACCATCTCCATCTGTACCTAGTACACTGTTGGGTGGTGACCATCTGCATCTGTAACTAGTACACTGTTGGGTGGTTACCATCTCCATCCGTAACTAGCACACTGTTGGGTGGTGACCATCTCCATCTGTAGCTAGTACACTGTTGGGTGGTGAACATGTCCATCTGTAACTAGTACACTGTTGGGTGATGACCATCTCCATCTGTAAATAGTACACTGTTGGGTGGAGAACATCTCCATCTGGAACTAGTGCACTGTTGGTTGGTGACCATCTCCAACAGTAACTAGTACATTTTTGGGTGGAGAACATCTCCATCTGTAGCCAGTACACTGATGGGTGGTGACCATCTCCATCTGTAGCTAGTACACTGTTGGGTGGTGACCATCTCCATCCGTAACTAGCACACTGTTGGGTGGTGACCATCTCCATCTGTAGCTAGTAAACTATTGGGTGGTGTCCATCTCCATCTGTAACTAGTACACTGTTGGGTGGTGTCCATCTCCATATGTAATTAGTACACTGTTGAATGGTGTCCATCTCTATCAGAATACTAGTACACTGTTGGGTGGTGACCATCTCCATCTGTAACTAGTACACTGTTGGGTGGTGCCCATCTCCATCTGTAACTAGTACACCGTTGGGTGGTGTCCATCTCCATCTGTAGCTAGTACACTGTTGGGTGGTGTCCTTCTCCATCTGTAGCTAGTACACTGTTGGGTGCTGCCCATCTCCCTCTGTAACTAGTGCACTGTTGGGTGGTGTCCGTCTCCATGTGTAACTAGTACACTATTGGTTGGTGTCCATCTCCATCTGTAAGTAGTACACTGTTTGGTGGTGTCCATTTCCATCTGAAACTAGTTCACTGTTGGATGGTGACCATATCCATCTGTAACTAGTACACTGTTAAGTAGTAACCATCTCCATCTGTATCTAGTACACTGATGGGTGGTGACCATCTCCATCTGTAGCTAGTGCACTGTTGGTTGGTGAGCATCTTCATCTGTAAATAGCACACTGTTGGGTGGTGCCCATCTCCTTCTGTATCTAGTACACCTTTGGGTGGTGTCCATCTCCATCGTTAACTAGTACACTATTGGGTGGTGTCCATCTCCTTCTGTATGTAGTACACTGTTTGGTGGTGACAATCTCCATCTGAAACTAGTTCACTGTTGGGTGGTGACCATCTCCATCTGTAACTAGCACACTGTAGGGTGGTGACCATAACCAACTGTAGCTAGAGCACTGTTGTGTAGTGACCATCTCCATCTGTACCTAGTACACTGTTGGGTGGTGACCATCTCCAACTGTAGCTAGTGCTCTGTTGGGTGGTGACCATCTCCATCTGTAGATTGTGCACTGTGGTGTGGTGACCATCTCCATCTGTAGCTAGTACACTGTTGGGTGGTGAACATCTCCATCCGTAACTAGTACACTGTTGGGTAGTGACCATCTCCATCTCTAACTAGTACACTGTTGGGTGGTGTCCATATCCATCCGTAAATAGTACACTGTTGGGTGGTGTCCATCTCCATCTGTAACTAGTTCGCTGTTGGGTGGTGTCCATCTCCATCTGTAAATAGTACACTGTTGGGTGATGTCCATCTCCACCTGTAACTAGTACACTGTTGGGTGGTGTCCATCTCCATCTGTAAATAGTACCCTGTTGGGTGGTATCCATCTCCATCTGTAACTAGTACACTGTTGGGTGTAACCATCTCCATCTGTAACTAGTTCACTGTTGGGTGGTGTCCATCACCATCTGTAACTAGTGCACTGTTGCGTCGTGTTCATCTCCATCTGTAGCTAGTACACTGTTGGGTGGTGACCATCTCCATCAGTAGATAGTACACTTTTGGATGGTGTCCATCTTCATCGGTAACTAGTTGACTGTTGGATGCTGTCCATCTCCATCTGTAGCTAGTAAACTGTTGGGTGCTGACCATCTCCATCAGTAGCTAGTACACTATTGGATGGTAACCATCTCCATCTGTAGCTAGTACACTGTTGGCTGGAGACCATCTCCTTCAGTAGCTTGTACACTGTTGGGTGGTGTCCATTTTCATCTGTAACTAGGTGACTGTTGGATGGTGTCGATCTCCATCTGTAGCTAGTAAACTGTTGGGTGGTGACCATCTCCATCTGTAGCTAGTACACTGTTGGATGGTGACCATCTCCATCTGTAACTAGTAGACTCTTGGGTGGTGAACATATCCATCTGTAACTGGTACACTGTTGGGTGGTGAACATCTCCATCTATAACTAGTACACTGTTGGGTGGTGACCATCCTCATCTGTAACTTGTACACTGCTTGGTGGTGAACATCTCCATCTGGAACTAGTACACTGTTGGGTGGTGACCAACTCCATCTGTAGCTAGTAAACTGTTGGGTGGTGTCCATCTCCATCTGTAAGTAGTACACTCTTGGGTGGTGACCATTTCTATCTGTAACTATTACACTGTTGGGTGGTGTCCATCTCCATCTGTAACTAGTACACTGTTGGGTGGTGACCATCTCCATCTGTAACTAGTACATTGTTGGGTGGTATCCATCTCCATCTGCAACTAGTACACTGTTGAATGGTGTCCATCTCTATCAGAAAACTTGTACACTGTTGGGTGTTGACCATCTCCATCTGTAACTAGTACACTGTTGGGTGTTGTCCATCTCCACTGAAACAAGCTCACTGTTGGATGGTGTCCATCTCCATCTGTAACTAGTTCACTGTTGGGTGGCGCCCACCTCCATCTGTAACTAGTTCTCTGTTGGGTGGCGCCCATCTCCATCTGTAATTAGTTCACTTTTGGGTGGCGCCCGTCTCCATCTGTAACTAATATACCGTTGGGAGGTGTCCATCTCCATCTGTAGGAAGTACACTGTTGGGTGGTGTCCATCTCCATCTGCAGCTAGTACTCTGTTGGGCGGTGCCCATCTCCATCTGTAACTAGTACACCGTTGGGTGGTGTCCATCTCCATCGTTAACTAGAACACTATTGGGTGGTGTCCATCTCCATCTGTAAGTAGTACACTGTATGGTGGTGTCCATCTCCATCTGTAACTAGTACACTGTTAGGTAGTAAACATCTCCATCTTTACCTAGTATACTGTTGGGTGGTGACCATCTGCATCTGTAACTAGTACACTGTTGGGTGGTGACCGACTCCATCTGTAGCTAGTACACAGTTGGGTGGTGAACATCTCCATCTGTAACTAGTACACTGTTGGGTGGTGACCATCTCCATCTGTAACTAGTACACTGTTGGGTGGTGAACATCTCCATCTGGAACTAGTGCACTGTTGGGTGGTGACCATCTCCAACAGTAACTAGTACACTGTTGGGTGGAGAATATCTCCATCTGTAGCCAGTACACTGATGGGTGGTGACCATCTCCATCTGTAGCTAGTACACTGTTGGGTGGTGACCATCTCCATCCGTAACTAGCACACTGTTGGGTGGTGACCATCTCCATCTGTTGCTAGTAAACTGTTGGGTGGTGTCCATCTCCATCTGTAACTAGTACACTGTTGGGTGGTGTCCATCTCCATATGTAATTAGTACACTGTTGAATGGTGTCCATCTCTATCAGAAAAATAGTACACTGTTGGTTGGTGACCATCTCCATCTGTAGCTAGTACACTCTTGGGTGGTGTCCTTCTCCATCTGTAGCTAGTACAATGTTGGTTGCTGCCCATCTCAATCTGTAACTAGTGCACCGTTGGGTGGTGTCCATCTCCATGTGTAACTATTACACTATTTGGTGGTGTCCATCTCCATCTGTAAGTAGTACACTGTTTGGTGGTGTCCATTTCCATCTGAAACTAGTTCACTGTTGGATGGTGACCATCTCCATCTGTAACTAGTACACTGTTAATTAGTAACCATCTCCATCTGTACCTAGTACACTGATGGGTGGTGACCATCTCCGTCTGTAGCTAGTGCACTGTTGGTTGGTGACCTTCTCCATCTGTAAATAGCACACTGTTGGGTGGTGCCCATCTCCATCTGTATCTAGTACACCTTTGGGTGGTGTCCATCTCCATCGTTAACTAGTACACTATTGGGTGGTGTCCATCTCCATCTGTAAGTAGTACACTGTTTGGTGGTGTCCATCTCCATCTGAAACTAGTTCACTCTTGGGTGGTGACCATCTCCATCTCTAACTAGCACACTGTTGTGTGGTGACCGTAACCATCTGTAGCTAGAGCACTGTTGTGTAGTGACCATCTCCATCTGCACATAGTACACTGTTGGGTGGTGACCATCTCCAACTGTAGCAAGTGCTCTGTTGGGTAATGATCATCTCCATCTGTAGATTGTGCACTTTGGGGTGGTAACCATCTCCATCTGTAGCTAGTACACTGTTGGGTGGTGAACATCTCCTTCTGTAACTAGTACACTGTTGGGTAGTGACCATCTCCATCTCTAACTAGTACACTGTTGGATGGTGTCCATCTTCATCCGTAAATAGTACACTCTTGGGTGATGTCCATCTTCATCTATTACTAGAACATTCTTGGGTGGTGACCATCTCCATCTGTAACTAGTACACTGTTGGGTATTGACCATCTCCATCTCTAACTAGTACACTGTTGGAAGGTGTCCATCTCCATCCGTAAATAGTACACTGTTGGGTGGTGTCCATCTCCATCTGTAACTAGTTCACTGTTGGGTGGTGTCCATCTCCATCTGTAAATAGTACACTGTAGGGTGATGACCATCTCCACCTGTAACTAGTACACTGTTGGGTGGTGTTCATCTCCATCTGTAAATAGTACACTGTTGGGTGGTGTCCATCTCCATCTGTAACTAGTACACTGTTGGGTGTAACCATCTCCATCTGTAACTAGTTCACTGTTGGGTGGTGTCCATCTCCATCTCTAACTGGTACACTGTTGCATGGTGTTCATCTCCATCTGTAGCTAGTACACTGTTGGGTGGTGACCATCTCCATCTGTAGCTAGTACACTTTTGGATGGAGTCCATCTTCATCTGTAACTAGTTGACTGTTGAATGGTGTCCATCTCCATCTGTAGCTAGTAAACTGTTGGGTGGTGACCATCTCCATCCTTAGCTAGTACACTGTTGGATGGTAACCATCTCCATCTGTAGCTAGTACACTGTTGGCTGGTGACCATCTCCTTCTGTAGCTTGTACACTGTTGGGTGGTGTCCATTTTCATCTGTAACTAGTTGATTGTTGGATGGTGTCCATCTCCATCTGTAGCTAGTAAACTGTTGGGTGGTGACCATCTCCATCTGTAGCTAGTACACTGTTGGATGGTGACCATCTCCATCTGTAACTAGTAGACTGTTGGGTGGTGACCATATCCATCTGTAACTGGTACACTCTTGGGTGGTGAACATCTCCATCTGTAACTAGTACACTGTTGGGTGGTGACCATCTCCATCTGTAACTTGTACACTGTTGGGTGGTGAACATCTCCATCTGGAACTAGTACACGGTTGGGTGGTGACCATCTCCATCTGTAACTAGTTCACTGTAGGGTGGTGTCAATCTCCATCTGTAACCAATACACTGTTGGGTGGTGTCCATCTCCATCTGTAACTAGTACACTGTTGGATGGTGTCCAACTCCATCTGTAACTAGTACACTGTCGGGTGGTGACCATCTCCATCAGTATTTAGTAAACTGGTGGGTGGTGACCATCTCCATCTGTAACTAGTACACTCTTGGGTGGTGACCATTTCCATCTGTAACTAGTTCACTGTAGGGTGGTGTCAATCTCCATCTGTAACCAATACATTGTTGGGTGGTGTCCACCTCCATCTGTAACTAGTACACTGTTGGATGGTGTCCAGCTCCATCTGTAACTAGTACACTGTTGGGCGGTGTCAATCTCCATCTGTAACTAGTACAATGTCGGGTGGTGAGCAACTCCATCTGTATCTAGTACACTGTTGGGTGGTGTCCATCTCCATCTGTAAGTAGTACACTCTTGGGTGGTGACCATTTCTATCTGTAACTATTACACTGTTCGGTGGTGTCCATCTCCATCTGTAACTAGTACACTGTTGGGTGGTGACCATCTCCATCTGTAACTAGTACATTGTTGGGTGGTAACCATCTCCATCTGCAACTAGTACACTGTTGAATGGTGTCCATCTCTATCAGAAAACTTGTACACTGTTGGGTGATAAACATCTCCATCTGTAACTAGTACACTGTTGGGTGTTGTCCATCTCCACTGAAACAAGTTCACTGTTGGATGGTGTCCTTCTCCATCTGTAACTAGTTCACTGTTGGGTGGCGCCCATCTCCATCTGTAACTAGTTCACTGTTGGATGGCGCCCGTCTCCATCTGTAGCAAGTACACTGTTGGGTGGCGCCCATCTACATCTGTAACTAGTTCACTGTTGGGTGGCGCCCGTCTCCATCTGTAACTAATATACCGTTGGGTGGTGTCCATCTCCATCTGTAGGAAGTACACTGTTGGGTGGTGTCCATCTCCATCTGTAGCTAGTACTCTGTTGGGTGGTGCCAATCTCTATCTGTAACTAGTACACCGTTGGGTGGTATCCATCTCCATCGTTACCTAGCACACTATTGGGTGGTGTCCATCTCCATCTGTAAGTAGTACACTGATTGGTGGGGTCCATCTCCATCTGTAACTGGTACACTGTTAGGTAGTGACCATCTCCATCTGTACCTAGTACACTGTTGGGTGGTGACCATCTGCATCTGTAACTAGTACACTGTTGGGTGGTGACCATCTCCATCCGTAACTAGCACACTGTTGGGTGGTGACCATCTCCATCTGTAGCTAGTACACTGTTGGGTGGTGAACATGTCCATCTGTAACTAGTACACTGTTGGGTGATGACCATCTCCATCTGTAAATAGTACACTGTTGGGTGGAGAACATCTCCATCTGGAACTAGTGCACTGTTGGTTGGTGACCATCTCCAACAGTAACTAGTACATTGTTGGGTGGAGAACATCTCCATCTGTAGCCAGTACACTGATGGGTGGTGACCATCTCCATCTGTAGCTAGTACACTGTTGGGTGGTGACCATCTCCATCCGTAACTAGCACACTGTTGGGTGGTGACCATCTCCATCTGTAGCTAGTAAACTGTTGGGTGGTGTCCATCTCCATCTGTAACTAGTACACTGTTGGGTGGTGTCCATCTCCATATGTAATTAGTACACTGTTGAATGGTGTCCATCTCTATCAGAATACTAGTACACTGTTGGGTGGTGACCATCTCCATCTGTAACTAGTACACTGTTGGGTGGTGCCCATCTCCATCTGTAAATAGTACACCGTTGGGTGGTGTCCATCTCCATCTGTAGCTAGTACACTGTTGGGTGGTGTCCTTCTCCATCTGTAGCTAGTACACTGTTGGGTGCTGCCCATCTCCCTCTGTAACTAGTGCACTGTTGGGTGGTGTCCGTCTCCATGTGTAACTAGTACACTATTGGTTGGTGTCCATCTCCATCTGTAAGTAGTACACTGTTTGGTGGTGTCCATTTCCATCTGAAACTAGTTCACTGTTGGATGGTGACCATATCCATCTGAAACTAGTACACTGTTAAGTAGTAACCATCTCCATCTGTATCTAGTACACTGATGGGTGGTGACCATCTCCATCTGTAGCAAGTACACTGTTGGGTGGCGCCCATCTACATCTGTAACTAGTTCACTGTTGGGTGGCGCCCGTCTCCATCTGTAACTAATATACCGTTGGGTGGTGTCCATCTCCATCTGTAGGAAGTACACCTTTGGGTGGTGTCCATCTCCATCGTTAACTAGTACACTATTGGGTGTTGTCCATCTCCTTCTGTAAGTAGTACACTGTTTGGTGGTGACAATCTCCATCTGAAACTAGTTCACTGTTGGGTGGTGACCATCTCCATCTGTAACTAGCACACTGTAGGGTGGTGACCATAACCAACTGTAGCTAGAGCACTGTTGTGTAGTGACCATCTCCATCTGTACCTAGTACACTGTTGGGTGGTGACCATCTCCAACTGTAGCTAGTGCTCTGTTGGGTGGTGACCATCTCCATCTGTAGATTGTGCACTGTGGGGTGGTGACCATCTCCATTAGTAGCTAGTACACTGTTGGGTGGTGAACATCTCCATCCGTAACTAGTACACTGTTGGGTAGTGACCATCTCCATCTCTAACTAGTACACTGTTGGGTGGTGTCCATCTCCATCCGTAAATAGTACACTGTTGGGTGGTGTCCATCTCCATCTGTAACTAGTTCGCTGTTGGGTGGTGTCCATCTCCATCTGTAAATAGTACATTGTTGGGTGATGTCCATCTCCACCTGTAACTAGTACACTGTTGGGTGGTGTCCATCTCCATCTGTAAATAGTACCCTGTTGGGTGGTGTCCATCTCCATCTGTAACTAGTACACTGTTGGGTGTAACCATCTCCATCTGTAACTAGTTCACTGTTGGGTGGTGTCCATCACCATCTGTAACTAGTGCACTGTTGCGTCGTGTTCATCTCCATCTGTAGCTAGTACACTGTTGGGTGGTGACCATCTCCATCAGTAGATAGTACACTTTTGGATGGTGTCCATCTTCATCTGTAACTAGTTGACTTTTGGATGCTGTCCATCTCCATCTGTAGCTAGTAAACTGTTGGGTGGTGACCATCTCCATCAGTAGCTAGTACACTATTGGATGGTAACCATCTCCATCTGTAGCTAGTACACTGTTGGCTGGTGACCATCTCCTTCAGTAGCTTGTACACTGTTGGGTGGTGTCCATTTTCATCTGTAACTAGTTGACTGTTGGATGGTGTCGATCTCCATCTGTAGCTAGTAAACTGTTGGGTGGTGACCATCTCCATCTGTAGCTAGTACACTGTTGGATGGTGACCATCTCCATCTGTAACTAGTAGACTCTTGGGTGGTGAACATATCCATCTGTAACTGGTACACTGTTGGGTGGTGAACATCTCCATCTATAACTAGTACACTGTTGGGTGGTGACCATCCTCATCTGTAACTTGTACACTGCTTGGTGGTGAACATCTCCATCTGGAACTAGTACACTGTTGGGTGGTGACCAACTCCATCTGTAGCTAGTAAACTGTTGGGTGGTGTCCATCTCCATCTGTAAGTAGTACACTCTTGGGTGGTGACCATTTCTATCTGTAACTATTACACTGTTGGGTGGTGTCCATCTCCATCTGTAACTAGTACACTGTTGGGTGGTGACCATCTCCATCTGTAACTAGTACATTGTTGGGTGGTATCCATCTCCATCTGCAACTAGTACACTGTTGAATGGTGTCCATCTCTATCAGAAAACTTGTACACTGTTGGGTGTTGACCATCTCCATCTGTAACTAGTACACTGTTGGGTGTTGTCCATCTCCACTGAAACAAGTTCACTGTTGGATGGTGTCCATCTCCATCTGTAACTAGTTCACTGTTGGGTGGCGCCCACCTCCATCTGTAACTAGTTCACTGTTGGGTGGCGCCCATCTCCATCTGTAATTAGTTCACTTTTGGGTGGCGCCCGTCTCCATCTGTAACTAATATACCGTTGGGAGGTGTCCATCTCCATCTGTAGGAAGTACACTGTTGGGTGGTGTCCATCTCCATCTGCAGCTAGTACTCTGTTGGGCGGTGCCCATCTCCATCTGTAACTAGTACACCGTTGGGTGGTGTCCATCTCCATCGTTAACTAGAACACTATTGGGTGGTGTCCATCTCCATCTGTAAGTAGTACACTGTATGGTGGTGTCCATCTCCATCTGTAACTAGTACACTGTTAGGTAGTAACCATCTCCATCTTTACCTAGTATACTGTTGGGCGGTGACCATCTGCATCTGTAACTAGTACACTGTTGGGTGGTGACCGTCTCCATCTGTAGCTAGTACACAGTTGGGTGGTGAACATCTCCATCTGTAACTAGTACACTGTTGGGTGGTGACCATCTCCATCTGTAACTAGTACACTGTTGGATGGTGAACATCTCCATCTGGAACTAGTGCACTGTTGGGTGGTGACCATCTCCAACAGTAACTAGTACAATGTTTTGTGGAGAACATCTCCATCTGTAGCCAGTACACTGATGGGTGGTGACCATCTCCATCTGTAGCTAGTACACTGTTGGGTGGTGAACATCTCCATCCGTAACTAGCACACTGTTGGGTGGTGACCATCTCCATCTGTTGCTAGTAAACTGTTGGTTGGTGTCCATCTCCATCCGTAACTAGCACAGTTGGGTGGTGTCCATCTCCATATGTAATTAGTACACTGTTGAATGGTGTCCATCTCTATCAGAAAAATAGTACACTGTTGGGTGGTGACCATCTCCATCTGTAGCTAGTACACTCTTGGGTGGTGTCCTTCTCCATCTGTAGCTAGTACAATGTTGGTTGCTGCACATCTCCATCTGTAACTAGTGCACCGTTGGGTGGTGTCCATCTCCATGTGTAACTATTACACTATTGGGTGGTGTCCATCTCCATCTGTAAGTAGTACACTGTTTGGTGGTGTCCATTTCCATCTGGAACTAGTTCACTGTTGGATGGTGACCATCTCCATCTGTAAATAGCACACTCTTGGGTGGTGCCCATCTCCATCTGTATCTAGTACACCTTTGGGTGGTGTCAATCTCCATCGTTAACTAGTACACTATTGGGTGGTGTCCATCTCCATCTGTAAGTAGTACACTGTTTGGTGGTGTCCATCTCCATCTGAAACTAGTTCACTCTTGGGTGGTGACCATCTCCATCTGTAACTAGCACACTGTTGTGTGGTTACCGTAACCATCTGTAGCTAGAGCACTGTTGTGTAGTGACCATCTCCATCTGCACATAGTACACTGTTGGGTGGTGACCATCTCCAACTGTAGCAAGTGCTCTGTTGGGTAATGATCATCTCCATCTGTAGATTGTGCACTTTGGGGTGGTAACCATCTCCATCTGTAGCTAGTACACTGTTGGGTGGTGAACATCTCCTTCTGTAACTAGTACACTGTTGGGTAGTGACCATCTCCATCTCTAACTAGTACACTGTTGGATGGTGTCCATCTTCATCCGTAAATAGTACACTCTTGGGTGATGTCCATCTTCATCTATTACTAGAGCATTGTTGGGTGGTGACCATCTCCATCTGTAACTAGTACACTGTTGGGTATTGACCATCTCCATCTCTAACTAGTACACTGTTGGAAGGTGTCCATCTCCATCCGTAAATAGTACACTGTTGGGTGGTGTCCATCTCCATCTGTAACTAGTTCACTGTTGGGTGGTGTCCATCTCCATCTGTAAATAGTACACTGTAGGGTGATGACCATCTCCACCTGTAACTAGTACACTGTTGGGTGGTGTTCATCTCCATCTGTAAAAAGTTCACTGTTGGGTGGTGTCCATCTCCATCTGTAACTAGTACACTGTTGGGTGTAACCATCTCCATCTGTAACTAGTTCACTGTTGGGTGGTGTCCATCTCCATCTCTAACTGGTACACTGTTGCATGGTGTTCATCTCCATCTGTAGCTAGTACACTGTTGGGTGGTGACCATCTCCATCTGTAGCTAGTACACTTTTGGATGGAGTCCATCTTCATCTGTAACTAGTTGACTGTTGGATGGTGTCCATCTCCATCTGTAGCTAGTAAACTGTTGGGTGGAGACCATCTACATCTGTAGCTAGTACACTGTTGGATGGTAACCATCTCCATCTGTCGCTAGTACACTGTTGGGTAGTGACCATCTCCATCTCTAACTAGTACACTGTTGGATGGTGTCCATCTTCATCCGTAACTAGTACACTCTTGGGTGGTGACCATTTCCATCTGTAACTAGTTCACTGTGGGGTGGTGTCAATCTCCATCTCTAACCAATACACTGTTGGGTGGTGTCCATCTCCATCTGTAACTAGTACACTGTTGGATGGTGTCCAGCTCCATCTGTAACTAGTACACTGTTGGGCGGTGTCAATCTCCATCTGTAACTAGTACTCTGTCGGGTGGTGACCAACTCCATCTGTAGCTAGTACACTCTTGGGTGGTGTCCATCTCCATCTGTAAGTAGTACACTCTTGGGTGGTGACCATTTCTATCTGTAACTATTACACTGTTGGGTGGTGTCCATCTCCATCTGTAACTAGTACACTTTTGGGTGGTGACCATCTCCATTTGTAACTAGTACATTGTTGGGTGGTGTCCATCTCCATCTGCAACTAGTACACTGTTGAATGGTGTCCATCTCTATCAGAAAACTTCTACACTGTTGGGTGATGACCATCTCCGTCTGTAACTAGTACACTGTTTGGTGTTGTCCATCTCCACTGAAACAAGTTCACTGTTGGATGGTGTCCATCTCCATCTGTAACTAGTTCACTGTTTGGTGGCGCCCATCTCCATCTGTAACTAGTTCACTGTTGGGTGGCGCCCGTCTCCATCTGTAGCAAGTACACTGTTGGGTGGCGCCCATCTCCATCTGTAACTAGTTCACTGTTGGGTGGCGCCCGTCTCCATCTGTAACTAATATACCGTTGGGTGGTGTCCATCTCCATCTGTAGGAAGTACACTGTTGGGTGGTGTCCATCTCCATCTGTAGCTAGTACTCTGTTGGGTGGTGCCCATCTCCATCTGTAACTAGTACACCGTTGGGTGGTGTCCATCTCCATCGTTAACGAGTACACTATTGGGTGGTGTCCATCTCCATCTGTAAGTAGTACACTGTTTGGTGGTGTCCATCTCCATCTGTAACTAGTACACTGTTAGGTAGTGACCATCTCCATCTGTACCTAGTACACTGTTGGGTGGTGACCATCTGCATTTGTAACTAGTACACTGTTGGGTGGTGACCATCTCCATCTGTAGCTAGTACACTGTTGGGTGGTGAACATCTCCATCTGTAACTAGTACACTGTTGGGTGGTGACCATTTCCATCTGTAACTAATACATTGTTGGGTGGTGAACATCTCCATCTGGAACTAGTGCACTGTTGGGTGGTGACCATCTCCAACAGTAACTAGTACACTGTTGGGTGGAGAAAAACTCCATCTGTAGCCAGTACACTGATGGGTGGTGACCATCTTCATCTGTAGCTAGTACACTGTTGGGTGGTGACCATCTCCATCCGTAACTAGCACACTGTTGGGTGGTGACCATCTCCATCTGTAGCTAGTAAACTGTTTGGTGGTGTCCATCTCCATATGTAATTAGTACATTGTTGAATGGTGTCCATCTCTATCAGAAAATTAGCACACTGTTGGGTGGTGACCATCTCCATCTGTAACTATTACACTGTTGGGTGGTGCCCATCTCCATCTGTAACTAGTACACCGTTGGGTGGTGTCCATCTCCATCTGTAGCTAGTACACTGTTGGGTGGTGTCCTTCTCCATCTGTAGCTAGTACACTGTTGGGTGCTGCCCATCTCCATCTGTAACTAGTGCACCGTTGGGTGGTGTCGATCTCCATGTGTAACTAGTACACTATTGGGTGGTGTCCATCTTCATCTGTAAGTAGTACACTGTTTGGTGGTCTCCATTTCCATCTGAAACTAGTTCACTGATGGATGGTGACCATCTCCATCTGTAACTAGTACACTGTTAAGTAGTAACCATCTCCATCTGTACCTAGTACACTGATGGGTGGTGACCATCTCCATCTGTAGCTAGTGCACTGTTGGGTGGTGACCATCTCCATCTGTAAATAGCCCACTGTTGGGTGGTTACCATCTCCATCTGTAGCTAGAGCACTGTTGGGTAGTGACCGTCTCCATCTCTACCTAGTACACTGTTGGGTGGTGACAATCTCCAACTGTAGCTAGTGCTCTGTTGGGTGGTGGCCATCTCCATCAGTAGATTGTGCACTGTTGGGTGGTGACCATCTCCATCTGTAACTAGTACACTGTTGGGTGGTGAACATCTCCATCTGTAACTAGTAGACTGTTGGGTGGTGACCATATGCATCTGTAACTAGTACACTGTTGGGTGGTGACCATTTCCATCTGTACCTAATTTACTGTTGGATGGTGTCCATCTCCAACTGTAACTAGTACACTGTTGGATGGTGACCATCTCCATCTGTAATTAGTAGACAGTTGGGTGGTGTCCATCTCCATCTGTAACTAGTAGACTGTTGGGTGGTGACAATCTCCATCTGTAACTAGTGCACTGATGGGTGGTGTCCATCTCCATCTGTAACTAGTTCACTGTAGTGTGGTGTTAATCTCCATCTGTAACCAATAAACTGTTGGGTGGTGTCCATCTCCATCTGTAACTAGTACACTGTTGGGTGGTGTCCATCTCCATCTGTAGCTAGTACACTGTTGGGTGGTGTCCATCCCCATCTGTAGCTAGTACACTATTGGGTGGTGTCCATCTCCATCCATAACTAGTTACCGGTTGGTTGGTGTCCATCTCCATCTGTAACCAATACACTGTTGGGTGGTGTCCATCTCCATCTGTAAAAAGTTCACTGTTGGGTGGTGTCCATCTCCATCCATAGCTAGTTCACTGTTGGGTGGTGTCCATCTCCATCTGTCGCTAGTACACTGTTGGGTGGTGTCCGTCTCCATCTGAAACTAGCTCATTGTTGGGTGGTGTCCATCGCCTACTGTAGCTATTTCACTGTTTGATGGTGTCCAGCTCCATCTGTAACTAGTACACTGTTGGGCGGTGTCAATCTCCATCTGTAACTAGTACACTGTCGGGTGGTGACCATCCTCATCTGTAGCTAGTACACTGTTGGGTGGTGTCCATCTCCATCTGTAACTAGTACACTCTTGGGTGGTGACCATTTCCATCTGTAACTATTACATTGTCGGGTGGTGTCCATCTCCATCTGTAACTAGTAAACTGTTGGGTGGTGACCATCTCCATCTGTAAGTAGTACACTGTTGGGTGGTGTCCATCTCCATCTGCAACTAGTTTACTGTTGAATGGTGTCCATCTCTATCAGAGAACTTGTACACTGTTGGGTGGTGACCATCTCCATCTGTAAATAGTACACTGTTGGGTGTTGTCCATCTTCACTGAAACAAGTTCACTGTAGGATGGTGTCCATCTCCATCTGTAACTAGTTCACTGTTGGGTGGCGACCATCTCCATCTGTAACTAATACACCGGTGGGTGGTGTCCATCTCCATCTGTAGCAAGTACACTGTTGGGTGGTGTACATCTCCATCTGTGACTAGTACACTGTTGGATGGTGTCCATCTCCATCTGTAGCTAGTACTCTGTTGGGTGGAGCCCATCTCCATCTGTAACTAGTTCACCGTTGGGGGGTGTCCATCTGCAACTAGTACACTCTTGAATGGTGTCCATCTCTATCAGAAAATACACCGTAGGGTGGTGTCCATCTCCATCTGTAGCAAGTACACTGTTGGGTGGTGGCCATCTCCATCTGTAACTAGTACACTGTTGGGTGGTATCCATCTCCATCTGTAACTAGTACACTGTTGGGTGGTGTCCATCTCCATCTGTAGCTAGTAATCTGTTGGGTGGTGTCACTCTCCATCTGTAACTAGTACACCGTAGGGTGGTGTCCATCTCCATCTGTAGCAAGTACACTGTTGGGTGGTGTCCATCTCCATCTGTAACTAGTACACTGTTGGGTGTTGTCCATCTCCCTCTGTAGGTAGTACTCTGTTGGGTGGTGTCCATCTCCATGTGTAAGTAGTGCACTGTTGGGTGGTGTCCATCTCCATCTGTAGCTAGTACACTGTTGGGTGGTGTCCATCTCCATCTGTAGCTAGTACACTGTTGGGTGGTGTCCGTCTCCATCTGAAACTAGTTCATTGTTGTGTGGTGTCCATCACCTACTTTAGCTATTTCACTGTTTGATGGTGTCCAGCTCCATCTGTAACTAGTACACTGTTGGGCGGTGTCAATCTCCATCTGTAAGTAGTACACTGTCGGGTGGTGACCATCTCCATGTGTAGCTAGTACACTGTTGGGTGGTGTCCATCTCCATCTGTAACTAGTCGACTCTTGGGTGGTGACCATTTCCATCTATAACTATTACATTGTTGGGTGGTGTCCATCTCCATCTGTAACTAGTAAACTGTTGGGTGGTGACCATCTCCATCTGTAACTAGTACACTGTTGGGTTTTGTCCATATCCATCTGCAACTAGTTTACTGTTGAATGGTGTCCATCTCTATCAGAGAACTTGTACACTGTTGGGTGGTGACCATCTCCATCTGTAACTAGTACACTGTTAGGTAGGCCTAGTGACCATCTCCATATGTACCCAGTACACTGTTGGGTGGTGACCATCTGCATCTGTAACTAGTACACTGTTGGGTGGTGACCATCTACATCTGTAGCTAGTACACTGTTCATTCATTCATTCATTCATTTATTTGCAATGGGGGGTGTGTCCCCCGGTGGCAAATTGGATATACATAACAAATACATAATTATACATAACAATACATAATTATACATAACAATTCAATAACAATTATACACCAATTAAACTGGAGTATTTACACAAATAGTCAGTCTTTTCTTAAACACACCTATATATTTGGGAAAAGGCTCTAAGACTGCGGCAGGTAGAGAGTTCCAGTTATCAATGGCACGGTTTACAAAAGAATATTTACCATAATTTGTTCGCTGTGGTCGGCCCTTAACTTTGAAAGGATGATCGCTCCCACCCGTGTAAGTTGGCTTTCCCAATCGTTTGCTAAGCTCACCCCATGCTGGTTGATTTGTATACGTGTTGTACATAGCGTAGAGTCTAGATTTCATCCTCCTAGCCTCCAGTGATTCCCACCCAAGTTTCTTTAACATACGGCTCACACTGCTCCTGGGATTAAAGTCACTGAGCACAAATCTAGCGGCCTTTCTTTGTACCATTTCCAACTCATTGATGAGCCCTACTTGATATGGATCCCAAACCGCCGAGGCCTATTCCAGAATAGGTCTTACAAGTGACAAATAGCCTAATTCTTTAGCAGAGGTACTACTTCCTTTTAATACCCTCATTACAAAGTGCAGGGATTTGTAAGGGTGGTGAACATCTCCATATGTAACTAGTACACTGTTGGCTTCTGCCCATCTCCATCTGTAACTAGTACACCCTTGGGTGGTGTCCATCTCCATCTGTAACTAGTACACTACTGGGTGGTGTCCATCTCCATCTGTAAATAGTACAATGTTTGGTGGTGTCCATCTCCATCTGAAACTAATTCACTGTTGGGTGGTGACCATCTCCATCTGTAACTAGTACACTGTTAAGTAGTAACCATATCCATCTGTACCTAGTACACTGATGGGTGGTGACCATCTCCATCTGTAGCTAGTGCACTGTTGGGTGGTGACCATCTCCATCTGTAACTAGCACACTCTTGGGTGGTGACCATCTCCAACTGTATCTTGTGCTCTGTTGGGTGGTGACCATCTCCATCTGTAGATTGTGCACTGTTGGGTGGTGACCATCTCCATCTGTAGCTAGTAAACTGTTGGGTGGTGAACATCTGCATCTGTAACTAGTACACTGTTGGGTAGTGACCATCTCCAACTCTAACTAGTACACTATTGGGTGGTGTCCATCTTCATCCGTAAATAGTACACTGTTGGGTGGTGTACATCTCCGTCTGTAACTAGAACAATGTTGGTTGGTGACCATCTCCATCTGTAACTATTACATTGTTGGGTGGTGTCCATATCCATCAGTAACTAGTACACTGTTGGGTGGTGTCCATCTCCATCTGTAACTAGTATACTGTTGGTTGGTGTCCATCTCCATCCGTAAATAGTACACTGTTGGGTGGTGTCCATCTCCATCTGTAAATAGTGCACTGTTGGATGGTGTCCATCTCCTCTGTAACTAGTACACTGTTGGGTAGTGACCATCTCCATCTCTAACTAGTACACTGTTGGATGGTGTCCATCTCCATCCGTTAATAGTACACTGTTGGGTGGTGTCCATCTCCATCTGTAACTAGTACTCTGTTGGATGGTGACCATCTCCATCTGTAACTAGTACATTGTTGGGTGGTGTCCATATCCAACTGTAACTAGCACACTGTTGGATGGTGTCCATCTCCATCTGTAACTAGTTCACTGTTGGGTGGTGTCCATCTCCATCCGTAAATAGTACACTGTTGGGTGGTGTCCATCTCCATCTGTAACAAGTACACTGTAGGATGGTGTCCATCTCCATCCGTAAACAGTACACTGTTGGGTGGTGTCCATCTCCATCTCTAACTAGTACACTGTTGGATGGTGTCCATCTCCATCCGTATATAATACACTGTTGGGTGGTGTCCATCTCCATCTGTAACTAGTGCACAGTTGGATGGTGACCATCTCCTTCTGTAACTAGTACACTAATGGTTGGTGTCCATCTCCACCTGTAGCTAGTACATATTTGGTTGGTGTCCATTTCCAACTTTAACGAGTACACCGTTGGATGGTGTCCATCTCCATCTGTAACTAGTACACTGTTCGATGGTGTCCATCTCCATCTGTAGCTAGTACATTGTTGGGTGGTGTCCATTTTCATTTGTAATTATTACACTGTTGGATGGTGTCAGTCTCCATCTGTAACTAGTAGAGTGTTGGATGGTGTCCATCTCCCTCTGTAACTAGTTCATTGTTGGATGCTCTCCATCTCCAATTGTAACTAGTACACTGTTCGATGGTGTCCATCTCCATCTGTAGCTAGTACACTGATGGGTGTTTTCCATCTCCATCTGTAACTAGTACACTGTTGGATGGTGTCCATCTCCATCTGTAACTAGTTCATTGTTGGGTGGTGTCCATCTCCATCTGTAACTAGTACACTGTTGGGTGGTGTCCATCTCCATCTGTAACTAATACACAGTTGGGTGGTGTCCATCTCCATCTGTAAATAGTACACTGTTGGGTGTATCCATCTCCATCTGTAACTAGTTCACTGTTGGGTGGTGTCCATCTCCACTTGTAGCTAGTACATTGTTGGGTGGTGTCCTTCTCCATCTGTAACTAGTACACTGTTGGGTGTAACCATCCCCATCTGTAACTAGTTCACTGTTGGGTGGTGACCATCTCCATCTCTAACTAGTACACTGTTGGATAGTGACCCTCTCCATCTCTAACTAGTACACTGTTGGATGGTGTCCATCTCCATCTGTAACTAGTACACTGTTGGGTGTAACCATTTCCATCTGTTACTAGTTCACTGTTGGGAGTAACCATCTCCATCTGTAACTAGTTCACTGTTGGGTGGTGACCATCTCCATCTCCAACTAGTACACTGTTGGGTGGTAACCATCTCCATCTGTTTTTTGTACACTGTTGGGTAGTGACCATCTCCATCTCTAACTAGTACACTGTTGGATGGTGTCCATCTCAATCCGTAAATAGTACACAGTTGGTTGGTGTCCATCTCCATCTGTAATTAGTACACTGTTGGGTGGTGTCCATCTCCATCTGTAACTAGTACACTGTTGGGTGTAACCATCTCCATCTCTAACTATTTCACTGTTGGGTGGTGACCATCTCCATCTGTAACTAGTACACTGTTGGGTAGTGACCATCTCCATCTGTAACTTGTACACTGTTGGGTGTAACCATCTCCATCTCTAACTAGTACACTGTTGGGTAGTGACCATCTCCATCTCTAACTAGTACACTGTTGGATGGTGTCCATCTCCATCCGTAAATAGTACACTGTTGGGTGGTGTCCATCTCCATCTGTAACTAGTACACTGTTGGGTGGTGTCGTTCTCCACCTGTAACTAGTACACTGTTGGGTGTTGTCCATCTCCATCTGTAACTAGTACACTGTTGGGTGGTGTCCATCTCCATCTGTAACTAGTACACTGTTGGGTGTAACCATCTCCATCTGTAACTAGTTCACTGTTGGGTGGTGTCCATCTCCATCTGTAGCTAGTACACTTTTGGGTGGTGACCATCTCCATCTGTAGCTAGTACTCTTTTGGATGGTGTCCATCTCCATCTGTAACTAGTTAACTGTTGAATGTAGTCCATCTCCAACTGTATCTAGAACATTGCTGGGTGGTAACCATCTCCACCTGTAACTCGTACACTGTTGGGTGGTGACCACCTCCATCTGTAACTAGTCCACTGTTGGGTGGTGTCCATCTTCATCTGTAACTAGTTGACTGTTGGATTGTGTCCATCTCCATCTGTAGCTAGTAAACTGTTGGGTGGTGACCATCTCCATCTGTAGCTAGTACACTGTTGGATGGTGACCATCTCCATCTCTAGTTAGTACACTTTTGGGTGGTAACCATCTCCATCTGTAGCTAGTACACTGTTGGCTGGTGACCATCTCCTTCTGTCGCTAGTACACTCTTGGGTGGTGACCATCTCCATCTGTAGCTAGTACACTGTTGGGTGGTGTCCATCTCCATCTGTAACTAGTACACTGTAGGGTGGTGTCCATCTCCATCTGTAACTAGTACATTGTTGGGTGGTGTCCATCACCTACTGTAGCTATTTGACTGTTTGATGGTGTCCAGCTCCATCTGTTACTAGTACACTGTTGGGGACGGTGCCAATCTCCACCTGTAACTAGTACACTGTTGGGTGGTGACCATCTCCATCTGTGAATAGTACACTGTTGGGTGGTGTCCATCTCCACCTGTAACTAGTACACTGTTGGGTGGTGTCCATCTCCATCTCGAAATAGTTTACTCTTGGATGGTGTCCATCTCCATCTGTAACTAGTAGTCTGTTGGGTGGTGACCATATACATCTGTAACTAGTACACTGTTGGGCGGTGACCATCTCCATTTGTAACTAGTACACTGTTGGGTGGTGACCATGTCCATCTGTAACTAGTTCACTGTTGGGTGGTGACCATCTCCATCTGTAACTAGTACATTGTTGGGTGGTGACCATCTCCATCTGTAACAAGTAGACTGATGGGTGGAGACCATATTCATCTGTAACTGGTACACTGTTGGGTGGTGACCAGCTCCATCTGTAACTAGTACACTGTTGGGTGGTGACCACCTCCATCTGTAACTAGTACACTGTTGGGTGGTGACCATCTCCATCTCTACCTAATTTACTGTTTGATGGTGTCCATCTCCATCTGTAACTAATACACTGTTGGATGGTGACCATCTCCATCTGTAACTAGTACACTGTTGGGTGGTGTCCATCTCCATCCGTAACTAGTAGACTGCTGGGTGGTGACCATCTCCATCTGTAACTAGTAGACTGTTGTGTGGTGACCATTTCCTCTCTAACTAGTAGACTGTTGGGTGGTGACCATCTCCATCTGTAACTAGTACACTCTTGGGAGGTGACCATTTCCATCTGTAACATGTTCCTTGTTGGGTGGTGACCATCTCCATCTGTAGCTAATACACTGTTGGATGGTGACCATCTCCATCTGTAACTAGTACACTCTTGGGAGGTGACCATTTCCATCTGTAACTTGTTCCTTGTTGGGTGGTGACCATCTCCATCTCTAACTAGTACACTGTTGGGTAGTGACCATCTCCATCTCTAACTAGTACACTGTTGGGTGGTAACATTCTCCATCTGTTTTTTGTACACTGTTGGGTAGTGACCATCTCCATCTCTAACTAGTACACTGTTGGATGGTGTCCATCTCCATCCGTAAATAGTACACAGTTGGTTGGTGTCCATCTCCATCTGTAATTAGTACACTGTTGGGTGGTGCCCATCTCCATCTGTAGCTAGTTCACCGTTGGGTGGTGTCCATCTCCTTCTGTAGCTAGTACAATGTTGGGTGGTGTCCTTCTCCATCTGTAGCTTGTACACTGTTGGCTTCTGCCCATCTCCATCTGTAACTAGTACACCCTTGGGTGGTGTCCATCTCCATCTGTAACTAGTACACTACTGGGTGGTGTCCATCTCCGTCTGTAAATAGTACAATGTTTGGTGGTGTCCATCTCCATCTGAAACTAATTCACTGTTGGGTGGTGACCATCTCCATCTGTAACTAGTACACTGTTAAGTAGTAACCATATCCATCTGTACCTAGTACACTGATGGGTGGTGACCATCTCCATCTGTAGCTAGTGCACTGTTGGGTGGTGACCATCTCCATCTGTAACTAGCACACTCTTGGGTGGTGACCATCTCCAACTGTATCTTGTGCTCTGTTGGGTGGTGACCATCTCCATCTGTAGATTGTGCACTGTTGGGTGGTGACCATCTCCATCTGTAGCTAGTAAACTGTTGGGTGTTGAACATCTGCATCTGTAACTAGTACACTGTTGGGTAGTGACCATCTCCAACTCTAACTAGTACACTATTGGGTGGTGTCCATCTTCATCCGTAAATAGTACACTGTTGGGTGGTGTACATCTCCGTCTGTAACTAGAACAATGTTGGTTGGTGACCATCTCCATCTGTAACTATTACATTGTTGGGTGGTGTCCATATCCATCAGTAACTAGTACACTGTTGGGTGGTGTCCATCTCCATCTGTAACTAGTATACTGTTGGTTGGTGTCCATCTCCATCCGTAAATAGTACACTGTTGGGTGGTGTCCATCTCCATCTGTAAATAGTGCGCTGTTGGATGGTGTCCATCTCCATCCGTTAATAGTACACTGTTGGGTGGTGTCCATCTCCATCTGTAACTAGTACTCTGTTGGATGGTGACCATCTCCATCTGTAACTAGTACATTGTTGGGTGGTGTCCATCTCCATCTGTAACTAGTACTCTGTTGGATGGTGACCATCTCCATCTGTAACTAGTACATTGTTGGGTGGTGTCCATATCCATCTGTAACTAGTACACTGTTGGATGGTGTCCATCTCCATCTGTAACTAGTTCACTGTTGGGTGGTGTCCATCTCCATCCGTAAATAGTACACTGTTGGGTGGTGTCCATCTCCATCTGTAACAAGTACACTGTAGGATGGTGTCCATCTCCATCCGTAAACAGTACACTGTTGGGTGGTGTCCATCTCCATCTCTAACTAGTACACTGTTGGATGGTGTCCATCTCCATCCGTATATAATACACTGTTGGGTGGTGTCCATCTCCATCTGTAACTAGTGCACAGTTGGATGGTGACCATCTCCTTCTGTAACTAGTACACTGTTGGTTGGTGTCCATCTCCACCTGTAGCTAGTACATATTTGGTTGGTGTCCATTTCCAACTGTAACGAGTACACTGTTGGATGGTGTCCATCTCCATCTGTAACTAGTACACTGTTCGATGGTGTCCATCTCCATCTGTAGCTAGTACATTGTTGGGTGGTGTCCATTTTCATCTCTAATTATTACACTGTTGGATGGTGTCAGTCTCCATCTGTAACTAGTAGAGTGTTGGATGGTGTCCATCTCCCTCTGTAACTAGTTCATTGTTGGATGCTCTCCATCTCCAATTGTAACTAGTACACTGTTCGATGGTGTCCATCTCCATCTGTAGCTAGTACACTGATGGGTGTTTTCCATCTCCATCTGTAACTAGTACACTGTTGGATGGTGTCCATGTCCATCTGTAACTAGTTCATTGTTGGGTGGTGTCCATCTCCATCTGTAACTAGTACACTGTTGGGTGGTGTCCATCTCCATCTGTAACTAGTACACAGTTGGGTGGTGTCCATCTCCATCTGTAAATAGTACACTGTTGGGTGTAACCATCTCCATCTGTAACTAGTTCACTGTTGGGTGGTGTCCATCTCCACTTGTAGCTAGTACATTGTTGGGTGGTGTCCTTCTCCATCTGTAACTAGTACACTGTTGGGTGTAACCATCCCCATCTGTAACTAGTTCACTGTTGGGTGGTGACCATCTCCATCTCTAACTAGTACACTGTTGGATAGTGACCATCTCCATCTCTAACTAGTACACTGTTGGATGGTGTCCATCTCCATCTGTAACTAGTACACTGTTGGGTGTAACCATCTCCATCTGTTACTAGTTCACTGTTGGGAGTAACCATCTCCATCTGTAACTAGTTCACTGTTGGGTGGTGACCATCTCCATCTCCAACTAGTACACTGTTGGGTGGTAACCATCTCCATCTGTTTTTTGTACACTGTTGGGTAGTGACCATCTCCATCTCTAACTAGTACACTGTTGGATGGTGTCCATCTCCATCCGTAAATAGTACACAGTTGGTTGGTGTCCATCTCCATCTGTAATTAGTACACTGTTGGGTGGTGTCCATCTCCATCTGTAACTAGTACACTGTTGGGTGTAACCATCTCCATCTCTAACTATTTCACTGTTGGGTGGTGACCATCTCCATCTGTAACTAGTACACTGTTGGGTAGTGACCATCTCCATCTGTAACTAGTACACTGTTGGGTGTAACCATCTCCATCTCTAACTAGTACACTGTTGGGTAGTGACCATCTCCATCTCTAACTAGTACACTGTTGGATGGTGTCCATCTCCATCCGTAAATAGTACACTGTTGGGTGGTGTCCATCTCCATCTGTAACTAGTACACTGTTGGGTGGTGTCCTTCTCCACCTGTAACTAGTACACTGTTGGGTGTTGTCCATCTCCATCTGTAACTAGTACACTGTTGGGTGGTGTCCATCTCCATCTGTAACTAGTACACTTTTGGGTGTAACCATCTCCATCTGTAACTAGTTCACTGTTGGGTGGTGTTCATCTCCATCTGTAGCTAGTACACTTTTGGGTGGTGACCATCTCCATCTGTAGCTAGTACTCTTTTGGATGGTGTCCATCTCCATCTGTAACTAGTTAACTGTTGAATGTAGTCCATCTCCAACTGTATCTAGAACATTGCTGGGTGGTAACCATCTCCACCTGTAACTCGTACACTGTTGGGTGGTGACCACCTCCATCTGTAACTAGTCCACTGTTGGGTGGTGTCCATCTTCATCTGTAACTAGTTGACTGTTGGATGGTGTCCATCTCCATCTGTAGCTAGTAAACTGTTGGGTGGTGACCATCTCCATCTGTAGCTAGTACACTGTTGGATGGTGACCATCTCCATCTCTAGTTAGTACACTTTTGGGTGGTAACCATCTCCATCTGTAGCTAGTACACTGTTGGCTGGTGACCTTCTCCTTCTGTCGCTAGTACACTCTTGGGTGGTGACCATCTCCATCTGTAGCTAGTACACTGTTGGGTGGTGTCCATCTCCATCTGTAACTAGTACACTGTAGGGTGGTGTCCATCTCCATCTGTAACTAGTACATTGTTGGTTGGTGTCCATCACCTACTGTAGCTATTTGACTGTTTGATGGTGTCCAGCTCCATCTGTTACTAGTACACTGTTGGGGACGGTGCCAATCTCCACCTGTAACTAGTACACTGTTGGGTGTTGACCATCTCCATCTGTAAATAGTACACTGTTGGGTGGTGTCCATCTCCACCTGTAACTAGTACACTGTTGGGTGGTGTCCATCTCCATCTCGAAATAGTTTACTCTTGGATGGTGTCCATCTCCATCTGTAACTAGTAGTCTGTTGGGTGGTGACCATATACATCTGTAACTAGTACACTGTTGGGCGGTGACCATCTCCATTTGTAACTAGTACACTGTTGGGTGGTGACCATGTCCATCTGTAACTAGTTCACTGTTGGGTGGTGACCATCTCCATCTGTAACTAGTACATTGTTGGGTGGTGACCATCTCCATCTGTAACAAGTAGACTGATGGGTGGAGACCATATTCATCTGTAACTGGTACACTGTTGGGTGGTGACCAGCTCCATCTGTAACTAGTACACTGTTGGGTGGGGACCACCTCCATCTGTAACTAGTACACTGTTGGGTGGTGACCATCTCCATCTCTACCTAATTTACTGTTTGATGGTGTCCATCTCCATCTGTAACTAATACACTGTTGGATGGTGACCATCTCCATCTGTAACTAGTACACTGTTGGGTGGTGTCCATCTCCATCCGTAACTAGTAGACTGCTGGGTGGTGACCATCTCCATCTGTAACTAGTAGACTGTTGTGTGGTGACCATTTCCTCTCTAACTAGTAGACTGTTGGGTGGTGACCATCTCCATCTGTAACTAGTACACTGTTGGGAGGTGACCATTTCCATCTGTAACATGTTCCTTGTTGGGTGGTGACCATCTCCATCTGTAGCTAATACACTGTTGGATGGTGACCATCTCCATCTGTAACTAGTACACTCTTGGGAGGTGACCATTTCCATCTGTAACTTGTTCTTTGTTGGGTGGTGACCATCTCCATCTCTAACTAGTACACTGTTGGGTAGTGACCATCTCCATCTCTAACTAGTACACTGTTGGGTGGTAACCATCTCCATCTGTTTTTTGTACACTGTTGGGTAGTGACCATCTCCATCTCTAACTAGTACACTGTTGGATGGTGTCCATCTCCATCCGTAAATAGTACACAGTTGGTTGGTGTCCATCTCCATCTGTAATTAGTACACTGTTGGTTGGTGTCCATCTCCATCTGTAACTAGTACACTGTTGGGTGTAACCATCTCCATCTCTAACTATTTCACTGTTGGGTGGTGACCATCTCCATCTGTAACTAGTACACTGTTGGGTAGTGACCATCTCCATCTGTAACTAGTACACTGTTGGGTGTAACCATCTCCATCTCTAACTAGTACACTGTTGGGTAGTGACCATCTCCATCTCTAACTAGTACACTGTTGGATGGAGTCCATCTCCATCCGTAAATAGTACACTGTTGGGTGGTGTCCATCTCCATCTGTAACTAGTACACTGTTGGGTGGTGTCCTTCTCCACCTGTAACTAGTACACTGTTGGGTGTTGTCCATCTCCATCTGTAACTAGTACACTGTTGGGTGGTGTCCATCTCCATCTGTAACTAGTACACTGTTGGGTGTAACCATCTCCATCTGTAACTAGTTCACTGTTGGGTGGTGTTCATCTCCATCTGTAGCTAGTACACTTTTGGGTGGTGACCATCTCCATCTGTAGCTAGTACTCTTTTGGATGGTGTCCATCTCCATCTGTAACTAGTTAACTGTTGAATGTAGTCCATCTCCAACTGTATCTAGAACATTGCTGGGTGGTAACCATCTCCACCTGTAACTCGTACACTGTTGGGTGGTGACCACCTCCAATTGTAAATAGTCCACTGTTGGGTGGTGTCCATCTTCATCTGTAACTAGTTTACTGTTGGATGGTGTCCATCTCCATCTGTAGCTAGTAAACTGTTGGGTGGTGACCATCTCCATCTGTAGCTAGTACACTGTTGGATGGTGACCATCTCCATCTCTAGTTAGTACACTTTTGGGTGGTAACCATCTCCATCTGTAGCTAGTACACTGTTGGCTGGTGACCATCTCCTTCTGTCGCTAGTACACTCTTGGCTGGTGACCATCTCCATCTGTAGCTAGTACACTGTTGGGTGGTGTCCATCTCCATCTGTAACTAGTACACTGTAGGGTGGTGTCCATCTCCATCTGTAACTAGTACATTGTTGTGTGGTGTCCATCACCTACTGTAGCTATTTGACTGTTTGATGGTGTCCAGCTCCATCTGTTACTAGTACACTGTTGGGGACGGTGCCAATCTCCACCTGTAACTAGTACACTGTTGGGTGGTGACCATCTCCATCTGTAAATAGTACACTGTTGGGTGGTGTCCATCTCCACCTGTAACTAGTACACTGTTGGGTGGTGTCCATCTCCATCTCGAAATAGTTTACTCTTGGATGGTGTCCATCTCCATCTGTAACTAGTAGTCTGTTGGGTGGTGACCATATACATCTGTAACTAGTACACTGCTGGGCGGTGACCATCTCCATTTGTAACTAGTACTCTGTTGGGTGGTGACCATGTCCATCTGTAACTAGTTCACTGTTGGGTGGTGACCATCTCCATCTGTAACTAGTACATTGTTGGGTGGTGACCATCTCCATCTGTAACAAGTAGACTGATGGGTGGAGACCATATTCATCTGTAACTGGTACACTGTTGGGTGGTGACCAGCTCCATCTGTAACTAGTACACTGTTGGGTGGTGACCACCTCCATCTGTAACTAGTACACTGTTGGGTGGTGACCATCTCCTTCTCTACCTAATTTACTGTTTGATGGTGTCCATCTCCATCTGTAACTAATACACTGTTGGATGGTGACCATCTCCATCTGTAACTAGTACACTGTTGGGTGGTGTCCATCTCCATCCGTAACTAGTAGACTGCTGGGTGGTGACCATCTCCATCTGTAACTAGTAGACTGTTGTGTGGTGACCATTTCCTCTCTAACTAGTAGACTGTTGGGTGGTGACCATCTCCATCTGTAACTAGTACACTGTTGGGAGGTGACCATTTCCATCTGTAACATGTTCCTTGTTGGGTGGTGACCATCTCCATCTGTAGCTAATACACTGTTGGATGGTGACCATCTCCATCTGTAACTAGTACACTCTTGGGAGGTGACCATTTCCATCTGTAACTTGTTCCTTGTTGGGTGGTGACCATCTCCATCTCTAACTAGTACACTGTTGGGTGGTGTCCATCTCCATCTCTAGCTAGTACACTGTTGGTTGGTGTCCATCTCCATCTGTAGCTAGTACACTGTTGGGTGGTGACCATCTCCATCTGTAACTAGTACACTGTTGGGTGGTGTCCATCTCCATCTGTACCTAGTTCACTGTTGGGTGGTGTCCATCTGCATCTGTAACTAGTACACTGTTGGGTGTTGTCCATCTCCGTCTGTAACTAGTGCACTGTTGGGTGGTGACCATTTCATCTGTAGCTTGTTCCTTGTTGGGTGGTGACCATCTCCATCTGTAACTAGTACACTGTTTGGTGGTGACCATCTCCATCTGTACCTAGTACACTGTTGGGTGGTGTCCATCTCCATCTGTAGTTAGTACACTATTGGGTGGTGTCCATCTCCATCCCTAACTAGTACACTGTTGGGTGGTGTCCATCTCCATCTGTAGCTAGTACACTATTGGGTGGTGTCCATCTCCATCTGTAGCTAGTACACTATTGGGTGGTGTCCATCTCCATCCGTAACTAGTTATTGGTTGGTTGGTGTCCATCTCCATCTGTAACCAATACACTGTTGGGTGGTGTCCATCTCCATCTGTAGCTAGTACACTGTTGGGTGGTGTCCATCTCCATCTATAGCTATTACACTGTTGGGTGGTGTCCATCTCCATCTGTAACTAGTTCATTGTTGGGTGGTGTCCATCACCTACTGTAGCTATTTCACTGTTTGATGGTGTCCAGCTCCATCTGTAACTAGTACACTGTTGGGGGCGGTGTCAATCTCCATCAACTAGTACACTTTTGGGTGGTGACCATCTCCATCTGTAACTAGTTCACTGTAGGGTGGTGTCAATCTCCATCTGTAACCAATACACTGTTGGGTGGTGTCCATCTCCATCTGTAACTAGTACACTGTTGGATGGTGTCCAGCTCCATCTGTAACTATTACACTGTTGGGCGGAGTCAATCTCCATCTGTAACTAGTACACTGTTGGGTTTTGACCATCTCCATCTGTAACTAGTTGACTGTAGGTTGTTGCTCGTCACATAGTAGTAATTCGCGTTCGCCTGAAACGATAGTGGCATTTCAATGTCATAATGTCACAAAGTGCGAAAATGCTTAATAAAATTTAACTTGAGCGATGCCATTCGTTTTCACACTAGAAAATGTCAGTGTTCGTTTCTCGGAATGTATATTGTGTCGCTCACATCGCAGTTTGAAGTGTCTAGCCTGCCATAGCTACAAGATAACTAGGTCTATGAACTGTTCCTACCTACATCTGATTTACAATCATGTCGTGAAAATATGACGACTTAATTATAATGGTCATGAAGGAAGAAGTATAACTGTACTTGTGTCCATATATAAAGCACTATTCCAAAATCAGTGTTATAGTACGTATATTCCAGTCCACTCGAAATGTTAGTGTTCCTTGTTGTACAAAGCGTGCCTGACTTCGCATGTGGCATAATCTTGTCTGCATATTGCAAGACACAATTTCAGAGTGTCATAGAAAGTCACTACTGAAAGCAAATAAGTCAGAGTTCTTCGACACTCAACTCTGCTTTTGTAACACCGTCTCGCGCACGTTCTATGTAGGCCTATGCTAGCGATACGGATTGCGAAACACACACTAGATTGTTGTTCTGCTCTCTGTAGCGATACTTAATAATATGTTCTCTTCATGCAGCCTGCAGTTTCACGAAGGGTGAACAGCCCCCTCTCCTGCGCTGCGTAGATCGATAAATCATGTCCTTAGCGCATAATCAAACTGGCTTCCAAATTTCATGAAATCTTGTAGATGAAAATAATTGCTCAGAAACGTTATACAGTATCAATACATCTTGAATAATGCTAAAAAGCATTAATGGAATTCTCTTCTTTGTTATTATCCATAAAATAATCCTTCATTGGTCAATCAATACCTTGGGTCAATGCGTATCATGTGTTCTTTACTGCGGGCTTGCAGCGGAGCATGGCTCGGAGATCGCCTAATGGCACTCCCATCAGCTGCCGTGACGTACCTCCATAGCTATACGCCACGCTGTGTTTCAAAACAAATCTCGCAGTGCAATGTACTACAACTTAAGCTTGAGGATAATGGTACGGTATGGATAGTACTTTCCGTAATATTAACCACTCGACCCGAGAAAACACGAGATTTAAAACAACAGTCAAGAGATTCCCACTTAAGGTTATTTGCCGTCATAGAGTTGGCCATATTTGTTGGTTAGTCTTACCTGAGGTTTCAATAAACAGCTGTAACGGTATGATAGAGGTGAGAGTTCAACAGGGCACAACTTTTCCAGATATCTAAAACAAAATGAAATATAACATAATGAATAAATGAAATCAGGTTAACAGAAGCATTCCATAAATAAATAATTAAATAAATAAATAAAAGAAAATCGAACACAATATAAAATAGAAATCTTACCTTAGCTGGTAAATCCTGTTTTTTCCTTCTTAGAACAGTAGTGCTAAGGGGTAATGGTCTCTAACCCTGCCAAAATACAGCAAATTCTAAAAACAAAAAATCAATTAATCAATCAATAAATTCCAATCAATAACTTAAACATCAATTACCATTAATAAAAACGAAAACAATTATTAATAAATACTTACCTCAAATAATTTATGCACCGCCACCACTGACTGGGCCAGGTAGAAGAATCTGCTAACTTTAAACACGACAGGTAGCCTACACCGACTATCTGTAAACAAATAAATCAAACAATAAATACATTCCATTCAATAACTTAAACAACACTTATCATTAAAACATAAGACCATTAATAATACGTACTTACCTCGCAAATATTTCAGTGATTTTCCTCCAAAAAGTAATAATAAAGCACAGTAATAATACAAATGAGTGGAAATGATATTCATCACCGAGCCTTTATACAGTAATACGTCACTAGCATAAACAGTTTCAACGCATCGCAATTTCCGTTCACACACATTGGCAATAAACACACACCTCACTAGGTTTCTAATCACTGTTGAGTCAGTCATAGCAACAGCGCAGCGCGTGCAACGCGACACCGGAAATACACAGTCAGCTTACTGCTAACTGTACAAACTCCTGTGTTTAATATCGTAAGAACCTGTATTTCTCTTCCAGCTACAAATGACTTTACCGTTCATAATGTTAAAATATCTTAAGCCGCTTTCTTAACTCATTAACAAACCCTTCGTCACCTTTCCGCTGGGTAAGGTTATCCCCCCTTAGGGGTAGCTACAAGAATTATAATAATACAACATGTCATAACTTTCCTCTAATCCTGTGTTTTTTTGGAAGAAATCGTAAACATATAACAGGTTGTCCATAAATAAGGGTGTCACCCTGTGTCATTTATCACCTCACATGCCCATCTACGGTCACGCGTTTGCAAAATATCTCAGAATCATGTTAAATTACCTAAAAGTTGTGGTTTTTAGTAATAATCATAACAATTCCCTTAAAACGAGCCGTCACATGACACTCTCCAATGAAAAGTTCGCCAGATATAGGGTTGCCGGAATGCGACATGTGGTCGCGGTGTCTGCTTTAACGGTCACGGGATACGCTGTGCGCTTTAGTAACTCCTTTATCCGTAATTAGTTTAAAAAGCCCGCCAAAGTCATACCCCTAGTCACGTGTCTCAAAGCCAAGTACCCTGGTATATGAATAAAATGGCTCCCTCGTGTAGTTGAGCCCTTTGGCACAACATTTTGGTTGAATCCATGCTCCTCGGCATATAAAATAACCGCGTCATAGCAAAGAGAGCGTCACCCTGAGTCCTACGACACCTCATATGTACAAATCCAATGATAAGTTTATAAAATCTCAGGTCGATGACCTTGCCGTTTTGGGTTATTTGGATAAACTCATATGTCATAAAAAGGGGGTTTCGCACCGCATAAAAGGACATGCCCATGTACGATTATCGGTTTGCGACATATCAAGGGAAACAAAAGTCGATGACCTTGCAGTGATGGGATATTTGAGTAAATGAGTGTGCCATAGGAAAGATGAGAAAGCAAACCGTCACATGACCCTCTCCGATATTGACTGAAGTGGGGACGCGGCCTCCGTGACCGGCGGCATGCTCGTTGCGTTTAGATTCCTCTTGGCCCCCTACTGCTACTTTTTTGTCCTAGGGCCATGGGACTTGCTTTGGGGGCTAGAGGGGGTAAAGACCAATGGTTTAGGTCAAACAATACTTACTAAAATTCCTAGTTTCGGAAATATAGCCTAATTTCCATATTCGACTGTTTTGGGAAAAAATGTAAAAAGTACATTGTTTTATTATAACGATAAAGGTTATAAAGACCTTTCGTTTAAGCTGATATATGACTTTTTAGGAATTTTAGTTTTAGACATATAGCCTACTTTCCAAATTGAACTTTTTTGAAAAAATATAAAGATTATCGTGTTTTTTTTTCTAACGATAAAGGACACAGAGACCTTTTGTTTAGGTCAATATATGAATTTCCAAAATTTTTAGTTTTCAAAATATAGCCTACTTTCCAAATACGACTTTTCTGTTTTTACAAAAATCTTAAAAATGAATACGTCACGATAAAGATGATATAAAATACCCTTAAAACGAGTCGTCACATGACCCTCGCCGATAATTCGTTCGCGAAATATCAAGTTGCAACATGCAGTCGCGGTGCGTGCTTTAACGCTCACAGCTACAGGTGTAGTAGGATCATCACTGTCACACTACTCGAGTTCCATCCTGGCATTCGCCTTACGCCTAACTCCACCAAGATATTACTCATTACAGCTCCAACATGTTTCACCTTACTGGACCAAGATGTTACGCCAATCCGTACTGCATCTCCCCGTCTTCGATATTCCTCCCCGATCGATTCCCGGTCCAGGCCCTTCACTCTTGTTCTTCTTCTCGTTCCAACCTCTTCTGCTCTTCTGTTCTTCATCTCTTCTGCGTAGAATTCCATCAATCTCTTCCAAGTTGTTTTGTCCATTTTTATTTTTATAGATTAATGTTTCTTGAACTATTGAGAAAATATCGCCACTCTTGATATTCTCGTCTTCATCTTGTAGGTTAAGTTTCCCGCTGGATATTTAGCACTGCATCACCACAACTTTCATAATGTTAGACAATGTCCTTCTCGATCTCGATTGTAACAACATTTTCATAATCATATCGAAGAAATGTTAATAGTAGAAATAATATTCGTTAACTTGTTCACGTTTCCAATAGTGCTCGAAACTTATGCTCAATAGCTTCACGCTTCGTTGTACTGACGATTAAACAAACTTCATATACTTTCCTCTCCACCAGAAATATTAATATTCTGTTCGTTTCTGGAACTTCACTCTATGAAATGCTTCTGAACTGTTACTTCACAAAGTCTGACTACTTTTCCTTCTCAATTCTTTTAATAATTTTCACTACATCTAGACACTGACACTTGTTTAAAACTGTACTCCACGTTTGCAAATACACTTCGCTATGAGTCGTGACACTTTTTACCGGACACTTGTGCTATATCACACAAAAGCGCGCACTCGGAGACTGAGATTCGATACGTCCGTCCCCTTTCACGTCTCCCGAACAAGAAGCCACGATTTTCTCGCTCGTTTCCCCTTCTCCATGCAAATGTCGACGTCATCAAGAAAATCCGCGCGTGTCTTAGGCGGGATTTTTTCCAATCCACTTTCTGCCTTATTGAAACATATTTCTCCAAAATGCTATCTCTGATAAATCTTCATTTATAAAATTGTAAATCCTCAATTTATAAAATATCATAAAATAACTTGCAATTACATCATTTGAAGTATAGGTAATTAGTTCCATCGAATATTCGTATAGGCTTCGACGCTGTCACGTGATATTTTCAGTGCGCCACTGAATACCATGCGCTCGTCATCCACACCTTTTCTCGCTCTGCTAATTGCCTATCTTGCCCCAGATCAAAGAAGACCGGTTTCTGCCGCCTTCTATATTATTTTACCTCTCGTAATTTTCTGATTGGTTCGGCGTTTTACAGTGACAACATACCCTCACGACTTCACCCTAGCCAGAGTTCGGCTACCAAATCCAGCTACTATAAATTTAAAAAACGTACGATTTCTTCATGGAGATTTTAATATTGCTCAAACCACAAATTCGAGGACAGTATATTCAATATTTATTACATTGCCTGAGCTAGTTTTACTTTAGGAAGCGAGTACATTTTCTTCGTAATAATTTAGTCTAGAGGAACTCGAGTATATTGCTAAACGTATTTGTTTGTACTTTAAGACAAACGCTACATGTGTAATGCAAGATAACATTGGGGTACAGGCCCAGTAATGACTTGGTATTTTCTTGACAACAAATTGATCAACACGTACGAGGAAGAGAGGAAGGTTATCCTGGGGAGGGGTGCACCATATATGGAATTGGGTTTTCAGAATTCGATATACGGAATTTATTGCTTACTCAACTAGCCTTGAGCAGGGCGATGTTCGATATTTGATGGCAGCGAATTATAATTACGCCAATTGTTCGAATGGATTTGGTAGATTTTCATCAACCAATCACCGTGGGAAAATTTGAATAATTAGTGAGTGTGGGCCGTATCCATGGCAACCCGGACTCAGATGGATGAATAAGTCTTAAGTAGTGGAAATTTGTGATGGACATAATTATAAGTGTGTGATCGACGGAGTGAAGACGACTTTTTGAATGTGTCCATGACACTTTGTTATTCTGTCCGTAAGGTCAGATATTTAAACATTTTTCTGTACTTCAGAGACATCACTCTGACGTTCAAAATCGACAGAGAGGTTGGTTTGAAATTTCATCAATCAGTTTCGAGTATTAGTATAATTAGGAGCTTTAGTTCTCTATAGTTAAAGTCAGTGGACTTTGCATATTCAGTCCAGCTGACCCGTGACATGGTTGTGTTGAATCATGTTCATGGCGATGATTTTTGGAATCAGTATTCTGTCATCTAATTCAACAATTCAATAACTTCAATATTTCAATACTTCAACAAACATCACAATCTTCAACTTCAACGGTGACTTCAATAACTTCAATTCAACATCTATAATTCATCAACAACATCAACTATCGACTTCGAGATGTCTACTCGGTGAGTTTCGAAATCATGCAATTCCTGAGTTACTCTGAAACTTCAATTATGGATTAAAGTTTAAAAAGAATTAATTTAACTTTAATTTAGTACTCGTCCCTTGTCTAACTAAGCCACGTAAAGAAAGTAAATTCAGTAAACTCAGTTTATGATGTTATTATTATCTAGATTTTTCGATTTTCATTTGCATACTCTTTTTTAATAAATTCATTCCAATAAACTCAAATGCCAAGGTTTTTCCCATTAGTAGTTAGAAATTACTTTAAGGCATCCCTAACTGATTACTGATTGGTTGGTTGACTTCGTCATGCCACGGCTTGAGAGGAGATAATGTTGTTGCTCTACTAGAGTAGCTTATTATTATTATTATTATTATTATTACTATTTATCTATACATTTGGTTTGCAACGGCTTTTTGTGACCTGGTGCCCAGTTCAAATTATTTTTATTATCACTCGCAAATAGGATCTTAACATCACAGTCTTGGCTGTCTTTCATTGGTGGAATGCTTCCATATCACCTCGGTTGCTGTTCATATGATGCGGCTCCAGAAAGTTCTATTGTGACGTGAGGAGCGTATGCGTCAAGCCTCTCGAAACCACAATGTAATGGCTTGTCAAGTTACTATGTGGGTCTCTTCCTGCATCCACCAAGCCGACTCTACGTCTCTTGGCTCGTAAAGGGCTCTCGCCGTTCAATAAGAACTCTACTACACCAGCCATGCGATTGGTAACTTATCACCTGAAAATCTTAATCAATCGGCAAGGCAAGCACAGCCAGCCAGACATGTACAGTACATCTATTACAAGAAGTTAAGTTACCTACCAATGAACCTTTCAACCAATGTTGAATTTTCCACAAACTTGTGATGCCAACATTGAAATAGTACGTAAAATTAAAGCTAGCTTAACACTCACTATCTTCTGGGCTCTGTATATCAGGCCGTACGAACTCCAATTGCGTCATTCCAACACCGCTTAAACTGAAAGACACGCAAACTTTTTCTTTTATAAGGGACATCATTCTCTCTATGTTACCCATTTGCCTCATTAAAATGCAGCGATAAATATTTTAAGGCATCAGTGCCTACAGGCATTCATCTTTGTAAAATTTATTTTTATAATAAATTGTGCAAGTATTTAATTGAACATTGTACTGTGACTTGTTCCCTGACATCCTTGCAGTTTCCCTTTGTCAAATCCCATTCTTTCTTTGCTTATATAACCACCAACCTTTATCGAGCTTGGACTTGTCCTTGCTCAGGCTGCCCTATTGTATCGTTCCCAATACGATCATTGGCCCCAGAAACGCGGGGACAGTCACAATTTTCATATTTATTTTTAGAATTGTAATATTCTTTGTTAATACAATTTGGATCTTTCAGCCTATTCATCACGAATGAGGCCAAGAAGGTGAAAAGGAAGGGACAACGGCCACTCCCTCTTTTATCTGCTACAAGTACTGCCGCTCTCAGTACGCCACAGTCAACTGCTCTACAGCAGTTCGGTGAGTGAGACATCCGTTTCCACCAAGCCTTTTGAGCAATCAGTTAATACTAGGTCTTCCTAGAAGGGATATCTCGCCCGGTTTAGACGCTTTTTGAGTAATTTAATTGAACAGCTAAACCTGGACATACCCTCTCAACACCTCAAATCATACGAACAGGCATACGATAATTATGACGGGGTCCAGATTAAAATAAATTCTTAACCCCGATCAATACAAGGATCATACCGATATAGAAGATTCCTTTTATGAGAGGTGTGCTTAGGCCATGAACTTAAGGAGAAAATAACTCAGGCGTTCATAGCGCAGAAAAAAAAACCTTCCCTCCATACTAGCCCAATTTCCTCCCCACCTCTTCTTCCCAAAATACAGTTACCTCATTGCGGGGGCAGAGGATCGTACCGATGTAGGAGATCCCTTTTATGAGGGGTATGCTGAGGCCATTAAGCTAATTAGAAAATTAAGTAAGGCGTTCATAGCGTTCCTCGAGCTGTTCAATTCCCTCTTATTCAAGGTTCTTCCCTTATATTTATCCAGGCACTTCCATTTACGAGTGAAAGTTATACTGTCGTGGTTGCCTTTCCTAGAGAGAGATACGGCAACACCTGATTGCGTATCCGACGGCATATTCAGTCCTTATTCGGTTTACCCAATTTATGTCCCGAGTACTTATCAACACTCCGTAGTCTGAGTGACACAGCTGAATTGGATGTGAGTGCTATAGCGCATTCGAATCAACCCGTTGAATACTGGGATCTATTCCCCATACACCTTATAACTTCTAAATTTGACAGAGTTACGTTCAAGGCTTGGGAAGTAGAAATTGCCAACATTTCTGAGCCTAGTAGCCTTGATTACGTTCACGAAAATCCGTTGTCAAGTTATTTCCGCTGTGGTATCAGGTGGAATGTTTCGCGCCTGTGAGTAGACGAAGAAATTTCAAAATGGTTGGTTCAAAGAGAAAACCACAAAAATCTCATCTCTTTGCTATACAGAACAAACCATCTAACAACATTTTATGCCCTAATTTTCATTCTCTGTATTACTGACTAGGTCTCAAAGCTTGATCAGTGGATGACAGGAGAAAAATCGTATCACAAAAAAAAGGATGCTTCGATTGTCTTTCTGACAAACATGTTATGTCCGATTGTCCATCTAAGGTCACTTGCATACATTTCAAAGTCAAACATCATTCCTCCTTGCACCGGTCTATAAGACCACGGTCGACCCCTTCTACAAGTAGGTCCAATGTGTACACCGTTAACTCTAGTACACAATCTTTAACTGAAAGTGCAAATTATTTGCAGTAGTTCAGAGGTTCTCCTTTCAAAAGTACAATTACAAAACCAGATCTTTTCTGGTAAATGCGTCCAAGTACGAGGTTAGTTAGATAATGGTGACCCTAATGACTTTATCACTGAGACTCTTGTTCAAAGGTTGGGTTTTCATACACATCCTACATCAATAGATGTAATAGGCATCAATAATACTAAGGTTCCTTCCCTAAATTTCGTAAAAGTGCGCATTAGGGATTTGGTTCAGTTTGGTATTAATTTTCACTTGAATTGCTTAGGCATTGCTGTTATTGGCAGTGAAACACCAAGGAACTCCTTTGCAGTTGACAAATGGAACTTCCCCCTAATATTAAATTTGAGGACCCTAACTTTCATCGTTGATTTTTTAAATTGGGCTAATGCTATCAGGCAAAGATTACTACCATCTAGAATCAATCTATTATAAGGTGTTTTCGCCCATAGTACAAAGTTTGGATGGTTCATTACTGGGCAAATCCCTCATACCACATTCCAACCCGCATCCCAGTGTCATTGCATCAATACTGATCTGCCCCAATATTTAGATAAGTTTTGGCAACTTGAGACAATTGATTCATCATCCCTTTCCTTTTCTGAAGATGAAGTTTGCGAGCAACTATTTTGCGAGACCACCACTCGCAAACTCGAGGGTAGGTATATAACGACCGTGCCTCGCATTTCAAATCCACCGTCCCTCTGCAATTCCCATCCCATAGCACTTTTTGCGGTAGAGCGTCAGTTTAGAAAGGATCCTTCTGTCAAACTTCAATATTCAGAGTTCATAGAAGAATATGAGTCACCTGACCACATGGAAGTAGTCACTAAGGTTGATGATGACCAACCTTTCCTTCCTTTCTCCGGTATGGAAGGACTCTATATCCAAGGAAAATATAAGTGTTGTTTTAATGGTTCCAACCCTGTTGCCAATGGTGTTTCTTTAAATCACACCCTATTGGCTGGTCCTTCGATTCAGTGTGATGTAACTACTAGTTTACTAAATTTCAGACGTCATCACATAGCAGTCATTGCTGACATCACGGAGATGACTATTTTAATAATTCTGAACCACGTGATCTTCAAAGAATTATGTGGCGTGACGAACCCTCTAAGACAATCAAATTATTTCCTCTAAAACTGTCACTGTTGGTCTCACGCCATCAGCCTTCCTGGCTATTCGCTCTTTGAAGCAATTAGCAGATCAACATGGTCCTTTGTTTCATTCTTAGGCCTCTATACCTTTAAGAATTTCTTTTTATGTAGATGATTTTCTGCACTCGTTTGAAAACGTCCCTGAGGCTCTTCAAGTTTCTCAAGACTTGAAAGCCTTGCTTCAAGGAGGTCGTATTCCACTCGACAAATGGAATTCCAATACAGAATAATTTTTGACTTGCTTTTCAGTCAGCAAGCTCTTTGACACTTAAGTAGAACTTTTTCAAACTCTAAGAGGGTTCAGTGGTGCCCTAAAACTGATTTATCTTTCTATCAGTTCATTAAACGGAATCTCTTCCCCAAACGATTGGGCAAAGTATTTCCGAATAGCAAAATCTACGATCCCCTTCAATTTATAGCCCCTGTCATAATTACCGCCAAAATCTTCATGCAAGAACATTGGACTTCGAAACCTGATTGAGATGTCGTACCCTCCCCATTTCTTCAAACACGGTTATCACTTCGCTATAGCTTTTGTGACCTTTCTCTAATCTATATTCTTCGGATCCTAATTCCTACTTCTTCTTGTGGCAATTTAGAATTGCATCTTTTTGCTGTCCGTTCTCAAAAGATATATCGGTGTTGCGCATATTTGGGAAGTCACAACTTCTCTCTTTTATTTTATTTTCAAATTCAATTTGAGCCAAATATAAAGTGGCTCCTCTTAAGGCCATCTCATTACCACGTCTTGAACTTTGCGCTGCTCTTTTAGCAGTCGAATTAGCTGACAAACCTCGCCAAAATTTGAGGATTCAATTCTTTCGAAAGTACTTTTTGTGCGATTCCGCCATTACAGTAGCTTGGATTTCTAAACCTTCCTAGCATTGGAAAGTTCCTGTTGCCAACCACGACACAAAGATCCAGAGCCTTTCTAACGCTGATCAATGGCATCGCGTGTCTGCAAAGTAGGATCCATTGGATGTCACATCTCGTGGATGTGGCCAACATCAATTGGTCGATTCAAATCCCTATTAGCCTTATTTCTCTCCAAGAACCTTTTGAATGGCCTAATTTCGTAACCCCTATTCCAACGGATATACTGGACACCCACTAGGTCACTGCCTCTACTATTGTAGTGACCACTTCATCTCCATATTAAAACGTTATTCTTCTTTTCACAAATTGGTTCGTGGTTGGTTTTCTGTTGCAAATATTTTGTAATAGAGTAACCTCTTCCACCCTCAACCTTTTATAACCAACTATGAAATTCGTCTTGCCACTACTAAAATGTTATTGCTAACCCAACGTGAAACATTCCAGGTGCAAGTAGGCTCTCCTTCCTTTCTTGGAATGTTAAGGGTAGATGGTGGGCTTGCCTTTTATGAATTTACTGAAGACATCCCGGAATTCTGCCGTATAAACATTATGTTACATCTTTGATTACAAGACAGTTCCATTATCTTTACCAAGTACTCGAACTTTGCTTCCTGTGATCCGGGAACAATATTCGTCTATTATTGGAAATCATGAAATCAACTCTGTTGTCCGGAAATATATTCCATGTTTTAAAGCCGAACCTTGCTCAGCAATTAATGGGTGACCTTCCTGCTTTTCATACTACAATTAGTAAGCCCTTTACCCTAACTGGTGTAAATTATGCTGGACCTATTTCTCATCGCGAAAACTCTTGGGAAAACTCTACATTTCCTTGTCTGTGTGCATGGTCGCCAGATCAATTCATCTAGAACTCGTTACTAACGCATCCACGTTCTATTTTCTCCCTGTCTTTTCACGTTTCACAGCAAAGGGAGGCATTCCCTCCGATGTGTTTTCTGACAACGCTCGAACCTTCTTTGGTGCTTCCGAGCTGTGGAAAAATGCATTTTACTCCCTTTCTGCTCTGGAGTGGATTTTTTATTTTTCTAACATTAAAAATTTCAAATGGTACTCCATTCCACCTTATTCCCCCATCATGGGGGCCGTTGGGAATCTTGTGTTAAGTTAACCAAAATCATCTTAAAAGAGTCATAGATTTTTCTGTTCTCCCTTACGAGGACTTCAATTCCTTATCCATCTTAATTGAGGGTATTGTAAGTTGTAAGTTCAAGATCCCTCTCCCCTCTGTCCAATGATCCCTCTTACTTCCATCCTTTGACGCCTGGTCATTAATATGTTAGGTAGTTCCTTGACAGCCGCACCTCCTTTACTTGATGGGCGGCTTGATTTATCCTTGCCTGTTCTTGGGAGGAAAATTGACTCCCTCCGCATTAAATTTTGGCAACGGTGGAAGCTGGAGTATCTCAAATCACAACAGAGGAGGGGAAGTGGCAGTTTTTTCGCCCTAAACTACAGTAGGGTGTCTTGGTGCTCCTTCGTGACCTAAGTTTGGAAAGTCAGTAGAATCATAAGATGTTACACTGGTCGTGAGTTTAGGGTACGAGTGGTACAACCTACTACATCTAATGGTCGACCAATGTATATTACCACTCTTGTCTTACTTCTTGCTTCAGTGGTGTCCCAGTGGCAGTATATTTGCATTCACAAAGGTTCAAAGTAGTTAGCTGTGCTTCTTTTTTAAATTTATTAATTCACTTTAGATAATTGTCTAACCCTCGTTTTGTGTCCTCCACCACTGAAGCAAAGTATGAATATTTCAAGTTCACTATATTAAATTTCCTTCAATATTAATAATTAACATAACTTACTAGTCATCCATCGTTTCGTGTTGTCAATTATGTAGGAAATTTGTTCGTATTTGACCTAATCTTTAAACCCGCTCCTTGATTTTTCTTGAAAAATTTAGTACTTAAATTGTAAAGTTGCTTTAATATGGCATGGATATGAGGCATTTCGATAAGATTGTTTCAGTTGCTGTGTACTGACTTACTACAAATCTGGAATATGGTGCAGAAGCCCAGATAGCTTCCATACGTCTTAGTCCTGGCTGCCTTCCATTGGTGGATTGCTCCCACATCACATCGCTTGCTATTCACATGATGCGGCTCCAGTGATGTGTGGAGCGCATACGTCATGCCTCTCCAAACCACTATATAAAGGCTTCTCGTTACTATCTGGGTCTCTTCCTGCGTCCACCGAGCTGACTGTACGTCGCTTCGCCCGTACAGGGCTCTCTACTACACCAGCCATTCGATTGGTAACTCATCACCTGCAAATTTTTATTTAGTCAACAAGGCAAATTTTAATGTGTTCTTTCAAACTTCGTACTTTCAACAACCAGCCAGAAATGTACAGCTATAACTAGCAGTTAAGTAATCAAACATTGACATTTTGAACCTAACATAAATTTTTCCACAAACGTGTAATGCCAATAGTGAAAAAGGGCATAAAATTAAGGTTTGCTTATGAATTACTTTCTTCTGGGCTCTGTATATCAGGCCATACTAACTCAAATTGTATCATTCTCACGCAACTCAAACTTAAAGACACTAAGTTTTCTTTCCCTTTATAAGGGGCATCATTCTCCCTATGTTATCCATTTGCCTAATTAAAATGCAGCTATAAGGATTTTAAGGCATCAGCGCCCACAGTCATTTATCTGTATAAAATTCATTTTTATAATAAATTGTGCAACTATTTAATAGAAAATTGTACTGTGACTTGTTCCCTGACATCCTCACAGTTTACATTTGTCAAATTCCATTCTTTGTTTGCTTATATTACTACCGACTATTATTGAGCTTGGGCTTGTTCTTGCTTCGTCTGTCCTATTGTATTGTTCCCAATACGGCTACCTGTAGAGCCATGAGTTAAAAGTGTATATATATATGTTATATAATAATAATAGTAAAACTTGTGGTCACTAAAAGAAAAGCGGTCAGTCAGGTGGCATGTTACATAACTTTGTTTTAACCCGTTCTTGCTCTTTAATAATGTATAACATTAAAAAAATATTTATAAAACTTAAATTTCTAGTTACGTCTTAAAGCCCAAAGTAAAAAAATAACTTGCCTTAGTAATGCAGGGTTTGCGCTTTTTCATTCAAGCTGTTGTATAACAGTAACAAATTATCGGTTTCGGAAATCTCAAGTCGAAAAATGTACATTCATGTTCAAACAACATGTACTGTACTTGTTTAAATTCTTACAGCACGGTTTACCAAAAATAAATATTGGCTAGCTTCGGGTATTCTAACTTCTGGTCCGATGTTTGTAATTTAAAAAAATCAATTATTTGTTCGCAAAATCTCTATCAATCATCTAAGTACGGGAGTGAGAGGGGTTAAACCCACTCGTAGCCATGAGCGTTAAATCACGCACCGCGACTGTATGTTGCAACTTGGCACCCGTTATCTTGCGAACCCATGGTTGGATTTTGACATGCGACATGTCGTAGGATTTGGGGTGACGCCCGCTTTCCTATGGAAAACTTGTTATATTAAAAAATGTTTTTGAAAGTAGGCGATATTTTTGAAACCAAACATGATAGAACGTTGTGCAATGGCTTAAACGAAAGGTCTCTATGTCCTTTATCGTTAGAACAAAAGTTTATATTTTTTAGATTTTTTCAAAACAGTTCAATTTTGAAATTGGCTATATTTTGGAAACTAGGAATACTACAAAAAAGTTTGTTTGATATTAAATTGATGGACATTATCCCCTCTACCTCCAAACCAAATTTCAAGTCTCTAGGACAAAACCTGTGCATTAGAGGGAGTGACGGGTGCTAGATCCCAGACTACTTTCTCACGAACTTTGCCGATATCTCACGAACGCATGGTCGGATTTGGACGTGTTACATGTCAAATGGCTTGTCTCGAAGCCCTCGTTATGTTGTTAATAAGTTAAAGTTTTGAGAATGAGGGAAACAGAATTTTTGGGGTAGAATCATGATTTTAGACTTTTTGCTATATCTCGCAAACTAATCACGCCAGAGACGTGTACGAGGTGTCAAATGACTTGGGGTGACGCCCCCTTTCGAATATAGTATTTTTTTGAAAAGTCAAAATTTACAAAGGGCCTAACGCCATACATGTTGAAAAAATATTTTTTTTACCTGATTTAAATGTTAATGAAAAATGCTTGTAGATAGAGAGACGGTACCGCTGGGCGTGTATTTTAACGAGGATATCACTGGCCACGGTGGCCGTGCTCATAGAACAATCGATATTTCGACGGGACGGTTTATGACAGGGCGAGGGTTCGTTTCTCCGATATTTTACCCCTGAAGGGGATCTTTAACGTGTAAACGATTATGAATTACATGACAAATAATAATTCTATGATTAGATGAAGGACAAACAGAACTTGGTTGTATGTTGGTTGAACAAACTTGCTGAGGGACAGACTAGCAGGATGTGAATGTCATTTGAGCTTATTGGAATGCGCTGATCTGACTTGACAATAGGTGCAATGGAAAACTACAGAGGCTCAGAGGACGCTTGAAGGTCAAACGATCTGACAACAGTGGTTGGAGGGGAGAGCGAAATGCATATGAACACGTGTGAAACCACATGTAAGCTAACAAGTCACATCCTGTTTGCTTCGTACGTGAGAAAATGCAAGTTGATGTGTATCATGACCTGACACAGGTGTTGACCTTGGACGTTAGCTGTACACGTGTATGATAACAGGATGGTAAAAGCGTGGGAAACAAAAATGATGATACGTGCAACGCGACATATATAATTGACACGTCGTTAACATTTTTACTCGCACTTATGTGACTACCTTTGAACAGGCTACAGCGTTTTGTGAAACACTTGGTCTCAATAGACAGTTTTAGTGTTGGTAGAAAATACTTAAACTTGTTGTGGGGTAGGTATTTGTTTATATATTTATCGATTTATATATTTACAAGCAATTATTTATTGATTGATATGGTGATACATGAATGTTTATTTATTTGTTTGCAGATAACGTGTATATCTGTTGTGTGTGGGAAAGAGATTGAGAGAGAGAGAAATACAGAAAGAGGGACAGAAACCATTACCATACTAGTCCACGAGACGGGAATAAAGCAAAGCATTACAAGTCAAGGTGAGATTTGTTTTTGTATATATAACCTGTTTGATTTGTTTTTTTGTTTGTTTATGAAATACATGTACTAGGTGGAATTGATATACTTATAATGGTTTATTATATTTCTTTTTAGTTATTTGGAAAAATCTTTACTGCTATAGCGATTGCAGCTAAAATCCAAGAGGCTCTAGAGTGGAACCATTGTCAAGCAGTCTACAGCTGAAAACTTAGGTGAGAGTGTTCTTCCAAAATAATGTATTTTACTGCTGTGGATAAGTTAACTTGGGAACCCCTAAACAGTTGTTTTATATTCCGTGTTTGTTCTTGTCGCGTAGTTAATGTTGCAGAAAGCGTGATTTCCAAAGAATTTTAACAATGGTGCTTTGACATTTTTGGGGACCAAATGTGTACAGCTCAAGGGTTGCACACAGCTTTAAAGGCGAATACAGAACTTGTGTGCGATTTTATATTTGCAGTAAAATGCAGGAGCTTTTCATAGCCCATAATTGGGAATAGTGGTATGAACCCCACGTGGTGAATGCCTTGCTAGCTAAATTTGATAAACTGCAAGAAGGACCCAGTGGCGTTGCATTAGATAAAATTCATTATCTGAAAATCAACATTTGTCATTTAATCTTTTCAATGCCGGATCTAGCTTTATTCAGACACCACTAGCGATTGCCTACCGAAGAGCGGTGGTTAACATTGAAAATAAGGACGATAAATGTTTCCTGTGGTCAGTGGCTGCGTTTTTGTAGCCAGCACAGCGTCCTTGTCAGAGACCAGGAATGTAGAAGGTCATGTTTGAACATTTGAATCAAAATTTAAATTTAACTGATGTGTCTTTCCCTATGAACTTAACTGACATTCATAAGTTTGAACAGAATAACCAGGACTTTTCGTTTAAAGTGTAAGCTCTTAATGGTAATGAAATTGTGGGTCCTCTTTATACCACAAAAGAACCAAAACGACACCACATTCATCTTATATATTTGTCTCATGGAGAGATGAATCACTATTGCCTTATTAAGAATTTGAGTAGATTGGTTAGTAGTCAAGTGTCCGCGAGAAAGTGTGCAAAACATATTTGAGATCGTTGATTGCAATATTTTGTTAGCCCTACGTTTTTCGAACGACATGGTTGCGTATCTCAAGAAGCAGTGAGACTAGTATTGCCACAAGGAAATGATGCAGTGTTGAAGTTTAAGAACATTCACAAGCGTGATACTGTCCCCCTTGTGGTTAATGCAGATTTTGAAGCTCTCACCACACCCATGGCGGGATGTGAACCAGATCCCACCATCCGCTCAACCACACCCATTCAAAAACATGAACCCTTTGCTATAGGATTTAGCGTGGTATGTGCCTATGACCCCACAAAATCCTATTACGAATCCCGTGTGGGACCAAATTGTGCGAAATGATTATTGGACCAACTTGTGAAGTTGGCGGATCATGTAAAAGGGTACCCCAGAACAGCAGCAACAGTATGAGCATGCCACTACCTGCCATATTTGTGAAAAGCCACTGGTCAGTGCTGAAGTCACCGTTCGTGATCACTCGCACTTTACAAGAGAGTTTCGGGGAGCTGCCCACAAAAAGTGTAATGCGAATTAATCAGCTCCTCGATTTATCAGTATGTTTTTTCTCAATCTGGCAAATTATAATATTCAGTTTTTGATTCGTGGATTGGGTCATGCCAGCAAGGGATCGTTTTCAATTATCCCTCAAAACCATGAACGATTTACAGCCTTGACATGGCATTTGGGCGAATTTTGCATTCGATTGCTAGATTCCTTTAAGTTTATGGCATCCTCGCTAGATAGTCTTGTCAATGGTTTGGACGAGAAGGAATTAAAATACACCAGAATGCATTTTGAAAATCCTCAGCTATTTAAATTGTGCATTCGTAAATTTATTTTTCCCCATGACTTCTGTAACATTTGGGACGTGTAAGAGCAGAAAGCTCTCCGACAGCAAAATAAATTTTACTGAAAGCTGACACGCTGTACCGTTTCCGATCAAGACTCTGCACATACATGGCAAATTTGACGAGTATTTGATATCAAGACGCTTGGTGAATATGCTCTGCATTACCTAAAACTCGATGTATTGCTGCTGACAGATGTGTTTAAAAATTCCGTGAGTTGAGTCAACACATTTATGGCCTTGACTCTGCTCACTATTATACAAGTCCTGGCCTGTCGTTTGATGCAGCTTTAAAATACACACAATTGGAATTGGATTTACTCACGGATGCAGACATGGTCTTATTCTTTGAAAAGGGTATTCGCGGTGGCTTTGTGTCGCTTAACCAGCGCCATGCCAAAGCGAATAATTCCTACATGCCCTCTTATTCACAAGGAAAACCAGAATCGTACTTAATATACTAAGAAGTGAATAATTTGTATGGTTATGCCATGAGTCAGCCATTACCCTATGGGGATTTTGCTTGGCTGACAGAGAAACAAATGTCACAATTTGATGTGAACACGGCCAGCCAAGAAACAGGCCGCGGATATGTTTTAGAAGTAGATGTTGAATATCCCTCGTCCTTGTATGATTAACATGTTGATTTTCCATTCTGCCTAGAGCGAATGGTTCCCCCAAACAGTAAACTGCAAATTGAAAAACTCATGGGCACACTTTACAACAAAAATCGCTATGTGCTACATATCCAAATGTTGGTGCAATGACTAGCCCAAGGCTTAGTGTTGAAGATAATCCACAGGGGTATTTCCTTTGCACAAAAAGCATGGCTCAACCCATACATGCAACTCAACACAGAGCACCGCAAAATGGCAACACAACAGTTTGAAATCATTTTTTTAAATTGATGAAATACTCTATCTATGGCAAGTTCATGGAAAATGTCCGCAAATACCGAGACATTAAATTGGTGAGTGTTTGGGATAGGCAGTGGGGTTCCCGGCGGTACATTGCCAAGCCAAATATCAAATCGATCAAAATTATTGATGAGAATTTGGCTACCATTGAAATGAATAAGACAAGCGTGACCATGGATAAGCCCATTTACTTGGGTCAAGTCATTTTGCAAAACAGCATTTTAAGGATGTATCTCTTTTGTATATAGATACGGACTCATTCATTTATCACATCCGCCACTGCAACCCTTATGAGGCAACATAACGACTGGTTCGATACCTCTTCGTATATCGCTGACAACGTGTTTCAGCTGCCCATAAAAACAAGCAGAAAATGGGTGTTTTATAAGATGAATGCGGTGATTCCATTATGACGGAATTTGTTGGTGTGACTTCCAAGATGTATGCCTATCGCACACGAGACTGTAAGGAAGCCAAAAGAGCAAAAGGCGTAGGTAGGGCAGTGGTAAAATCGCTATGTGGAGACGACTACCTAGCGGTTTTACAAACTGTCAAAGCTATGTTGCATAAACAGTGCAGGATTCAATCCAACAACCATAATTTGTATCTTGTGGAATAGAGAAAACGTACCCTCGCCTAAGTGGATAACAAACGTGTGTGGACGGGTGACCTGCTCGCCATGGGGTTATGACCACGAGGAGGAGGTGTGATTCGTTTGTTTGATTGTTTAGAAACATAGCTTTTTGTAACTGGTAGATTTAGAAGATTTTGTATTTTGTAAATATTGGTTTTTGTCATTGTAAATAGTAGAAACCACTTAGGACTTTTGCCCTTTAAAGCCCTGTGCAACCCTAGTTTTTATTTTGTAATTTTGACTGAGTTGAGAATTTGAAAATGGTAAATTGTAAATAGTTTGATTTAAAGGCTGTACAAAGGTGCTATTTGCTTTGTTAGTAACTTAAATGATTTTTTTGGTAATGGTAAAATGTTAAATGATAAACTAAAAGTTCTTTTGAGTGAGTGTGCATGTCAAGGATATTCTTTGGAAATAAATAGCGTGGTTGTATTTGTTTCCAAAGACAGGTATTGTTGTGTGAATGTATGGCTAGGGAGAGAGAAAGCTTGCGTGTAGGTAGCATTAACTGTCTGAACAGAGCAAACACGGCAAGGTAGGGTAGTGGGGAAATTAATGTATATAGCAGATGGTAAATAGTATTTTTTTCAATAGTTTTGTTTCTTTCAAATGCAGCGGTAGATAGGCCTTATTTTGTAAAACAATCTTACCAGCAGTAGTAATAAGCCTCTACGTTTTTGCAAACACTTAGACTATACTATTGCCATGGTCAAGCACTCGCATTAAGATCATTTACAAAAACATAAAATGGAAAATCCATGTTTCGATATTAACAAAATTCAAAAATGTTAAACTAACATTTTAAAAACGTTTAAAATGGGAAATTAACAAATGTGGTTGCAACAAAATGGAAAATCCATGTTTCTATATCAGCAAATTTCAAAAACTTTAAACTGGCATTTTTTAAAGTGGAAACTGGCAAATGGCAATGTGTGAAATGTAAAAATGAAAAATCAACAAATGGTTATTGTCATATTTTAATTAAAAAATATCATGCTTCGGTAAACCGTGTTTTTATTTCATAGCAATAGAGATTTACAAAAATATAATACATAGAAATACCAATTCCTCAATCCTTTTCAATGTTCATGTCCACACATCATTAACTTTCCTTTCATTGCAATTAGGGCTGCCAAACTCTCTCCCACTGATTCATTACAGGATGTGAAAGGTTGTTTAGCTTTTATTCAACAATATTTTATCCGCCGCCTGGCTTAAAGCAGGATGACTATGGCGATAAGAAAGGTCGAGTTCTTTACATGCCTGATCCAAAGAATTAATAGGGACATCACCACGCTGCAAACTTTCTTCAAGACGAGTTCCTGGACCACAAAACTATAACCAGAAAGCTGGATTTCAAAAGGTAAGTATTGAATAAATTTGTCCATGACACCATTGTCTGTATAGGTCTGGCATATCCTTTTCCATTGACGGTGAAAAGGTTTGAACTTCTTCCTCCTCCTCCTCTGTGGATGATGTTTGTTGTTGTTGTTGTTGCTTTTTCTTGCCATCACATCCGTGGAATGAGGATACAAAGTCTTTACATGGACTTTTATGTCCGTGATTCAGTTTGAGCAGCTGGCAAGTAGCACACTGTCGCATAAAGGGTATTTTTGCCATGACCACTTGCTTATGGTGATCGTAATCCGTACATGGTTGCAATTCCCTCAAAACAGGGTCTTGAGTCCATGATTTTGGTAAATGTTGCCAGATTTAATTCACTGCACTCGCTGCCACAATAAATGAACGACTTTGGAAGCGCTAATAATTCATCTTTGGTAAAACTGTCTAGTTTCCTTTTACACACAAAAAAAATTTCCCAATTGCTTTATCGATACCATCCCCTCTCTCCATGGTATAATGTTGATGTTTACACGTTTCTTGTAGGAATCTCACTGGTGTCATGCACAGGTAAACCTAGAGTTTTAATTTTACTTAACAACTCTCAGCAGGCATTGGTGGTTAGCCAATGAAGCAATTGCCACACATGGACCAGGGCTTTATTGGTAATGTTGCCACAGGGGCAGCGGTCCATGAGTGTTTGCAGCGAGGGACACCCCAAGTCCATCACATCAATACATTGACAGTAAGGTGCCAAAAATTGTTGCAGCCATTGCCGTTTTTCACTACATTTTACAAATACTACATTGGCTGTGGTCAAATTGGCTTTCATGACCATGTCCAGGTGCTTATACGAAGTGGTTCCTTGATTCCAGTCTAGTTGCAAATGATTTTCAACCCATTCAATTTGTTTACGGTCTTTCTCACAAAACAAATCAAAAGCATAGGGTGGTTTAAATACCAAATGGGTAGCTTGTGATATCTAAAAGGTAGAACAATCGATCATGGCCACTTCTTAAATATAAATTTGTCATATCCAATTTTAAACCCTTGGCAATCCACAATCAGTGTGCGCAACATGTTCACACTTGTCTGGACCACGTCCAACTGACCACGGACTGACTATCAATGACTAACCTGTACCCATGCCATTTACTTACATTCTCATTCTAGTAAACAAATTGAGGTTAGGGTATGACAGGGGACATGAGAAATAGTAACAACAACAACCTATTTTTATTACATCATTTTATTGGTATAACAATTTTTACATGCTTTTATTCATTTTGGGATAGGGACAGTAACAACTCATACAACAATACAGTCTTTCGTGTTTATAGCGTCCATAACACCGATGATGTCTCAATACTTCTAAACTGAGTGTCTTTGACTGTGAGCTGCTCACCGAAGCACCGTTGACGCCATAAGGCCCACACGTATCATAACTTTTTCACGACCTAGAGGCACTAGTGAAGGGTAGCTTGAATGGCAGGGTATATTACCCACATTCATTCTGCACAGGAAGGGGCAGGCTGGTGACCAGCGCTGATGTTCCTGCTTGGGTTCATCACTCTCTTTCCATTGGTCTATGGTAATGGAACAAAACACGCATTTCACTTCATCTCTTGTTTTTAAATAATAGAAACCAGCGGCCGCCAAGGCTTGAGGGTTCACAAAAGGCACAGGCCACGTCGCAAAGGTCTTGAAACGTTGTCCCTCAGATTTTAAATTCATGGATGTGACACCTCTTGAGGCTTTAAAGCAATGCATGACTGAGCTGCTTGTCGTGGGTTGGCCTGTTATTTATACACTCATCACTTGGTTGGACAGGGAATAATAGTTGACTTGTTTGTGATGAATGATCAAACAGTAGGCAGTGGTATTGGCTGGAACATTGCCATGCGTTTTAAAATCTAGTAGAAAGTCAATATTGTATTGCTTGACAGGCTCTTCCAAGTAGGAACAGTCAAAGACAAACAGTGGAGCCCTTGTCTTAAACGCTTGAGGTGACAACATGGGGCAATTCTCTTTCTGATAATACGACCTTCTAAATTTAGAAAACAAGTCGTACAGGGGGCCAAACTTATTTTTTGAAAAATCCAAATCCAGTCCTTCATAGGGAAAACAGCTCCGTTGAGGAAAAGACGTGCATTTCTCAATTGCAGGTGAACAAATTGCGTAGCATCTTTGGTTTGTTGATACTTGTGATTCGTTTGAAAACTCACGATAATGTAAAGAGGTCTCTCTGTATAGCGTGTTGTTCTTACAGACCAACTGTGTGTGTTGGTGCTGAGCAATAGGGGATACTCATGGAGCGCCCAACTTCGAAATTCCATGGATAAAGGCGTATCTCTTCCCACAATCTTGAGCATTTCCAGTTTTTTTTGCCATCGGCAAGGGTCACATGGGGTACTTTTCATTGCATTCGTTGTAGTTGAATTTTTGAATCTATGGGTCCATCTTCAGCTCCCTTGTGTGCATTATTATCACTCCTGTCTCTAACCAGATAAATCACTTGCCTTGCGTTGACCACAATACGCTGGTGATCTTCGGCAAAGCCTAAAATGAGTTTAAGCGGTAAAAATCCAGTAAAGGTGTAATCCGTGAGTACCATCCAGTCATTGGTTGAGTCAGGGGACCTACCTGCCATGCAAAGTGTTTTCCCCCATCATCACTATAAGAGGGGTATAGTTTCATGACACTTGAACTACCCACATTTTTAGTGCTACCCACCACAATATCGTTAATCACATAGTGCACCTCAGAAATCAAAAGGCAAAAGCATAGTTGGCTAACTTGGATGTGGTGGGTGTAGAGCCGTCAGTTTTGGTGAGACGACCTTCAATTTGAATAACACTTTCATGCGTCAGGGTGTAAATATCTTGGTTGCTGATAACAAATTGAATTTCGTCATTGTTATTGAGCACTGGTGTTGAGCTTGACAGGAATGGGGATCAATTCTTACCACCCTTTCTTGCTCCTCGATGCGATTCACAACCTCTAGGATAAAATCCATCATGGTGGTTGGCGTGGTAACCCAGATGCTGTAAAATCTGCTTGTCCTTAGGTGTGAACGTGTATTCACGTGGCAAAAAACTAACACCATTCCTAGACGGTGTTGTTGCTTTATACACCAGCTTCATAGAGGCTTTTGAACCAACTTGTAAGTCACTGGTGTGGTAGAATCTAGATGAATGAATTGTTACTCTCTATTGATCAGTCTTAACGTCATATTACTAATAGGATCAACAGCCTCAGAATGAAAGAGCACTTCTGGAGGTTTTTCACGAATAATATAGCCATTGGGCGATGTATCAATAAAATCATAAAGCGAATGCGACGGCTCTTGATTGGTGTACACTTGGCTAATAATACTACACGTCAACGACACGTGATGGTCCTCAATCAATTTCACTTCATAGTCTGAATCATGTTTTTGTTGGGCTCCAACACTCGCGGTTTAAATCCTAGTAAAGGCCCAATGAAATCAGGTTGTGTTTCAAAGTCAATCTTAAACGTGGAGAAAATACTGCAGCGATGAGTGTTGGTATTTCCTATAAATTCAAAATTGTGTGTTCCATTAAGAAATGACTTTAAACCATATTCGTTGCTCAGCACCACATAAATGTGTTCATAAATATCACCTATCGTATATCCACCAGGGTTCAGAGTTAGCACAGAATCATCATAGTAAAACTTGTTATTCACATTTTCACGTATGTTGCTTATTCTATTGTACCTTTCAAGAGAAACAAGTCCCAATCCATAAGGTGTTTCACTCAATTCGATAGGCGGGTAAAAGTCTAGGCTGACTTCAGGTCCACGTCCATGCAGTGTAAACGTCTTACTTTCTGCCGACATACTGTTGACGCTTTTGCTTATGCTGTGTCTTATATAAAAAAATTAAACACAAACGCCCACACTCTTGGCTGTGAAAAGTTTGCTCACGTTTCACATTATAATATATCTTGGTCCTGTTTCCACAATTGGTCACTAGTTCCATGGGCGGGGGTAGATTTCGAAAGTACCATACCGTGGCCCCCCCCCCCTTTCACATAGGCTACTTAATGTGTTCCTGGCCCTCGGTCATCATCTACATTTAGGACAGCGCATTCCTGTTTCCATGGTCGTTGGGTTAATTGGTTCCGCATAAACACACCTCGAAAATGAGAAAACTTTAGTTGTTTGGCATAGCTTTTCACTTCTTCATGGGTCAAGGCATATCTTGCTATGGCTGTGGTTAATTTCTTAATTTTTTATTTAGAGATGGGAAAATCCCAAGTCCTTGTTGATAAAAGACTGGCTTTAAATTGGCGTTTCTAGCTCCCATAGCTATCGCTTCCACCGTTTCATGGTGTCGCTGACTTTCTTTCAATTGTTGCTTGCCCTGCTGTAAACCTTTAATGGTTTTAGCCACCGCATTAGTACCACCCAAAAGTGAACCCAGGGCGGCCAGACGAGTGAATAAAGCAGGTAAAAATCCATCTAGTTTTTGGGACAGGAATCACTCGACCATGTTTGAAACCTGTCGCTGACGGTTTGGAATAACACGTCTCTGTGCTGCTCGAAGGGCTTTCTTTATCGTCAACACATTATTTTTTATTTTTTTCATTCGCAAAGGCTTGTCAATCAATGCCTTAACCCCATGCTTTGGCAATGACAGGACATTTTTTAGTCTTTTTCACCATATATCTTTGTTTTACCATGATGATGACCAACAACCTTTCACAAGAAAGTTTAAGTGACAACTAACGTGTCATCCTTATTTAATTGCTGTATATTCAAGTTCCACATAAAGTGGGAAATCGTTTATGGTTTTTCCTGCTTGCTTTTCATCCCATGTGAGCATAAGATGAAATGATAATTCATCACCTACATTAACAGTTTGATGGTTATGGACCAACAACCTATGACGGTTTATCTCTACATGTAAATGTTTCTCATCAGGCATGGATTGTTTAATGTGAACGGTTGCATCATAGTGTAATCGACAGTGTCTTAAACCTGAAGAAAGCACATACGGCAAGTGGTCATTGACTAGTGGTAAATGGTTCCTATCATTCACAGGTTTTCCATTTGCCAGGTACACTAAAAATACAGATGGGACAAATGTATAAAGTTTTGTGCAGACATCGTCCTCGTCTTGTGGGTCTTCCACGTGAATAATGCGGTGATTATTAGCCGTATAGCCATCCACAATACGCTGAGGCACTTCGTCATATAACTCATGCACTTTGTTATGCACATACATTTTTGTAGTGACATCCGTAGACACTTGAGGATGTTTCACATGGGTTAACCGCTTTCCCTTAAAGTCATAATCTATCTACATAGTGTTTATTGGCAGGGTCTGTTTCTTGTTTAGGATCAAGCATGGGGACAAACTTAGCTTTAGCCGTGAACGCACGTCCAAACACATCCATCGTTAACCTGTAGTAGGGGTCTATTGTTTCTATTTCAAGGCATGGGTCCATGTATATAGACAGCCTGCTAACCTCTCTAACCCTTAGTTGATATGAAGATTATTAAGCAGCAAGAGCCATTCCCCGTGGGGGACATGGTTTCCCATTTATATACCACATCACATGAACAACGCCACGGTTCACTGTTTCCGTCTTCCATTCGATGCATCATCGTAGGGACTTCGGGATGTGGAAAGAATAATCTTTTGCTAAGGTTCATCACACCACCCTATGGTTTGCGTTTTCAAAATATTTATATGTTTACAAAATCTCTCTACCAACCCCTCTACACGTTCCTGGATCAAGTCATGTCTTAATTACAAAGCGAGAATATGAGTTATTTTACATTTTCTATGCAAGAAAATTGTATTTCCCCGGATGAAGTGAAGCCTGATTCACTCATGATTTTCGATGATGTAGCCACTGAACGACAAGCCATCATTCAAAGCTATTTCAGCATGGGTCGTCACAAACATATTGATTGCTTCTATCTTGGACAAACGTATTCTAATATAAGCAAACAACTTATTCGTGACAATGCCAATGTCATTGTTTTATTTCGCCAGTCTGAGCTCAATAGTCGCCACATAAATAATGAACATGTCAATCCTGATATGACGTTTCAAACATTTACTGAATTGTGTGCCAAGTGCTGGAATACCCAACGCCATGCCTGTTTGGTGATTGATAAACAAAGTGAACTCAACTAAGGACGTTATCGCTTAGGGTTTGATCATTTTATTACTATTTAAGGGACTGTCTCATTTCCTCTCAAGTCATTTGTCAAGACACCATGGCGTTAGCAGAGAGTCAATTCAAAAAGCATATTATTAGAACAAAAAATACTATTCGCCAAAGGTTTCGTCAATTGAAACGATCACGTGCGGATAATGCTTTGTTTATTCAACAACATTTAGCACCTCCGCTAAAAGCCATGTTTAAACCCTATTTCAAGCCATATGAAACGCCACCACTGTTTCACAAGCCACGCGGACGCTACACGAGGACCCTGTGGAAGAGGAGAGGAAGAGGAAGAGGAACAGGAAGAATTGACTGGTGTTAGCGATGTTGAGGATGAGCATGATCAAATGTTTACGCCTCAAAAAAATCCTCACCCCTTGCAGAGTTTTAAAAAATGAAATCATTGGCCATGGTTCAAACACCTTCCACTTCCAAGCAAACACCATTTTCACAACTGTTGGCCACACCTCGACATAAAGATCAATTAAAACATATATTAATAAGATATTATGAATCAATACTGGAATCTTATCTCAAAGATCTATTTACTGGAAAGACAGATACAACATATGGTGTTCGCTATGAGAATGATTCTTTCAAAATTAGTGATACATCGATTAAATTTGCTCGTACTAATGCCGTCATTAAAACACAAACTATAAATTAACGCCAGGTCTGTTCAAGTTGTTATTTTCTCGTACACCATCTTCACATGATCATGCGTCTGATGATCGTTATAAATATAAATCCATTTTATTGGACACCCATGCCCACAAAAGACAGTATGACCCCTCTTAACAAGTGAAAGCCAATATACCTAAAATATATACATCCATCATTGCAAAATTGTTTCCAACCAGTCAAAGTCTTCATCGTAAAGTGTCCGCTTTGGGAGTGACATTTAAACCATTAAAACCCCTTGTGAATGTTGCCTACTGGCATAATCCCAGTAAGCTCGTCCTGCGGCTACAGCTGTTGCATGCTTCACGTCAAGCAGGCCATACTGGTCACGATTGGGAAATTCAAGAAATTGAAGAAGAAATTCGAAATGCCAAAATTATTGTTTGAGCGCTCACCCATCATAGTGGGCATCGCTCACGAGTTGCATCGCTCAGCTAGGGGTCACTATCAGGGACTCAAGGTAATTTAACGGGATGTGGGTGAACTTTGGCAAGCTGATTTGGTGGAAATGATTCCCTATGCTAGCGTTAGCGATGGTGTACACTATATATTGACGGTCATTGATGTGTATTCCAAAATGGTCTTTGTCCAACCTGTGCCTCACAAGTCTGGTCCACTAGTCACCAAGGCTTTTAAATATATTATTCAACAATCCAAACGTCAACCCCAGTTGTTACAAACCGACCAGGAAAAATAATTTTTCAACAAGGACATCTCTAGTTTCCTCAAATCTTTGGATAATCATCATTACACTACATACAGCAATCTCAAATCCAGTATGGTCGAGCGGTTTAACCGAACATTGAAAACTCATATGTGGAAAGCGTTTCCCGCTTAAGGCTCATATCGCTGGTTGGACTTGTTACCTGAGCTAATGTCATGTAACAATGACACCAAACAGAGAACCATTGGGACCATGCCAGGACTTGTGACCAAAAATATTCCGCGACTGGATAAACTGTTAAACCCCTTTAAAACAGCAGACCCAAAACGTCACCTCCTCAAAATAGGGGACCATGTTCGTGTGAGCAAATTTAAGTCCACCTTCGATAGGGTCTACACACCAAATTGGGGGACTGAACTATTTCCAATTCGGCCAGTCAACCTGGACAGCCCAGTCACCTATTTACTCGAAGACCTCAACCATCAACACATAAAAGGCATGTTTTATCTCCAAGAACTTCACAAGACAGCTTTTCCGAACCATTATTTTGTGGAAAAGGTGTTGAAACAAAAAAGGAATAAACTATTTATAAAGTGGCTAGGATTGAGCTCAGCCTTTCATTCTTGGATTAATAAATTACATGTTGTGTGAACTCATGTGCCTTTTGTTTATTTATTCACTCATGTTGTACGCGACCTATAGCCCTATGTGTACAGTCCTCTTCTCCACATGTATTATAAGCAACACATATTTCTTTGTCTCTCCAATTGTGTTCTCTCTTGCACCGCCCTCCCCTCCCCGCCCACCACTGCTGTCCACAGCTCTCGCCTAGCTATTGGCTATAATATCATTCCTACACGTACATTATATGTTTACTGACTCAGAAATTTACACACTTGAGCATCCTGTTATCGTGCACGTGTACAGCTAACGTCCAAAGTCAACACCTGTGTCAGATTATGTTACACATCAACTTGCATTTTCTCACGTACGAAGCAAACAGGATGTAACTTGTTAGCTTACATGTGGTTTCACACGTGTTCACATGCATTTCGCTCTCCCCTCCGACCACTGTTGTCAGATCGTTTGACCTTCAAGCGCCCTCTGTGCCTCTGTAGTTTTTCATTGCACCTGTTGTCAAGTCAGATCAGCGCATTCCAATAAGCTCAAATGACATTCACTTCCTGCTAGTCTGTCCCTCAACAAGTTTGTTTTCTCTACTCGCTCCAACCAACATATAACCAAGTTCTATTTGTCCTTCATCTAATCATAGAATTATCATTTGTCATGTAATTCATAATCGTTTACACGTTAAAGATCCCCTTCAGGGGTAAAATATCGGAGAAACGAACCCTCGCCCTGTCCTAAACCGTTCCGTCGAAATATCGATTGTTCTATTGAGCACGGCCACCGTGGCCAGTGATAGTCTCGTTAAAACACACGCCCAGCGGTACTGTCTCTCTATCTACAAGCACTTTTCAATAACATTTAAAACAGGTCAGAAATATTTTTTCAGCATGTATGGCGCTAGGCCCTTTGTAAATTTTGTTTTTTCAAAAAACAATACTATATTCAAAAGGGGGCGTCACCCCGAGTCATTTGACACCTCGTACACTTCCCTAGACTTATTAGTTTGCGAGATATGACAAAATATCAGAAAAATAAAAATATTACATGCATTAATTAAAACTTAAATCAAGTTTCTACAAATATGAATTAAGAAATCTCTAGTTTTCAAAATCCGAATCAGCAAAATCTAAAAATAAAAAGTATTAAATGCATTAATTAAAATACCAAATCAATTTTTTACAGTTATTGGATCGAGAAATATCGGGTTGTCTATCAGCAGGGGGTCACCAGGAGTCATGTGTGTGTGGCAGCTCCTGGGGAATTCGGGGAATTTTATGGAATTCTTGGGAAAAATCAGGGGTATTGGATGTAGAAATCAGGGGACTTTGGGGGAAATCTGGAAATTTTTGGGTAAGTGTGGGGAATTTTAGGGAATTGTAGGGAATTTGGGGAAATCTAGGGAATTTCAGGGATATTTAGGGGTTTGGTGGGTCGGAAAACTCAAATTTGGGTTTTGCACTTAGGCCCTAAACTCAAAACCAGCATCCCAAAATCTCAATATTTAAAAGAAATTGGCCGTGGCTTGTATCGCTCTCAAGCCCGAAAACAAGTTAAGATGGTCAAATACTTGCCAGTAATAATTATTGTTTCTCACTAACTCACTCATAGTAACCTAACAGCCCTACTATCTCATAATGGCGAATAGGTTCCCACGCTCTCTAAAAGGATTAACCTTGATTAAGTGGTCGCGTGCTTTAATGCTCATGGCTGTGGTTAAAATAAAATTCTCCCTAACCATCCTCCTTCCTCTCCCTTCCCCTTCCCGCTTAGGGGTATATCCATTTTAAAATAGCTACCAGTACAGCTCAATTAAATAAATAAATAAAGAAAGAAAGAAAGAAATAATTAAAATGTTACAGTTACGTCCTTAAAATAAAAAATAATAATAAATAAAAATTACATAAATAGGAAATTAAAAACATGAAATAAAATTTTAAAAGGGATGTAACCAAAATTTTTAAAATGTATCGTTTGGCCCTCTAGCAAAATTTAGGGCAAATAAATAGCTTACGATAAAGAGGGTAACAAGCCAAGTCATTTAACACCTAACATAACTTCCTAGCATTATTGGTTCGAAACATATCTTGACAAAAAGCCGCGCGGCAATCAGCGTAGCCAAGCGCCTAGTGTCACTTGGTAGCACCTTTGCCAAATAAAAATTAAAACAAAGTGGTAAAAAATGACATATAAAATAAATTAAAAACATTAAATAATGTTCATATGTCAAAATAGTCAAAATTTTCTAAATATGCAGTTATGTCCTTTTGGCTAGACCAACAAATAAAATAAATAAAAAATACAAATTATATACATAATAATTTAAAACATTAGATAAAATTCAAAATTCATAAAATCAAAATTTTCAAATTGATATTTACGCCCTTTGGCAAAATATAAAACTAAAAGTAAATAATAAATAACAATTATAAAAATAATAAATTAAAAATATAAAATAAAATTAAAAATCAAAAAATCAAACTTTTCAAAGTGTGTAGTTAGAGCCCATGGCCAAATCTAAAACCTAAAATCAAAATGGTAAATAAAAATTATATAAATAATAAACTAAAACATTAAATAAAATTCAAAAGTCAAAAAATCAAAATTTTCAAATTGTCCCTTCAAAAGGCCCTCTGTCAAAAATAAAAATAAAACTAAAAAAATAATAATATTATAAAATTAATAAATTGAAAAATTAAATAGAGTAAAAAGGTCTAAAATTCAATTTTTTTAATGTGTAGTTAGACTCTTTAACAAAATTTGGAAACATAAGTGGTCCATAAGAAATGGCGCGTCATCACGAGCAATATGACACCTCACACGAGCCTCTCCGATTATTTGATTATAAAATCTCAGGTCAATGACATTGCAGTTTTGGGTATTTTGGAAAAATTAATAGGCCATGGGAAAGGGGACCTCACCCCGTGTAAATTGACACCTCATACAAGTCTCTGAGATTAGAGCGAAATATCAATTATTTTAGACTTAATGTATTGTGGGTTGCCTATTAAGTTTGCCCCTCACTTAGGACCGCTTTTACATCATTACTCACAGACGACGGTGGTTCATTATCAGAGAAACAATCCAGCTAAACTCAACAATGCCTCATGGAACACTGGTGTTGGAAGGTAGTGGAAATACCGAGCCCACTGCGTAAGCGGAAATAACATAATTCACAATGTTGCCAGCATGCGTAGTCTCTCAGACGAATGTTTAGTAATTACGGTAAGGGTTAAATAACTAGGATTATTTATTTTAGCTATGTGTATCTCGATTTACTCCTATCAAGACCTCTTCCTATCGGTTCGTGATGAATGATTTTTAAGTCGGTTTCAGCTATGTCCCGCTTCGCATTTGTGTTCGTATACGGCCGAGTGAGTCCTGTATGTTATTGCATCTCTGTGCTCGTTGGAACGCGTGTCCATTCTTCTACCACCTTGGCCAATGTAATCTGCTTGGCACGTTAAAGAATGTACCCCCTGCCGGCCCTGACTTTGAATGCGGGTCTTGTTTATTTAAATTACTGTTGTGCAGATGCTATTTCAATGCCATGTTTCTTGAATATATTGGTGATTTTGTATGTATTCGCGTTCACGTCATCGAAACGCGCGAATTTCTTCTCAAAAAACAATTCAAAAGCCAGACAATAGTGACATAGTGGAATCAACGTAAATGCCAGCAGAGTTGGGAGAAGTTTGATGTTTTTCAGGTTAGTATTAGTGTGGTGCTTAGAGTACCCTATCTTTCCTCAGCTCAGGATAAAGAGATGCATACATTCCTGCACATGTTTAGGCTCCCTTTAATGAGCCAAAAGGTATTGACGAACGTGTTTATAATCTGTGACTGTACCAAGTCACATGTGTGACCTAACCCACATTTCCCTGGAACTATGTTCTTGTGTTGTGTTAGTTAAATGTCTGATAGCCTTAGGGAGAGGCAAAATAAGAAGCATGTAGAGAAAAGCACTACAAGTCTAACAGACCATGAAGGAAATGCTGTAGACACTCACAATATAAGACATTTAGAAAGGTATCACTTTGTAATGCATAGGGTATTGAGACCGTAGTCACATGTTTCGAGAGTGTAAGATTTCGGAAATCACAAATAAAATATCGTATCGCCGTGGGAGAAGGCAAGCAGAGTCACTGATCGCACCCCACTTACTGAGCGCGTGACGTCAGAGACGAACCTAGCCAGGAAAGCACGATTTCGACAAATATATAAATCAACGGAAAAGAAAAGGGAAATAACTACGTGAAAAATACCCTATCAATGTGGAATGATTTATAAGGTCACTCACTGACTAAGTGACTACAACTGTCGTGTGAACACCACTAGTCGGCCATTATTCAGCAGTCTGTCATCGAATATTCGTTGTTCTATTGCCGGTGAGCGACGCGCCGTAATCGAGCATTAGTGAATCGCAACAATTTAAAGTTAGGTTCAAGCTAATCCAAGAGCCAGAGAGAGATTTGTGCTGTAGGCAGAGGAAGGATTAATAAGTGGTACGCACAGTGGACAGGATATTTTTGTGAACCGATAAGAAATCGAATTTGTACACGAACAGATTTTAACGTGTGAAAACCGTGTAGGTGTGAAGTGCCATAGCACGAGCTATTTAAACAGACCAGTGAATAAATCACGTGTATAAGTTACATAAAAATACTGCCACGTTTCCTTATTTGAGTTTTTATGAACACGGGAGTACGTGTGTCTTTTCTTTTGGCAATGTTGCCTATAAAGTTTGTTTGAGAGCAGAAGCTCTCAGGTAAATTCTGTGGAAAGGCAGAAAGTAAAAGGTCATTTTTAATACAGACTGCGGAAGTGTCGACTCAGTGAGCATAATCAGTTAAACTCTGTGCTTCATTGAGCATGAAGTCGAACCCAGAACTCGTCACCAGTCCCAAGAAAATGTCCCACAAGGATTATATTCTGCTGGGGGTAGGAAAAATGCCGTAAATCCCATAGGATGGGGAAGGAAACCCGAGACCGAGGCCCATAAGCCGTGCAGATGATGGGAAGCCCAAGGTTCTTGTTTCGAGGCCCGTCCGTCGCAGCAGAAATGAGTGAGTCTTTGTCTAAGTTTATGTAATTCGCTTGTACCTGTGGACACATTGGTCGTAGTTTTAAGAGGGCCTCTATAGTTTTGCCATGGCGTTGTTGGTAGGACTATCATACAGTAGTTTAGTTACAGTATGTTTGAACTCAATCCCAGTGAAACGTATCATTTGACAGGTGCAGGAAAGCACATTTAATTTCATTGTAGCAGCTAGGCAAGGCTGTGGTTTAAAGGAGCTTCGCTGTGACAGAGCATAGTATGATTTCAAATGTAGTCGGCCAGGCAGCCCGAAATATATTTTTGTACCCTTAGGTCCCCACAGGGTACACCTACCCCATATCAGCCCATATCACCACTCTTCACCCCCTATTTCTACATTTCTACACCAAGGAAGCAACAACAACCACACCGTCTAACTATCAGACCATTACTCCCTAGGCCTGGCCAGCTACCTTTTACTTCCTCATACAGACTTATAACCCATACGGAATTTGCTGATGCCTGACGCAGCACTTACGAACCCAATAAATAGTCCGCCACACCAGTGGTCGGGTCGGGGCCACTGTCACTGACACTGTTTCATCTCAACACCGTCACGCCGTTTCGCCAGACCGTCCAGCAGAGCCGGTATGTGTACTTTTTGGGTTTCCTTTCAAATCAAAACCCGTAAAACTTGTAATTGCAGCACTCATTATTATAATTGCAGTCCGCTATTACTCAAATAGCGAGTCTGTCTGATAAATAGCAAATTAAAAGCATTTCACATTCTTTCAGGTTATTTCATTACATTTCTTTAAACCTTGTGTAGACGCTAGCCTTTCACCTATAAATCCTCAAATTACTACGCCTTGCTGACCATTTAAGGCACGGTCATAAGCACGCGTCAGCGCTAACCTCGCACACTCACTGCGAGTAGCCTGCTTGCATTCCCTGTACGCAGCTCCCTCTTGCACTTGACACTACAGACTACCGTTTCTCCCCAAAAGCACACAGTTAGGAACCAAATCCAAATCACCTAACAAATTGGTGAGACGCCAGATACATCTTACCCGTTAAGGTTAAACACTTTTCAAACCCTAACAAATTGCTGAAGTCACTGGGTAGCTGGGGCCCTTTCAATCCCTAACAATATGGTGGACCGGTTGCAGGCTCAGGCAGCACGAGAGCTTGTTGAATTGGAAACAAAAGACAACGCATGAAAATAATGATGTAAAATAAAATTGTATTCGCAGACATAGACTAGAGAGACATGAATAGTTACGAGAACAGATAGAACTAGGTTCGATGTTCAAAACAGAGTTATTGTGGAGGTCTTTTTTATATTTTCTCATGTTGTGGAATGAATCACAATTCATGAAACGGTAAAATATTTCTAGAATCTTTAGAAGCATATTAAAGCGCACGACAAACTTTTGTATCAATTAGAGCGGCATATGGGGACCACTGTTTGTTAATTGGAGAAGTAATTTAAATGGTTAATAATCCTTTTAGCATGATTTTGGTAATATAATAATAATAATAATATCGTATGGCCTCGGGTGCCTGGTGCAAGCTTTGTGGCACCCAGAGGGTAGCTTGCATGTCGAATTTCGTCGTTCCTTTGAACGCTATGAAAGTCAAGGAGGTTAGATATCTAAACTCCTTGACACTACAGCGCTTTCAAGTAGAGAATGGAGGAATTTTTTGTTGGCGGAAAATCCCGAGATTAATTTTGCCATTGAACACGGCCTACTGAATTCAAATGGGTTCTTTAACATGCCAACAACGTATGACATGAGTGTCGTGATTTTTGTCGCCTTCAAAAATCACTTACCATGGCCAGGGGCGAACCTGCAATCTTGGGGTTGGCAGTCCGACACTATAACCACTCACCCACCGTGGCAAACATTTTGGTGATTATCGATGGTAATAAAATGAAGTGATGTGGTAACTTAAATAAAGATATCAATAATAATTAGAGCGTCATTGGAAAGCAGCCATGACGACTTGGAAAATATGAATTTAATGGAAGTTAATGTGAAATGAGTTCCCATGGTTAGTGATGGATTGTTTTTGGTGAAGAGTGAGTTGAACTTCGATGGTAGTGGATGATGAGAATTGATTAATTAACAAATAATTTAAACAATTAATGTGAGGGATTAAATTGATAAATAAATAAATAAATAAATTTAATAAAGGTAATGAATCCGTAACATGATTAAAATGAAACATAAAAATTTCCTCACACCTCCCATTTAAGAAAATAATTTAAAGTTGAATTTAATAAAAATAATAATAATTCGATATAATTTTTTCTTTCTTCGACTAGCAGCCGTGATTTTTGATACTCGTATTATTTAGCTATTTGAGACCTAGAGATCTTATGTCATGAGAGGATACTGAATATAATAGACATGTCTCCAAACTCCGCAGCCACCACCGTGTGTCACATGCCTCGGCTGGTAGTGCACAAAGCGAGCGACGTCAGGAGTGCTAACCATTTATTTGTGTGTGTTGTGTTTATTTGATTTTTCCAAACTGTGTTATTATTGTACAGAAATGTAATGTTTCTTTAATGTCATGGAAGCTTAGATTTGTTTCTTCATTGTTTCTTTTTGCATCCTGAGATGATTTCAATGTTAGTTTAATTGTTTTAACGTAGAATAGGATTAGCTAGGATGATTAACGCAAATATAAATGTAGTATGCTATACCATCGTATCTTAGGTATCACTATCATTGCAATTGAATTGATTGTAACTTGGAATTATTGTAGAAGATGGATGTTATGATTTTCTGGTAGGATCAGGTGTGATTATCGCTATTCTTAAGGGGACATACATTGCTTAGGGATTATTTACGTATCGCTTATTTATTTTGATGCCGATTTTCTTGATAGGTCTTCGTTAGAGGATATTTATAGGGAATTAGTTAACATTTTTAAATAAATTAGAATAATGATGGAATAGCCAGGGGATCCTCTATCGAGTAGGGTAAGGAAATGAATTTTTAACTACATTTATAAGAACTTAGTCAGTCTGCGTCATTTAGTAGCATTGTTTTTTTCGCTTGCGGGTGTGCATCCTGGGCTAGTTTGAGCTGGCGCCTCTTACGAAACCCCTGGAAGTATCTGAAGTAGCCCCCAGTCACATAGAACTTCGGACTAAATGCGCTCAGTATGGATTCTAACAGGTTTAGTCTTCGTATAGTGAGACATGGTAATTCTGCAAGAGTGTGACGAAGTGGTTGCAAAGCTAAATAAAAAAGGGTAAATCATAGTGACACTTAGTGCAAATTAGAAATTAAACTGCAAAGAAATCGCACTTGTGCAGACAATCGAAGGATGCCTGTGGCAAAGTAAAAATTGACAAGGAGGGAAAGTTGTATATAGTTTTAAGACACTATTAACATTTCATTATGATAGTGTGTGCTGGGATAAGGAAGTGGAAACATGACACATCTTATTATACATTTACAAAGCAATATGTCGTCAAGCAAACCAAGTATTTGGAATTTTTCAAGAGTATAATGTATCCATGCTTAGTAATCTTTGTGTTTATGTATGCATTGACGCGTATGTGAGGATCACATTCCATTCATGTGAACCACAGGGGATTTTGACTGTCACAAGTGCGACCAAACCCACAATTTCCCGACCTGATCTTTCAAGGGTTGATTTTCATATCTTGTATCATCATATCTTCATTTCATTTAATTATTTGCAATGATTCGCGTCAGAAGTAGGTCACTTTATTCTGACATTATATAGTTTGAGTATGGGTAAAAGACCGGTCCTGGCGCAGGTGCTAATATGTAGCGTAGTGAATACCGTTTGTGACCCCCAGGGGCATTTGCACAAAATGGCCGCCGATCGCAACCACTCACATGGATGGCGTCCTAACCTTACCTAACCTAGTCTATCTAATCTAACAAAAGCTAGTCTAGCTGACCTAGCCTGGTCTAGTTAACCGAACGAACCGAAACCGAACTGAACAGAACCGAACCCGAACCGAACCGAACTAACCCTAACCCGAACTGAACCGAACTAAACCGAACCAAACCGAACTCGAACCGAAACGAACTTACCCGAACCGAACCGAACTAAGCCGTACCGTACCAAACTGAAACCGAACCAAACCCAAACCAAACCAAAACCAGAACCAAACCAAACCCGAACCCAAACCAGAACTCGAACCCGACCGAACCTAACCTTACCTAACTTAACACAAGATGGTGGCTGCGCGCAACTACCCCATGCTAGTCTTATGGAGGGTGAGGTAAAGCTAGCACTGTGATTACTGGGCAAGATGATCGCCACGCACAACGATCTCTAGATTACGGGTACCCTAAGCCAATAGGATGATGTTATCTATATCATGTACGAGGGTGAAAAGGAAAGAGAGGGGGAGGGAGTCATTTAACGTCTAGTCACCTAGTGCATAAGGTTTTGATGGTTTCCATGACGGATTAATATAGAGAAACCCACCACATACCCTTTTACCATTGAACTTAGTAAGTCAACTACTGTTCCTTTCTCTCTCACATATGGTGAGATATGCTTTACACACGTATTTTAAGCCAACCAGAACGTTACAATGGTAGAAACCGCCGTTAACAACACCGTAAGGGTTGTAGCTTTGTCTTACAGTGTTGTAGTCAGTTCTCCACACCCCCTCTGTGAGGGGCTTAACACCAACCAGTCAATGGTTGAGTATGTCATGAAGCTGATACACCAGTAAGTTAGCTATACATGCTAAACGTTACTCTTATCTCAGGTGTATCAACAAGCTTTCCAAACTTGGATGACAAATACACCTCTAAGGTCTACTCTCCCTTCGTAAAGGGCACCGTGCAATATAGGCAAGTTTAAAGAAATAAAAGCTTTGTGCCTCTCCTCCTTTCCGCAGGCTTGAGACCGGCACTAGGTCATATTCCTAGAGGAGGAGTTAACACACACAGGCTTGAAGAGAAATTGATCTCATTCCAGAGGCCTTTTCATTCACACACAGACTTAAAGAGACATTCATTTAACGCCAGAGGCCTTTTCAATCATTAGCACAAGACCTGAGTTTACGTGTGGCAGGGTGGCCACTTCCTTGTTTGTTTAGTTTTGTAGATAATATGTTATGTTGTTTAGAAGCGATAATGTTCATCGGTATTCCTTTTACCTGTTTCTTCATGAGAAAATCCTTATAATCTTGAAAATGTATACAATTTTTAACAACGCCTCTGCTAATAGCTTTAATCTTTTTATTTATATTCCATCTATGTCGAAAGCGTTCATTTTAGCACTAAATGTAACAAATGTTTTAATAATACGTCCACAAGCCTCATCTTTAAATAGTCCATAAGTTTTCTTGTTTGATGTAGAGTAGCATAAGTAATTAGTAGGATAATTAGATGTATCCAGGTATTTAAGAAAATTCAACTTGTCTTGATATACATGTTTAGTTGTTACAAAATAAATTAAGGAATCCGTGTCCATATACATGAGTTTAAGATTTTCGATCCCATAATAGGGTAGCAGGACATCATAGTGGTGTGAATACACGAGAGTTTTTGAAATATCTGGTTAACACGTTCCAATATAATTATATATATATATATATATATATAGGCTTATTGAATACAATGCTACCTTTAGCCATGTGGAAAGCAGTTAGGTTAGGACCGTAAATTGTTCTGTCTATGAATGTTGGTTTAGCTATTAATTTCCCAGCCATCTTGCTATCAATTACAGGACGTATATCTATTCCTTTACAATTATTATCAATTGTTTTTTTTTTCCAAAAAATTGCAATGTTAAATAAATTGTACAGATCTTCCTTAATATCATGTTTGACCTGTTTTCGAAGGTACAAGATCTGTACAAATTATTTAAGAATGCATTTTTTGGAAAAACAATGGAAAATATTCCCAAAAGAATAGTGGAGCCTATTTCCAATAGTCGACATCTGAATATTTTACAAAAATTTGAACGGTGGGACTCACAACATTTTATGTTATTCTTGGTACAAACTCAACATAAACATAAAAAGTAGAATAACTTAAAATTTCCTAAATTTTTCTGTTTAAGCGGTTTTTTTTCGTTTTTCTCAGTAACTTAGAAAAGGCAGATGTCGACTTTTGGAAATACGCGCTTCATTATAGTGATACGTCTTGTAACTGATAACAAGATGGCTGAGAAATGAATAGCTAAACCAACATTCTTAGACAGAATCCAGCTGCTTTCCACATGGCTAAACGTATCATTGTATTCAATAAGCCTATATACAGGGTGAACAAAAAATGCCGCACTTGGAGGTCGGCATGCGATTCCTCATTCAATTGCAAGACAAAAGTTTCTATAGCAAAATCGGGTCGGGCGCTGTTTGAAAACACAAGTGTGCAAACGAGAAGCTGGCAACACTGTCACATCCTGCAGCGCTTCGGAATGTACAGAGAAATGTGGATCATCCCGCTGTACCGTGCCAGCCGTCGCAGCTCACCGAGTAGACTGCTGGGTTATCAAACCCACATGCACCATGGAGCTACGGTTCGAATCTACGTCAGGTCTTTTTTGCGTGTGTGACATCAGTTCCCTAGTTCCCGTCTATTAACTGCGTTTGTAAGCATGACATCATTTTGTCACATGACAGTGTGATCCATTAAACAGTATGCATGAGTCGACTAACCACACAGTGCACAACCATAACTGGTCCTGTCAAGTGCATATAGAGCGGCTTCATGATGGAGTTCACAAACGGTGCTTTTAGTGTTGGGTGCATCCGATAACCAAGCTTCTGCTGCTGCTCGTGAGTATGCATTACAGTACACTGAAATAATGTTTTTCGTCACCTTGAGCAACGCCTGCGGGAAATCTTCGTCCACAAGTAGTGGGCAGAGGTCGTCCAAGGACTAGACGTACTCCACAAACAGAGGACGCAATTCTTGAAACCGTTCACCAATCACCTCGACGAAGTACCCGTGATATTGCAAGGCAGTTATACAGGTAGGCCAGAAGACCGCAATCAACGAGTACAGTCCTGTGAATGGCTTTTGCAACAAGTTAAAGATGACGAACATTTTATCAAGAATGTGATATGGAGTGACGAATGTAACTTCACTCGGGATGATATTTTCAACCATCACAACAGCCATTATTGGTCTGACCACAACCCACATGTCACCGGTGAACGTTGCTTTCAGGCACGCTTTGGCATAAATATGTGGGCTGGAATCGTGGGAGGAGTGCTTTAAGGCCCATAACTATTGCCAGACAAGTTGAATTCCCCCCTCTATCGCACATTTCTCGGCAATACTTTGCCTGACGCTTTAGAAAACGTTCCACTTGGTGTTCGGCGACAGCTATGGTTTCAGCATGATGGGGCACCACCACACTTTGGAATGACTGTGCACAACTATTTACATGAAGCGTTTCCAGGAAAATGGATTTGTCGTGGAGGTCCAATGTTCTGGCCTCCACGTTCCCCGGACCTTAATCCACTAGATTCTTTATTTAGGGGACACTTAAAGGAACAAAATTATATCACTCCACCCATGAATTTACAATACCTAATAGCTCGCGTGCATACTGCATCGGCAATGGTGGATGCAGGTGTGTTGCATAGGGTCCGGCAAAGTATGCTCCAACGAGTGGTGAAGTGTTTGCGAATGGAAGGTGGTCGCTTTGAACATCTGCTGTGAAGTGACCGTTGCTCATAAGTATACTTGCCAGGTCTGTGAAGTTAAGACTGGACGTCAAACGTACACTGTGGAATAATGGAGCGTAGCATAACGTGCAATCTAGAGTAGGCTACCTACAGTATTGTGTTTCTTTGTACAGCATTGGATAGAGACGATGTTACTGTACCCACTATTATGTTCTATTGGCTTTATTTGTACCATGGACGAACTAAAGGGGTCGTTTACGTCTGTAAGAAGTTCATGTTACGTTCGAATGTTTAAATAAAGGTAACGGTAAGACATAGTACACAACATAGTGTATTGCATAGTGGAGGTGTACAATGGATGCAATTTGATAGATTAACTAAAAAACAAAATTGGCGCGAACGCGACTCGACCATCGGTGCGTCCGCACAACTGGCATTTATGGCATTACCTCGTCTCAATGAGCTCCAGCAGAGCGCCGAGTTCCTGAAACCTGTTTTTCTCCACGCTGTATGCAGTTGCAGCGTTGCCAGAGCATCGTTGCTTAATACGCATTTCTGTTAAACCTATTGGCGGGACTAGGTTTTGCCAGATAAACTTTTGTCGTGAATTTTGACGAGGAACCGCATGCCAACCTCAAGGTGCGGCATTGTTTGTTCACCCTGTATATATTGGAATGGGTATACTGGATATTTCAAAAACTCTCATGTATTCCCACCACTATGATGTCCTGATACCCCAGTATGAGATCGAAAATCTTAAACTCATGTATATGGACACGGATTCCTTCATTTATTTGGTAAACACTAAAGATGTTTATCAAGACAAGTTGAATTTTCTTGAACACCTGGATACGTCTAATTAGCCTTCTAATCACAACAAACACGAAAACATAAAGAAGAGGCTTGCGGACGTATTATTAAAACATTTGTTAGAGCTAAAATGTACGCTTTAGACATAGATGGAATAGAAATAAGAAAAGATTAAAAGTATTAGCAGAGGCGTTGTTTAAAATTGTATAAGTTTTCAAGATTATAAGGAACGAGGTAAAAGGAACACCAATGAACATTATCGCTTCTAAACAACATAACATATCCTCTATAGAACTATAAAACTTCTGATGGTATATCTACACAGGCGTATCGTCATTACACAACCGTAGACCATACTTATATAAAAATGTTATACATATCAAGTCAACAAAGTAATACATAGAAACTACTTATGATCGAGACCACCTCATGGTGTAGTAGATTGCGTTGTTAGATTTCACACCTGACGTTCATGGTTCGATTCCCGACTCTATCAAGAAAAAAAAGCAATGGTATGGTCTGGTACGGTGTCTCCCAACTTCGTTGTGTTCAATGGGATCTGCCAGATGTTGGGGTGGGATGAGAAGCGGAAAGGAAGTAGCCACCCTAACGCACGTTACCTCAGGTCTTGTACTAATGATTGAAAAGACCTCTGGCGTGAAATGAATTTCTCCGTAAGTCTGTGTGTAAATGAAAAGGCCTCTGCCGTAAGATTAATTTCTCCGTAAGCCTGTGTGTGAATGAAAAGACCTCTGGCGCGAGATTTATTTCTCGGTAAGCCTGTGTGTTTGTGTTAACTCTGCCTCTAGGGTTATGCCCTAGTGCCTGTCTCAAGCCCGGGGAAAGGAGGAGAGGCACAAAACCATTTACTTATTTAAATTTAACTGTAATGCACGGCGCCCTTTACGAAAGGAGAGTAGACTGTTGAGGGGTATTCGTCATCCAAGTTTGAAAAGCTTGTCAATACACCTGAGATAAGAGTAACGTTTAGCATGTATAGCTAACTTACTGGAGTATCAGTTTCATGACATACTCAACCATTGACTGGTTGGTGTTAAGCCCCTCACAGAGGGGGTGTAGAGAACTGACTACAACACTGTAAGACAAAGCTACAACCCTTACGGTGTTGTTAACGGCGATTTCTACCATTGCAACGTTCTGGTTGGCTTAAAGTATGTGTGTAAAGCATATCTCACCATATGTGAGAGAGAAAAGAACAGTAGTTGACTTACTAAGTTCAATGGTAAAAGGGTAGGTGGTGGGTTTCTCTACATTAATCCGTCGTGGAAACCATCAAATCCTCATGGACTAGGTGACTAGACGTTAAAAGACTCCCTCCCCCTCCCTTTCCTGTTCGGTTAGCTTAGGTTAGTTAGGCTAGGTTAGCCAGACTAGGTTAGTTAGACTAGCTTAGGTAGACTTGGTTAGCGCGCCATCCGTTTGGGCGGTTGCGTGCGCCGGCCATCTTGCGCAATTGCCCCTGGGGCTACGCGCCAGGATCGGTCCTTTACCCCTACTACAGAGAGTGTGAGTTACTCAATCCAGCCAGGGAAATACGTGCCTGTTCTGGGCAAGCGAAGGGTAGAGCGCATGGTAGTATGTATGACTTGCCCATTTAGCATGTGACGCTTCATGGTGATTGTTTGCGGGCCCAGACATGTGACCGCCCAGGGGTATTTAAGAGGCGGAACAGATGGAATGTTTTCTAATTTATGTTGTATATTTTCTGAAGCTGATTTATTGGGTGTCTTCGAATTGATTCATTGTTTATCTTCGAGTTCATTATTGAATTTCTTCGAGATGCTTATCCTTATGGCTTATTGCGATTGAATTGATTTGACTTGTTTGAAGCAGATATTGCTGTCTGCACATGAAGTCATTCAGAATTAGTTTGCGGAGTTGTTCTGACTTAGTCGGTAATGTTGGAACACTCGTTTGTTGATATACTGTGTTATACATCCGCGAACAGGAATTTCACATAGTAACTCACAAGATCCGAGTTTTACTACTGTACACAGAACTCCCCAATAGTTCAGCAGTGATGCTATGTCATTCAGACGAGATAATTTCATGCCGGTCTAAGTATGTGATGACGGTAGTGTGCTACTGGTTCAACGCTGCTTGCTTGTTAGCGGGTTTAACCCGAGACTGAATGGGTTTGGCGGAGTTAGAGATGTGGACGTTGTTTGACAGTAGATAACAATAAATTCCTAGAGCATGCGTGAAATCAGCTAGAGCCTACTAACCAAAGCAAGTATAGCCATTTCTTTCTCTATGGGAAAAGTAACCAAAATTAGTAGTGACGTAGTCGACCAGTCCAAGAAATGCCTTCACAGCCGGGCCACTATCTACATATGTCACATATGTCTGTGTGTTAGGACCTCTAGTTAGTCTGTATGCGACTATACAGCCTTTGCAAAGCTTATTGAATATAAGTTATTCATTTTACCAGATTATAATGTTTTAATTTCGGAGAATTTCCTCATATAGTTAGATGCTAATGATAATCCTTGCTGTGAACTAGTCTACGTTGTCTAACTCCCACTACCTGAATCTGTGCTCATGAGTTGTTTAATTTAAATGTCTGAGAGCCTTAGGGAGAGGTCAAATAAAAAGTGTGAGTCAATTACAATTAGCTCACAACGTGGGGGTAATTTGTAAGGTGGTCATTACAAACGTTCGCCCAATGTGGGGTTAACTAAGAAATAGGTCGAGAAAATCATTACAATTATGAAGACAGTATATTACGTGCCGCTCCGCTGTCCTGCAAAGAACTCACGTCTCTAGTACGAACACTGGAAGTTACGTGTAAGTTCACTGGCTTGCAATGAACTCACGACCCTTCTATAAACACATGGAGTTACTTGTCGCTCCAGTCTCACAGTGACCTTTGAGCATAGGGACCTCCACTGTCTCGCCAGGAACCCACCCACGACCTCTGGTTTTAAAGGCAGAGTTTTACGCCCTTGACAATGGAAACTTATGTCTGTCATGAAGGAGGAAGTTCGGTACCGGGTGAGGAAATTATGACACTGAGGGGACGATAACATAAACAACAATGCCATAAAACTGTGTTGACTACAGGGGGAAAGCTGAGTCAAACCAATACACAAGCTGATAATGAAACCTGGAAACATTTTATAGCCATTTGGCTGGGGTCAGAGCAAACAAGTTACTCATTCTTGGAACGATTGGATGGCGGAGGGTGGGGGAGGGGGAGGGGTGACATCCATTTCTCCAGAATTCCCTGAGTGGGGCGAGGTGCGTGCAGTGGTGACTCACGCTACATGGTCTGGCACCTGGCAGACTGTCACAAGCATTCTCCCAGTACAGGAAGTAGGTACGGTACTCATTTGTCCTCATGGAGCTGAGTGGAACGGGTCCGGCACAATAACCAATAACTAGTGCAATGTAGGTAGACTATTTTAAATCGCACGAATCGCTTGTAATTTGCACGCGCTGTAGCCACATTGCCTCGCGTATTCCTCGTTATCCCGGACTGAACACGACAACCGTGTTTATGGACAGCGAGGACCTTGCATCTGCTTTTCCTGCACCCCTCAAAGTTCCTCGGTGGGGCAGATTCGATTCTCGTTTAATATAAGGTGTGTTCAAAAAGTAACGAGCCGGAGGCATAATTACAGAAACCAGTACCTGTATGTTAGAATTATTGGCCCTGGCTGTTGAGGCACTTGTCCCACTGTGACACGAGGCGGTGAATGGCTGTCTCATAAAATTCCCTGGGCTGCGATACGAACCAGTTACGCACGTACAGCTGGACGTCGGCGTCCGAGGTGAATCGTTGGTCCCGCAGAGCCCTTTTTAGGGGACCAAACACGGCGTAATCACAGGGAGAGAGGTCGGGACTGTATGGAGGGTGGCCGAGAACCTCCCATTTGAATTTCTGCACGAGTGCCGCGACTGTGTTGGATGTATGAGGTCGTGCATTGTCGTGGAGCAGAAATGACCCCGCGGGTGAGATTGCCTGGTCGTTTTGTTTTGATCGCTTGGCGAAGGGTGGTCAAGGTTTGCGAGTAACGCTGGGCATTCACTGTTGTCCCGTGCGGCATTAAGTGTATCAGAAGGGGATTATATTGGTCAATGAAGAGCGTCAGCATTACCTTTCCTGCACTCGTGTGGAAGGCCTTGCCTTTTTTGGGTGGTGGTGACCCTGGATGCTTCCACTGGAGGCTTTGTCGTTTGGATTCTGGTTCGAAGTGATGACACCAAGACTCATCTCCAGCCACCACTCGTGCCAAGAACCCATTCCCTTCCCTCGCATAGCGCTGCAGATGACCAAGACAGTGGGCCATTCGACATGCTTCCTGGTGTGGTTGAAGACTGTGGGGCACCCATTCGGCACACACTTTGCGCAAGTGCAGTCGTTCCTTCATGATGGTGTGCACACTTCCAACGCTCAATCCGACCACGGCGGCTGTGGCGTTCACTGTCACTCAGCGGTCCTGGGTAATGAGTGCATCAACCAGCTGGACGTTGTCATCGGTAATGCAGGGGCGGGGGGTGCCCCAGACCGGGCATCCTCGGCTAACGACACCCGTCCTTCCCTGAAGCGCTTGTGCCACGCCTTGACCCTTGCAAGGGACATGCAGTGTTCGCCGTACACTTGTGATATTCGGCGATGAATGTCCGCTCCACCTACTCCTTCCGCTATCAGAAACCGAATAACACCTCTTTGCTCTTCGTTTGACGCCTCCATGTCACTGTTTGCAATGCGACTGGCAGCGTTGGACGATTTATGCATGCTGCTGCTCGCTTTGTATCGTCACGTGGCCTTCCACGCTCTGGTCGGAACCACACCTCGTTACACACGCCACGATTAGCCGATGTCGTCACCGGTTTGCGCATTCCAGCCTCCGGCTCGTTACTTTTTGAACGCACCTTATACATTTGGAATTTTCGGGGTTAAATGCCACGTCCAGAGGTTTAGGTTCCCTTGAAAGATCACGAGATTATGAGCTACATTAACTGCTAGCCTTCTTCCTTCAGCTAAGTTCCTGGCGGCAGGAAAGTACATAGAGATGAATACAGCTTATAATAATAATAATTTGTGAGCTATGACGTTGTGTGGAATTTTGATTTGACGCAATTGAGGCATTCCCGTTGTCAATTTGGAGGTTCCATCTTCACTCCTATCTAGCACCAGATGACACACAGATCATTCCAATCTCTCAAGATGGTGCTATGCGAAATATATCCTTTTTATTACTTGTATACTGTCCATATTGATGTTATTTTATAATGCCGCTCGCATTTTAACCAATGCAATAAGGCGGTGACGCAAATTATTTAACAAATACTAAATGTCCCCAAAATTATTGCACCAATCGACCTGAAATTTTGTATGGTGATATGGGGTTGTGAAGTATGTAACTTTTAAGACCCTTACAATCACAAATAATACATGGTTGTTGTTTGAGTCTTCAGTCTTTTGACTGCTTTGATGCAGCGCTCCATGCCTCCCTGTCCTGAGCTAATCGTTTCATCTCTACATAGCTACCACACCCTACATCCGAGGCAATCTGTTTAACATATTCTAACCTTAGTCTACCCCTACAGTTCTTGTCCTCGACCCTTCCTTCCATAACTAAGCTTGCTATTCCTGGGTGTCTTAGTATGTGTCTTACTAACCTATCTCTTCTCTTCATTAGCAGTCGGCAGAAACATCCCTCCTATCCCACTCGTCTTAATACCTCTTCGTTTGTAACCCTATCTACCCATCTGATCTTCATCATTCTCCTGTAACACTACATTTCAAATGCTTCAATTCTCCTCTTTTCTGCTGCACCAATAGTCCACTTCCATAGAGCGCCACGCTCCAGACGAAGGCTTCCAAAAATGACTCGAGTCCAACGACACCTCATTTGTTAAAATTCGATCAGGCGTTCGTGAATTATCGCCAATGTTCGCCAGAAAGTAGGCTATCATTTTTCCCTCATACACACTTGAAGCTTGCGGTCTGCATAGCGAACTTTCATTTAAGTTAAACAAACATTTTTCTCATCTTCACCGTTTCCAAAATAGCGCCTATCCAAGAAACAACAATTTTCAAAAACATTTTTAAAATACCAACACACATTCTTAGCAAAGAGGATGTCATCCCAACACCAACAACACCTCGTTCGTTAAAATCCGATCATGCGTTCGAGAGATATCGGCAAAGTTCGTAGGAAAGTAGGCTGGGGAGAACTTCCCTCATCCCACTACTACATTTTTAGTCCTAGAGACTTGAACTTTATTTTGGGGGTAGAGGGGGTTAGGACCTTTTATTTATATCCAACAAACGTTTCTGTAAACTTCCTACTTTCCAAAATATAGGAATTTCAAAATTACACTTCTTCAAAAAACATAAAAAATAAAAAAAGTTTCATCTAAAAAAATAAAAGACATAAAGGCCATTCGTTTCTACCATGGCACAACGTGCTATCATGTTTGATTTTTAAACTATCGCCTATTTTAAAAAACAAAAATTTTCAATTTTTTATTTTTTTTGAAAAATATAACGAGTGGTCAATAGGAAAGAGGACGTCAGCCCGAGTTCAACGACACCTCATTTGTCAACATCCGACCGTGGGTTCACCAGATATTAATTATTTAACATGTACAGTCGGTTAAAAATAAAATGGGTGCGTTAGAAACCGCCTTACCCCCCTACTGTCGATATACGGTAAGATCTCTTCGTCGTGGTCCCATGTACGAACAACACGTGGTCGTCCTCGATCACATGCCTGTGGTGCAACGGTTCCTGTCTCCGCAACACGACGAAAAACAGCCCGAATGGTTGCATGACTCGGTTGTCGGCGGTCTGGAAATGCCCTCCGATACCACCGTACCACTTCACTTCCATTACCCTTCGCGCAGCCAGACATAAAAATCATGTCTGCCTGCGCACTGAATGAATATCTGGCCGTACTGTACTGTAGTGTAGTCGAACACATGACTATGTACACACGTCTCCACGGTCACACGTATGTTACAGTCCAATGCGGTAAAGCCTCTCTATCCGCGCATAGCGCAATGCCGTTGTGCGGTTGGAATCAAACGTACCTGATGAGTACACCCATGTGTTGACCACTCCCTCCCGGGACAACAAAGGGTTCGGAGACATATGGTCATATGACCTTGTTTTGTTCTGTTAGTGTCAGCAATTCATCCCCGAAGTTTGTCAAAGTATTTCTGAAACACCCTGTATAAGGGGGGTGCCACACCTAAAATTTGTTTATGAAGTAAAACATTAAATAATAATATACTGTACTTATCTTGTACTATTGTAAGCCTTTACTTTATATTATGGTGTGAGTTGTAAATCAAAACAGTAATGTTAATTATTTCCATGTAAACACTATCAAGTGAGGAAGACGATTGTACTGTATTAATAAACAATAACATAAAATAGTCTTAGTTGTGTTTGACATTAATCAAACATAAAACATCACAACAAATTAGTTGAAAAAGTGCTGCCACATAGCCTTAAAAGTCATCATTTTGCACCAAATTATACAAAAGTTTCCCGGGGAGAACCCCGGATCCTCTATGCCTTGGGCCTATACTATGCCCCCTAACCCCCGGTTGGGCACCCCCCCAAAATAAAGCTCTATATACACCCCTGGGTAGAAGGTAGGGGATATGGGACGCACGTACTCTAGTCAGTGGAGCCGATTTGAACGTGCGCTGTGGTGGTTTTTGCGGGTCGCGGGCAAAAGTTCCTATGCTAATCTTAACTGTCTTGATCCCCACCCTGTATAGGCTTATAGCCATGTGGAAAGCAGCTGGTTTAGGACGGTAAATTGTTCTGTCTATCAATGTTGGTTTAGCTATCAATACCTCAGCCATCTTGTTATCAGTTACGGGACGTATACCGATTCTTTTACGAATATTTTCCATTGATTTTCCAAAAATTGCATTGTTAAATAATTTGTACAGATCTTTTTCAAAATCATTTTGGCCTGTTTTCGAAGGTGGTTATTAAAATCAACGTATGACTTTAGCCAAAGTCTCTGTTGGAACTTTAACACACGATGAATTTTTATCAATTTTAGTCCATGATCTAGAGCCTGTTTAAGTGCCATGAAATGAACACGATGAGGGATTCGTTTTTTGAGAGGCGAACCCTTAGGTTGTATACACTCTGGTAAGAAAGGTAAATCGTTGTGAAGATCATGAAAGTCAGATGGATAATCAACATCAACGTCTAGAATATATCCGAGAGAATCGTCTTTCTTTAGCGTTTCTAGATCAACGGTGTCTGGAGAGACCCACTGAAATCCTTCGTAAGGAAGGGGGTGGCACATAGCCCACCCGTATTGGTTGTTGGCATCGTCATAGGTAATAAACTTGGACGGTTTCTCCGAATCAAACGTTTCCATGTACTTATTGTTAGCTTCAGCATACCGATGAGAAACCTGACATAATCCTCCACGTATTCCTAACTCTATTAAAAGAATCTGATCGTATTCTGTATCAACTCGAGTTCAATTCCAGTGTAAAGAAGCATTGCCTTGAAACTTAAACCAGGTGAAGTAAAGATGTGCGCTGCATCCGCTCTGTGTTTATCTAGTGTTTTATTTCTAAAAGTGTCAAAGCTGTCTGCAAGAAGGAGTACATCTGAAGTTAAGTAAAGATCACTATATTCCCCTAGAGTTTTAATTTCGAACTGATTCCATACATTTTTGGCATGTTCATAGTCTTCTTTACTAACATCTTCCTGACTTAATTAGTTGAAGAATGCCTATTTTGATGATAAATACTTTTCACTTAATTTATCCCATGAATCAATGTAATAATAAGGAAATACACCTTTACGCGTCATAAGCTTTACACTCTCCTTTCCAAAGTACTTGACTGTTTCAGGGTATGATGTTAAGTTTGTAACTACGTTTTCCAAACTACTCGGCATCAACCGAAACGTATCCACAATCAAAGCTTAACATTTCCTACATATTTGGTGAAGGAGATGTAATTTTCTTTAGAGTTAGGGATAACCTCCACTCTCTCAGTAGTACCTCCTAACTGCTTTACAATGAAATTTGCATCATATCCACTCATATTATGTAGAAATACAGGAACGGGGTTCCGTGTTTTACACCACAAATTTTAGTTATTATGAGCGCTTCCACGGTATTCACCTGTAATATGACAATGATCTCCAACTTTCCAGTCCTCTTCAGTAAATCGTTTATGACATAAATAACAGATTTCGGAAGATTGGAACCCTGCTTCTTGATCTTTAGTTAAAGCCTTTTGAACATTTGAGCTGTAAAGGCGATTGATTTCGTTAGCTATCGATATCAAACAGTCCATAAATTTTCTGCAGCGTCAGGACAACGATAAATAAAAGGTTGGCCTGGAAGGTTTGTCTTTATGTGTTCCACAGCTAGTGAGGGTTTAACATATACACTAAACCGCATAGGAAAATGACTCTGGTATTGGACCGTATAACTTGCCTATGGATTAGGTACACATGTTTGATATGGTAAGAGTATACTTTCGAAATCTGCATAGATAACGGAAGGTATTCTTGGCATTTTTTCCACATTTATAAACTTGAGAATTGGGTTTTTAACAGGCATTTCATCCCTTGCAATGACATGCAGGACACATAAAGCTTTATGTTCTTTTAATTTATCCATCCCTTGTTGACCATATCGATTATCAAAGTGAGTAAAACACCGTTTACACGTATATATCATATGTCCAAGGTGGGTGATCTGATGTCCTATAAGTTTATCAAAATCTTTGATAAAGACATACTGGTTCTGACGGATGTAGTACTTAGAAAAAGAAGGTCTCAGTGGTCGTGTAGCTCTTGATGCACTACCTTTAGATAAAACAGTTTGTTGTCTTTTTCCAGTCCAAATACATTTATGGATATGTCGGTTGCTTTTTCAAATTTGAATGAAAAGGCCTATGGCACGAGATTAATTTCTCTGTAAGCCTGTGTGTGAATTAGAAGGCCTCTGGTGCGAGATTAATTTCTTGGTAAGCCTGTGTGTGTTAACTCTGCCACTAGGGTTATGCCCTAGTGCCGGTCTCAAGCCCGGTAAAAAGAGGAGAGGCACAAAAGCTTTTACTTCTTTACACTTAATTGTAATGCACGGTGCCCTTTAGGACGGGAGATTAGACCTTTGAGGTATATTCGTCATCCATGTTTGCAAAGCTTGTCGATACACCTGCGATAAGAGTTTACGTATAGCATTTATAGTTAACTTACTGGAGTATCGGCTTCATGACATACTCAAGCTTTGACTGGTTGATGTTAAGACCATCACAGAGGGGGTGTAGAGTACTGGCTACAACTCTGTAAGACAAGGCTACAACCCTTGCGGCGTTGTTAACGGCAGTTTCTTCCACTTTAACGTTCTGGTTGGCTTAGTGTATGTGTGTGAAGCATATCCCACCATATGTGTGTGTGTGAGAGAGAACAAGTAGTAGAATTACTAAGTTCAATAGTAAAAGAAGGGTACAAGGTGGCTTTCTCCTCATTAACCCATCAGGGCAATTATCAAAACCTCGTGCACTAGGTGACTGGACATTAAACAACTCCCTCCTCTTCCCTTTCCTTTTCACCCTCATACATGTTACTGATAACATCATCCTATTGGCTCAGGGCATCCGTAATCCTGAGCACGTTGTGCGTGGCGGCCATCTTGCCCAGTTGCCACTGCGCTCGCTTTACCTCACCCTCCATAAGAACAACATGGGGGAATTGCGCGTGGCGGCCATCTTGCCCATTCGTCCCTGCGCCAGGATCGGTTTATTCACCCCACTAGTCTGCTAAACATATTCTAATTTTCATCTACCTTTACAGATCTTGCGCTCTACCCTTCCTTCCATAACTAAGTTTGCTGTTTCAGAGTGTCTAATTATGTGTCCTACCAACTTATATCGTCTCTTCATTAGCAGTCGCTAGAAACATGTCTCCTCTCCCACTCGTCTTAATACCTTTTCTTTTGTTACACTATCTACCCATCTGATCATCATTCTCCTGTAACACCACATTTCAAACACTTCTATTATCCTCTTTGCTGTTGCGCCGACAGTCCAAGTTTCACTTCCAGGGAGCGCACCGTTACAGACAAAGGCTTTCAAATTGGATTATCTAATACCTAAACCTACAGCGAAACTCGAACCTGTGTTCTCAGTGAGCAACAATTACAACTGCCATGGAGAATAGCGTCGCTCTCTACTGTAAATCGCTAATAGTGTAGTTGTTGTTTAACGCGTAATCCAAAAATTCTGCTTTGGAAAGACACAAGTGTACTGTATAGAGATCAAGATGTCGACTACGAGTAGCCAACTAAAAGAAACACTACAATCGATAGATTATGTGTGATATTGAACAACTAACACAAAAGAATGTATTCTGTAAGAAACTTACTCTGTATGTTCCGAATATTACCAAATTAAACACTAGGTGGAATCACCATCTGCAACATGTTTAGAAGAAGTCCTTATTGAAATAGTATTATATTAGTTAGTTATTGTTGTTTTAAGGAGTGGAACAGCGGGATCATCTGTCCCCAACACTATATTCTTTCTTAAAAATTTGGACTTAAACTTACCTAAGCCATGTAGCCCCATTTACTTGGGTGAGTGCTGAATATAATTTGATGACCGTAGTAACTTTATTAGAGACAAGGTGCCTCGGAACTTGGCATTTGCCTGGAAGGAGTGTTGGAAACCACAACACGGACAATTCGTTCACTCATTTGTAGTGATTAAAACCTTAAATTACAGGGTGTTGATAATTCATTTGAGGGGCTTGGGGCATCTTGGTCATCAGTCCCGTGTTTGTGTTGAACTTGTCTGATAACCTGTATTGGTACAGCAAACCATGTTACTGTACTAATGTTGAAACATTTCAATCCCCTGCGTTAAGTTGGTGTTTAGTTACACCCCTCATCCACAACCAGAATCGAGACGTACTGTGGTGATACATAGTTGAGTTGGAGGACACGGTCACATCCAACAAGTACTGTGGTGGTCCAAGATTTTGACCATCAATTTAAAAACTTGGCCCCAAACGTTTGTCTAAAAACAAGGAGCACCAAAATAACTTCCACTGACAACTTACAGTCTTTCCCATTCTAACAAAGCATGAAGCAACCTCCATCTCAAAACGGTTTACGTTTTCGAAGCAAACCCTGTAAATGCCCATATTTGCCAAACTCTTAGAGTAATATCTGCACATGTCCTGGGAATATGGGTTAAGCGATTAAAGGATAATTAAGCAACTGGCATGATTACATTAATTTTGTATTGTAAAAGTTATAAACTAGGAATCACTTATATTGATTTGGATAATGTAATCAACATAAAACTTGCCCAAATTATGTGTAACAAAAAAACAACAATTGATTCAACACAACTCGTCATGTGAGAGCTTTCTGTGGCTCACTTCATTCACTACAATCTTCTCAATAGAAAGAATCTCCTTTCAACTCAACGCATTCCTTGTGAAACCACTTAGAACAGGATCCACAACACTTAGCCCATTTCTGTCCTTCATTTTCATCATAATAGTTCCCCTTACATACCGGACAAATACAGGAACCTGAGTTACACTTTAAAGCTCTAGGCCTAGGCCTACGCTTGGCACTTCCCCCCCTGGGTCCATCGTTAGTTTTTTTTCCTGCGCTGAGGCTAGACTTTCTTCACATGTCAGTTATCTTGCAGTACACTTACGTCTTCCCCGGTTACTAGTCGTCGTCCAATGTCCTAAGGAATTGCTGCAGCTCTCCCTGACGAGAGGATGTTCCAGGATTGGAAAGGGAGGATGATAGGAGAGCAGATCTGCCGGGAACAGGGCGCGAGGGTGGCCCTGAATTTGAGTTTGATGATTGACCAGGCAACGCTTCAGCAGGCGTTTCATCGATGGGTTGCATCAGATTTTCACCATTGGTAGACAGTGCGTCCCCAATGTAAGCGCTGTCTGGGGTCTCAGGCCAAATTCCGGTTGCTTGGAATCCATTTTGAGCAGTCCCAGCCATAGCTGATTTCATCTAAGCCTTGCGCAGGATTGAGACAAAATCAATTTTTGTAAATGAGCGATCATATTGTCTCATAAAAGTAGACGCTTCTTCGTAAGACCATTTCTTTAGTGGTTTGAATAAGGACCTATCTGTCTGCTGTAGCCAATGAGTAGTATCGGGAGGCAAGCACAAGAGCGATAGACCTTTGTTAACACAGTGCTGAAGTATTTCCAAATTTCTACTGAGAGAATCATGCCCGTCAACAACAAGTATTCCAGGAGCAGCAAGACTTATTTTGAAGAAACTCTCCCCGATATTCTGCATGCTACCATTTTCCTTTAAAAATGACAGTGGGTGGCATGAAGTTTCCAATGGCATTGCAGCCTGCGAGGACAGTCACAGTTTCTCCCTTTTATTAAGGGCTGATTGAGTGGTTGTTCTTTTTTCATTTTTCACCCAAAACATGGCCATTCCTCGTGTTAATTTGGAGTCCGGACTCGTCATAATTAAATATTCTATCCGGTTAAGCAGATTCATATCTGTCACTATTTTCTCAACAGTGTAAAAAATGTCCCTACACTACCTTTATTTATACCAAGTGTCCAAATTATAGAGAGATTCTCTTCCTTTCGAACAGTGAGTCTTGGATGTCTCTTTAGAGATAAATATATCCATTCCCATCCTGCCATTTTGCTTGCCTTGTTAAATCTGTTATTAACACCAAGTTTTCCCATAAAGTCCGTAGTTGTCCTAGTAAGCCCGAACACACATTGTAACTTTCTAACTCACTCCTGGCTTCTATCCCCATCCCCACTTACCAGCCGAGCTTCTGCACCTCGGATTCATCTTTCGACAAATACCGCTGCAAAGTTTGTCTAGGCATATAAGTCTTAGATGCTTGTAACTGGTTACAATCACCGTTTCTTACAGCTATTACAGCGCGATACATATCATCTTTATCCCATTTTTGGCAGATACCCACTCGTTTATCCCGATTTCGCATCATAATCTGAAGAAAGAGTAGCCTAAATTAAATTTAAAAAAATGAATTAATGTACTTTTTGTGAAACGACTTGCTATAATAATTAATTAGCATAAATAACATCAAGATTGTTGTTAAAGTAATGAATAATAAATCTCACTTAGTACACCTCAAGTACAAAAGTGATTTGATGATGTCCATATAACCTCCAATGTCACTGCCCATTATTGCCGCAGTGGCACATTTCAGAAGTTGGCACTACACTAATGAGCTAATGCCGCACACCAATCTCCCGGCTCCTCCAAGATGGTGGCCATAGCTTAACTTAGCCTAAGCTAACCTAAACTAACCTAACTTAACGTACGAGGTGTAATACAAAATTCCAAGATGGTGGCCATAGCTTAACTTAGCGTAAGCTAACCTATCCTAACCAACCTGAACCTCAAGATGGTTGCCAATTATTGACTATTGATTATAAACTATCGATTTAGCGATTAATAATCAACTACTAGATCATCTGACCGAGATTTACGAAAATACCCGATATTTTGCGAACCAATAATCAAAGAAAGATGTGCGAGGGCTCAAATTAAAGGTCTCCACTCCTTCTTTTTCGAAGTCACATCATTTCCACCCTAAGAAAGAAACTACCCAGAGGAGAAATAGTGTTTAGTACGCATGCGCATTCGCGGCTTTTATAAGACGGTGGCCTTTCTCAAAATGATTATCGATTAATCACTATCGATTATTGATTAACTAGTAATTCATTGACCCGAGATTTTTCAAACCAATAATCAGGGAAAGTTGTGCGACGGTAGAAAAGAAAGGGGTCGCACGCACTCTTTAGTAAGCCTCACATCCAGTGTGATGAGGTTTGTGCTCCATCCCTTTCCCTACAAACTATGTATCACTACTTATTAGACAAATTGTACTTGAACACGCAAGTCTCAATTCCGAATTCACATCAGCAATTTATGGCAGTAAGAGACACACAATAACACCTGCTATCACGCAGATTACATGTAAAGTTCAGTGATTTGCAAGTAATCGTGCATTTTCTGTGGATTGTAGCCTTGTTTACCATCAAGTGGTTTATCGGTTCTGATTGTCACACGTTAAAATTATTCACAATGAATAATATAAAATGCAAATAATAAGACTACAATAGACATCAATAACACCAAGGTATTTAGTAAATATGTATAGAAATCTTAAAAAGAATGTTTATGAACTCTTGATTATTTTAATTTGGCGCGTTTTGACGTGAAATGGGAAGTCAAAACTTGTACTCTATTCAGCTTTCACAAGGGCCACTCGTGTCTAAAGGACACTTCAATTTTCTTAATTAACTGTTGTGTAGAAGTAAGCAGTAATGAGGCAACCCACTCTACCAACAATTGGTGTTCATTGTGGCTGGAAAAATCGAAAACATCCTCGGGCTCATGGCAAGTAGTGAGGTCGTGGTGACAATAGACATGTTCTCTTCACATTGGCTGCCTGTCGCTAAAGAAGATTACCCTGCAGGGGACTGCTATGCATTCAAACCTCCCCCGTGTGCGGTGGGGAGAAGTTTAATTCATACTAATTGCTGAGTGCCATTCGCGGATCTATATAATGTAACTTCACTCATATAAACATTAGCTATGGACTTGCACAGACAAGGCCATGATCCTCGTGATTCTAGACGCTGTGGCATGCAGTTCGATGGTAGGAGCACATTTTTATACTGGGTTTAAAATTGAACCCTTACCCTTTTATTTGGATTTGTCATGAGAAAGGATGAATCATTGAGTCTTAAGGAAGACAAACTCTTTACGATCGAGAATCCATGAACGATCTTACAGACATATTTTCAGCTAACAACCGATGAAAACCATTCCTTATCTATGATGTGATTAATTTATCATAATATTGCTGTTATTCTTTACATCGTTACGAACAGAATTCCTTGATCTCTGGTTGTAGCAAATGTTGTTAACAGCATTGGGAGCTATGCATGTGAACATGTAGCCTACTTTCTCTTGAATATATGGGTAGAGTTAAACCTCTTTGTCCTTATCAAACAGGAAAATTGAATATTCTTGGGATTAATCTTAAGAGTTTTACCCTACATAAAACCCTTTTTAACTAAGTATTGGTGAAATTCCACTATTGTATCTCGCGGAATTGATTCAAATATTAGAAATGTACGTCCATCCGACATCTTGAATGTATGTAATCGTTGATCTTACGGCATCAGAAGAGAAAGCCTCTTATGCGAGACTACATACCTACTGCTTTTCGTCGCAAAAGATAGTGGATTATCGATATAAAAGTCTTATATTTTTAAGATGGCGGCAGCCAGGTGTTAGTCCTATACATGATAATCCTCTCTTACCAACTTAGGTGCTAATTGCGCGATTGAATCCTGAGTTATTGAATTTGAAGTTTTAAAACTACACTCAGCCACCATTTTGAATAAAGGGCGAGGCTGTACTTTTGGCTTGGGCATAAAAAGCCCACATACCGATCTACTTAAATACTAATTTAGTTAATGTACTTCTATATATAGGGTTATTTATTTGTATATTACCAAATTCCAAAATGGCCGATGCGCGCTATAATCAGTGTGATAATCTCAAACATTGAAATTGCAAAATATATAATCAAATTAACTAGTTGCCTTATAGATTTAAAGTAAATTGCAAGAATCCCTATGTATATAAAGTTTGTGAAAGTTTGTGAGTGTGTGAGCGAGTCAGTGAGTGAGTGTGTTTGTTACCTCTTGACACTAAAACGAATGGACAGATTTGGATGAAATTTAAAATTGAGATAGCTTATACCCTGGATTAGCATATAGGCTGCTTCTCATCCATATAAAAGCTAAATGTTCGTAGTTAGGCCCTTTGGCGCAAATCTACACTCTTTCACCGATTTGGACCAAATTTTACATTCTCACCCTCTGAAACCCGACAAGTAACACTGCCCACTTCAAATTTCAAGCAGCCCTCTCCATTCCCTGCATTTAGGCCCTTTGGCACAAATCGTCACCGTTTCACGATCTGAACCAAAATTTACGTACTTACACTTCGCAACCCGACGAGTAGCCCTGTCCATTTCAAATTTCGGACAGCCCGCTGCATTCCCTACATTTAGGCCCTTTGGCACAAATGTACACTGTTTCACCAATCTAAACCAAATATTACGTACTAGCCTTTGGATTCCTGCAGATCGCACTGTGCAAATGAAATTTCGGACAGCCCTCTCCATTCCCTACATTTAAGCCCTTTGGCACAAATCTACACCCTTTAACCGAACAGAACCAAATTTTACGTACTTATATTTTGGAACACTGCGGATGACACTAATAGCGTATACCCTGGATTAACACATAGGCTGTCTTTCAGTCATATACAGAGTGGTCCACCATCCCCTTATTATTTCGTTTTATGAAACCCAACTAATATTGATTTTTTTCTCACGATGGTCGATATTGCTCTGCGCTCTGACTGTGTGACAGTAATGTAATTGAGTCATGGGTGTAGCAAAGAAAAACCGACCGTAAACTTTTCCCCGCCAAATATTAAGGCCCATTCCCCTAACATATGACTTATTGCTCCTTGAAATAACACATATACACGTAATACGATCGAATTAATAGCTTACGCCACGTAATCTACTGTACACGAAATTACCTACCATCAGCTTGTTGAAATCCCACGATGACAACCGGATCGTAAAACCTGAAAATCCCGGCAAAAAAAAAACAGATCCTACCGACAAGTGAAGGGGATAGGACACAGGTCAACCTAACAGAGGTGACATTATGAAAGACCATGGAAAACGATGAAAATGAGCTCAGAGAACACGAGAATTACGTATAAACGTAATCTCAGGAGTGTGAGATACTCCAGAAATACCAGACAATAGCCTTCCCTCATATCACTTTCATAAAGTATCACACTCGAAGATTAAGATAAAAACTGACAAAATTTATTCAGAAACTGACAGAGCATCAAATAAAATATCCCTGAAACAACAACTAGAAAATACAAGAATCCTAACTGGGATTTAGCATCATAAATACAGAGATCAGTCCCCAAGGACTAGACTGCACTTTACTCAATTCAAAAACATATATATATATAGCAATGATTCAATTGCAAAACAAGAAAATCCTATGGGATCATTAAGTTGAATTTTCCTGAAATTCCACATTCATAGTTAAGCCTTGACATTCAAAAATACCCTTATATACAAATGTACAAAAATTTACAATAGTATCAGTGCACTCTTGAGTCCTTTCGCAATAATTCTCATAATCTGGGACTTTCCATTAGTGCTCCATTCATTATTTACTTTCATATGTGATTATTTGTCAATTAATGGTGTATTCGACCGAGCGATGAAGCTTAGAAGAATTTAAAATACTCAGATTCAATAATGATCACCAGATCAATAATTCGGGATGACTATACAACCTAGTCGACATGGTCATCCAAATTCCTGAATCGGAATTATAAAAACCCTCCATTTAAACAATTATTCATTCATGTTCTGAAATTTATTCCTCTAAATCACCATAATATTTCTGTGGAATTTCGCTGAAATATACTATAAACAATTTGAGTCATACATGACTTCATGCTTCCATGTACTAATGGATTATACCTATAATATTTCCACAAGATATTCCTTTGAATATTTTTCAAATTATATTCGCCATTATATGGCCTCACAAAATACACATGTACTCCACTTGAGCACTTAATTCATAATTCCACTTTCATACCAGATATAACTGTTATCGACTATCGCCCTCACTGGTGAACGATAAATTCGATTATTCGTATTAATTACAGCTTCTTTACGCATAGATAATTGCGTCGTTCGAATTTTACACATTTCATTACATTTCATGTCTAATTATTAAATATGGTTTCTTAAATATAAATTTCAATTGGAATCAATACGTAAGCCTTGTTATAGTCACAAATCTTATACGAAAATGTGCCTCCACATTAATTGTACCTGGAATTAACGTTGAGAAAAAGGGGGAATGTTCTTAAGAAATATTCATAAGTCAACAGACTATGCATTAAATTGAATGAATAGATTCTCTAACTAGCGTAGATTTCAATCAATACTAGAACAAACATGACTATCATGTCACTGGAACGTGAAATTCAATGAAGAAGCAAAAATTAATCAGGCTAAAATTAGGTACATCTCCCCTCAAATGACATCAAGAAAATCAAGTAATGTCCCTACACCATGACTCTAGGTAACCGTAGAAGTTAGCACGCTATTGGCCCATTAGGAAACAATACTAGCATCTATCTTCCACGAGAGTGAAGAATGTTCCCTACTAAAAGCGAAGGATCAAACTTCTTCACAAAAATAAGCTTTCAAAACGATTATATCTTGCTATAAAAAGCATTAGCATTATTCAGAAACGAAATTTCCGAGCATGAAATTAGAACGAAGCTCAACTATAAATATAGCTCGAGTCAAAATCCATAAGTGCAGAAAATGTCATGAATTGACTTTAATAAGAGTTCATCAAATTATCAAAAAAACGTGTACTATATTTCTTCTCCTAAATATTACGCTTCTCTACATTCAAGAAGTTTCCAATTAATTAACTTTAATTTACCAATTTTAATATTAAATCAAACTACAATACATAATGAAAAATGGATGCGTTCTTTTTGGGAACCAAAATCCAGTCTAGAATGGGGTCGGTCGTGCCTAAACTTCATCTTTCGACTCTACTGCTGAAAATAAAAATGTCTACGCTTCACTACATATGTAGTGCTTCCATTCAGACACTAGCAGCTGTAGTAATGAGCAATGATATGCTCCGATATCACATTTCCTGTCATACTGGGAAATAGCATGGATTCTCCTGGTTTGCGAGAATCGAACCCTGGAACTCCACTCCTCCTTTCCCTGGTTCGGACATGCCATATGGATAGCTCCAACACTGCATACATGATCTCCTTCATCTCCTCGTATAGTACATCTCGTTCCAAAGAAGTCGCCCGAGTCATTGTAGTGTCCCGATATTCGTATAAGACCGTAACGAAAGTACATTTCCATCGCGATTGTGCCACAGCAGAATGTCATGGTTGACAAGATGTGAGCTGCGCAATACAGCACTCGCACACGTGTATAGTAATGTTGCTTTCCCTCAGAATGTTCGTTGCATTGCTCAGGTTGCAGTATTCACGTTTGCTATGTTTAACCTGCCATGGTTATAAATATGAAATTCATAGCACTCTTCCCTCCTAAAGTCCCACTTTTGAACATGCCGTAAATAAATGAGGAAATTCTAATCAGAGTTCGATAACGTTACTGAATGCATATACACGAACAAATGGTATTTAGTTCCGTGAGTTGTGCCTTTAATACATCTCACTTTGCGTGCTTACAGTTTCAAAGTCAAAGTTCTTGTCTATGAACATAACTTATAACTGACTTGGAAATGACGGGTATACCAGCATACTGTTGAAATATCCGGGATATTTTTCAGAATTCCGTTAGTCACTCGGAATCTGTACGTATTTTACAAGTATAAAACCCCGATACGATCGAACTGTGCACTGTCTATATGACTTGCTTGCTCCTCGCAGCAGTGGATGCAGTAAGACTCGGCTATCCCCTCCCCCACGCTGCAATAGCCTTGGTGTATAATAAACATGAAAACACACTATCATTCAAAAAGATGGTGTATTGGCTTTCACGGCCGGTGAATTAATACTCAGCAATTCTTCTAGGTTTGTGCCGTGTCTTGTGTGGGGTTTCGCCTAGGACACCAAGCTAGGCTCATCGGCGGGCTCTTGGTGTCCCTGCCCGGACCCCCACAGGAGTATCGAACTGCGCGATACCTCCCTTTATATAGAGTGCAACTGCACTCCTTGACTGCGAGAACCAAAAGCTCAAGCAGCCGTAACCTCCCTATGAAGGCTTCCAAAAAGATGGTGTATTGGCTTTCACGGCCGGTGAATTAATACTCAGCAATTCTTCTAGGTTTGTGCCGTGTCTTGTGTGGGGTTTCGCCTAGGACACCAAGCTAGGCTCATCGGCGGGCTCTTGGTGTCCCTGCCCGGACCCCCACAGGAGTATCGAACTGCGCGATACCTCCCTTTATATAGAGTGCAACTGCACTCCTTGACTGCGAGAACCAAAAGCTCAAGCAGCCGTAACCTCCCTATGAAGGCTTCCAAAAAGATGGTGTATTGGCTTTCACGGCCGGTGAATTAATACTCAGCAATTCTTCTAGGTTTGTGCCGTGTCTTGTGTGGGGTTTCGCCTAGGACACCAAGCTAGGCTCATCGGCGGGCTCTTGGTGTCCCTGCCCGGACCCCCACAGGAGTATCGAACTGCGCGATACCTCCCTTTATATAGAGTGCAACTGCACTCCTTGACTGCGAGAACCAAAAGCTCAAGCAGCCGTAACCTCCCTATGAAGGCTTCCAAAAAGATGGTGTATTGGCTTTCACGGCCGGTGAATTAATACTCAGCAATTCTTCTAGGTTTGTGCCGTGTCTTGTGTGGGGTTTCGCCTAGGACACCAAGCTAGGCTCATCGGCGGGCTCTTGGTGTCCCTGCCCGGACCCCCACAGGAGTATCGAACTGCGCGATACCTCCCTTTATATAGAGTGCAACTGCACTCCTTGACTGCGAGAACCAAAAGCTCAAGCAGCCGTAACCTCCCTATGAAGGCTTCCAAAAAGATGGTGTATTGGCTTTCACGGCCGGTGAATTAATACTCAGCAATTCTTCTAGGTTTGTGCCGTGTCTTGTGTGGGGTTTCGCCTAGGACACCAAGCTAGGCTCATCGGCGGGCTCTTGGTGTCCCTGCCCGGACCCCCACAGGAGTATCGAACTGCGCGATACCTCCCTTTATATAGAGTGCAACTGCACTCCTTGACTGCGAGAACCAAAAGCTCAAGCAGCCGTAACCTCCCTATGAAGGCTTCCAAAAAGATGGTGTATTGGCTTTCACGGCCGGTGAATGAATACTCAGCAATTCTTCTAGGTTTGTGCCGTGTCTTGTGTGGGGTTTCGCCTAGGACACCAAGCTAGGCTCATCGGCGGGCTCTTGGTGTCCCTGCCCGGACCCCCACAGGAGTATCGAACTGCGCGATACCTCCCTTTATATAGAGTGCAACTGCACTCCTTGACTGCGAGAACCAAAAGCTCAAGCAGCCGTAACCTCCCTATGAAGGCTTCCAAAAAGATGGTGTATTGGCTTTCACGGCCGGTGAATTAATACTCAGCAATTCTTCTAGGTTTGTGCCGTGTCTTGTGTGGGGTTTCGCCTAGGACACCAAGCTAGGCTCATCGGCGGGCTCTTGGTGTCCCTGCCCGGACCCCCACAGGAGTATCGAACTGCGCGATACCTCCCTTTATGTAGAGTGCAACTGCACTCCTTGACTGCGAGAACCAAAAGCTCAAGCAGCCGTAACCTCCCTATGAAGGCTTCCAAAAAGCTGGTGTATTGGCTTTCACGGCCGGTGAATTAATACTCAGCAATTCTTCTAGGTTTGTGCCGTGTCTTGTGTGGGGTTTCGCCTAGGACACCAAGCTAGGCTCATCGGCGGGCTCTTGGTGTCCCTGCCCGGACCCCCACAGGAGTATCGAACTGCGCGATACCTCCCTTTATATAGAGTGCAACTGCACTCCTTGACTGCGAGAACCAAAAGCTCAAGCAGCCGTAACCTCCCTATGAAGGCTTCCAAAAAGATGGTGTATTGGCTTTCACGGCCGGTGAATTAATACTCAGCAATTCTTCTAGGTTTGTGCCGTGTCTTGTGTGGGGTTTCGCCTAGGACACCAAGCTAGGCTCATCGGCGGGCTCTTGGTGTCCCTGCCCGGCCCCCACAGGAGTATCGAACTGCGCGATACCTCCCTTTATATAGAGTGCAACTGCACTCCTTGACTGCGAGAACCAAAAGCTCAAGCAGCCATAACCTCCCTATGAAGGCTTCCAAAAAGATGGTGTATTGGCTTTCACGGCCGGTGAATTAATACTCAGCAATTCTTCTAGGTTTGTGCCGTGTCTTGTGTGGGGTTTCGCCTAGGACACCAAGCTAGGCTCATCGGCGGGCTCTTGGTGTCCCTGCCCGGACCCCCACAGGAGTATCGAACTGCGCGATACCTCCCTTTATATAGAGTGCAACTGCACTCCTTGACTGCGAGAACCAAAAGCTCAAGCAGCCGTAACCTCCCTATGAAGGCTTCCAAAAAGATGGTGTATTGGCTTTCACGGCCGGTGAATTAATACTCAGCAATTCTTCTAGGTTTGTGCCGTGTCTTGTGTGGGGTTTCGCCTAGGACACCAAGCTAGGCTCATCGGCGGGCTCTTGGTGTCCCTGCCCGGACCCCCACAGGAGTATCGAACTGCGCGATACCTCCCTTTATATAGAGTGCAACTGCACTCCTTGACTGCGAGAACCAAAAGCTCAAGCAGCCGTAACCTCCCTATGAAGGCTTCCAAAAAGATGGTGTATTGGCTTTCACGGCCGGTGAATTAATACTCAGCAATTCTTCTAGGTTTGTGCCGTGTCTTGTGTGGGGTTTCGCCTAGGACACCAAGCTAGGCTCATCGGCGGGCTCTTGGTGTCCCTGCCCGGACCCCCACAGGAGTATCGAACTGCGCGATACCTCCCTTTATATAGAGTGCAACTGCACTCCTTGACTGCGAGAACCAAAAGCTCAAGCAGCCGTAACCTCCCTATGAAGGCTTCCAAAAAGATGGTGTATTGGCTTTCACGGCCGGTGAATTAATACTCAGCAATTCTTCTAGGTTTGTGCCGTGTCTTGTGTGGGGTTTCGCCTAGGACACCAAGCTAGGCTCATCGGCGGGCTCTTGGTGTCCCTGCCCGGACCCCCACAGGAGTATCGAACTGCGCGATACCTCCCTTTATATAGAGTGCAACTGCACTCCTTGACTGCGAGAACCAAAAGCTCAAGCAGCCGTAACCTCCCTATGAAGGCTTCCAAAAAGATGGTGTATTGGCTTTCACGGCCGGTGAATTAATACTCAGCAATTCTTCTAGGTTTGTGCCGTGTCTTGTGTGGGGTTTCGCCTAGGACACCAAGCTAGGCTCATCGGCGGGCTCTTGGTGTCCCTGCCCGGACCCCCACAGGAGTATCGAACTGCGCGATACCTCCCTTTATATAGAGTGCAACTGCACTCCTTGACTGCGAGAACCAAAAGCTCAAGCAGCCGTAACCTCCCTATGAAGGCTTCCAAAAAGATGGTGTATTGGCTTTCACGGCCGGTGAATTAATACTCAGCAATTCTTCTAGGTTTGTGCCGTGTCTTGTGTGGGGTTTCGCCTAGGACACCAAGCTAGGCTCATCGGCGGGCTCTTGGTGTCCCTGCCCGGACCCCCACAGGAGTATCGAACTGCGCGATACCTCCCTTTATATAGAGTGCAACTGCACTCCTTGACTGCGAGAACCAAAAGCTCAAGCAGCCGTAACCTCCCTATGAAGGCTTCCAAAAAGATGGTGTATTGGCTTTCACGGCCGGTGAATTAATACTCAGCAATTCTTCTAGGTTTGTGCCGTGTCTTGTGTGGGGTTTCGCCTAGGACACCAAGCTAGGCTCATCGGCGGGCTCTTGGTGTCCCTGCCCGGACCCCCACAGGAGTATCGAACTGCGCGATACCTCCCTTTATGTAGAGTGCAACTGCACTCCTTGACTGCGAGAACCAAAAGCTCAAGCAGCCGTAACCTCCCTATGAAGGCTTCCAAAAAGCTGGTGTATTGGCTTTCACGGCCGGTGAATTAATACTCAGCAATTCTTCTAGGTTTGTGCCGTGTCTTGTGTGGGGTTTCGCCTAGGACACCAAGCTAGGCTCATCGGCGGGCTCTTGGTGTCCCTGCCCGGACCCCCACAGGAGTATCGAACTGCGCGATACCTCCCTTTATATAGAGTGCAACTGCACTCCTTGACTGCGAGAACCAAAAGCTCAAGCAGCCGTAACCTCCCTATGAAGGCTTCCAAAAAGATGGTGTATTGGCTTTCACGGCCGGTGAATTAATACTCAGCAATTCTTCTAGGTTTGTGCCGTGTCTTGTGTGGGGTTTCGCCTAGGACACCAAGCTAGGCTCATCGGCGGGCTCTTGGTGTCCCTGCCCGGCCCCCACAGGAGTATCGAACTGCGCGATACCTCCCTTTATATAGAGTGCAACTGCACTCCTTGACTGCGAGAACCAAAAGCTCAAGCAGCCATAACCTCCCTATGAAGGCTTCCAAAAAGATGGTGTATTGGCTTTCACGGCCGGTGAATTAATACTCAGCAATTCTTCTAGGTTTGTGCCGTGTCTTGTGTGGGGTTTCGCCTAGGACACCAAGCTAGGCTCATCGGCGGGCTCTTGGTGTCCCTGCCCGGACCCCCACAGGAGTATCGAACTGCGCGATACCTCCCTTTATATAGAGTGCAACTGCACTCCTTGACTGCGAGAACCAAAAGCTCAAGCAGCCGTAACCTCCCTATGAAGGCTTCCAAAAAGATGGTGTATTGGCTTTCACGGCCGGTGAATTAATACTCAGCAATTCTTCTAGGTTTGTGCCGTGTCTTGTGTGGGGTTTCGCCTAGGACACCAAGCTAGGCTCATCGGCGGGCTCTTGGTGTCCCTGCCCGGACCCCCACAGGAGTATCGAACTGCGCGATACCTCCCTTTATATAGAGTGCAACTGCACTCCTTGACTGCGAGAACCAAAAGCTCAAGCAGCCGTAACCTCCCTATGAAGGCTTCCAAAAAGATGGTGTATTGGCTTTCACGGCCGGTGAATTAATACTCAGCAATTCTTCTAGGTTTGTGCCGTGTCTTGTGTGGGGTTTCGCCTAGGACACCAAGCTAGGCTCATCGGCGGGCTCTTGGTGTCCCTGCCCGGACCCCCACAGGAGTATCGAACTGCGCGATACCTCCCTTTATATAGAGTGCAACTGCACTCCTTGACTGCGAGAACCAAAAGCTCAAGCAGCCGTAACCTCCCTATGAAGGCTTCCAAAAAGATGGTGTATTGGCTTTCACGGCCGGTGAATTAATACTCAGCAATTCTTCTAGGTTTGTGCCGTGTCTTGTGTGGGGTTTCGCCTAGGACACCAAGCTAGGCTCATCGGCGGGCTCTTGGTGTCCCTGCCCGGACCCCCACAGGAGTATCGAACTGCGCGATACCTCCCTTTATATAGAGTGCAACTGCACTCCTTGACTGCGAGAACCAAAAGCTCAAGCAGCCGTAACCTCCCTATGAAGGCTTCCAAAAAGATGGTGTATTGGCTTTCACGGCCGGTGAATTAATACTCAGCAATTCTTCTAGGTTTGTGCCGTGTCTTGTGTGGGGTTTCGCCTAGGACACCAAGCTAGGCTCATCGGCGGGCTCTTGGTGTCCCTGCCCGGACCCCCACAGGAGTATCGAACTGCGCGATACCTCCCTTTATATAGAGTGCAACTGCACTCCTTGACTGCGAGAACCAAAAGCTCAAGCAGCCGTAACCTCCCTATGAAGGCTTCCAAAAAGATGGTGTATTGGCTTTCACGGCCGGTGAATTAATACTCAGCAATTCTTCTAGGTTTGTGCCGTGTCTTGTGTGGGGTTTCGCCTAGGACACCAAGCTAGGCTCATCGGCGGGCTCTTGGTGTCCCTGCCCGGACCCCCACAGGAGTATCGAACTGCGCGATACCTCCCTTTATATAGAGTGCAACTGCACTCCTTGACTGCGAGAACCAAAAGCTCAAGCAGCCGTAACCTCCCTATGAAGGCTTCCAAAAAGATGGTGTATTGGCTTTCACGGCCGGTGAATTAATACTCAGCAATTCTTCTAGGTTTGTGCCGTGTCTTGTGTGGGGTTTCGCCTAGGACACCAAGCTAGGCTCATCGGCGGGCTCTTGGTGTCCCTGCCCGGACCCCCACAGGAGTATCGAACTGCGCGATACCTCCCTTTATATAGAGTGCAACTGCACTCCTTGACTGCGAGAACCAAAAGCTCAAGCAGCCGTAACCTCCCTATGAAGGCTTCCAAAAAGATGGTGTATTGGCTTTCACGGCCGGTGAATTAATACTCAGCAATTCTTCTAGGTTTGTGCCGTGTCTTGTGTGGGGTTTCGCCTAGGACACCAAGCTAGGCTCATCGGCGGGCTCTTGGTGTCCCTGCCCGGACCCCCACAGGAGTATCGAACTGCGCGATACCTCCCTTTATATAGAGTGCAACTGCACTCCTTGACTGCGAGAACCAAAAGCTCAAGCAGCCGTAACCTCCCTATGAAGGCTTCCAAAAAGATGGTGTATTGGCTTTCACGGCCGGTGAATTAATAGTCAGCAATTCTTCTAGGTTTGTGCCGTGTCTTGTGTGGGGTTTCGCCTAGGACACCAAGCTAGGCTCATCGGCGGGCTCTTGGTGTCCCTGCCCGGACCCCCACAGGAGTATCGAACTGCGCGATACCTCCCTTTATATAGAGTGCAACTGCACTCCTTGACTGCGAGAACCAAAAGCTCAAGCAGCCGTAACCTCCCTATGAAGGCTTCCAAAAAGATGGTGTATTGGCTTTCACGGCCGGTGAATTAATACTCAGCAATTCTTCTAGGTTTGTGCCGTGTCTTGTGTGGGGTTTCGCCTAGGACACCAAGCTAGGCTCATCGGCGGGCTCTTGGTGTCCCTGCCCGGACCCCCACAGGAGTATCGAACTGCGCGATACCCCCCTTTATATAGAGTGCAACTGCACTCCTTGACTGCGAGAACCAAAAGCTCAAGCAGCCGTAACCTCCCTATGAAGGCTTCCAAAAAGATGGTGTATTGGCTTTCACGGCCGGTGAATTAATACTCAGCAATTCTTCTAGGTTTGTGCCGTGTCTTGTGTGGGGTTTCGCCTAGGACACCAAGCTAGGCTCATCGGCGGGCTCTTGGTGTCCCTGCCCGGACCCCCACTTCATGCTATATTTTATAACCATCCAATACACTGCAAAGCGTGCATAGAGTTCTTATTTCTTCTTAGTATGTATAAATGATCCTCTAGTGGACGTTCGATGTAATGAGTCAACATGTACCGATCGTCTCTGTCGTCATAGCACCCGATTCTGGCTTCGGCTATGCTCAGTGATGCTTCGAAGAACCGTAACATACAGCGGTAAGTTGTCATGTACCTCTCAGGCGACAGGCTGGATTTCTTCCTTCAATATGTAAATTGGCTCTCCTTCCAAGTCCCTCAGTCCGCATTCTTCGAGGGTTGAGGGCATTTCTTTTCCTCCTGTCCTTTATTTGCCTTATTCTCCTTTAGTTTTCCATTTCTTCTTCTAGTATGTAGGTTAGTAGTAAGTTTTAGTTTTAAGTTTGCATTTCATCATCATCATCACGATCACCCAAACAATCAGGGGCCGATAACCTAGATGTTAGGCCCCTTAAAACAACAATTTTCATCATCATCATCATCATCAATATGTAAAGCCGCGCTGAAATACTTCGAATTCCGAGCATGAGAATAATGGTACAGTAACTGTGCCCGAATTTACCAACAATCAACTGTTGAATCCCACGAAGAGAGCCGGATCGTAGAACCTGAAAATCCCCGGCTAGAAAAAAACCCAAGTCCTACTAACATGTGAATGGGATAAAAAGGACACAATTATATCTAACAAGATGGTATTAGGTAAGACCATGGCCAAAATCGCATAATAGCTCAGAGAACAAGAGATTTCCACAAATGGAGCACCTCGGGAGAGTGGACTATTCTGAAATACCCAGCGATGGCCCTCCTAAGGCAACCTTCCATCACCTGTTTAAAGCATCACGCAGAAGAATTTTAAAATAAAATTCAATTTATTCAGAAAAAGTATGACATCTGGACAAACATCCTATCATTCCTTCTAAAAGGAAAGAATTACCCCTCAAATACTCGGGTAAACAAAATACTGGTAATGCCTACAACTGTGGCAAGAAATCAAGTGTCTATCTCGACACACACATATGCAAAAATCTAAATAAGAATGTTTAATTGTAATTGGTCGTCAACGATGTAATGACTTAATCGACGTATTTATAATAGTTATTAAATTATCATGTTTCAATATTATCAATCAATAATAAAATAATTATTTACATTTTATACAGAACTTTGAGTTTCACCTAATGTGTACTCTCATTTAAATTTTTACAAGACTTGATTCGACCTTCCATCCCAAGATTTACTTGTCATTAATCGGTTGCACTATTCCTAAGTTGTAATATAATCTAACAAACAACTATGTTAATTAGAAGTGTGGATGTGTCTATCCGTGTAGAAAAAATATCAATATTAATTGCATTATGAATCTGTTGAGAATTGTTAATTACTTTTTTGGATTAATTCAAACTACATTGAAGAAAATGGAAATTGCAACACCATGAAGACATTGGTCGTTTGTGTTGATTTTCAAGATATGGAATGATGCCATGTAGGTATGTAAACGATCAAAGTTTCAGACCCATTGGATTGTTGCTACAGGACTATCCACGTGATTGGTCGCGGAGGAATCAACTCCAGTATACGGACTCTGGTGAAGCGTAGTTGACTTGCAGTCTGTGCAGTGAAGTGTTCCCCGTCAAACATGTCTCGACGACAGAGAAGAGCACGCTATCAACAACTGCCGCCATTTGAGAGGGCTCGGATAATTGGGCTGTGAGAGGCTGGATTCTCGCTAAGGACTGTCGCTGCACGTGTTGGCCGACAGGCATCTACGGTACAACGTGTATGGCAGCAGTGGTCAAATGAAGGTACCCACACTCGTAGACCTGGCACAGGCCCAGCGCGACAGACAACTGTGAGGGAGGATCGCCGCATCATTCGGATGGCCCGGATGGAACCCCATGCAACAGCAGCGCAAATTCGAGCAACTGTGGCACACCTCGTTACACAACAAACAGTTCATTCATTCCTTCATTCATTCATTCGTTTATTTGCAATTGGGGGTCCCCCGGTGGCAAATTAGATATACATAACAAATAAAAAAATGTACATAACAATTCACTAACAATTAAACTGGAGTATTTACACAAATAGTCAGTCTTTTCATAAACACACCTATATGTTTGGGAAAAGGCTCTAAGACTGCGGCAAGTAGAGAGTTCCAATTATCAATGGCACGGTTTACGAAAGAATATTTACCATAATTTGTTCGCTGTGGTCGGCCCTTAACTTTGAAAGGGTAATCGCTTCTACCCATGTAAGTAGGCTTTTCCATACGTTTGCTAAGCTCACCCCATGCTGGTTGATTTGTATACGTGTTGTACATAGCGCAGAGTCTAGATTTCATCCTCCTAGCCTCTAGTGATTCCCACCCAAGTTTTTTTAACATACGGCTCACACTGCTCCTGGGATTAAAGTCACTGAGCACAAATCTAGCGGCCTTTCTTTGTACCATTTCCAACTCATTTATGAGCCCTACTTGATATGGATCCCAAACCGCCGAGGCGTATTCCAGAATAGGTCTTACAAGTGACACATATCCTAATTCTTTAGCAGAGGTACTACTTCCTTTTAATACCCTCATCACAAAGTGCAGGGATTTGTAAGCTTTAGAAACTACACATCCTATATGACTACTCCATTTCATATCATTTCGTGCGTGAACGCCCAAATATTTGCAAGAATCTTCTTCTACAAGAATTTCCGAGCAAATGTTATATTGAAAATCTTGCCTTCGCACTTTCCCTATTTTTATTAGACTACATTTTCTTGTCTTTATTTTCATTTTATTTTCAATCGCCCACTTATAGACCAGGTTCAGGTCATCTTGAAGTACTGCATTGTCTTGTGAGTCATGTATCTTTCGATATATTACACAATCATCCGCAAACAATCGACAGTCACTGCGAATCCCATTTGGTAAGTCATTTATAAACGCCAAAAATAACAAAGTTCCGATTACGCTGCCCTGAGGGACACCCGACGTTACGGTAATTTCATCCGAGAATCGGCCTTCAACTTTCACTTTCTGGGAACGACCCGTCAAAAATTTTTGGATCCATAAAATTACTCTTCTATCAATCTTCGTCGGAGCTAATTTATGGAGTAACATGTCATGCGGCACGACATCAAATGCCTTCGCATAATCTATAACTACGGCGTCGACTGAAACTCCATCGTCTAACGATTCGCTAATATCCTGAAAAAGTGATAGCATCTGACTCTCGCATGAGTAACCTTTTCGAAATCCATGTTGCCTATCATGAAACCATGATAATGTTTCCCACTGTTCCCTCAAGTAGTCGCAAATGAGATGCCCCATCTGTTTACAAACGATGGACGTAAGACTAACCGGCCTGTAGTTGCCCAATTCAAGTCTGCTCCCTCCCTTAAATATTGGGACTACCGTAGCTCTTTTCCAGTCATCCGGGATTTGCGCAGTGTTTATGGACACATTAAACATCACCTCTAAGTATCGAGCCACTGCCCTACCTCCTAGTTTAAGTACTTCACTAACAATATTATCAGGACCCATCGATATATTGTAACGTAATTTTTGTATTAGCTTTACAATTGCTGACTGGTTTATTTGGAGAAGTGGAGCCCCTGATTCACCGTTAAGGTCCAACACACAGCTATTGGATTTATTGAACACACTACCATAAAAGACATTTAATTCATTAGCAAGGGCCTGCTTCTCAGTAATTAATTTACCGTCACAGGACATTATCATCGACAAATTATTTGAATTTCCCTTTCTTCTCCTAACATAACTGTAATTTTTTTTCCACCAATCGCCTCCCGAACCAAGTAAACCTTGCACATAATTGTCATGAGCAGCCCTCTTTTTTAAGACGAGCTCTCTTGATAAGGACTTAAATTTCAACATATACTTGTCACTATCATGTCTTTTATTGTATAATTTCCTAATTTTCCGTTTAAGACTCCTGATTTCCCGTGTGTAATACTCAGGATCTGGGTTTTGTTTCTGTAATTTAAATGGAACAAATTTATCAATAACGCTATTTAAAATTTTCAAGTTAGCCCACAGGATATTAATGTGATTTCCTTCCGATGCCCATCCTACAAATAGCTCATTCAAATGCCCCTGAAAATTGCCCTGATCCGCCCTGCGACACTGGAATATGATCTTATTTGCTACATCAGAGTCTAATTTTGTAATGTGATCGTATCTAATATTTAATTCAACCCCAGAATGGTCACTAATTCCTGGTACTTTTATACAGTTAATATACAGCTCTACAGGCCTTACGAGATAAACATCTAAGGTATTATTGCCTCTAGTTGGGAAGTCAACTACTTGGGAAAATCCCCCCTCCCTTAAGAATTTGTTTGCCGCGCTCTGAGCTTGACCACAGCTAGTTGACAATCGCCTGCGTGCTGCTGGCTTACGATCCCGTGTCCCTGCAGAAGGTGTTCCATTGACCCCACAACAGCGACGTGTAAGGCTGGCCTGGTGTCGATAACGATCGACGTGGGATACAGTTACCATAATTTCGTAGAGAATGTTCTGCCTTATCTGTTAGCATCTGGCTGTGCGACAAAACATGTACTTCATGCACGATGGAGCACCACCTCATTTTAGTGTTAATGTCCGTCGGCTCTTAAATAACAGACTCGGTGACAGATGGATAGGTAGAGGTGGACCAATTGCCTGGCCTACACACTCTCCGGACCTAAACCCACTGGACTTTTATTTTTGGGGACATTTGATAGCTCTTGTGTATCGAACCCCTGTACAAAATGTTCAGAGTCTGCGTACCCGTATTATGGAAGGCTGCGGAACCACAGGGATACACTAGGACGTGACGGCGGGCACATTGAACATCTCCTGTGAGAAACAGCTGGTACGTTCCGTTCTTTTGTGTCGCCTTGATTAATGAGTTGGAGACAATGACGTGTTCAATGAAACAAAGCGATTCCGGACCCATGTTCATATAACATAAATTCTTCGTCTAAGTGTAAGGAATGTGTCCTGCATTTTGTGCCGTTTATTTTTGTGACACCCTGTATAAAATAAACAGTAGTGGTGAGAGGTTACAACCTTACCTCACTCCTGAACCAAGAACTCATCCTACCATCAAATCTCACTGCAACCTGATATCAACATACATACAATCCCTCTTCTCCCTGGATACTCTGCAAGAGACAAACACAAGTGTCTATTCCTCACGTAGCATTTCTCAAATTTTGGTGCATACTAAAATATGATCTTGATATCCTCGTTGCGTTCTAAAGCCACATTGATTTTCAGCCATCTTACTCTCGGCCAATGATAGAACTCTCCTTTCTACAATACTGTGCCCGTTAACGACTGTTACGCCATGGCAAGCCACTTTGCACCAATAAGCCGCCGTACACATATGTGAAATTTGAGAACAATGTGAGCAAGAGATTGACCTCGGGTCGTCCTGGGTATGTTTGTGAGATAGCAATAAATTTGTCTTCAATTTTCACGCGAGGGAAGGGAAGAGAAATTATAACAGACAGAACAGTTTTTATTATCAGAATGTGGTCATCACTTCTTGAGCAACCCTCCTACGACTCGTACGGGTTCGAGAAATATTCGAAAAACTTCCAAGACGATGATCCGTACTGACGACCCATCCTAATCGATGTTGGACTTCTAAAGAAAATTCCGAGGAAAACAATTTTTTTTATTCTCGAAAATAGACATGTCATTTTGAACATTGACAAATAACAGTTCAAATTATCTTCCCATTCACTTCTTGTAGCTATACCACAAGTGACGGGGCATCATGACATATCCACACTTACACGACATGAAAAATGACGTGTTCCTATTCAATAGAATGAACTGCGCTTCATAGCCTGGAAATGCGCTTTAAATTTTGCAATGCGGTTAAAACAAATTGAAATGCGCTTACATCAATAATTCCCTAACTAGCTACAATATTTCAAGTAAATTGGGAAATATAATTATTTTGATCAAAATAATTTATTATTATTAGACTATTAGTCACAAATATTTTACAAAACTTGGAAATGTCTCAAATCATGATTTGGGGCATGTTTAATTCATGCTCTCTCATTATTTTGCTTCACAAATGAATATTATCCACATTAGAACATTGTCAAAATGGGAAGTGGTAAAATGCCACTGGTTGCATGACTTCGTCTAATATTTGTCTGAGAGCTCTGAATAATAGCTTTACAGATATATTCTTTCTTGCCATAATAAATTACCCAACTCAAATAAAATTTTATGAACAAGACAGCGTCCATACAATTTCCGTAAATAGACAATTTATGACATTAAGCTCAGCTTAACTGGCATCTCTACTCGACAGTTAAATAACATGTGGTAAATATTCTCCTTAGTAGATCGGATGATATTGTGCTTACGTATAAGGTAGTCACTGTTGTGCTTCTCAGACGAATTGATTTCTATATAGAGTAGTAAAGGATGATATTCACTACGGACATGATGAGGTATCACAAGGAGATACTGTCCCGTTTCCCGGTAAGCTACAAATAATGTTCAATATGTGCGTACATACATTTGCGCACTCTCTCTCCCTATAATTAATTTAGAATTTCTTTACGAGATCGTTTATATCTGCTTGTTGTCTTTAACTAGAACTGCGATAGTCGATGATGCGACACTGCTAAAGGGCAAGCTACTGTGAGCATAGCTTCACACATCTCTCGTGTTGAATTTTGTTGAAACAATCTTTCTTATTACCAAGTGATGGTTTATTTTCATGTATGCTGTATCATGTTAAACAAACCTCATAATTGAATGATAAGCACAGCCTTATCGATATTTGTAAGTGGGAAATTATTCCCATTTGCCCACATACTTTTGGGAACGACCAGTGATATAATAATTTCCCACTCCACATTTCATAAATTAGAATCTACACTCCTAAAGCAGTTCCATATTCCTACCCCCTCTATCCTTCTCAGTTACGAATGAGCAAACAAATTAATTAATTAATTGTATATCCCTAGTTTTTGCCCTACACGGAGTTAAAGAGTGTCAAGTATAACGTCTATAATATTATGAAGTCAAGAAAATTGTCTTCATGTCATTGCGATGTCGCAACACCGACTCGGTAGAGCACACTATGTAAGGAGACATTCGCTGTTATCAGTCAGGGTGAAAACTCCACAGGAACGGAGTCACTTGGAACCACAACTCATCACGTCCATTTTAGTTGACTCCATTTCACAAATACGCTGACTGAAGAGAGCTAAACTTTGGGGTAGCTAGTGGTATCAACAGCAGGTAGATCATCTTTCCTTACTAACCCATCATTGTTCAATTGGACCTTTTCGGGTATTTAATTTCTAGTTTGTTGAATTGAGGCGCAAGGAGTATTGCTGGACAAATACCTGCACACTGTTTCAAAATAACTGGACCGGAATGAGAATGCAAGGAGAAATCTCCAATACCAAAATTACCACATAAATATTGGCAAGAAGAATTTTCATGGGCTAATTTAACTTTGCAAATGTTCATTCAGTGAATAAAGTGATTTGGTCAACACCTCCATTAACGATCCCTAACGGGCACGTTTTGTACTTGGACATTCTTAATTACGCCAAACCTTACGAAAACCAGACAACTTCACTTGACGAGGAGTGACAGCTGGAATATGCAAATCATACTGTGTTCCTGTGTTTCGGTTTTTGCTGGGTGCAGCTGGAATAATCCTACAATGAGGCCCTTAATAGAAGTGTGATCTAATACAATGTTTTTAAGTACTGTGTATCAACTTGGTGAAATCCAGTTTCCTTAGAAGAGTGACATCACGGCTAGTTGCCTTCCTTGACGCACGTCCTAAAATAGCGCTGAGGATTGCTTCCTTATGTCTTAGTTTTATTATTAATGCAGTAAAAACGCTTAGGGTGAGATAATGGCCTAGCCGTATCATTCGATACGTAAAATGTAATCGCTGAAAGCGAAACCTACCAATAAAGTGGGGCCCATCAACGAGCTTGATGGCCGCCATCAAGCTCCCCTCATAGGAGTAACACTTTTATAACTTGGAGAAATCAGAGGTGGCTTAACACAGGTCATTTAGGACTTGCAGTCCAATCTCGAGGAATATCAAACAACTTGGCCATTTTTCTTCCGAGGAAAAGAGGTTAACTTTCTCAACTCAATCAACAAGTAGCTCCTTGAATAACAAATATAACCTATTTCCATCTGAAAACTCTCCAGTAAATTAAATATTTTTTCCATGTGATTGTCAAAATAACTTTTGGTAAATGTAGGGCAAAAATTTCAAATAATGAATTCATAAACATAAATATAATGTTTAATATAACCAACTTGTCTTACTGTGGTACGAATGCTAGTAGGGGAATATTAGCGCTCCGGGTCACTAACGGAGCGGGGTCACTTAGCAATGACTCCACATATGGCCGACAGCTCAAAGGAGACAAGGATGATACCACTCCGGGATCACTACCGGTGCGGGGACACTTGGCAATGACTCCACATATGGCCGACAGCTCAAAGGAGACAAGGATGATACCACTCCGGGATCACTACCGGTGCGGGGACACTTGGCAATGACTCCACATATGGCCGACAGCTCAAAGAAGAGAGGGATGATACCACTCCGTGGTCACTACCGGTGCGGGGACACTTGGCAATGACTCCACATATGGCCGACATCTCAAAGGAGAGAGGGATGATACCACTCCGGGATCACTACCGGTGCGGGAACACTTGGCAATGACTCCACATATGGCCGACAGCTCAAAGGAGAGAAGGATGATACCACTCCGGGTTCACTACCGGTGCGGGGACACTTGGCAATGACTCCACATATAGCCGAGAGCTCAAAGGAGAGAAGGATGATACCACTCCGGGATCATTACCGGTGCGGGGACACTTGGCAATGACTCCACATATGGCCGACAGCTCAAAGGAGACAAGGATGAAACCACTCCGGGATCACTACCGGTGCGGGGACACTTGGCAATGACTCCACATATGGCCGACATCTAAAAGAAAAGAAGGATGATACCACTCCGGGATCACTACCGGTGCGGGGACACTTGGCGATGACCCCACATATGGCAGACATCTCAAAGGAGAGAAGGATGATACCACTCCGGGATCACTACTGGTGCGGGGACATTTAGCAATGACTCCACATATGGCCGACAGCTCAAAGGAGAGAAGGATGATACCACTCCGGGATCACTACTGGTTCGGGGACACTTAGCAATGACTCCACATATGGCCGACAGCTCAAAGGAGAGAAGGATGATACCACTCCGGGATCACTACTGGTGCGGGGACACTTAGCAATGACTCCACATATGGCCGACAGCTCAAAGGAGAGAAGGATGATACGACTCCGGGATCACTACCTGTGCGGGGATACTTGGCAATGACTCCACATATGGCCGACAGCTCAAAGGAGACAAGGATGATACCACTCCGGGATCACTACCGGTGCGGGGACACTTGTCAAAGACTCCTTATATGGCCGACACCTCAAAGGAGAGAAGGATGATACCACTCCGGGATCACTACCGGTGCGGGGACACTTGGCAATGACTCCACATATGGCCGACATCTCAAAGGAGAGAAGGATGATACCACTCCGGGATCACTAACGGTGCGGGGACACTTGGCAATGACCCCACATATGGCCGACATCTCAAAGGAGAGAAGGATGATACCACTCCGTGGTCACTACCGGTGCGGGGACACTTGGCAATGACTCCACATATGGCCGACAATTCAAAGAAGAGAAGGATGATACCACTCCGGGATCACTACCGGTGCGGGGACACTTGGCAATGACTCCACATATGGCCGACATCTCAAAGGAGAGAAGGATGATACCACTCCGGGATCACTACTGGTGCGGGGACACTTGGCAATGACTCCAAATATGGCCGACAGCTCAAAGGAGAGAAGGATGATACCACTCCGGGATCACTACCGGTGCGGGGACACTTGGCAATGACTCCACATATGGCCGACAGCTCAAAGAAGACAAGGATGATACCACTCCGTTGTCACTACCGGTGCGGGGACACTTAGCAATGACTCCACATATGGCCGACATCTCAAAGGAGACAAGGATGATACCACTCCGGGATCACTACCGGTGCGGGGACACTTGGCAATGACTCCACATATGGCCGACAGCTCAAGGAGAGAAGGATGATACCACTCCGGGAACATTACCGGTGCGGGGACACTTGGCAATGACTCCACATATGGCCGACAGCTCAAAGGAGAGAAGGATGATACCACTCCGGGATCACTACCGGTGCGGGGACACTTGGCAATGACTCCAAATATGGCCGACATATCAAAGGAGACAAGGATGATACAACTCCGGGATCACTACCAGTGCGGGGACACTTAGCAATGACTCCACATATGGCCGACAGCTCAAAGGAGACAAGGATGATACCACTCCGGGATCACTACCGGTGCGGGGACACTTAGCAATGACTCCCCATATGGCCGACAGCTCAAAGGAGAGAGGGATGATACCACTCGGGGATCACTACCGGTGCGGGGACACTTGGCAATGACTCCACATATGGCCGACATCCCAAAGGAGAGAAGGATGATACAACTCCGGGATCACTACCGGTGCGGGGACACTTGGCAATGACTCCACATATGGCCGACAGCTCAAAAGAGACAAGGATGATACCACTCCGGGTTCACTACCGGTGCGGGGACACTTGGCAATGACTCCACATATGGCCGACAGCTCAAAGGAGAGAGGGATGATACCACTCCGGGATCACTACCGGTGCGGGGACACTTAGCAATGACTCCACATATGGCCGACATCTCAGAGGAGAGAAGGATGATACAACTCCGGGATCACTACCGGTGCGGGGACACTTGGCAATGACTCCACATATGGCCGACAGCTCAAAGGAGAGAAGGATGATACCACTCCGGGATCACTACCAGTGCGGGGACAGTAATGACTCCACCTATGGCCGACAGCTCAAAGGAGAGAGGGATAATACAATTCCGGGTTCACTACCGGTGCGGGGACACTTGGCAATGACTCCACATATGGCCGACAACTCAAAGGAGAGAGGGATGATACAACTCCGGGATCAATACCAGTGCGGGGACACTTAGCAATGACTCCACATATGGCCGACAGCTCAATGGAGAGAGGGATGATACAACTCCGGGATCACTACTGGTGTGGGGTCACTTGGCAATGACTCCACATATCGCCGACATCTCAAAGGAGAGAGGGATGATACAACTCCGTGATCACTACCAGTGCGGGGACACTTAGCAATGACTCCACATATGGCCGACATCTCAAAGGAGAGGAGGATGATACCACTCCGGGATCACTACCGGTGCGGGGACACTTGGCAATGACCCCACATATGGCCGACATTTCAAAGGAGAGAAGGATGATACCACTCCGGGACCACTACTGGTGCGGGGACACTTAGCAATGACTCCACATATGGCCGACAGCTCAAAGGAGAGAAGGATGATACCACTCCGGGATCACTACTGGTGCGGGGACACTTAGCAATGACTCCACATATGGCCGACAGCTCAAAGGAGAGAAGGATGATACCACTCCGGGATCACTTCTGGTGCGGGGACACTTAGCAATGACTCCACATATGGCCGACAGCTCAAAGGAGAGAAGGATGATACCACTCCGGGATCACTACCGGTGCGGGGACACTTGGCAATGACTCCACATATGGCCGACAGCTCAAAGGACACAAGGATGATACCACTCCGGGATCACTACCGGTGCGGGGACACTTATCAATGACTCCTTCTATGGCCGACAGCTCAAAGGAGAGAAGGATGATACCACTCCGGGATCACTACCGGTGCGGGGACACTTGGCAATGACTCCACATATGGCCGACATCTCAAAGGAGAGAAGGATGATACCACTCCGGGATCACTAACGGTGCGGGGACACTTGGCAATGACCCCACATATGGCCGACATCTCAAAGGAGAGAAGGATGATACCACTCCGTGGTCACTACCGGTGCGGGGACACATGGCAATGACTCCACATATGGCCGACAGCTAAAAGGAGAGAAGGATGATACCACTCCGGGATCACTACCGGTGCGGGGACACTTGGCAATGACTCCACATATGGCCGACATCTCAAAGGAGAGAGGGATGATACCACTCCGGGATCACTACTGGTGCGGGGACACTTGGCAATGACTCCAAATATGGCCGACAGCTCAAAGGAGAGAAGGATGATACCACTCCGGGATCACTACCGGTGCGGGGACACTTGGCAATGACTCAACATATGGCCGACAGCTCAAAGAAGACAAGGATGATACCACTCCGTTGTCACTAGCGGTGCGGGGACACTAAGCAATGACTCCACATATGGCCGACATCTCAAAGGAGACAAGGATGATACCACTCTGGGATCACTACCGGTGCGGGGACACTTGGCAATGACTCCACGTATGGCCGACAGCTCAAGGAGAGAAGGATGATACCACTCCGGGATCACTACCGGTTCGGGGACACTTGGCAATGACTCCACATATGGCCGACAGCTCAAAGGAGAGAAGGATGATACCACTCCGGGATCACTACCGGTGCGGGGACACTTGGCAATGACTCCACATATGGCCGACATATCAAAGGAGACAAGGATGATACAACTCCAGGATCACTACCAGTGCGGGGACACTTAGCAATGACCCCACATATGGCCGACAGCTCAAAGAGACAAGGATGATACCACTCCGGGAACACTACCGGTGCGGGGACACTTAGCAATGACTCCTCATATGGCCGACAGCTCAAAGGAGAGAGGGATGATACCACTCGGGGATCACTACCGGTGCGGGGACACTTGGCAATGACTCCACATATGGCCGACATCCCAAAGGAGAGAAGGATGATACAACTCCGGAATCACTACCGTTGCGGGGACACTTGGCAATGAATCCACATATGGCCGACAGCTCAAAAGAGACAAGGATGATACCCCTCCAGGTTCACTACCGGTGCGGGGACACTTGGCAATGACTCCACATATGGCCGACAGCTCAAAGGAGAGAGGGATGATACCACTCCGGGATCACTACCGGTGCGGGGACACTTAGCAATGACTCCACATATGGCCGACATCTCAGAGGAGAGAAGGATGATACAACTCCGGGATCACTACCGGTGCGGGGACACTTGGCAATGACTCCACATATGGCCGACAGCTCAAAGGAGAGAAGGATGATACCACTCCGGGATCACTACCGGTGCGGGGACACTTGGCAATGACTCCAAATATGGCCGACATATCAAAGGAGACAAGGATGATACAACTCCGGGATCACTACCAGTGCGGGGACACTTAGCAATGACTCCACATATGGCCGACAGCTCAAAAGAGACAAGGATGATACCCCTCCAGGTTCACTACCGGTGCGGGGACACTTGGCAATGACTCCACATATGGCCGACAGCTCAAGGAGAGAAGGATGATACCACTCCGGGAACATTACCGGTGCGGGGACACTTGGCAATGACTCCACATATGGCCGACAGCTCAAAGGAGAGAAGGATGATACCACTCCGGGATCACTACCGGTGCGGGGACACTTGGCAATGACTCCAAATATGGCCGACATATCAAAGGAGACAAGGATGATACAACTCCGGGATCACTACCAGTGCGGGGACACTTAGCAATGACTCCACATATGGCCGACAGCTCAAAGGAGACAAGGATGATACCACTCCGGGATCACTACCGGTGCGGGGACACTTAGCAATGACTCCCCATATGGCCGACAGCTCAAAGGAGAGAGGGATGATACCACTCGGGGATCACTACCGGTGCGGGGACACTTGGCAATGACTCCACATATGGCCGACATCCCAAAGGAGAGAAGGATGATACAACTCCGGGATCACTACCGGTGCGGGGACACTTGGCAATGACTCCACATATGGCCGACAGCTCAAAAGAGACAAGGATGATACCACTCCGGGTTCACTACCGGTGCGGGGACACTTGGCAATGACTCCACATATGGCCGACAGCTCAAAGGAGAGAGGGATGATACCACTCCGGGATCACTACCGGTGCGGGGACACTTAGCAATGACTCCACATATGGCCGACATCTCAGAGGAGAGAAGGATGATACAACTCCGGGATCACTACCGGTGCGGGGACACTTGGCAATGACTCCACATATGGCCGACAGCTCAAAGGAGAGAAGGATGATACCACTCCGGGATCACTACCAGTGCGGGGACAGTAATGACTCCACCTATGGCCGACAGCTCAAAGGAGAGAGGGATAATACAATTCCGGGTTCACTACCGGTGCGGGGACACTTGGCAATGACTCCACATATGGCCGACAACTCAAAGGAGAGAGGGATGATACAACTCCGGGATCAATACCAGTGCGGGGACACTTAGCAATGACTCCACATATGGCCGACAGCTCAATGGAGAGAGGGATGATACAACTCCGGGATCACTACTGGTGCGGGGTCACTTGGCAATGACTCCACATATCGCCGACATCTCAAAGGAGAGAGGGATGATACAACTCCGTGATCACTACCAGTGCGGGGACACTTAGCAATGACTCCACATATGGCCGACATCTCAAAGGAGAGGAGGATGATACCACTCCGGGATCACTACCGGTGCGGGGACACTTGGCAATGACCCCACATATGGCCGACATTTCAAAGGAGAGAAGGATGATACCACTCCGGGACCACTACTGGTGCGGGGACACTTAGCAATGACTCCACATATGGCCGACAGCTCAAAGGAGAGAAGGATGATACCACTCCGGGATCACTACTGGTGCGGGGACACTTAGCAATGACTCCACATATGGCCGACAGCTCAAAGGAGAGAAGGATGATACCACTCCGGGATCACTTCTGGTGCGGGGACACTTAGCAATGACTCCACATATGGCCGACAGCTCAAAGGAGAGAAGGATGATACCACTCCGGGATCACTACCGGTGCGGGGACACTTGGCAATGACTCCACATATGGCCGACAGCTCAAAGGAAACAAGGATGATACCACTCCGGGATCACTACCGGTGCGGGGACACTTATCAATGACTCCTTCTATGGCCGACAGCTCAAAGGAGAGAAGGATGATACCACTCCGGGATCACTACCGGTGCGGGGACACTTGGCAATGACTCCACATATGGCCGACATCTCAAAGGAGAGAAGGATGATACCACTCCGGGATCACTAACGGTGCGGGGACACTTGGCAATGACCCCACATATGGCCGACATCTCAAAGGAGAGAAGGATGATACCACTCCGTGGTCACTACCGGTGCGGGGACACATGGCAATGACTCCACATATGGCCGACAGCTAAAAGGAGAGAAGGATGATACCACTCCGGGATCACTACCGGTGCGGGGACACTTGGCAATGACTCCACATATGGCCGACATCTCAAAGGAGAGAGGGATGATACCACTCCGGGATCACTACTGGTGCGGGGACACTTGGCAATGACTCCAAATATGGCCGACAGCTCAAAGGAGAGAAGGATGATACCACTCCGGGATCACTACCGGTGCGGGGACACTTGGCAATGACTCAACATATGGCCGACAGCTCAAAGAAGACAAGGATGATACCACTCCGTTGTCACTAGCGGTGCGGGGACACTAAGCAATGACTCCACATATGGCCGACATCTCAAAGGAGACAAGGATGATACCACTCTGGGATCACTACCGGTGCGGGGACACTTGGCAATGACTCCACGTATGGCCGACAGCTCAAGGAGAGAAGGATGATACCACTCCGGGATCACTACCGGTTCGGGGACACTTGGCAATGACTCCACATATGGCCGACAGCTCAAAGGAGAGAAGGATGATACCACTCCGGGATCACTACCGGTGCGGGGACACTTGGCAATGACTCCACATATGGCCGACATATCAAAGGAGACAAGGATGATACAACTCCAGGATCACTACCAGTGCGGGGACACTTAGCAATGACCCCACATATGGCCGACAGCTCAAAGAGACAAGGATGATACCACTCCGGGAACACTACCGGTGCGGGGACACTTAGCAATGACTCCTCATATGGCCGACAGCTCAAAGGAGAGAGGGATGATACCACTCGGGGATCACTACCGGTGCGGGGACACTTGGCAATGACTCCACATATGGCCGACATCCCAAAGGAGAGAAGGATGATACAACTCCGGGATCACTACCGTTGCGGGGACACTTGGCAATGAATCCACATATGGCCGACAGCTCAAAAGAGACAAGGATGATACCCCTCCAGGTTCACTACCGGTGCGGGGACACTTGGCAATGACTCCACATATGGCCGACAGCTCAAAGGAGAGAGGGATGATACCACTCCGGGATCACTACCGGTGCGGGGACACTTAGCAATGACTCCACATATGGCCGACATCTCAGAGGAGAGAAGGATGATACAACTCCGGGATCACTACCGGTGCGGGGACACTTGGCAATGACTCCACATATGGCCGACAGCTCAAAGGAGAGAAGGATGATACCACTCCGGGATCACTACCAGTGCGGGCACAGTAATGACTCCACCTATGGCCGACAGCTCAAAGGAGAGAGGGATGATACAACTCCGGGATCACTACCGGTGCGGGGACACTTGGCAATGACTCCACATATGGCCGACAACTCAAAGGAGAGAGGGATGATACAACTCCGGGATCACTACCAGTGCGGGGACACTTAGCAATGACTCCACATATGGCCGACAGCTCAAAGGAGAGAGGGATGATACAACTCCGGGATCACTACTGGCGCGGGGTCACTTGGCAATGACTCCACATATCGCCGACATCTCAAAGGAGAGAGGGATGATACAACTCCGTGATCACTACCAGTGCGGGGACACTTAGCAATAACTCCACATATGGCCGACATCTCAAAGGAGAGAAGGATGATACAACTCCGGGATCACTACCGGTGCGGGGACACTTGGCAATGACTCCACATATGGCCGACAGCTCAGAGGAGAGAAGGATGATACAACTCCGGGATCACTACCGGTGCGGGGACACTTAGCAATGACTCCACATATGGCCGACATCTCAAAGGAGAGGAGGATGATACCACTCCGGGATCACTACCGGTGCGGGGACACTTGGCAATGACTCCACATATGGCCGACAGCTCAGAGGAGAGAAGGATGATACAACTCCGGGATCACTACCGGTGCGGGGACACTTGGCAATGACTCCACATATGGCCTACAGCTCAAAGGAGAGAGGGATGATACCACTCCGGGATCACTACCGGTGCGGGGACACTTAGCAATGACTCCACATATGGCTGACAGCTCAAAGGAGAGAGGGATGATACCACTCCGGGATCACTACCGGTGCGGGGACACTTAGCAATGTCTCCACATATGGCCGACAGCTCAAAGGAGAGAGGGATGATACCACTCAGGGATCACTACCGGTGGGGGACACTTAGCAATGACTCCACATATGGCCGACATCTCAAAGGAGAGAGGGATGATACCACTCCGGGATCACTACCGGTGCGGGGACACTTAGCAATGACTCCACGTATGGCCGACAGCTCAAAGGAGAGAAGGATGATACCACTCCGGGATCACTACCGGTGCGGGGACACTTGGCAATGACTCCACATAAGGCCGACAGCTCAAAGGTGAGAAGGATGATACAACTCCGAGATCACTACCAGTGCGGGGACACTTGGAAATGACTCCACATATGGCCGACAGCTCAAAGGAGAGAGGGATGATACCACTCCGGGATCACTACCGGTGCGGGGACACTAAGCAATGACTCCACATATGGCCGACAGCTCAAAGGAGAGAGGGATGATACCACTCCGGGATCACTACCGGTGCGGGGACACTTAGTAATGACTCCACATATGGCCGACAGCTCAAAAGAGGGAGGGATGATACCACTCCGGGATCACTACCGGTGCTGGGACACTTAGCAATGACTCCACATATGGTCGACAGCTCAAAGGAGAGAAGGATGATACCACTCCGGGATCACTACCGGTGCGGGGACACTTGGCAATGACTCCACATATGGCCGACAGCTCAAAGGAGAGAAGGATGATACAACTCCGGGATCACTACCGGTGCGGGGACACTTGGCAATGACTCCACATACGGCCGACATCTCAAAGGAGAGAAGGATGATACAACTCCGGGATCACTACCGGTGCGGAGTCACTTGGCAATGACTCCACATATGGCCGACAGCTCGAAGGAGAGAAGGATGATACCACTCCGGTATCACTACCCGTGCGGGGACACTTGGCAATGACTCCACATATGGCCGACAGCTCAAAGAAGACAAGGATGATACCACTCCGTTGTCACTACCGGTGCGGGGACACTTAGCAATGACTCCACATATGGCCGACATCTCAAAGGTGACAAGGATGATACCACTCCGGGATCACTACCGGGGCGGGGACACTTGGCAATGACTCCACATATGGCCGACAGCTCAAGAAGAGAAGGATGATACCACTCCGGGATCACTACCGGTGCGGGAACACTTGGCAATGACTCCACATATGGCCGACAGCTCAAAGGAGAGAAGGATGATACCACTCCGGGATCACTACCGGTGCGGGGACACTTGGCATTGACTCCACATATGGCCGACATATCAAAGGAGACAAGGATGATACAACTCCGGGATCACTACCAGTGCGGGGACACTTAGCAATGACTCCACATATGGCCGACAGCTCAAAGGAGACAAGGATGATACCACTCCGGGATCACTACCGGTGCGGGGACACTTGGCAATGACTCCACATATGGCCGACAGCTCAAGGAGAGAAGGATGATACCACTCCGGGATCACTACCGGTGCGGGAACACTTGGCAATGACTCCACATATGGCCGACAGCTCAAAGGAGAGAGGGATGATACCACTCGGGGATCACTACCGGTGCGGGGACACTTGGCAATGACTCCACATATGGCCGACATCCCAAAGGAGAGAAGGATGATACAACTCCGGGATCACTACCGGTGCGGGGACAGTTGGCAATGACTCCACATATGGCCGACAGCTCAAAAGAGACAAGGATGATACCACTCCGGGTTCACTACCGGTGCGGGGACACTTGGCAATGACTCCACATATGGCCGACAGCTCAAAGGAGAGAGTGATGATACCACTCCGGGATCACTACCGGTGCGGGGACACTTAGCAATGACTCCACATATGGCCGACATCTCAGAGGAGAGAAGGATGATACAACTCCGGGATCACTACCGGTGCGGGGACACTTGGCAATGACTCCACATATGGCCGACAGCTCAAAGGAGAGAAGGATGATACCACTCTGGGATCACTACCAGTGCGGGGACAGTAATGACTCCGTCTATGGCCGACAGCTCAAAGGAGAGAGGGATGATACAATTCCGGGATCACTACCGGTGCGGGGACACTTGGCAATGACTCCTCATATGGCCGACAGCTCAAAGGAGAGAGGGATGATACAACTCCGGGATCACTACCGGTGCGGGGACTCTTGGCAATGACTCCACATATGGCCGACAGCTCAATGGAGAGAAGGATGATACAACTCCGGGATCACTGCCAGTGCGGGGACACTTGGCAATGACTCCACATATGGCCGACAGCTCAATGGAGAGAGGGATGATACAACTCCGGGATCACTACTGGTGCGGGGACACTTGGCAATGGCTCCACATATGGTCGACAGCTCAGAGGAGAGAGGGATGATACCACTCCGGGATCACTACTGGTGCGGGGACACTTAGCAATGACTCCACATATGGCCTACAGCTCAAAGGAGAGAGGGATGATACAACTCCGGGATCACTACTGGTGCGGGGTCACTTGGCAATGACTCCACATATCGCCGACAGCTCAAAGGACACAAGGATGATACCACTCCGTGATCACTACCAGTGCGGGGACACTTAGCAATGACTCCACATATGGCCGACATCTCAAAGGAGAGAGGGATGATACCACTCCGGGATCACTACCGGTGCGGGGACACTTGGCAATGACTCCACATATAGCCGAGAGCTCAAAGGAGAGAAGGATGATACCACTCCGGGATCATTACCGGTGCGGGGACACTTGGCAATGACTCCACATATGGCCGACAGCTCAAAGGAGACAAGGATGATACCACTCCGGGATCACTACCGGTGCGGGGACACTTGGCAATGACTCCACATATGGCCGACATCTAAAAGAAAAGAAAAATGATACCACTCCGGGATCACTACCGGTGCGGGGACACTTGGCAATGACCCCACATATGGCCGACATCTCAAAGGAGAGAAGGATGATACCACTCCGGGATCACTACTGGTGCGGGGACACTTAGCAATGACTCCACATATGGCCGACAGCTCAAAGGAGAGAAGGATGATACCACTCCGGGATCACTACTCGTGCGGGGACACTTAGCAATGACTCCACATATGGCCGACAGCTCAAAGGAGAGAAGGATGATACCACTCCGGGATCACTACTGGTGCGGGGACACTTTGCAATGACTCCACATATGGCCGACAGCTCAAAGGAGAGAAGGATGATACCACTCCGGGATCACTACCGGTGCGGGGACACTTGGCAATGACTCCTTATATGGCCGACAACTCAAAGGAGAGAAAGATGATACCACTCCGGGATCACTACCGGTGCGGGGACACTTGGCAATAACTCCACATATGGCCGACATCTCAAAGGAGAGAAGGATGATACCACTCCGGGATCACTAACGGTGCGGGGACACTTGGCAATGACCCCCACATATGGCGGACATCTCAAAGGAGAGAAGGATGATACCACTCCGTGGTCACTACCGGTGCGGGGACACCTGGCAATGACTCCACATATGGCCGACAGCTCAAAGGAGAGAAGGATGATACCTCTCCGGGATCACTACCGGTGCGGGGACACTGGGCAACGACTCCACATATGGCCGACAGCTCAAAGAAGACAAGGATGATACCACTCCGTTGTCACTACAGGTGCGGGGACACTTAGCAATGACTCCACATATGGCCGACATCTCATAGGAGACAAGGATGATACCACTCCGGGATCACTACCGGTGCGGGGACACTTGGCAATGACTCCACATATGGCCGACAGCTCAAAGGAGAGAAGGATGATACCACTCCGGGATCACTACCAGTGCGGGGACAGTAATGACTCCACCTATGGCCGACAGCTCAAAGGAGAGAGGGATAATACAATTCCGGGTTCACTACCGGTGCGGGGACACTTGGCAATGACTCCACATATGGCCGACAACTCAAAGGAGAGAGGGATGATACAACTCCGGGATCAATACCAGTGCGGGGACACTTAGAAATGACTCCACATATGGCCGACAGCCCAATGGAGAGAGGGATGATACAACTCCGGGATCACTACTGGTGCGGGGTCACTTGGCAATGACTCCACATATCGCCGACATCTCAAAGGAGAGAGGGATGATACAACTCCGTGATCACTACCAGTGCGGGGACACTTAGCAATGGCAATGACCCCACATATGGCCGACATTTCAAAGGAGAGAAGGATGATACCACTCCGGGACCACTACTGGTGCGGGGACACTTAGCAATGACTCCACATATGGCCGACAGCTCAAAGGAGAGAAGGATGATACCACTCCGGGATCACTACTGGTGCGGGGACACTTAGCAATGACTCCACATATGGCCGACAGCTCAAAGGAGAGAAGGATGATACCACTCCGGGATCACTTCTGGTGCGGGGACACTTAGCAATGACTCCACATATGGCCGACAGCTCAAAGGAGAGAAGGATGATACCACTCCGGGATCACTACCGGTGCGGGGACACTTGGCAATGACTCCACATATGGCCGACAGCTCAAAGGACACAAGGATGATACCACTCCGGGATCACTACCGGTGCGGGGACACTTATCAATGACTCCTTCTATGGCCGACAGCTCAAAGGAGAGAAGGATGATACCACTCCGGGATCACTACCGGTGCGGGGACACTTGGCAATGACTCCACATATGGCCGACATCTCAATGGAGAGAAGGATGATACCACTCCGGGATCACTAACGGTGCGGGGACACTTGGCAATGACCCCACATATGGCCGACATCTCAAAGGAGAGAAGGATGATACCACTCCGTGGTCACTACCGGTGCGGGGACACATGGCAATGACTCCACATATGGCCGACAGCTCAAAGGAGAGAAGGATGATACCACTCCGGGATCACTACCGGTGCGGGGACACTTGGCAATGACTCCAAATATGGCCGACATATCAAAGGAGACAAGGATGATACAACTCCGGGATCACTACCAGTGCGGGGACACTTAGCAATGACTCCACATATGGCCGACAGCTCAAAGGAGACAAGGATGATACCACTCCGGGATCACTACCGGTGCGGGGACACTTAGCAATGACTCCCCATATGGCCGACAGCTCAAAGGAGAGAGGGATGATACCACTCGGGGATCACTACCGGTGCGGGGACACCTGGCAATGACTCCACATATGGCCGACATCCCAAAGGAGAGAAGGATGATACAACTCCGGGATCACTACCGGTGCGGGGACACTTGGCAATGACTCCACATATGGCCGACAGCTCAAAAGAGACAAGGATGATACCACTCCGGGTTCACTACCGGTGCGGGGACACTTGGCAAAGACTCCACATATGGCCGACAGCTCAAAGGAGAGAGGGATGATACCACTCCGGGATCACTACCGGTGCGGGGACACTTAGCAATGACTCCACATATGGCCGACATCTCAGAGGAGAGAAGGATGATACAACTCCGGGATCACTACCGGTGCCGGGACACTTGGCAATGACTCCACATATGGCCGACAGCTCAAAGGAGAGAAGGATGATACCATTCCGGGATCACACCAGTGCGGGGACAGTAATGACTCCACCTATGGCCGACAGCTCAAAGGAGAGAGGGATAATACAATTCCGGGTTCACTACCGGTGCGGGGACACTTGGCAATGACTCCACATATGGCCGACAACTCAAAGGAGAGAGGGATGATACAACTCCGGGATCAATACCAGTGCGGGGACACTTAGCAATGACTCCACATATGGCCGACAGCTCAATGGAGAGAGGGATGATACAACTCCGGGATCACTACTGGTGCGGGGTCACTTGGCAATGACTCCACATATCGCCGACATCTCAAAGGAGAGAGGGATGATACAACTCCGTGATCACTACCAGTGCGGGGACACTTAGCAATGACTCCACATATGGCCGACATCTCAAAGGAGAGGAGGATGATACCACTCCGGGAACATTACCGGTGCGGGGACACTTGGCAATGACTCCACATATGGCCGACAGCTCAAAGGAGAGAAGGATGATACCACTCCGGGATCACTACCGGTGCGGGGACACTTGGCAATGACTCCAAATATGGCCGACATATCAAAGGAGACAAGGATGATACAACTCCGGGATCACTACCAGTGCGGGGACACTTAGCAATGACTCCACATATGGCCGACAGCTCAAAGGAGACAAGGATGATACCACTCCGGGATCACTACCGGTGCGGGGACACTTAGCAATGACTCCCCATATGGCCGACAGCTCAAAGGAGAGAGGGATGATACCACTCGGGGATCACTACCGGTGCGGGGACACTTGGCAATGACTCCACATATGGCCGACATCCCAAAGGAGAGAAGGATGATACAACTCCGGGATCACTACCGGTGCGGGGACACTTGGCAATGACTCCACATATGGCCGACAGCTCAAAAGAGACAAGGATGATACCACTCCGGGTTCACTACCGGTGCGGGGACACTTGGCAATGACTCCACATATGGCCGACAGCTCAAAGGAGAGAGGGATGATACCACTCCGGGATCACTACCGGTGCGGGGACACTTAGCAATGACTCCACATATGGCCGACATCTCAGAGGAGAGAAGGATGATACAACTCCGGGATCACTACCGGTGCGGGGACACTTGGCAATGACTCCACATATGGCCGACAGCTCAAAGGAGAGAAGGATGATACCACTCCGGGATCACTACCAGTGCGGGGACAGTAATGACTCCACCTATGGCCGACAGCTCAAAGGAGAGAGGGATAATACAATTCCGGGTTCACTACCGGTGCGGGGACACTTGGCAATGACTCCACATATGGCCGACAACTCAAAGGAGAGAGGGATGATACAACTCCGGGATCAATACCAGTGCGGGGACACTTAGCAATGACTCCACATATGGCCGACAGCTCAATGGAGAGAGGGATGATACAACTCCGGGATCACTACTGGTGTGGGGTCACTTGGCAATGACTCCACATATCGCCGACATCTCAAAGGAGAGAGGGATGATACAACTCCGTGATCACTACCAGTGCGGGGACACTTAGCAATGACTCCACATATGGCCGACATCTCAAAGGAGAGGAGGATGATACCACTCCGGGATCACTACCGGTGCGGGGACACTTGGCAATGACCCCACATATGGCCGACATTTCAAAGGAGAGAAGGATGATACCACTCCGGGACCACTACTGGTGCGGGGACACTTAGCAATGACTCCACATATGGCCGACAGCTCAAAGGAGAGAAGGATGATACCACTCCGGGATCACTACTGGTGCGGGGACACTTAGCAATGACTCCACATATGGCCGACAGCTCAAAGGAGAGAAGGATGATACCACTCCGGGATCACTTCTGGTGCGGGGACACTTAGCAATGACTCCACATATGGCCGACAGCTCAAAGGAGAGAAGGATGATACCACTCCGGGATCACTACCGGTGCGGGGACACTTGGCAATGACTCCACATATGGCCGACAGCTCAAAGGACACAAGGATGATACCACTCCGGGATCACTACCGGTGCGGGGACACTTATCAATGACTCCTTCTATGGCCGACAGCTCAAAGGAGAGAAGGATGATACCACTCCGGGATCACTACCGGTGCGGGGACACTTGGCAATGACTCCACATATGGCCGACATCTCAAAGGAGAGAAGGATGATACCACTCCGGGATCACTAACGGTGCGGGGACACTTGGCAATGACCCCACATATGGCCGACATCTCAAAGGAGAGAAGGATGATACCACTCCGTGGTCACTACCGGTGCGGGGACACATGGCAATGACTCCACATATGGCCGACAGCTAAAAGGAGAGAAGGATGATACCACTCCGGGATCACTACCGGTGCGGGGACACTTGGCAATGACTCCACATATGGCCGACATCTCAAAGGAGAGAGGGATGATACCACTCCGGGATCACTACTGGTGCGGGGACACTTGGCAATGACTCCAAATATGGCCGACAGCTCAAAGGAGAGAAGGATGATACCACTCCGGGATCACTACCGGTGCGGGGACACTTGGCAATGACTCAACATATGGCCGACAGCTCAAAGAAGACAAGGATGATACCACTCCGTTGTCACTAGCGGTGCGGGGACACTAAGCAATGACTCCACATATGGCCGACATCTCAAAGGAGACAAGGATGATACCACTCTGGGATCACTACCGGTGCGGGGACACTTGGCAATGACTCCACGTATGGCCGACAGCTCAAGGAGAGAAGGATGATACCACTCCGGGATCACTACCGGTTCGGGGACACTTGGCAATGACTCCACATATGGCCGACAGCTCAAAGGAGAGAAGGATGATACCACTCCGGGATCACTACCGGTGCGGGGACACTTGGCAATGACTCCACATATGGCCGACATATCAAAGGAGACAAGGATGATACAACTCCAGGATCACTACCAGTGCGGGGACACTTAGCAATGACCCCACATATGGCCGACAGCTCAAAGAGACAAGGATGATACCACTCCGGGAACACTACCGGTGCGGGGACACTTAGCAATGACTCCTCATATGGCCGACAGCTCAAAGGAGAGAGGGATGATACCACTCGGGGATCACTACCGGTGCGGGGACACTTGGCAATGACTCCACATATGGCCGACATCCCAAAGGAGAGAAGGATGATACAACTCCGGAATCACTACCGTTGCGGGGACACTTGGCAATGAATCCACATATGGCCGACAGCTCAAAAGAGACAAGGATGATACCCCTCCAGGTTCACTACCGGTGCGGGGACACTTGGCAATGACTCCACATATGGCCGACAGCTCAAAGGAGAGAGGGATGATACCACTCCGGGATCACTACCGGTGCGGGGACACTTAGCAATGACTCCACATATGGCCGACATCTCAGAGGAGAGAAGGATGATACAACTCCGGGATCACTACCGGTGCGGGGACACTTGGCAATGACTCCACATATGGCCGACAGCTCAAAGGAGAGAAGGATGATACCACTCCGGGATCACTACCGGTGCGGGGACACTTGGCAATGACTCCAAATATGGCCGACATATCAAAGGAGACAAGGATGATACAACTCCGGGATCACTACCAGTGCGGGGACACTTAGCAATGACTCCACATATGGCCGACAGCTCAAAAGAGACAAGGATGATACCCCTCCAGGTTCACTACCGGTGCGGGGACACTTGGCAATGACTCCACATATGGCCGACAGCTCAAGGAGAGAAGGATGATACCACTCCGGGAACATTACCGGTGCGGGGACACTTGGCAATGACTCCACATATGGCCGACAGCTCAAAGGAGAGAAGGATGATACCACTCCGGGATCACTACCGGTGCGGGGACACTTGGCAATGACTCCAAATATGGCCGACATATCAAAGGAGACAAGGATGATACAACTCCGGGATCACTACCAGTGCGGGGACACTTAGCAATGACTCCACATATGGCCGACAGCTCAAAGGAGACAAGGATGATACCACTCCGGGATCACTACCGGTGCGGGGACACTTAGCAATGACTCCCCATATGGCCGACAGCTCAAAGGAGAGAGGGATGATACCACTCGGGGATCACTACCGGTGCGGGGACACTTGGCAATGACTCCACATATGGCCGACATCCCAAAGGAGAGAAGGATGATACAACTCCGGGATCACTACCGGTGCGGGGACACTTGGCAATGACTCCACATATGGCCGACAGCTCAAAAGAGACAAGGATGATACCACTCCGGGTTCACTACCGGTGCGGGGACACTTGGCAATGACTCCACATATGGCCGACAGCTCAAAGGAGAGAGGGATGATACCACTCCGGGATCACTACCGGTGCGGGGACACTTAGCAATGACTCCACATATGGCCGACATCTCAGAGGAGAGAAGGATGATACAACTCCGGGATCACTACCGGTGCGGGGACACTTGGCAATGACTCCACATATGGCCGACAGCTCAAAGGAGAGAAGGATGATACCACTCCGGGATCACTACCAGTGCGGGGACAGTAATGACTCCACCTATGGCCGACAGCTCAAAGGAGAGAGGGATAATACAATTCCGGGTTCACTACCGGTGCGGGGACACTTGGCAATGACTCCACATATGGCCGACAACTCAAAGGAGAGAGGGATGATACAACTCCGGGATCAATACCAGTGCGGGGACACTTAGCAATGACTCCACATATGGCCGACAGCTCAATGGAGAGAGGGATGATACAACTCCGGGATCACTACTGGTGCGGGGTCACTTGGCAATGACTCCACATATCGCCGACATCTCAAAGGAGAGAGGGATGATACAACTCCGTGATCACTACCAGTGCGGGGACACTTAGCAATGACTCCACATATGGCCGACATCTCAAAGGAGAGGAGGATGATACCACTCCGGGATCACTACCGGTGCGGGGACACTTGGCAATGACCCCACATATGGCCGACATTTCAAAGGAGAGAAGGATGATACCACTCCGGGACCACTACTGGTGCGGGGACACTTAGCAATGACTCCACATATGGCCGACAGCTCAAAGGAGAGAAGGATGATACCACTCCGGGATCACTACTGGTGCGGGGACACTTAGCAATGACTCCACATATGGCCGACAGCTCAAAGGAGAGAAGGATGATACCACTCCGGGATCACTTCTGGTGCGGGGACACTTAGCAATGACTCCACATATGGCCGACAGCTCAAAGGAGAGAAGGATGATACCACTCCGGGATCACTACCGGTGCGGGGACACTTGGCAATGACTCCACATATGGCCGACAGCTCAAAGGAAACAAGGATGATACCACTCCGGGATCACTACCGGTGCGGGGACACTTATCAATGACTCCTTCTATGGCCGACAGCTCAAAGGAGAGAAGGATGATACCACTCCGGGATCACTACCGGTGCGGGGACACTTGGCAATGACTCCACATATGGCCGACATCTCAAAGGAGAGAAGGATGATACCACTCCGGGATCACTAACGGTGCGGGGACACTTGGCAATGACCCCACATATGGCCGACATCTCAAAGGAGAGAAGGATGATACCACTCCGTGGTCACTACCGGTGCGGGGACACATGGCAATGACTCCACATATGGCCGACAGCTAAAAGGAGAGAAGGATGATACCACTCCGGGATCACTACCGGTGCGGGGACACTTGGCAATGACTCCACATATGGCCGACATCTCAAAGGAGAGAGGGATGATACCACTCCGGGATCACTACTGGTGCGGGGACACTTGGCAATGACTCCAAATATGGCCGACAGCTCAAAGGAGAGAAGGATGATACCACTCCGGGATCACTACCGGTGCGGGGACACTTGGCAATGACTCAACATATGGCCGACAGCTCAAAGAAGACAAGGATGATACCACTCCGTTGTCACTAGCGGTGCGGGGACACTAAGCAATGACTCCACATATGGCCGACATCTCAAAGGAGACAAGGATGATACCACTCTGGGATCACTACCGGTGCGGGGACACTTGGCAATGACTCCACGTATGGCCGACAGCTCAAGGAGAGAAGGATGATACCACTCCGGGATCACTACCGGTTCGGGGACACTTGGCAATGACTCCACATATGGCCGACAGCTCAAAGGAGAGAAGGATGATACCACTCCGGGATCACTACCGGTGCGGGGACACTTGGCAATGACTCCACATATGGCCGACATATCAAAGGAGACAAGGATGATACAACTCCAGGATCACTACCAGTGCGGGGACACTTAGCAATGACCCCACATATGGCCGACAGCTCAAAGAGACAAGGATGATACCACTCCGGGAACACTACCGGTGCGGGGACACTTAGCAATGACTCCTCATATGGCCGACAGCTCAAAGGAGAGAGGGATGATACCACTCGGGGATCACTACCGGTGCGGGGACACTTGGCAATGACTCCACATATGGCCGACATCCCAAAGGAGAGAAGGATGATACAACTCCGGGATCACTACCGTTGCGGGGACACTTGGCAATGAATCCACATATGGCCGACAGCTCAAAAGAGACAAGGATGATACCCCTCCAGGTTCACTACCGGTGCGGGGACACTTGGCAATGACTCCACATATGGCCGACAGCTCAAAGGAGAGAGGGATGATACCACTCCGGGATCACTACCGGTGCGGGGACACTTAGCAATGACTCCACATATGGCCGACATCTCAGAGGAGAGAAGGATGATACAACTCCGGGATCACTACCGGTGCGGGGACACTTGGCAATGACTCCACATATGGCCGACAGCTCAAAGGAGAGAAGGATGATACCACTCCGGGATCACTACCAGTGCGGGCACAGTAATGACTCCACCTATGGCCGACAGCTCAAAGGAGAGAGGGATGATACAACTCCGGGATCACTACCGGTGCGGGGACACTTGGCAATGACTCCACATATGGCCGACAACTCAAAGGAGAGAGGGATGATACAACTCCGGGATCACTACCAGTGCGGGGACACTTAGCAATGACTCCACATATGGCCGACAGCTCAAAGGAGAGAGGGATGATACAACTCCGGGATCACTACTGGCGCGGGGTCACTTGGCAATGACTCCACATATCGCCGACATCTCAAAGGAGAGAGGGATGATACAACTCCGTGATCACTACCAGTGCGGGGACACTTAGCAATAACTCCACATATGGCCGACATCTCAAAGGAGAGAAGGATGATACAACTCCGGGATCACTACCGGTGCGGGGACACTTGGCAATGACTCCACATATGGCCGACAGCTCAGAGGAGAGAAGGATGATACAACTCCGGGATCACTACCGGTGCGGGGACACTTAGCAATGACTCCACATATGGCCGACATCTCAAAGGAGAGGAGGATGATACCACTCCGGGATCACTACCGGTGCGGGGACACTTGGCAATGACTCCACATATGGCCGACAGCTCAGAGGAGAGAAGGATGATACAACTCCGGGATCACTACCGGTGCGGGGACACTTGGCAATGACTCCACATATGGCCTACAGCTCAAAGGAGAGAGGGATGATACCACTCCGGGATCACTACCGGTGCGGGGACACTTAGCAATGACTCCACATATGGCTGACAGCTCAAAGGAGAGAGGGATGATACCACTCCGGGATCACTACCGGTGCGGGGACACTTAGCAATGTCTCCACATATGGCCGACAGCTCAAAGGAGAGAGGGATGATACCACTCAGGGATCACTACCGGTGGGGGACACTTAGCAATGACTCCACATATGGCCGACATCTCAAAGGAGAGAGGGATGATACCACTCCGGGATCACTACCGGTGCGGGGACACTTAGCAATGACTCCACGTATGGCCGACAGCTCAAAGGAGAGAAGGATGATACCACTCCGGGATCACTACCGGTGCGGGGACACTTGGCAATGACTCCACATAAGGCCGACAGCTCAAAGGTGAGAAGGATGATACAACTCCGAGATCACTACCAGTGCGGGGACACTTGGAAATGACTCCACATATGGCCGACAGCTCAAAGGAGAGAGGGATGATACCACTCCGGGATCACTACCGGTGCGGGGACACTAAGCAATGACTCCACATATGGCCGACAGCTCAAAGGAGAGAGGGATGATACCACTCCGGGATCACTACCGGTGCGGGGACACTTAGTAATGACTCCACATATGGCCGACAGCTCAAAAGAGGGAGGGATGATACCACTCCGGGATCACTACCGGTGCTGGGACACTTAGCAATGACTCCACATATGGTCGACAGCTCAAAGGAGAGAAGGATGATACCACTCCGGGATCACTACCGGTGCGGGGACACTTGGCAATGACTCCACATATGGCCGACAGCTCAAAGGAGAGAAGGATGATACAACTCCGGGATCACTACCGGTGCGGGGACACTTGGCAATGACTCCACATACGGCCGACATCTCAAAGGAGAGAAGGATGATACAACTCCGGGATCACTACCGGTGCGGAGTCACTTGGCAATGACTCCACATATGGCCGACAGCTCGAAGGAGAGAAGGATGATACCACTCCGGTATCACTACCCGTGCGGGGACACTTGGCAATGACTCCACATATGGCCGACAGCTCAAAGAAGACAAGGATGATACCACTCCGTTGTCACTACCGGTGCGGGGACACTTAGCAATGACTCCACATATGGCCGACATCTCAAAGGTGACAAGGATGATACCACTCCGGGATCACTACCGGGGCGGGGACACTTGGCAATGACTCCACATATGGCCGACAGCTCAAGAAGAGAAGGATGATACCACTCCGGGATCACTACCGGTGCGGGAACACTTGGCAATGACTCCACATATGGCCGACAGCTCAAAGGAGAGAAGGATGATACCACTCCGGGATCACTACCGGTGCGGGGACACTTGGCATTGACTCCACATATGGCCGACATATCAAAGGAGACAAGGATGATACAACTCCGGGATCACTACCAGTGCGGGGACACTTAGCAATGACTCCACATATGGCCGACAGCTCAAAGGAGACAAGGATGATACCACTCCGGGATCACTACCGGTGCGGGGACACTTGGCAATGACTCCACATATGGCCGACAGCTCAAGGAGAGAAGGATGATACCACTCCGGGATCACTACCGGTGCGGGAACACTTGGCAATGACTCCACATATGGCCGACAGCTCAAAGGAGAGAGGGATGATACCACTCGGGGATCACTACCGGTGCGGGGACACTTGGCAATGACTCCACATATGGCCGACATCCCAAAGGAGAGAAGGATGATACAACTCCGGGATCACTACCGGTGCGGGGACAGTTGGCAATGACTCCACATATGGCCGACAGCTCAAAAGAGACAAGGATGATACCACTCCGGGTTCACTACCGGTGCGGGGACACTTGGCAATGACTCCACATATGGCCGACAGCTCAAAGGAGAGAGTGATGATACCACTCCGGGATCACTACCGGTGCGGGGACACTTAGCAATGACTCCACATATGGCCGACATCTCAGAGGAGAGAAGGATGATACAACTCCGGGATCACTACCGGTGCGGGGACACTTGGCAATGACTCCACATATGGCCGACAGCTCAAAGGAGAGAAGGATGATACCACTCTGGGATCACTACCAGTGCGGGGACAGTAATGACTCCGTCTATGGCCGACAGCTCAAAGGAGAGAGGGATGATACAATTCCGGGATCACTACCGGTGCGGGGACACTTGGCAATGACTCCTCATATGGCCGACAGCTCAAAGGAGAGAGGGATGATACAACTCCGGGATCACTACCGGTGCGGGGACTCTTGGCAATGACTCCACATATGGCCGACAGCTCAATGGAGAGAAGGATGATACAACTCCGGGATCACTGCCAGTGCGGGGACACTTGGCAATGACTCCACATATGGCCGACAGCTCAATGGAGAGAGGGATGATACAACTCCGGGATCACTACTGGTGCGGGGACACTTGGCAATGGCTCCACATATGGTCGACAGCTCAGAGGAGAGAGGGATGATACCACTCCGGGATCACTACTGGTGCGGGGACACTTAGCAATGACTCCACATATGGCCTACAGCTCAAAGGAGAGAGGGATGATACAACTCCGGGATCACTACTGGTGCGGGGTCACTTGGCAATGACTCCACATATCGCCGACAGCTCAAAGGACACAAGGATGATACCACTCCGTGATCACTACCAGTGCGGGGACACTTAGCAATGACTCCACATATGGCCGACATCTCAAAGGAGAGAGGGATGATACCACTCCGGGATCACTACCGGTGCGGGGACACTTGGCAATGACTCCACATATAGCCGAGAGCTCAAAGGAGAGAAGGATGATACCACTCCGGGATCATTACCGGTGCGGGGACACTTGGCAATGACTCCACATATGGCCGACAGCTCAAAGGAGACAAGGATGATACCACTCCGGGATCACTACCGGTGCGGGGACACTTGGCAATGACTCCACATATGGCCGACATCTAAAAGAAAAGAAAAATGATACCACTCCGGGATCACTACCGGTGCGGGGACACTTGGCAATGACCCCACATATGGCCGACATCTCAAAGGAGAGAAGGATGATACCACTCCGGGATCACTACTGGTGCGGGGACACTTAGCAATGACTCCACATATGGCCGACAGCTCAAAGGAGAGAAGGATGATACCACTCCGGGATCACTACTCGTGCGGGGACACTTAGCAATGACTCCACATATGGCCGACAGCTCAAAGGAGAGAAGGATGATACCACTCCGGGATCACTACTGGTGCGGGGACACTTTGCAATGACTCCACATATGGCCGACAGCTCAAAGGAGAGAAGGATGATACCACTCCGGGATCACTACCGGTGCGGGGACACTTGGCAATGACTCCTTATATGGCCGACAACTCAAAGGAGAGAAAGATGATACCACTCCGGGATCACTACCGGTGCGGGGACACTTGGCAATAACTCCACATATGGCCGACATCTCAAAGGAGAGAAGGATGATACCACTCCGGGATCACTAACGGTGCGGGGACACTTGGCAATGACCCCCACATATGGCGGACATCTCAAAGGAGAGAAGGATGATACCACTCCGTGGTCACTACCGGTGCGGGGACACTTGGCAATGACTCCACATATGGCCGACAGCTCAAAGGAGAGAAGGATGATACCTCTCCGGGATCACTACCGGTGCGGGGACACTGGGCAACGACTCCACATATGGCCGACAGCTCAAAGAAGACAAGGATGATACCACTCCGTTGTCACTACAGGTGCGGGGACACTTAGCAATGACTCCACATATGGCCGACATCTCATAGGAGACAAGGATGATACCACTCCGGGATCACTACCGGTGCGGGGACACTTGGCAATGACTCCACATATGGCCGACAGCTCAAAGGAGAGAAGGATGATACCACTCCGGGATCACTACCAGTGCGGGGACAGTAATGACTCCACCTATGGCCGACAGCTCAAAGGAGAGAGGGATAATACAATTCCGGGTTCACTACCGGTGCGGGGACACTTGGCAATGACTCCACATATGGCCGACAACTCAAAGGAGAGAGGGATGATACAACTCCGGGATCAATACCAGTGCGGGGACACTTAGAAATGACTCCACATATGGCCGACAGCCCAATGGAGAGAGGGATGATACAACTCCGGGATCACTACTGGTGCGGGGTCACTTGGCAATGACTCCACATATCGCCGACATCTCAAAGGAGAGAGGGATGATACAACTCCGTGATCACTACCAGTGCGGGGACACTTAGCAATGGCAATGACCCCACATATGGCCGACATTTCAAAGGAGAGAAGGATGATACCACTCCGGGACCACTACTGGTGCGGGGACACTTAGCAATGACTCCACATATGGCCGACAGCTCAAAGGAGAGAAGGATGATACCACTCCGGGATCACTACTGGTGCGGGGACACTTAGCAATGACTCCACATATGGCCGACAGCTCAAAGGAGAGAAGGATGATACCACTCCGGGATCACTTCTGGTGCGGGGACACTTAGCAATGACTCCACATATGGCCGACAGCTCAAAGGAGAGAAGGATGATACCACTCCGGGATCACTACCGGTGCGGGGACACTTGGCAATGACTCCACATATGGCCGACAGCTCAAAGGACACAAGGATGATACCACTCCGGGATCACTACCGGTGCGGGGACACTTATCAATGACTCCTTCTATGGCCGACAGCTCAAAGGAGAGAAGGATGATACCACTCCGGGATCACTACCGGTGCGGGGACACTTGGCAATGACTCCACATATGGCCGACATCTCAATGGAGAGAAGGATGATACCACTCCGGGATCACTAACGGTGCGGGGACACTTGGCAATGACCCCACATATGGCCGACATCTCAAAGGAGAGAAGGATGATACCACTCCGTGGTCACTACCGGTGCGGGGACACATGGCAATGACTCCACATATGGCCGACAGCTCAAAGGAGAGAAGGATGATACCACTCCGGGATCACTACCGGTGCGGGGACACTTGGCAATGACTCCAAATATGGCCGACATATCAAAGGAGACAAGGATGATACAACTCCGGGATCACTACCAGTGCGGGGACACTTAGCAATGACTCCACATATGGCCGACAGCTCAAAGGAGACAAGGATGATACCACTCCGGGATCACTACCGGTGCGGGGACACTTAGCAATGACTCCCCATATGGCCGACAGCTCAAAGGAGAGAGGGATGATACCACTCGGGGATCACTACCGGTGCGGGGACACCTGGCAATGACTCCACATATGGCCGACATCCCAAAGGAGAGAAGGATGATACAACTCCGGGATCACTACCGGTGCGGGGACACTTGGCAATGACTCCACATATGGCCGACAGCTCAAAAGAGACAAGGATGATACCACTCCGGGTTCACTACCGGTGCGGGGACACTTGGCAAAGACTCCACATATGGCCGACAGCTCAAAGGAGAGAGGGATGATACCACTCCGGGATCACTACCGGTGCGGGGACACTTAGCAATGACTCCACATATGGCCGACATCTCAGAGGAGAGAAGGATGATACAACTCCGGGATCACTACCGGTGCCGGGACACTTGGCAATGACTCCACATATGGCCGACAGCTCAAAGGAGAGAAGGATGATACCATTCCGGGATCACACCAGTGCGGGGACAGTAATGACTCCACCTATGGCCGACAGCTCAAAGGAGAGAGGGATAATACAATTCCGGGTTCACTACCGGTGCGGGGACACTTGGCAATGACTCCACATATGGCCGACAACTCAAAGGAGAGAGGGATGATACAACTCCGGGATCAATACCAGTGCGGGGACACTTAGCAATGACTCCACATATGGCCGACAGCTCAATGGAGAGAGGGATGATACAACTCCGGGATCACTACTGGTGCGGGGTCACTTGGCAATGACTCCACATATCGCCGACATCTCAAAGGAGAGAGGGATGATACAACTCCGTGATCACTACCAGTGCGGGGACACTTAGCAATGACTCCACATATGGCCGACATCTCAAAGGAGAGGAGGATGATACCACTCCGGGATCACTACCGGTGCGGGGACACTTGGCAATGACCCCACATATGGCCGACATTTCAAAGGAGAGAAGGATGATACCACTCCGGGACCACTACTGGTGCGGGGACACTTAGCAATGACTCCACATATGGCCGACAGCTCAAAGGAGAGAAGGATGATACCACTCCGGGATCACTACTGGTGCGGGGACACTTAGCAATGACTCCACATATGGCCGACATCTCAAAGGAGAGAAGGATGATTCCACTCCGGGATCACTTCTGGTGCGGGGACACTTAGCAATGACTCCACATATGGCCGACAGCTCAAAGGAGAGAAGGATGATACCACTCCGGGATCACTACCGGTGCGGGGACACTTGGCAATGACTCCACATATGGCCGACAGCTCAAAGGGCACAAGGATGATACCACTCCGGGATCACTACCGGTGCGGGGACACTTATCAATGACTCCTTCTATGGCCGACAGCTCAAAGGAGAGAAGGATGATACCACTCCGGGATCACTACCGGTGCGGGGACACTTGGCAATGACTCCACATAAGGCCGACATCTCAAAGGAGAGAAGGATGATACCACTCCGGGATCACTAACGGTGCGGGGACACTTGGCAATGACCCCACATATGGCCGACATCTCAAAGGAGAGAAGGATGATACCACTCCGTGGTCACTACCGGTGCGGGGACACATGGCAATGACTCCACATATGGCCGACAGCTCAAAGGAGAGAAAGATGATACCACTCCGGGATCACTACCGGTGCGGGGACACTTGGCAATGACTCCACATATGGCCGACAGCTCAAAGGAGAGAAGGATGATACCACTCCGGGATCACTACCGGTGCGGGGACACTTGGCAATGACTCCACATATGGCCGACATATCAAAGGAGACAAGGATGATACAACTCCAGGATCACTACCAGTGCGTGGACACTTAGCAATGACTCCACATATGGCCGACAGCTCAAAGAGACAAGGATGATACCACTCCGGGAACACTACCGGTGCGGGGACACTTAGCAATGACTCCTCATATGGCCGACAGCTCAAAGGAGAGAGGGATGATACCACTCGGGGATCACTACCGGTGCGGGGACACTTGGCAATGACTCCACATATGGCCGACATCCCAAAGGAGAGAAGGATGATACAACTCCGGGATCACTACCGGTGCGGGGACACTTGGCAATGAATCCACATATGGCCGACAGCTCAAAAGAGACAAGGATGATACCCCTCCAGGTTCACTACCGGTGCGGGGACACTTGGCAATGACTCCACATATGGCCGACAGCTCAAAGGAGAGAGGGATGATACCACTCCGGGATCACTACCGGTGCGGGGACACTTAGCAATGACTCCACATATGGCCGACATCTCAGAGGAGAGAAGGATGATACAACTCCGGGATCACTACCGGTGCGGGGACACTTGGCAATGACTCCACATATGGCCGACAGCTCAAAGGAGAGAAGGATGATACCACTCCGGGATCACTACCAGTGCGGGGACAGTAATGACTCCACCTATGGCCGACAGCTCAAAGGAGAGAGGGATGATACAACTCCGGGATCACTACCGGTGCGGGGACACTTGGCAATGACTCCACATATGGCCGACAACTCAAAGGAGAGAGGGATGATACAACTCCGGGATCACTACCAGTGCGGGGACACTTAGCAATGACTCCACATATGGCCGACAGCTCAAAGGAGAGAGGGATGATACAACTCCGGGATCACTACTGGCGCGGGGTCACTTGGCAATGACTCCACATATCGCCGACATCTCAAAGGAGAGAGGGATGATACAACTCCGTGATCACTACCAGTGCGGGGACACTTAGCAATAACTCCACATATGGCCGACATCTCAAAGGAGAGGAGGATGATACCACTCCGGGATCACTACCGGTGCGGGGACACTTGGCAATGACTCCACATATGGCCGACAGCTCAGAGGAGAGAAGGATGATTCAACTCCGGGATCACTACCGGTGCGGGGACACTTGGCAATGACTCCACATATGGCCTACAGCTCAAAGGAGAGAGGGATGATACCACTCCGGGATCACTACCGGTGCGGGGACACTTAGCAATGACTCCACATATGGCTGACAGCTCAAAGGAGAGAGGGATGATACCACTCCGGGATCACTACCGGTGCGGGGACAATTAGCAATGTCTCCACATATGGCCGACAGCTCAAAGGAGAGAGGGATGATACCATTCCGGGATCACTACCGGTGGGGGACACTTAGCAATGACTCCACATATGGCCGACATCTCAAAGGAGACAAGGATGATACAACTCCGGGATCACTACCAGTGCGGGGACACTTAGCAATGACTCCACATATGGCCGACAGCTCAAAGGAGACAAGGATGATACCACTCCGGGATCACTACCGGTGCGGGGACACTTAGCAATGACTCCCCATATGGCCGACAGCTCAAAGGAGAGAGGGATGATACCACTCGGGGATCACTACCGGTGCGGGGACACCTGGCAATGACTCCACATATGGCCGACATCCCAAAGGAGAGAAGGATGATACAACTCCGGGATCACTACCGGTGCGGGGACACTTGGCAATGACTCCACATATGGCCGACAGCTCAAAAGAGACAAGGATGATACCACTCCGGGTTCACTACCGGTGCGGGGACACTTGGCAAAGACTCCACATATGGCCGACAGCTCAAAGGAGAGAGGGATGATACCACTCCGGGATCACTACCGGTGCGGGGACACTTAGCAATGACTCCACATATGGCCGACATCTCAGAGGAGAGAAGGATGATACAACTCCGGGATCACTACCGGTGCCGGGACACTTGGCAATGACTCCACATATGGCCGACAGCTCAAAGGAGAGAAGGATGATACCATTCCGGGATCACACCAGTGCGGGGACAGTAATGACTCCACCTATGGCCGACAGCTCAAAGGAGAGAGGGATAATACAATTCCGGGTTCACTACCGGTGCGGGGACACTTGGCAATGACTCCACATATGGCCGACAACTCAAAGGAGAGAGGGATGATACAACTCCGGGATCAATACCAGTGCGGGGACACTTAGCAATGACTCCACATATGGCCGACAGCTCAATGGAGAGAGGGATGATACAACTCCGGGATCACTACTGGTGCGGGGTCACTTGGCAATGACTCCACATATCGCCGACATCTCAAAGGAGAGAGGGATGATACAACTCCGTGATCACTACCAGTGCGGGGACACTTAGCAATGACTCCACATATGGCCGACATCTCAAAGGAGAGGAGGATGATACCACTCCGGGATCACTACCGGTGCGGGGACACTTGGCAATGACCCCACATATGGCCGACATTTCAAAGGAGAGAAGGATGATACCACTCCGGGACCACTACTGGTGCGGGGACACTTAGCAATGACTCCACATATGGCCGACAGCTCAAAGGAGAGAAGGATGATACCACTCCGGGATCACTACTGGTGCGGGGACACTTAGCAATGACTCCACATATGGCCGACATCTCAAAGGAGAGAAGGATGATTCCACTCCGGGATCACTTCTGGTGCGGGGACACTTAGCAATGACTCCACATATGGCCGACAGCTCAAAGGAGAGAAGGATGATACCACTCCGGGATCACTACCGGTGCGGGGACACTTGGCAATGACTCCACATATGGCCGACAGCTCAAAGGGCACAAGGATGATACCACTCCGGGATCACTACCGGTGCGGGGACACTTATCAATGACTCCTTCTATGGCCGACAGCTCAAAGGAGAGAAGGATGATACCACTCCGGGATCACTACCGGTGCGGGGACACTTGGCAATGACTCCACATAAGGCCGACATCTCAAAGGAGAGAAGGATGATACCACTCCGGGATCACTAACGGTGCGGGGACACTTGGCAATGACCCCACATATGGCCGACATCTCAAAGGAGAGAAGGATGATACCACTCCGTGGTCACTACCGGTGCGGGGACACATGGCAATGACTCCACATATGGCCGACAGCTCAAAGGAGAGAAAGATGATACCACTCCGGGATCACTACCGGTGCGGGGACACTTGGCAATGACTCCACATATGGCCGACAGCTCAAAGGAGAGAAGGATGATACCACTCCGGGATCACTACCGGTGCGGGGACACTTGGCAATGACTCCACATATGGCCGACATATCAAAGGAGACAAGGATGATACAACTCCAGGATCACTACCAGTGCGTGGACACTTAGCAATGACTCCACATATGGCCGACAGCTCAAAGAGACAAGGATGATACCACTCCGGGAACACTACCGGTGCGGGGACACTTAGCAATGACTCCTCATATGGCCGACAGCTCAAAGGAGAGAGGGATGATACCACTCGGGGATCACTACCGGTGCGGGGACACTTGGCAATGACTCCACATATGGCCGACATCCCAAAGGAGAGAAGGATGATACAACTCCGGGATCACTACCGGTGCGGGGACACTTGGCAATGAATCCACATATGGCCGACAGCTCAAAAGAGACAAGGATGATACCCCTCCAGGTTCACTACCGGTGCGGGGACACTTGGCAATGACTCCACATATGGCCGACAGCTCAAAGGAGAGAGGGATGATACCACTCCGGGATCACTACCGGTGCGGGGACACTTAGCAATGACTCCACATATGGCCGACATCTCAGAGGAGAGAAGGATGATACAACTCCGGGATCACTACCGGTGCGGGGACACTTGGCAATGACTCCACATATGGCCGACAGCTCAAAGGAGAGAAGGATGATACCACTCCGGGATCACTACCAGTGCGGGGACAGTAATGACTCCACCTATGGCCGACAGCTCAAAGGAGAGAGGGATGATACAACTCCGGGATCACTACCGGTGCGGGGACACTTGGCAATGACTCCACATATGGCCGACAACTCAAAGGAGAGAGGGATGATACAACTCCGGGATCACTACCAGTGCGGGGACACTTAGCAATGACTCCACATATGGCCGACAGCTCAAAGGAGAGAGGGATGATACAACTCCGGGATCACTACTGGCGCGGGGTCACTTGGCAATGACTCCACATATCGCCGACATCTCAAAGGAGAGAGGGATGATACAACTCCGTGATCACTACCAGTGCGGGGACACTTAGCAATAACTCCACATATGGCCGACATCTCAAAGGAGAGGAGGATGATACCACTCCGGGATCACTACCGGTGCGGGGACACTTGGCAATGACTCCACATATGGCCGACAGCTCAGAGGAGAGAAGGATGATTCAACTCCGGGATCACTACCGGTGCGGGGACACTTGGCAATGACTCCACATATGGCCTACAGCTCAAAGGAGAGAGGGATGATACCACTCCGGGATCACTACCGGTGCGGGGACACTTAGCAATGACTCCACATATGGCTGACAGCTCAAAGGAGAGAGGGATGATACCACTCCGGGATCACTACCGGTGCGGGGACAATTAGCAATGTCTCCACATATGGCCGACAGCTCAAAGGAGAGAGGGATGATACCATTCCGGGATCACTACCGGTGGGGGACACTTAGCAATGACTCCACATATGGCCGACATCTCAAAGGAGAGAGGGATGATACCACTCCGGGATCACTACCGGTGCGGGGACACTTAGCAATGACTCCACGTATGGCCGACAGCTCAAAGGAGAGAAGGATGATACCACTCCGGGATCACTACCGGTGCGGGGACACTTGGCAATGACTCCACATAAGGCCGACAGCTCAAAGGAGAGAAGGATGATACAACTCCGAGATCACTAACGGTGCGGGGACACTTGGAAATGACTCCACATATGGCCGACAGCTCAAAGGAGAGAGGGATGATACCACTCCGGGATCACTACCGGTGCGGGGACACTAAGCAATGACTCCACATATGGCCGACAGCTCAAAGGAGAGAGGGATGATACCACTCCGGGATCACTACCGGTGCGGGGACACTTAGTAATGACTCCACATATGGCCGACAGCTCAAAAGAGGGAGGGATGATACCACTCCGGGATCACTACCGGTGCTGGGACACTTAGCAATGACTCCACATATGGTCGACAGCACAAAGGAGAGAAGGATGATACCACTCCGGGATCACTACCGGTGCGGGGACACTTGGCAATGACTCCACATATGGCCGACAGCTCAAAGGAGAGAAGGATGATACAACTCCGGGATCACTACCGGTGCGGGGACACTTGGCAATGACTCCACATATGGCCGACATCTCAAAGGAGAGAAGGATGATACAACTCCGGGATCACTACCGGTGCGGAGTCACTTGGCAATGACTCCACATATGGCCGACAGCTCAAAGGAGAGAAGGATGATACCACTCCGGGATCACTACCGGTGCGGGGACACTTGGCAATGACTCCACATATGGCCGACAGCTCAAAGAAGACAAGGATGATACCACTCCGTTGTCACCACCGGTGCGGGGACACTTAGCAATGACTCCACATATGGCCGACATCTCAAAGGAGACAAGGATGATACCACTCCGGGATCACTACCGGGGCGGGGACACTTGGCAATGACTCCAAATATGGCCGACAGCTCAAGAAGAGAAGGATGATACCACTCCGGGATCACTACCGGTGCGGGAACACTTGGCAATGACTCCACATATGGCCGACAGCTCAAAGGAGAGAAGGATGATACCACTCCGGGATCACTACCGGTGCGGGGACACTTGGCAATGACTCCACATATGGCCGACATATCAAAGGAGACAAGGATGATACAACTCCGGGATCACTACCAGTGCGGGGACACTTAGCAATGACTCCACATACGGCCGACAGCTCAAAGGAGACAAGGATGATACCACTCCGGGATCACTACCGGTGCGGGGACACTTGGCAATGACTCCACATATGGCCGACAGCTCAAGGAGAGAAGGATGATACCACTCCGGGATCACTACCGGTGCGGGAACACTTGGCAATGACTCCACATATGGCCGACAGCTCAAAGGAGAGAGGGATGATACCACTCGGGGATCACTACCGGTGCGGGGACACTTGGCAATGACTCCACATATGGCCGACATCCCAAAGGAGAGAAGGATGATACAACTCCGGGATCACTACCGGTGCGGGGACAGTTGGCAATGACTCCACATATGGCCGACAGCTCAAAAGAGACAAGGATGATACCACTCCGGGTTCACTACCGGTGCGGGGACACTTGGCAATGACTCCATATATGGCCGACAGCTCAAAGGAGAGAGTGATGATACCACTCCGGGATCACTACAGGTGCGGGGACACTTAGCAATGACTCCACATATGGCCGACATCTCAGAGGAGAGAAGGATGATACAACTCCGGGATCACTACCGGTGCGGGGACACTTGGCAATGACTCCACATATGGCCGACAGCTCAAAGGAGAGAAGGATGATACCACTCTGGGATCACTACCAGTGCGGGGACAGTAATGACTCTACCTATGGCCGACAGCTCAAAGGAGAGAGGGATGATACAATTCCGGGATCACTACCGGTGCGGGGACACTTGGCAATGACTCCTCATATGGCCGACAACTCAAAGGAGAGGGGGATGATACCACTCCGGGATCACTACCGGTGCGGGGACAATTGGCAATGACTCCACATATGGCCGACAGCTCAAAGGAGAGAGGGATGATACAACTCCGGGATCACTACCGGTGCGGGGACTCTTGGCAATGACTCCACATATGGCCGACAGCTCAATGGAGAGAAGGATGATACAACTCCGGGATCACTGCCAGTGCGGGGACACTTGGCAATGACTCCACATATGGCCGACAGCTCAATGGAGAGAGGGATGATACAACTCCGGGATCACTACTGGTGCGGGGACACTTGGCAATGGCTCCACATATGGTCGACAGCTCAGAGGAGAGAGGGATGATACCACTCCGGGATCACTACTGGTGCGGGGACACTTAGCAATGACTCCACATATGGCCTACAGCTCAAAGGAGAGAGGGATGATACAACTTCTGGATCACTACTGGTGCGGGGTCACTTGGCAATGACTCCACATATCGCCGACAGCTCAAAGGACACAAGGATGATACCACTCCGTGATCACTACCAGTGCGGGGACACTTAGCAATGACTCCACATATGGCCGACATCTCAAAGGAGAGAGGGATGATACCACTCCGGGATCACTACCGGTGCGGGGACACTTGGCAATGACTCCACATATAGCCGAGAGCTCAAAGGAGAGAAGGATGATACCACTCCGGGATCATTACCGGTGCGGGGACACTTGGCAATGACTCCACATATGGCCGACAGCTCAAAGGAGACAAGGATGATACCACTCCGGGATCACTACCGGTGCGGGGACACTTGGCAATGACTCCACATATGGCCGACATCTAAAAGAAAAGAAAAATGATAACACTCCGGGATCACTACCGGTGCGGGGACACTTGGCAATGACCCCACATATGGCCGACATCTCAAAGGAGAGAAGGATGATACCACTCCGGGATCACTACCGGTGCGGGGACACTTGGCAATGACTCCACATATGGCCGACATCTCAAAGGAGAGAAGGATGATACCACTCCGGGATCACTAACGGTGCGGGGACACTTGGCAATGACCCCCACATATGGCCGACATCTCAAAGGAGAGAAGGATGATACCACTCCGTGGTCACTACCGGTGCGGGGACACTTGGCAATGACTCCACATATGGCCGACAGCTCAAAGGAGAGAAGGATGATTCCACTCCGGGATCACTACCGGTGCGGGGACACTGGGCAATGACTCCACATATGGCCGACAGCTCAATGAAGACAAGGATGATACCACTCCGTTGTCACTACCGGTGCGGGGACACTTAGCAATGACTCCACATACGGCCGACATCTCATAGGAGACAAGGATGATACCACTCCGGGATCACTACCGGTGCGGGGACACTTGGCAATGACTCCACATATGGCCGACAGCTCATGGAGAGAAGGATGATACCACTCCGGGATCACTACCGTTGCGGGGACACTTGGAAATGACTCCACATGTGGCCGACAGCTCAAAGGAGAGAAGGATGATACCACTCCGGGATCACTACCGGTGCGGGGACACTTGGCAATGACTCCACATATGGCCGACATATCAAAGGAGACAAGGATGATACAACTCCGGGATCACTACCGGTGCGGGGACACTTAGCAATGACTCCCCATATGGCCGACAGCTCAAAAGAGAGAGGGATGATACCACTCGTGGATCACTACCGGTGCGGGAACACTTGGCAAAGACTCCACATATGGCCGACATCCCAAAGGAGAGAAGGATGATACAACTCCGGGATCACTACCGCTGCGGGGACACTTGGCAATGACTCCACATATGGCAGACAGCTCAAAAGAGACAAGGATGATACCACTCCGGGTTCACTACCTGTGCGGGGACACTTGGCAATGACTCCACATATGGCCGACAGCTCAAAGGAGAGAGGGATGATACCATTCCGGGATCACTACCGGTGCGGGGACACTTAGCAATGACTCCACATATGGCCGACATCTCAGAGGAGAGAAGGATGATACAACTCCGGGATCACTACCGGTGCGGGGACACTTGGCAATGACTCCACATATGGCCGACAGCTCAAAGGAGAGAAGGATGATACCACTCCGGGATCACTACCAGTGCGGGGACAGTAATGACTCCACCTATGGCCGACAGCTAAAAGGAGAGAGGGATGATACAACTCCGGGATCACTACCGGTGCGGGGACACTTGGCAATGACTCCACATATGGCCGACAACTCAAAGGAGAGAGGGATGACACAACTCCGGGATCACTACCAGTGCGGGGACACTTAGCAATGACTCCACATATGGCCGACAGTTCAAAGGAGAGAGGGATGACACAACTCCGGGATCACTACTGGTGCGGGGTCACTTGGCAATGACTCCACATATCGCCGACATCTCAAAGGAGAGAGGGATGATACAACTCCGTGATCACTACCAGTGCGGGGACACTTAGCAATGATTCCACATATGGCCGACATCTCAAAGGAAAGGAGGATGATACCACTCCGGGATCACTACCGGTGCGGGGACACTTGGCAATGACTCCACATATGACCGACAGCTCAAAGGAGAGAAGGATGATACAACTCCGGGATCACTACCGGTGCGGGGACACTTGGCAATGACTCCACATATGGCCGACAGCTCAAAGGAGAGAAGGATGATACCACTCCGGGATCGCTACCGGTGCAGGGACACTTGGGAATGACTCCACATATGGCCGACATCTCAAAGGAGAGAAGGATGATACCACTCCGGGATCACTACTGGTGCGGGGACACTTGGCAATGACTCCACATATGGCCGACAACTCAAAGGAGAGAGGGATGATACAACTCCGGGATCACTACCAGTGCGGGGACACTTAGCAATGACTCCACATATGGCCGACAGCTCAATGGAGAGAGGGATGATACAACTCGGGGATCACTACTGGTGCGGGGTCACTTGGCAATGACTCCACATATCGCCGACATCTCAAAGGAGAGAGGGATGATACAAGTCCGTGATCACTACCAGTGCGGGGACACTTAGCAATGACTCCACATATGGCCGACATCTCAAAGGAGAGGAGGATGATACTACTCCGGGATCACTACCGGTGCGGGGACACTTGGCAATGACTCCACATATAGCCGAGAGCTCAAAGGAGAGAAGGATGATACCACTCCGGGATCATTACCGGTGCGGGGACACTTGGCAATGACTCCACATATGGCCGACAGCTCAAAGGAGAGAAGGATGATACCACTCCGGGATCACTACCGGTGCGGGGACACTTGGCAAGGACTCCACATATGGCCGACATCTAAAAGAAAAGAAGGATGATACCACTCCGGGATCACTACCGGTGCGAGGACACTTGGCAATGACCCCACATATGGCCGACATCTCAAAGGAGAGAAGGATGATACCACTCCGGGATCACTACTGGTGCGGGGACACTTAGCAATGACTCCACATATGGCCGACAGCTCAAAGGAGAGAAGGATGATACCACTCCGGGATCACTACCGGTGCGGGGACACTTGGCAATGACTCCACATATGGCCGACAGCTCAAAGGACACAAGGATGATACCACTCCGGGATCACTACCGGTGCGGGGACACTTGTCAATGACTCCTTATATGGCCGACAGCTCAAAGGAGAGAAGGATGATACCACTCCGGGATCACTACCGGTGCGGGGACACTTGGCAATGACTCCACATATGGCCGACATCTCAAAGGAGAGAAGGATGATACCACTCCGGGATCACTAACGGTGCGGGGACACTTGGCAATGACCCCACATATGGCCGACATCTCAAAGGAGAGAAGGATGATACCACTCCGTGGTCACTACCGGTGCGGGGACACTTGGCAATGACTCCACATATGGCCGACAGCTCAAAGGAGAGAAGGATGATACCACTCCGGGATCACTACCGGTGCGGGGACACTTGGCAATGACTCCACATATGGCCGACATCTCAAAGGAGAGAAGGATGATACCACTCCGGGATCACTACCGGTGCGGGGACACTTGGCAATGACTACACATATGGCCGACAGCTCAAAGAAGACAAGGATGATACCACTCCGTTGTCACTACCGGTGCGGGGACACTTGGCAATGACTCCACATATGGCCGACAGCTCAAGGAGAGAAGGATGATACCACTCCGGGATCACTACCGGCGCGGGGACACTTGGCAATGACTCCACATATGGCCGACAGCTCAAAGGAGAGAAGGATGATACCACTCCGGGATCACTACCGGTGCGGGGACACTTGGCAATGACTCCACATATGGCCGACATATCAAAGGAGACAAGGATGATACAACTCCGGGATCACTACCAGTGCGGGGACACTTAGCAATGACTCCACATATGGCCGACAGCTCAAAGAGACAGGGATGATACCACTCCGGGATCACTACCGGTGCGGGGACACTTAGCAATGACTCCCCATATGGCCGACAGCTCAAAGGAGAGAGGGATGATACCACTCGGGGATCACTACCGGTGAGGGGACACTTGGCAATGACTCCACATATGGCCGACATCCCAAAGGAGAGAAGGATGATACAACTCCGGGATCACTACCCGTGCCGGGACACTTGGCAATGACTCCACATATGGCCGACAGCTCAAAAGAGACAAGGAAGATACCACTCCGGGTTCACTACCGGTGCGGGGACACTAGGCAATAACTCCACATATGGCCGACAGCTCAAAGGAGAGAGGGATGATACCACTCCGGGATCACTACCGGTGCGGGGACACTTAGCAATGACTCCACATATGGCCGACATCTCAGAGGAGAGAAGGATGATACAACTCCGGGATCACTACCGGTGCGGGGACAGTAATGACTCCACCTATGGCCGACAGCTCAGAGGAGAGGGATGATACAACTCCGGGATCACTACCGGTGCGGGGACAGTAATGAATCCACATATGGCCGACATCTCAGAGGAGAGAAGGATGATACAACTCCAGGACCACTACCGGTGCGGGGACAGTAATGACTCCACCTATGGCCGACAGCTCAAAGGAGAGAGGGATGATACAACTCCGGGATCACTACCGGTGCGGGGACACTTGGCAATGACTCCACATATGGCCAACAACTCAAAGGAGAGAGGGATGATACAACTCCGGGATCACTACCAGTGCGGGGACACTTAGCAATGACTCCACATATGGCCGACTGCTCAAAGGAGAGAGGGATGATACAACTCCGGGATCACTACTGGTGCGGGGTCACTTGGCAATGACTCCACATATCGCCGACATCCCAAAGGAGAGAGGGATGATACAACTCCGTGATCACTACCAGTGCGGGGACACTTAGCAATGACTCCACATATGGCCGACATCTCAAAGGAGAGGAGGATGATACCAGTCCGGGATCACTACCGGTGCGGGGACACTTGGCAATGACTCCACATATGGCCGACAGCTCAAAGGAGAGAAGGATGATACAACTCCGGGATCACTACCGGTGCGGGGACACTTGGCAATGACTCCACATATGGCCGACAGCTCAAAGGAGAGAGGGATGACACCACTCCGGGATCACTACCGGTGCGGGGACACTTAGCAATGACTCCACATAAGGCCGACAGCTCAAAGGAGAGAGGGATGATACCACTCCGGGATCACTACCGGTGCGGGGACACTAAGCAATGACTCCACATATGGCCGACAGCTCAAAGGAGAGAGGGATGATACCACTCCGGGATCACTACCGGTGCGGGGACACTTAGTAATGACTCCACATATGGCCGACAGCTCAAAGGAGAGAGGGATGATACCACTCCGGGGTCACTACCGGTGCTGGGACACTTAGCAATGACTCCACATATGACCGATATCTCAAAGGAGAGAAGGATGATACCACTCCGGGATCACTACCGGTGCGGGGACACTTGGCAATGACTCCACATATGGCCGACATCTCAAAGGAGAGAAGGATGATACAACTCCGGGATCACTACCGGTGCGGAGTCACTTGGCAATAACTCCACATATGGCCGACAGCTCAAATGAGAGAAGGATGATACCACTCCGGGATCACTACCGGTGCGGGGACACTTGGCAATGACTCCAGATATGGCCGACAGCTCAAAGAAGACAAGGATGATACCACTCCGTTGTCACTACCGGTGCGGGGACACTTAGCAATGACTCCACATATGGCCGACATCTCAAAGGAGACAAGGATGATACCACTCCGGGATCACTACCGGTGCGGGGACACTTGGCAATGACTCCACATATGGCCGACAGCTCAAGGAGAGAAGGATGATACCACTCCGGGATCACTACCAGTGCGGGGACAATTAGCAATGACACCACATATGGCCGACAGCTCAAAGGAGACAAGGATGATACCACTCCGGGATCACTACCGGTGCGGGGACACTTAGCAATGACTCCCCATATGGCCGACAGCTCAAAGGAGAGAGGGATGATACCACTCGGGGATCACTACCGGTGCGGGGACAGTTGGCAATGACTCCACATATGGCCGACATCCCAAAGGAGAGAAGGATGATACACACTCCGGGATCACTACCGGTGCGGGGACACTTGGCAATGACTCCACATATGGCCGACAGCTCAAAAGAGACAAGGATGATACCACTCCGGGTTCACTACCGGTTCGGGGACACTTGGCAATGACTCCACATATGGCCGACAACTCAAAGGAGAGAGGGATGATACAACTCCGGGATCACTACCAGTGCGGGGACACTTAGCAATGACTCCACATATGGCCGACAGCTCAATGGAGAGAGGGATGATACAACTCCGGGATCACTACTGGTGCGGGGTCACTTGGCAATGACTCCACATATCGCCGACATCTCAAAGGAGAGAGGGATGATACAACTCCGTGATCACTACCAGTGCGGGGACACTTAGCAATGACTCCACATATGGCCGACATCTCAAAGGAGAGGAGGATGATACCACTCCGGGATCACTACCGGTGCGGGGACACTTGGCAATGACTCCACATATAGCCGAGAGCTCAAAGGAGAGAAGGATGATACCACTCCGGGATCATTACCGGTGCGGGGACACTTGGCAATAAATCCACATATGGCCGACAGCTCAAAGGAGACAAGGATGATACCACTCCGGGATCACTACCGGTGCGGGGACACTTGGCAATGACTCCACATATGGCCGACATCTAAAAGAAAAGAAGGATGATACCACTCCGGGATCACTACCGATGCGGGGACACTTGGCAATGACCCCACATATGGCCGACATCTCAAAGGAGAGAAGGATGATACCACTCCGGGATCACTACTGGTGCGGGGACACTTAGCAATGACTCCACATATGGCCGACAGCTCAAAGGAGAGAAGGATGATACCACTCCGGGATCACTACTGGTGCGGGGACACTTAGCAATGACTCCACATATGGCCGACAGCTCAAAGGAGAGAAGGATGATACCACTCCGGGATCACTACTGGTGCGGGGACACTTAGCAATGACTCCACATATGGCCGACAGCTCAAAGGAGAGAAGTATGATACCACTCCGGGATCACTACCGGTGCGGGGACACTTGGCAATGACTCCACATATGGCCGACAGCTCAAAGGACACAAGGATGATACCACTCCGGGATCACTACCGGTGCGGGGACACTTGTCAATGACTCCTTATATGGCCGACAGCTCAAAGGAGAGAAGGATGATACCACTCCGGGATCACTACCGGTGCGGGGACACTTGGCAATGACTCCACATATGGCCGATATCTCAAAGGAGAGAAGGATGATACCACTCCGGGATCACTAACGGTGCGGGGACACTTGGCAATGACCCCACATATGGCCGACATCTCAAAGGAGAGAAGGATGATACCACTCCGTGGTCACTACCGGTGCGGGGACACTTGGCAATGACTCCACATATGGCCGACAGCTCAAAGGAGAGAAGGATGATACCACTCCGGGATCACTACCGGTGCGGGGACACTTGGCAATGACTCCACATATGGCCGACATCTCAAAGGAGAGAAGGATGATACCACTCCGGGATCACTACCGGTGCGGGGACACTTGGCAATGACTACACATATGGCCGACAGCTCAAAGAAGACAAGGATGATACCACTCCGTTGTCACTACCGGTGCGGGGACACTTAGCAATGACTCCACATATGGCCGACATCTCAAAGGAGACAAGGATGATACCACTCCGGGATCACTACCGGTGCGAGGACACTTGGCAATGACTCCACATATGGCCGACAGCTCAAGGAGAGAAGGATGATACCACTCCGGGATCACTACCGGCGCGGGGACACTTGGCAATGACTCCACATATGGCCGACAGCTCAAAGGAGAGAAGGATGATACCACTCCGGGATCACTACCGGTGCGGGGACACTTGGCAATGACTCCACATATGGCCGACATATCAAAGGAGACAAGGATGATACAACTCCGGGATCACTACCAGTGCGGGGACACTTAGCAATGACTCCACATATGGCCGACAGCTCAAAGAGACAAGGATGATACCACTCCGGGATCACTACCGGTGCGGGGACACTTAGCAATGACTCCCCATATGGCCGACAGCTCAAAGGAGAGAGGGATGATACCACTCGGGGATCACTACCGGTGAGGGGACACTTGCCAATGACTCCACATATGGCCGACATCCCAAAGGAGAGAAGGATGATACAACTCCGGGATCACTACCCGTGCCGGGACACTTCGCAATGACTCCACATATGGCCGACAGCTCAAAAGAGACAAGGAAGATACCACTCCGGGTTCACTACCGGTGCGGGGACACTAGGCAATAACTCCACATATGGCCGACAGCTCAAAGGAGAGAGGGATGATACCACTCCGGGATCACTACCGGTGCGGGGACACTTAGCAATGACTCCACATATGGCCGACATCTCAGAGGAGAGAAGGATGATACAACTCCGGGATCACTACCGGTGCGGGGACAGTAATGACTCCACCTATGGCCGACAGCTCAAAGGAGAGGGATGATACAACTCCGGGATCACTACCGGTGCGGGGACAGTAATGACTCCACATATGGCCGACATGTCAGAGGAGAGAAGGATGATACGACTCCAGGACCACTACCGGTGCGGGGACAGTAATGACTCCACCTATGGCCGACAGCTCAAAGGAGAGAGGGATGATACAACTCCGGGATCACTACCGGTGCGGGGACACTTGGCAATGACTCCACATATGGCCAACAACTCAAAGGAGAGAGGGATGATACAACTCCGGGATCACTACCAGTGCGGGGACACTTAGCAATGACTCCACATATGGCCGACTGCTCAAAGGAGAGAGGGATGATACAACTCCGGGATCACTACTGGTGCGGGGTCACTTGGCAATGACTCCACATATCGCCGACATCCCAAAGGAGAGAGGGATGATACAACTCCGTGATCACTACCAGTGCGGGGACACTTAGCAATGACTCCACATATGGCCGACATCTCAAAGGAGAGGAGGATGATACCAGTCCGGGATCACTACCGGTGCGGGGACACTTGGCAATGACTCCACATATGGCCGACAGCTCAAAGGAGAGAAGGATGATACAACTCCGGGATCACTACCGGTGCGGGGACACTTGGCAATGACTCCACATATGGCCGACAGCTCAAAGGAGAGAGGGATGATACCACTCCGGGATCACTACCGGTGCGGGGACACTTAGCAATGACTCCACATAAGGCCGACAGCTCAAAGGAGAGAGGGATGATACCACTCCGGGATCACTACCGGTGCGGGGACACTAAGCAATGACTCCACATATGGCCGACAGCTCAAAGGAGAGAGGGATGATACCACTCCGGGATCACTACCGGTGCGGGGACACTTAGTAATGACTCCACATATGGCCGACAGCTCAAAGGAGAGAGGGATGATACCACTCCGGGGTCACTACCGGTGCTGGGACACTTAGCAATGACTCCACATATGACCGATATCTCAAAGGAGAGAAGGATGATACCACTCCGGGATCACTACCGGTGCGGGGACACTTGGCAATGACTCCACATATGGCCGACATCTCAAAGGAGAGAAGGATGATACAACTCCGGGATCACTACCGGTGCGGAGTCACTTGGCAATAACTCCACATATGGCCGACAGCTCAAATGAGAGAAGGATGATACCACTCCGGGATCACTACCGGTGCGGGGACACTTGGCAATGACTCCAGATATGGCCGACAGCTCAAAGAAGACAAGGATGATACCACTCCGTTGTCACTACCGGTGCGGGGACACTTAGCAATGACTCCACATATGGCCGACATCTCAAAGGAGACAAGGATGATACCACTCCGGGATCACTACCGGTGCGGGGACACTTGGCAATGACTCCACATATGGCCGACAGCTCAAGGAGAGAAGGATGATACCACTCCGGGATCACTACCAGTGCGGGGACAATTATCAATGACACCACATATGGCCGACAGCTCAAAGGAGACAAGGATGATACCACTCCGGGATCACTACCGGTGCGGGGACACTTAGCAATGACTCCCCATATGGCCGACAGCTCAAAGGAGAGAGGGATGATACCACTCGGGGATCACTACCGGTGCGGGGACAGTTGGCAATGACTCCACATATGGCCGACATCCCAAAGGAGAGAAGGATGATACACACTCCGGGATCACTACCGGTGCGGGGACACTTGGCAATGACTCCACATATGGCCGACAGCTCAAAAGAGACAAGGATGATACCACTCCGGTTTCACTACCGGTTCGGGGACACTTGGCAATGACTCCACATATGGCCGACAACTCAAAGGAGAGAGGGATGATACAACTCCGGGATCACTACCAGTGCGGGGACACTTAGCAATGACTCCACATATGGCCGACAGCTCAATGGAGAGAGGGATGATACAACTCCGGGATCACTACTGGTGCGGGGTCACTTGGCAATGACTCCGCATATCGCCGACATCTCAAAGGAGAGAGGGATGATACAACTCCGTGATCACTACCAGTGCGGGGACACTTAGCAATGACTCCACATATGGCCGACATCTCAAAGGAGAGGAGGATGATACCACTCCGGGATCACTACCGGTGCGGGGACACTTGGCAATGACTCCACATATAGCCGAGAGCTCAAAGGAGAGAAGGATGATACCACTCCGGGATCATTACCGGTGCGGGGACACTTGGCAATAAATCCACATATGGCCGACAGCTCAAAGGAGACAAGGATGATACCACTCCGGGATCACTACCGGTGCGGGGACACTTGGCAATGACTCCACATATGGCCGACATCTAAAAGAAAAGAAGGATGATACCACTCCGGGATCACTACCGATGCGGGGACACTTGGCAATGACCCCACATATGGCCGACATCTCAAAGGAGAGAAGGATGATACCACTCCGGGATCACTACTGGTGCGGGGACACTTAGCAATGACTCCACATATGGCCGACAGCTCAAAGGAGAGAAGGATGATACCACTCCGGGATCACTACTGGTGCGGGGACACTTAGCAATGACTCCACATATGGCCGACAGCTCAAAGGAGAGAAGGATGATACCACTCCGGGATCACTACTGGTGCGGGGACACTTAGCAATGACTCCACATATGGCCGACAGCTCAAAGGAGAGAAGTATGATACCACTCCGGGATCACTACCGGTGCGGGGACACTTGGCAATGACTCCACATATGGCCGACAGCTCAAAGGACACAAGGATGATACCACTCCGGGATCACTACCGGTGCGGGGACACTTGTCAATGACTCCTTATATGGCCGACAGCTCAAAGGAGAGAAGGATGATACCACTCCGGGATCACTACCGGTGCGGGGACACTTGGCAATGACTCCACATATGGCCGACATCTCAAAGGAGAGAAGGATGATACCACTCCGGGATCTTTAACGGTGCGGGTACACTTGGCAATGACCCACATATGGCCGACATCTCAAAGGAGAGAAGGATGATACCACTCCGTGGTCACTACCGGTGCGGGGACACTTGGCAATGACTCCACATATGGCCGACAGCTCAAAGGAGAGAAGGATGATACCACTCCGGGATCACTACCGGTGCGGGGACACTTGGCAATGACTCCACATATGGCCGACATCTCAAAGGAGAGAAGGATGATACCACTCCGGGATCACTACTGGTGCGGGGACACTTGGCAATGACTGCAAATATGGCCGACAGCTCAAAGGAGAGAAGGATGATACCACTCCGGGATCACTACCGGTGCGGGGACACTTGGCAATGACTCCACATATGGCCGACAGCTCAAAGAAGACAAGGATGATACCACTCCGTTGTCACTACCGGTGCGGGGACACTTAACAATGACTCCACATATGGCCGACATCTCAAAGGAGACAAGGATGATACCACTCCGGGATCACTACCGGTGCGGGGACACTTGGCAATGAGTCCACATATGGCCGACAGCTCAAGGAGAGAAGGATGATACCACTCCGGGATCACTACCGGTGCGGGGACACTTGGCAATGACTCCACATATGGCCGACAGCTCAAAGGAGAGAAGGATGATACCACTCCGGGATCATTACCGGTGCGGGGACACTTGGCAATGACTCCACATATGGCCGACAGCTCAAAGAGACAAGGATGATACCACTCCGGGAACACTACCGGTGCGGGGACACTTAGCAATGACTCCCCATATGGCCGACAACTCAAAGGAGAGAGGGATGATACCACTCGGGGATCACTACCGGTGCGTGGACACTTGGCAATGACTCCACATATAGCCGACATCCCAAAGGAGAGAAGGATGATACAAGTCCGGGATCACTACCGGTGCCGGGACACTTGGCAATGAATCCACATATGGCCGACAGCTCAAAAGAGACAAGGATGATACCACTCCGGGTTCACTACCGGTGCGGGGACACTTGGCAATGACTCCACTTATGGCCGACAGCTCAAAGGAGAGAGGGATGATACCACTCCGGGATCACCACCGGTGCGGGGACACTTAGCAATGACTCCACATATGGCCGACATCTCAGAGGAGAGAAGGATGATACAACTCCGGGATCACTACCGGTGCGGGGACAGTCATGACTCCACCTATGGCCGACAGCTCAAAGGAGAGAGGGATGATACAACTCCGGGATCACTACCGGTGCGGGGACAGTAATGACTCAACATATGGCCGACATCTCAGAGGAGAGAAGGATGATACAACTCCGGGACCACTACCGGTGCGGCGACAGTAATGACTCCACCTATGGCCGACATCTCAAAGGAGAGAGGGATGATACAACTCCGGGATCACTACCGGTGCGGGACCACCTAGCAATGACTCCACATATGGCCGACATCTCAGAGGAGAGAGGGATGATACAACTCCGTGATCACTACCAGTGCCGGGACACTTAGCAATGACTCCACATATGGCCGACATCTCAAAGGAGAGAGGGATGATACAACTCCGTGATCACTACCAGTGCGGGGACACTTAGCAATGACTCCACCTATGGGCGACAGCTCGAAGGAGAGAGGGATGATACCACTCCGGGATCACTACTGGTGCGGGGACACTTGGCAATGACTCCACATATGGCCAACAACTCTAAGGAGAGAGGGATGAAACAACTCCGCGATCACTACCAGTGCGAGAACACTTAGCAATGACTCCACATATGGCCGACAGCTCGATGAAGAGAGGGATGATACAACTCCGGGATCACTACTGGTGCGGGGTCTCTTGGCAATGACTCCACATATCGCCGACATCTCAAAGGAGAGAGGGATGATACAACTCCGTGATCACTACCAGTGCGGGGACACTTAGCAATGACTCCATATATGGCCGACATCTCAAAGGAGAGGAGGATGATACCAGTCCGGGATCACTACCGGTGCGGGGACACTTGGCAATGACTCCACATATGTCCGACAGCTCAAAGGAGAGAAGGATGATACAACTCCGGGATCACTCCCGGTGCGGGGACACTTGGCAATGACTCCACATATGGCCGACAGCTCAAAGGAGAGAGGGATGATACCACTCCGGGATCACTACCGGTGCGGGGACACTTAGCAATGACTCCACATATGGCCGACAGCTCAAGGGAGAGAGGGATGATACCACTCCGGGATCACTACCGGTGCGGGGACACTTAGCAATGACTCCACATAAGACCGACAGATCAAAGGAGAGAGGGATGATACCACTCCGGGATCACTACCGGAGGGGGACACTTAGCAATGACTCCACATATGGCCGACATCTCAAAGGAGAGAGGGATGATACAACTCCGGGATCACTCCCGGTGCGGGGACACTTGGCAATGACTCCACATATGGCCGACAGCTCAAAGGAGAGAAGGATGATACCTCTCCGGGATCACTACTGGTGCGGGGACACTTGGCAATGACTCCACATAAGGCCGACAGCTCAAAGGAGAGAAGGATGATACAACTCCGAGATCACTACCGGTGCGGGGACACTTGGAAATGACTCCACATATGGCCGACAGCTCAAAGGAGAGAGGGATGATACCACTCCGGGATCACTACCGGTGCGGGGACACTAAGCAATGACTCCACATATGGCCGACAGCTCAAAGGAGAGAGGGATGATACCACTCCGGGATCACTACCGGTGCGGGGACACTTAGTAATGACTCCACATATGGCCGACAGCTCAAAGGAGAGAGGGATGATACCACTCCGGGGTCACTACCGGTGCTGGGACACTTAGCAATGACGCCACATATGACCGATATCTCAAAGGAGAGAAGGATGATACCACTCCGGGTTCACTACCGGTGCGGGGACACTTGGCAATGACTCCACATATGGCCGACAGCTCAAAGGAGAGAAGGATGATACAACTCCGGGATCACTACCGGTGCGGGGACACTTGGCAATGACTCCACATATGGCCAACATCTCAAAGGAGAGAAGGATGATACAACTCCGGGATCACTACCGGTGCGGAGTCACTTGGCAATGACTCCACATATGGCCGACAGCTCAAAGGAGAGAAGGATGATACCACTCCGGGATCACTACCGGTGCGGGGACACTTGGCAATGACTCCACATATGGCCGACAGCTCAAAGAAGACAAGGATGATACCACTCCGTTGTCACTACCGGTGCGGGGACACTTAGCAATGACTCCACATATGGCCGACATCTCAAAGGAGACAAGGATGCTACCACTCCGGGATCACTACCGGTGCGGGGACACTTGGCAATGACTCCACATATGGCCGACATCTCAGAGGAGAGAAGGATGATACAACTCCGGGATCACTACCGGTGCGGGGACACTTGGCAATGACTCCACATATGGCCGACAGCTCAAAGGAGAGAAGGATGATACCACTCTGGGATCACTACCAGTGCGGGGACAGTAATGACTCCACCTATGGCCGACAGCTCAAAGGAGAGAGGGATGATACAATTCCGGGATCACTACCGGTGCGGGGACACTTGGCAATGACTCCACATAAGGCCGACAACTCAAAGGAGAGAGGGATGATACAACTCCGGGATCACTACCAGTGCGGGGACACTTAGCAATGACTCCACATATGGCCGACAGCTCAAAAGAGAGAGGGATGATACAACTCCGGGATCACTACTGGTGCGGGGTCACGTGGCAATGACTCCACATATCGCCGACATCTCAAAGGAGAGAGGGATGATACAACTGCGTGATAACTACCAGTGCGGGGACACTTAGCAATGACTCCACATATGGCCGACATCTCAAAGGAGAGGAGGATGATACCACTCCGGGATCACTACCGGTGCGGGAACACTTGGCAATGACTCCACATATAGCCGAGAGCTCAAAGGAGAGAAGGATGATACCACTCCGGGATTATTACCGGTGCGGGGACACTTGGCAATGACTCCACATATGGCCGACAGCTCAAAGGAGACAAGGATGATACCACTCCGGGATCACTACCGGTGCGGGGACACTTGGCAATGACTCCACATATGGCCGACATCTAAAAGAAAAGAAGGATGATACCACTCCGGGATCACTACCGGTGCGGGGACACTTGGCAATGACCCACATATGGCCGACATCTCAAAGGAGAGAAGTATGATACCACTCCGGGATCACTACTGGTGCGGGGACACTTAGCAATGACTCCACATATGGCCGACAGCTCAAAGGAGAGAAGGATGATACCACTCCGGGACCACTTCCGGTGCGGGGACACTTGGCAATGACTCCACATATGGCCGACAGCTCAAAGGAGACAAGGCTGATACCACTCCGGGATCACTACCGGTGCGGGGACACTTGTCAATGACTCCTTATATGGCCGACAGCTCAAAGGAGAGAAGGATGATACCACTCCGGGATCACTACTGGTGCGGGGACACTTGGCAATGACTCCACATATGGCCGACATCTCAAAGGAGAGAAGGATGATACCACTCCGGGATCACTAACGGTGCGGGGACACTTGGCAATGACCCCCACATATGGCCGACATCTCAAAGGAGAGAAGGAAGATACCACTCCGTGGTCACTACCGGTGCGGGGACACTTGGCAATGACTCCATATATGGCCGACAGCTCAAAGGAGAGAAGGATGATACAAATCTGGGATCACTACCGGTGCGGGGACACTTGGCAATGACTCCACATATGGCCGACAGCTCAAAGGAGAGAAAGATGATACCACTGCGGGATCACTACCATTGTGGGGACACTTGGCAATGGCTCCACATATGGCCGACATCTCAAAGGAGAGAGGGATGATACCACTCCGGGATAACTACCTGTGCGGGGACACTTGGCAATGACTCCACATATGGCCGACAGCTCAAAGGAGAGAAGGATGATACCACTCCGTGGTCACTACCGGTGCTGGGTCACTTGGCAATGACTCCACATATGGCCGACAGCTCAAAGGAGAGAGGGATGATACCACTCCGTGGTCACTACCGGTGCGGGGTCACTTGGCAATGACTCCACATATGGCCGACAGCTCAAAGGAGAGAGGGATGATACCACTGCGTGGTCACTACCGGTGCGGGGACACTTGGCAATGACTCCACATATGGCCGACAGCTCAAAGGAGAGAAAGATGATACCACTGCGGGATCACTACCATTGTGGGGACACTTGGCAATGGCTCTACATATGGCCGACAGCTCAAAGGAGGGAGGGATGATACCACTCCGGGATCACTACCGGTGCGGGGACACTTAGCAATGACTCCACATATGTCCGACATCTCAAAGGAGAGAAGGATGATACCACTCTGGGTTCACTACCGGTGTGGGGACACTTGGCAATGACTCCACATATGGCCGACAGCTCAAAGGAGAGAAGGATGATACAACTCCGGGATCACTACCAGTGCGGAGTCACTTGGCAATGACTCCACATATGGCCGACAGCTCAAAGCAGAGAAGGATGATACAACTCCGGGATCACTACCGGTGCGGGGACACTTGGCAATGACTCCACATATGGCCGACAGCTCAAAGGAGAGAAGGATGATACAACTCCGGGATCACTACCGGTGCGGGGACAATTGGCAATAACTCCACATATGGCCGACAGCTCAAAGGAGTGAGGGATGATACCACTCCGGGATCACTACCGGTGCGGGACACTTAGCAATGACACCACATATGTCCGACATCTCAAAGGAGAGAAGGATGATACCACTCCGGGTTCACTACCGGTGCGGGGACACTTGGCAATGACTCCACATAAGAACGACAGCTCAAAGGAAAGAAGGATGATACAACTCCGTGATCACTACCAGTGCGGGGACACTTAGCAATGACTCCACATATGGCCGACATCTCAAAGGAGAGAGGGATGATACAATTCCGTGATCACTACCAGTGCGGGGACACTTAGCAATGAATCCACCTATGGCCGACAGCTCGCAGGAGAGAGGGATGATACCACTCCGGGATCACTACTGGTGCGGGGACACTTGGCAATGACTCCACATATGGCCAACAACTCAAAGGAGAGAGGGATGATACAACTCCGGGATCACTACCAGTGCGGGGACACTTAGCAATGACTCCACATAAGGCCGACAGCTCAAAGGAGAGAGGGATGATACAACTCCGGGATCACTAGTGGTGCGGGGTCTCTTGGCAATGACTCCACATATCGCCGGCATCCCAAAGGAGAGAGGGATGATACAACTCCGTGATCACTACCAGTGCGGGGACACTTAGGAATGACTCCACATATGGCCGACATCTCAAAGGAGAGGAGGATGATACCAGTCCGGGATCACAACCGGTGGGGGGACACTTGGCAATGACTCCACATATGGCCGACAGCTCAAAGGAGAGAAGGATGATACAACTCCGGGATCACTACCGGTGCGGGGACACTTGGCAATGACTCCACATATGGCCGACAGCTCAAAGGAGAGAGGGATGATACAACTCCGGGATCACTACTGGTGCGGGGTCACTTGGCATTGACTCCACCTATCGCCGACATCTCAAAGGAGAGAGGGATGATACAACTCCGTGATCACTACCAGTGCGGGGACACTTAGCAATGACTCCACATATGGCCGACATCTCAAAGGAGAGGAGGATGATATCACTCCGGGATCACTACCGGTGCGGGGACACTTGGCAATGACTCCACATATGGCCGACAGCTCAAAGGAGAGAAGGATGATACAACACCGGGATCACGACCGGTAGGGGACACTTGGCAATGACTCCACATATGGCCGACACCTCAAAGGAGAGAGGGATGATACCACTCCCGGATCACTACCGGTGCGGGGACACCTAGCAATGACTCCACATATGGCCGACAGCTCAAAGGAGAGAGGGATGATACCACTCCGGGATCACTACCGGTGCGGGGACACTTAGCAATGACTCCACATATGGCCGACAGCTCAAAGGAGAGAGGGATGATACCACTCCGGGATCACTACCGGTGGGGGACACTTAGCAATGACTCCACATATGGCCGACATCTCAAAGGAGAGAGGGATGATACCACTCCGGGATCACTACCGGTGGGGGACACTTAGCAATGACTCCACATATGGCCGACAGCTCAAAGGAAAGAAGGATGATACAACTCCGGGATCACTACCAGTGCGGGGTCACTTGGCAATGACTCCACATATGGCCGACAGCTCAAAGCAGAGAAGGATGATACAACTCCGGGATCACTACCGGTGTTGGGACACTTGGCAATGACTCCACATATGGCCCACAGCTCAAAGGAGAGAAGGATGATACAATTCCGGGATCACTACCGGTACGGGGACACTTGGCAATGACTCCACATATGGCCGACAGCTCAAAGGAGACAAGGATGATACCACTCCGGGATCACTACCGGTGCGGGGACACTTGGCAATGACCCCACATATGGCCGACATCTCAAAGGAGAGAAGGATGATACCACTCCGGGATCACTACTGGTGCTGGAACACTTGGCAATGACTCCACATATGGCCGACAGCTCAAAGGAGTGAAGGATGATACAACTCCGGGATCACTACCGGTGCGGGGACACTTGGCAATGACTCCACATATGGCCGACAGCTCAAAGGAGTGAGGGATGATACCACTCCGGGATCACTACCGGTGCGGGGACACTTAGCAATAACTTCACATATGGCCGACAGCTCAAAGGAGAGAGGGATGATACCACTCCGGGATCACTACCGGTGCGGGCACACTTAGCAATGGCTCCACATATGGCCGACAGCTCAAAGGAGAGAGGGATGATACCACTCCGGGATCACTACCGGTGCGGGGACACATAGCAATGACTCAACATATGGCCGGCAGCTCAAAGGAGAGAGGGATGATACCACTCCGGGATCACTACCGGTGCGGGGACACTTGGCAATGACTCCACATATGGCCGACAGCTCAAAGGAGACAAGGATGATACCAATCCGGGATCACTACCGGTGCGGGGACACTTGGCAATGACTCCACATGTGGCCGACAGCTCAAAGGAGAGAGGGATGATACCACTCCGGGATCACTACCGGTGCGGGGACACTTGTCAATGACTCCACATATGGCCGACAACTCAAAGGAGAGAAGGATGATACCACTCCGGGATCACTACCGGTGCGGGGACACTTCGCAATGACTCCACATATGGCCGACAGCTCAAAGAAGACAAGGATGATACCACACCGTTGTCACCACCGGTGCGGGGACACTTTGCAATGACTCCACATATGGCCGACAGCTCAAAGAAGAGAAGGATGATACCACTCCGGGATCACTACCGGTGCGGGGACACTTAGCAATGACTCCACATATGGCCGACAGATCAAAGGAGAGAAGGATGATACCACTCCGGGATCACTACCGGTGCGGGGACACTTGGCAATGACTCCACATATGGCCGACAGCTCAAAGGAGAGAAGGATGATACAACTCCGGGATCACTACCGGTGCGGGGACACTTGGCAATGACTCCAAATATGGCCGACAGCTCAAAGGAGAGAAGGATGATACCACTCCGGGATCACTACCGCTGCGGGGACACTTAGCAATGACTCCACATATGGCCTACATCTCAGAGGAGAGAAGGATGATACAACTCCGGGATCACTACCGGTGCGGGGACACTTTGCAATGACTCCACATATGGCCGACAGCCCATAGGAGAGAAGGATGATACCACTCCGGGATCACTACCAGTGCGGGGACAGTAATGACTCGACCTATGGCCGACAGCTCAAAGGAGAGAGGGATGATAAAATTCCGGGATCACTACCGGTGCGGGGACACTTGGCAATGACTCCACATATGGCCGACAACTCAAAGGAGAGAGGGATGATACAACTCCGGGATCACTACCAGTGCGGGGACACTTAGCAATGACTCCACATATGGCCGACATCTCGAAGGAGAGAAGGATGATACCACTCCGTGATCACTACTGGTGCGGGGACACTTGGCAATGACTCCACATATAGCCGAGAGCTCAAAGGAGAGAAGGATGATACCACTCCGTGATCATTACCGGTGCGGGGACACTTGGCAATGACTCCACATATGGCCGACAGCTCAAAGGAGACGAGGATGATACCACTCCGGGATCACTACCGGTGCGGGGACACTTGGCAATGCCTCCACATATGGCCGACATCTAAAAGAAAAGAAGGATGATACCTCTCCGGGATCACTACCGGTGCGGGGACACTTGGCAATGACCCCACATATGGCCGACATCTCAAAGGAGAGAAGGATGATACCACTCCGTGATCACTACTGGTGCGGGGACACTTAGCAATGACTCCTCATATGGCCGACAGCTCAAAGGAGAGAAGGATGATACCACTCCGGGATCACTACTGGTGCGGGGACACTTAGCAATGACTCCACATATGGCCGACAGCTCAAAGGAGAGAAGTATGATACCACTCCGGGATCACTACCGGTGCGGGGACACTTGGCAATGACTCCACATATGACTGACAGCTCAAAGGAGACAAGGATGATACCACTCCGGGATCACTACCGGTGCGGGGACACTTGTCAATGACTCCTTATATGGCCGACAGCTGAAAGGAGAGAAGGATGATACCACTCCGGGATCACTACCGGTTCGGGGACACTTGGCAATGACTCCACATATGGCCGACATCTCAAAGGAGAGAAGGATGATACCACTCCGGGATCACTAACGGTGCGGGGACACTTGGCAATGACCCCACATATGGCCGACATCTCGAAGGAGAGAAGGATGATACCACTCCGTGGTCACTACCGGTGCGGGGACACTTGGCAATGACTCCACATATGGCCGACAGTTCAAAGGAGAGAAGGATGATACCACTCCTGGATCACTACCAGTGCGGGGACACTTGGCAATGACTCCACATATGGCCGACATCTCAAAGGAGAGAAGGATGATACCACTCCGGGATCACTACTGGTGCGGGGACACTTGGCAATGACTCCAAATATGGCCGACAGCTCAAAGGAGAGAAGGATGATACCACTCCGGGATCACTACCGGTGCGGGGACACTTGGCAATGACTCCACATATGGCCGACAGCTCAAAGAAGACAAGGATGATACCACTCCGTTGTCACTACCGGTGCGGGGATACTTAGCAATGGCTCCACATATGGCCGACATCTCAAAGGAGACAAGGATGATACCACTCCGGGATCACTACCGGTGCGGGGACACTTGGAAATGACTCCACAAATGGCCGACAGCTCAAGGAGAGAAGGATGATACCACTCCGGGATCACTACCGGTGCGGGGACACTTGGCAATGACTCCACATATGGCCGACAGCTCAAAGGAGAGAAGGATGATACCACTCCGGGATCACTACCGGTGCGGGGACACTTGGCAATGACTCCACATATGGCCGACATATCAAAGGAGACAAGGGTGATACAACTCCGGGATCACTACCAGTGCGGGGACACTTAGCAATGACTCCACATATGGCCGACAGCTCAAAGGAGACAAGGATGATACCACTCCGGGATCACTACCGGTGCGGGGACACTTAGCAATGACTACCCATATGGCCGACAGCCCAAAGGAGAGAGGGATGATACCACTCGGGGATCACTACCGGTGCGGGGACACTTGGCAATGACTCCACATATGGCCGACATCCCAAAGGAGAGATGGATGATACAACTCCGGGATCACTACCGGTGCGGGGACACTTGGCAATGACTCCACATATGGCCGACAGCTCAAAAGAGACAAGGATGATACCACTCCGGGTTCACTACCGGTGCGGGGACACTTGGCAATGACTCCACATATGGCCGACAGCTCAAAGGAGAGAAGGATGATACCACTCCGGGATCACTACCAGTGCGGGGACAGTAATGACTCCACCTATGGCCGACAGCTCAATGGAGAGAGGGATGATACAACTCCGGGATCACTACCGGTGCGGGGACACTTGGCAATGACTCCACATATGGCCGACAGCTCAAAGGAGAGAAGGATGATACCACTCCGGGATCACTACCAGTGCGGGGACAGTAATGACTCCACCTATGGCCGACAGCTCAATGGAGAGAGGGATGATACAACTCCGGGATCACTACCGGTGCGGGGACACTTGGCAATGACCCCACATATGGCCGACAACTCAAAGGAGAGAGGGATGATACAACTCCGGGATCACTACCAGTGCGGGGACTCTTAGCAATGACTCCACATATGGCCGACAGCTCAAAGGAGAGAGGGATGATACAACTCCGGGATCACTACTGGTGCGGGGTCACTTGGCATTGACTCCACCTATCGCCGACATCTCAAAGGAGAGAGGGATGATACAACTCCGTGATCACTACCAGTGCGGGGACACTTAGCAATGACTCCACATATGGCCGACATCTCAAAGGAGAGGAGGATGATACCACTCCGGGATCACTACCGGTGCGGGGACACTTGGCAATGACTCCACATATGGCCGACAGCTCAAAGGAGAGAAGGATGATACAACACCGGGATCACTACCGGTAGGGGACACTTGGCAATGACTCCACATATGGCCGACACCTCAAAGGAGAGAGGGATGATACCACTCCCGGATCACTACCGGTGCGGGGACACCTAGCAATGACTCCACATATGGCCGACAGCTCAAAGGAGAGAGGGATGATACCACTCCGGGATCACTACCGGTGCGGGGACACTTAGCAATGACTCCACATATGGCCGACAGCTCAAAGGAGAGAGGGATGATACCACTCCGGGATCACTACCGGTGGGGGACACTTAGCAATGACTCCACATATGGCCGACATCTCAAAGGAGAGAGGGATGATACCACTCCGGGATCACTACCGGTGGGGGACACTTAGCAATGACTCCACATATGGCCGACAGCTCAAAGGAAAGAAGGATGATACAACTCCGGGATCACTACCAGTGCGGGGTCACTTGGCAATGACTCCACATATGGCCGACAGCTCAAAGCAGAGAAGGATGATACAACTCCGGGATCACTACCGGTGCGGGGACACTTGGCAATGACTCCACATATGGCCCACAGCTCAAAGGAGAGAAGGATGATACAATTCCGGGATCACTACCGGTACGGGGACACTTGGCAATGACTCCACATATGGCCGACAGCTCAAAGCAGAGAAGGATGATACAACTCCGGGATCACTACCGGTGCGGGGACACTTGGCAATGACTCCACATATGGCCCACAGCTCAAAGGAGAGAAGGATGATACAATTCCGGGATCACTACCGGTGCGGGGACACTTGGCAATGACCCCACATATGGCCGACATCTCAAAGGAGAGAAGGATGATACCACTCCGGGATCACTACTGGTGCTGGAACACTTGGCAATGACTCCACATATGGCCGACAGCTCAAAGGAGTGAAGGATGATACAACTCCGGGATCACTACCGGTGCGGGGACACTTGGCAATGACTCCACATATGGCCGACAGCTCAAAGGAGTGAGGGATGATACCACTCCGGGATCACTACCGGTGCGGGGACACTTAGCAATAACTTCACATATGGCCGACAGCTCAAAGGAGAGAGGGATGATACCACTCCGGGATCACTACCGGTGCGGGCACACTTAGCAATGGCTCCACATATGGCCGACAGCTCAAAGGAGAGAGGGATGATACCACTCCGGGATCACTACCGGTGCGGGGACACTTAGCAATGACTCCACATATGGCCGGCAGCTCAAAGGAGAGAGGGATGATACCACTCCGGGATCACTACCGGTGCGGGGACACTTGGCAATGACTCCACATATGGCCGACAGCTCAAAGGAGACAAGGATGATACCAATCCGGGATCACTACCGGTGCGGGGACACTTAGCAATGACTCCACATATGGCCGGCAGCTCAAAGGAGAGAGGGATGATACCACTCCGGGATCACTACCTGTGCGGGGACACTTGGCAATGACTCCACATATGGCCGACAGCTCAAAGGAGAGAAGGATGATACAACTCCGGGATCACTACCGGTGCGGGGACACTTGGCAATGACTCCACATATGGCCGACAGCTCAAAGGAGACAAGGGTGATACCACTCCGGGATCACTACCGGTGCGGGGACACTTGTCAATGACTCCACATATGGCCGACAACTCAAAGGAGAGAAGGATGATACCACTCCGGGATCACTACCGGTGCGGGGACACTTCGCAATGACTCCACATATGGCCGACAGCTCAAAGAAGACAAGGATGATACCACACCGTTGTCACCACCGGTGCGGGGACACTTTGCAATGACTCCACATATGGCCGACAGCTCAAAGAAGAGAAGGATGATACCACTCCGGGATCACTACCGGTGCGGGGACACTTAGCAATGACTCCACATATGGCCGACAGATCAAAGGAGAGAAGGATGATACCACTCCGGGATCACTACCGGTGCGGGGACACTTGGCAATGACTCCACATATGGCCGACAGCTCAAAGGAGAGAAGGATGATACAACTCCGGGATCACTACCGGTGCGGGGCACTTGGCAATGACTCCACATATGGCCGACAGCTCAAAGGAGACAAGGATGATACCACTCCGGGATCACTACCGCTGCGGGGACACTTAGCAATGACTCCACATATGGCCTACATCTCAGAGGAGAGAAGGATGATACAACTCCGGGATCACTACCGGTGCGGGGACACTTTGCAATGACTCCACATATGGCCGACAGCCCAAAGGAGAGAAGGATGATACCACTCCGGGATCACTACCAGTGCGGGGACAGTAATGACTCGACCTATGGCCGACAGCTCAAAGGAGAGAGGGATGATAAAATTCCGGGATCACTACCGGTGCGGGGACACTTGGCAATGACTCCACATATGGCCGACAACTCAAAGGAGAGAGGGATGATACAACTCCGGGATCACTACCAGTGCGGGGACACTTAGCAATGACTCCACATATGGCCGACATCTCGAAGGAGAGAAGGATGATACCACTCCGTGATCACTACTGGTGCTGGAACACTTGGCAATGACTCCACATATGGCCGACAGCTCAAAGGAGTGAAGGATGATACAACTCCGGGATCACTACCGGTGCGGGGACACTTGGCAATGACCCCACATATGGCCGACATCTCAAAGGAGAGAAGGATGATACCACTCCGGGATCACTACTGGTGCTGGAACACTTGGCAATGACTCCACATATGGCCGACAGCTCAAAGGAGTGAAGGATGATACAACTCCGGGATCACTACCGGTGCGGGGACACTTGGCAATGACTCCACATATGGCCGACAGCTCAAAGGAGTGAGGGATGATACCACTCCGGGATCACTACCGGTGCGGGGACACTTAGCAATAACTTCACATATGGCCGACAGCTCAAAGGAGAGAGGGATGATACCACTCCGGGATCACTACCGGTGCGGGCACACTTAGCAATGGCTCCACATATGGCCGACAGCTCAAAGGAGAGAGGGATGATACCACTCCGGGATCACTACCGGTGCGGGGACACATAGCAATGACTCCACATATGGCCGGCAGCTCAAAGGAGAGAGGGATGATACCACTCCGGGATCACTACCGGTGCGGGGACACTTGGCAATGACTCCACATATGGCCGACAGCTCAAAGGAGACAAGGATGATACCAATCCGGGATCACTACCGGTGCGGGGACACTTGGCAATGACTCCACATGTGGCCGACAGCTCAAAGGAGAGAGGGATGATACCACTCCGGGATCACTACCGGTGCGGGGACACTTGTCAATGACTCCACATATGGCCGACAACTCAAAGGAGAGAAGGATGATACCACTCCGGGATCACTACCGGTGCGGGGACACTTCGCAATGACTCCACATATGGCCGACAGCTCAAAGAAGACAAGGATGATACCACACCGTTGTCACCACCGGTGCGGGGACACTTTGCAATGACTCCACATATGGCCGACAGCTCAAAGAAGAGAAGGATGATACCACTCCGGGATCACTACCGGTGCGGGGACACTTAGCAATGACTCCACATATGGCCGACAGATCAAAGGAGAGAAGGATGATACCACTCCGGGATCACTACCGGTGCGGGGACACTTGGCAATGACTCCACATATGGCCGACAGCTCAAAGGAGAGAAGGATGATACAACTCCGGGATCACTACCGGTGCGGGGACACTTGGCAATGACTCCACATATGGCCGACAGCTCAAAGGAGACAAGGATGATACCACTCCGGGATCACTACCGCTGCGGGGACACTTAGCAATGACTCCACATATGGCCTACATCTCAGAGGAGAGAAGGATGATACAACTCCGGGATCACTACCGGTGCGGGGACACTTTGCAATGACTCCACATATGGCCGACAGCCCATAGGAGAGAAGGATGATACCACTCCGGGATCACTACCAGTGCGGGGACAGTAATGACTCGACCTATGGCCGACAGCTCAAAGGAGAGAGGGATGATAAAATTCCGGGATCACTACCGGTGCGGGGACACTTGGCAATGACTCCACATATGGCCGACAACTCAAAGGAGAGAGGGATGATACAACTCCGGGATCACTACCAGTGCGGGGACACTTAGCAATGACTCCACATATGGCCGACATCTCGAAGGAGAGAAGGATGATACCACTCCGTGATCACTACTGGTGCGGGGACACTTGGCAATGACTCCACATATAGCCGAGAGCTCAAAGGAGAGAAGGATGATACCACTCCGTGATCATTACCGGTGCGGGGACACTTGGCAATGACTCCACATATGGCCGACAGCTCAAAGGAGACAAGGATGATACCACTCCGGGATCACTACCGGTGCGGGGACACTTGGCAATGCCTCCACATATGGCCGACATCTAAAAGAAAAGAAGGATGATACCTCTCCGGGATCACTACCGGTGCGGGGACACTTGGCAATGACCCCACATATGGCCGACATCTCAAAGGAGAGAAGGATGATACCACTCCGTGATCACTACTGGTGCGGGGACACTTAGCAATGACTCCACATATGGCCGACAGCTCAAAGGAGAGAAGTATGATACCACTCCGGGATCACTACCGGTGCGGGGACACTTGGCAATGACTCCACATATGACTGACAGCTCAAAGGAGACAAGGATGATACCACTCCGGGATCACTACCGGTGCGGGGACACTTAGCAATGACTACCCATATGGCCGACAGCTCAAAGGAGAGAGGGATGATACCACTCGGGGATCATTACCGGTGCGGGGACACTTGGCAATGACTCCACATATGGCCGACATCCCAAAGGAGAGAAGGATTATACAACTCCGGGATCACTACCGGTGCGGGGACACTTGGCAATGACTCCACATATGGCCGACAGCTCAAAAGAGACAAGGATGATACCACTCCGGGTTCACTACCGGCGCTGGGACACTTGGCAATGACTCCACATATGGCCGACAGCTCAAAGGAGAGAGGGATGATACCACTCCGGGATCACTACCGGTGCGGGGACACTTAGCAATGACTCCACATATGGCCGACATCTCAGAGGAGAGAAGGATGATACAACTCCTGGATCACTACCGGTGCGGGGACACTTGGCAATGACTCCACATATGGCCGACAGCTCAAAGGAGAGAAGGATGATACCACTCCGGGATCACTACCAGTGCGGGGACAGTAATGACTCCACCTATGGCCGACAGCTCAAAGGAGAGAGGGATGATACAACTCCGGGATCACTACCGGTGCGGGGACACTTGGCAATGACCCCACATATGGCCGACAACTCAAAGGAGAGAGGGATGATACAACTCCGGGATCACTACCAGTGCGGGGACTCTTAGCAATGACTCCACATATGGCCGACAGCTCAAAGGAGAGAGGGATGATACAACTCCGGGATCACTACTGGTGCGGGGTCACTTGGCATTGACTCCACCTATCGCCGACATCTCAAAGGAGAGAGGGACGATACAACTCCGTGATCACTACCAGTGCGGGGACACTTAGCAATGACTCCACATATGGCCGACATCTCAAAGGAGAGGAGGATGATACCACTCCGGGATCACTACCGGTGCGGGGACACTTGGCAATGACTCCACATATGGCCGACAGCTCAAAGGAGAGAAGGATGATACAACACCGGGATCACTACCGGTAGGGGACACTTGGCAATGACTCCACATATGGCCGACACCTCAAAGGAGAGAGGGATGATACCACTCCCGGATCACTACCGGTGCGGGGACACCTAGCAATGACTCCACATATGGCCGACAGCTCAAAGGAGAGAGGGATGATACCACTCCGGGATCACTACCGGTGCGGGGACACTTAGCAATGACTCCACATATGGCCGACAGCTCAAAGGAGAGAGGGATGATACCACTCCGGGATCACTACCGGTGGGGGACACTTAGCAATGACTCCACATATGGCCGACATCTCAAAGAAGAGAGGGATGATACCACTCCGGGATCACTACCGGTGGGGGACACTTAGCAATGACTCCACATATGGCCGACAGCTCAAAGGAAAGAAGGATGATACAACTCCGGGATCACTACCAGTGCGGGGTCACTTGGCAATGACTCCACATATGGCCGACAGCTCAAAGCAGAGAAGGATGATACAACTCCGGGGTCACTACCGGTGTTGGGACACTTGGCAATGACTCCACATATGGCCCACAGCTCAAAGGAGAGAAGGATGATACAATTCCGGGATCACTACCGGTACGGGGACACTTGGCAATGACTCCACAAATGGCCGACAGCTCAAAGGAGACAAGGATGATACCACTCCGGGATCACTACCGGTGCGGGGACACTTGGCAATGACCCCACATATGGCCGACATCTCAAAGGAGAGAAGGATGATACCACTCCGGGATCACTACTGGTGCTGGAACACTTGGCAATGACTCCACATATGGCCGACAGCTCAAAGGAGTGAAGGATGATACAACTCCGGGATCACTACCGGTGCGGGGACACTTGGCAATGACTCAACATATGGCCGACAGCTCAAAGGAGTGAGGGATGATACCACTCCGGGATCACTACCGGTGCGGGGACACTTAGCAATAACTTCACATATGGCCGACAGCTCAAAGGAGAGAGGGATGATACCACTCCGGGATCACTACCGGTGCGGGCACACTTAGCGATGGCTCCACATATGGCCGACAGCTCAAAGGAGAGAGGGATGATACCACTCCGGGATCACTACCGGTGCGGGGACACATAGCAATGACTCAACATATGGCCGGCAGCTCAAAGGAGAGAGGGATGATACCACTCCGGGATCACTACCGGTGCGGGGACACTTGGCAATGACTCCACATATGGCCGACAGCTCAAAGGAGACAAGGATGATACCAATCCGGGATCAATACCGGTGCGGGGACACTTGGCAATGACTCCACATGTGGCCGACAGCTCAAAGGAGAGAGGGATGATACCACTCCGGGATCACTACCGGTGCGGGGACACTTGTCAATGACTCCACATATGGCCGACAACTCAAAGGAGAGAAGGATGATACCACTCCGGGATCACTACCGGTGCGGGGACACTTCGCAATGACTCCACATATGGCCGACAGCTCAAAGAAGACAAGGATGATACCACACCGTTGTCACCACCGGTGCGGGGACACTTTGCAATGACTCCACATATGGCCGACAGCTCAAAGAAGAGAAGGATGATACCACTCCGGGATCACTACCGGTGCGGGGACACTTAGCAATGACTCCACATATGGCCGACAGATCAAAGGAGAGAAGGATGATACCACTCCGGGATCACTACCGGTGCGGGGACACTTGGCAATGACTCCACATATGGCCGACAGCTCAAAGGAGAGAAGGATGATACAACTCCGGGATCACTACCGGTGCGGGGACACTTGGCAATGACTCCACATATGGCCGACAGCTCAAAGGAGACAAGGATGATACCACTCCGGGATCACTACCGCTGCGGGGACACTTAGCAATGACTCCACATATGGCCTACATCTCAGAGGAGAGAAGGATGATACAACTCCGGGATCACTACCGGTGCGGGGACACTTTGCAATGATTCCACATATGGCCGACAGCCCATAGGAGAGAAGGATGATACCACTCCGGGATCACTACCAGTGCGGGGACAGTAATGACTCGACCTATGGCCGACAGCTCAAAGGAGAGGGGGATGATAAAATTCCGGGATCACTACCGGTGCGGGGACACTTGGCAATGACTCCACATATGGCCGACAACTCAAAGGAGAGAGGGATGATACAACTCCGGGATCACTACCAGTGCGGGGACACTTAGCAATGACTCCACATATGGCCGACATCTCGAAGGAGAGAAGGATGATACCACTCCGTGATCACTACTGGTGCGGGGACACTTGGCAATGACTCCACATATAGCCGAGAGCTCAGAGGAGAGAAGGATGATACCACTCCGTGATCATTACCGGTGCGGGGACACTTGGCAATGACTCCACATATGGCCGACAGCTCAAAGGAGACAAGGATGATACCACTCCGGGATCACTACCGGTGCGGGGACACTTGGCAATGCCTCCACATATGGCCGACATCTAAAAGAAAAGAAGGATGATACCTCTCCGGGATCACTACCGGTGCGGGGACACTTGGCAATGACCCCACATATGGCCGACATCTCAAAGGAGAGAAGGATGATACCACTCCGTGATCACTACTGGTGCGGGGACACTTAGCAATGACTCCTCATATGGCCGACAGCTCAAAGGAGAGAAGGATGATACCACTCCGGGATCACTACTGGTGCGGGGACACTTAGCAATGACTCCACATATGGCCGACAGCTCAAAGGAGAGAAGTATGATACCACTCCGGGATCACTACCGGTGCGGGGACACTTGGCAATGACTCCACATATGACTGACAGCTCAAAGGAGACAAGGATGATACCACTCCGGGATCACTACCGGTGCGGGGACACTTGTCAATGACTCCTTATATGGCCGACAGCTGAAAGGAGAGAAGGATGATACCACTCCGGGATCACTACCGGTGCGGGGACACTTGGCAATGACTCCACATATGGCCGACATCTCAAAGGAGAGAAGGATGATACCACTCCGGGATCACTAACGGTGCGGGGACACTTGGCAATGACCCCACATATGGCCGACATCTCGAAGGAGAGAAGGATGATACCACTCCGTGGTCACTACCGGTGCGGGGACACTTGGCAATGACTCCACATATGACCGACAGTTCAAAGGAGAGAAGGATGATACCACTCCTGGATCACTACCAGTGCGGGGACACTTGGCAATGACTCCACATATGGCCGACATCTCAAAGGAGAGAAGGATGATACCACTCCGGGATCACTACTGGTGCGGGGACACTTGGCAATGACTCCAAATATGGCCGACAGCTCAAAGGAGAGAAGGATGATACCACTCCGGGATCACTACCGGTGCGGGGACACTTGGCAATGACTCCACATATGGCCGACAGCTCAAAGAAGACAAGGATGATACCACTCCGTTGTCACTACCGGTGCGGGGATACTTAGCAATGGCTCCACATATGGCCGACATCTCAAAGGAGACAAGGATGATACCACTCCGGGATCACTACCGGTGCGGGGACACTTGGCAATGACTCCACAAATGGCCGACAGCTCAAGGAGAGAAGGATGATACCACTCCGGGATCACTACCGGTGCGGGGACACTTGGCAATGACTCCACATATGGCCGACAGCTCAAAGGAGAGAAGGATGATACCACTCCGGGATCACTACCGGTGCGGGGACACTTGGCAATGACTCCACATATGGCCGACATATCAAAGGAGACAAGGGTGATACAACTCCGGGATCACTACCAGTGCGGGGACACTTAGCAATGACTCCACATATGGCCGACAGCTCAAAGGAGACAAGGATGATACCACTCCGGGATCACTACCGGTGCGGGGACACTTAGCAATGACTACCCATATGGCCGACAGCCCAAAGGAGAGAGGGATGATACCACTCGGGGATCACTACCGGTGCGGGGACACTTGGCAATGACTCCACATATGGCCGACATCCCAAAGGAGAGATGGATGATACAACTCCGGGATCACTACCGGTGCGGGGACACTTGGCAATGACTCCACATATGGCCGACAGCTCAAAAGAGACAAGGATGATACCACTCCGGGTTCACTACCGGTGCTGGGACACTTGGCAATGACTCCACATATGGCCGACAGCTCAAAGGAGAGAGGGATGATACCACTCCGGGATCACTACCGGTGCGGGGACACTTAGCAATGACTCCACATATGGCCGACATCTCAGAGGAGAGAAGGATGATACAACTCCGGGATCACTACCGGTGCGGGGACACTTGGCAATGACTCCACATATGGCCGACAGCTCAAAGGAGAGAAGGATGATACCACTCCGGGATCACTACCAGTGCGGGGACAGTAATGACTCCACCTATGGCCGACAGCTCAATGGAGAGAGGGATGATACAACTCCGGGATCACTACCGGTGCGGGGACACTTGGCAATGACCCCACATATGGCCGACAACTCAAAGGAGAGAGGGATGATACAACTCCGGGATCACTACCAGTGCGGGGACTCTTAGCAATGACTCCACATATGGCCGGCAGCTCAAAGGAGAGAGGGATGATACAACTCCGGGATCACTACTGGTGCGGGGTCACTTGGCATTGACTCCACCTATCGCCGACATCTCAAAGGAGAGAGGGATGATACAACTCCGTGATCACTACCAGTGCGGGGACACTTAGCAATGACTCCACATATGGCCGACATCTCAAAGGAGAGGAGGATGATACCACTCCGGGATCACTACCGGTGCGGGGACACTTGGCAATGACTCCACATATGGCCGACAGCTCAAAGGAGAGAAGGATGATACAACACCGGGATCACTACCGGTAGGGGACACTTGGCAATGACTCCACATATGGCCGACACCTCAAAGGAGAGAGGGATGATACCACTCCCGGATCACTACCGGTGCGGGACACCTAGCAATGACTCCACATATGGCCGACAGCTCAAAGGAGAGAGGGATGATACCACTCCGGGATCACTACCGGTGCGGGGACACTTAGCAATGACTCCACATATGGCCGACAGCTCAAAGGAGAGAGGGATGATACCACTCCGGGATCACTACCGGTGGGGGACACTTAGCAATGACTCCACATATGGCCGACATCTCAAAGGAGAGAGGGATGATACCACTCCGGGATCACTACCGGTGGGGGACACTTAGCAATGACTCCACATATGGCCGACAGCTCAAAGGAAAGAAGGATGATACAACTCCGGGATCACTACCAGTGCGGGGTCACTTGGCAATGACTCCACATATGGCCGACAGCTCAAAGCAGAGAAGGATGATACAACTCCGGGATCACTACCGGTGCGGGGACACTTGGCAATGACTCCACATATGGCCCACAGCTCAAAGGAGAGAAGGATGATACAATTCCGGGATCACTACCGGTACGGGGACACTTGGCAATGACTCCACATATGGCCGACAGCTCAAAGCAGAGAAGGATGATACAACTCCGGGATCACTACCGGTGCGGGGACACTTGGCAATGACTCCATATATGGCCCACAGCTCAAAGGAGAGAAGGATGATACAATTCCGGGATCACTACCGGTGCGGGGACACTTGGCAATGACCCCACATATGGCCGACATCTCAATGGAGAGAAGGATGATACCACTCCGGGATCACTACTGGTGCTGGAACACTTGGCAATGACTCCACATATGGCCGACAGCTCAAAGGAGTGAAGGATGATACAACTCCGGGATCACTACCGGTGCGGGGACACTTGGCAATGACTCCACATATGGCCGACAGCTCAAAGGAGTGAGGGATGATACCACTCCGGGATCACTACCGGTGCGGGGACACTTAGCAATAACTTCACATATGGCCGACAGCTCAAAGGAGAGAGGGATGATACCACTCCGGGATCACTACCGGTGCGGGCACACTTAGCAATGGCTCCACATATGGCCGACAGCTCAAAGGAGAGAGGGATGATACCACTCCGGGATCACTACCGGTGCGGGGACACTTAGCAATGACTCCACATATGGCCGGCAGCTCAAAGGAGAGAGGGATGATACCACTCCGGGATCACTACCGGTGCGGGGACACTTGGCAATGACTCCACATATGGCCGACAGCTCAAAGGAGACAAGGATGATACCAATCCGGGATCACTACCGGTGCGGGGACACTTAGCAATGACTCCACATATGGCCGGCAGCTCAAAGGAGAGAGGGATGATACCACTCCGGGATCACTACCTGTGCGGGGACACTTGGCAATGACTCCACATATGGCCGACAGCTCAAAGGAGAGAAGGATGATACAACTCCGGGATCACTACCGGTGCGGGGACACTTGGCAATGACTCCACATATGGCCGACAGCTCAAAGGAGACAAGGGTGATACCACTCCGGGATCACTACCGGTGCGGGGACACTTGTCAATGACTCCACATATGGCCGACAACTCAAAGGAGAGAAGGATGATACCACTCCGGGATCACTACCGGTGCGGGGACACTTCGCAATGACTCCACATATGGCCGACAGCTCAAAGAAGACAAGGATGATACCACACCGTTGTCACCACCGGTGCGGGGACACTTTGCAATGACTCCACATATGGCCGACAGCTCAAAGAAGAGAAGGATGATACCACTCCGGGATCACTACCGGTGCGGGGACACTTAGCAATGACTCCACATATGGCCGACAGATCAAAGGAGAGAAGGATGATACCACTCCGGGATCACTACCGGTGCGGGGACACTTGGCAATGACTCCACATATGGCCGACAGCTCAAAGGAGAGAAGGATGATACAACTCCGGGATCACTACCGGTGCGGGGACACTTGGCAATGACTCCACATATGGCCGACAGCTCAAAGGAGACAAGGATGATACCACTCCGGGATCACTACCGCTGCGGGGACACTTAGCAATGACTCCACATATGGCCTACATCTCAGAGGAGAGAAGGATGATACAACTCCGGGATCACTACCGGTGCGGGGACACTTTGCAATGACTCCACATATGGCCGACAGCCCAAAGGAGAGAAGGATGATACCACTCCGGGATCACTACCAGTGCGGGGACAGTAATGACTCGACCTATGGCCGACAGCTCAAAGGAGAGAGGGATGATAAAATTCCGGGATCACTACCGGTGCGGGGACACTTGGCAATGACTCCACATATGGCCGACAACTCAAAGGAGAGAGGGATGATACAACTCCGGGATCACTACCAGTGCGGGGACACTTAGCAATGACTCCACATATGGCCGACATCTCGAAGGAGAGAAGGATGATACCACTCCGTGATCACTACTGGTGCTGGAACACTTGGCAATGACTCCACATATGGCCGACAGCTCAAAGGAGTGAAGGATGATACAACTCCGGGATCACTACCGGTGCGGGGACACTTGGCAATGACCCCACATATGGCCGACATCTCAAAGGAGAGAAGGATGATACCACTCCGGGATCACTACTGGTGCTGGAACACTTGGCAATGACTCCACATATGGCCGACAGCTCAAAGGAGTGAAGGATGATACAACTCCGGGATCACTACCGGTGCGGGGACACTTGGCAATGACTCCACATATGGCCGACAGCTCAAAGGAGTGAGGGATGATACCACTCCGGGATCACTACCGGTGCGGGGACACTTAGCAATAACTTCACATATGGCCGACAGCTCAAAGGAGAGAGGGATGATACCACTCCGGGATCACTACCGGTGCGGGCACACTTAGCAATGGCTCCACATATGGCCGACAGCTCAAAGGAGAGAGGGATGATACCACTCCGGGATCACTACCGGTGCGGGGACACATAGCAATGACTCCACATATGGCCGGCAGCTCAAAGGAGAGAGGGATGATACCACTCCGGGATCACTACCGGTGCGGGGACACTTGGCAATGACTCCACATATGGCCGACAGCTCAAAGGAGACAAGGATGATACCAATCCGGGATCACTACCGGTGCGGGGACACTTGGCAATGACTCCACATGTGGCCTACAGCTCAAAGGAGAGAGGGATGATACCACTCCGGGATCACTACCGGTGCGGGGACACTTGTCAATGACTCCACATATGGCCGACAACTCAAAGGAGAGAAGGATGATACCACTCCGGGATCACTACCGGTGCGGGGACACTTCGCAATGACTCCACATAAGGCCGACAGCTCAAAGAAGACAAGGATGATACCACACCGTTGTCACCACCGGTGCGGGGACACTTTGCAATGACTCCACATATGGCCGACAGCTCAAAGAAGAGAAGGATGATACCACTCCGGGATCACTACCGGTGCGGGGACACTTAGCAATGACTCCACATATGGCCGACAGATCAAAGGAGAGAAGGATGATACCACTCCGGGATCACTACCGGTGCGGGGACACTTGGCAATGACTCCACATATGGCCGACAGCTCAAAGGAGAGAAGGATGATACAACTCCGGGATCACTACCGGTGCGGGGACACTTGGCAATGACTCCACATATGGCCGACAGCTCAAAGGAGACAAGGATGATACCACTCCGGGATCACTACCGCTGCGGGGACACTTAGCAATGACTCCACATATGGCCTACATCTCAGAGGAGAGAAGGATGATACAACTCCGGGATCACTACCGGTGCGGGGACACTTTGCAATGACTCCACATATGGCCGACAGCCCATAGGAGAGAAGGATGATACCACTCCGGGATCACTACCAGTGCGGGGACAGTAATGACTCGACCTATGGCCGACAGCTCAAAGGAGAGAGGGATGATAAAATTCCGGGATCACTACCGGTGCGGGGACACTTGGCAATGACTCCACATATGGCCGACAACTCACAGGAGAGAGGGATGATACAACTCCGGGATCACTACCAGTGCGGGGACACTTAGCAATGACTCCACATATGGCCGACATCTCGAAGGAGAGAAGGATGATACCACTCCGTGATCACTACTGGTGCGGGGACACTTGGCAATGACTCCACATATAGCCGAGAGCTCAAAGGAGAGAAGGATGATACCACTCCGTGATCATTACCGGTGCGGGGACACTTGGCAATGACTCCACATATGGCCGACAGCTCAAAGGAGACAAGGATGATACCACTCCGGGATCACTACCGGTGCGGGGACACTTGGCAATGCCTCCACATATGGCCGACATCTAAAAGAAAAGAAGGATGATACCTCTCCGGGATCACTACCGGTGCGGGGACACTTGGCAATGACCCCACATATGGCCGACATCTCAAAGGAGAGAAGGATGATACCACTCCGTGATCACTACTGGTGCGGGGACACTTAGCAATGACTCCTCATATGGCCGACAGCTCAAAGGAGAGAAGGATGATACCACTCCGGGATCACTACTGGTGCGGGGACACTTAGCAATGACTCCACATATGGCCGACAGCTCAAAGGAGAGAAGTATGATACCACTCCGGGATCACTACCGGTGCGGGGACACTTGGCAATGACTCCACATATGACTGACAGCTCATAGGAGACAAGGATGATACCACTCCGGGATCACTACCGGTGCGGGGACACTTGTCAATGACTCCTTATATGGCCGACAGCTGAAAGGAGAGAAGGATGATACCACTCCGGGATCACTACCGGTGCGGGGACACTTGGCAATGACTCCACATATGGCCGACATCTCAAAGGAGAGAAGGATGATACCACTCCGGGATCACTAACGGTGCGGGGACACTTGGCAATGACCCCACATATGGCCGACATCTCGAAGGAGAGAAGGATGATACCACTCCGTGGTCACTACCGGTGCGGGGACACTTGGCAATGACTCCACATATGGCCGACAGTTCAAAGGAGAGAAGGATGATACCACTCCTGGATCACTACCAGTGCGGGGACACTTGGCAATGACTCCACATATGGCCGACATCTCAAAGGAGAGAAGGATGATACCACTCCGGGATCACTACAGGTGCGGGGACACTTGGCAATGACTCCAAATATGGCCGACAGCTCAAAGGAGAGAAGGATGATACCACTCCGGGATCACTACCGGTGCGGGGACACTTGGCAATGACTCCACATATGGCCGACAGCTCAAATAAGACAAGGATGATACCACTCCGTTGTCACTACCGGTGCGGGGATACTTAGCAATGGCTCCACATATGGCCGACATCTCAAAGGAGACAAGGATGATACCACTCCGGGATCACTACCGGTGCGGGGACACTTGGCAATGACTCCACAAATGGCCGACAGCTCAAGGAGAGAAGGATGATACCACTCCGGGATCACTACCGGTGCGGGGACACTTGGCAATGACTCCACATATGGCCGACAGCTCAAAGGAGAGAAGGATGATACCACTCCGGGATCACTACCGGTGCGGGGACACTTGGCAATGACTCCACATATGGCCGACATATCAAAGGAGACAAGGGTGATACAACTCCGGGATCACTACCAGTGCGGGGACACTTAGCAATGACTCCACATATGGCCGACAGCTCAAAGGAGACAAGGATGATACCACTCCGGGATCACTACCGGTGCGGGGACACTTAGCAATGACTACCCATATGGCCGACAGCCCAAAGGAGAGAGGGATGATACCACTCGGGGATCACTACCGGTGCGGGGACACTTGGCAATGACTCCACATATGGCCGACATCCCAAAGGAGAGAAGGATGATACAACTCCGGGATCACTACCGGTGCGGGGACACTTGGCAATGACTCCACATATGGCCGACAGCTCAAAAGAGACAAGGATGATACCACTCCGGGTTCACTACCGGTGCTGGGACACTTGGCAATGACTCCACATATGGCCGACAGCTCAAAGGAGAGAGGGATGATACCACTCCGGGATCACTACCGGTGCGGGGACACTTAGCAATGACTCCACATATGGCCGACATCTCAGAGGAGAGAAGGATGATACAACTCCGGGATCACTACCGGTGCGGGGACACTTGGCAATGACTCCACATATGGCCGACAGCTCAAAGGAGAGAAGGATGATACCACTCCGGGATCACTACCAGTGCGGGGACAGTAATGACTCCACCTATGGCCGACAGCTCAAAGGAGAGAGGGATGATACAACTCCGGGATCACTACCGGTGCGGGGACACTTGGCAATGACCCCACATATGGCCGACAACTCAAAGGAGAGAGGGATGATACAACTCCGGGATCACTACCAGTGCGGGGACTCTTAGCAATGACTCCACATATGGCCGACAGCTCAAAGGAGAGAGGGATGATACAACTCCGGGATCACTACTGGTGCGGGGTCACTTGGCATTGACTCCACCTATCGCCGACATCTCAAAGGAGAGAGGGATGATACAACTCCGTGATCACTACCAGTGCGGGGACACTTAGCAATGACTCCACATATGGCCGACATCTCAAAGGAGAGGAGGATGATACCACTCCGGGATCACTACCGGTGCGGGGACACTTGGCAATGACTCCACATGTGGCCGACAGCTCAAAGGAGAGAAGGATGATACAACACCGGGATCACTACCGGTAGGGGACACTTGGCAATGACTCCACATATGGCCGACACCTCAAAGGAGAGAGGGATGATACCACTCCCGGATCACTACCGGTGCGGGGACACCTAGCAATGACTCCACATATGGCCGACAGCTCAAAGGAGAGAGGGATGATACCACTCCGGGATCACTACCGGTGCGGGGACACTTAGCAATGACTCCACATATGGCCGACAGCTCAAAGGAGAGAGGGATGATACCACTCCGGGATCACTACCGGTGGGGGACACTTAGCAATGACTCCACATATGGCCGACATCTCAAAGGAGAGAGGAATGATACCACTCCGGGATCACTACCGGTGGGGGACACTTAGCAATGACTCCACATATGGCCGACAGCTCAAAGGAAAGAAGGATGATACAACTCCGGGATCACTACCAGTGCGGGGTCACTTGGCAATGACTCCACATATGGCCGACAGCTCAAAGCAGAGAAGGATGATACAACTCCGGGATCACTACCGGTGCGGGGACACTTGGCAATGACTCCACATATGGCCCACAGCTCAAAGGAGAGAAGGATGATACAATTCCGGGATCACTACCGGTACGGGGACATTTGGCAATGACTCCACATATGGCCGACAGCTCAAAGCAGAGAAGGATGATACAACTCCGGGATCACTACCGGTGCGGGGACACTTGGCAATGACTCCACATATGGCCCACAGCTCAAAGGAGAGAAGGATGATACAATTCCGGGATCACTACCGGTGCGGGGACACTTGGCAATGACCCCACATATGGCCGACATCTCAAAGGAGAGAAGGATGATACCACTCCGGGATCACTACTGGTGCTGGAACACTTGGCAATGACTCCACATATGGCCGACAGCTCAAAGGAGTGAAGGATGATACAACTCCGGGATCACTACCGGTGCGGGGACACTTGGCAATGACTCCACATATGGCCGACAGCTCAAAGGAGTGAGGGATGATACCACTCCGGGATCACTACCGGTGCGGGGACACTTAGCAATAACTTCACATATGGCCGACAGCTCAAAGGAGAGAGGGATGATACCACTCCGGGATCACTACCGGTGCGGGCACACTTAGCAATGGCTCCACATATGGCCGACAGCTCAAAGGAGAGAGGGATGATACCACTCCGGGATCACTACCGGTGCGGGGACACTTAGCAATGACTCCACATATGGCCGACATCTCAGAGGAGAGAAGGATGATACAACTCCGGGATCACTACCGGTGCGGGGACACTTGGCAATGACTCCACATATGGCCGACAGCTCAAAGGAGAGAAGGATGATACCACTCCGGGATCACTACCAGTGCGGGGACAGTAATGACTCCACCTATGGCCGACAGCTCAATGGAGAGAGGGATGATACAACTCCGGGATCACTACCGGTGCGGGGACACTTGGCAATGACCCCACATATGGCCGACAACTCAAAGGAGAGAGGGATGATACAACTCCGGGATCACTACCAGTGCGGGGACTCTTAGCAATGACTCCACATATGGCCGGCAGCTCAAAGGAGAGAGGGATGATACAACTCCGGGATCACTACTGGTGCGGGGTCACTTGGCATTGACTCCACCTATCGCCGACATCTCAAAGGAGAGAGGGATGATACAACTCCGTGATCACTACCAGTGCGGGGACACTTAGCAATGACTCCACATATGGCCGACATCTCAAAGGAGAGGAGGATGATACCACTCCGGGATCACTACCGGTGCGGGGACACTTGGCAATGACTCCACATATGGCCGACAGCTCAAAGGAGAGAAGGATGATACAACACCGGGATCACTACCGGTAGGGGACACTTGGCAATGACTCCACATATGGCCGACACCTCAAAGGAGAGAGGGATGATACCACTCCCGGATCACTACCGGTGCGGGGACACCTAGCAATGACTCCACATATGGCCGACAGCTCAAAGGAGAGAGGGATGATACCACTCCGGGATCACTACCGGTGCGGGGACACTTAGCAATGACTCCACATATGGCCGACAGCTCAAAGGAGAGAGGGATGATACCACTCCGGGATCACTACCGGTGGGGGACACTTAGCAATGACTCCACATATGGCCGACATCTCAAAGGAGAGAGGGATGATACCACTCCGGGATCACTACCGGTGGGGGACACTTAGCAATGACTCCACATATGGCCGACAGCTCAAAGGAAAGAAGGATGATACAACTCCGGGATCACTACCAGTGCGGGGTCACTTGGCAATGACTCCACATATGGCCGACAGCTCAAAGCAGAGAAGGATGATACAACTCCGGGATCACTACCGGTGCGGGGACACTTGGCAATGACTCCACATATGGCCCACAGCTCAAAGGAGAGAAGGATGATACAATTCCGGGATCACTACCGGTACGGGGACACTTGGCAATGACTCCACATATGGCCGACAGCTCAAAGCAGAGAAGGATGATACAACTCCGGGATCACTACCGGTGCGGGGACACTTGGCAATGACTCCATATATGGCCCACAGCTCAAAGGAGAGAAGGATGATACAATTCCGGGATCACTACCGGTGCGGGGACACTTGGCAATGACCCCACATATGGCCGACATCTCAATGGAGAGAAGGATGATACCACTCCGGGATCACTACTGGTGCTGGAACACTTGGCAATGACTCCACATATGGCCGACAGCTCAAAGGAGTGAAGGATGATACAACTCCGGGATCACTACCGGTGCGGGGACACTTGGCAATGACTCCACATATGGCCGACAGCTCAAAGGAGTGAGGGATGATACCACTCCGGGATCACTACCGGTGCGGGGACACTTAGCAATAACTTCACATATGGCCGACAGCTCAAAGGAGAGAGGGATGATACCACTCCGGGATCACTACCGGTGCGGGCACACTTAGCAATGGCTCCACATATGGCCGACAGCTCAAAGGAGAGAGGGATGATACCACTCCGGGATCACTACCGGTGCGGGGACACTTAGCAATGACTCCACATATGGCCGGCAGCTCAAAGGAGAGAGGGATGATACCACTCCGGGATCACTACCGGTGCGGGGACACTTGGCAATGACTCCACATATGGCCGACAGCTCAAAGGAGACAAGGATGATACCAATCCGGGATCACTACCGGTGCGGGGACACTTAGCAATGACTCCACATATGGCCGGCAGCTCAAAGGAGAGAGGGATGATACCACTCCGGGATCACTACCTGTGCGGGGACACTTGGCAATGACTCCACATATGGCCGACAGCTCAAAGGAGAGAAGGATGATACAACTCCGGGATCACTACCGGTGCGGGGACACTTGGCAATGACTCCACATATGGCCGACAGCTCAAAGGAGACAAGGGTGATACCACTCCGGGATCACTACCGGTGCGGGGACACTTGTCAATGACTCCACATATGGCCGACAGCTCAAAGGAGAGAAGGATGATACCACTCCGGGATCACTACCGGTGCGGGGACACTTCGCAATGACTCCACATATGGCCGACAGCTCAAAGAAGACAAGGATGATACCACACCGTTGTCACCACCGGTGCGGGGACACTTTGCAATGACTCCACATATGGCCGACAGCTCAAAGAAGAGAAGGATGATACCACTCCGGGATCACTACCGGTGCGGGGACACTTAGCAATGACTCCACATATGGCCGACAGATCAAAGGAGAGAAGGATGATACCACTCCGGGATCACTACCGGTGCGGGGACACTTGGCAATGACTCCACATATGGCCGACAGCTCAAAGGAGAGAAGGATGATACAACTCCGAGATCACTACCGGTGCGGGGACACTTGGCAATGACTCCACATATGGCCGACAGCTCAAAGGAGACAAGGATGATACCACTCCGGGATCACTACCGCTGCGGGGACACTTAGCAATGACTCCACATATGGCCTACATCTCAGAGGAGAGAAGGATGATACAACTCCGGGATCACTACCGGTGCGGGGACACTTTGCAATGACTCCACATATGGCCGACAGCCCAAAGGAGAGAAGGATGATACCACTCCGGGATCACTACCAGTGCGGGGACAGTAATGACTCGACCTATGGCCGACAGCTCAAAGGAGAGAGGGATGATAAAATTCCGGGATCACTACCGGTGCGGGGACACTTGGCAATGACTCCACATATGGCCGACAACTCAAAGGAGAGAGGGATGATACAACTCCGGGATCACTACCAGTGCGGGGACACTTAGCAATGACTCCACATATGGCCGACATCTCGAAGGAGAGAAGGATGATACCACTCCGTGATCACTACTGGTGCTGGAACACTTGGCAATGACTCCACATATGGCCGACAGCTCAAAGGAGTGAAGGATGATACAACTCCGGGATCACTACCGGTGCGGGGACACTTGGCAATGACCCCACATATGGCCGACATCTCAAAGGAGAGAAGGATGATACCACTCCGGGATCACTACTGGTGCTGGAACACTTGGCAATGACTCCACATATGGCCGACAGCTCAAAGGAGTGAAGGATGATACAACTCCGGGATCACTACCGGTGCGGGGACACTTGGCAATGACTCCACATATGGCCGACAGCTCAAAGGAGTGAGGGATGATACCACTCCGGGATCACTACCGGTGCGGGGACACTTAGCAATAACTTCACATATGGCCGACAGCTCAAAGGAGAGAGGGATGATACCACTCCGGGATCACTACCGGTGCGGGCACACTTAGCAATGGCTCCACATATGGCCGACAGCTCAAAGGAGAGAGGGATGATACCACTCCGGGATCACTACCGGTGCGGGGACACATAGCAATGACTCCACATATGGCCGGCAGCTCAAAGGAGAGAGGGATGATACCACTCCGGGATCACTACCGGTGCGGGGACACTTGGCAATGACTCCACATATGGCCGACAGCTCAAAGGAGACAAGGATGATACCAATCCGGGATCACTACCGGTGCGGGGACACTTGGCAATGACTCCACATGTGGCCTACAGCTCAAAGGAGAGAGGGATGATACCACTCCGGGATCACTACCGGTGCGGGGACACTTGTCAATGACTCCACATATGGCCGACAACTCAAAGGAGAGAAGGATGATACCACTCCGGGATCACTACCGGTGCGGGGACACTTCGCAATGACTCCACATAAGGCCGACAGCTCAAAGAAGACAAGGATGATACCACACCGTTGTCACCACCGGTGCGGGGACACTTTGCAATGACTCCACATATGGCCGACAGCTCAAAGAAGAGAAGGATGATACCACTCCGGGATCACTACCGGTGCGGGGACACTTAGCAATGACTCCACATATGGCCGACAGATCAAAGGAGAGAAGGATGATACCACTCCGGGATCACTACCGGTGCGGGGACACTTGGCAATGACTCCACATATGGCCGACAGCTCAAAGGAGAGAAGGATGATACAACTCCGGGATCACTACCGGTGCGGGGACACTTGGCAATGACTCCACATATGGCCGACAGCTCAAAGGAGACAAGGATGATACCACTCCGGGATCACTACCGCTGCGGGGACACTTAGCAATGACTCCACATATGGCCTACATCTCAGAGGAGAGAAGGATGATACAACTCCGGGATCACTACCGGTGCGGGGACACTTTGCAATGACTCCACATATGGCCGACAGCCCATAGGAGAGAAGGATGATACCACTCCGGGATCACTACCAGTGCGGGGACAGTAATGACTCGACCTATGGCCGACAGCTCAAAGGAGAGAGGGATGATAAAATTCCGGGATCACTACCGGTGCGGGGACACTTGGCAATGACTCCACATATGGCCGACAACTCAAAGGAGAGAGGGATGATACAACTCCGGGATCACTACCAGTGCGGGGACACTTAGCAATGACTCCACATATGGCCGACATCTCGAAGGAGAGAAGGATGATACCACTCCGTGATCACTACTGGTGCGGGGACACTTGGCAATGACTCCACATATAGCCGAGAGCTCAAAGGAGAGAAGGATGATACCACTCCGTGATCATTACCGGTGCGGGGACACTTGGCAATGACTCCACATATGGCCGACAGCTCAAAGGAGACAAGGATGATACCACTCCGGGATCACTACCGGTGCGGGGACACTTGGCAATGCCTCCACATATGGCCGACATCTAAAAGAAAAGAAGGATGATACCTCTCCGGGATCACTACCGGTGCGGGGACACTTGGCAATGACCCCACATATGGCCGACATCTCAAAGGAGAGAAGGATGATACCACTCCGTGATCACTACTGGTGCGGGGACACTTAGCAATGACTCCTCATATGGCCGACAGCTCAAAGGAGAGAAGGATGATACCACTCCGGGATCACTACTGGTGCGGGGACACTTAGCAATGACTCCACATATGGCCGACAGCTCAAAGGAGAGAAGTATGATACCACTCCGGGATCACTACCGGTGCGGGGACACTTGGCAATGACTCCACATATGACTGACAGCTCATAGGAGACAAGGATGATACCACTCCGGGATCACTACCGGTGCGGGGACACTTGTCAATGACTCCTTATATGGCCGACAGCTGAAAGGAGAGAAGGATGATACCACTCCGGGATCACTACCGGTGCGGGGACACTTGGCAATGACTCCACATATGGCCGACATCTCAAAGGAGAGAAGGATGATACCACTCCGGGATCACTAACGGTGCGGGGACACTTGGCAATGACCCCACATATGGCCGACATCTCGAAGGAGAGAAGGATGATACCACTCCGTGGTCACTACCGGTGCGGGGACACTTGGCAATGACTCCACATATGGCCGACAGTTCAAAGGAGAGAAGGATGATACCACTCCTGGATCACTACCAGTGCGGGGACACTTGGCAATGACTCCACATATGGCCGACATCTCAAAGGAGAGAAGGATGATACCACTCCGGGATCACTACAGGTGCGGGGACACTTGGCAATGACTCCAAATATGGCCGACAGCTCAAAGGAGAGAAGGATGATACCACTCCGGGATCACTACCGGTGCGGGGACACTTGGCAATGACTCCACATATGGCCGACAGCTCAAATAAGACAAGGATGATACCACTCCGTTGTCACTACCGGTGCGGGGATACTTAGCAATGGCTCCACATATGGCCGACATCTCAAAGGAGACAAGGATGATACCACTCCGGGATCACTACCGGTGCGGGGACACTTGGCAATGACTCCACAAATGGCCGACAGCTCAAGGAGAGAAGGATGATACCACTCCGGGATCACTACCGGTGCGGGGACACTTGGCAATGACTCCACATATGGCCGACAGCTCAAAGGAGAGAAGGATGATACCACTCCGGGATCACTACCGGTGCGGGGACACTTGGCAATGACTCCACATATGGCCGACATATCAAAGGAGACAAGGGTGATACAACTCCGGGATCACTACCAGTGCGGGGACACTTAGCAATGACTCCACATATGGCCGACAGCTCAAAGGAGACAAGGATGATACCACTCCGGGATCACTACCGGTGCGGGGACACTTAGCAATGACTACCCATATGGCCGACAGCCCAAAGGAGAGAGGGATGATACCACTCGGGGATCACTACCGGTGCGGGGACACTTGGCAATGACTCCACATATGGCCGACATCCCAAAGGAGAGAAGGATGATACAACTCCGGGATCACTACCGGTGCGGGGACACTTGGCAATGACTCCACATATGGCCGACAGCTCAAAAGAGACAAGGATGATACCACTCCGGGTTCACTACCGGTGCTGGGACACTTGGCAATGACTCCACATATGGCCGACAGCTCAAAGGAGAGAGGGATGATACCACTCCGGGATCACTACCGGTGCGGGGACACTTAGCAATGACTCCACATATGGCCGACATCTCAGAGGAGAGAAGGATGATACAACTCCGGGATCACTACCGGTGCGGGGACACTTGGCAATGACTCCACATATGGCCGACAGCTCAAAGGAGAGAAGGATGATACCACTCCGGGATCACTACCAGTGCGGGGACAGTAATGACTCCACCTATGGCCGACAGCTCAAAGGAGAGAGGGATGATACAACTCCGGGATCACTACCGGTGCGGGGACACTTGGCAATGACCCCACATATGGCCGACAACTCAAAGGAGAGAGGGATGATACAACTCCGGGATCACTACCAGTGCGGGGACTCTTAGCAATGACTCCACATATGGCCGACAGCTCAAAGGAGAGAGGGATGATACAACTCCGGGATCACTACTGGTGCGGGGTCACTTGGCATTGACTCCACCTATCGCCGACATCTCAAAGGAGAGAGGGATGATACAACTCCGTGATCACTACCAGTGCGGGGACACTTAGCAATGACTCCACATATGGCCGACATCTCAAAGGAGAGGAGGATGATACCACTCCGGGATCACTACCGGTGCGGGGACACTTGGCAATGACTCCACATGTGGCCGACAGCTCAAAGGAGAGAAGGATGATACAACACCGGGATCACTACCGGTAGGGGACACTTGGCAATGACTCCACATATGGCCGACACCTCAAAGGAGAGAGGGATGATACCACTCCCGGATCACTACCGGTGCGGGGACACCTAGCAATGACTCCACATATGGCCGACAGCTCAAAGGAGAGAGGGATGATACCACTCCGGGATCACTACCGGTGCGGGGACACTTAGCAATGACTCCACATATGGCCGACAGCTCAAAGGAGAGAGGGATGATACCACTCCGGGATCACTACCGGTGGGGGACACTTAGCAATGACTCCACATATGGCCGACATCTCAAAGGAGAGAGGAATGATACCACTCCGGGATCACTACCGGTGGGGGACACTTAGCAATGACTCCACATATGGCCGACAGCTCAAAGGAAAGAAGGATGATACAACTCCGGGATCACTACCAGTGCGGGGTCACTTGGCAATGACTCCACATATGGCCGACAGCTCAAAGCAGAGAAGGATGATACAACTCCGGGATCACTACCGGTGCGGGGACACTTGGCAATGACTCCACATATGGCCCACAGCTCAAAGGAGAGAAGGATGATACAATTCCGGGATCACTACCGGTACGGGGACATTTGGCAATGACTCCACATATGGCCGACAGCTCAAAGCAGAGAAGGATGATACAACTCCGGGATCACTACCGGTGCGGGGACACTTGGCAATGACTCCACATATGGCCCACAGCTCAAAGGAGAGAAGGATGATACAATTCCGGGATCACTACCGGTGCGGGGACACTTGGCAATGACCCCACATATGGCCGACATCTCAAAGGAGAGAAGGATGATACCACTCCGGGATCACTACTGGTGCTGGAACACTTGGCAATGACTCCACATATGGCCGACAGCTCAAAGGAGTGAAGGATGATACAACTCCGGGATCACTACCGGTGCGGGGACACTTGGCAATGACTCCACATATGGCCGACAGCTCAAAGGAGTGAGGGATGATACCACTCCGGGATCACTACCGGTGCGGGGACACTTAGCAATAACTTCACATATGGCCGACAGCTCAAAGGAGAGAGGGATGATACCACTCCGGGATCACTACCGGTGCGGGCACACTTAGCTATGGCTCCACATATGGCCGACAGCTCAAAGGAGAGAGGAATGATACCACTCCGGGATCACTACCGGTGCGGGGACACTTAGCAATGACTCCACATATGGCCGGCAGCTCAAAGGAGAGAGGGATGATACCACTCCGGGATCACTACCGGTGCGGGGACACTTGGCAATGACTCCACATATGGCCGACAGCTCAAAGGAGACAAGGATGATACCAATCCGGGATCACTACCGGTGCGGGGACACTTAGCAATGACTCCACATATGGCCGGCAGCTCAAAGGAGAGAGGGATGATACCACTCCGGGATCACTACCTGTGCGGGGACACTTGGCAATGACTCCACATATGGCCGACAGCTCAAAGGAGAGAAGGATGATACAACTCCGGGATCACTACCGGTGCGGGGACACTTGGCAATGACTCCACATATGGCCGACAGCTCAAAGGAGACAAGGGTGATACCACTCCGGGATCACTACCGGTGCGGGGACACTTGTCAATGACTCCACATATGGCCGACAACTCAAAGGAGAGAAGGATGATACCACTCCGGGATCACTACCGGTGCGGGGACACTTCGCAATGACTCCACATATGGCCGACAGCTCAAAGAAGACAAGGATGATACCACACCGTTGTCACCACCGGTGCGGGGACACTTTGCAATGACTCCACATATGGCCGACAGCTCAAAGAAGAGAAGGATGATACCACTCCGGGATCACTACCGGTGCGGGGACACTTAGCAATGACTCCACATATGGCCGAAAGATCAAAGGAGAGAAGGATGATACCACTCCGGGATCACTACCGGTGCGGGGACACTTGGCAATGACTCCACATATGGCCGACAGCTCAAAGGAGAGAAGGATGATACAACTCCGGGATCACTACCGGTGCGGGGACACTTGGCAATGACTCCACATATGGCCGACAGCTCAAAGGAGACAAGGATGATACCACTCCGGGATCACTACCGCTGCGGGGACACTTAGCAATGACTCCACATATGGCCTACATCTCAGAGGAGAGAAGGATGATACAACTCCGGGATCACTACCGGTGCGGGGACACTTTGCAATGACTCCACATATGGCCGAAAGCCCAAAGGAGAGAAGGATGATACCACTCCGGGATCACTACCAGTGCGGGGACAGTAATGACTCGACCTATGGCCGACAGCTCAAAGGAGAGAGGGATGATAAAATTCCGGGATCACTACCGGTGCGGGGACACTTGGCAATGACTCCACATATGGCCGACAACTCAAAGGAGAGAGGGATGATACAACTCCGGGATCACTACCAGTGCGGGGACACTTAGCAATGACTCCACATATGGCCGACATCTCGAAGGAGAGAAGGATGATACCACTCCGTGATCACTACTGGTGCGGGGACACTTGGCAATGACTCCACATATAGCCGAGAGCTCAAAGGAGAGAAGGATGATACCACTCCGTGATCATTACCGGTGCGGGGACACTTGGCAATGACTCCACATATGGCCGACAGCTCAAAGGAGACAAGGATGATACCACTCCGGGATCACTACCGGTGCGGGGACACTTGGCAATGACTCCACATATGGCCGACATCTAAAAGAAAAGAAGGATGATACCTCTCCGGGATCACTACCGGTGCGGGGACACTTGGCAATGACCCCACATATGGCCGACATCTCAAAGGAGAGAAGGATGATACCACTCCGTGATCACTACTGGTGCGGGGACACTTAGCAATGACTCCTCATATGGCCGACAGCTCAAAGGAGAGAAGGATGATACCACTCCGGGATCACTACTGGTGCGGGGACACTTAGCAATGACTCCACATATGGCCGACAGCTCAAAGGAGAGAAGTATGATACCACTCCGGGATCACTACCGGTGCGGGGACACTTGGCAATGACTCCACATATGACTGACAGCTCAAAGGAGACAAGGATGATACCACTCCGGGATTACTACCGGTGCGGGGACACTTGTCAATGACTCCTTATATGGCCGACAGCTGAAAGGAGAGAAGGATGATACCACTCCGGGATCACTACCGGTGCGGGGACACCTGGCAATGACTCCACATATGGCAGACATCTCAAAGGAGAGAAGGATGATACCACTCCGGGATCACTAACGGTGCGGGGACACTTGGCAATGACCCCACATATGGCCGACATCTCGAAGGAAAGAAGGATGATACCACTCCGTGGTCACTACCGGTGCGGGGACACTTGGCAATGACTCCACATATGGCCGACAGCTCAAAGGAGAGAAGGATGATACCACTCCTGGATCACTACCAGTGCGGGGACACTTGGCAATGACTCCACATATGGCCGACTTCTCAAGGGAGAGAAGGATGATACCACTCCGGGATCACTACTGGTGCGGGGACACTTGGCAATGACTCCAAATATGGCCGACAGCTCAAAGGAGAGAAGGATGATACCACTCCGGGATCACTACCGGTGCGGGGACACTTGGCAATGACTCCACATATGGCCGGCAGCTCAAAGAAGACAAGGATGATACCACTCCGTTGTCACTACCGGTGCGGGGATACTTAGCAATGGCTCCACATATGGCCGACATCTCAAAGGAGACAAGGATGATACCACTCCGGGATCACTACCGGTGCGGGGACACTTGGCAATGACTCCACAAATGGCCGACAGCTCAAGGAGAGAAGGATGATACCACTCCGGAATCACTACCGGTGCGGGGACACTTGGCAATGACTCCATATATGGCCGACAGCTCAAAGGAGAGAAGGATGATACCACTCCGGGATCACTACCGGTGCGGGGACACTTGGCAATGACTCCACATATGGCCGACATATCAAAGGAGACAAGGGTGATACAACTCCGGGATCACTACCAGTGCGGGGACACTTAGCAATGACTCCACATATGGCCGACAGCTCAAAGGAGACAAGGATGATACCACTCCGGGTTCACTACCGGTGCGGGGACACTTAGCAATGACTCCCCATATGGCCGACAGCTCAAAGGAGAGAGGGATGATACCACTCGGGGATCACTACCGGTGAGGGGACACTTGGCAATGACTCCACATATGGCCGACATCCCAAAGGAGAGAAGGATGATACAACTCCGGGATCACTACCGGTGCGGGGACACTTGGCAATGACTCCACATATGGCCGACAGCTCAAAGGAGAGAAGGATGATACCACTCCGGGATCACTACCAGTGCGGGGACAGTAATGACTCCACCTATGGCCGACAGCTCAAAGGAGAGAGGGATGATACAACTCCGGGATCACTACCAGTGCGGGGACACTTGGCAATGACTCCACATATGGCCGACAACTCAAAGGAGAGAGGAATGATACAACTCCGGGATCACTACCAGTGCGGGGACACTTAGCAATGACTCCACATATGGCCGACAGTTCAAAGGAGAGAGGGATGATACAACTCCGGGATCACTACTGGTGCGGGGTCACTTGGCAATGACTCCACATATCGCCGACATCTCAAAGGAGAGAGGGATGATACAACTCCGTGATCACTACCAGTGCGGGGACACTTAGCAATGACTCCACATATGGCCGACATCTCAAAGGAGAGGAGGATGATACCACTCCGGGATCACTACCGGTGCGGGGACACTTGGCAATGACTCCACATATGGCCGACAGCTCAAAGGAGAGAAGGATGATACAACTCCGGGATCACTACCGGTGCGGGGACACTTGGCAATGACTCCACATATGGCCGACAGCTCAAAGGAGACAAGGATGATACCACTCCGGGATCACTACCGGTGCGGGGACACGTGACAATGACTCCACATATGGCCGACAGCTCAAAGGAGAGAAGGATGACACCACTCCGGGATCACTACCGGTGCGGGGACACTTAGCAATGACTCCACATATGGCCTACATCTCAGAGGAGAGAAGGATGATACAACTCCGGGATCACTACCGGTGCGGGGACACTTGGCAATGACTCCACATATGGCCGACAGCTCAAAGGAGAGAAGGATGATACCACTCCGGGATCACTACCAGTGCGGGGACAGTAATGACTCCACCTATGGCCGACAGCTCAAAGGAGAGAGGGATGATAAAATTCCGGGATCACTACCGGTGCGGGGACACTTGGCAATGACTCCACATATGGCCGACAACTCAAAGGAGAGAGGGATGATACAACTCCGGGATCACTACCAGTGCGGGGACACTTAGCAATGACTCCACATATGGCCGACAGCTCAAAGGAGAGAGGAATGATACAACTCCGGGATCACTACTGGTGCGGGGTCACTTGGCAATGACTCCACATATCGCCGACATCTCAAAGGAGAGAGGGATGATACAACTCCGTGATCACTACCAGTGCGGGGACACTTAGCAATGACTCCACATATGGCCGACATCTCAAAGGAGAGGAGGATGATACCACTCCGGGATCACTACCGGTGCGGGGACACTTGGCAATGACTCCACATATAGCCGAGAGCTCAAAGGAGAGAAGGATGATACCACTCCGTGATCATTACCGGTGCGGGGACACTTGGCAATGACTCCACATATGGCCGACAGCTCAAAGGAGACAAGGATGATACCACTCCGGGATCACTACCGGTGCGGGGACACTTGGCAATGACTCCACATATGGCCGACATCTAAAAGAAAAGAAGGATTATACCACTCCGGGATCACTACTGGTGCGGGGACACTTAGCAATGACTCCACATATGGCCGACAGCTCATAGGAGAGAAGGATGATACCACTCCGGGATCACTACCGGTGCGGGGACACTTGGCAATGACTCCACATATGGCCGACAGCTCAAAGGAGACAAGGATGATACCACTCCGGGATCACTACCGGTGCGGGGACACTTGTCAATGACTCCTTATATGGCCGACAGCTCAAAGGAGAGAAGGATGATACCACTCCGGGATCACTACCGGTGCGGGGACACTTGGCAATGACTCCACATATGGCCGACATCTCAAAGGAGAGAAGGATGATACCACTCCGGGATCACTAACGGTGCGGGGACACTTGGCAATGACCCCACATATGGCCGACATCTCAAAGGAGAGAAGGATGATACCACTCCGTGGTCACTACCGGTGCGGGGACACTTGGCAATGACTCCAGATATGGCCGACATCTCAAAGGAGAGAAGGATGATACCACTCCGGGATCACTACTGGTGCGGGGACACTTGGTAATGACTCCAAATATGGCCGACAGCTCAAAGGAGAGAAGTATGATACCACTCCGGGATCACTACCGGTGCGGGGACACTTGGCAATGACTCCACATATGGCCGACAGCTCAAAGAAGACAAGGATGATACCACTCCGTTGTCACTACCGGTGCGGGAACACTTAGCAATGACTCCACATATGGCCGACATCTCAAAGGAGACAAGGATGATACCACTCCGGGATCACTACCGGTGCGGGGACACTTGGCAATGACTCCACATATGGCCGACAGCTCAAGGAGAGAAGGATGATACCACTCCGGGATCACTACCTGTGCGGGGACACTTGGCAATGACTCCACATATGGCCGACATATCAAAGGAGACAAGGGTGCTACAACTCCGGGATCACTACCAGTGCGGGGACACTTAGCAATGACTCCACATATGGCCGACAGCTCAAAGGAGACAAGGATGATACCACTCCGGGATCACTACCGGTGCGGGGACACTTCGCAATGACTCCCCATATGGCCGACATCTCAAAGGAGAGAGGGATGATACCACTCGGGGATCACTACCGGTGCGGGGACACTTGGCAATGACTCCACATATGGCCGACATCCCAAAGGAGAGAAGGATGATACAACTCCGGGATCACTACCGGTGCGGGGACACTTGGCAATGACTCCACATATGGCCGACAGTTCAAAAGAGACAAGGATGATACCACTCCGGGTTCACTACCGGTGCGGGGACACTTGGCAATGACTCCACATATGGCCGACAGCTCAAAGGAGAGAGGGATGATACCACTCCGGGATCACTACCGGTGCGGGGACACTTAGCAATGACTCCACATATGTCCGACATCTCAGAGGAGAGAAGGATGATACAACTCCGGGATCACGACCGGTGCGGGGACACTTGGCAATGACTCCACATATGGCCGACAGCTCAAAGGAGAGAAGGATGATACCACTCCGGGATCACTACCAGTGCGGGGACAGTAATGACTCCACCTATGGCCGACAGCTCAAAGGAGAGAGGGATGATACAACTCCGGGATCACTACCGGTGCGGGGACACTTGGCAATGACTCCACATATAGCCGACAACTCAAAGGAGAGAGGGATGATACAACTCCGGGATCACTACCAGTGCGGGGACACTTAGCAATGACTCCACATATGGCCGACAGCTCAAAGGAGAGCGGGATGATACAACTCCGGGATCACTAATGGTGCGGGGTCACTTGGCAATGACTCCACATATCGCCGACATCTCAAAGGAGAGAGGGATGATACAACTCCGTGATCACTACCAGTGCGGGGACACTTAGCAATGACTCCACATATGGCCGACATCTCAAAGGAGAGGAGGATGATACCACTCCGGGATCTTTACCGGTGCGGGGACACTTGGCAATGACTCCACATATGGCCGACAGCTTAAAGGAGAGAAGGATGATACAACTCCGGGATCACTACCGGTGCGGGGACACTTAGCAATGATTCCACATATGGCCGACAGCTCAAAGGAGAGAGGGATGATACAACTCCGGGATCACTACTGGTGCGGGGTCACTTGGCAATGACTCCACATATCGCCGAAATCTCAAAGGAGAGGAGGATGATACCACTCCGGGATCACTACCGGTGCGGGGACACTTGGCAATGACTCCACATATAGCCGAGAGCTCAAAGGAGAGAAGGATGATACCACTCCGTGATCATTACCGGTGCGGGGACACTTGGCAATGACTCCACATATGGCCGACAGCTCAAAGGAGACAAGGATGATACCACTCCGGGATCACTACCGGTGCGGGGACACTTGGCAATGACTCCACATATGGCCGACATCTAAAAGAAAAGAAGGATGATACCTCTCCGGGATCACTACCGGTGCGGGGACACTTGGCAATGACCCCACATATGGCCGACATCTCAAAGGAGAGAAGGATGATACAACTCCGTGATCACTACCAGTGCGGGGACACTTAGCAATGACTCCTCATATGGCCGACAGCTCAAAGGAGAGCGGGATGATACAACTCCGGGATCACTACTGGTGCGGGGTCACTTGGCAATGACTCCACATATCGCCGACATCTCAAAGGAGAGAGGGATGATACAACTCCGTGATCACTACCAGTGCGGGGACACTTAGCAATGACTCCACATATGGCCGACATCTCAAAGGAAAGGAGGATGATACCACTCCGGGATCACTACCGGTGCGGGGACACTTGGCAATGACTCCACATATGGCCGACAGCTCAAAGGAGAGAAGGATGATACAACTCCGGGATCACTACCGGTGCGGGGACACTTGGCAATGACTCCACATATGGCCGACAGCTCAAAGGAGAGAGGGATGATACCACTCCGGGATCACTACCGGTGCGGGGACACTTAGCAATGACTCCACATAAGGCCGACAGCTCAAAGGAGAGAAGGATGGTACCACTCCGAGGTCACTACCGGTGCTGGGTCACTTGGCAATGACTCCACATATGGCCGACAGCTCAAAGGAGAGAGGGATGATACCACTGCGTGGTCACTACCGGTGCGGGGACACTTGGCAATGACTCCACATATGGACGACAGCTCAAAGGAGAGAGGGATGATACCACTCCGTGGTCACTACCGGTGCGGGGACACTTGGCAATGACTCCACATTTGGCCGACATCTCAAAGAAGACAAGGATGATACAACTCCGGGATCACTACCGGTGCGGGGACACTTGGCAATGACTCCACATATGGCCCACAGCTCAAAGGAGAGAAGGATGATACAACTCCGGGATCACTACCGGTGCGGGGACACTTGGCAATGACTCCACATATGGCCGACAGCTCAAAGGAGACAAGGATGATACCACTCCGGGATCACTACCGGTGCGGGGACACTTGGCAATGACTCCACATATGGCCGGCATCTCAAAAGAGAGAAGGATGATACCACTCCGGTATCACTACTGGTGCGGGAACACTTGGCGATGACTCCACATATGGCCGACAGCTCAAAGGAGAGAAGGATGATACAACTCCGGGATCACTACCGGTGCGGGGACACTTGGCAATGACTCCACATATGGCCGACAGCTCAAAGGAGTGAGGGATGATACCACTCCGGGATCACAACCGGTGCGGGGACACTTAGCAATGACTCCACATATGGCCGACAGCTCAAAGGAGAGAGGGATGATACCACTCCGGGATCACTACCGGTGCGGGGACACTTAGCAATGACTCTACATATGGCCGACAGCTCAAAGGAGAGAGGGATGATACCACTCCGGGATCACTACCGGTGCGGGGACACTTGGCAATGACTCCACATATGGCCGACAGCTCAAAGGAGAGAAGGATGATACCACTCCGTGGTCACTACCGGTGCTGGGTCACTTGGCAATGACACCACATATGGCCGACAGCTCAAAGGAGAGAGGGATGATACTACTGCGTGGTCACTACCGGTGCGGGGACACTTGGCAATGACTCCACATATGGACGACAGCTCAAAGGAGAGAGGGACGATACCACTCCGTGGTCACTACCGCTGCGGGGACACTTGGCAATGACTCCACATTTGGCCGACATCTCAAAGAAGACAAGGATGATACCACTCCGGGATCACTACCGGTGCGGGGACACTTAGCAATGACTCCACATATGGCCGACAGCTCGAAGGAGAGAGGGATGATACCACTGCGGGATCACTACCGGTGCGGTGACACTTAGCAATGACTCTACATATGGCCGACAGCTCAAAGGAGAGAGGGATGATACCACTCCGGGATCACTACCGGTGCGGGGACACTTAGCAATGACTCCACATATGTCCGACATCTCAAAGGAGAGAAGGATGATACCACTCTGGGTTCACTACCGGTGCGGGTACACTTGGCAATGACTCCACATATGGCCGACAGCTCAAAGGAAAGAAGGATGATACAACTCCGGGATCACTACCAGTGCGGGGTCACTTGGCAATGACTCCACATATGGCCGACAGCTCAAAGCAGAGAAGGATGATACCACTCCGGGTTCACTACCGGTGCGGGGACACTTGGCAATGACTCCACATAAGGCCGACAGCTCAAAGGAAAGAAGGATGATACAACTCCGGGATCACTACCAGTGCGGGGTCACTTGGCAATGACTCCACATATGGCCGACAGCTCAAAGCAGAGAAGGATGATACAACTCCGGGATCACTACCGGTGCGGGGACACTTGGCAATGACTCCACATATGGCCCACAGCTCAAAGGAGAGAAGGATGATACAACTCCGGGATCACTACCGGTGCGGGGACACTTGGCAATGACTCCACATATGGCCGACAGCTCAGAGGAGTGAGGGATGATACCACTCCGGGATCACTACCGGTGCGGGACACTTAGCAATGACTCCACATATGGCCGACAGCTCAAAGGAGAGAGGGATGATACCACTCCGGGATCACTACCGGTGCGGGGACACTTAGCAATGACTCTACATATGGCCGACAGCTCAAAGGAGAGAGGGATGATACCACTCCGGGATCACTACCGGTGCGGGGACACTTAGCAATGACTCCACATATGTCCGACATCTCAAAGGAGAGAAGGATGATACCACTCCGGGTTCACTACCGGTGCGGGGACACTTGGCAATGACTCCACATAAGGCCGACAGCTCAAAGGAAAGAAGGATGATACAACTCCGGGATCACTACCAGTGCGGGGTCACTTGGCAATGACTCCACATATGGCCGACAGCTCAATGCAGAGAAGGATGATACAACTCCGGGATCACTACCGGTGCGGGGACACTTGGCAATGACTCCACATATGGCCCACAGCTCAAAGGAGAGAAGGATGATACAACTCCGGGATCACTACCGGTGCGGGGACACTTGGCAATGACTCCACATATGGCCGACTGCTCAAAGAAGACAAGGATGATACCACTCCGGGATCACTACTGGTGCGGGAACACTTGGCAATGACTCCACATATGGCCGACAGCTCAAAGGAGAGAAGGATGATACAACTCCGGGATCACTACCGGTGCGGGGACACTTGGCAATGACTCCACATATGGCCGACAGCTCAAAGGAGAGAGGGATGATACCACTCCGGGATCACTACCGGTGCGGGGACACTTAGCAATGACTCCACATATGGCCGACAGCTCAATGCAGAGAAGGATGATACAACTCCGGGATCACTACCGGTGCGGGGACACTTGGCAATGACTCCACATATGGCCCACAGCTCAAAGGAGAGAAGGATGATACAACTCCGGGATCACTACCGGTGCGGGGACACTTGGCAATGATTCCACATATGGCCGACAGCTCAAAGGAGACAAGGATGATATCAATCCGGGATCACTACCGGTGCGGGGACACTTGGCAATGACTCCTCATGTGGCCGACAGCTCAAAGGAGAGAGGGATGATACCACTCCGGGATCACTACCGGTGCGGGGACACTTGGCAATGACTCCACATATGGCCGACAGCTCAAAGGAGAGAAGGATGATACAACTCCGGGATCACTACCGGTGCGGGGACACTTGGCAATGACTCCACATATGGCCGACAGCTCAAAGGAGACAAGGGTGATACCACTCCGGGATCACTACCGGTGCGGGGACACTTGTCAATGACTCCACATATGGCCGACAACTCAAAGGAGAGAAGGATGATTCCACTCCGGGATCACTACCGGTGCGGGGACACTTCGCAATGACTCCACATATGGCCGACAGCTCAAAGAAGACAAGGATGATACCACACCGTTGTCACCACCGGTGCGGGGACACTTTGCAATGACTCCACATATGGCCGACAGCTCAAAGAAGAGAAGGATGATACCACTCCGGGATCACTACCGGTGCGGGGACACTTAGCAATGACTCCACATATGGCCGACAGATCAAAGGAGAGAAGGATGATACCACTCCGGGATCACTACCGGTGCGGGGACACTTGGCAATGACTCCACATATGGCCGACAGCTCAAAGGAGAGAAGGATGATACAACTCCGGGATCACTACCGGTGCGGGGACACTTGGCAATGACTCCACATATGGCCGACAGCTCAAAGGAGACAAGGATGATACCACTCCGGGATCACTACCGGTGCGGGGACACTTAGCAATGACTCCACATATGGCCTACATCTCAGAGGAGAGAAGGATGATACAACTCCGGGATCACTACCGGTGCGGGATCACTTTGCAATGACTACACATATGGCCGACAGCTCAAAGGAGAGAAGGATGATACCACTCCGGGATCACTACCAGTGCGGGGACAGTAATGACTCGACCTATGGCCAACAGCTCAAAGGAGAGAGGGATGATAAAATTCCGGGATCACTACCGGTGCGGGGACACTTGGCAATGACTCCACATATGGCCGACAACTCAAAGGAGAGAGGGATGATACAACTCCGGGATCACTATCAGTGCGGGGACACTTAGCAATGACTCCACATATGGCCGACACCTCAAAGGAGACAAGGATGATACCACTCCGGGATCACTACCGGTGCGGGGACACTTGGCAATGACTCCACTTATGGCCGACATCTAAAAGGAAAGAAGGATGATACCACTCCGGGATCACTACCGGTGCGGGGACACTTGGCAATGACCCCACATATGGCCGACATCTCAAAGGAGAGAAGGATGATACCACTCCGTGATCACTACTGGTGCGGGGACACTTAGCAATGACTCCTCATATGGCCGACAGCTCAAAGGAGAGAAGGATGATACCACTCCGGGTCACTACTGGTGCGGGGACACTTAGCAATGACTCCACATATGGCCGACAGCTCAAAGGAGAGAAGGATGATACCACTCCGGGATCACTACCGGTGCGGGGACACTTGGCAATGACTCCACATATGGCTGACAGCTCAAAGGAGACAAGGATGATACCACTCCGGGATCACTACCGGTGCGGGGACACTTGTCAATGACTCCTTATATGGCCGACCGCTCAAAGGAGAGAAGGATGATACCACTCCGGGATCACTACCGGTGCGGGGACACTTGGCAATGACTCCACATATGGCCGACATCTCAAAGGAGAGAAGGATGATACCACTCCGGGATCACTAACGGTGCGGGGACACTTGGCAATGAACCCACATATGGCCGACATCTCAAAGGAGAGAAGGATGATACCACTCCGTGGTCACTACCGGTGCGGGGACACTTGGCAATGACTCCACATATGGCCGACAGCTCAAAGGAGAGAAGGATGATACCACTCCTGGATCACTACCGGTGCGGGGACACTTGGCAATGACTCCAAATATGGCCGACAGCTCAAAGGAGAGAAGGATGATACCACTCCGGGATCACTACCGGTGCGGGGACACTTGGCAATGACTCCACATATGGCCGACAGCTCAAAGAAGACAAGGATGATACCACTCCGTTGTCACTACCGGTGCGGGGATACTTAGCAATGACTCCACATATGGCCGACATCTCAAAGGAGACAAGGATGATACCACTCCGGGATCACTACCGGTGCGGGGACACTTGGCAATGACTCCACATATGGCCGACAGCTCAAGGAGAGAAGGATGATACCACTCCGGGATCACTACCGGTGCGGGGACACTTGGCAATGACTCCACATATGGCCGACAGCTCAAAGGAGAGAAGGATGATACCACTCCGGGATCACTACCGGTGCGGGGACACTTGGCAATGACTCCACATATGGCCGACATATCAAAGGAGACAAGGGTGATACAACTCCGGGATCAATACCAGTGCGGGGACACTTAGCAATGACTCCACATATGGCCGACAGCTCAAAGGAGACAAGGATGATACCACTCCGGGATCACTACCGGTGCGGGGACACTTAGCAATGACTCCCCATATGGCCGACAGCTCAAAGGAAAGAGGGATGATACCACTCGGGGATCACTACCGGTGCGGGGACACTTGGCAATGACTCCACATATGGCCGACATCCCAAAGGAGAGAAGGATGATACAACTCCGGGATCACTACCGGTGTGGGGACACTTGGCAATGACTCCACATATGGCCGACAGCTCAAAGGAGAGAAGGATGATACCACTCCGGGATCACTACCAGTGCGGGGACAGTAATGACTCCACCTATGGCCGACAGCTCAAAGGAGAGGGGGATTATACAACTCCGGGATCACTACCAGTGCGGGGACACTTGGCAATGACTCCACATATGGCCGACAACTCAAAGGAGAGAGGGATGATTCAACTCCGGGATCACTACCAGTGCGGGGACACTTAGCAATGACTCCACATATGGCCGACAGTTCAAAGGAGAGAGGGATGATACAACTCCGGGATCACTAATGGTGCGGGGTCACTTGGCAATGACTCCACATATCGCCGACATCTCAAAGGAGAGAGGGATGTTACAACTCCGTGATCACTACCAGTGCGGGGACACTTAGCAATGACTCCACATATGGCCGACAGCTCAAAGGAGAGAAGGATGATACAACTCCGGGATCACTACCGGTGCGGGGACACTTGGCAATGACTCCACATATGGCCGACAGCTCAAAGGAGACAAGGATGATACCACTCCGGGATCACTACCGGTGCGGTGACACTTGACAATGACTCCACATATGGCCGACAGCTCAAAGGAGAGAAGGATGACTCCACTCCGGGATCACTACCGGTGCGGGGACACTTAGCAATGACTCCACATATGGCCTACATCTCAGAGGAGAGAAGGATGATACAACTCCGGGATCACTACCGGTGCGGGGACACTTGGCAATGACTCCACATATGGCCGACAGCTCAAAGGAGAGAAGGATGATACCACTCCGGGATCACTACCAGTGCGGGGACAGTAATGACTCCACCTATGGCCGACAGCTCAAAGGAGAGAGGGATGATAAAATTCCGGGATCACTACCGGTGCGGGGACACTTGGCAATGACTCCACATATGGCCGACAACTCAAAGGAGAGAGGGATGATACAACTCCGGGATCACTACTGGTGCGGGGTCACTTGGCAATGACTCCACATATCGCCGACATCTCAAAGGAGAGAGGGATGATACAACTCCGTGATCACTACCAGTGCGGGGACACTTAGCAATGACTCCACATATGGCCGACATCTCAAAGGAGAGGAGGATGATACCACTCCGGGATCACTACCGGTGCGGGGACACTTGGCAATGACTCCACATATAGCCGAGAGCTCAAAGGAGAGAAGGATGATACCACTCCGGGATCATTACCGGTGCGGGGACACTTGGCAATGACTCCACATATGGCCGACAGCTCAAAGGAGACAAGGATGTTACCACTCCGGGATCACTACCGGTGCTGGGTCACTTGGCAATGACTCCACATATGGCCGACAGCTCAAAGGAGAGAGGGATGATACCACTGCGTGGTCACAACCGGTGCGGGGACACTTGGCAATGACTCCACATATGGACGACAGCTCAAAGGAGAGAGGGATGATACCACTCCGTGGTCACTACCGGTGCGGGGACACTTGGCAATGACTCCACATTTGGCCGACATCTCAAAGAAGACAAGGATGATACAACTCCGGGATCACTACCGGTGCGGGGACACTTGGCAATGACTCCACATATGGCCCACAGCTCAAAGGAGAGAAGGATGATACAACTCCGGGATCACTACCGGTGCGGGGACACTTGGCAATGACTCCACATATGGCCGACAGCTCAAAGGAGACAAGGATGATACCACTCCGGGATCACTACCGGTGCGGGGACACTTGGCAATGACTCCACATATGGCCGGCATCTCAAAGGAGAGAAGGATGATACCACTCCGGTATCACTACTGGTGCGGGAACACTTGGCGATGACTCCACATATGGCCGACAGCTCAAAGGAGAGAAGGATGATACAACTCCGGGATCACTACCGGTGCGGGGACACTTGGCAATGACTCCACATATGGCCGACAGCTCAAAGGAGTGAGGGATGATACCACTCCGGGATCACAACCGGTGCGGGGACACTTAGCAATGACTCCACATATGGCCGACAGCTCAAAGGAGAGAGGGATGATACCACTCTGGGATCACTACCGGTGCGGGGACACTTAGCAATGACTCTACATATGGCCGACAGCTCAAAGGAGAGAGGGATGATACCACTCCGGGATCACTACCGGTGCGGGGACACTTGGCAATGACTCCACATATGGCCGACATCTAAAAGAAAAGAAGGATGATACCACTCCGGGATCACTACTGGTGCGGGGACACTTAGCAATGACTCCACATATGGCCGACAGCTCATAGGAGAGAAGGATGATACCACTCCGGGATCACTACCGGTGCGGGGACACTTGGCAATGACTCCACATATGGCCGACAGCTCAAAGGAGACAAGGATGATACCACTCCGGGATCACTACCGGTGCGGGGACACTTGTCAATGACTCCTTATATGGCCGACAGCTCAAAGGAGAGAAGGATGATACCACTCCGGGATCACTACCGGTGCGGGGACACTTGGCAATGACTCCACATATGGCCGACATCTCAAAGGAGAGAAGGATGATACCACTCCGGGATCACTAACGGTGCGGGGACACTTGGCAATGACCCCACATATGGCCGACATCTCAAAGGAGAGAAGGATGATACCACTCCGTGGTCACTACCGGTGCGGGGACACTTGGCAATGACTCCAGATATGGCCGACATCTCAAAGGAGAGAAGGATGATACCACTCCGGGATCACTACTGGTGCGGGGACACTTGGTAATGACTCCAAATATTGCCGACAGCTCAAAGGAGAGAAGTATGATACCACTCCGGGATCACTACCGGTGCGGGGACACTTGGCAATGACTCCACATATGGCCGACAGCTCAAAGAAGACAAGGATGATACCACTCCGTTGTCACTACCGGTGCGGGAACACTTAGCAATGACTCCACATATGGCCGACATCTCAAAGGAGACAAGGATGATACCACTCCGGGATCACTACCGGTGCGGGGACACTTGGCAATGACTCCACATATGGACGACAGCTCAAGGAGAGAAGGATGATACCACTCCGGGATCACTACCTGTGCGGGGACACTTGGCAATGACTCCACATATGGCCGACATATCAAAGGAGACAAGGGTGCTACAACTCCGGGATCACTACCAGTGCGGGGACACTTAGCAATGACTCCACATATGGCCGACAGCTCAAAGGAGACAAGGATGATACCACTCCGGGATCACTACCGGTGCGGGGACACTTCGCAATGACTCCCCATATGGCCGACATCTCAAAGGAGAGAGGGATGATACCACTCGGGGATCACTACCGGTGCGGGGACACTTGGCAATGACTCCACATATGGCCGACATCCCAAAGGAGAGAAGGATGATACAACTCCGGGATCACTACCGGTGCGGGGACACTTGGCAATGACTCCACATATGGCCGACAGTTCAAAAGAGACAAGGATGATACCACTCCGGGTTCACTACCGGTGCGGGGACACTTGGCAATGACTCCACATATGGCCGACAGCTCAAAGGAGAGAGGGATGATACCACTCCGGGATCACTACCGGTGCGGGGACACTTAGCAATGACTCCACATATGTCCGACATCTCAGAGGAGAGAAGGATGATACAACTCCGGGATCACGACCGGTGCGGGGACACTTGGCAATGACTCCACATATGGCCGACAGCTCAAAGGAGAGAAGGATGATACCACTCCGGGATCACTACCAGTGCGGGGACAGTAATGACTCCACCTATGGCCGACAGCTCAAAGGAGAGAGGGATGATACAACTCCGGGATCACTACCGGTGCGGGGACACTTGGCAATGACTCCACATATAGCCGACAACTCAAAGGAGAGAGGGATGATACAACTCCGGGATCACTACCAGTGCGGGGACACTTAGCAATGACTCCACATATGGCCGACAGCTCAAAGGAGAGCGGGATGATACAACTCCGGGATCACTAATGGTGCGGGGTCACTTGGCAATGACTCCACATATCGCCGACATCTCAAAGGAGAGAGGGATGATACAACTCCGTGATCACTACCAGTGCGGGGACACTTAGCAATGACTCCACATATGGCCGACATCTCAAAGGAGAGGAGGATGATACCACTCCGGGATCACTACCGGTGCGGGGACACTTGGCAATGACTCCACATATGGCCGACAGCTTAAAGGAGAGAAGGATGATACAACTCCGGGATCACTACCGGTGCGGGGACACTTAGCAATGATTCCACATATGGCCGACAGCTCAAAGGAGAGAGGGATGATACAACTCCGCGATCACTACTGGTGCGGGGTCACTTGGCAATGACTCCACATATCGCCGAAATCTCAAAGGAGAGGAGGATGATACCACTCCGGGATCACTACCGGTGCGGGGACACTTGGCAATGACTCCACATATAGCCGAGAGCTCAAAGGAGAGAAGGATGATACCACTCCGTGATCATTACCGGTGCGGGGACACTTGGCAATGACTCCACATATGGCCGACAGCTCAAAGGAGACAAGGATGATACCACTCCGGGATCACTACCGGTGCGGGGACACTTGGCAATGACTCCACATATGGCCGACATCTAAAAGAAAAGAAGGATGATACCTCTCCGGGATCACTACCGGTGCGGGGACACTTGGCAATGACCCCACATATGGCCGACATCTCAAAGGAGAGAAGGATGATACAACTCCGTGATCACTACCAGTGCGGGGACACTTAGCAATGACTCCTCATATGGCCGACAGCTCAAAGGAGAGCGGGATGATATAACTCCGGGATCACTACTGGTGCGGGGTCACTTGGCAATGACTCCACATATCGCCGACATCTCAAAGGAGAGAGGGATGATACAACTCCGTGATCACTACCAGTGCGGGGACACTTAGCAATGACTCCACATATGGCCGACATCTCAAAGGAAAGGAGGATGATACCACTCCGGGATCACTACCGGTGCGGGGACACTTGGCAATGACTCCACATATGGCCGACAGCTCAAAGGAGAGAAGGATGATACAACTCCGGGATCACTACCGGTGCGGGGACACTTGGCAATGACTCCACATATGGCCGACAGCTCAAAGGAGAGAGGGATGATACCACTCCGGGATCACTACCGGTGCGGGGACACTTAGCAATGACTCCACATAAGGCCGACAGCTCAAAGGAGAGAAGGATGGTACCACTCCGAGGTCACTACCGGTGCTGGGTCACTTGGCAATGACTCCACATATGGCCGACAGCTCAAAGGAGAGAGGGATGATACCACTGCGTGGTCACTACCGGTGCGGGGACACTTGGCAATGACTCCACATATGGACGACAGCTCAAAGGAGAGAGGGATGATACCACTCCGTGGTCACTTCCGGTGCGGGGACACTTGGCAATGACTCCACATTTGGCCGACATCTCAAAGAAGACAAGGATGATACAACTCCGGGATCACTACCGGTGCGGGGACACTTGGCAATGACTCCACATATGGCCCACAGCTCAAAGGAGAGAAGGATGATACAACTCCGGGATCACTACCGGTGCGGGGACACTTGGCAATGACTCCACATATGGCCGACAGCTCAAAGGAGACAAGGATGATACCACTCCGGGATCACTACCGGTGCGGGGACACTTGGCAATGACTCCACATATGGCCGGCATCTCAAAAGAGAGAAGGATGATACCACTCCGGTATCACTACTGGTGCGGGAACACTTGGCGATGACTCCACATATGGCCGACAGCTCAAAGGAGAGAAGGATGATACAACTCCGGGATCACTACCGGTGCGGGGACACTTGGCAATGACTCCACATATGGCCGACAGCTCAAAGGAGTGAGGGATGATACCACTCCGGGATCACAACCGGTGCGGGGACACTTAGCAATGACTCCACATATGGCCGACAGCTCAAAGGAGAGAGGGATGATACCACTCCGGGATCACTACCGGTGCGGGGACACTTAGCAATGACTCTACATATGGCCGACAGCTCAAAGGAGAGAGGGATGATACCACTCCGGGATCACTACCGGTGCGGGGACACTTGGCAATGACTCCACATATGGCCGACAGCTCAAAGGAGAGAAGGATGATACCACTCCGTGGTCACTACCGGTGCTGGGTCACTTGGCAATGACACCACATATGGCCGACAGCTCAAAGGAGAGAGGGATGATACTACTGCGTGGTCACTACCGGTGCGGGGACACTTGGCAATGACTCCACATATGGACGACAGCTCAAAGGAGAGAGGGACGATACCACTCCGTGGTCACTACCGCTGCGGGGACACTTGGCAATGACTCCACATTTGGCCGACATCTCAAAGAAGACAAGGATGATACCACTCCGGGATCACTACCGGTGCGGGGACACTTAGCAATGACTCCACATATGGCCGACAGCTCGAAGGAGAGAGGGATGATACCACTGCGGGATCACTACCGGTGCGGTGACACTTAGCAATGACTCTACATATGGCCGACAGCTCAAAGGAGAGAGGGATGATACCACTCCGGGATCACTACCGGTGCGGGGACACTTAGCAATGACTCCACATATGTCCGACATCTCAAAGGAGAGAAGGATGATACCACTCTGGGTTCACTACCGGTGCGGGTACACTTGGCAATGACTCCACATATGGCCGACAGCTCAAAGGAAAGAAGGATGATACAACTCCGGGATCACTACCAGTGCGGGGTCACTTGGCAATGACTCCACATATGGCCGACAGCTCAAAGCAGAGAAGGATGATACCACTCCGGGTTCACTACCGGTGCGGGGACACTTGGCAATGACTCCACATAAGGCCGACAGCTCAAAGGAAAGAAGGATGATACAACTCCGGGATCACTACCAGTGCGGGGTCACTTGGCAATGACTCCACATATGGCCGACAGCTCAAAGCAGAGAAGGATGATACAACTCCGGGATCACTACCGGTGCGGGGACACTTGGCAATGACTCCACATATGGCCCACAGCTCAAAGGAGAGAAGGATGATACAACTCCGGGATCACTACCGGTGCGGGGACACTTGGCAATGACTCCACATATGGCCGACAGCTCAGAGGAGTGAGGGATGATACCACTCCGGGATCACTACCGGTGCGGGACACTTAGCAATGACTCCACATATGGCCGACAGCTCAAAGGAGAGAGGGATGATACCACTCCGGGATCACTACCGGTGCGGGGACACTTAGCAATGACTCTACATATGGCCGACAGCTCAAAGGAGAGAGGGATGATACCACTCCGGGATCACTACCGGTGCGGGGACACTTAGCAATGACTCCACATATGTCCGACATCTCAAAGGAGAGAAGGATGATACCACTCCGGGTTCACTACCGGTGCGGGGACACTTGGCAATGACTCCACATAAGGCCGACAGCTCAAAGGAAAGAAGGATGATACAACTCCGGGATCACTACCAGTGCGGGGTCACTTGGCAATGACTCCACATATGGCCGACAGCTCAATGCAGAGAAGGATGATACAACTCCGGGATCACTACCGGTGCGGGGACACTTGGCAATGACTCCACATATGGCCCACAGCTCAAAGGAGAGAAGGATGATACAACTCCGGGATCACTACCGGTGCGGGGACACTTGGCAATGACTCCACATATGGCCGACTGCTCAAAGAAGACAAGGATGATACCACTCCGGGATCACTACTGGTGCGGGAACACTTGGCAATGACTCCACATATGGCCGACAGCTCAAAGGAGAGAAGGATGATACAACTCCGGGATCACTACCGGTGCGGGGACACTTGGCAATGACTCCACATATGGCCGACAGCTCAAAGGAGAGAGGGATGATACCACTCCGGGATCACTACCGGTGCGGGGACACTTAGCAATGACTCCACATATGGCCGACAGCTCAATGCAGAGAAGGATGATACAACTCCGGGATCACTACCGGTGCGGGGACACTTGGCAATGACTCCACATATGGCCCACAGCTCAAAGGAGAGAAGGATGATACAACTCCGGGATCACTACCGGTGCGGGGACACTTGGCAATGATTCCACATATGGCCGACAGCTCAAAGGAGACAAGGATGATACCAATCCGGGATCACTACCGGTGCGGGGACACTTGGCAATGACTCCACATGTGGCCGACAGCTCAAAGGAGAGAGGGATGATACCACTCCGGGATCACTACCGGTGCGGGGACACTTGGCAATGACTCCACATATGGCCGACAGCTCAAAGGAGAGAAGGATGATACAACTCCGGGATCACTACCGGTGCGGGGACACTTGGCAATGACTCCACATATGGCCGACAGCTCAAAGGAGACAAGGGTGATACCACTCCGGGATCACTACCGGTGCGGGGACACTTGTCAATGACTCCACATATGGCCGACAACTCAAAGGAGAGAAGGATGATTCCACTCCGGGATCACTACCGGTGCGGGGACACTTCGCAATGACTCCACATATGGCCGACAGCTCAAAGAAGACAAGGATGATACCACACCGTTGTCACCACCGGTGCGGGGACACTTTGCAATGACTCCACATATGGCCGACAGCTCAAAGAAGAGAAGGATGATACCACTCCGGGATCACTACCGGTGCGGGGACACTTAGCAATGACTCCACATATGGCCGACAGATCAAAGGAGAGAAGGATGATACCACTCCGGGATCACTACCGGTGCGGGGACACTTGGCAATGACTCCACATATGGCCGACAGCTCAAAGGAGAGAAGGATGATACAACTCCGGGATCACTACCGGTGCGGGGACACTTGGCAATGACTCCACATATGGCCGACAGCTCAAAGGAGACAAGGATGATACCACTCCGGGATCACTACCGGTGCGGGGACACTTAGCAATGACTCCACATATGGCCTACATCTCAGAGGAGAGAAGGATGATACAACTCCGGGATCACTACCGGTGCGGGATCACTTTGCAATGACTACACATATGGCCGACAGCTCAAAGGAGAGAAGGATGATACCACTCCGGGATCACTACCAGTGCGGGGACAGTAATGACTCGACCTATGGCCAACAGCTCAAAGGAGAGAGGGATGATAAAATTCCGGGATCACTACCGGTGCGGGGACACTTGGCAATGACTCCACATATGGCCGACAACTCAAAGGAGAGAGGGATGATACAACTCCGGGATCACTATCAGTGCGGGGACACTTAGCAATGACTCCACATATGGCCGACAGCTCAAAGGAGACAAGGATGATACCACTCCGGGATCACTACCGGTGCGGGGACACTTGGCAATGACTCCACTTATGGCCGACATCTAAAAGGAAAGAAGGATGATACCACTCCGGGATCACTACCGGTGCGGGGACACTTGGCAATGACCCCACATATGGCCGACATCTCAAAGGAGAGAAGGATGATACCACTCCGTGATCACTACTGGTGCGGGGACACTTAGCAATGACTCCTCATATGGCCGACAGCTCAAAGGAGAGAAGGATGATACCACTCCGGGTCACTACTGGTGCGGGGACACTTAGCAATGACTCCACATATGGCCGACAGCTCAAAGGAGAGAAGGATGATACCACTCCGGGATCACTACCGGTGCGGGGACACTTGGCAATGACTCCACATATGGCTGACAGCTCAAAGGAGACAAGGATGATACAACTCCGGGATCACTACCGGTGCGGGGACACTTGTCAATGACTCCTTATATGGCCGACAGCTCAAAGGAGAGAAGGATGATACCACTCCGGGATCACTACCGGTGCGGGGACACTTGGCAATGACTCCACATATGGCCGACATCTCAAAGGAGAGAAGGATGATACCACTCCGGGATCACTAACGGTGCGGGGACACTTGGCAATGAACCCACATATGGCCGACATCTCAAAGGAGAGAAGGATGATACCACTCCGTGGTCACTACCGGTGCGGGGACACTTGGCAATGACTCCACATATGGCCGACAGCTCAAAGGAGAGAAGGATGATACCACTCCTGGATCACTACCGGTGCGGGGACACTTGGCAATGACTCCAAATATGGCCGACAGCTCAAAGGAGAGAAGGATGATACCACTCCGGGATCACTACCGGTGCGGGGACACTTGGCAATGACTCCACATATGGCCGACAGCTCAAAGAAGACAAGGATGATACCACTCCGTTGTCACTACCGGTGCGGGGATACTTAGCAATGACTCCACATATGGCCGACATCTCAAAGGAGACAAGGATGATACCACTCCGGGATCACTACCGGTGCGGGGACACTTGGCAATGACTCCACATATGGCCGACAGCTCAAGGAGAGAAGGATGATACCACTCCGGGATCACTACCGGTGCGGGGACACTTGGCAATGACTCCACATATGGCCGACAGCTCAAAGGAGAGAAGGATGATACCACTCCGGGATCACTACCGGTGCGGGGACACTTGGCAATGACTCCACATATGGCCGACATATCAAAGGAGACAAGGGTGATACAACTCCGGGATCAATACCAGTGCGGGGACACTTAGCAATGACTCCACATATGGCCGACAGCTCAAAGGAGACAAGGATGATACCACTCCGGGATCACTACCGGTGCGGGGACACTTAGCAATGACTCCCCATATGGCCGACAGCTCAAAGGAAAGAGGGATGATACCACTCGGGGATCACTACCGGTGCGGGGACACTTGGCAATGACTCCACATATGGCCGACATCCCAAAGGAGAGAAGGATGATACAACTCCGGGATCACTACCGGTGTGGGGACACTTGGCAATGACTCCACATATGGCCGACAGCTCAAAGGAGAGAAGGATGATACCACTCCGGGATCACTACCAGTGCGGGGACAGTAATGACTCCACCTATGGCCGACAGCTCAAAGGAGAGGGGGATTATACAACTCCGGGATCACTACCAGTGCGGGGACACTTGGCAATGACTCCACATATGGCCGACAACTCAAAGGAGAGAGGGATGATACAACTCCGGGATCACTACCAGTGCGGGGACACTTAGCAATGACTCCACATATGGCCGACAGTTCAAAGGAGAGAGGGATGATACAACTCCGGGATCACTAATGGTGCGGGGTCACTTGGCAATGACTCCACATATCGCCGACATCTCAAAGGAGAGAGGGATGTTACAACTCCGTGATCACTACCAGTGCGGGGACACTTAGCAATGACTCCACATATGGCCGACAGCTCAAAGGAGAGAAGGATGATACAACTCCGGGATCACTACCGGTGCGGGGACACTTGGCAATGACTCCACATATGGCCGACAGCTCAAAGGAGACAAGGATGATACCACTCCGGGATCACTACCGGTGCGGTGACACTTGACAATGACTCCACATATGGCCGACAGCTCAAAGGAGAGAAGGATGACTCCACTCCGGGATCACTACCGGTGCGGGGACACTTAGCAATGACTCCACATATGGCCTACATCTCAGAGGAGAGAAGGATGATACAACTCCGGGATCACTACCGGTGCGGGGACACTTGGCAATGACTCCACATATGGCCGACAGCTCAAAGGAGAGAAGGATGATACCACTCCGGGATCACTACCAGTGCGGGGACAGTAATGACTCCACCTATGGCCGACAGCTCAAAGGAGAGAGGGATGATAAAATTCCGGGATCACTACCGGTGCGGGGACACTTGGCAATGACTCCACATATGGCCGACAACTCAAAGGAGAGAGGGATGATACAACTCCGGGATCACTACTGGTGCGGGGTCACTTGGCAATGACTCCACATATCGCCGACATCTCAAAGGAGAGAGGGATGATACAACTCCGTGATCACTACCAGTGCGGGGACACTTAGCAATGACTCCACATATGGCCGACATCTCAAAGGAGAGGAGGATGATACCACTCCGGGATCACTACCGGTGCGGGGACACTTGGCAATGACTCCACATATAGCCGAGAGCTCAAAGGAGAGAAGGATGATACCACTCCGGGATCATTACCGGTGCGGGGACACTTGGCAATGACTCCACATATGGCCGACAGCTCAAAGGAGACAAGGATGTTACCACTCCGGGATCACTACCGGTGCTGGGTCACTTGGCAATGACTCCACATATGGCCGACAGCTCAAAGGAGAGAGGGATGATACCACTGCGTGGTCACAACCGGTGCGGGGACACTTGGCAATGACTCCACATATGGACGACAGCTCAAAGGAGAGAGGGATGATACCACTCCGTGGTCACTACCGGTGCGGGGACACTTGGCAATGACTCCACATTTGGCCGACATCTCAAAGAAGACAAGGATGATACAACTCCGGGATCACTACCGGTGCGGGGACACTTGGCAATGACTCCACATATGGCCCACAGCTCAAAGGAGAGAAGGATGATACAACTCCGGGATCACTACCGGTGCGGGGACACTTGGCAATGACTCCACATATGGCCGACAGCTCAAAGGAGACAAGGATGATACCACTCCGGGATCACTACCGGTGCGGGGACACTTGGCAATGACTCCACATATGGCCGGCATCTCAAAGGAGAGAAGGATGATACCACTCCGGTATCACTACTGGTGCGGGAACACTTGGCGATGACTCCACATATGGCCGACAGCTCAAAGGAGAGAAGGATGATACAACTCCGGGATCACTACCGGTGCGGGGACACTTGGCAATGACTCCACATATGGCCGACAGCTCAAAGGAGTGAGGGATGATACCACTCCGGGATCACAACCGGTGCGGGGACACTTAGCAATGACTCCACATATGGCCGACAGCTCAAAGGAGAGAGGGATGATACCACTCCGGGATCACTACCGGTGCGGGGACACTTAGCAATGACTCTACATATGGCCGACAGCTCAAAGGAGAGAGGGATGATACCACTCCGGGATCACTACCGGTGCGGGGACACTTGGCAATGACTCCACATATGGCCGACAGCTCAAAGGAGAGAAGGATGATACCACTCCGTGGTCACTACCGGTGCTGGGTCACTTGGCAATGACACCACATATGGCCGACAGCTCAAAGGAGAGAGGGATGATACTACTGCGTGGTCACTACCGGTGCGGGGACACTTGGCAATGACTCCACATATGGACGACAGCTCAAAGGAGAGAGGGACGATACCACTCCGTGGTCACTACCGGTGCGGGGACACTTGGCAATGACTCCACATTTGGCCGACATCTCAAAGAAGACAAGGATGATACCACTCCGGGATCACTACCGGTGCGGGGACACTTAGCAATGACTCCACATATGGCCGACAGCTCGAAGGAGAGAGGGATGATACCACTGCGGGATCACTACCGGTGCGGTGACACTTAGCAATGACTCTACATATGGCCGACAGCTCAAAGGAGAGAGGGATGATACCACTCCGGGATCACTACCGGTGCGGGGACACTTAGCAATGACTCCACATATGTCCGACATCTCAAAGGAGAGAAGGATGATACCACTCTGGGTCACTACCGGTGCGGGTACACTTGGCAATGACTCCACATATGGCCGACAGCTCAAAGGAAAGAAGGATGATACAACTCCGGGATCACTACCAGTGCGGGGTCACTTGGCAATGACTCCACATATGGCCGACAGCTCAAAGCAGAGAAGGATGATACCACTCCGGGTTCACTACCGGTGCGGGGACACTTGGCAATGACTCCACATAAGGCCGACAGCTCAAATGAAAGAAGGATGATACAACTCCGGGATCACTACCAGTGCGGGGTCACTTGGCAATGACTCCACATATGGCCGACAGCTCAAAGCAGAGAAGGATGATACAACTCCGGGATCACTACCGGTGCGGGGACACTTGGCAATGACTCCACATATGGCCCACAGCTCAAAGGAGAGAAGGATGATACAACTCCGGGATCACTACCGGTGCGGGGACACTTGGCAATGACTCCACATATGGCCGACAGCTCAGAGGAGTGAGGGATGATACCACTCCGGGATCACTACCGGTGCGGGACACTTAGCAATGACCCCACATATGGCCGACAGCTCAAAGGATAGAGGGATGATACCACTCCGGGATCACTACCGGTGCGGGGACACTTAGCAATGACTCTACATATGGCCGACAGCTCAAAGGAGAGAGGGATGATACCACTCCGGGATCACTACCGGTGCGGGGACACTTAGCAATGACTCCACATATGTCCGACATCTCAAAGGAGAGAAGGATGATACCACTCCGGGTTCACTACCGGTGCGGGGACACTTGGCAATGACTCCACATAAGGCCGACAGCTCAAAGGAAAGAAGGATGATACAACTCCGGGATCACTACCAGTGCGGGGTCACTTGGCAATGACTCCACATATGGCCGACAGCTCAATGCAGAGAAGGATGATACAACTCCGGGATCACTACCGGTGCGGGGACACTTGGCAATGACTCCACATATGGCCCACAGCTCAAAGGAGAGAAGGATGATACAACTCCGGGATCACTACCGGTGCGGGGACACTTGGCAATGACTCCACATATGGCCGACTGCTCAAAGAAGACAAGGATGATACCACTCCGGGATCACTACTGGTGCGGGAACACTTGGCAATGACTCCACATATGGCCGACAGCTCAAAGGAGAGAAGGATGATACAACTCCGGGATCACTACCGGTGCGGGGACACTTGGCAATGACTCCACATATGGCCGACAGCTCAAAGGAGAGAGGGATGATACCACTCCGGGATCACTACCGGTGCGGGGACACTTAGCAATGACTCCACATATGGCCGACAGCTCAATGCAGAGAAGGATGATACAACTCCGGGATCACTACCGGTGCGGGGACACTTGGCAATGACTCCACATATGGCCCACAGCTCAAAGGAGAGAAGGATGATACAGCTCCGGGATCACTACCGGTGCGGGGACACTTGGCAATGATTCCACATATGGCCGACAGCTCAAAGGAGACAAGGATGATACCAATCCGGGATCACTACCGGTGCGGGGACACTTGGCAATGACTCCACATGTGGCCGACAGCTCAAAGGAGAGAGGGATGATACCACTCCGGGATCACTACCGGTGCGGGGACACTTGGCAATGACTCCACATATGGCCGACAGCTCAAAGGAGACAAGGGTGATACCACTCCGGGATCACTACCGGTGCGGGGACACTTGTCAATGACTCCACATATGGCCGACAACTCAAAGGAGAGAAGGATGATTCCACTCCGGGATCACTACCGGTGCGGGGACACTTCGCAATGACTCCACATATGGCCGACAGCTCAAAGAAGACAAGGATGATACCACACCGTTGTCACCACCGGTGCGGGGACACTTTGCAATGACTCCACATATGGCCGACAGCTCAAAGAAGAGAAGGATGATACCACTCCGGGATCACTACCGGTGCGGGGACACTTAGCAATGACTCCACATATGGCCGACAGATCAAAGGAGAGAAGGATGATACCACTCCGGGATCACTACCGGTGCGGGGACACTTGGCAATGACTCCACATATGGCCGACAGCTCAAAGGAGAGAAGGATGATACAACTCCGGGATCACTACCGGTGCGGGGACACTTGGCAATGACTCCACATATGGCCGACAGCTCAAAGGAGACAAGGATGATACCACTCCGGGATCACTACCGGTGCGGGGACACTTAGCAATGACTCCACATATGGCCTACATCTCAGAGGAGAGAAGGATGATACAACTCCGGGATCACTACCGGTGCGGGATCACTTTGCAATGACTACACATATGGCCGACAGCTCAAAGGAGAGAAGGATGATACCACTCCGGGATCACTACCAGTGCGGGGACAGTAATGACCCGACCTATGGCCAACAGCTCAAAGGAGAGAGGGATGATAAAATTCCGGGATCACTACCGGTGCGGGGACACTTGGCAATGACTCCACATATGGCCGACAACTCAAAGGAGAGAGGGATGATACAACTCCGGGATCACTATCAGTGCGGGGACACTTAGCAATGACTCCACATATGGCCGACAGCTCAAAGGAGACAAGGATGATACCACTCCGGGATCACTACCGGTGCGGGGACACTTGGCAATGACTCCACTTATGGCCGACATCTAAAAGAAAAGAAGGATGATACCACTCCGGGATCACTACCGGTGCGGGGACACTTGGCAATGACCCCACATATGGCCGACATCTCAAAGGAGAGAAGGATGATACCACTCCGTGATCACTACTGGTGCGGGGACACTTAGCAATGACTCCTCATATGGCCGACAGCTCAAAGGAGAGAAGGATGATACCACTCCGGGTCACTACTGGTGCGGGGACACTTAGCAATGACTCCACATATGGCCGACAGCTCAAAGGAGAGAAGGATGATACCACTCCGGGATCACTACCGGTGCGGGGACACTTGGCAATGACTCCACATATGGCTGACAGCTCAAAGGAGACAAGGATGATACCACTCCGGGATCACTACCGGTGCGGGGACACTTGTCAATGACTCCTTATATGGCCGACAGCTCAAAGGAGAGAAGGATGATACCACTCCGGGATCACTACCGGTGCGGGGACACTTGGCAATGACTCCACATATGGCCGACATCTCAAAGGAGAGAAGGATGATACCACTCCGGGATCACTAACGGTGCGGGGACACTTGGCAATGAACCCACATATGGCCGACATCTCAAAGGAGAGAAGGATGATACCACTCCGTGGTCACTACCGGTGCGGGGACACTTGGCAATGACTCCACATATGGCCGACAGCTCAAAGGAGAGAAGGATGATACCACTCCGGGATCACTACCGGTGCGGGGACACTTGGCAATGACTCCACATATGGCCGACATATCAAAGGAGACAAGGGTGATACAACTCCGGGATCACTACCAGTGCGGGGACACTTAGCAATGACTCCACATATGGCCGACAGCTCAAAGGAGACAAGGATGATACCACTCCGGGATCACTACCGGTGCGGGGACACTTAGCAATGACTCCCCATATGGCCGACAGCTCAAAGGAAAGAGGGATGATACCACTCGGGGATCACTACCGGTGCGGGGACACTTGGCAATGACTCCACATATGGCCGACATCCCAAAGGAGAGAAGGATGATACAACTCCGGGATCACTACCGGTGTGGGGACACTTGGCAATGACTCCACATATGGCCGACAGCTCAAAGGAGAGAAGGATGATACCACTCCGGGATCACTACCAGTGCGGGGACAGTAATGACTCCACCTATGGCCGACAGCTCAAAGGAGAGGGGGATTATACAACTCCGGGATCACTACCAGTGCGGGGACACTTGGCAATGACTCCACATATGGCCGACAACTCAAAGGAGAGAGGGATGATACAACTCCGGGATCACTACCAGTGCGGGGACACTTAGCAATGACTCCACATATGGCCGACAGCTCAAAGGAGAGCGGGATGATACAACTCCGGGATCACTACTGGTGCGGGGTCACTTGGCAATGACTCCACATATAGCCGACATCTCAAAGGAGAGAGGGATGATACAACTCCGTGATCACTACCAGTGCGGGGACACTTAGCAATGACTCCACATATGGCCGACATCTCAAAGGAGAGGAGGATGATACCACTCCGGGATCACTACGGGTGCGGGGACACTTGGCAATGACTCCACATATGGCCGACAGCTCAAAGGAGAGAAGGATGATACCACTCCGTGGTCACTACCGGTGCTGGGTCACTTGGCAATGACTCCACATATGGCCGACATCTCAAAGGAGAGGAGGATGATACCTCTCCGGGATCACTACCGGTGCGGGGACACTTGGCAATGACTCCACATATGGCCGACAGCTCAAAGGAGAGAGGGATGATACCACTGCGTGGTCACTACCGGTGCGGGGACACTTGGCAATGACTCCACATATGGACGACAGCTCAAAGGAGAGAGGGATGATACCACTCCGTGGTCACTACCGGTGCGGGGACACTTGGCAATGACTCCACATTTGGCCGACATCTCAAAGAAGACAAGGATGATACAACTCCGGGATCACTACCGGTGCGGGGACACTTGGCAATGACTCCACATATGGCCCACAGCTCAAAGGAGAGAAGGATGATACAACTCCGGGATCACTACCGGTGCGGGGACACTTGGCAATGACTCCACATATGGCCGACAGCTCAAAGGAGACAAGGATGATACCACTCCGGGATCACTACCGGTGCGGGGACACTTGGCAATGACTCCACATATGGCCGGCATCTCAAAGGAGAGAAGGATGATACCACTCCGGGATCACTACTGGTGCGGGGACACTTAGCAATGACTCCACATATGGCCGACAGCTCAAAGGAGAGAAGGATGATACCACTCCGGGATCACTACCAGTGCGGGGACAGTAATGACTCCACCTATGGCCGACAGCTCAAAGGAGAGAGGGATGATAAAATTCCGGGATCACTACCGGTGCGGGGACACTTGGCAATGACTCCACATATGGCCGACAACTCAAAGGAGAGAGGGATGATACAACTCCGGGATCACTACCAGTGCGGGGACACTTAGCAATGACTCCACATATGGCCGACAGCTCAAAGGAGAGAGGGATGATACAACTCCGGGATCACTACTGGTGCGGGGTCACTTGGCAATGACTCCACATATCGCCGACATCTCAAAGGACAGAGGGATGATACAACTCCGTGATCACTACCAGTGCGGGGACACTTAGCAATGACTCCACATATGGCCGACATCTCAAAGGAGAGGAGGATGATACCACTCCGGGATCACTACCGGTGCGGGGACACTTGGCAATGACTCCACATATCGCCGAGAGCTCAAAGGAGAGAAGGATGATACCACTCCGGGATCATTACCGGTGCGGGGACACTTGGCAATGACTCCACATATGGCCGACAGCTCAAAGGAGACAAGGATGATACCACTCCGGGATCACTACCGGTGCGGGGACACTTGGCAATGACTCCACATATGGCCGACATCTAAAAGAAAAGAAGGATGATACCACTCCGGGATCACTACCGGTGCGGGGACACTTGGCAATGATCCCACATATGGCCGACATCTCAAAGGGGAGAAGGAAGATACCACTCCGGGATCACTACTGGTGCGGGGTCACTTGGCAATGACTCCACATACCGCCGACATCTCAAAGGAGAGAGGGATGATACAACTCCGTGATCACTACCAGTGCGGGGACACTTAGCAATGACTCCACATATGGCCGACATCTCAAAGGAGAGGAGGATGATACCACTCCGGGATCACTACCGGTGAGGGGACACTTGGCAATGACTCCACATATGGCCGACAGCTCAAAGGAGACAAGGATGATACCACTCCGGGATCACTACCGGTGCGGGGACACTTGTCAATGACTCCTTATATGGCCGACAGCTCAAAGGAGAGAAGGATGATACCACTCCGGGATCACTACCGGTGCGGGGACACTTGGCAATGACTCCACATATGGCCGACATCTCAAAGGAGAGAAGGATGATACCACTCCGGGATCACTAACGGTGCGGGGACACTTGGCAATGACCCCACATATGGCCGACATCTCAAAGGAGAGAAGGATGATACCACTCCGTGGTCACTACCGGTGCGGGGACACTTGGCAATGACTCCAGATATGGCCGACAGCTCAAAGGAGAGAAGGATGATACCACTCCGTGATCACTACCGGTGCGGGGACACTTGGCAATGACTCCACATATGGCCGACATCTCAAAGGAGAGAAGGATGATACCACTCCGGGATCACTACTGGTGCGGGGACACTTGGCAATGACTCCACATATGGCCGACAGCTCAAGGAGAGAAGGACGATACCACTCCGGGATCACTACCTGTGCGGGGACACTTGGCAATGACTCCACATATGGCCGACATATCAAAGGAGACAAGGGTGCTACAACTCCGGGATCACTACCAGTGCGGGGACACTTAGCAATGACTCCACATATGGCCGACAGCTCAAAGGAGACAAGGATGATACCACTCCGGGATCACTACCGGTGCGGGGACACTTAGCAATGACTCCCCATATGGCCGACAGCTCAAAGGAGAGAGGGATGATACCACTCGGGGATCACGACCGGTGCGGGGACACTTGGCAATGATTCCACATATGGCCGACAGCTCAAAGGAGAGAAGGATAATACCACTCCGGGATCATTACCAGTGCGGGGACAGTAATGACCCCACCTATGGCCGACAGCTCAAAGGAGAGAGGGATGATACAACTCCGGGATCACTACCGGTGCGGGGACACTTGGCAATGACTCCACATATAGCCGACAACTCAAAGGAGAGAGGGATGATACAACTCCGGGAACACTACCAGTGCGGGGACACTTAGCAATGACTCCACATATGGCCGACAGCTCAAAGGAGAGCGGGATGATACAACTCCGGGATCACTACTGGTGCGGGGTCACTTGGCAATGACTCCACATATCGCCGACATCTCAAAGGAGAGAGGGATGATACAACTCCGGGATCACTACCAGTGCGGGGACACTTAGCAATGACTCCACATATGGCCGACATCTCAAAGGAGAGGAGGATGATACCACTCCGGGATCACTACCGGTGCGGGGACACTTGGCAATGACTCCACATATGGCCGACAGCTCAAAGGAGAGAAGGATGATACAACTCCGGGATCACTACCGGTGCGGGGACACTTGGCAATGACCCCACATATGGCCGACAGCTCAAAGGAGAGAGGGATGATACCACTCCGGGATCACTACCGGTGCGGGGACACTTAGCAATGACTCCACATAAGGCCGACAGCTCAAAGGAGAGAAGGATGATACCACTCCGTGGTCACTACCGGTGCTGGGTCACTTGGCAAGGACTCCACATATGGCCGACAGCTCAAAGGAGAGAGGGATGATACCACTGCGTGGTCACTACCGGTGCGGGGACACTTGGCAATGACTCCACATATGGACGACAGCTCAAAGGAGAGAGGGATGATACCACTCCGTGGTCACTACCGGTGCGGGGACACTTGGCAATGACTCCACATTTGGCCGACATCTCAAAGAAGACAAGGATGATACAACTCCGGGATCACTACCGGTGCGGGGACACTTGGCAATGACTCCACATATGGCCCACAGCTCAAAGGAGAGAAGGATGATACAACTCCGGGATCACTACCGGTGCGGGGACACTTGGCAATGACTCCACATATGGCCGACAGCTCAAAGGAGACAAGGATGATACCACTCCGGGATCACTACCGGTGCGGGGACACTTGGCAATGACTCCACATATGGCCGGCATCTCAAAGGAGGGATGATACCACTCCGGGATCACTACTGGTGCGGGGACACTTAGCAATGACTCCACATATGGCCGACAGCTCAAAGGAGAGAAGGATGATACCACTCCGGGATCACTACCAATGCGGGGACAGTAATGACTCCACCTATGGCCGACAGCTCAAAGGAGAGAGGGATGATAAAATTCCGGGATCACTACCGGTGCGGGGACACTTGGCAATGACTCCACATATGGCCGACAACTCAAAGGAGAGAGGGATGATACAACTCCGGGATCACTACCAGTGCGGGGACACTTAGCAATGACTCCACATATGGCCGACAGTTCAAAGGAGAGATGGATGATACAACTCCGGGATCACTACTGGTGCGGGGTCACTTGGCAATGACTCCACATATCGCCGACATCTCAAAGGAGAGAGGGATGATACAACTCCGTGATCACTACCAGTGCGGGGACACTTAGCAATGACTCCACATATGGCCGACATCTCAAAGGAGAGGAGGATGATACCACTCCGGGATCACTACCGGTGCGGGGACACTTGGCAATGACTCCACATATAGCCGAGAGCTCAAAGGAGAGAAGGATGATACCACTCCGGGATCATTACCGGTGCGGGGACACTTGGCAATGACTCCACATATGGCCGACAGCTCAAAGGAGACAAGGATGATACCACTCCGGGATCACTACCGGTGCGGGGACACTTGGCAATGACTCCACATATGGCCGACATCTAAAAGAAAAGAAGGATGATACCACTCCGGGATCACAACCGGTGCGGGGACACTTGGCAATGATCCCACATATGGCCGACATCTCAAAGGAGAGAAGGAAGATACCACTCCGGGATCACTACTGGTGCGGGGACACTTAGCAATGACTCCACATATGGCCGACAGCTCAAAGGAGAGAAGGATGATACCACTCCGGGATCACAACTGGTGCGGGGACACTTAGCAATGACTCCACATATGGCCGACAGCTCAAAGGAGAGCGGGATGATACAACTCCGGGATCACTACTGATGCGGGGTCACTTGGCAATGACTCCACATATCGCCGACATCTCAAAGGAGAGAGGGATGATACAACTCCGTGATCACTACCAGTGCGGGGACACTTAGCAATGACTCCACATATGGCCGACATCTCAAAGGAGAGGAGGATGATACCACTCCGGGATCACTACCGGTGCGGGGACACTTGGCAATGACTCCACATATGGCCGACAGCTCAAAGGAGACAAGGATGATACCACTCCGGGATCACTACCGGTGCGGGGACACTTGTCAATGACTCCTTATATGGCCGACAGCTCAAAGGAGAGAAGGATGATACCACTCCGGGATCACTACCGGTGCGGGGACACTTGGCAATGACTCCACATATGGCCGACATCTCAAAGGAGAGAAGGATGATACCACTCCGGGATCACTAACGGTGCGGGGACACTTGGCAATGACCCCACATATGGCCGACATCTCAAAGGAGAGAAGGATGATACCACTCCGTGGTCACTACCGGTGCGGGGCCACTTGGCAATGACTCCAGATATGGCCGACAGCTCAAAGGAGAGAAGGATGATACCACTCCGGGATCACTACCGGTGCGGGGACACTTGGCAATGACTCCACATATGGCCGACATCTCAAAGGAGAGAAGGATGATACCACTCCGGGATCACTACTGGTGCGGGGACACTTGGCAATGACTCCACATATGGCCGACAGCTCAAGGAGAGAAGGATGATACCACTCCAGGATCACTACCTGTGCGGGGACACTTGGCAATGACTCCACATATGGCCGACATATCAAAGGAGACAAGGGTGCTACAACTCTGGGATCACTACCTGTGCGGGGACACTTAGCAATGACTCCACATATGGCCGACAGCTCAAAGGAGACAAGGATGATACCACTCCGGGATCACTACCGGTGCGGGGACACTTAGCAATGACTCCCCATATGGCCGACAGCTCAAAGGAGAGGGGGATGATACCACTCGGGGATCAATACCGGTGCGGGGACACTTGGCAATGACTCCACATATGGCCGACATCCCAAAGGAGAGAAGGATGATACAACTCCGGGATCACTACCGGTGCGGGGACACTTGGCAATGTCTCCACATATGGCCGACAGCTCAAAAGAGACAAGGATGATACCACTCCGGGTTCACTACCGGTGCGGGGACACTTGGCAATGACTCCACATATGGCCGACAGCTCAAAGGAGAGAGGGATGATACCTCTCCGGGATCACTACCGGTGCGGGGACACTTAGCAATGACTCCACATATGGCCGACATCTCAGAGGAGAGAAGGATGATACAACTCCGGGATCACGACCGGTGCGGGGACACTTGGCAATGACTCCACATATGGCCGACAGCTCAAAGGAGAGAAGGATAATACCACTCCGGGATCACTACCAGTGCGGGGACAGTAATGACTCCACCTATGGCCGACAGCTCAAAGGAGAGAGGGATGATACAACACCGGGATCACTACCGGTGCGGGGACACTTGGCAATGACTCCACATATAGCCGACAAATCAAAGGAGAGAGGGATGATACAACTCCGGGATCACTACCAGTGCGGGGACACTTAGCAATGACTCCACATATGGCCGACAGCTCAAAGGAGAGCGGGATGATACAACTCCGGGATCACTACTGGTGCGGGGTCACTTGGCAATGACTCCACATATCGCCGACATCTCAAAGGAGAGAGGGATGATACAACTCCGTGATCACTACCAGTGCGGGGACACTTAGCAATGACTCCACATATGGCCGACATCTCAAAGGAGAGGAGGATGATACCACTCCGGGATCACTACCGGTGCGGGGACACTTGGCAATGACTCCACATATGGCCGACAGCTCAAAGGAGACAAGGATGATACCACTCCGGGATCACTACCGGTGCGGGGACACTTGTCAATGACTCCTTATATGGCCGACAGCTCAAAGGAGAGAAGGATGATACCACTCCGGGATCACTACCGGTGCGGGGACACTTGGCAATGACTCCACATATGGCCGACATCTCAAAGGAGAGAAGGATGATACCACTCCGGGATCACTAACGGTGCGGGGACACTTGGCAATGACCCCACATATGGCCGACATCTCAAAGGAGAGAAGGATGATACCACTCCGTGGTCACTACCGGTGCGGGGCCACTTGGCAATGACTCCAGATATGGCCGACAGCTCAAAGGAGAGAAGGATGATACCACTCCGGGATCACTACCGGTGCGGGGACACTTGGCAATGACTCCACATATGGCCGACATCTCAAAGGAGAGAAGGATGATACCACTCCGGGATCACTACTGGTGCGGGGACACTTGGCAATGACTCCACATATGGCCGACAGCTCAAGGAGAGAAGGATGATACCACTCCAGGATCACTACCTGTGCGGGGACACTTGGCAATGACTCCACATATGGCCGACATATCAAAGGAGACAAGGGTGCTACAACTCTGGGATCACTACCTGTGCGGGGACACTTAGCAATGACTCCACATATGGCCGACAGCTCAAAGGAGACAAGGATGATACCACTCCGGGATCACTACCGGTGCGGGGACACTTAGCAATGACTCCCCATATGGCCGACAGCTCAAAGGAGAGGGGGATGATACCACTCGGGGATCAATACCGGTGCGGGGACACTTGGCAATGACTCCACATATGGCCGACATCCCAAAGGAGAGAAGGATGATACAACTCCGGGATCACTACCGGTGCGGGGACACTTGGCAATGTCTCCACATATGGCCGACAGCTCAAAAGAGACAAGGATGATACCACTCCGGGTTCACTACCGGTGCGGGGACACTTGGCAATGACTCCACATATGGCCGACAGCTCAAAGGAGAGAGGGATGATACCTCTCCGGGATCACTACCGGTGCGGGGACACTTAGCAATGACTCCACATATGGCCGACATCTCAGAGGAGAGAAGGATGATACAACTCCGGGATCACGACCGGTGCGGGGACACTTGGCAATGACTCCACATATGGCCGACAGCTCAAAGGAGAGAAGGATAATACCACTCCGGGATCACTACCAGTGCGGGGACAGTAATGACTCCACCTATGGCCGACAGCTCAAAGGAGAGAGGGATGATACAACACCGGGATCACTACCGGTGCGGGGACACTTGGCATTGACTCCACATATAGCCGACAAATCAAAGGAGAGAGGGATGATACAACTCCGGGATCACTACCAGTGCGGGGACACTTAGCAATGACTCCACATATGGCCGACAGCTCAAAGGAGAGCGGGATGATACAACTCCGGGATCACTACTGGTGCGGGGTCACTTGGCAATGACTCCACATATCGCCGACATCTCAAAGGAGAGAGGGATGATACAACTCCGTGATCACTACCAGTGCGGGGACACTTAGCAATGACTCCACATATGGCCGACATCTCAAAGGAGAGGAGGATGATACCACTCCGGGATCACTACCGGTGCGGGGACACTTGGCAATGACTCCACATATGGCCGACAGCTCAAAGGAGAGAAGGATGATACAACTCCGGGATCACTACCGGTGCGGGGACACTTGGCAATGACTCCACATATGGCCGACAGCTCAAAGGAGAGAGGGATGATACCACTCCGGGATCACTACCGGTGCGGGGACACTTAGCAATGACTCCTCATAAGGCCGACAGCTCAAAGGAGAGAAGGATGATACCACTCCGTGGTCACTACCGGTGCTGGGTCACTTGGCAATGACTCCACATATGGCCGACAGCTCAAAGGAGAGAGGGATGATACCACTGCGTGGTCACTACCGGTGCGGGGACACTTGGCAATGACTCCAAATATGGACGACAGCTCAAAGGAGAGAGGGATGATACCACTCCGTGGTCACTACCGGTGCGGGGACACTTGGCAATGACTCCACATTTTGCCGACATCTCAAAGAAGACAAGGATGATACAACTCCGGGATCACTACCGGTGCGGGGACACTTGGCAATGACTCCACATATGGCCCACAGCTCAAAGGAGAGAAGGATGATACAACTCCGGGATCACTACCGGTGCGGGGACACTTGGCAATGACTCCACATATGGCCGACAGCTCAAAGGAGACAAGGATGATACCACTCCGGGATCACTACCGGTGCGGGGACACTTGGCAATGACTCCACATATGGCCGGCATCTCAAAGGAGAGAAGGATGATACCACTCCGGGTTCATTACTGGTGCGGGAACACTTGTCGATGACTCCACATATGGCCGACAGCTCAAAGGAGAGAAGGATGATACAACTCCGGGATCACTACCGGTGCGGGGACACTTGGCAATGACTCCACATATGGCCGACAGCTCAAAGGAGTGAGGGATGATACCACTCCGGGATCACAACCGGTGCGGGGACACTTAGCAATGACTCCACATATGGCCTACATCTCAGAGGAGAGAAGGATGATACAACTCCGGGATCACTACCGGTGCGGGGACACTTGGCAATGACTCCACATATGGCCGACAGCTCAAAGGAGAGAAGGATGATACCACTCCGGGATCACTACCAGTGCGGGGACAGTAATGACTCCACCTATGGCCGACAGCTCAAAGGAGAGAGGGATGATAAAATTCCGGGATCACTACCGGTGCAGGGACACTTGGCAATGACTCCACATATGGCCGACAACTCAAAGGAGAGAGGGATGATACAACTCCGCGATCACTACTGGTGCGGGGTCACTTGGCAATGACTCCACATATCGCCGACATCTCAAAGGAGAGAGGGATGATACAACTCCGTGATCACTACCAGTGCGGGGACACTTAGCAATGACTCCACATATGGCCGACATCTCAAAGGAGAGGAGGATGATACCACTCCGGGATCACTACCGGTGCGGGGACACTTGGCAATGACTCCACATATGGCCGACAGCTCAAAGGAGACAAGGATGATACCACTCCGGGATCACTACCGGTGCGGGGACACTTGTCAATGACTCCTTATATGGCCGACAGCTCAAAGGAGAGAAGGATGATACCACTCCGGGATCACTACCGGTGCGGGGACACTTGGCAATGACTCCACATATGGCCGACATCTCAAAGGAGAGAAGGATGATACCACTCCGGGATCACTAACGGTGCGGGGACACTTGGCAATGACCCCACATATGGCCGACATCTCAAAGGAGAGAAGGATGATACCACTCCGTGGTCACTACCGGTGCGGGGACACTTGGCAATGACTCCAGATATGGCCGACAGCTCAAAGGAGAGAAGGATGATACCACTCCGTGATCACTACCGGTGCGGGGACACTTGGCAATGACTCCACATATGGCCGACATCTCAAAGGAGAGAAGGATGATACCACTCCGGGATCACTACTGGTGCGGGGACACTTGGCAATGACTCCAAATATGGCCGACAGCTCAAAGGAGAGAAGGATGATACCACTCCGGGATCACTACCGGTGCGGGGACACTTGGCAATGACTCCACATATGGCCGACAGCTCAAAGAAGACAAGGATGATACCACTCCGTTGTCACTACCGGTGCGGGGACACTTAGCAATGACTCCACATATGGCCGACATCTCAAAGGAGACAAGGATGATACCACTCCGGGATCACTACCGGTGCGGGGACACTTGGCAATGACTCCACATATGGCCGACAGCTCAAGGAGAGAAGGATGATACCACTCCGGGATCACTACCTGTGCGGGGACACTTGGCAATGACTCCACATATGGCCGACATCCCAAAGGAGAGAAGGATGATACAACTCCGGGATCACTACCGGTGCGGGGACACTTGGCAATGTCTCCACATATGGCCGACAGCTCAAAAGAGACAAGGATGATACCACTCCGGGTTCACTACCGGTGCGGGGACACTTGGCAATGACTCCACATATGGCCGACAGCTCAAAGGAGAGAGGGATGATACCACTCCGGGATCACTACCGGTGCGGGGACACTTAGCAATGACTTCACATATGGCCGACATCTCAGAGGAGAGAAGGATGATACAACTCCGGGATCACGACCGGTGCGGGGACACTTGGCAATGCCTCCACATATGGCCGACAGCTCAAAGGGGAGAAGGATAATACCACTCCGGGATCACTACCAGTGCGGGGACAGTAATGACTCCACCTATGGCCGACAGCTCAAAGGAGAGAGGGATGATACAACTCCGGGATCACTACCGGTGCGGGGACACTTGGCAATGACTCCACATATAGCCAACAACTCAAAGGAGAGAGGGATGATACAACGCCGGGATCACTACCAGTGCGGGGACACTTAGCAATGACTCCACATATGGCCGACAGCTCAAAGGAGAGCGGGATGATACAACTCCGGGATCACTACAGGTGCGGGGTCACTTGGCAATGACTCCACATATCGCCGACATCTCAAAGGAGAGAGGGATGATACAACTCCGTGATCACTACCAGTGCGGGGACACTTAGCAATGACTCCACATATGGCCGACATCTCAAAGGAGAGGAGGATGATACCACTCCGGGATCACTACCGGTGCGGGGACACTTGGCAATGACTCCACATATGGCCGACAGCTCAAAGGAGAGAAGGATGATACCACTCCGTGGTCACTACCGGTGCTGGGTCACTTGGCAATGACTCCACATATGGCCGACAACTCAAAGGAGAGAGGGATGATACCACTGCGTGGTCACTACCGGTGCGGGGACACTTGGCAATGACTCCACATATGGACGACAGCTCAAAGGAGAGAGGGATGATACCACTCCGTGGTCACTACCGGTGCGGGGACACTTGGCAATGACTCCACATTTGGCCGACATCTCAAAGAAGACAAGGATGATACAACTCCGGGATCACTACCGGTGCGGGGACACTTGGCAATGACTCCACATATGGCCCACAGCTCAAAGGAGAGAAGGATGATACAACTCCGGGATCACTACCGGTGCGGGGACACTTGGAAATGACTCCACATATGGCCGACAGCTCAAAGGAGACAAGGATGATACCACTCCGGGATCACTACCGGTGCGGGGACACTTGGCAATGACTCCACATATGGCCGGCATCTCAAAGGAGAGAAGGATGATACCACTCCGGGATCACTACTGGTGCGGGGACACTTAGCAATGACTCCACATATGGCCGACAGCTCAAAGGAGAGAAGGATGATACCACTCCGGGATCACTACCAGTGCGGGGACAGTAATGACTCCACCTATGGCCGACAGCTCAAAGGAGAGAGGGATGATAAAATTCCGGGATCACTACCGGTGCGGGGACACTTGGCAATGATCCCACATATGGCCGACATCTCAAAGGGGAGAAGGAAGATACCACTCCGGGATCACTACTGGTGCGGGGACACTTAGCAATGACTCCACATATGGCCGACAGCTCAAAGGAGAGAAGGATGATACCACTCCGGGATCACTACTGGTGCGGGGACACTTAGCAATGACTCCACATATGGCCGACAGCTCAAAGGAGAGCGGGATGATACAACTCCGGGATCACTACTGGTGCGGGGTCACTTGGCAATGACTCCACATATCGCCGACATCTCAGAGGAGAGAGGGATGATACAACTCCGTGATCACTACCAGTGCGGGGACACTTAGCAATGACTCCACATATGGCCGACATCTCAAAGGAGAGGAGGATGATACCACTCCGGGATCACTAACGGTGCGGGGACACTTGGCAATGACCCCACATATGGCCGACATCTCAAAGGAGAGAAGGATGATACCACTCCGTGGTCACTACCGGTGCGGGGACACTTGGCAATGACTCCAGATATGGCCGACTGCTCAAAGGAGAGAAGGATGATACCACTCCGTGATCACTACCGGTGCGGGGACACTTGGCAATGACTCCACATGTGGCCGACATCTCAAAGGAGAGAAGGATGATACCACTCCGGGATCACTACTGGTGCGGGGACACTTGGCAATGACTCCACATATGGCCGACAGCTCAAGGAGAGAAGGATGATACCACTCCGGGATCACTACCTGTGCGGGGACACTTGGCAATGACTCCACATATGGCCGACATATCAAAGGAGACAAGGGTGCTACAACTCCGGGATCACTACCAGTGCGGGGACACTTAGCAATGACTCCACATATGGCCGACAGCTCAAAGGAGACAAGGATGATACCACTCCGGGATCACTACCGGTGCGGGGACACTTAGCAATGACTCCCCATATGGCCGACAGCTCAAAGGAGAGAGGGATGATACCACTCGGGGATCACGACCGGTGCGGGAACACTTGGCAATGATTCCACATATGGCCGACAGCTCAAAGGAGAGAAGGATAATGCCACTCCGGGATCACTACCAGTGCGGGGACAGTAATGACTCCACCTATGGCCGACAGCTCAAAGGAGAGAGGGATGATACAACTCCGGGATCACTACCGGTGCGGGGACACTTGGCAATGACTCCACATATGGCCGACAGCTCAAAGGAGAGAAGGATGATACAACTCCGGGATCACTACCGGTGCGGGGACACTTGGCAATGACTCCACATATGGCCGACAGCTCAAAGGAGAGAGGGATGATACCACTCCGTGGTCACTACCGGTGCGGGGACACTTAGCAATGACTCCACATAAGGCCGACAGCTCAAAGGAGAGAAGGATGATACCACTCCGTGGTCACTACCGGTGCGGGGACACTTAGCAATGACTCCACATATGGCCGACAGCTCAATGGAGAGAAGGATGATACCACTCCGGGATCACTACCGCTGCGGGGACACTTAGCAATGACTCCACATAAGGCCGACAGCTCAAAGGAGAGAAGGATGATACCACTCCGTGGTCACTACCGGTGCTGGGTCACTTGGCAAGGACTCCACATATGGCCGACAGCTCAAAGGAGAGAGGGATGATACCACTGCGTGGTCACTACCGGTGCGGGGACACTTGGCAATGACTCCACATATGGACGACAGCTCAAAGGAGAGAGGGATGATACCACTCCGTGGTCACTACCGGTGCGGGGACACTTGGCAATGACTCCACATTTGGCCGACATCTCAAAGAAGACAAGGATGATACAACTCCGGGATCACTACCGGTGCGGGGACACTTGGCAATGACTCCACATATGGCCCACAGCTCAAAGGAGAGAAGGATGATACAACTCCGGGATCACTACCGGTGCGGGGACACTTGGCAATGACTCCAAATATGGCCGACAGCTCAAAGGAGACAAGGATGATACCACTCCGGGATCACTACCGGTGCGGGGACACTTGGCAATGACTCCACATATGGCCGGCATCTCAAAGGAGAGAAGGATGATACCACTCCGGGATCACTACTGGTGCGGGGACACTTAGCAATGACTCCACATATGGCCGACAGCTCAAAGGAGAGAAGGATGATACCACTCCGGGATCACTACCAGTGCGGGGACAGTAATGACTCCACCTATGGCCGACAGCTCAAAGGAGAGAGGGATGATAAAATTCCGGGATCACTACCGGTGCGGGGACACTTGGCAATGACTCCACATATGGCCGACAACTCAAAGGAGAGAGGGATGATACAACTCCGGGATCACTACCAGTGCGGGGACACTTAGCAATGACTCCACATATGGCCGACAGCTCAAAGGAGAGAGGGATGATACAACTCCGGGATCACTACTGGTGCGGGGTCACTTGGCAATGACTCCACATATCGCCGACATCTCAAAGGAGAGAGGGATGATACAACTCCGTGATCACTACCAGTGCGGGGACACTTAGCAATGACTCCACATATGGCCGACATCTCAAAGGAGAGGAGGATGATACCACTCCGGGATCACTACCGGTGCGGGGACACTTGGCAATGACTCCACATATAGCCGAGAGCTCAAAGGAGAGAAGGATGATACCACTCCGGGATCATTACCGGTGCGGGGACACTTGGCAATGACTCCACATATGGCCGACAGCTCAAAGGAGACAAGGATGATACCACTCCGGGTTCACTACCGGTGCGGGGACACTTGGCAATGACTCCACATATGGCCGACATCTAAAAGAAAAGAAGGATGATACCACTCCGGGATCACTACCGGTGCGGGGACACTTGGCAATGATCCCACATATGGCCGACATCTCAAAGGAGAGAAGGAAGATACCACTCCGGGATCACTACTGGTGCGGGGACACTTAGCAATGACTCCACATATGGCCGACAGCTCAAAGGAGAGAAGGATGATACCACTCCGGGATCACAACTGGTGCGGGGACACTTAGCAATGACTCCACATATGGCCGACAGCTCAAAGGAGAGCGGGATGATACAACTCCGGGATCACTACTGGTGCGGGGTCACTTGGCAATGACTCCACATATCGCCGACATCTCAAAGGAGAGAGGGATGATACAACTCCGTGATCACTACCAGTGCGGGGACACTTAGCAATGACTCCACATATGGCCGACATCTCAAAGGAGAGGAGGATGATACCACTCCGGGATCACTACCGGTGCGGGGACACTTGGCAATGACTCCACATATGGCCGACAGCTCAAAGGAGACAAGGATGATACCACTCCGGGATCACTACCGGTGCGGGGACACTTGTCAATGACTCCTTATATGGCCGACAGCTCAAAGGAGAGAAGGATGATACCACTCCGGGATCACTACCGGTGCGGGGACACTTGGCAATGACTCCACATATGGCCGACATCTCAAAGGAGAGAAGGATGATACCACTCCGGGATCACTAACGGTGCGGGGACACTTGGCAATGACCCCACATATGGCCGACATCTCAAAGGAGAGAAGGATGATACCACTCCGTGGTCACTACCGGTGCGGGGACACTTGGCAATGACTCCAGATATGGCCGACAGCTCAAAGGAGAGAAGGATGATACCACTCCGGGATCACTACCGGTGCGGGGACACTTGGCAATGACTCCACATATGGCCGACATCTCAAAGGAGAGAAGGATGATACCACTCCGGGATCACTACTGGTGCGGGGACACTTGGCAATGACTCCACATATGGCCGACAGCTCAAGGAGAGAAGGATGATACCACTCCGGGATCACTACCTGTGCGGGTACACTTGGCAATGACTCCACATATGGCCGACATATCAAAGGAGACAAGGGTGCTACAACTCTGGGATCACTACCTGTGCGGGGACACTTAGCAATGACTCCACATATGGCCGACAGCTCAAAGGAGACAAGGATGATACCACTCCGGGATCACTACCGGTGCGGGGACACTTAGCAATGACTCCCCATATGGCCGACAGCTCAAAGGAGAGGGGGATGATACCACTCGGGGATCAATACCGGTGCGGGGACACTTGGCAATGACTCCACATATGGCCGACATCCCAAAGGAGAGAAGGATGATACAACTCCGGGATCACTACCGGTGCGGGGACACTTGGCAATGTCTCCACATATGGCCGAAAGCTCAAAAGAGACAAGGATGATACCACTCCGGGTTCACTACCGGTGCGGGGACACTTGGCAATGACTCCACATATGGCCGACAGCTCAAAGGAGAGAGGGATGATACCTCTCCGGGATCACTACCGGTGCGGGGACACTTAGCAATGACTCCACATATGGCCGACATCTCAGAGGAGAGAAGGATGATACAACTCCGGGATCACGACCGGAGCGGGGACACTTGGCAATGACTCCACATATGGCCGACAGCTCAAAGGAGAGAAGGATAATACCACTCCGGGATCACTACCAGTGCGGGGACAGTAATGACTCCACCTATGGCCGACAGCTCAAAGGAGAGAGGGATGATACAACTCCGGGATCACTACCGGTGCGGGGACACTTGGCAATGACTCCACATATAGCCGACAAATCAAAGGAGAGAGGGATGATACAACTCCGGGATCACTACCAGTGCGGGGACACTTAGCAATGACTCCACATATGGCCGACAGCTCAAAGGAGAGCGGGATGATACAACTCCGGGATCACTACTGGTGCGGGGTCACTTGGCAATGACTCCACATATCGCCGACATCTCAAAGGAGAGAGGGATGATACAACTCCGTGATCACTACCAGTGCGGGGACACTTAGCAATGACTCCTCATATGGCCGACATCTCAAAGGAGAGGAGGATGTTACCACTCCGGGATCACTACCGGTGCGGGGACACTTGGCAATGACTCCACATATGGCCGACAGCTCAAAGGAGAGAAGGATGATACAACTCCGGGATCACTACCGGTGCGGGGACACTTGGCAATGACTCCACATATGGCCGACAGCTCAAAGGAGAGAGGGATGATACCACTCCGGGATCACTACCGGTGCGGGGACACTTAGCAATGACTCCTCATAAGGCCGACAGCTCAAAGGAGAGAAGGATGATACCACTCCGTGGTCACTACCGGTGCTGGGTCACTTGGCAATGACTCCACATATGGCCGACAGCTCAAAGGAGAGAGGGATGATACCACTGCGTGGTCACTACCGGTGCGGGGACACTTGGCAATGACTCCAAATATGGACGACAGCTCAAAGGAGAGAGGGATGATACCACTCCGTGGTCACTACCGGTGCGGGGACACTTGGCAATGACTCCACATTTGGCCGACATCTCAAAGAAGACAAGGATGATACAACTCCGGGATCACTACCGGTGCGGGGACACTTGGCAATGACTCCACATATGGCCCACAGCTCAAAGGAGAGAAGGATGATACAACTCCGGGATCACTACCGGTGCGGGGACACTTGGCAATGACTCCACATATGGCCGACAGCTCAAAGGAGACAAGGATGATACCACTCCGGGATCACTACCGGTGCGGGGACACTTGGCAATGACTCCACATATGGCCGGCATCTCAAAGGAGAGAAGGATGATACCACTCCGGGTTCACTACTGGTGCGGGAACACTTGGCGATTACTCCACATATGGCCGACAGCTCAAAGGAGAGAAGGATGATACAACTCCGGGATCACTACCGGTGCGGGGACACTTGGCAATGACTCCACATATGGCCGACAGCTCAAAAGAGTGAGGGATGATACCACTCCGGGATCACAACCGGTGCGGGGACACTTAGCAATGACTCCACATATGGCCGACAGCTCAAAGGAGAGAGGGATGATACCACTCCGGGATCACTACCGGTGCGGGGACACTTAGCAATGACTCTACATATGGCCGACAGCTCAAAGGAGAGAGGGATGATACCACTGCGTGGTCACTACCGGTGCGGGGACACTTGGCAATGACTCCACATAAGGCCGACAGCTCAAAGGAGAGAAGGATGATACCACTCCGTGGTCACTACCGGTGCTGGGTCACTTGGCAAGGACTCCACATATGGCCGACAGCTCAAAGGAGAGAGGGATGATACCACTGCGTGGTCACTACCGGTGCGGGGACACTTGGCAATGACTCCACATATGGACGACAGCTCAAAGGAGAGAGGGATGATACCACTCCGTGGTCACTACCGGTGCGGGGACACTTGGCAATGACTCCACATTTGGCCGACATCTCAAAGAAGACAAGGATGATACAACTCCGGGATCACTACCGGTGCGGGGACACTTGGCAATGACTCCACATATGGCCCACAGCTCAAAGGAGAGAAGGATGATACAACTCCGGGATCACTACCGGTGCGGGGACACTTGGCAATGACTCCACATATGGCCGACAGCTCAAAGGAGACAAGGATGATACCACTCCGGGATCACTACCGGTGCGGGGACACTTGGCAATGACTCCACATATGGCCGGCATCTCAAAGGAGAGAAGGATGATACCACTCCGGGATCACTACTGGTGCGGGGACACTTAGCAATGACTCCACATATGGCCGACAGCTCAAAGGAGAGAAGGATGATACCACTCCGGGATCACTACCAGTGCGGGGACAGTAATTACTCCACCTATGGCCGACAGCTCAAAGGAGAGAGGGATGATAAAATTCCGGGATCACTACCGGTGCGGGGACACTTGGCAATGACTCCACATATGGCCGACAACTCAAAGGAGAGAGGGATGATACAACTCCGGGATCACTACCAGTGCGGGGACACTTAGCAATGACTCCACATATGGCCGACAGCTCAAAGGAGAGAGGGATGATACAACTCCGGGATCACTACTGGTGCGGGGTCACTTGGCAATGACTCCACATATCGCCGACATCTCAAAGGAGAGAGGGATGATACAACTCCGTGATCACTACCAGTGCGGGGACACTTAGCAATGACTCCACATATGGCCGACATCTCAAAGGAGAGGAGGATGATACCACTCCGGGATCACTACCGGTGCGGGGACACTTGGCAATGACTCCACATATGGCCGACAGCTCAAAGGAGAGAAGGATGATACCACTCCGGGATCACTACCAGTGCGGGGACAGTAATGACTCCACCTATGGCCGACAGCTCAAAGGAGAGAGGGATGATACAACTCCGGGATCACTACCAGTGCGGGGACACTTGGCAATGACTCCACATATGGCCGACAACTCAAAGGAGAGAGGGATGATACAACTCCGGGATCACTACCAGTGCGGGGACACTTAGCAATGACTCCACATATGGCCGACAGTTCAAAGGAGAGAGGGATGATACAACTCCGGGATCACTACTGGTGCGGGGTCACTTGGCAATGACTCCACATATCGCCGACATCTCAAAGGAGAGAGGGATGATACAACTCCGTGATCACTACCAGTGCGGGGACACTTAGCAATGACTCCACATATGGCCGACATCTCAAAGGAGAGGAGGATGATACCACTCCGGGATCACTACCGGTGCGGGGACACTTGGCAATGACTCCACATATAGCCGAGAGCTCAAAGGAGAGAAGGATGATACCACTCCGGGATCATTACCGGTGCGGGGACACTTGGCAATGACTCCACATATGGCCGACAGCTCAAAGGAGACAAGGATGATACCACTCCGGGATCACTACCGGTGCGGGGACACTTGGCAATGACTCCACATATGGCCGACATCTAAAAGAAAAGAAGGATGATACCACTCCGGGATCACTACCGGTGCGGGGACACTTGGCAATGATCCCACATATGGCCGACATCTCAAAGGAGAGAATGAAGATACCACTCCGGGATGACTACTGGTGCGGGGACACTTAGCAATGACTCCACATATGGCCGACAGCTCAAAGGAGAGAAGGATGATACCACTCCGGGATCACTACTGGTGCGGGGACACTTAGCAATGACTCCACATATGGCCGACAGCTCAAAGGAGAGCGGGATGATACAACTCCGGGATCACAACTGGTGCGGGGTCACTTGGCAATGACTCCACATATCGCCGACATCTCAAAGGAGAGAGGGATGATACAACTCCGTGATCACTACCAGTGCGGGGACACTTAGCAATGACTCCACATATGGCCGACATCTCAAAGGAGAGGAGGATGATACCACTCCGGGATCACTACCGGTGCGGGGACACTTGGCAATGACTCCACATATGGCCGACAGCTCAAAGGAGACAAGGATGATACCACTCCGGGATCACTACCGGTGCGGGGACACTTGTCAATGACTCCTTATATGGCCGACAGCTCAAAGGAGAGAAGGATGATACCACTCCGGAATCACTACCGGTGCGGGGACACTTGGCAATGACTCCACATATGGCCGACATCTCAAAGGAGAGAAGGATGATACCACTCCGGGATCACTAACGGTGCGGGGACACTTGGCAATGACCCCACATATGGCCGACATCTCAAAGGAGAGAAGGATGATACCACTCCGTGGTCACTACCGGTGCGGGGACACTTGGCAATGACTCCAGATATGGCCGACAGCTCAAAGGAGAGAAGGATGATACCACTCCGGGATCACTACCGGTGCGGGGACACTTGGCAATGACTCCACATATGGCCGACATCTCAAAGGAGAGAAGGATGATACCACTCCGGGATCTCTACTGGTGCGGGGACACTTGGCAATGACTCCAAATATGGCCGACAGCTCAAAGGAGAGAAGGATGATACCACTCCGGGATCACTACCGGTGCGGGGACACTTGGCAATGACTCCACATATGGCCGACAGCTCAAAGAAGACAAGGATGATACCACTCCGTTGTCACTACCGGTGCGGGGACACTTAGCAATGACTCCACATATGGCCGACATCTCAAAGGAGACAAGGATGATACCACTCCGGGATCACTACCGGTGCGGGGACACTTGGCAATGACTCCACATATCGCCGACAGCTCAAGGAGAGAAGGATGATACCACTCCGGGATCACTACCTGTGTGGGGACACTTGGCAATGACTCCACATATGGCCGACATATCAAAGGAGACAAGGGTGCTACAACTCCGGGATCACTACCAGTGCGGGGACACTTAGCAATGACTCCACATATGGCCGACAGCTCAAAGGAGACAAGGATGATACCACTCCGGGATCACTACCGGTGCGGGGACACTTAGCAATGACTCCCCATATGGCCGACAGCTCAAAGGAGAGAGGGATGATACCACTCGGGGATCACTACCGGTGCGGGGACACTTGGCAATGACTCCACATATGGCCGACATCCCAAAGGAGAGAAGGATGATACAACTCCGGGATCACTACCGGTGCGGGGACACTTGGCAATGACTCCACATATGGCCGACAGCTCAAAGGAGAGAAGGATGATACAACTCCGGGATCACTACTGGTGCGGGGACACTTGGCAATGACTCCAAATATGGCCGACAGCTCAAAAGAGACAAGGATGATACCACTCCGGGTTCACTACCGGTGCGGGGACTCTTGGCAATGACTCCACATATGGCCGACAGCTCAAAGGAGAGAGGGATGATACCACTCCGGGATCACTACCGGTGCGGGGACACTTAGCAATGACTCCACATATGGCCGACATCTCAGAGGAGAGAAGGATGATACAACTACGGGATCACGACCGGTGCGGGGACACTTGGCAATGACTCCAAATATGGCCGACAGCTCAAAGGAGAGAAGGATGATACCACTCCGGGATCACTACCAGTGCGGGGACAGTAATGACTCCACCTATGACCGACAGCTCAAAGGAGAGAGGGATGATACAACTCCGGGATCACTACCGGTGCGGGGACACTTGGCAATGACTCCACATATAGCCGACAACTCAAAGGAGAGAGGGATGATACAACTCCGGGATCACTACCAGTGCGGGGACACTTAGCAATGACTCCACATATGGCCGACAGCTCAAAGGAGAGCGGGATGATACAACACCGGGATCACTACTGATGCGGGGTCACTTGGCAATGACTCCACATATCGCCGACATCTCAAAGGAGAGAGGGATGATACAACTCCGTGATCACTACCAGTGCGGGGACACTTAGCAATGACTCCACATATGGCCGACATCTCAAAGGAGAGGAGGATGATACCACTCCGGGATCACTACCGGTGCGGGGACACTTGGCAATGACTCCACATATGGCCGACAGCTCAAAGGAGAGAAGGATGATACAACTCCGGGATCACTACCGGTGCTGGGTCACTTGGCAATGACTCCACATATGGCCGACAGCTCAAAGGAGAGAGGGATGATACCACTGCGTGGTCACTACCGGTGCGAGGACACTTGGCAATGACTCCACATATGGACGACAGCTCAAAGGAGAGAGGGATGATACCACTCCGTGGTCACTACCGGTGCGGGGACACTTGGCAATGACTCCACATTTGGCCGACATCTCAAAGAAGACAAGGATGATACAACTCCGGGATCACTACCGGTGCGGGGACACTTGGCAATGACTCCACATATGGCCCACAGCTCAAAGGAGGGAAGGATGATACAACTCCGGGATCACTACCGGTGCGGGGACACTTGGCAATGATTCCACATATGGCCGACAGCTCAAAGGAGACAAGGATGATACCACTCCGGGATCACTACCGGTGCGGGGACACTTGGCAATGACTCCACATATGGCCGGCATCTCAAAGGAGAGAAGGATGATACCACTCCGGGATCACTACTGGTGCGGGAACACTTGGCGATGACTCCACATATGGCCGACAGCTCAAAGGAGAGAAGGATGATACAACTCCGGGATCACAACCGGTGCGGGGACACTTGGCAATGACTCCACATATGGCCGACAGCTCAAAGGAGTGAGGGATGATACCACTCCGGGATCACAACCGGTGCGGGGACACTTAGCAATGACTCCACATATGGCCGACAGCTCAAAGGAGAGAGGGATGATACCACTCCGGGATCACTACCGGTGCGGGGACACTTAGCAATGACTCTACATATGGCCGACAGCTCAAAGGAGAGAGGGATGATACCACTCCGGGATCACTACCGGTGCGGGGACACTTGGCAATGACTCCACATATGGCCGACAGCTCAAAGGAGAGAAGGATGATACCACTCCGTGGTCACTACCGGTGCTGGGTCACTTGGCAATGACTCCACATATGGCCGACAGCTCAAAGGAGAGAGGGATGATACCACTGCGTGGTCACTACCGGTGCGGGGACATTTGGCAATGACTCCACATATGGACGACAGCTCAAAGGAGAGAGGGACGATACCACTCCGTGGTCACTAACGGTGCGGGGACACTTGGCAATGACTCCACATTTGGCCGACATCTCAAAGAAGACAAGGATGATACCACTCCGGGATCACTACCGGTGCGGGGACACTTAGCAATGACTCCACATATGGCCGACAGCTCGAAGGAGAGAGGGATGATACCACTCCGGGATCACTACCGGTGCGGGGACACTTAGCAATGACTCTACATATGGCCGACAGCTCAAAGGAGAGAGGGATGATACCACTCCGGGATCACTACCGGTGCGGGGACACTAAGCAATGACTCCACATATGTCCAACATCTCAAAGGAGAGAAGGATGATACCACTCTGGGTTCACTACCGGTGCGGGGACACTTGGCAATGACTCCACATATGGCCGACAGCTCAAAGGAAAGAAGGATGATACAACTCCGGGATCACTACCAGTGCGGGGTCACTTGGCAATGACTCCACATATGGCCGACAGCTCAAAGCAGAGAAGGATGATACAACTCCGGGATCACTACCGGTGCGGGGACACTTGGCAATGACTCCACATATGGCCCACAGCTCAAAGGAGAGAAGGATGATACAACTCCGGGATCACTACCGGTTCGGGGACACTTGGCAATGACTCCACATATGGCCGACAGCTCAGAGGAGTGAGGGATGATACCACTCCGGGATCACTACCGGTGCGGGACACTTAGCAATGACTCCACATATGGCCGACAGCTCAAAGGAGAGAGGGATGATACCACTCCAGGATCACTACCGGTGCGGGGACACTTAGCAATGACTCTACATATGGCCGACAGCTCAAAGGAGAGAGGGATGATACCACTCCGGGATCACTACCGGTGCAGGGACACTTAGCAATGACTCCACATATGTCCGACATCTCAAAGGAGAGAAGGATGATACCACTCCGGGTTCACTACCGGTGCGGGGACACTTGGCAATGATTCCACATAAGGCCGACAGCTCAAAGGAAAGAAGGATGATACAACTCCGGGATCACTACCAGTGCGGGGTCACTTGGCAATGACTCCACATATGGCCGACAGCTCAATGCAGAGAAGGATGATACAACTCCGGGATCACTACCGGTGCGGGGACACTTGGCAATGACTCCACATATGGCCCACAGCTCAAAGGAGAGAAGGATGATACAACTCCGGGATCACTACCGGTGCGGGGACACTTGGCAATGACTCCTCATATGGCCGACAGCTCAAAGAAGACAAGGATGATACCACTCCGGGATCACTACTGGTGCGGGAACACTTGGCAATGACTCCACATATGGCCGACAGCTCAAAGGAGAGAAGGATGATACAACTCCGGGATCACTACCGGTGCGGGGCACTTGGCAATGACTCCACATATGGCCGACAGCTCAAAGGAGTGAGGGATGATACCACTCCGGGATTACTACCGGTGCGGGGACACTAAGCAATAACTTCACATATGGCCGACAGCTCAAAGGAGAGAGGGATGATACCACTCCGGGGTCACTACCGGTGCGGGCACACTTAGCAATGGCTCCACATATGGCCGACAGCTCAAAGGAGAGAGGGATGATACCACTCCGGGATCACTACCGGTGCGGGGACACTTAGCAATGACTCCACATATGGCTGACAGCTCAAAGGAGAGAGGGATGATACCACTCCGGGATCACTACCGGTGCGGGGACACTTGGCAATGACTCCACATATGGCCGACAGCTCAAAGGAGACAAGGATGATACCAATCCGGGATCACTACCGGTGCGGGGACACTTGGCAATGACTCCACATGTGGCCGACAGCTCAAAGGAGAGAGGGATGATACCACTCCGGGATCACTACCGGTGCGGGGACACTTGGCAATGACTCCACATATGGCCGACAGCTCAAAGGAGAGAAGGATGATACAACTCCGGGATCACTACCGGTGCGGGGACACTTGGCAATGACTCCACATATGGCCGACAGCTCAAAGGAGACAAGGATGATACCAGTCCGGGATCACTACCGGTGCGGGGACACTTGTCAATGACTCCACATATGGCCGACATCTCAAAGGAGAGAAGGATGATACCACTCCGGGATCACTACCGGTGCGGGGACACTTGGCAATGTCTCCACATATGGCCGACAGCTCAAAAGAGACAAGGATGATACCACTCCGGGTTCACTACCGGTGCGGGGACACTTGGCAATGACTCCACATATGGCCGACAGCTCAAAGGAGAGAGGGATGATAACACTCCGGGATCACTACCGGTGCGGGGACACTTAGCAATGACTCCACATATGGCCGACAGCTCAAAGGAGACAAGGATGATACCACTCTGGGATCACTACCGGTGCGGGGACACTTGTCAATGACTCCTTATATGGCCGACAGCTCAAAGGAGAGAAGGATGATACCACTCCGGAATCACTACCGGTGCGGGGACACTTGGCAATGACTCCACATATGGCCGACATCTCAAAGGAGAGAAGGATGATACCACTCCGGGATCACTAACGGTGCGGGGACACTTGGCAATGACCCCACATATGGCCGACATCTCAAAGGAGAGAAGGATGATACCACTCCGTGGTCACTACCGGTGCGGGGACACTTGGCAATGACTCCAGATATGGCCGACAGCTCAAAGGAGAGAAGGATGATACCACTCCGGGATCACTACCGGTGCGGGGACACTTGGCAATGACTCCACATATGGCCGACATCTCAAAGGAGAGAAGGATGATACCACTCCGGGATCTCTACTGGTGCGGGGACACTTGGCAATGACTCCAAATATGGCCGACAGCTCAAAGGAGAGAAGGATGATACCACTCCGGGATCACTACCGGTGCGGGGACACTTGGCAATGACTCCACATATGGCCGACAGCTCAAAGAAGACAAGGATGATACCACTCCGTTGTCACTACCGGTGCGGGGACACTTAGCAATGACTCCACATATGGCCGACATCTCAAAGGAGACAAGGATGATACCACTCCGGGATCACTACCGGTGCGGGGACACTTGGCAATGACTCCACATATGGCCGACAGCTCAAGGAGAGAAGGATGATACCACTCCGGGATCACTACCTGTGTGGGGACACTTGGCAATGACTCCACATATGGCCGACATATCAAAGGAGACAAGGGTGCTACAACTCCGGGATCACTACCAGTGCGGGGACACTTAGCAATGACTCCACATATGGCCGACAGCTCAAAGGAGACAAGGATGATACCACTCCGGGATCACTACCGGTGCGGGGACACTTAGCAATGACTCCCCATATGGCCGACAGCTCAAAGGAGAGAGGGATGATACCACTCGGGGATCACTACCGGTGCGGGGACACTTGGCAATGACTCCACATATGGCCGACATCCCAAAGGAGAGAAGGATGATACAACTCCGGGATCACTACCGGTGCGGGGACACTTGGCAATGACTCCACATATGGCCGACAGCTCAAAGGAGAGAAGGATGATACAACTCCGGGATCACTACTGGTGCGGGGACACTTGGCAATGACTCCAAATATGGCCGACAGCTCAAAAGAGACAAGGATGATACCACTCCGGGTTCACTACCGGTGCGGGGACTCTTGGCAATGACTCCACATATGGCCGACCGCTCAAAGGAGAGAGGGATGATACCACTCCGGGATCACTACCGGTGCGGGGACACTTAGCAATGACTCCACATATGGCCGACATCTCAGAGGAGAGAAGGATGATACAACTACGGGATCACGACCGGTGCGGGGACACTTGGCAATGACTCCAAATATGGCCGACAGCTCAAAGGAGAGAAGGATGATACCACTCCGGGATCACTACCAGTGCGGGGACAGTAATGACTCCACCTATGACCGACAGCTCAAAGGAGAGAGGGATGATACAACTCCGGGATCACTACCGGTGCGGGGACACTTGGCAATGACTCCACATATAGCCGACAACTCAAAGGAGAGAGGGATGATACAACTCCGGGATCACTACCAGTGCGGGGACACTTAGCAATGACTCCACATATGGCCGACAGCTCAAAGGAGAGCGGGATGATACAACACCGGGATCACTACTGATGCGGGGTCACTTGGCAATGACTCCACATATCGCCGACATCTCAAAGGAGAGAGGGATGATACAACTCCGTGATCACTACCAGTGCGGGGACACTTAGCAATGACTCCACATATGGCCGACATCTCAAAGGAGAGGAGGATGATACCACTCCGGGATCACTACCGGTGCGGGGACACTTGGCAATGACTCCACATATGGCCGACAGCTCAAAGGAGAGAAGGATGATACAACTCCGGGATCACTACCGGTGCTGGGTCACTTGGCAATGACTCCACATATGGCCGACAGCTCAAAGGAGAGAGGGATGATACCACTGCGTGGTCACTACCGGTGCGAGGACACTTGGCAATGACTCCACATATGGACGACAGCTCAAAGGAGAGAGGGATGATACCACTCCGTGGTCACTACCGGTGCGGGGACACTTGGCAATGACTCCACATTTGGCCGACATCTCAAAGAAGACAAGGATGATACAACTCCGGGATCACTACCGGTGCGGGGACACTTGGCAATGACTCCACATATGGCCCACAGCTCAAAGGAGGGAAGGATGATACAACTCCGGGATCACTACCGGTGCGGGGACACTTGGCAATGATTCCACATATGGCCGACAGCTCAAAGGAGACAAGGATGATACCACTCCGGGATCACTACCGGTGCGGGGACACTTGGCAATGACTCCACATATGGCCGGCATCTCAAAGGAGAGAAGGATGATACCACTCCGGGATCACTACTGGTGCGGGAACACTTGGCGATGACTCCACATATGGCCGACAGCTCAAAGGAGAGAAGGATGATACAACTCCGGGATCACAACCGGTGCGGGGACACTTGGCAATGACTCCACATATGGCCGACAGCTCAAAGGAGTGAGGGATGATACCACTCCGGGATCACAACCGGTGCGGGGACACTTAGCAATGACTCCACATATGGCCGACAGCTCAAAGGAGAGAGGGATGATACCACTCCGGGATCACTACCGGTGCGGGGACACTTAGCAATGACTCTACATATGGCCGACAGCTCAAAGGAGAGAGGGATGATACCACTCCGGGATCACTACCGGTGCGGGGACACTTGGCAATGACTCCACATATGGCCGACAGCTCAAAGGAGAGAAGGATGATACCACTCCGTGGTCACTACCGGTGCTGGGTCACTTGGCAATGACTCCACATATGGCCGACAGCTCAAAGGAGAGAGGGATGATACCACTGCGTGGTCACTACCGGTGCGGGGACATTTGGCAATGACTCCACATATGGACGACAGCTCAAAGGAGAGAGGGACGATACCACTCCGTGGTCACTAACGGTGCGGGGACACTTGGCAATGACTCCACATTTGGCCGACATCTCAAAGAAGACAAGGATGATACCACTCCGGGATCACTACCGGTGCGGGGACACTTAGCAATGACTCCACATATGGCCGACAGCTCGAAGGAGAGAGGGATGATACCACTCCGGGATCACTACCGGTGCGGGGACACTTAGCAATGACTCTACATATGGCCGACAGCTCAAAGGAGAGAGGGATGATACCACTCCGGGATCACTACCGGTGCGGGGACACTAAGCAATGACTCCACATATGTCCAACATCTCAAAGGAGAGAAGGATGATACCACTCTGGGTTCACTACCGGTGCGGGGACACTTGGCAATGACTCCACATATGGCCGACAGCTCAAAGGAAAGAAGGATGATACAACTCCGGGATCACTACCAGTGCGGGGTCACTTGGCAATGACTCCACATATGGCCGACAGCTCAAAGCAGAGAAGGATGATACAACTCCGGGATCACTACCGGTGCGGGGACACTTGGCAATGACTCCACATATGGCCCACAGCTCAAAGGAGAGAAGGATGATACAACTCCGGGATCACTACCGGTTCGGGGACACTTGGCAATGACTCCACATATGGCCGACAGCTCAGAGGAGTGAGGGATGATACCACTCCGGGATCACTACCGGTGCGGGACACTTAGCAATGACTCCACATATGGCCGACAGCTCAAAGGAGAGAGGGATGATACCACTCCAGGATCACTACCGGTGCGGGGACACTTAGCAATGACTCTACATATGGCCGACAGCTCAAAGGAGAGAGGGATGATACCACTCCGGGATCACTACCGGTGCAGGGACACTTAGCAATGACTCCACATATGTCCGACATCTCAAAGGAGAGAAGGATGATACCACTCCGGGTTCACTACCGGTGCGGGGACACTTGGCAATGATTCCACATAAGGCCGACAGCTCAAAGGAAAGAAGGATGATACAACTCCGGGATCACTACCAGTGCGGGGTCACTTGGCAATGACTCCACATATGGCCGACAGCTCAATGCAGAGAAGGATGATACAACTCCGGGATCACTACCGGTGCGGGGACACTTGGCAATGACTCCACATATGGCCCACAGCTCAAAGGAGAGAAGGATGATACAACTCCGGGATCACTACCGGTGCGGGGACACTTGGCAATGACTCCTCATATGGCCGACAGCTCAAAGAAGACAAGGATGATACCACTCCGGGATCACTACTGGTGCGGGAACACTTGGCAATGACTCCACATATGGCCGACAGCTCAAAGGAGAGAAGGATGATACAACTCCGGGATCACTACCGGTGCGGGGCACTTGGCAATGACTCCACATATGGCCGACAGCTCAAAGGAGTGAGGGATGATACCACTCCGGGATTACTACCGGTGCGGGGACACTAAGCAATAACTTCACATATGGCCGACAGCTCAAAGGAGAGAGGGATGATACCACTCCGGGGTCACTACCGGTGCGGGCACACTTAGCAATGGCTCCACATATGGCCGACAGCTCAAAGGAGAGAGGGATGATACCACTCCGGGATCACTACCGGTGCGGGGACACTTAGCAATGACTCCACATATGGCTGACAGCTCAAAGGAGAGAGGGATGATACCACTCCGGGATCACTACCGGTGCGGGGACACTTGGCAATGACTCCACATATGGCCGACAGCTCAAAGGAGACAAGGATGATACCAATCCGGGATCACTACCGGTGCGGGGACACTTGGCAATGACTCCACATGTGGCCGACAGCTCAAAGGAGAGAGGGATGATACCACTCCGGGATCACTACCGGTGCGGGGACACTTGGCAATGACCCCACATATGGCCGACAGCTCAAAGGAGAGAAGGATGATACAACTCCGGGATCACTACCGGTGCGGGGACACTTGGCAATGACTCCACATATGGCCGACAGCTCAAAGGAGACAAGGATGATACCAGTCCGGGATCACTACCGGTGCGGGGACACTTGTCAATGACTCCACATATGGCCGACATCTCAAAGGAGAGAAGGATGATACCACTCCGGGATCACTACCGGTGCGGGGACACTTGGCAATGTCTCCACATATGGCCGACAGCTCAAAAGAGACAAGGATGATACCACTCCGGGTTCACTACCGGTGCGGGGACACTTGGCAATGACTCCACATATGGCCGACAGCTCAAAGGAGAGAGGGATGATAACACTCCGGGATCACTACCGGTGCGGGGACACTTAGCAATGACTCCACATATGGCCGACATCTCCGAGGAGAGAAGGATGATACAACTCCGGGATCACGACCGGTGACGGGACACTTGGCAATGACTCCACATATGGCCGACAGCTCAAAGGAGAGAAGGATGATACCACTCCGGGATCACTACCAGTGCGGGGACAGTAATGACTCCACCTATGGCCGACAGCTCAAAGGAGAGAGGGATGATACAACTCCGGGATCACTACCGGTGCGGGCACCCTTAGCAATAACTTCACATATGGCCGACAGCTCAAAGGAGAGAGGGATAATACCACTCCGGGGTCACTACCGTTGCGGGCACACTTAGCAATGGCTCCACATATGGCCGACAGCTCAAAGGAGAGAGGGATGATACCACTCCGGGATCACTACCGGTGCGGGGACACATGGCAATGACTCCACATATGGCCGACAGCTCAAAGGAGACAAGGATGATACCAATCCGGGATCACTACCGGTGCGGGGACACTTGGCAATGACTCCACATGTGGCCGACAGCGCAAAGGAGAGAGGGATGATACCACTCCGGGATCACTACCGGTGCGGGGACACTTGGCAATGACTCCACATATGGCCGACAGCTCAAAGGAGAGAAGGATGATACAACTCCGGGATCACTACCGGTGCGGGGACACTTGGCAATGACTCCACATATGGCCGACAGCTCAAAGGAGTCAAGGATGATACCACTCCGGGATCACTACCGTTGCGGGGACAATTGTCAATGACTCCACATATGGCCGACATCTCAAAGGAGAGAAGGATGATACCACTCCGGGATCACACCGGTGCGGGGACACTTGGCAATGACTCCACATATGGCCGAAAGCTCAAAAGAGACAAGGATGATACCACTCCGGGTTCACTACCGGTGCGGGTACACTTGGCAATGACTCCACATATGGCCGACAGCTCAAAGGAGAGAGGGATGATACGACTCCGGGATCACTACCAGTGCGGGGACAGTTATGACTCCACCTATGGCCGACAGCTCAAAGGAGAGAGGGATGATACAACTCCGGGATCACTACCGGTGCGGGGACACTTGGCAATGACTCCACATATAGCCGACAACTCAAAGGAGAGAGGGATGATACAACTCCGGGATCACTACCAGTGCGAGGACACTTAGCAATGACTCCACATATGGCCGACAGCTCAAAGGAGAGAGGGATGATACAACTCCGGGATTACTACCGGTGCGGGCACACTTAGCAATGGCTCCACATATGGCCGACAGCTCAAAGGAGAGAGGGATGATACCACTCCGGGATCACTACCGGTGCGGGGACATTTAGCAATGACTCCACATATGGTCGACAGCTCAAAGGAGAGAGGGATGATACCACTCCGGGATCACTACCGGTGCGGGGACACTTGGCAATGACTCCACATATGGCCGACAGCTCAAAGGAGAGAAGGATGATACAACTCCGGGATCACTACCGGTGCGGGGACACTTGGAAATGACTCCACATATGGCCGACAGCTCAAAGGAGACAAGGATGATACCACTCCGGGATCACTACCGGTGCGGGGACACTTGTCAATGACTCCACATATGGCCGACATCTCAAAGGAGAGAAGGATGATACCACTCCGGGATCACTACCGGTGCGGGGACACTTGGCAATGACTCCACATATGGCCGACAGCTCAAAAGAGACAAGGATGATACCACTCCAGGTTCACTACCGGTGCGGGGACACTTGGCAATGACTCCACATATGGCCGACAGCTCAAAGGAGAGAGGGATGATACAACTCCGGGATCACTACCGGTGCGGGGACACTTAGCAATGACTCCACATATGGCCGACATCTCAGAGGAGAGAAGGATGATACAACTCCGGGATCACGACCGGTGCGGGGACACTTGGCAATGACTCCACATATGGCCGACAGCTCAAAGGAGAGAAGGATGATACCACTCCGGGATCACTACCAGTGCGGGGACAGTAATGACTCCACCTATGGCCGACAGCTCAAAGGAGAGAGGGATGATACAACTCCGGGATCACTACCGGTGCGGGGACACTTGGCAATGACTCCACATATAGCCGACAACTCAAAGGAGAGAGGGATGATACAACTCCAGGATCACTACCAGTGCGGGGACACTTAGCAATGACTCCACATATGGCCGACAGCTCAAAGGAGAGAGGGATGATACAACTCCGGGATCACTACTGGTGCGGGGTCACTTGGCAATGACTCCACATATCGCCGACATCTCAAAGGAGAGAGGGATGATACAACTCCGTGATCACTACCAGTGCGGGGACACTTAGCAATGACTCCACATATGGCCGACATCTCAAAGGAGAGGAGGATGATACCACTCCGGGATCAATACCGGTGCGGGGACACATGGCAATGACTCCACATATGGCCGACAGCTCAAAGGAGAGAAGGATGATACAACACCGGGATCACTACCTGTGCGGGGACACTTGGCAATGACTCCAAATATGGCCGACAGCTCAAAGGAGAGAGGGATGATACCACTCCGGGATCACTACCGGTAAGGGGACACTTAGCAATGACTCCACATATGGCCGACAGCTCAAAGGAGAGAGGGATGATACCACTCCGGGATCACTACCGGTGCGGGGACACTTAGCAATGACTCCACATATGGCCGACAGCTCAAAGGAGAGATGGATGATACCACTCCGGGATCACTACCGGTTGGGGACACTTAGCAATGACTCCACATATGGCCGACATCTCAAAGTAGAGAGGGATGATACCACTCCGGGATCACTACCGGTGCGGGGACACTTAGCAATGACTCCACATATGGCCGACAGCTCAAAGGAGATAGGGATGATACCACTCCGGGATCACTACCGGTGCGGGGACACTTGGCAATGACTCCACATAAGGCCGACAGCTCAAAGGAGAGAAGGATGATGCAACTCCGAGATCACTACCGGTGCGGGGACACTTGGCAATGACTCCACATATGGCCGACAGCTCAAAGGAGAGAAGGATGATACAACTCCGGGATCACTACCGGTGCGGAGTCACTTGGCAATGACTCCACATATGGCCGACAGCTCAAAGGAGAGAAGGATGATACAACTCTGGGATCACTACCGGTGCGGGGACACTTGGCAATGACTCCACACATGGCCGACAGCTCAAAGGAGAGAAAGATGATACCACTCCGGGATCACTACCAGTGTGGGGACACTTGGCAATGGCTCCACATATGGCCGACATCTCAAAGGAGAGAGGGATGATACCACTCCGGCATCACTACCGGTGCGGGGACACTTGGCAATGACTCCACATATGGCCGACAGCTCAAAGGAGAGAAGGATGATACCACTCCGTGGTCACTACCGGTGCTGGGTCACTTGGCAATGACTCCACATATGGCCGACAGCTCAAAGGAGAGAGGGATGATACCACTCCGTGGTCACTACCGGTGCGGGGTCACTTGGCAATGACTCCACATATGGCCGACAGCTCAAAGGAGAGAGGGATGATACCACTGCGTGGTCACTACCGGTGCGGGGACGCTTGGCAATGACTCCACATATGGACGACAGCTCAAAGGAGAGAGGGATGATACCACTCCGTGGTCACTACCGGTGCGGGGATACTTGGCAATGACTCCACATTTGGCCGACATCTCAAAGAAAACAAGGATGATACCACTCCGGGATCACTACCGGTGCGGGGACACTTAGCAATGACACCACATATGGCCGACAGCTCGAAGGAGAGAGGGATGGTACCACTCCGGGATCACTACCGGTGCGGGGACACTTAGCAATGACTCTACATATGGCCGACTGCTCAAAGGAGAGAGGGATGATACCACTCCGGGATCACTACCGGTGCGGGGACACTTAGCAATGACTCCACATATGTCCGACATCTCAAAGGAGAGAAGGATGATACCACTCCGGGTTCACTACCGGTGCGGGGACCCTTTGCAATGTCTCCACATATGGCCGACCGCTCAAAGGAAAGAAGGATGATACAACTCCGGGATCACTACCAGTGCGGGGTCACTTGGCAATGACTCCACATATGGCCGACAGCTCAAAGCAGAGAAGGATGATACAACTCCGGGATCACTACCGGTGCGGGGACACTTGGCAATGACTCCACATATGGCCCACAGCTCAAAGGAGAGAAGGATGATACAACTCCGGGATCACTACCGGTGCGGGGACACTTGGCAATGACTCCACATATGGCCGACAGCTCAAAGGAGACAAGGATGATACCACTCCGGGATCACTACCGGTGCGGGGACACTTGTCAATGACTCCACATATGGCCGGCATCTCAAAGGAGAGAAGGATGATACCACTCCGGGATCACTACTGGTGCGGGAACACTTGGCAATGACTCCACATATGGCCGACAGCTCAAAGGAGAGAAGGATGATACAACTCCGGGATCACTACCGGTGCGGGGACACTTGGCAATGACTCCACATATGGCCGACAGCTCAAAGGAGTGAGGGATGATACCACTCCGGGATCACTACCGGTGCGGGGACACTTAGCAATGACTCCACATATGGCCGACAGCTCAAAGGAGAGAGGGATGATACCACTCCGGGATCACTACCGGTGCGGGGACACTTAGCAATGACTCTACATATGGCCGACAGCTCAAAGGAGAGACGGATGATACCACTCCGGGATCACTACCGGTGCGGGGACACTTAGCAATGACTCCACATATGTCCGACATCTCAAAGGAGAGAAGGATGATACCACTCCGGGTTCACTACCAGTGCGGGGACACTTGGCAATGATTCCACATATGGCCGACATCTCAAAGGAGAGAGGGATGATACCACTCCGGGATCACTACCGGTGCGGGGACACTTGGCAATGACTCCACATATGGCCGACAGCTCAAAGGAGAGAAGGATGATACCACTCCGTGGTCACTACCGGTGCTGGGACACTTGGCAATGACTCCACATATGGCCGACAGCTCAAAGGAGAGAGGGATGATACCACTGCGTGGTCACTACCGGTGCGGGGACACTTGGCAATGACTCCACATATGGACGACAGCTCAAAGGAGAGAGGGATGATACCACTCCGTGGTCACTACCGGTGCGGGGACACTTGGCAATGACTCCACATTTGGCCGACATCTCAAAGAAGACAAGGATGATACCACTCCGGGATCACTACCGGTGCGGGGACACTTAGCAATGACTCCACATATGGCCGACAGCTCGAAGGAGAGAGGGATGATACCACTCCGGGATCACTACCGGTGCGGGGACACTTAGCAATGACTCTACATATGGCCGACAGCTCAAAGGAGAGAGGGATGATACCACTCCGGGATCACTACCGGTGCGGGGACAGTTAGCAATGACTCCACATATGTCCGACATCTCAAAGGAGAGAAGGATGATACCACTCCGGGATCACTACCGGTGCGGGGACACTTGGCAATGACTCCACATATGGCCGACAGCTCAAAGGAGTGAGGGATGATACCAGTCCGGGATCACTACCGGTGCGGGGACACTTAGCAATGACTCCACATATGGCCGACAGCTCAAAGGAGAGAGGGATGATACCACTCCGGGATAACTACCGGTGCGGGGACACTTAGCAATGACTCTACATATGGCCGACAGCTCAAAAGAGAGACGGATGATACCACTCCGGGATCACTACCGGTGCGGGGACACTTAGCAATGACTCCACATATGGCCGACAGCTCAAAGGAGAGAGGGATGATACCACTCCGGGATCACTACCGGTGCGGGGACACTTGGCAATGACTCCACGTATGGCCGACAGCTCAAAGGAGACAAGGATGATACCAATCCGGGATCACTACCGGTGCGGGGACACTTGGCAATGACTCCACATGTGGCCGACAGCTCAAAGGAGAGAGGGATGATACCACTCCGGGATCACTACCGGAGCGGGGACACTTGGCAATGACTCCACATATGGCCGACAGCTCAAAGGAGAGAAGGATGATACAACTCCGGGATCACTACCGGTGCGGGGACACTTGGCAATGACTCCACATATGGCCGACAGCTCAAAGGAGACAAGGATGATACCACTCCGGGATCACTACCGGTGCGGGGACACTTGTCACTGACTCCACATATGGCCGACATCTCAAAGGAGAGAAGGATGATACCACTCCGGGATCACTACCGGTGCGGGGACACTTGGCAATGACTCCACATATGGCCGACAGCTCAAAGGAGAGAGGGATGATACCACTCCGGGATCACTACCGGTGCGGGGACACTTAGCAATGACTCCACATATGGCCGACATCTCAGAGGAGAGAAGGATGATACAACTCCGGGATCACGACCGGTGCGGGGACACTTGGCAATGACTCCACATATGGCCGACAGCTCAAAGGAGAGAAGGATGATACCACTCCGAGGTCACTACCAGTGCGGGGACAGTAATGACTCCACTTATGGCCGACAGATCAAAGGAGAGAGGGATGATACAACTCCGGGATCACTACCTGTGCGGGGACACTTGGCAATGACTCCACATATAGCCGACAACTCAAAGGAGAGAGGGATGATACAACTCCGGGATCACTACCAGTGCGGGGACACTTAGCAATGACTCCACATATGGCCGACAGCTCAAAGGAGAGAGGGATGATACAACTCCGGGATCACTACTGGTGCGGGGTCACTTGGCAATGACTCCACATATCGCCGACATCTCAAAGGAGAGAGGGATGATACAACTCCGTGATCACTACCAGTGCGGGGACACTTAGCAATGACTCCACATATGGCCGACATCTCAAAGGAGAGGAGGATGATACCACTCCGGGATCACTACCGGTGCGGGGACACTTGGCAATGACTCCACATATGGCCGACAGCTCAAAGGAGAGAAGGATGATACAACTCCGGGATCACTACCGGTGCGGGGACACTTGGCAATGACTCCACATATGGCCGACAGCTCAAAGGAGAGAGGGATGATACCACTCCGGGATCACTACCGGTGCGGGGACACTTAGCAATGACTCCACATATGGCCGACAGCTCAAAGGAGAGAGGGATGATACCACTCCGGGATCACTACCGGTGCGGGGACACTTAGCAATGACTCCACATATGGCCGACAGCTCAAAGGAGAGAGGGATGATACCACTCCGGGATCACTACCGGTGGGGGACACTTAGCAATGAATCTACATATGGCCGACATCTCAAAGGAGAGAGGGATGATACCACTCCGGGATCACTACCGGTGCGTGGACACTTAGCAATGACTCCACATATGGCAAACACCTCAAAGGAGAGAAGGATGATACCACTCCGGGATCACTACCGGTGCGGGGACACTTGGCAATGACTCCACATAAGGCCGACAGCTCAAAGGAGAGAAGGATGATACAACTCCGAGATCACTACCGGTGCGGGGACACTTGGCAATGACTCCACATATGGCCGACAGCTCAAAGGAGAGAAGGATGATACAACTCCGGGATCACTACCGGTGCGGAGTCACTTGGCAATGACTCCACATATGGCCGACAGCTCAAAGGAGAGAAAGGTGATACCACTCCGGGATCACTACCAGTGTGGGGACACTTGGCAATGGCTCCACATATGGCCGACATCTCAAAGGAGAGAGGGATGATACCACTCCGGGATCACTACCGGTGCGGGGACACTTGGCAATGACTCCACATATGGCCGACAGCTCAAAGGAGAGAAGGATGATACCACTCCGTGGTCACTACCGGTGCTGGGTCACTTGGCAATGACTCCACATATGGCCGACAGCTCAAAGGAGAGAGGGATGATACCACTCCGTGGTCACTACCGGTGCGGGTTCACTTGGCAATGACTCCACATATGGCCGACAGCTCAAAGGATAGAGGGATGATACCACTGCGTGGTCACTACCGGTGCGGGGACACTTGGCAATGACTCCACATATGGACGACAGCTCAAAGGAGACAGGGATGATACCACTCCGTGGTCACTACCGGTGCGGGGACACTTGGCAATGACTCCACATTTGGCCGACATCTCAAAGAAGACAAGGATGATACCACTCCGGGATCACTACTGGTGCGGGGACACTTAGCAATGACTCCACATATGGCCGACAGCTCGAAGGAGAGAGGGATGATACCACTCCGGGATCACTACCGGTGCGGGGACACTTAGCAATGACTCTACATATGGCCGACAGCTCAAAGGAGAGAGGGATGATACCACTCCGGGATCACTACCGGTGCGGGGACACTTAGCAATGACTCCACATATGTCCGACATCGCAAAGAGAGAAGGATGATACCACTCCGGGTTCACTACCGGTGCGGGGACACTTGGCAATGACTCCACATATGGCCGACCGCTCAAAGGAAAGAAGGATGATACAACTCCGGGATCACTACCAGTGCGGGGTCACTTGGCAATGACTCCACATATGGCCGACAGCTCAAAGCAGAGAAGGATGATACAACTCCGGGATCACTACAGGTGCGGGGACACTTGGCAATGACTCCACATATAGCCCACAGCTCAAAGGAGAGAAGGATGATACAACTCCGGGATCACTACCGGTCTGGGCACACTTGGCAATGACTCCACATATGGCCGACAGCTCAAAGGAGACAAGGATGATACCACTCCGGGATCACTACCGGTGCGGGGACACTTGTCAATGACTCCACATATGGCCGACATCTCAAAGGAGAGAAGGATGATACCACTCCGAGATCACTACTGGTGCGGGAACACTTGGCAATGACTCCACATATGGCCGACAGCTCAAAGGAGAGAAGGATGATACAACTCCGGGATCACTTCCGGTGCGGGGACACTTGGCAATGACTCCACATATGGCCGACAGCTCAAAGGAGTGAGGGATGATACCACTCCGGGATCACTACCGGTGCGGGGACACTTAGCAATGACTCCACATATGGCCGACAGCTCAAAGGAGAGAGGGATGATACCACTCCGGGATCACTACCGGTGCGGGGACACTTAGCAATGACTCTGCATATGGCCGACAGCTCAAAGGAGAGAAGGATGATACCACTCCGGGATCACTACCGGTGCGGGGACACTTAGCAATGACTCCACATATGTCCGACATCTCAAAGGAGAGAAGGATGATACCACTCCGGGTTCACTACCGGTGCGGGGACACTTGGCAATGACTCCACATATGGCCGACAGCTCAAAGGAAAGAAGGATGATATAACTCCGGAATCACTACCAGTGCGGGGTCACTTGGCAATGACTCCACATATGGCCGACAGCTCAAAATAGAGAAGGATGATACAACTCCGGGATCACTACCGGTGCGGGGACACTTGGCAATGACTTCACATATGGCCCACAGCTCAAAGGAGAGAAGGATGATACAACTCCGGGATCACTACCGGTGCGGGGACACTTGGCAATGACTCCACATATGGCCGACAGCTCAATGAAGACAAGGATGATACCACTCCGGGATCACTACCGGTGCGGGGACACTTGTCAATGACTCCACATATGGCCGACATCTCAAAGGAGAGAAGGATGATACCACTCCGGGATCACTACTGGTGCGGGAACACTTGGCAATGACTCCACATATGGCCGACAGCTCAAAGGAGAGAAGGATGATACAACTCCGGGATCACTAACGGTGCGGGGACACTTGGCAATGACTCCACATATGGCCGACAGCTCAAAGGAGTGAGGGATGATACCACTCCGGGATCACTACCGGTGCGGGGACACTTAGCAATAACTTCACATATGGCCGACAGCTCAAAGGAGAGAGGGATGATACCACTCCGGGGTCACTACCGGTGCTGGGTCACTTGGCAATGACTCCACATATGGCCGACAGCTCAAAGGAGAGAGGGATGATACCACTCCGGGGTCACTACCGGTGCTGGGTCACTTGGCAATGACTCCACATATGGCCGACAGCTCAAAGGAGAGAGGGATGATACCACTCCGGGATCACTACCGGTGCGGGGACACTTAGCAATGACTCCACATATGGCCGACATCTCAGAGGAGAGAAGGATGATACAACTCCGGGATCACGACCGGTGCGGGGACACTTGGCAATGACTCCACATATGGCCGACAGCTCAAAGGAGAGAAGGATGATACCACTCCGAGATCACCACCAGTGCGGGGACAGTAATGACTCCACCTATGGCCGACAGCTCAAAGGAGAGAGGGATGATACAACTCCGGGATCACTACCAGTGCGGGGTCACTTGGCAATGACTCCACATATGGCCGACAGCTCAAAGCAGAGAAGGATGATACAACTCCGGGATCACTACAGGTGCGGGGACACTTGGCAATGACTCCACATATAGCCCACAGCTCAAAGGAGAGAAGGATGATACAACTCCGGGATCACTACCGGTCTGGGCACACTTGGCAATGACTCCACATATGGCCGACAGCTCAAAGGAGACAAGGATGATACCACTCCGGGATCACTACCGGTGCGGGGACACTTGTCAATGACTCCACATATGGCCGACATCTCAAAGGAGAGAAGGATGATACCACTCCGGGATCACTACTGGTGCGGGAACACTTGGCAATGACTCCACATATGGCCGACAGCTCAAAGGAGAGAAGGATGATACAACTCCGGGATCACTACCGGTACGGGGACACTTGGCAATGACTCCACATATGGCCGACAGCTCAAAGGAGTGAGGGATGATACCACTCCGGGATCACTACCGGTGCGGGGAAACTTAGCAATGACTCCACATTTGGCCGACAGCTCAAAGGAGAGAGGGATGATACCACTCCGGGATCACTACCGGTGCGGGGACACTTAGCAATGACTCTGCATATGGCCGACAGCTCAGAGGAGAGAGGGATGATACCACTCCGGGATCACTACCGGTGCGGGGACACTTAGCAATGACTCCACACATGTGTGACATCTCAAAGGAGAGAAGGATGATACCACTCCGGGTTCACTACCGGTGCGGGGACACTTGGCAATGACTCCACATATGGCCGACAGCTCAAAGGAAAGAAGGATGATATAACTCCGGAATCACTACCAGTGCGGGGTCACTTGGCAATGACTCCACATATGGCCGACAGCTCAAAGCAGAGAAGGATGATACAACTCCGGGATCACTACCGGTGCGGGGACACTTGGCAATGACTCCACATATGGCCCACAGCTCAAAGGAGAGAAGGATGATACAACTCCGGGATCACTACCGGTGCGGGGACACTTGGCAATGACTCCACATATGGCCGACAGCTCAAAGAAGACAAGGATGATACCACTCCGGGATCACTACCGGTGCGGGGACACTTGTCAATGACTACACATATGGCCGACCTCTCAAAGGAGAGAAGGATGATACCACTCCGGGATCACTACTGGTGCGGGAACACTTGGCAATGACTCCACATATGGCCGACAGCTCAAAGGAGAGAAGGATGATACAACTCCGGGATCACTACCGGTGCGGGGACACTTGGCAATGACTCCACATATGGCCGACAGCTCAAAGGAGTGAGGGATGATACCACTCCGGGATCACTACCGGTGCGGGGACACTTAGCAATAACTTCACATATGGCCGACAGCTCAAATGAGAGAGGGATGATACCACTCCGGGGTCACTACCGGTGCGGGCACACTTAGCAATGGCTCCACATATGGCCGACAGCTCAAAGGAGAGAGGGATGATACCACTCCGGGATCACTACCGGTGCGGGGACACTTAGCAATGACTCCACATATGGCCGACATCTCAGAGGAGAGAAGGATGATACAACTCCGGGATCACGACCGGTGCGGGGACACTTGGCAATGACTCCACATATAGCCGACAACTCAAAGGAGAGAGGGATGATACAACTCCGGGATCACTACCAGTGCGGGGACACTTAGCAATGACTCCACATATGGCCGACAGCTCAAAGGAGAGAGGGATGATACAACTCCGGGATCACTACTGGTGCGGGGTCAATTGGCAATGACTCCACATATCGCCGACATCTCAAAGGAGAGAGGGATGATACAACTCCGTGATCACTACCAGTGCGGGGACACTTAGCAATGACTCCACATATGGCCGACAGCTCAAAGGAGAGAGGGATGATACAACTCCGGGATCACTACTGGTGCGGGGTCACTTGGCAATGACTCCACATATCGCCGACATCTCAAAGGAGAGAGGGATGATACAACTCCGTGATCACTACCAGTGCGGGGACACTTAGCAATGACTCCACATATGGCCGACATCTCAAAGGAGAGGAGGATGATACCACTCCGGGATCACTACCGGTGCGGGGACACTTGGCAATGACTCCACATATGGCCGACAGCTCAAAGGAGAGAAGGATGATACAACTCCGGGATCACTACCGGTGCGGGGACACTTGGCAATGACTCCACATATGGCCGACAGCTCAAAGGAGAGAGGGATGATACCACTCCGGGATCACTACCGGTGCGGGGACACTTAGCAATGACTCCACATATTGCCGACAGCTCAAAGGAGAGAGGGATGATACCACTCCGGGATCACTACCGGTGCGGGGACACTTAGCAATGACTCCACATATGGCCGACAGCTCAAAGGAGAGAGGGATGATACCACTCCGGGATCACTACCGGTGGGGGACACTTAGCAATGAATCTACATATGGCCGACATCTCAAAGGAGAGAGGGATGATACCACTCCGGGATCACTACCGGTGCGTGGACACTTAGCAATGACTCCACATATGGCAAACACCTCAAAGGAGAGAAGGATGATACCACTCCGGGATCACTACCGGTGCGGGGACACTTGGCAATGACTCCACATAAGGCCGACAGCTCAAAGGAGAGAAGGATGATACAACTCCGAGATCACTACCGGTGCGGGGACACTTGGCAATGACTCCACATATGGCCGACAGCTCAAAGGAGAGAAGGATGATACAACTCCGGGATCACTACCGGTGCGGAGTCACTTGGCAATGACTCCACATATGGCCGACAGCTCAAAGGAGAGAAAGGTGATACCACTCCGGGATCACTACCAGTGTGGGGACACTTGGCAATGGCTCCACATATGGCCGACAACTCAAAGGAGAGAGGGATGATACCACTCCGGGATCACTACCGGTGCGGGGACACTTGGCAATGACTCCACATATGGCCGACAGCTCAAAGGAGAGAAGGATGATACCACTCCGTGGTCACTACCGGTGCTGGGTCACTTGGCAATGACTCCACATATGGCCGACAGCTCAAAGGAGAGAGGGATGATACCACTCCGTGGTCACTACCGGTGCGGGTTCACTTGGCAATGACTCCACATATGGCCGACAGCTCAAAGGATAGAGGGATGATACCACTGCGTGGTCACTACCGGTGCGGGGACACTTGGCAATGACTCCACATATGGACGACAGCTCAAAGGAGACAGGGATGATACCACTCCGTGGTCACTACCGGTGCGGGGACACTTGGCAATGACTCCACATTTGGCCGACATCTCAAAGAAGACAAGGATGATACCACTCCGGGATCACTACTGGTGCGGGGACACTTAGCAATGACTCCACATATGGCCGACAGCTCGAAGGAGAGAGGGATGATACCACTCCGGGATCACTACCGGTGCGGGGACACTTAGCAATGACTCTACATATGGCCGACAGCTCAAAGGAGAGAGGGATGATACCACTCCGGGATCACTACCGGTGCGGGGACACTTAGCAATGACTCCACATATGTCCGACATCGCAAAGAGAGAAGGATGATACCACTCCGGGTTCACTACCGGTGCGGGGACACTTGGCAATGACTCCACATATGGCCGACCGCTCAAAGGAAAGAAGGATGATACAACTCCGGGATCACTACCAGTGCGGGGTCACTTGGCAATGACTCCACATATGGCCGACATCTCAAAGGAGAGAAGGATGATACCACTCCGGGATCACTACTGGTGCGGGAACACTTGGCAGTGACTCCACATATGGCCGACAGCTCAGAGGAGAGAAGGATGATACAACTCCGGGATCACGACCGGTGCGGGGACACTTGGCAATGACTCCACATATGGCCGACAGCTCAAAGGAGTGAGGGATGATACCACTCCGGGATCACTACCAGTCTGGGCACACTTGGCAATGACTCCACATATGGCCGACAGCTCAAAGGAGACAAGGATGATACCACTCCGGGATCACTACCGGTGCGGGGACACTTGTCAATGACTCCACATATGGCCGACATCTCAAAGGAGAGAAGGATGATACCACTCCGGGATCACTACTGGTGCGGGAACACTTGGCAGTGACTCCACATATGGCCGACAGCTCAGAGGAGAGAAGGATGATACAACTCCGGGATCACGACCGGTGCGGGGACACTTGGCAATGACTCCACATATGGCCGACAGCTCAAAGGAGTGAGGGATGATACCACTCCGGGATCACTACCGGTGCGGGGACACTTGGCAATGACTCCACATATGGCCGACAGCTCAATGAAGACAAGGATGATACCACTCCGGGATCACTACCGGTGCGGGGACACTTGTCAATGACTCCACATATGGCCGACATCTCAAAGGAGAGAAGGATGATACCACTCCGGGATCACTACTGGTGCGGGAACACTTGGCAATGACTCCACATATGGCCGACAGCTCAAAGGAGAGAAGGATGATACAACTCCGGGATCACTAACGGTGCGGGGACACTTGGCAATGACTCCACATATGGCCGACAGCTCAAAGGAGTGAGGGATGATACCACTCCGGGATCACTACCGGTGCGGGGACACTTAGCAATAACTTCACATATGGCCGACAGCTCAAAGGAGAGAGGGATGATACCACTCCGGGGTCACTACCGGTGCTGGGTCACTTGGCAATGACTCCACATATGGCCGACAGCTCAAAGGAGAGAGGGATGATACCACTCCGGGGTCACTACCGGTGCTGGGTCACTTGGCAATGACTCCACATATGGCCGACAGCTCAAAGGAGAGAGGGATGATACCACTCCGGGATCACTACCGGTGCGGGGACACTTAGCAATGACTCCACATATGGCCGACATCTCAGAGGAGAGAAGGATGATACAACTCCGGGATCACGACCGGTGCGGGGACACTTGGCAATGACTCCACATATGGCCGACAGCTCAAAGGAGAGAAGGATGATACCACTCCGAGATCACTACCAGTGCGGGGACAGTAATGACTCCACCTATGGCCGACAGCTCAAAGGAGAGAGGGATGATACAACTCCGGGATCACTACCAGTGCGGGGTCACTTGGCAATGACTCCACATATGGCCGACAGCTCAAAGCAGAGAAGGATGATACAACTCCGGGATCACTACAGGTGCGGGGACACTTGGCAATGACTCCACATATAGCCCACAGCTCAAAGGAGAGAAGGATGATACAACTCCGGGATCACTACCGGTCTGGGCACACTTGGCAATGACTCCACATATGGCCGACAGCTCAAAGGAGACAAGGATGATACCACTCCGGGATCACTACCGGTGCGGGGACACTTGTCAATGACTCCACATATGGCCGACATCTCAAAGGAGAGAAGGATGATACCACTCCGGGATCACTACTGGTGCGGGAACACTTGGCAATGACTCCACATATGGCCGACAGCTCAAAGGAGAGAAGGATGATACAACTCCGGGATCACTACCGGTACGGGGACACTTGGCAATGACTCCACATATGGCCGACAGCTCAAAGGAGTGAGGGATGATACCACTCCGGGATCACTACCGGTGCGGGGAAACTTAGCAATGACTCCACATTTGGCCGACAGCTCAAAGGAGAGAGGGATGATACCACTCCGGGATCACTACCGGTGCGGGGACACTTAGCAATGACTCTGCATATGGCCGACAGCTCAGAGGAGAGAGGGATGATACCACTCCGGGATCACTACCGGTGCGGGGACACTTAGCAATGACTCCACACATGTGTGACATCTCAAAGGAGAGAAGGATGATACCACTCCGGGTTCACTACCGGTGCGGGGACACTTGGCAATGACTCCACATATGGCCGACAGCTCAAAGGAAAGAAGGATGATATAACTCCGGAATCACTACCAGTGCGGGGTCACTTGGCAATGACTCCACATATGGCCGACAGCTCAAAGCAGAGAAGGATGATACAACTCCGGGATCACTACCGGTGCGGGGACACTTGGCAATGACTCCACACATGGCCCACAGCTCAAAGGAGAGAAGGATGATACAACTCCGGGATCACTACCGGTGCGGGGACACTTGGCAATGACTCCACATATGGCCGACAGCTCAAAGAAGACAAGGATGATACCACTCCGGGATCACTACCGGTGCGGGGACACTTGTCAATGACTCCACATATGGCCGACATCTCAAAGGAGAGAAGGATGATACCACTCCGGGATCACTACTGGTGCGGGAACACTTGGCAATGACTCCACATATGGCCGACAGCTCAAAGGAGAGAAGGATGATACAACTCCGGGATCACTACCGGTGCGGGGACACTTGGCAATGACTCCACATATGGCCGACAGCTCAAAGGAGTGAGGGATGATACCACTCCGGGATCACTACCGGTGCGGGGACACTTAGCAATAACTTCACATATGGCCGACAGCTCAAATGAGAGAGGGATGATACCACTCCGGGGTCACTACCGGTGCGGGCACACTTAGCAATGGCTCCACATATGGCCGACAGCTCAAAGGAGAGAGGGATGATACCACTCCGGGATCACTACCGGTGCGGGGACACTTAGCAATGACTCCACATATGGCCGACATCTCAGAGGAGAGAAGGATGATACAACTCCGGGATCACGACCGGTGCGGGGACACTTGGCAATGACTCCACATATAGCCGACAACTCAAAGGAGAGAGGGATGATACAACTCCGGGATCACTACCAGTGCGGGGACACTTAGCAATGACTCCACATATGGCCGACAGCTCAAAGGAGAGAGGGATGATACAACTCCGGGATCACTACTGGTGCGGGGTCAATTGGCAATGACTCCACATATCGCCGACATCTCAAAGGAGAGAGGGATGATACAACTCCGTGATCACTACCAGTGCGGGGACACTTAGCAATGACTCCACATATGGCCGACAGCTCAAAGGAGAGAGGGATGATACAACTCCGGGATCACTACTGGTGCGGGGTCACTTGGCAATGACTCCACATATCGCCGACATCTCAAAGGAGAGAGGGATGATACAACTCCGTGATCACTACCAGTGCGGGGACACTTAGCAATGACTCCACATATGGCCGACATCTCAAAGGAGAGGAGGATGATACCACTCCGGGATCACTACCGGTGCGGGGACACTTGGCAATGACTCCACATATGGCCGACAGCTCAAAGGAGAGAAGGATGATACAACTCCGGGATCACTACCGGTGCGGGGACACTTGGCAATGACTCCACATATGGCCGACAGCTCAAAGGAGAGAGGGATGATACCACTCCGGGATCACTACCGGTGCGGGGACACTTAGCAATGACTCCACATATGGCCGACAGCTCAAAGGAGAGAGGGATGATACCACTCCGGGATCACTACCGGTGCGGGGACACTTAGCAATGACTCCACATATGGCCGACAGCTCAAAGGAGAGAGGGATGATACCACTCCGGGATCACTACCGGTGGGGGACACTTAGCAATGAATCTACATATGGCCGACATCTCAAAGGAGAGAGGGATGATACCACTCCGGGATCACTACCGGTGCGTGGACACTTAGCAATGACTCCACATATGGCAAACACCTCAAAGGAGAGAAGGATGATACCACTCCGGGATCACTACCGGTGCGGGGACACTTGGCAATGACTCCACATAAGGCCGACAGCTCAAAGGAGAGAAGGATGATACAACTCCGAGATCACTACCGGTGCGGGGACACTTGGCAATGACTCCACATATGGCCGACAGCTCAAAGGAGAGAAGGATGATACAACTCCGGGATCACTACCGGTGCGGAGTCACTTGGCAATGACTCCACATATGGCCGACAGCTCAAAGGAGAGAAAGGTGATACCACTCCGGGATCACTACCAGTGTGGGGACACTTGGCAATGGCTCCACATATGGCCGACATCTCAAAGGAGAGAGGGATGATACCACTCCGGGATCACTACCGGTGCGGGGACACTTGGCAATGACTCCACATATGGCCGACAGCTCAAAGGAGAGAAGGATGATACCACTCCGTGGTCACTACCGGTGCTGGGTCACTTGGCAATGACTCCACATATGGCCGACAGCTCAAAGGAGAGAGGGATGATACCTCTCCGTGGTCACTACCGGTGCGGGTTCACTTGGCAATGACTCCACATATGGCCGACAGCTCAAAGGATAGAGGGATGATACCACTGCGTGGTCACTACCGGTGCGGGGACACTTGGCAATGACTCCACATATGGACGACAGCTCAAAGGAGACAGGGATGATACCACTCCGTGGTCACTACCGGTGCGGGGACACTTGGCAATGACTCCACATTTGGCCGACATCTCAAAGAAGACAAGGATGATACCACTCCGGGATCACTACTGGTGCGGGGACACTTAGCAATGACTCCACATATGGCCGACAGCTCGAAGGAGAGAGGGATGATACCACTCCGGGATCACTACCGGTGCGGGGACACTTAGCAATGACTCTACATATGGCCGACAGCTCAAAGGAGAGAGGGATGATACCACTCCGGGATCACTACCGGTGCGGGGACACTTAGCAATGACTCCACATATGTCCGACATCGCAAAGAGAGAAGGATGATACCACTCCGGGTTCACTACCGGTGCGGGGACACTTGGCAATGACTCCACATATGGCCGACCGGTCAAAGGAAAGAAGGATGATACAACTCCGGGATCACTACCAGTGCGGGGTCACTTGGCAATGACTCCACATATGGCCGACAGCTCAAAGCAGAGAAGGATGATACAACTCCGGGATCACTACAGGTGCGGGGACACTTGGCAATGACTCCACATATAGCCCACAGCTCAAAGGAGAGAAGGATGATACAACTCCGGGATCACTACCGGTCTGGGCACACTTGGCAATGACTCCACATATGGCCGACAGCTCAAAGGAGACAAGGATGATACCACTCCGGGATCACTACCGGTGCGGGGACACTTGTCAATGACTCCACATATGGCCGACATCTCAAAGGAGAGAAGGATGATACCACTCCGGGATCACTACTGGTGCGGGAACACTTGGCAGTGACTCCACATATGGCCGACAGCTCAAAGGAGAGAAGGATGATACAACTCCGGGATCACTACCGGTGCGGGGACACTTGGCAATGACTCCACATATGGCCGACAGCTCAAAGGAGTGAGGGATGATACCACTCCGGGATCACTACCGGTGCGGGGACACTTAGCAAAGACTCCACATATGGCCGACAGCTCAAAGGAGAGAGGGATGATACCACTCCGGGATCACTACCGGTGCGGGGACACTTAGCAATGACTCTGCATATGGCCGACAGCTCAAAGGAGAGAGGGATGATACCACTCCGGGATCACTACCGGTGCGGGGACACTTAGCAATGACTCCACATATGTCCGACATCTCAAAGGAGAGAAGGATGATACCACTCCGGGTTCACTACCGGTGCGGGGACACTTGGCAATGACTCCACATATGGCCGACAGCTCAAAGGAAAGAAGGATGATATAACTCCGGAATCACTACCAGTGCGGGGTCACTCGGCAATGACTCCACATATGGCCGACAGCTCAAAGCAGAGAAGGATGATACAACTCCGGGATCACTACCGGTGCGGGGACACTTGGCAATGACTTCACATATGGCCCACAGCTCAAAGGAGAGAAGGATGATACAACTCCGGGATCACTACCGGTGCGGGGACACTTGGCAATGACTCCACATATGGCCGACAGCTCAAAGAAGACAAGGATGATACCACTCCGGGATCACTACCGGTGCGGGGACACTTGTCAATGACTCCACATATGGCCGACATCTCAAAGGAGAGAAGGATGATACCACTCCGGGATCACTACTGGTGCGGGAACACTTGGCAATGACTCCACATATGGCCGACAGCTCAAAGGAGAGAAGGATGATTAAACTCCGGGATCACTAACGGTGCGGGGACACTTGGCAATGACTCCACATATGGCCGACAGCTCAAAGGAGTGAGGGATGATACCACTCCGGGATCACTACCGGTGCGGGGACACTTAGCAATAACTTCACATATGGCCGACAGCTCAAAGGAGAGAGGGATGATACCACTCCGGGGTCACTACCGGTGCTGGGTCACTTGGCAATGACTCCACATATGGCCGACAGCTCAAAGGAGAGAGGGATGATACCACTCCGGGGTCACTACCGGTGCTGGGTCACTTGGCAATGACTCCACATATGGCCGACAGCTCAAAGGAGAGAGGGATGATACCACTCCGGGATCACTACCGGTGCGGGGACACTTAGCAATGACTCCACATATGGCCGACATCTCAGAGGAGAGAAGGATGATACAACTCCGGGATCACGACCGGTGCGGGGACACTTGGCAATGACTCCACATATGGCCGACAGCTCAAAGGAGAGAAGGATGATACCACTCCGAGATCACTACCAGTGCGGGGACAGTAATGACTCCACCTATGGCCGACAGCTCAAAGGAGAGAGGGATGATACAACTCCGGGATCACTACCAGTGCGGGGTCACTTGGCAATGACTCCACATATGGCCGACAGCTCAAAGCAGAGAAGGATGATACAACTCCGGGATCACTACAGGTGCGGGGACACTTGGCAATGACTCCACATATAGCCCACAGCTCAAAGGAGAGAAGGATGATACAACTCCGGGATCACTACCGGTCTGGGCACACTTGGCAATGACTCCACATATGGCCGACAGCTCAAAGGAGACAAGGATGATACCACTCCGGGATCACTACCGGTGCGGGGACACTTGTCAATGACTCCACATATGGCCGACATCTCAAAGGAGAGAAGGATGATACCACTCCGGGATCACTACTGGTGCGGGAACACTTGGCAATGACTCCACATATGGCCGACAGCTCAAAGGAGAGAAGGATGATACAACTCCGGGATCACTACCGGTACGGGGACACTTGGCAATGACTCCACATATGGCCGACAGCTCAAAGGAGTGAGGGATGATACCACTCCGGGATCACTACCGGTGCGGGGACACTTAGCAATGACTCCACATATGGCCGACAGCTCAAAGGAGAGAGGGATGATACCACTCCGGGATCACTACCGGTGCGGGGACACTTAGCAATGACTCTGCATATGGCCGACAGCTCAGAGGAGAGAGGGATGATACCACTCCGGGATCACTACCGGTGCGGGGACACTTAGCAATGACTCCACATATGTCCGACATCTCAAAGGAGAGAAGGATGATACCACTCCGGGTTCACTACCGGTGCGGGGACACTTGGCAATGACTCCACATATGGCCGACAGCTCAAAGGAAAGAAGGATGATATAACTCCGGAATCACTACCAGTGCGGGGTCACTTGGCAATGACTCCACATATGGCCGACAGCTCAAAGCAGAGAAGGATGATACAACTCCGGGATCACTACCGGTGCGGGGACACTTGGCAATGACTCCACATATGGCCCACAGCTCAAAGGAGAGAAGGATGATACAACTCCGGGATCACTACCGGTGCGGGGACACTTGGCAATGACTCCACATATGGCCCACAGCTCAAAGGAGAGAAGGATGATACAACTCCGGGATCACAACCGGTGCGGGGACACTTGGCAATGACTCCACATATGGCCGACAGCTCAAAGAAGACAAGGATGATACCACTCCGGGATCACTACCGGTGCGGGGACACTTGTCAATGACTCCACGTATGGCCGACATCTCAAAGGAGAGAAGGATGATACCACTCCGGGATCACTACTGGTGCGGGAACACTTGGCAATGACTCCACATATGGCCGACAGCTCAAAGGAGAGAAGGATGATACAACTCCGGGATCACTACCGGTGCGGGGACACTTGGCAATGACTCCACATATGGCCGACAGCTCAAAGGAGTGAGGGATGATACCACTCCGGGATCACTACCGGTGCGGGGACACTTAGCAATAACTTCACATATGGCCGACAGCTCAAATGAGAGAGGGATGATACCACTCCGGGGTCACTACCGGTGCGGGCACACTTAGCAATGGCTCCACATATGGCCGACAGCTCAAAGGAGAGAGGGATGATAACACTCCGGGATCACTACCGGTGCGGGGACACTTAGCAATGACTCCACATATGGCCGACATCTCAGAGGAGAGAAGGATGATACAACTCCGGGATCACGACCGGTGCGGGGTCACTTGGCAATGACTCCACATATAGCCGACAACTCAAAGGAGAGAGGGATGATACAACTCCGGGATCACTACCAGTGCGGGGACACTTAGCAATGACTCCACATATGGCCGACAGCTCAAAGGAGAGAGGGATGATACAACTCCGGGATCACTACTGGTGCGGGGTCAATTGGCAATGACTCCACATATCGCCGACATCTCAAAGGAGAGAGGGATGATACAACTCCGTGATCACTACCAGTGCGGGGACACTTAGCAATGACTCCCCATATGGCCGACATCTCAAAGGAGAGGAGGATGATACCACTCCGGGAACACTACCGGTGCGGGGACACTTGGCATTGACTCCACATATGGCCGACAGCTCAAAGGAGAGAAGGATGATACAACTCCGGGATCACTACCGGTGCGGGGACACTTGGCAATGACTCCACATATGGCCGACAGCTCAAAGGAGAGAGGGATGATACCACTCCGGGATCACTAACGGTGCGGGGACACTTAGCAATGACTCCACATATGGCCGACAGCTCAAAGGAGAGAGGGATGATACCACTCCGGGATCACTACCGGTGCGGGGACACTTAGCAATGACTCCACATATGGCCGACAGCTCAAAGGAGAGAGGGATGATACCATTCCGGGATCACTACCGGTGGGGGACACTTAGCAATGACTCCACATATGGCCGACATCTCAAAGGAGAGAGGGATGATACCACTCCGGGATCACTACCGTGCGTGGACACTTAGCAATGACTCCACATATGGCCGACAGCTCAAAGGAGAGAAGGATGATACCACTCCGGGATCACTACCGGTGCGGGGACACTTGGCAATGACTCCACATAAGGCCGACAGCTCAAAGGAGAGAAGGATGATACAACTCCGAGATCACTACCGGTGCGGGGACACTTGGCAATGACTCCACATATGGCCGACAGCTCAAAGGAGAGAAAGATGATACCACTCCGGGATCACTACCAGTGTGGGGACACTTGGCAATGGCTCCACATATGGCCGACATCTCAAAGGAGAGAGGGATGATACCACTCCGGGATCACTACCGGTGCGGGGACACTTGGCAATGACTCCACATATGGCCGACAGCTCAAAGGAGAGAAGGATGATACCACTCCGTGGTCACTACCGGTGCTGGGTCACTTGGCAATGACTCCACATATGGCCGACAGCTCAAAGGAGAGAGGGATGATACCACTCCGTGGTCACTACCGGAGCGGGTTCACTTGGCAATGACTCCACATATGGCCGACAGCTCAAAGGAGAGAGGGATGATACCACTGCGTGGTCACTACCGGTGCGGGGACACTTGGCAATGACTCCACATATGGACGACAGCTCAAAGGAGAGAGGGATGATACCACTCCGTGTCACTACCGGTGCGGGGACACTTGGCAATGACTTCACATTTGGCCGACATCTCAAAGAAGACAAGGATGATACCACTCCGGGATCACTACCGGTGCGGGGACACTTAGCAATGACTCCACATATGGCCGACAGCTCGAAGGAGAGAGGGATGATACCACTCCGGGATCACTACCGGTGCGGGGACACTTAGCAATGACTCTACATATGGCCGACAGCTCAAAGGAGAGAGGGATGATACCACTCCGGGATCCCTACCGGTGCGGGGACACTTAGCAATGACTCCACATATGTCCGACATCGCAAAGAGAGAAGGATGATACCACTCCGGGTTCACTACCGGTGCGGGGACACTTGGCAATGACTCCACATATGGCCGACCGCTCAAAGGAAAGAAGGATGATACAACTCCGAGATCACTACCAGTGCGGGGTCACTTGGCAATGACTCCACATATGGCCGACAGCTCAAAGCAGAGAAGGATGATACAACTCCGGGATCACTACAGGTGCGGGGACACTTGTCAAAGACTCCACATATGGCCCACAGCTCAAAGGAGAGAAGGATGATACAACTCCGGGATCACTACCGGTGCGGGGACACTTGGCAATGACTCCACATATGGCTGACAGCTCAAAGGATTGAGGGATGATACCACTCCGGGATCACTACCGGTGCGGGGACACTTAGCAATGACTCCACTTATGGCCGACAGCTCAAAGGAGAGAGGGATGATACCACTCCGGCATCACTACCGGTGCGGGGACACTTAGCAATGACTCGGCATATGGCCTACAGCTCAAAGGAGAGAGGGATGATACCACTCCGGGATCACTACCGGTGCGGGGACACTTAGCAATGACTCCACATATGTCCGACATCTCAAAGGAGAGAAGGATGATTCCACTCCGGGTTCACTACCGGTGCGGGGACACTTGGCAATGACTCCACATATGGCCGACAGCTCAAAGGAAAGAAGGATGATATAACTCCGGAATCACTACCAGTGCGGGGTCACTTGGCAATGATTCCACATATGGCCGACAGCTCAAAGCAGAGAAGGATGATACAACTCCGGGATCACTACCGGTGCGGGGACACTAGGCAATGACTCCACATATGGCCCACAGCTCAAAGGAGAGAAGGATGATACAACTCCGGGATCACTACCGGTGCGGGGACACTTGGCAATGACTCCACATATGGGCGACAGCTCAAAGAAGACAAGGATGATACCACTCCAGGATCACTACCGGTGCGGGGACACTTGTCAATGACTCCACATATGGCCGACATCTCAAAGGAGAGAAGGATGATACCACTCCGGGATCACTACTGGTGCGGGAACACTTGGCAATGACTCCACATATGGCCGACAGCTCAAAGGAGAGAAGGATGATACAACTCCGGGATCACTGCCGGTGCGGGGACACTTGGCAATGACTCCACATATGGCCGACAGCTCAAAGGAGTGAGGGATGATACCACTCCGGGATCACTACCGGTGCGGGTCACTTAGCAATGACTCCACATATGGCCGACAGCTCAAAGGAGAGAAGGATGATACGACTCCGGGATCACTACCTGTTCGGGGATACTTGGCAATGACTCCACATATGGCCGGCAGCTCAAAGGAGACAAGGATGATACCACTCCGGGATCACTACCGGTGCGGGGACACTTGTCAGTGACTCCTTATATGGCCGACAGCTCAAAGGAGAGAAGGATGATACCACTCCGGGATCACTACCGGTGCGGGGACACTTGGCAATGACTCCACATATGGCCGACATCTCAAAGGAGAGAAGGATGATACCACTCCGGGATCACTAACGGTGCAGGGACACTTGGCAATGACCCCACATATGGCCGACATCTCAAAGGAGAGAAGGATGATACCACTCCGTGGTCACTACCGGTGCGGGGACACTTGGCAATGACTCCACATATGGCCGACAGCTCAAAGGAGAGAAGGATGATACCACTCCGGGATCACTACCGGTGCGGGGACACTTGGCAATGACTCCACATATGGCCGACATCTCAAAGGAGAGAAGGATGATACCACTCCGGGATCACTTCTGGTGCGGGGACACTTGGCAATGACTCCAAATATGGCCGACATCTCAAAGGAGAGAAGGATTTATACCACTCCGGGATCACTACCGGTGCGGGGACACTTCGCAATGACTCCACATATGGCCGTCAGCTCAAAGAAGACAAGGATGATACCACACCGTTGTCACTACCGGTGCGGGGACACTTTGCAATGACTCCACATATGGCCGACAGCTCAAAGAAGAGAAGGATGATACCACTCCGGGATCACTACCGGTGCGGGGACACTTAGCAATGACTCCACATATGGCCGACAGATCAAAGGAGAGAAGGATGATACCACTCCGGGATCACTACCGGTGTGGGACACTTGGCAATGACTCCACATATGGCCGACAGCTCAAAGGAGAGAAGGATGATACAACTCCAGGATCACTACCGGTGCGGGGACACTTGGCAATGACTCCACATATGGCCGACAGCTCAAAGGAGAGAAGGATGATACCACTCCGGGATCACTACCGGTGCGGGACACTTGGCAATGACTCCACATATGGCCGACAGCTCAAAGGAGAGAAGGATGATACCACTCCGGGATCACTACCGGTGCGGGACACTTAGCAATGACTCCACATATGGCCGACATCTCAAAGGAGAGAAGGATGATACCACTCCGAGATCACTACCGGTGCGGGGACACTTGGCAATGACTCCACATATGGCCGACAGCTCAAAGGAGAGAAGGATGATACAACTCCGTGGTCACTACCGGTGCGGGGACACTTAGCAATGACTCCACATATGGCCGACAGCTTAAAGGAGAGAAGGATGATACCACTCCGGGATCACTACCGGTGCGGGGACACTTAGCAATGACTCCACATATGGCCGACATCTCAAAGAAGAGAGGGATGATACCGCTCCGGGATCACTACCGTTGCGGGGACACGTTGCAATGACTCCACATATGGCCGACAGCTCAAAGGAGAGAGGGATGGTACCACTCCGTGGTCACTACCGGTGCGGGGACACTTGGCAATGACTCCACATATGGCGGACAGCTCAAAGAAGAGAAGGATGATACCACTCCGGGATCACTTCCGGTGCGGGGACACTTAGCAATGACTCCACATACGGCCGACAGCTCAAAGAAGAGAAGGATGATACAACTCCGGGATCACTACCGGTGCGGGGTCACTTGGCAATGACTCCATGCATAGACGACAGCTCACAAGAGTGGCGGGGGTGGGGAGATACCGCTCCTGGTTCACTACCGGTGCGGGGACACTTAGCAATGACTCCACATATGGCCGACAGCTCAAAGGAGAGAAGGATGATACCACTCCGGGATCACTACCGGTGCGGGGACACTTGGCAATGACTCCACATATGGCCGACAGCTCAAAGGAGAGAAGGATGATACCACTCCGGGATCACTACCGGTGCGGGACACTTAGCAATGACTCCACATATGGCCGACATCTCAAAGGAGAGAAGGATGATACCACTCCGAGATCACTACCGGTGCGGGGACACTTGGCAATGACTCCACATATGGCCGACAGCTCAAAGGAGAGAAGGATGATACAACTCCGTGGTCACTACCGGTGCGGGGACACTTAGCAATGACTCCACATATGGCCGACAGCTTAAAGGAGAGAAGGATGATACCACTCCGGGATCACTACCGGTGCGGGGACACTTAGCAATGACTCCACATATGGCCGACATCTCAAAGAAGAGAGGGATGATACCGCTCCGGGATCACTACCGTTGCGGGGACACGTTGCAATGACTCCACATATGGCCGACAGCTCAAAGGAGAGAGGGATGGTACCACTCCGTCGTCACTACCGGTGCGGGGACACTTGGCAATGACTCCACATATGGCGGACAGCTCAAAGAAGAGAAGGATGATACCACTCCGGGATCACTTCCGGTGCGGGGACACTTAGCAATGACTCCACATACGGCCGACAGCTCAAAGAAGAGAAGGATGATACAACTCCGGGATCACTACCGGTGCGGGGTCACTTGGCAATGACTCCATGCATAGACGACAGCTCACAAGAGTGGCGGGGGTGGGGAGATACCGCTCCTGGTTCACTACCGGTGCGGGGACACTTGGCAATGACTCCATGCATAGACGACAGCTCACAAGAGTGGCGGGGGGGGGGGGGGTAGATGCCGCTCCTTGTTCACTACCGGTGCGGGGTCACTTGGCAATGACTCCATGCATAGACGACAGCTCACAAGAGAGCGCGGGGGGGGGGGGGGGGTGAGATACCGCTCCTGGTTCACTACCGGTGCGGGGTCACTTGGCAATGACTCCATGCATAGACGACAGCTCACAAGAGAGGCGGGGGGGGGGGGGGAGATACCGCTCCTGGTTCACTACCGGTGCGGGGTCACTTGGCAATGACTCCATGCATTGACGACAGCTCACATGAGAGGGGGGGGGGGGGGGGAGATACCGCTCCTGGTTCACTACCGCTGCGGGGTCACTTGGCAATGACTCAAAACTTGGGCGAGGAGAGGTGGCGACGCCCTTCTCCCCTAGGGCAAGTCATTTCCACCTTAGGATGCAAGCTATCCCTGACAATGTGTAACGTCACAGGAGGTGGTGGTCATGATGGATCCGAGTGGTCAGCCATTTTGGTTCTGGAGGAAGAGGGCTTGGCATTGACAAAGGGGCAATAACCCCCAACCTGGGAATGTAAAGGGCTCTGGTGACGTCATCACATTGGCGGCTTTGGACTTTTCAAAGGTCGCAGGTCATGGGATGTTGTGAGCCGTCTCGCCCCCTCACCCCCACCTCTCTACCCACCCCCACCCCCGTTCCTCAAATAATAATAACAAATCACCAGAGCGGGATATAAGGTGTGAAGGGGCATTCTCATGGTCATGGGAGGTGTGCGGGGTTCCTCGAGGCCACGTGGCATCATAAGAGGTTGCCGCAAGGTCATTGACCCCTTAGGACGCTACCAGAGGGTGGTGGGAGATGCGGTGCCATCAAGATGTCGGCGAGTGTTCCTCAAAAGTCAAACGGATCCTACTATACAGTACGTTCAACTACCGTCAAGAGGGTGTACCTATAGGAAACAAAACCTCATACTATAGTTTCAACTACTTTCCAAAATGGCGGCGGTCACGTGATGAACTTGTCTGGGTAGGGAGCGGAAGGGCAGTGTAGCTGAGCGGGACACCATCTGTCGGTCGATGTAGGCTATCATCAGTTGGTAGACACTACTGTCGACCACATTATTATGTGTACTCGAGTTTGAAGGTTGTTTGTTAAGTAACCAATACACCTACATAAAATCCAATACCATCAACAATTTCGTCGTTCTATTTTACGTTAGTTCATGTAGGTTTGGATTTTTAATTTATATTTTAATATTTTTTATCGCAGTTGGAACACAAAAAGTGCACGTTTCTAAGCGTGTTTCAACCATGCGTCACATTTAAGAATTATTATCTCAAAAGCCCGTCATCAGATCGAACCCAAATTTTAACACAATATACATTGGAATGTTGTATAACTGGTTTATTAATTTCACAATTTTGTGTGTCCAAGAAATAAAGTTGTTATCATTGTTGTAAGGTAACTTTTTCTCGGCTCGGGGTGGTTGGAAAATGTAGTTCTTGGTTGCGTTGTAATCGATATACATCAAAAAGTTATGCTGTATGACTGTGAAATACGTAAATTAATTCACTTATTTTATATAGGTTTGTATTTGTACGAGGAAATAACACATGGTTCAACAGCTAGCCGCTCCAGCAAAAGCTGTACAGCGTTGCTGAGATGGAGCCCATCACCTCCGAGCGAGACGCGCCATGATGCGTGTGGGCCAACGAGCTAGAGAAAGGTATATAGAGAGGCAAGAAGCCGCGTAGCAGCGCTCTGGGCGGAGGCAAGCTGAGTTAAGGCGGCCATGATTCAGAACGTCGTCTGACAAGAGCTTGTTGCGATTATTCGGGCTGTGCAGGAACATGCGTTGAATGAAATTTATTTAAAAATACATAGAACATGCCGTCAGTGTGTTCGTCATTCAATTGTTCGAATAAAAGTAATAAGACAACAGGAGTGTCGTATTTCAGGTAAGAAATGTCATCCAAATTCAAAAATTAATGAGGTAGACTCTTACGAAAGCGTGATGCAGCAATTTAAGTTTGTGTGATATTTACATTTCAGATTCCCTTTGCAGAAGCAGGAACTAACATTTCCACTCTATATACCCTTCTCTAGCTCATTGGTGATGATGATGATGATGATAATTGTTGTTTTAAGGGGCCTAACATCTAAGTTATCGGCCCCTAATGGTTTGGGTGATCGTGAAGATGAAAATGAAATGTAAACTATAACTAAAACGAACTACTAACTTAGGCTTATATACTAGAAGAAGAAACGGAAAATAAAAGGAGAATAAGGCAAATCAAGGACAGGAGGAAAAGAAATGCCCTCAACCCTCGAAGAATAAGGATTGATGGACTTGGAAGGAAGGAAAGCCATGAAAGGCAGATAGGAAAGTGAAAGAGGAGAGGTTACGCCCCTGAGGTATTGGATAAAAGGAGGAAAACCGGACCCAGTTCAGGAATCCCTCGGGGTCGCCAACTCCCGAACTCACCAGCCGTGAGCCCCTGAGGGTGTAGCAATATCCAGGGTGCACCAGAAGTGGTTGGGCTACATACACCCTGCCTCCTTGAGGGCCTTGAGTAGAAGGCAGGAGATAACAGGAAAAGAAAAGGAAGGCTGACCCCTCGCAGAAGGAGGGTATCAGAAAAGATGAGACAAGGACCAATTAAGGCGGGAAAGGAAGAGACTCCCTAGCCCTCGGATACCCTAATACCGTCGGGGTCGGAAGAGAAAAAGAGTTGACCAAGTGAGGTCGACAGGAAAGAAAACGTAGAGGAGCCCGGCACAAGTAAGTGGAAGCAATGCCGGACTCAGCTGGGGCCCCGTGGTCGCCAACCCACGTCCCACTAGATGTGAGCTCCTGGGGGGTAGCTCGTTGGTAACGATGCCTAATTCTCAAGAGGCTGCTCACGCCGTGCCTCTATTAGGGTCTTGTGCACAAGGCAGGAGATACAATGAAAAGATCAGTTCTGATACCCTATCAGGAAAGATGAGACAAGGGCCAAATAAGACATGAATTTGAAAGACTCTCCAGGTCTCGGATACCGTCAGTGCCTGAAGAGAACAAGAGGTGACTAAGGAAGGTTGACGGGTGGATTTGCAAACAATGCCAGTCTCAGCTGAGGTCCCGTGGTCGCCAATCCATGTCCCACAAGTTGTGAGCCCCTGGGCGGGGTATGCATATGAACGATATGTATGTAGAAAATTTTGTTCAGTACATAGCAGGAAGTGTCGTTCGCCAAGTGTCTAAAAAATTAACTTGTATTGAATGCCTAGAAGTGTTTTTATCGGGTCAAGATATTCAGAAAGAAGGACTGATTAAAGAGAAAGACGTGAAAGACGACCTTTTGAATCCATCATATGATGTAGTGAAATTATGTAAAATAGCTGAGATTGTCATCAGGAATAATGACAGTATGTTGCGAAAGAACACGATGAGTCTCAAGCTGAAGTTGCAGACATATGTCTATGCTATGCTGCCGGGTTATCTGTTTCAGAAATCTGACCATCTATTTACAGCTACTGCACCTGGGGAAAAGTCTCACTAAGCTTCACTCATCGAGCGAATTGTGAAACAGTATTATAAATGCAGGCTTCACCACTTCTGCAGAAATACAGCTCAACGTGAGAGAGGACACTGCGTCAGTTGTACACAAAAAATATTCTTTTTAAAGGACAATGAAATCATGCAATGTACTGTGCATAAGCAACGTAGCGTATTGTCTTGTAAGATGATTGTGTTAGTTTTCGTTCAATGTACAAATTAAATTGTCAGGTCTTGCGTAGGCCTAATCTTATATTACGCTTCGTTAGTCACGCCTCTCCCTCCCTGCCTCCCACCCTCTTGACAGGGTATATCATGGCGGCTGCCAGTTCAACCTGCTTCAAATATGGCGGCGCCATTTCCACTCTATATACCTTTCTCTAGCTCGTTGGTGTGGGCACCATTTCGGCAACGCTGTACAGCTGTTCCCGAGAACGGCTAGCTGGTGAACCATGTGTCATTTCCTCGTACAAATACAAACCGATATAAAATAAGTGAATTAATTTACGTATTTCACAGTCATACAGCATAACTTTTTGATGTATAACGATTACAACGCAACCAAGAACTACATTTTCCAGCCACCCCGAGTCGAGAAAAAGTTACCTTACAAACATTATAACAACTTTGTTTCTTGGACACACACAATTTTGAAATTAATAAACCAGTTATACAACATTCCAATGTATATTGTGTTAAAATTTGAATTCGATCTGATGACGGGTTTTTGAGATAATAATTCTTAAATATGACGCATTGTTGAAAGACGCTTAAAAACGTGCACTTTTTGTGTTCCAACTGCGATAAAAAATATTAAAATATAAATTAAAAATTCCAAACCTACATGGACTAACGTAAAATAGAACGACGAAAATGATGATGTTATTGGATTTTATGTAGGTCTATTAGTTACTTCACAAACAACCTTCAAACTCGAGTGCACATAATACTTTGGTCGACAGTAGATGGCTACGGTTACGTGATGAGCGGGTGGCGGGACTTCTCAAAGGGCACGTAGGTAAGCAAGAGTCCTTCAAGGTCATGGGACATTGTGTCACCTACCCTAATATTCCGAATACTGCCGATATCTCTTGAACGAGTACTCGTAGAAGGATGTGAGATGAGAGAGGGGACCAAGTCTTTGTGACGGCGTTCACATACACTCCATGCGTTTGCGATTAAATGTGGCTGAGTTGTTGTGTATTTGTTGTAAAATGGATTTTCTAATTCGGAAAACTTCTACTCGTGCGCTACCTATTGTAAATATATTTCCTGGAGTGTGCACAACAATTCACTAAAGTTTAATCGCAATCGGATAAATGGTATATGAACGCATAAAGAACTTGAAACGATTCGCGCTCCGTCACCCATTTGTTGAATCTACTCGTGCGCTACCTATTTTTAAATGGATTTACTCAGCCAGAAACCTTCCCTGGAGTATACATAACAACTCACCCAAGTTTCGTCGCAATCGGTGATGGTATATGAACGCATAAGGGACTTGAAACGTTTCGCACGCCATGACCGTATTCGAACCGGCAGCCAAGCTTTAGTTCAGTTTTATGAACTGCACTTTACCACTGACCCACGCCGGCTGGTAAAAATAAAAGTAAAAGATAATTGGTGTGAAGTGAGAGATATTATAGGCTGCATTAGAGCTGTGGTGAGACAGCGTGTCCCCTCGCCATTCTCAAACCTTCCATTGCGGTGTCAAAAGTACACAGATTGTGCAATTGGTCTACTGTGGGATTTAAGGCTTCCTGTTAAGTCCCTCACCCTTTTGTGGTACATAAATAATTTGTAGCCAGAAACCTTCCCTGAAGTGCACACAACTACTCACCCAAATTTCATCGCAATCGGATGAATGGAATATGAACGCATAGGAGACACAGTTAGACAGACAGACAGACAGACAAACTATCACCTAACTTTTTTTATATAGAGAGATTATTTTTTTTATTTTTTTATTTTTATTTATTTATGGGTGTTGCAACACTTGACAGGGTAGCCGAGTGATCGATCCCCACGTTTACAACGCCTGCACTCACGGCTCATCCAAGATGGCGGTCTCACCTACCCCATATGGAGCAGTTGGGGAGGCCCAACCACTTCCAAAAAAGGAAAAATGAAGAGTGAGAAAGGGAAGAATATAACATGAGGCTGAATGGGATAGACTCAGTATGTATTCCAAAAGCACAAATACAAGGTTTAAAGTACAATATCTTTTGAACTACATTTCTTAAAGAATTCAAAAAATCAATAATAATAGTTGCAGTTAGCGGTATAGCTAAAAGGAAATTTGACGAGAGTACCTTCGGGCTAAAAGAGGGGTTTACAAACCCACCAAATTAATAATAATAATAATAATAATTGGGGTTAAGAATACTTGTTACTTAAAAGGAAGAAGGCTGGTGTGGCCAATGAGGAAAGTGCACCACTATGTGAGAAGAGATTAACAACATTTGAAATAGAACACTTATGTGGCAACAGTTTCCCGTGGTTAGCTCACGCAAGAACTAGACCATCAGAACTAGAAGTGACTAACAATGGATATTAGTAATAGCAATCGCATTAGCTAAACAGCAGAGTAACATTAGCTAAAAAAATTGTGGAAATTAGGCTAACACCCGGGTCAGTAATAAACCTGTACCACAGGTATACTTGAATATAAGAAAATGCCATGTAAAGTCAAAGCAGCAGCTAAACGCTATAAAAGTGTTAAATACAAGTACACGGGGATAGGTCCAAGGTTTGTTAATGAGCCAGGCCTTGATCATAAAAAGCTAATAAAATAGCTTGATTAGTGCACTCAATGGCTAGGCCAAATATGCAAGAAGTTTCTAATATCTGATTGGTAAAAAACCACCGTGACCAGAAACAAAACAGGACGGCGCGAATATAAACTAGAATAAACATATAAAGGGGATGATTGTGAAAAGATGATTGAAATAACAGCATTAAAAACCATGAAATTGAGCTGCATGAGATGGTTGCAATATATACAATTAGCAAATGGGTTAATCAGAGTTACGTAATTTGATATAATGCAAGAAAGGAGAAACCCTATTTTTTCCAGTTTCAAGATTAGAAAAAAAAGCACGATAATGAATTTCCTTGAATTGACCTAGTAAGAAATTTCGGTGGAGAGAATGTGGAAAAAGATGGAAAGGTATTTATTGGGTATTTTTTGCCAAATGTTGATCTAATTGTGGTATGACAGAGTGTAATGGAGCAAGTAAGAAGGAAGAATTGTGTTTCACCATTAAGGTCTGTACTTTTCATAACATTTGTTGCACTATGAACTTGGAAAAGTCTATCTTCAGTTTAAAGCCACATGTTACTTCAAGATAACAGCTTCTTTAAGAAAAGCAACACGTCCCTCGTGGGACTTTCCATGAATAGCCTTGACGGTATCTAAGGTAGCAAGACGTGTAATTTCTCTCGCCGTTTCTTGTTGCTTTTGCCATAAATAGTGGCGAATGGAACGCAGCAAATAATCTTCTTTAGAGCAAGCAAATAGCTTCATTTAAATGTCCGATAGCTCTAGAGGGTGAAGTATTTTGATCAGTAGAGGTATAATGGGTCCGGAAGGTTTTCCCGCGTGGGGAACCAAAATGTCCAGCGATGGGAGCTACCAGTTGAAGAGACCCATTTGGGTGTATTCCTGTCCAGCCGGAGGAAATTGGCTTTCAGATGTGTCGCTGAAAAGTTTTCCTTCGAATTAAACATAATGTGCCCCATTTAGATGACTGAAGATGTTTACACAAGCAATGTATCACCATAGCGTATGGAATACGACGCTATGGTATTACTTAACTTTTCATGATGTTCTTGTAGAAGATATGAGGCATGTAAAATAGGCTCGAGAAGGAGGAGAATGATGATTACTTCCTCCATGAAGCGAGTAGCTAGGACTTATAGTACGGTCAAATTAGGCTTCGGGACGGAAAAAATTAAATGACAACGAATTTCTTCAAAAACATATTCTATAAGACCCCCTGAACATCCCCAGAAAAATCGCCAAAAATCAGCTAGGGGAACACCCCTAAATTTTCAAAAGAACGTCCGTTATCTTCGATTTTCAAAAAACTGCTATAACTTATGAACGAAAAGTAGAAATAAGGTGCGGTTTTCACCAAAAGTTGTGTTTCGACTTTTAGATGATGTACTTACTATGAAGACTCACAATCAAGTCGGGGACCGTCCTTAAATGTTTGGATTAAAAAATGCTACAGCTTAGGAACAAAAAGTAAAACTATATGCGGTTTCCCCAAAACGTTGTGTTTCTACTTTCAGATGTTGTACTTACTATTAACTCTTGAAATTGTACTTAATATTAACAGTCAAGTCGGGGACCGTCTTTAAATTTAAGAAAGAAAAGACGCTTGATGTCTTAGATTTTTGTAAAAAAAAATCGATGTAACTGTTGAAGGAAAAGTGAAAAGGATCCCATTCTGTCTACTTTCACAACTTGTTTACGAGGGGGAACGGCCCTAAATAACGGGATATATACGAGGGGGAACGGCCCTAAATAACGGGACATATACGAGGGGGAACGGCCCTAAATAACGGGATATATACGAGGGGGAACGTCCCTAAATAACGGGATATATACGAGGGGGAACGTCCCTAAATAACGGGATATATACGAGGGGGAACGTCCCTAAATAACGGGATATATACGAGGGGGAACGTCCCTAAATAACGGGATATATACGAGGGGGAACGTCCCTAAATAACGGGATATATACGAGGGGGAACGTCCCTAAATAACGGGATATATACGAGGGGGAACGTCCCTAAATAACGGGATATATACGAGGGGGAACGTCCCTAAATAACGGGATATATACGAGGGGGAACGTCCCTAAATAACGGGACATATACGAGGGGGAACGTCCCTAAATAACGGGATATATACGAGGGGGAACGTCCCTAAATAACGGGATATATACGAGGGGGAACGTCCCTAAATAACGGGATATATACGAGGGGGAACGTCCCTAAATAACGGGATATATACGAGGGGGAACGTCCCTAAATAACGGGATATATACGAGGGGGAACGTCCCTAAATAACGGGATATATACGAGGGGGAACGTCCCTAAATAACGGGATATATACGAGGGGGAACGTCCCTAAATAACGGGATATATACGAGGGGGAACGTCCCTAAATAACGGGATATATACGAGGGGGAACGTCCCTAAATAACGGGATATATACGAGGGGGAACGTCCCTAAATAACGGGATATATACGAGGGGGAACGTCCCTAAATAACGGGATATATACGAGGGGGAACGTCCCTAAATAACGGGATATATACGAGGGGGAACGTCCCTAAATAACGGGATATATACGAGGGGGAACGTCCCTAAATAACGGGATATATACGAGGGGGAACGTCCCTAAATAACGGGACATATACGAGGGGGAACGTCCCTAAATAACGGGATATATACGAGGGGGAACGTCCCTAAATAACGGGATATATACGAGGGGGAACGTCCCTAAATAACGGGATATATACGAGGGGGAACGTCCCTAAATAACGGGATATATACGAGGGGGAACGTCCCTAAATAACGGGATATATACGAGGGGGAACGTCCCTAAATAACGGGATATATACGAGGGGGAACGTCCCTAAATAACGGGATATATACGAGGGGGAACGTCCCTAAATAACGGGATATATACGAGGGGGAACGTCCCTAAATAACGGGATATATACGAGGGGGAACGTCCCTAAATAACGGGATATATACGAGGGGGAACGTCCCTAAATAACGGGATATATACGAGGGGGAACGTCCCTAAATAACGGGATATATACGAGGGGGAACGTCCCTAAATAACGGGATATATACGAGGGGGAACGTCCCTAAATAACGGGATATATACGAGGGGGAACGTCCCTAAATAACGGGATATATACGAGGGGGAACGTCCCTAAATAACGGGATATATACGAGGGGGAACGTCCCTAAATAACGGGATATATACGAGGGGGAACGTCCCTAAATAACGGGATATATACGAGGGGGAACGTCCCTAAATAACGGGATATATACGAGGGGGAACGTCCCTAAATAACGGGACATATACGAGGGGGAACGTCCCTAAATAACGGGATATATACGAGGGGGAACGTCCCTAAATAACGGGATATATACGAGGGGGAACGTCCCTAAATAACGGGATATATACGAGGGGGAACGTCCCTAAATAACGGGATATATACGAGGGGGAACGTCCCTAAATAACGGGATATATACGAGGGGGAACGTCCCTAAATAACGGGATATATACGAGGGGGAACGTCCCTAAATAACGGGACATATACGAGGGGGAACGTCCCTAAATAACGGGATATATACGAGGGGGAACGTCCCTAAATAACGGGATATATACGAGGGGGAACGTCCCTAAATAACGGGATATATACGAGGGGGAACGTCCCTAAATAACGGGATATATACGAGGGGGAACGTCCCTAAATAACGGGATATATACGAGGGGGAACGTCCCTAAATAACGGGATATATACGAGGGGGAACGTACCTAAATAACGGGATATATACGAGGGGGAACGTCCCTAAATAACGGGATATATACGAGGGGGAACGTACCTAAATAACGGGATATATACGAGGGGGAACGTCCCTAAATAACGGGATATATACGAGGGGGAACGTACCTAAATAACGGGATATATACGAGGGGGAACGTCCCTAAATTTAAAAAAACACGTCATAATAAACTCTTATATTGTATTAAACAAAATCTAATGTTCATAGCAGAGTATTTACAGTTTTTGGGCATGAACATGTACAATGGATTTACGAAGTTCAAAGGTTACAAAAAAATCATTTTAGCTAAAACTGACATTACAAAATATTAATACTATCAACAACAATACACAAATTGCAGACATTTTACATTGAAGATAACATTTATTAGACATTGACACATATTAAGACAACCTTCATTTGTTTACAACTCGTCTTCTCTTTGATGTTTCTTTGGGGCCGATGCTAGTTGTACAGAGACGGCGGCGGCATCATTGGTTTCATTTTCGATTTGCTCCGGGTCATCTTCTTCCTCGTCATCAAAGAAAGTGCGTTTGTTCAGGCATGCATCTCCTGCACATATGGCGCACATGGTGGTACATGGGAGACCTCCTCTCCTGCATTCGCAGTTTCTTGTGCAGTCTCCCTTGCATCCACCATGTGGAGGAGACGTTCAGGCGCGGGCGGCAACGTAGACTGAATAGGAATGTGCCTTCCGCATTCGAGTTTCCATCCCCAATCTTGCGGTGGAAGACGGTTGCCCTTCCAAGCTTGAACCTGGTGGTAGACTCGCAGACAGTGTTGACGTGCCGCAGCGGAAGAAGGATGAAGGCTAGAAAGATTCATGACGAAGTTTGGTGGTTTCTTTCCCGCGGTTTGGATGTACTTCTTAAATCGTGCTTTGTCAAGGCCCTCTCCTGGTTTGCCTCCGTAGAGCTTGATGATAAATTCCTGTCCTGAATCAAACAAAACATAGGTAATGTACAGTATACCGACTTCTAGTAGTCAGAGAATTAGAAGATCATACCGGTATTATAAGAACAAGTACGAAAGAAAAGAACTAATTTACCTGCAGCTGCAATTTTATCTTGTGTTGCGGTTTCGTCCAGGAAAACAGCGACTGTTTAACGGAGTTGTTGGTCGTTGTGCAGTTTATTGAAGCCTACCAACGGACTCTTGTAATAAAAGGCGAGGTGGTATCACATTCCATCATTGCGTGGACAAACAGTAAGTGATCTGTCATTTCTCCGAGATCTTGATGCAGCTTCTTACTACTGTAAATCTTTTGGGAGTTGGTTGAGTTACCCGGAACTAACAAAAAGATGGAATGGTCCGGCTGCGTCAAGGCTGCTATTAAAACAAGAAGATCTGAATCGGCGCAGACTATGGCTGCTCTATCCCAAGATTCGGCCTCTCGTTTTGCTGTTTCTACAATCAAAACATCCGCGTCACTGGGTGCATGGAGGACTGGGATGTTTGCTGCCTGAAATGCTGCTCCTAGAAGGTTTACGAAATTCGTTTTGTTGTCAACGGTGGATAAAAACTGTTCTTTTGGTGCAGTCAAAATTTTGGAAGATGTCACTTCTACCCTAGCCGACGACTTTCCGATGCAACGGCGACCATGTGCAGCGTCTTTCGTGCTCGCCTCGTAGCCGTCGAACACTATAATGACACTTTCCCCGTAATGCCTTCGTACGTAGTCCTTGTAGGCATTGAAAACATAGTCGTAGGTTGCTGGGCGAGGCCAATGCACGCGGTGTATAAGATCGCCACCGTCTAGAACGAACTTGGGGTTATCAGAGATCTGACTGCTCACCTTGCAGACTTGGTCTATAACCTGATATACTGTATCTTCGACTTAACACCAGCACGGAGCCCAACGTTGTCGAACAAAGCTTGGGGATATGGCGCCAACTCGTGCCGTAAGCAGTCTTCCAACTCCTCGGTTCTGACGACACAGGCGAAGCGGTGGAACAATTGGTTGGGATTTACAACGACCGGTTCCTTGTTGATCACGAGTGTCTTCTTCATGGCAGCGAAAGTTGTCACTTGATACTTCCGTTTTAGAGTGACGGTGTCAAATAACTTCCCCACAACACTTCTCGCCGCCTTTTTGCCCAATTCTTCGGCCAAATCACAATTGACTCTTTCGTCTGCAATTATTCCAGTTGACAGGGAGACGAGATCTTTGGATTTCTTAAAGGGAGAATGTTGTTAAGCCACTCAACGAATTTCTTCAGGTCTTCAGTCTCGAGACTGCCTGGACGCCAGCAAAGAGACGTGTTGTTCAGAGGTTTCACTTCTAATTCCTTCAAAGGCTTCCACTGCTTCTATCACTTGTAGACTCGCCAGCAAAGTGCGAATCCAACGGGCTACGATTGCATCAGAAATACCTCGACCATGAGTCAACCCACCGCTGACTTTCGTTGTTCTCATCAAAACCTGCTCGATGGTCACGTCGGTCCATACCCCACACCAAAATTTATCCGATCGGCGGACAGTGAAAAAGCTTTTCTTGACGAGCAACTCAAATTCCTTGTCTGTCAAAGTTGATTCAAGTTCAGCCATGCTTTGAAGATAGATGTGAGCCGCCTTGGCATAGTGAATTTGTCCTGCTGCATGCAGGCAATTTAGCATTCTTTTGACAGCGGATAGGTGAAGGCTCCACAAAGGCTCTGACAACGATTTTTCCCCTTATAATTTAATAACGTCCCCTACTTCCAAAAATAGTAATATATTATTTAACAAATCAAAAGAAAAACGTAAACACTTGGACAAAAAACGCCTTTTTACGTTTACTTACTATATCACAAAATTTAAAAATATATTCCAAGAAATCAGGCTTCTTTCTTGAAATTTAAGGACGTTCCCTATCTTACATACGCATTAATATAATAAACAGAAGTTCCGAAAGTTAAGTTAATTATCTAGACGAAAACTTCACCTTTTTTAAATCGCTTTTCGTTTAGGAGAAAGCTTTTTTTAAGTAAGTTAGATAAGTGTCTTTTTCAAAATTTAAAGACGGTCCCCAACTTGAATGTGACTTTTCATAGTAGGTACAACACCTGGAAGTCGAAACACAACTTTGGGCGAAAACCGCACCTTATTTTTACTTTTCGTTCATAAATTATAGCAGCTTTTTGAAAAATACAAGATGGTGGGCGTTTTTAAAAAATTTAGGGGTGTTCCCCAAGCCCGATTTTTGGCGATTTTTCTGGGGATGTTCAGGGGGACTTATAGAACATGTTTTTGAAGAAATCCGTTGTCATTTAATTTTTTCCGTATCCGGCCAAATTTTGCCCTAATATGACTGTACTATTACCTCTCAGGATGCTAAACGAGAAAAAAATTACCACTCAGTCCGACTGATAAGCGAAGTGTATGTTGGCAAGGGGGAAGAGAGGAAGAATGACGTGGAAGAGGGGAGAATTAGTAACCAACATGACAAAAATTAGGCATAAACACTGTACAAAACGAAATTTCTCCTCTTCATGCGCAGTTGGTGGTAAAAATAAGAAGTTCGGAGTACGACCTCTGTTGGGTTGTTGTAAAGGTCTTTGCTGGAATGAAGCAACTTGATATGTGCTTGATGCTTAGGAACGCCGACAGATGGAGGCATTTGCACTAGCAAGAACTCCGTGTATACAGTGGGAGGCGACACAGATGCCATAATTAACCAAATAACTGTAATCACAATAAACAAGAATTAACTAAATGGCACTGCAAATTTGAATCTCTACTTAGTATAAAACAAAGTCACCGATTCTTGGATGTCACGAGTAATCTCGAGAACCACTGGATGGATTTTGATGCGGTTTTCACTATTCTGTAAAGGATATCTCGAGGAAGGTTTCTGTAGAAAATAATTTATTTATGAATAAAGGAAGCCAAGCAGTAACGATTTCAGTGAAAAAGTCGAAAAAATAACCTGGCGTCCATGCTCCTTTTAAGCTTACGCTGGGCAAACCACTAAAAATATCTATATACTATGAGTTTAAGAATTCTTCAGCATGAAAAGTTCTACAAAAGTGTCCGCGAGAGCATATCTCCATCTTCAATACATCTCCCACTAAAAGTGTTTTACCGTTTTTCTTTCTTCCAACAATCTCCATTCAATTACTTAGGCGACAGTTTACGAGCTAGCTAGGGGCGAGCCAATGACCCCAGTTACAGCCTTACTAGCGGGCGAGTCTATTACCCCAGATACAGCCAGCAGCAAACTGTCGAGTCGTGTTGAGTTAAGACTTCAGAGAAGAGTGGTTGTGTTTGGAGTTTCCCTGTAAGTGCAACTCGGCTTTACTTCATTTCGTGTGTGAACATTACATTCCGCAAAATACACAGGCAAGTTAACATTGAACGGAAGGGGGACTTACGTTTCATGCACCTCGCCATTCTTAAATTACGTCTGACAAGAATTCCTTGCACATGCATCTCCATGATAATATAATTAATAGTCCAGTCAGTGATTTTAACCCATCATGCCAAGACGTAAAACGGATATAGTTTGTAGTTAATTGACTTCGAAAAAAAGCGCTTATCACGTAATGCATTCATAACTGTTCCCGGGCAAAGCCGGGGCGGGTTGCTAGTAATTAATAAAGTAAGAATATGCATCCTCTGGTGGTTTAAAGAAAAAAATAAGAAAACATCTAAGAAGAAGAAAAACTCTCAACGAGGAGATAAATACATGATCCCTTAAATGCGGTTTGCCACAAATGTATTCCAATGCGAAGAAGGCTTACAAAGCCAAGCTAGCACAATAGAAGAATCGCTCCAAAAATATGCGGGAAAATTTCAATTTTAAACTAACATTTAGTTTAGTAGCTAATTCTGCTGCCATCAAAGCAGAACATAATTCTAATCTAGGCAAAGATATAGCTTTAAGTGGAGCAAGTTTGGATTTTGCACACACCAAATTAGAAAATCCAGGAAAAGTACGTCCTACTATGTATGCACAGCAACCATAGGCTTTTTCGGAACTGTCAGAAAATATATGCAGATCAAACTGATGGCATAGCGGGTTAGATATGAAAAGGCGGGGAATAGAAACTTTAGAGAGATCCAGTAAACTACTACGATATTCTAACCACTCTTCCAAAAGAGGGAAGGGTAATATTTCATCTCAGTCAGATTTTAATGACCAAAGCTTTTGCAAGAACATTTTTGCAATAATAACTACAGGAGCAATATACTGCAAAGGGTCAAAGATTTTGGCTATCTCTGGCAGATCTTGCCTCTTAGTTAGAGGGTGAGAATCAGACAAGTGTACCTGATAAGATCAAGTATCTGAGAAGGGAGACCAAAAACACCCAATGCTTTGACAGCCACTTCCTCACTTGGAATTGCAACAAATTCACTGACAGGGACTTCCGGAGAACATTTCGATACAAATTCAGTAGAATTTGTGGTCCATTTATGGAGCGGAAAACCGCCTCCAATGAGCAGGGATTTTAAATCTTCACACACAAGAAGTGTTTCAGGAAACAGTTTCATCCTTTGCCTTCTGAGGCATTGAAAACCGCATTTTATGGGGATGATTTCCTGTATTCCTTCCCTAAGGATTGAGATTTGGAGCAATTAATTCCGGTAACCTCTATCGAGGTAGGATGGTTTGTGAGACCTAACTTTTACACCAAAGATTCACTAATAAAATTATTAGTAGCGGCGTTATCTAATAATCCCCAGACAGATATCCATTTCCCGTGAGCATTCTTCAATAGAATCTGAACAGTAGACAATAAAACTTGAATTTTGCCAAGCGAGGTAGAGCTTTGAGCAAAATACTGCGCAGTTTTATGAGATGTCTCAGAATTAGACTTGGCAGTAGAACTGCTGGGCACTGAAAAGCGTGACCTCTCATGTCTGTGCAGAAGAGAAAACATAAACGTTGGGAACGACAATTGTTTAGCATATGTGTTCTGGAAAGACAGTTAAAACAATGTTTTTTACTCGTAATCAACTTTCGTCTTTCATCTACCGATAAAGATTTAAATTAATCACAGTTATATAAATTATGTGATTGCTGACACAAACCGCAAGTTTGCATTTGGTTAGGTGACCGAACATCAACAGAAAGAGCATGTGACCTTAAAATTCTCTGATTGGAGCTGATGACCTTGCCTTTTGAAAAAGCTTTTGACTTAGAAATACTGGTCTTTTGATTAGCTATGTCTGAGAAGACTTGGCTTCTAGCCTTTAAGAAGTTGATAATTGCCTCATAAGTACATTGCAAATGTTGAGAAAGTTCTGTTTCCCAGGCTTTTAATGTACTAGAATCTAATTTGGCAGAAATAAGGTGGACTAGAAATAAATGTCAGCAATCAACAAGTTGATTCAAATTGGAAAGAGCTTTGTGGTGTTTGAAGCCATATTTTCAGTGTTGCCTTAGTAAATCTCATGTAATTTATTTCAGGATTAGGGCATAACCCATCTCTTTTGGGTACATTCGTGTTGACCGACTGAAAAGCACTAAACACTTGTTGGAAAGAGCTCTAACATGAAGTTCTGCGGTGTCAATCAAATTACAAAGCGATGAACTGTTATCTGCTTGCACACTAGGTAAATCAAATAGGCTTTGTATATGTCGCTAAATTTTCAGACGGGTATTCCCAAATCTATCTATAAGAAGATTCAAAGCTACGTCATAATTCTCGCTGGTCAAGGCAAGTGCTTGAAAAAGTTTAAGTACTTGGCCTTGAACTGCCAGACGCAAGTAATGAAATTTTTGTATCGTGGGGATAGAAGTATTCTCGTGTACTAACGAATTAAACAATTCAAAAAATGGTTCCCATTCAGTATCATTACCAGAATACTTGGGTATTTCTATTTTAGGCTGTCTAATACGTGAGATGCTGTTGAAATTTGATCCTCTTGTTTTTCTTTTAATGTTAAAGTCCTATGAAGCTGTTTTGCTCAGCGAATCCCTGATAGTATAGTTTTTCGACCTCTATTCTATCACTTTGCTGGTCCGGAAACTGAGTTTCAATGCTACATTGTACCTCATCATATTTCTCAATAGCTTGCTCGTAATTTTTAAGCCTTTGAAAAATTATGTCAAGATTGCGCTCCTGATCTGTAAGTTCTGCGAAAAACGTGCGGAAACGCGTGAGTTTACCCTTACATGAAGCTCTTGCATTGCTAAGATTCTCATTGATAGTGGGCATGTTGATTTTGATGTGTACTCACGAACGTACTCTGACCTCGAATGCTTGGAGTTTGAAGTTGACAGCTTGCAAAGAAGTGAGCGTGCGGCTTATTCTGGTGCGGGAAGAAAACAGCTATGTTAACTTTCTCTCCTCCCCTGCTGACCATGTGAGCTCCAAGCTGAAACTTTCAATGTGATTAGTATTTAGAATACAATGAACAATGGTACTATTAATGTTCAGTGTGTAATATAAAGGGACCAAAATGTGGTGATGTGAAATTCCCAGGGTAGAACAACAAAATATGTTTCCTCGGTTGAGGCACCAAAGATATGGTGGAGTTTGCCCCAAAAAACTCTCACTCATAGGGAGAACTGCCTCAAGCTTACGCTTGGGTAAATAGCACGTGTGAAAGAGTGAATAAGACAGAAGAATATCGTAAGTTGGCACTTAGGGTTTTCACAACTGAACATACTGTATAAGATATAACAGATATACAGAGTGATTCACCAGCCCCTTATTATTTAGTGTTTTGAAACCCAACTAACATTACAATTCTCCTGATGGTCGATATTGCCCTGCGCACTGCCTGTGTGACAGCAATGTGAACTGAGCCATGGGCCTAGCAAAGGAAAAACGACCGTAATAACTTCCGCTCCAAATTCTACGAGCATGTGATCCATTGCTACTTGAAGAACGCACATACATATAATACAATCGAATTAATAGGTTACGCCACGTGATCTGCATTAGCAGAATGTTAAATAAACACTATAAACCAGGATTCAAACTTTGACACGGATATTAACGATTGAGGTGGAACGGTCATAGTTGACTAGTATCCGTGTAGGGCGCTATCTGTACGTTGTCTCCGTGGCTTAGGCGGTTAAAGTCCGATCTGACGTATTATGCGAACAGGGCAGACAGGTGCTTCGAATCCGTCTGTAGGCATACTTTTTTAATGATAGCCCGTACTCCATTTTAGTGGGGATATAATATCAAGCCAAAGTTACAAAGTCACTTTACCACATTTATTCACATACGATGTATTCCTGTGCAGAGTAAGTTAAATTTTGCTAATTTATGAAGATAGTGAAAACTTTTGGGCTGGCCACTAGAAGTTCATAAGGACTATGTTGAATTTACGTTCCATCGCGTTCATCAGCATCGAGGATAGATAGAATATATGATTCTTCGTCTTCCCGTCTACTACTAAGACCTGCACTCGGCCTCTAAGAAGGCCACATCACATTATTATTATTATTATTAGTAGTAGTAGTAGTAGTAGTACTCTTCCACATTAGAAGTTTCAAAGTTTACGTATCTCTTCTCTGCATCTTGGTATTGCTTATAGAGAAACAGGAATTTTCTGTGCAGGAACTGTGAGTAATGGTAGAATTGCTAGATGTCCCCTAAAGTCAGATAACTAGTTGAAAAAGGAGCGACGTGGTAACTATAATTTCAGAGTCATGTGTCATCGTACTGAAGGAACTTGCAAAATATGAAGTGCGGCAAAAAAGGAAAGCATCAATGTGATGCATCGTTCTGCGGTGAAAGAATACAATTTTTATATGGGTGGCGTAGATTTAGGTTGAACTCTACAGGATTAATATTAGCAGGAAATTCTAGACCAGCATCAGTAGGATAAATAAGCCGGAGCTGGGACAGGGGCTAATGGGCAAGATGGCCGCCGCACGCAACCACCCTATGTTATTCTTACGGAGGGGTCAGTCATAGCTGGGCCACGGGCTAGTGGGCAAGATGGCCGCCACACTCTGAGACTGTGGATGGTGTCAGAGAGAGAGTTCGGCCGTGTAGTTGCTAAATGGAATATTTATTATTATTATTATTATTATTATTATTATTATTATTATTATTATTATTATTAATAGGTAATTATGGATTGATCATGTAAAATCACGACCAGCCTTATATTGTCCACTTCTTGCTGTAGTGGCTAACATTCTTAGCTGTTACTGTGGAGGCCCGGGTCCGAGTCCTGGCTGTGTCAAGAAATGTAATTTTAGGCTGAGGGTTGGAACGGGGTACACTCAGCCTTGTGAGGCAAAACTAAGAAGAGGTGGATTTGATTCCTACCTTAGCCATTCTAAGAGTGTTTTTCTGTGGTTTCCCACTTCTACTCCAGGCAAATGCAGGGATATATCTTAACTTACGGCCACGGCCGCCTCCTTTCAATCCTCATTTAAATTACAAGTACACACACTAATACAGCCATTACAATAGCACAGGTTTTCAACGTATTTTTACCATATTCTAACAAAATGAGATAGGTTGGTAGAAGACATACTAAGACATCTAGGAATAGCAAGCTCAGTTATGCAAGGAAGGGTTGAGGACAAGAACTGTTGGGGTAGACCAAGGTTAGAATATGTTAAACAGATTGCGTTGGATGCAGGGTGTGGTAGCCATGTAGAGATGAAACGATTAGCTCAGGACAGGGAGGCATGGACAGCTGTGTTAAACCAGTCAAAGACTGAAGACCTAATATAAACACACATTATACGCCCGGCTCTGTATATATCAAAATGCCTGATCTGGCTTGATAAGAATACACCGTAGCTTACAATAAGCAGCAGCAGGCTCTACTGTGAGAGTGTGTTTATGAATTGATCATGTACAATCAAGACCAGCCTTATATTGTCCACTTCTTGGTGTAGTGGCTAGCATTCTTGGCTGTTACTGTGGAGGCCAGGGTTCGAGTCCTGGCTCTGTCAAGACATTTAATTTTGGGCTGAGGGTTGGAACGGGAGGCAATAAACTGAGAGGAGCTGGGTTTTGATTCCTACCTCAGCCATTCTGGAAGTAGTTTTCTGGGGTTTCCACTTCTACTCCAGGCAAATGCCGGGATATATCTTAACTAAAGGCCACGGCAGCCTCCTTTCCAATGCTCATATGAATTAACAGTACACACACTCTTACTGCCATTACAATAGCACCGGTTATTAAGTTTTTAGCATATTCTAACAAAACACAAGAGATACCCTAGGTTGGTAGGACACATACTAAGACACCCAGGAATAGCAAGCTTAGTTATGGAAGGAAGGTTGAGGACAAGAACTGTAGGGGTAGACCAAGGTTTGAATAGGTTAAACAGATTGCCTTGGACGTAGGGTATGGTAGCTATATAGAGATGAAATGATTAGCTTAGGACAGGGAGGCATGGAGAATTGCATTCAATCAGTCAAAAGACTGAAGATCCAAATCAAAAATACCGAATTGGTAAGACTTACCTCAGTAAGCATTCCTTTTTAAATACACGGGACTGATGACCAAGGTGTCCCAAAGTTTTTTACACACCTAAGTTTACGAGGCTGTCAGCCTAAACATTTGTTTAAACTTACATGTTACTAGCGGCGGAAAACGTAAAAAACACAACACAGGGGGGCTGATGACAGAAATGTCCCTACATTCATGTAAACATATGAGCCTGATGACCTCATTATTCCAATTTTATGTACACTAAGGGACACTGGGACTGAAATTTTCAAATTCTATATAAACTGAGGTACAGCTTTGAAATTTTATATGGTTATAAATAGTCATATTATAAACCACTGTGGGAAACGTGAGCATTGTAAGTTGATTAGTTCTCCAGATATTAATTATTTTGTACATTTATTGTGCTAATTATTCAAGTTTTATAAAGGTCAGCCGCGTTAAAGAAAACAAGATAGTGTAACTTTTAGGTAATATTCTATTGCACTATAACAATTGGAAGTAACCTACGGATCCGATTTTGAATTGCATTAATGAGTGTCAAGATTTTTTTTTCATATCCAAGTTTTTTTTCTACAAAAAATCGTATTTTTTCCAGTTTGAGAATTTCTTGCAGCCATACCAAAAGTGCAATCTAAAAAACGATCCGCAGGTTTATAGTCATTGCAATGAAGATAATAAATTCCCATTTTGAAAGCAATATCATAAGATTTATTACGCGAGTAACGTTTTGAATGCCTGAAAAAGTAAATCCGAGAAAACAGCAATTTTCTAAAATGATGCACAATTTTCAAGGTTTCAGCTTACCAATGACATTAGGATTGTCCTACAGCATAGGTGACACCCTCCTTCTTCTGTTTTGCAGCCTCCTCCTTCATTTCTGTCAGTTTCACCTTCCGTCGACATGCCTTTCGCTTCTCCAATTATGACCGCGGACTTACTTCCTGCGACTGTCACATCTTTCAAGTGTTTGTGCTGTGACATGGGATACTGAAGTTAGTCTTATTCCTGATTTCAACTCTGTTGTTGCACTACACCCCATGTTGAATTCTGCTACAGAATTACTAACAGCAATTTCAAGTATCTTCAGTGAAATAAAAATCTCCTTTGGGCACTTCCTCCAGATAACAGAATGCAGAGACTCATTCTGATTTTCAGTAGCACCACGGATGCATCTGGATAGAAGCTCATCTGATGCCAGCCTTTGATAAACAGGCATAATCTTGACAACTAAGGGATCTTAAAGTTCTACAGCCATTTTATCATGACTCTGTGGTGTTTTACCAGCTGCGATACTTCGATTGTAGAAACACCAAGACTCAGAACCTTCAGGACACTTACTGTGCTGGGGCGTTTAAAGGACACACCGTGCATTTTAAAGCTACGCCAGGGCTTTAAAAATGGCGGAATTCGGATAAAAACACTGCTATATGATCCGCAGGGGATAGGGGTGTATTAATATGGAAAAAAGCGAAAATAGACATTTTCCACAAATTTCACTAAAATTTCAGTCCCAGTGTCCCTTTAAACATGATCGACGAATTAACAAAATAAATGTTCCATTAGCAAGTTCAGACACAAGACTGCTTTTACATTGTCCCGACAGGCACTATTGATGCGTTGACAGAAATATAATCTTTTTCCGGTCGTGACGTGCTCTAAAGTAGCAATCATTACAATCATAGCTTTATTATACTGACATGGAATAACATTATTATGTAACCAACATCGACCATTTTAATGGTCCAGTGGTGAGTACTTTTGCACTTGAGGTCTTAACTTGAATCCAGACTTAGGACTAGAACAGACAACACTAAAGAGAGAGAGAGAGAGGGGGGGGGGGAAATAGCTCAGTGGTCAAGATGTTTTCCTCTCATTACGAAGGCCCGGGGTACACTCAGCCTTGTGAGGCAAACAACTAAGAGGAGCTGGGTTTGATTCCTACCTCAGCCATTCTATTTTTCCACTTTTACTCTATGCAGATGCTGGGATATATCTTAACTGAAGGTCTTGGCCGCCTCCTTTCAATCCTCATTTGAATTGAAAGTACACACACTATTACAGGTTATCAAGATGTTTTAGCATATCCTAACACAACAAAAACATAGGTTGGTAGGACGTATATAGTCGTACACTAACACACACACATACTAAGACACCCCTGGAATAACAAGCTTACTTATGGAAGGAAGGGTTAAGGACAAGAACTGTAGGGGTAGACCAAGGTTAGAAGATGCAAAACAGATTGTATTGAATGTAGGGTATGTTAGCTATGTAGAGATGAAATGATTAGCTCAGGACAGGGAGGCATGGAGAACTGCATCATACCAGTTCAAGACTAAAGACTGAAACACACATTATTTGTTAAGGGTAGATATAGTAACAAATAAAGACAAGTGTAAATAGAAATTTCTTTTAGCGACTGATAATAAAACAAAGAGATAGGTTGGTAGGACACATACTAAGACACCCCTGGAATAACAAGCTTAGTTATGGAAGAAAGGGTCGAGGACAAGAACTGTAGGGGTAGACCAAGGTTAGAATATGTAAAACAGATTGCCTTGAATGTATGGTATGGTAGCTATGTAGAGATGAAACGATTAGCTCAGGACAGGGAGGCATGGAGGACTGCATTAAAACAGTTAAAAGACTAAAGACTCAAACACACATTATTTGTTAAGGGTAGATACAGTAACAAATAAAGGCAAGTGTAAATAGAAATTTCTTTTAGCGACTGATAATGATAAAAAGAGAAAGGTTGGTAGGACACATACTAAGACACCCAGGAATAGCAAGTTTAGTTATGGAAGAAAGGGTCGAGGACAAGAACTGTAGGGGTAGACCAAGGTTAGAATATGTTAAACAGATCGCCTCTGATGTAGGGTATGGTAGCTATGTAGAGATGAAAAGATTAGCTCAGGACAGAGAGGCATGGAGAACTGCATCAAACCAGTCAAAAAGACTAAAGACTTAAACAACAGCAACAATTTGTACTTCTTACCTGTACAGAGATTGTCTTTCTGTTGATATCCATGGAAAAAACAACACTAGTTTTTTTAGTTAAACCCACGGTATTAGACTATTAAGGTCTAATGCATTAATACTATAATAACATTTAGGGCTTTGCGACATACCATGGTATAATGGTAAGTGCCTGTTATCTAAGAGCGACAGACAATTTTCACGTGAACACGATTCCTGTAAATTATCTAATACCCAATTAAATTTTATAAAAATTATGTTAAGATACCCACTAAACCCTTTTAGTAAACCCGTGAGTACATGGAGCTATATGACCATCAAGCCTCAACTAGTCTACTCACTCAAGTATACGGGGGTTAATTGCCTATACTATTCTATTGTATACCATAATGAGTAATTACTGATATACCTTAATTTTACTACATATGCACTCAACACACGGGGATGATCGAAAATACGGTAAAATACACACTGGTGAATAGTGATGTCCTGCATGGAGCTGTACCGAGCACTCAGGCAGAGCAAATGTGAAACACGACCTCACATGATAACGCACGCACCCATATAGGATCTGGCCAGACAGTAAGAATAATTCATTTACTTTAAGTGTTGTAACTTATTCATTTTAAAGTGTTTTGATGTATTGTTGCAAAATTGTGGGTTTGATTCACAACTCTGAAGACTGAAACAGAGCACTGTATAGAAATAAAAGTTTTGGTAGCTTAGTGGTTAAGTAGTTTTACCTTTACAGTAAAGACCAGGGTTTGATCCCCTTTTCTGTCATGACATTTAATTCCGGCTTCAAGACTGAAACAGGATACATTTAGTTTAAAGGCAAAACCGGGGAGATGTTGATTCGATTTTTACTTTAACCATTTTATTTAATTTTATTGTGTGTTTTTTTTTTACTTTCACACAAAGACAATGCTGGCACGGTACCTAACTTAACACAACGGCTGTTTTCTTTCACATTTTTGCTAGGTTTATTTATTTGTTTTATCCATGCGTAGATAGCTCTATAGGCGATGACTTGAAAGACCTGCACTCAGCCTCTTTGGAGGTAACATGACAAAAAACTTTTTTGTCTGTGGTTTGTGTAAGGAAGGGCATTCGGTCATAGAAACCATACAACACGTAGTATTTTATTACATAGTAGCAATCCGCCCCAGTTTGGCTTCGGGAACAGTTATTTTAGTAATTGAATGGAGATTGTTGGAAGAAATGAAAACGTAAATACACTTAGACGCTGATTGTCGTGAAGCTATTAGGCCTCAAATTATACATTTATGCTATGTAAAAGAACCTAGCACTACAATTGGTAATGTGTAACCAAATTTATCAGTTATATTTAAATTGGTTACAAACACTTAATGCCATTTGATACTTTCATATCAACTATGAAGCATAAACTAATTTTTAGTATAGTTCTCTGTTTTAGCTGTTAGAGCTGGAAACGAATTAAGTCCTCAAGTGCTGCAGCCTATCAATATTTGCGACGTGGAAATGTACCTATAAATCTTTTGGTTCGTGCTTGCAAATAACAAGACATTTCTTATTACCATAGTGAACCTCAATTAAGGCGTGTGGCTAATAAAGTATTATTGCAAAGCTAAACAACGTTTGACAGCCTGTGATGCCTTGGTAGGGGAAAGGTTAGCAGTCCTGATTGTGATTAGTGTTATAAAAGGATATTTAAAATAACTATTTGTATACTAGTGTAATGCCCCTACTTAAAAATTACCATTGATGTCAATCAAGAAAACAAAATCTCAAATTTGAGTACTCGTGTTATCTCTCTCACTCTTTTTTACACTTTCTTTGGGAAACAAACACAGCCATTATATTCATTGCTAAAGAACATATATTTACAAGCAAGCAACCCCAAAGAAACTTAAGTTATGGATTTACAAATGAAATTTTTATGCACGGTGGAAAATAATATTGTCCATTGACCATTTTCAATTTCAGGCACAATAAAAATAAAAAAAAATATAAGATTGTACAGAGCTTTAAAAAGCAAAGGGCATAGTGCATTTCTTATAGTTTCCATTTTTTGTTATTCAGAAAACAAATGATCAAAATCCCATATTTATAAATTACCATTGACAAATTACCATTCATGTCATTGCAAATACAAAATATCAAAAAGCCTATATATACAAATTAGCATTTGCAAATTACTATTCACTTTGTTGTTGCGGGTGTGATGGCGAGAAAAAAGCAACAACAACATCCTCAACACAGGGAAAAGATCAAAAGTATTTGTCATCGACTGAAACAGAGTCGCCAAGCCTGTACTGGTCGTGGTGTCATTGACAAAGTTGATTAAGTTACTATCCTTTGAAATGCAATTACCTGATTACAAATACAGTGGTCTTGGAACAAAGCTGGAACAACGTTTAAATGATTTGGATGATATTTACCGAGACCATGACATTTCTTATTGCTATAGTCAACCCAAATTAAGATGTGTGGCTGATAAAGTATTATTAAAAAAGCTAAACAACGTTTAACATCCTGTGATGCCTCTGTGAGAGAGAGGTTGTCAGCCCTTATTTTGATTTGTGCTAGAAAAGGAAAGTTAACGATGAATGGACATAAACATTAAAAAACTATCTGTAAACTAGTGTGATGTATTATTTGCTATGAAATAAAAACAGTATTGCTCGAGTAAAATGTAGTCAGACATTTCACACATTGTATATTTAAAATTCACGTTTCACATATTGCAAGTATTGAAAATAATATTAGGTTAAAGTGAGAGCAAAAGTGGGTGCAAATGTTGATGTAACCTAACCTAATCTCAACTCACCTAACCTAACCTGACCACACCTGACCTGCCTACTGAACCTTTCCTAATCTAATCCTAACTAACCTCACCTGACGTGACCATACCTGTTTGTAAGCAACAACAGCAACACACCAAGATTCCATGAATTCCAGAGTACTTTTAGGATAATTATCTCGGTCTCGACGACAACCATGCCTATTTTCATAACGTCAGATGATGTTATGTTCTCACAATTGGACGGTGTTATGCATCAACCGGCTAAGCGACAATTTTCGAAAAACTGAATACTAACGCCATCTATCGTCTAAGAGGTCGAACTAACTGCTCGAATACTGACGAAACTCTGTTTGAATTTACACAGTTGTAATTGAAGAAAAACGTAAGCGCCATTCTCATAATACGGGGTTGCTAGTTTTGCATCAACCGTCTATCCGCATTATTCACACTAAAATTGTTATGGCGTTCTGTAACATCCGGCTAAGCGACATCCCATGTCGTTTTGTTGTCCCTGCGTATTAGCTGGCAAGCCTTTGTTGGTTACAGAGTTTCTTTATTGAGAAAAGGCGGGTTGAGTGTAGATTTGGCTTGTGGTGTGTTTGTAATCTAGCATGATGACTACGAGAACACAAAAAATACTTGCGTTGTTATCTGAGGAACAGCTGGAGGAGATAGCCAGTAGAAATGAAAGGGAGATGGCCCCTATATCACAGGTATGTATTGCAAATTGATTGCTAAACAGTGCGTTATCATTAGGCTGCTTCATGCATGTTATTTACTGTGTCACACTGTAAGTGTACAGTTTTCTGTTCAGATTCAGTAAATTTCATCAACCAGTGTACTAATACAGCTTTCATTAAGTTAATATTTAAATTAAAGTCATCCTGTAAAGCCCTGAAGTAGAAGTGCTAGCAGAGGTGGTAAAGGTGTTCCTGGCAGGGCGTGGTTCGATTTATTGTTGGATAGTCAGAATTTGGAGAAGAGACTCTCAGTTCTTTTTTCTTCTATTTGATTTACGCGTTCGACTCTTCTTTACCTTCGAAGGATGGGGTTTGTGGCGCGTAAACAGTTTAGAACTGATATTTCAGTTTTCGCCTTCGATTTTAAGTGTTGGTCTCATAATTACCTTTGATTTACGCATTCACGTCCCGGAATATTACTCATATTATTATAATATTATAATTCGTTATATCTTACGTAAAGCCTTAGGGATTTATTATATTATGCTGTTGCAGGAAGGAAAAAATCGTATGGGTGGAGAAAATGAGGATACTCTGTCGCCTGTAGCAAGTTGCTCTAATGGAGGAAACCAATGGGAACCATTTTTAAGTGATTCTGTTGAACTTACCCCTCTGTTACCTGCTACGAACAATACTTATGATTTTGTATTGCGGTGTAGTGAGGAGGTACCTGCACCTCCATCAACAAACGACATTTTCAGTGTTCAAGGCATGGAATATTCTAACACGTTTGAATCAAATTACATTGACAATCCTATTTATTTCCTAAACAGTGTTAACGATTCATCACAAGTGAGTAATGAAACGGATCAACATATCGTAGAGAACTGTCAAACCACTTCTGAAGTAACATTTTGTAATCTCCCTGCCACACAAACAGTTAACTCTGTTGATAGTGTGGAAGCTGTACATGAAAGTGTCAAAGATTCAATAACTGAATCATCCTCATTAATAACGTCACCCCAAAATGAAGGTAGACCAAGAAAGGGACGAAAACGAAAAGTACCTGATCAAAGCAGGGATGACAGAAAAAGAAAATGCCAGGTAAACGAGCCATATGTGAGCCAGCGTGGGAAGGTTGTCGATGCTAAAGAGTTTCGTGACTTCCATTGCAAGGATAGATGTCATGAAAAAGTAAGCATAGAGGATAGAAGGAAGGAATTCGACAATTTTTGGAGTTTAGAATCTTATGAGGCAAAAGTTTTATTCATTTCTAGCAAAGTATCCATAGTCGAGGTAAATAGAAAGAGAGTTAAGGCAGCAAGCAGAAGAAACTGTACTAGAATTTACACATTGGCGGGTGTGCGAGTGTGCAAACAAACTTTCGCCCAAACTCTTAGAATATCTGGGGACAGGATCAACGGATATCTGAAAAAAACAAGAAATGTCCAAGTTATTAAGGATGGTAGGGGGAAATCTAACGCTGTAAATAGATTACACGACAGTAAGGTGGCTGAAGTAATCAGCCACATAAACCAATTCCCTAGGTATAAGTCACACTATTGCAGAGCACAGACAAGTAGTGACTTTCTTCCATCACATGTCACCATTCCGGTCATGTACAGTCTATACAAAAGTGAATATTTGGAGCCTGTGTCACTTTCCTCCTGTAAGAAAATATTTTATTCTAAATTCAATCTGAGGCGCAAAGCATGGAAAAAAGACACCTGTAATGTTTGCGATTCTCTGAATGCTCAACTGAAAGATCATGAGGATTCGCTTCATCTAAGGCAACAGCTTGAGATCCATCAAGAAATGGCAGAAATGGCGCGTTCAGAAATGAAGAATGATATGAAGCGTGCTGCTGAGGAAAGAGATATAGCGGTAGTGACATTTGACCTGCAGCGAACTCTACCTTTGCCAAGAATCTCCACTAATATCGTATTCTACAAACGCTTATTGTGGCTGTACAACTGTGGAGTTCACGATGGGGGTTCAAATAAAGGCTACTGCTATGTCTGGGTAGAAGGGCAAGCTGGTCGTGGAGCACAAGAAGTAGGATCTTGTCTTCGACAACATCTCATGGAAAATGTATACGAGGGAAAGAAACATTTAATATTGTGGTCTGATTCTTGTGGGGGGCAGAACAGAAACATAAAACTTGTTCTTATGATGAAGAGTATCCTGGCTTCACATCCAACATTAGAAACCATTCGAATGAAATTTCTAATACCTGGGCACAGTTTCTTGCCCAACGATGATGACTTCGGAGATATAGAGTGCTCCTTAAAGAATCAGCAGCGATTGTACACCCCGGATGATTACGTACAAGTAATGAAGAATTGCCGTAACAAAAATAAAATGATTGTAAGGAAGATGAAGAAGGAAGACTTTGTTGGATCTGCTAGTTTAGAAAAGAAGATAACGAACAGGAAGAAGGACGTTGAGGGTAAGACTGTGAGTTGGCTCCAAACCAGGGAAATTGATATCGAAAAGAGAAAACCATATTCTCTCGTTATGAAAAATTCTTTCCACAACAGCGAGGGTCAAGAAATTAGTTTGAAAAGAAGAACCACTTCACGTCTGAGTGATCACAATATATTCCTGGATGATAATCTGGAACTCCTGTGGCCTAACGGGAAGCCAATATCAGAACCCAAACTGCAAGACTTGAAGAGTATCATGCATCTCATTCCAAGTGACTGTAAAGGTTTCTATGAAAACTTGTATTCAAAAGGTGGAACATATGATGATATAGATGGTTTCGATGAAAACCTTGACTTCACACTGCAAAGTGAAAATGTGTGATCATTGAAAAAACTATCACGTGTGCTTGCAATGTGTGCGAGATTACATTTTCCTGTAACTACAAGTAGATTGTATTGAATTTAAAATCTGAATGTCAACACTTTCCACTATTGATATTTTTATATTAATGTACTCTATGCTTTTGTGAAATTCGTATGTAGTAAAATAGTAATACGTATACTATTGAAAACCAGATGTTGTGTTACCGGTTCTTGGTTATTAACAACAAAATCTCACAAAGTAGCACTTAACTTGTTGTTACATAACACGTTAACCGCCACAGTTTGGTGCTTAGCCGCTTGATGCGTATCTGCGGTCCGCAAATTGCAAATACGGCTAAGTTAAATTTGAGAAAAACGGAGAAAATATTGCACCAAGTGAGTTTTTGTGTGAATGATCACATTACGTGCAATACAATACCTAACTGTGCCAAATATTGATTTATTTGGAGTAAAATGAATCTTCGTAGATGGTATTAAGTATAAAAATCTTTGAACGCGTTTTGCTCAAAACTAAGAATTGGTGGATAGCCGCATGATGCATAACACCGTCCAATTTTACATGTGAGTTTATGTTCACTCAAAAAGTGGATGCAAAAGTGGCTGTAAAAGTAGGTGCAAAAGTGGGTGCAAATTGGGTACGAAGTGGGTGCAACGTGGGTGCAAAGTGGGTGCGAAGTGGGTGCAAAGTGGGTGCAAAGTGGGTGCAAAGTGGGTTTAGTAGTGGTTTTGTAGGGGTTCTACAGCCTCCTCCTCCTCACCCTCCTCACAAGATGGCGGCTGTAGGTTAACATAACCTAGCCTAACCTAACAAGATGGCGGCTGTAGGTTAACTTAACCTAGCTTCACCTAACAAGATGGCGGCTGTAGGATAACTTTACCTAGCCTAACCTAACAAGATGGCGGCTGTAGCTTAACTTAACCTAACCTATCCTACGAGGGTAATCAAAAAGTTCCAAAATGGCGACCGTAGCTTAACAACCTAAAGCCTCTGCCATCTTGTGTAGAAGAATGTGGAGGAGGGTCTAGAACTACTAAAAACCACTGGGAGTGGGGGGTAGTAAGAAATAAACCATTATTAATTAATATTCAGCATTAGGGTTTTTTAATTCGTTAAAACGTACAATACATCTACTGTTAGTTATACCCTCATAAATTAGATATAGAGAATGTCCTCCACGATTTACATCCTCGAGCACTCTTTCTGACATATCATTAAAACCTGCAGGAAGAAATGTCTGAAAATTTTCACTAACACATAGTACACGTTCACCATACATCGTGTCCACTTTTTGAATGTTGATGATACGGAATGGAGTATGCATTGGTAATTCAGTGAGCTCTTTTCTCTCTAATCCGCAGTTCTGCCCCATAGCATTGAGAATATTTATTGTAGTAGCCTATAAACAAACAAAAAAAAAACAGAAAAAAATCATGTCTATTACACATTAGCTATAAGTGACCAGAACCACTATAACATTTTACTCTAAGACCTTTCCATAATGACAAGAAAAAGGGCTTATCATAATGATGGATTGTGTAAGTAAACGTCTTTTGCTGCTTGATGCCACTACTAAAGTGATACTCATTCAACTGACAAGTGAGTTCATGTATCGCTGACGTAATCTTATGTTCCCACGCACTGCCTGTGTTGCTCGCGCCATAGTGGCTAAATTTGAAACTCTAGACGCAGGAAGTGCGTGGGAACATACAATTACGTCAGCGAAATCTGAACTCACTTGTCAGTTGTATGAGTATCACTTTAGTAGTGGCATCAAGCAGCAAAAGACGTTTACTTACACAATCCATCATTATGTTAAGCTCTTTTTCTTATCATTATGGAAAGCTCTTAGAATAAAATGTTATAGTGGTTGTGGTCACTTATAGCAGAAGTGCAATAGACACGAATTTTTCCTTTTTTTTGTTTATATGCTACTACAAAATATTCTCAATGCTATGGGGCAGAACTGCGGATTAGAGAGAAAAGAGCTCACTGAATTACCAATGCATACTTCATTCCGTATCATCAACATTCAAAAAGTGGACACGATGTATGGTGAACGTGTAATATGTGTTAGTGATAATTTTCAGACATTTCTTCCTGCAGGTTTTAATGCTATGTCAGAAAGTGTGCTCGAGGATGTAAATCGTGGTGGACATTCTCTATATCTAAATTATGAGGGTATAAAGAACAATAGATGCATTGTATGTTTTAACGAATTAAAAAACTCTCATGCTGAATAATAATTAATAATGGTTTGTTTCTTACTACCCCCCCACACCCAGTGATTTTTAAGAGTTCTAGACCCTCCTCCACATTCCTCTACACAATATGGCAGAGGCTTTAGGTAGGCTAGGTTGTTAAGTTACGATCGCCATTTTGGAAATTTTTGATTACCCTCGTAGGTTCGTGAAGATGAGCGAAATTACATCCTGAAAGGTAGGTTTAATTTGGCAATTTTTAACACAATTTGACCGTGTGTATCTTACTTGAATTATGTGTTCTTATTTAGACCATGTCGGTTAGACCTATTTATTAATTGTTAGGGCCTGATTTGTCTTAAATGTAATATCATTATCCGGTCCTCCTTATTGCTTCAATAAAAACTAATTGAGCAAGGACCGCTCCACGCATTGCTTTTAACACACAGCAACTCTGCTTCTTGAGCCCAATGACGTCATGTGCTCTCGGCTAGCTGCGCGTGACACCTACCGTCTCTTCTAGTTACCGTGGTCTATCCCTCTCTGTCAAAATCACGATATATATTTTTAAAATTTTTGCTCGATATCCCTACTAAAGTGATAATGGGTTTTCCGATCCTATCACTATAAATTCACTACCCCCGCTCTTATCTCGGTCTCGACAACAACCATGCCAATTTTTACTATGTCAGATCATGCAATGTTCGGGTGCAAAGTGGGTGTAAAAGTGAGTGCAAAGTGGGTGCAAAGTAGGTGTATAAGTGGGTGCAAAGTAGGTTTAAAAGTGAGTGCAAAGTGGGTGCAAAAGTGGTACCCTATTTTTAATGGCTTATTTGACAAGTTATTTTGTGGTACCCTATTTGTAATGGCTTATTTCACAAGTTATTTTTGTCAATGTATTAAGAGGATATTTCTCTTGTTCTTGGAAAGTATCTCAACCCTTTTTATGATAGCATAATGCTTACCGCCATGTTTGTAAGCAACAACAACACACTCAAGTTCCAAGAATCCAAACTACCCTAAGGTTAATGATTGTCTCTCAATTCCATTCCACGCCTAGTCAAAAACATTATACATTTCAAATTTTTCAAAAATGGTAAATTGGGAAAGTAGGCTATATGTTTAAACTAAAAAGGCTGAAAAGCTAATAGCAAAGCCGACATTTATTGACAGAACAATTTATGGTCCTAACCTAGCGGCTTTCCACATTGCTAAACGTAACATTGTATTCAATAAGCCTATATATATATTGGAATGTGTATACTGGATATTTCAAAAACTCTAATGTATTCCCACCACTATGATGTCCTGCTACCCTATTATGGAATGAACAATCTTAAACTCATGTATATGGATACCGACTCGTTCATTTATTTGGTTAACACCCCTGATGTATAACAAGACAAGTTGGATTTCCTAGAACACCTGGACACATCTGATTATCCTTCTAATCACATATGTTACTCTACATCAAACAAGAAAACGTTGGGGAAATTTAAAGACGGGGCTTGTGGACAAATTATAAAAGCATTTGTTGGACTTAGAGCTAAAATGTATGCTTTTGACATAAATGGTAAAGAAATCAAAAAGATTAAAGTTATTAACAGAGGTGTTGTCAAAAATTGTATAAGCTTTCAAGATTATTTATTTATTTATTTATTTATTGGTGCCTTTATTGTGGCGAAGTTAGGGCTCTAGGCCCTCTCTTACACTTAACCACACACAGTGCAACTTACGTGAATACTCACATATGTTATTCTTAACCTACCAAACTTAAATACTAGGAAAACCTTAAATACTAGAATAAAATAAAATAAAATTAAATTAAAATAAAATTAAATAAAATTAAATTAAATTGGCGACTGCGTGATATTAGCTAAGCTATACAATTTACATGACATACATTTTTAACAAAATTATACTATGGTCATTCACTCACACATTCATACACAAATTGTTCCAGTTGGCCTACGAATTCAAGAGGAAATCTTTACATGCACGTTTGAAAGTTGTAAGGGATGTACAATTTCTGACGTCACGAGGACAATTATTCCAAATTCTAGTTCCCGACACGAGGAAAGAGTTGCTGAAGGCAGAAGAATGATGTAGAGGAATTGCAATTATAGATCCAGATCGCGTGTGACGATCATGAAAGGAAGAAAGAAAACGAAAATTACAAGAGAGATAGTGAGGAGTACTTTCATTGAGAAGTCGATAGATGAGGGTACATATGTGCAGGTTCCTTTGTTGTTCTACTTTTAGCCAGGAAAGTAGATCATAAAAAGGAGACACATGTGAGGAAAATTTCAAGGAGAAAATAAATCTAATGCAGGAATTTAAAGCTCTCTGAAGTTTCTTGTTTTGTTCACCGGTAGCATCTACTAATACAACATCACAGTAGTTAAATATAGGGAGTATCAAGGTTTGGACGAGTTTTATTTTCAAGTTACGGGGTAGAACGGACTGGTGAATCTTAAGTGGATGAAGTGACGAGTAAACTTTCCTGCATGTATTAGTAACGTGCCCATCCCAATTCAAAGTTTCATTTAGTGTGACTCCAAGACTTTTTACCGATTTAGAGAACGGGATAGCAACACCATTTAGTTGAATTAAAGAAAGCGGTCTACTGTGTAAATGGAAAAGCAATTTAGTCTGCCCTATTACGATAGCTTGTGTTTTAATTGGGTTGATGGCAAGAGAATTTTCAGTTGCATAGCGGCTGATCCTCTTTAGATTTAGATTCATATTTTCAATTGCCGCATCTATGTCATTTACTTTTGTGTGGCAATATATCTGAAGGTCATCAGCATATAGATGGTACTTGCAGTTTTCCAGTTTCGAAGAGATGTCGTTCAGATATAAAATGAATATAAGGGGGCCGAGAATTGAACCCTGAGGTACTCCATTTATTTTGAACTTCCAATCAGTTCTGTTTTCATTAAGGAGTACACGTTGTCTTCGGTTATGAAGATAGGAGGCGAATAATTTGAGAGCAACGGGGCTAAGATGGAAGGATTGCAATTTAGCCATAAGTATGTCCGTGTTAATGGTGTCGAATGCACTGCTGAAGTCTAGGAGAATGAGTATTGTCACTTTACGCTCATCCATTGCTCGTCTTACGTCATCAGTGATCTTAATGAGTGCAGTAGATGTGCTGTGTCCTTTCTTAAATCCAGATTGTAACGGATCAAGTAGTGAGTATTGCGTCAAGTACTGAAGAAGTTGTTCATGCATAAGTTTTTCTAGTATTTTGGAAATTGAGGAAAGTATGCTTACAGGTCGATAGTCGGATGGAGAATTTGCAAGAGAATTTTTCGGAACTGGAATAACTAAAGCATCTTTCCATATTGTTGGGAAGAAACCTTCTAAAAGACATGTGTTACAAATGTGCGTAATAATTGGCAGTAATACTTCTATCAGGTTAACGATAAAGGAAATTGGGATGTCATCTATTCCGACTGCTTGTGATTTGATAGATATTATTTTTTTTCTTACTACAGTATCATCTATTTTACGAAACTTGAATAACGGTCGGTGAGGTAGTGGGACACATTGCAGTGTATTTATTGTTGTTTGTATTATTTGGGGATCAGTACTAATTATTTCTCGAGCAAAGTGAGCATTTAATTCATTAGGATTAATATCCTGCTCATTGGTGTTTTTAGTGCGCCTCCCAATACCTACCGACCTGAGTTGCTGCCAGGTGCTCCTAGCATTCAAGTTGCCGGCTAGCTGTTGGAAGTAGGCATACTTTTTATTTCGAATCATTTGTTTAACTCGATTTCTAAGCACACGATATTTTTCAAAATCGTCACTTGATAAGGTCTGCTTATAACGTCTGTGAAATGCGTCCCGTTCGGCCATTGCGGATTTAATGTCACTTGATAGCCAGGGGGCAGCTTTACGAGTGACTTTTGCTGTTCGTTTAGGTGCATGTTTGTCATATAGTTCCAGCAGTATTTTGTGTCATGAAAAACATTCTAAAAAGTCATATATAGACTCAAACAAATGTTCTTTAAGTTCTTTAACGGTAGAACAAAATTTAACATTTTTTCAATTTTTCAAAAAAAGGTCAATTTTCAACATTGCTTATATTTTGGAAACTAAGAACTTTACAAAAAAGTTTGTTTAACGTAAATGAAAGGCCTTTAACCCCTCTACCCCGAAAATAAGTTGTAGGTGCCTAGAACAAAAACTGTGCAGTAGTGGTTTTTGGATAGTTATATTCCCTCCTACGGCTTTCCTCCTACAAGATGGCGGCCGCGTGAGTCCAACCACTTACATGGCAGGCACACCTATGTTCCCACCACGGCACAAACCTATGTTGACCGCGGTCGTCGGCCGTGGGTACATAGGTGTGCCTGCCATGTAAGTGGTTGGACTTACGCGGCCGCCATCTTGTAAGAGGAAAACCGTAAGAAGGATTAGAACTCTCCAAAAACCAATACTGCACAGTTTTTGTCCTCGGCTCCTACAATTTATTTTTGGGGTAGAGGGGGTAAAGACCTTTCATTTACGTTAAACAAACTTTTTTGTAAAATTCTAAGTTTCCAAAATATAAGCAATTTTGAAAATTGACCTTTTTTTGGAAAAATTAAAAAAAAATTAAGTTTTGTTCTAACGTTAAAGGACTTAAAGAACATTAGTTTGAGTCTATATATGACTTTTTAGAATGATTAGTTTTCAAAATATCGCCTACTTTCAAACTTGAAATTTTTTGGATTTTGTTCCAGAGACCTGGGACTTGGTTAAGTTATCCTACAGCCGCCATCTTGTTAGGTGAGGCAAGGTTGAGTTAACCTACAGCCGCCATCTTGTTAGGTTAGGCTAGGTTAAGTTATGCTACAGCCGCCATCTTGTTAGGTTAGACTAGGTTAAGTTAACCTACAGCCGCCATCTTGTTAGGTTAGGCTAGGTTAAGTCAGCCTACAGCTGCCATCTTGTGAGGAGGGTGAGGAGGAGGAGGCTGTAGAACCCCTACAAAACCACTACTAAACCCACTTTGCACCCACTATGCACCCACTTTGCACCCACTTCGCCCCACTTTCCACCCTCTTTTGCACCTACTTTTACAGCCACTTTTGCACCCACTTTTTGAGCGAACATAAACTCACATGTAAAATTGTGAGAACAAGAATACCAATGAACATTATCGTTTCTAAACAACATGACATATCATCTATAAGACTAAACAAAATTGCTTTGTGTCCTGGTGATGATAAAGGAGTGATTAATGCTGATGGCATAGGTACACATGCCTATGGTCATTACTCAATCATTAACCATGCTTAAAGAGTTAAGTTATGAATATCCAAATCTTCCACCTGCAAATAGCAAATACATAAAACAAAACTATTTAGGAAATAAAACAATAGTACTACAAGAATAGAAAAACACAAAAAGAAAAAATGATATTCATACTCAAAAATTAATAAAATAGAAAACAAAATAAAATCAACTGTACAACTTAAAACTAAAAAGAATATATATAAAAATGTATTATGTGTAAATAGTGTACATGTATTTAAAATAAAAAATATTGTATGGACACTGCTTGTACATTTTTAATTTCTACCCACCTCTCTCCACTCCTATTGCAAAGTGAACATGTGAAACACAAATTGGAAAATCCATGTTTACATATTGACAAAGTAGAAAAAACATTAAACTGAAATTTTAAAAACTGTAAATGGGAATTTGGTAAATTGACAAATGTGTAAACAACAAATTGGAAAATCCATGTTTCTATATCATGAAATTGAAGAACTTTAAACTGACATTTTAATAACTGTAAATGGGAAATTGTGAAATTGATAAATGTGTAAACAACAAAATGCAAAATCCATGTTTCCATATTACAAAATTGAAAAACTTAAAACTGACATAAAAAAACTGAAAATGGGAAAATAGACAAATGTGTAAACAACAAAATGCAAAATCCATGTTTCCATATTATGAAATTGAAAAACTTAAAACTGGCATTTAAAAAAACTGCAAATGGGAAATTGGGAAATTTACAAATGTGTAAACAACAAAATAAAAAAATACCTGGTTGGGTAGTGATCATGTTGTACAGTAGCCTATAAGACTAGCATAAGGATAGTTGCATGTGCCCTTATATACTTTGTGTATGTGCATTAGCTTTTGGATTTGCTTAAGTTAGGTTTAGTAAAGTTAGGTTTGGTGAGGTTAGGTATGTGACCTTGTAGTTTACTCTTTTCGAAAAATGTAAAATGTAAAATCTAAAATCAAAAAATCTTAAATTTAAAATGTAAAATTTAAAAAAACTAAAATCTAAAATACCAAAAAATCAAAAACGTAAAATGTAAAATCTAAAAAATGTAAAATGAAAAAATCAAAATCTAAAATGTTAAAATTTAAAATCTTAAAATGTAAAATCTAAAATCTTTAAATGAGTTTTCTGTGGTTGCTCTCACACTTGCTCTCATATTTGTTCTGACTTGAAGTTAGGTTAGGTTAGGTGAAGTTAGGTTAGGTTAGGTTAGGTGAAGTTAGGTTGGGTGAAGTTAGGTTAGGTGAAGTTAGGTTAGGTTAGGTTAGGTGATGTTAGGTTATGTTAGGCTAGGTTAGGTATGTGACCTTGTAGTTTACTCTTTTTTTGAAAATCAAAAATCTTACATGCATTAATTTTGACATTGTGATAGTTATAAGAGTGTGTATGTACTTGTAATTCAAATAAGGATTGGAAAAAAGTGGCTGTGGCCTTAAGTTAAGAGCCATGACAAAACGTTTTCCTAGAGTAAGCGTGGAAAACCATACAAAAAACTTTCGCAATGGCTGAGGTAGGAATGAAACCTACTTTTTCTTACATTTGCCTCACGATGCTGAGTGCACTCCGTTCCAGCCCTCATACCAAAATTGAACTTCTTGACTGAGCAGTGAATCAAATCCATGCCCAAGCAGTAACAACTAAAAATGCTAGCCACTACACCAAGAGTTGTTTCATGAATATGAGTTGTTGTCATTGTTATTGTTGTTGTTGACCGCGTGTCGTCTGATAACCTGTGTCATTGTAATGGCTGTATCAGTGTGTGTATTTGTAATTTAGAAAAGGATTGAAAAAGAGGCAGCCAAGGACAACAGTTATCCCAGCATTTGCGTAGAGTAAAATTGGGAAACCACACAAACTACTTCACATTGGCTGAGGTATAAATGAAACCCACCTTTTCTTACTTTCACTTTATAAGGCTGAGTGTACCCCATTCCAGCTCTCAGCCCAGAATAAAATGTCTTGGTTGAGGCGGGAATGAAAACCAGACCTCTAGGGAACTTGCAACTACACCAAAAGTGGACAATATAAGGCTTGTTTTGATTGTACATGATCAATCAATAATTACGTATTAATAACAATAATAAATATTCAATTTAGCAACTACACGGCCGACCTCTCCCTGTGACGTCATTTACGGTCTCAGGGCGTGGCGGCCATTTTGCCCATTAGCCCCTGGCCCAGCTCTGACTGACTCCTCCATAAGAATAACATAGGGCTGGTTGCGCGCGGCGGCCATCTTGCCCATTAGCCCCTGTCCCAGCTTCGGCCTTTATATCCTACTTACTAAAATAACTGTTCCCCCAAGAACAGGCGGGGCGGATTGCTAGTATGTAATAAAATACTACATATTGTATGGTTTCTATGCCCTTCCTTACACAAACCACAGGGAAAAAAAAGTTTTTTTGTCATGTTACCTCGTAAGAGGTTGACTGCAGGTCTTTCAAGTCAACGTCTATAGAGCTATCTACGCATGGATAAAACAAATAAATAAACCTAGCAAAAATGTAAAAGAAAACAGCCGTTGTGTTATGTTAGGTACCGTGCCAGCATTGTCTTAGTGTAAAAGTAAAAAAAAAAAAAACACAATCAAAATAAATAAAACGGTTAAAGTGAAAATCGAATCAACATCTCCCCGGTTTTACCTTTAAACTCAATGTATCCTGTTTCAGTCTTCAAGCCGGAATTAAATTTCATGACAGAGTCAGGGATCACACCCTGGTCTTTACAGTAAAGGTAAAAATGCTTACCCACTAAGCTATCAAGCCTTTTATTTCTATACAGTGCTCTGTTTCAGTCTTCAGAGTTGTGAATCAAACCCACAATTTTGCAACAATACATCAAAACACTTTAAAATGAATAAGTTACAACACTTAAAGTAAATGAATTATTCTTACTGTCTGGCCAGATCCTATATGGGTGCCTGCGTTATCATGTGAGGTCGTGTTTCACATTTGCTCTGCCTGAGTGCTCGGTACAGCTAGTCAGTTCCATGCAGGACATCACTAATAAATCATTATTATTCACCAGTTTGTATTTCACCATATTTTTTACCACCCAGTGTGTTGAGTGCATATTGTTTTATCCCTCTGTTGGGGGGTGGGATAAACAGGGTAGTGTAGATGTGTTAATTTTAAGGTCTGTTTCCGAATGAGGGTAGTTTCCCGTGATTGGGGAAGACTACCAGTGTAGTGTGTTGGTGTGAGTACTTGATCTATTGGGGGCGTCCCTACAGGATGCGTTTACCTGCTAGGGGATGAACGTCTAAGTGTGGGCTGCTAATCTAGCCTGCCAATTAAGTAGAGTGAGCGATTCAGCAAGCGTGCGGAGTCGGTGACTTGACACTCTGCGGTCGGGCCGCTTGCTCGAGTACAATAGGACTCCTGACGATGCAGTTCCTGGTCTCCACGGTCAGGGGCAATTATGACTAAGGTCAGGTTGGGTGTAAGGATGTAAGATGGGGTGTAATTACTAATAAACGTGTGTGTTTACTGACCAAGTGTTTATTGGCCAGTAGCTGTGATGTGATGTCCCTTTTTGGGAGTTATAAAATGAAGTACAAGTTGTAAAGTGCACAAATGTTTAGGGTAGGTGTTTACAAAGATAAGGAATCTGAGCACACGGCTATATCTCACCTGGTGAAGAGCTGGAACGGACCTCGTAGGGGCAGGGCCCTGGCCAAGAACAGATAATGGGGCTCTTCCGGGCCTAGCCTTTAAGGCCTTCCCCCACTGCCTGGTCAGCGTTTCCTCATTGCTGTCGCTCCAGTTACTGTGTTTGTGTTTGTATTATGTAAGCGTGGTTGTCAGCAGTATGCCGGGCCTGCTTGTGTTTGAAGAAGTACATGAGGCTAATTTTATGCCTATGAGGGTGGTTTTGATGAAAGATGGAGGGGTGGGTCTTAGGGGGTACTGCCCCCGGGCTGTACAATATGTTGTAAAAGTAAGGTATATCTGTAATTACTCATTATTATGGTATACAGTAGAATAGCATAGGCGATTAGCTCCCGTATACGTGAGTGTGTAGACAAGTTGAGGATTTATGGTCATATAGCTCCATGTACTCATGGGTTTACTAAAAGGGTTTAGTGGGTATCTTAACATAATTTTTATAAAATTTAATTGGGTATTAGATAATTTACAGGAATCGTGTTCATGTGAAAGTTGTCAGTCGCTCTTAGTTAACAGGCATTTACCATTATACCATGGTATGTCGCAAAACCATAATGTTATTATAGCATTAATGCTATACCAAAGAAAGTGGGAGCTGTCAGATGTGAAGATTACCGTACAATCAGCTTGATTACTCATGCTTCAAAGATCCTGTCTAGGATAATTTACAAGAGGATTGAAAGCCAGATAGAAACGGAGTTGGGTGAAGACCAGTTTGGTTTCAGGAGAAATGTAGGAACAAGGGAAGCTGTACTAAGTCTTAGGCTGATTTTGGAAGGTAGAATAAGGAAAGATAAGAGAACGTTCATGGCTTTTGTAGACTTAGAAAAGGCTTTTGATAACGTTGATTGGACTAAATTGTTTGACATTTTGAAATCGATTGGAATAAAGTACAGAGATAGGAGGGTGATATACAATCTATACAGAAACCAGACAGCAGTCATTCGAGTTGAAGGACATGAGAGAGAAGCTGGTATTCAGAAAGGTGTAAGGCAAGGCTGCAACTTATCACCCATACTTTTCAATCTTTACATTGAACAAGCAATGAAGGAAATTAGAGAAAAATTTAAAGTGGGAGTGAAGATTCAAGGAGAAATAATTTCAACTCTGAGATTTGCTGATGACATCGTCATCTTGGCCGACAAGCCTGAGGATTTGAATGAGTTTTTGAATGGTATGGACTCCGTCTTACAGAAAGAATTCATGATGAAAATTAATAAATGTAAAACAAAAATACTGGAATGCAGCCGAAATAAATCAGAAACCTCTATGGAGATCAAATTGACAGGTGAAAAGCTGAAGGAAGTAGAAAACTTCTGTTACTTAGGAAGTAGAATAACCAGTGATGGACGAAGCAAAGAGGATATAAAAAGTAGGTTGGCTCAGGCAAAGAAAGCTTTTCTACAAAAAAGGAATCTGCTGACATCGAATATAGATTTAGGTATTAGGAAGTCATTTTTGAAAGCCTTTGTCTGGAGCGTGGCACTCTATGGAAGTGAAACTTGGACTATTGGTGCAGCAGAAAAGAGGAGAATAGAAGCATTTCAAATGTGGTGTTACAGGAGAATGTTGAAGATCAGATGGGTAGATAGGGTTACAAACATAGAGGTATTAAGACGAGTGGGAGAGGAGAGATGTTTCTGGCGACTGCTAATGAAGAGAAGAGATAGGTTGGTGGGACACATACTAAGACACCCAGGAATAGCAAGCTTAGTTATGGAAGGAAGGGTTGAGGACAAGAACTGTAGGGGTAGACCAAGGTTAGAATATGTTAAACAGATTGCCTCAGATGTAGGGTGTGGTAGTTATGTAGAGATGAAACGATTAGCTCAGGACAGGGAGGCATGGAGAGCTGCATCAAACCAGTCAAAAGACTGAAGACTCAAACAACAACAGCATTAATGCATTAGGCCTTAAATAGTCTAATACCGTTGGTTTAGCTAAAAATGCTAGTGTTGTTTTTTCCATGGATATCAACAAAAAGACAATCTCTGTACAGGTAAGAATTACCAATTGTATACTGTTGTTTAAGTCTTTAGTCTTTTTGACTGGTTTGATGCAGTTCTCCATGCCTCTTTGTCCTGAGCTAATCGTTTCATCTCTACATAGCTACCATACCCTACATCAGAGGCGATCTGTTTAACATATTCTAACCTTGGTCTACCCATACAGTTCTTGTCCTCGACCCTTTCTTCCATAACTAAACTTGCTATTCCTGGGTGTCTTAGTATATGTCCTACCAACCTTTCTCTTTGTTTCATTATCAGTCGCTAAATGAAATTTCTATTTACACTTGTCTTTATTTGTTACTGTATCTACCCTTAACAAATAATGTGTGTTTGAGTCTTTAGTCTTTTAACTGTTTTAATGCAGTCCTCCATGCCTCCCTCTCCTGAGCTAATCGTTTCATCTCTACATAGCTACCATACCCTACATTCAATGCAATCTGTTTTGCATCTTCTAACCTTGGTCAACCCCTACATTTCTTGTCCTTGACCCTTTCTTCCATAACTAAACTTGCTATTCCTGGGTGTCTTAGTATGTGTCCTACCAACCTTTCTCTTTGTTTCATTATCAGTCGCTAAAAGAAATTTCAATTTACACTTGTCTTTATTTGTTACTATATCTACCCTTAACAAATAATGTGTGTTTCAGTCTTTAGTCTTTTAACTGTTTTAGTGCAGTTCTCCATGCCTCCCTGTCCTGAGCTAATCGTTTCATCTCTACATAGCTACCATACCATACATTCAAGGCAATCTGTTTTACATATTCTAACCTTGGTCTACCCCCACAGTTCTTGTCCTCAACCCTTCCTTCCATAACTAAGCTTGTTATTCCAGGGGTATCTTAGTATGTGTGTGTGAGTGTATGACCTATGTTCGTGTTGTGTTAGGATGTGCTAAAACATCTTGATACCTGTACGAGTGTGTGTACTTTCTATTCTAATGAGGATGGAAAGGAGGCGGCCAAAGCCTTCAGTTAAGATATAACCCAGCATTTGCATAGAGTAAAAGTGGAAAACCATAAAAAATTACTACCAGAATGGCTGAGGTAGGAATCAAACCCAGCTCCTCTTAGTTTTTTGCCTCACACGGCTGAGTGTACCCCGGGCCTTCGTAATGAGAGAAAAACATCTTGACCACTGAGCTATTACCCACCCACCTTTTTTTTCTCTCTCTCTCTTTAGTGTTGTCTGTTCTAGTCCTAAGTCTGGATTCAAGTTAAGACCTCAAGTGCAAAAGTACTCACCACTGGACCATTAAAATGGTCGATGTTGGTTACATAATAATGTTATTCCATGTCAGTATAATAAAGCTATGATTGTAATGATTGCTACTTTAGAGCACGTCACGACCGGAAACAGATTATATTTCTGTCAACGCATCAATAGTGCCTGTCGGGACAATGCAAAAGCAGTCTTGTGTCTGAACTTGCTAATGGAACATTTATTTTGTTCATTAGTCGATCATGTTTAAGTGTATATAAAATTGGAATAATGAGGTCATCAGGCTCATATGATTACATGTATGTAGGGACATTTCTGTCATCAGCCCCCGTGTGTTGTGTTTTTTACGTTTTCCGCCGCTAGTAACATGTAAGTTTAAAAGAAATATTTAGGCTGACAGCCTCGTAAACTTAGGTGTGTAAAAAACTTTGGGACACCTTGGTCATCAGTCCCATGTAGTTAAAAAGGAATGCTTACTGAGGTAAGTCTTACGAATTCGGTATTTTTGATTTGAATCTTCCGTCCTTTGACTGATTGAATGCAGTTCTCCATGCCTCCCTGTCCTGAGCTAATCATTTCATCTCTACATAGCTACCATACCCTACATCCAAGGCAATCTGTTTAACCTATTCAAACCTTGGTCTACCCCTACAGTTCTTGTCCTCAACCTTCCTTCCATAGCTAAGCTTGCTATTCCTGGGTGTCTTAGTATGTGTCCTACCAACCTATCTCTTGTGTTTTGTTAGAATATGCTAAAAAAACTTAATAACCGGTGCTATTGTAATGGCAGTAAGAGTGTGTGTACCGTTAATTCAGATGAGCATTTGGAAAGAGGCTGCCTTGGCCTTTAGTTAAGATATATCACGGCATTTGCCTGGAGTAGAAGTGAAAACCCCCAGAAAACTACTTCCAGAATGGCTGAGGCAGGAATCAAAACCCAGCTCCTCTCAGTTTATTGCCTCACCTGGCTGAGCGTACCCCGTTCCAACGCTCAGCCAAAAATTAAATACCTTGACAGAGCCAGGACTCGAACCCGGGCATCCACAGTAACAGCTAAGGATGTTAGCCACTATAGCAAGAAGTGGACAACATAAGGCCTGTCTTGATTGTACATGATCAATCCATAATTACCTAATAATAATAATAATAATAATAATAAATATTCCATTTAACAACTACATGGCTGAACTCTCCCTGTGACGTCATCCACAGTCTCAGAGTGCGGCGGCCATCTTGCCCTGTATTAAAGTCTGTTATATCGTCGCTAACTGTCACAAAGACAACAAAAGTTGCAATTCCTCAAACCTAACAAAGGCAGGAAAAACTCTAGAAAGAAAGTGAGGTAAACCAAGTGATTCATCCGTTCAGTCTTCCAAGAGGAGGAAGACTGCTTCTGCATGCCCAGTAGATGGCATTCGATCAGGCGGCTAAACTGCACGACACCACACGGTACAGGCCGGACGTTTGTTTTAGACGAGTGAAAAATCATAATGGAAGCCTGGAGGCGAGTTACTACACTACCTGTGTTCTTGTCAGCTGCCCCAAGCGGTCCGATGATTGACAAAGCTGTCTCACACTGCTCCTGACGTACAGTCATTGGCAAATATAATGACGTTCTGTTCGTAACTACTTAACGTGTACTTCCACGACACACAATACTTCAACATTGACTGTACTGTCTGCAAGTCGGTGTCGTCACGTCCTCAAGTCTGGAATTCCATTACCTCAGACCGGTGGTGACAAGTGTGAAGCGATAGTGTGAGAGGGTAACTGTGTACAGGTTCACCCGCTGGCTTCAAGGTCAAGGTCAATCGTCTAAAACAAACGTCCGGCCTGTACAAGTATACTTGAACAAGCACCAGTTGGCGCTTTGGCTGCTGAGTGCCTTATCCACAAGAGGAAAGCGCGTGATGTGTGATGCAAAGAGTGGTTATTGAAGAGAAATACCTATTCCAACGTTAATATGCTGAGTGAATTGAAGAAATATCCACGTGATTGATTATATCAGAAAGAACGAAGAAACTTATCTGAACCTTTTGTCGCTCGTAACACCATAAAGGAGAAAAGGAACACGGGTGAATATGTTTACATTCCATGTCTGCGGGAAGCCAAGGCTTTCCTAGCGCGAGGCACAATGTTGCCAACTTTACACCGAAGCCGCTGAGAGCAAGCAGCGAGACTGAACAGAACTGTGTGCAACTGTGCAACACTGTGACACCTGAGCTGGTCGCCAGCGCGGGACATAGGAGATTACGTGGAGTGTTAGAGGAAGTATGGCATGGTGCTTTTTAAGGATCCAACCAGCCTTCGGGCTGACTACCTAACAGACAGACAAGAACCGTCAGCTATAGGTCAGTAGCGAATAATGGTTCTTGACGGTTGACCTTCTTCAGATCACTAGACAGGGTCCAAATTAGAGCTCACTCACGAGTCTCACGACTGACTGACTGGCACATCCGTGGTACACACGCTCCATTTCGCTGGGGCAAACACGGCTTGTACAAGCTTGCATGATTTCAATTCAATCCATCTTCAAGTCGCCTGTGCAGAATTCTCCTTCAGACGCTAAAGCCTGCTTGCACAACAAGATTGATCATCCATGTTTGTCAAGCTTGCGGTTACGTGCGTAGTCACCTTCACATATCTCGCGGACATCAATAGACAAACACTCCCCCGAACGATACTTTCATCTTATGTAATTTTATGAACGATGTGCATCTGAAACAGTTCAATCTACATCCTACAAGGAAATCCCAAACACTGGACCTTATATTTTCTCCACTGCGTAATGTCACCGCGAATGTTGGAACAAATATCTTCAACGCCGACCCCAGTTCAATAGAAGAAATTATCAAAGCAAAAGTGTTTTAAACGAACAATACTAAGCAATGTTTATGCACCTAATAGTTATAAAAGCAGTTAGTCAAAGTACACAGAATATTCCTTAAATTTGTAGATTATTTACACATTTTACATTGTAATTGATAAATATAGCTGAATATCATATTTTCTTCCAATAATTACTTGTAACTGACAAATGACTTGATATTGCTAAGCTTCGAATGTGGGTGTACAAATAAATGAAAAACATCAGAAAACATATTTTTCAGAAACAGAAATTAATTTGTGGTTGAAAGGGTTCTCGAAGAGTGTACAACCAACTTGAAGGTTCTGCAGGTGGTTTGTGTCATTTCATCCTTAACACGAGGCGTAGGTCGCCTTCAAACGACAACTAAAAGGAACTGGCCTTCACGCGGGCGACCTAAAGATGTAGCAGATTGTGAGGATGGATAGCGTGTTGATTGTTGTAAAGCATAACTTAGTCTGCGAGAATTATGACAAATTACAATAGATTGAACTCATCACTGCATGGGACGAAAATCGGGTGCCAACTATTTTGCGCTACTAATACACAAGAGGAGAACACTTATGAGAAAGCTCGGTGCCTCGAGGTAGCCAGTACGCGCCGTGACGTATCTATAGGTGCGTTGGGGGTGAGGGAAGGCCATCCATTTCCGCTGCGCAAACCTGGAAGCTTATCCACTTTGACCCATATAGGCCTAGTCAACACTACCCAATAAATCTCTCCTCACAGTGTACAGATAATTTAGATTAATTTCCACGTGAAGCACATTACTCATCTGTGAGCAAGCGGCACGGGGCGGACCGTGTGCTGCGTTTGGGACAGCTGTGTCATCAGCCCTGTGTACCTCCATGCTCTGCTTGGGACAGCTGTGTCATCAGCCCTGCGAGTTTCCAAGCTCCGCTTGGGACAGTTTTGTCATCAGCCCGGTGTACCTCCATGCTCTGCTTGGGACAGCTGAGTCATCAGCCCTGTGTACCTCCATGCTCAGCTTGGGACAGCTGTGTCATCAGCCCGGTGTACCTCCATGCTCTGCTTGGTACAGCTGAGTCATCAGCCCTGTGTACCTCCATGCTCTGCTTGGGACAGCTGTGTCATCAGCCCTGTGTACCTCCATGCTCTGCTTGGGACAGCTCTGTCATCAGCCCTGTGTACCTCCATGCTCTGCTTGGGACAGCTGTGTCATCAGCCCTGTGTACCTCCATGCTCTGCTTGGGACAGCTGTGTCATCAGCCCTGTGTACCTCCATGCTCTGCTTGGGACAGCTGTGTCATCAGCCCTGCGTGTCTCCATGCTCTGCTTGGGACAGCTCTGTCATCAGCCCTGTGTACCCCCATGCTCTGCTTGGGACAGCTGTGTCATCAGCCCTGTGTACCTCCATGTTCTGCTTGGGACAGCTGTGTCATCAGCCCGGCGTGTCTTCATGCTCTGCTTGGGACAGCTCTGTCATCAGCCCTGTGTACCTCCATGCTCTGCTTGGGACAGCTCTGTCATCAGCCCTGTGTACCTCCATGCTCTGCTTGGGACAGCTGTGTCATCAGCCCTGTGTACCTCCATGCTCTGCTTCGGACAGCTGTGTCATCAGCCCTGTGTACCTCCATGCTCTGCTTGGGACAGCTGTGTCATCAGCCCTGCGTGTCTCCATGCTCTGCTTGGGACAGCTCTGTCATCAGCCCTGTGTACCCCCATGCTCTGCTTGGGACAGCTGTCTCATCAGCCCTGTGTACCTCCATGTTCTGCTTGGGACAGCTGTGTCATCAGCCCGGCGTGTCTTCATGCTCTGCTTGGGACAGCTCTGTCATCAGCCCTGTGTACCTCCATGCTCTGCTTGGGACAGCTGTGTCGTCAGCCCGGTGTACCTCCATGCTCTGCTTGGGACAGCTGTGTCAGTAGGGGAGAAGGGGGTTCTGCCCCCCCCCCCACCACCTCTCCCTCTGACGTCACATACTAACCCGCAATACATTCAGGGGCAAAGTCGATATCACTCGAACCCATTGTCCGATTTTGACAAATGAGGTGTCGTTGGACTCGGGCTGACGCCCTCTTTCCAATGGACCACTCATTTCAACCCCTAAATAAAACCTACCCCTACTAGAGGGTGAAATTGTATTTTTTAGTGAAAGTCTCTTTTCAAATGCGACATGTATAAGGTGAGCTGCTAAAATGAACTTAAACGTTGTTAAAACTCAGCAATTCTTCTAGGTTTGTGCCGTGTCTTGTGTGGGGTTTCGCCTAGGACACCAAGTTGGCTCATCGGCGGGCTCTTGGTGTCCCCGCATGGACCCCCACAGGAGTATCGAACTGCGCGATACCTCCCTTTATATAGAACGCAACTGCACCCCTTGACTGCGAGAACCAAAAGCTCAAGCAGCCATAACCTCCCTATGAAGGCTTCCAAAAAGATGGTATATTGGCTTTCACGGCCGGTGAATTAAAACTCAGCAATTCTTCTAGGTTTGTGCCGTGTCTTGTGTCGGGTTTCGCCTAGGACACCAAGTTGGCTCATCGGCGGGCTCTTGGTGTCCCCTCCCGGACCCCCACAGGAGTATCGAACTGCGCGATACCTCCCATTATATAGAGTGCAACAGCACCCCTTGACTGCGGGAACCAAAAGCTCAAGCAGCCATAACCTCCCTATGAAGGCTTCCAAAAAGATGGTATATTGGCTTTCACGGCCGTGATACTCCTGTGGGGGTCCGGGCGGGGACACCAAGAGCCCGCCGATGAGCCAACTTGGTGTCCTAGGCGAAACCCCACACAAGACACGGCACAACCCTAGAAGAATTGCTGAGTTTTAATTCACCGGCCGTGAAAGTCAATATACCATCTTAAACGTTGTTGCTCATTTAGCGCATGTGTTTGGCTGGATGCCGATATGGACCAACATTTTTGTTTTTGTTTTGTTCGCATGCGCACTTGGGATTTTTGTAAGAGGGCAAGCTCTTTGAAAAAAAAAATATTGATAAGAAGGGGTTTTGGTGGTGAGGAGAGAACCAGATAGTCGCCTACTTTCCTACGAAGTTTGCCGATATTTCTCGAACGCAAGGTCGGATTTGGACGTGTGGCGTGTCAAATCGCTTGTCTCAAAGCCCTATATATGCTATTAATAGGTTAAAGTTTTGAGAATGAGGGAAACAGGTTTTTGGGGGTAAAACCATGATTTTAGGCTTTTTCCGATATGTCACGAATGCATGGTCGGATTTGGTACTATGACGTGTCAAATGGCTTGTCTCGAAACCCTCTTTATTTTGGTAATAGTTTAAAGTTTTTGACAATGAGGGAAACAATGTTTTGGGGTAAAACCGTGATTTTAAACTTTTTGCTATATCTCGCGAACCAATCATGCTAGAGGCGTGTACGAGGTGTCCTAGGACTCGGGATAACGCCCCCTTTCAAATGTGGTAGATATTTTTTCCAAAATATAATTCACAAAGGGCCTAACGCCATACATGTTGAAAAAATTACCAAAAGATCCAAAACTAATAGGTCATTAGCTTTTTAATATCTCATGAATCAATAAGGCTATGGACCTGTATGAGAGGTCGTTGGACTTGAGGTGACATTCTGTTTGTGAATATATTATTTATTTATGTCAAAAGGGCCTAACTGCACTTTTGTTAATATCTCGCTAACTAATAATCAGAGGATCAAATGAGGTGTCATAGGACTCAGGATGGTCAACCCTTTTCCATGACCAATGAATTTACCCAAAAGATCTAAAACAGCAAGGTCATTGACCTATGATTTTATAAACTAATAATCAGAGAGGCTCAAGTGAGCTGTCATGGGACTCAGGATTGTCAACCCTTTTCCATGACCAACGACTTTACCCAAAAGATTCAAAACAGCAAGGTCATTGACCTAATATTTTATAAACTAATAATCGAATATCAACATGTGAGGTGTCATAGGACTTAGAATGGTCAACCCTTTCCCATGGCCAATGAATTTACCCAAAATACCCAATACATCAAGGTCATCGACCTGAGATTTTATAAACTAATAATCGCATACGAACATTTGTGATGTTTACCATGTGTGATGAAACATAGCTAGGTAGAGAAAGAATTAGTGTAGGCTACATGTATGGTGACTGACAAGTCTTTTACCATTGAAACTTGTTTTTCAGATCAAACTGCAGTATAGAGTGAGTATAGGTTGCAGGTATGGGTTAATAAATGACGAACGGTGTACACAAACTCTGATTTATCGATTCAAGAATTAAGAGTAGACTATCTTTAATTGATTGGTTAAAGAGAATAGCTAAAACACAAAAAAATGCTCAGTTTTTACCGGGACAAGATAGTCGCTACACACAACAAGCTTTAAATACTTGAGGCTAATAATCTATACACACACACTCGCTTGATCTAAACTAAACTGTGTTGCTGTCAGTGCTCAGACAGTAGGCTGATGACAAAATGCATTGCTAACAGAAATATAATCATTTCCTGTTGTCTAATGTTACCAGCTATCCATTTTGTGTTGTAGTGTTAAGCACTTTTAGCTCTTGTACTGGTGGTCTTAACTCGAATTCCAGGTCTGAGGCCTAGAACGAGTCAAACTAAGAAACAACGGCATGGTGGTGTTGTGGTTAAGCTGTTAGCCTTTTCACCAGGGTTCGATTTCAGGTTAATATGCATGTCATAAACATATTAAACAAAACAAAACAGAGATAACGTTTAAAACTGATTACATTTGTGTCTTTTCAAATTATTACTTGGATTACAAATACAAAGGTGAACTGGGTTTTATATACAGTTAATGCTGTCTATCACACACTAGACTGTAAGAAAGCCAAATAGCAAAAGGCGTAGGTAGAGCAGTGGTAAAATTGCTATATGTAGAGAACTACCTAGCGGTTTTATGAACTGGCAAAGCTATATCGCATAAACAGTGCAGGATACAATCCAGCAATCAAATTTGTATCTTGTGGAACAGAGAAAATGCACTTTTACCTTGATTGATAGCAAATGAGTGCAGATGAATGACCTATGCATTAGCCTACCATAGGGTTATAACCACGAGGTGGAGGTGTGACTTCTATATTTTATTGTTTAGAGACATGGCTTTTTTGTAACCAGTAGATTTAGTATTTTGTAAATATTCATTTTTGTAATTGTAAATAGTGGAAACATTTTTGTGTAATAGTAAATGTTAAATGTATAACTAAAAGTTATTTGGGATAAGTGTGCATGTCAAGGATAAATAGCGTGGTTGTATTTGTTTTCAAAGACAGGTATGGTTGTGTGAATGTATGACTATAGATAGAATGATAGAGAGAGAGAAAGCTTGTGTGTGTGTGTGTGTGTGGGTAGCATTGATTTTTCAACCAAAGCAAACATGGCAAGGTAGGATGGTGGGATAATTAATGTATATAGCAAATGGTAAATAGTATACTGTATTTTTTTAACACTTGTGTTTTTTAATGCAGCAGTAGATAGGTGTTATTTTGTAAAACAGTCTTACCTACAGTAGTAGTAGTAGTAGTAGTAGTAGTAGTAGTAGTAGTAGTAGTAGTAGTAGTAGCAGTAGTAGTAGGCCTATATGTTTTTGGAAACAAACAGAAAGAGAATGCACTATTGCCATGGTCAAGCACTTCCATTAAGGTGATTTCAAGAAAATTCTATTCAGCAAATGTGTGTTTCACAAAACTAAACTTTCACAATGGACTAAATCATAAACGTGTCGTCTGTGATATGGAAAAAAATAGGAAATCCATGTTTCCATATCAACACAATTTAAAAACTTAAAACTGACATTTAAAAAATGTAAATGGGAAATTGACAAATGTGTAAACAACAAAATGGAAAATTCTTGTTTCCATATCATGAAATCCAAAAACTTTAAACTGACATTTTCAAATCGTGTACATGGAAAATTGACAAATGGCCATGTGTGAAATGTGAAAATGAAAAAAATGAACAAATGGCTATCATTATTTGAAAAAAATAAAAAAACGACCTGTTCTATCGTTAAAGTGTGAATCAAACCACATCTACTTATTTGGATCACCCGAGACTGAGTAGACCTGTTTTAGTCCTAATATACTTTTAAAAATTTATGTTAAAGCTCAAATTGAAATCAAGAGCTTTAGAGTGCCAGCTAACTATTATAACCGTTACGTCACAAAGACAACTTTACACTACTCTTAATGAACAATAATAAGAAAAAGGATAATAAATGTTGAATTTTTTTTAAGGATGAACATGGTGACACTGTTTCTGTTGCACAGTCTGCTAGCTACTAGCCAGCAGCTGGGGTCTTAGAAAACGATACAGTTGACATTTTGTAATAAGATGTGACATGTTTCAAAGTACAGTATTATGGGTTGCTGTTGAGTAAAAACTAATCCTGTACAAGGAAGCAAGGGTTCGAACCCCTTACCTAACATTACTATTGCCTGAACATGGCTTGACGACACTGTATTATTATGATACTCGATACACAAACCATAGATAGAGTGTATTGTTTAAGATCACTTTCTTTCTGAACATAGGTGGAGACTGTTGATGGTTAACAATGGCATTAATATAGTAGGACGTGGGTATAGCAATTAAGAAAAAACAGACAATACCCATACAATATTTTTATTTATTTAATATAAGTACTTCTACAATAGCTACATTAAAATACATTTCTTTTTTCTCTATTACTATTTAGTCCTTTTTGATTCTCTTGCATATGAAGGGTAGATAACCTGGTAGTTCAGCCCTTTAAAACAACAACAACAACACAACCTTTTGCATAGTCTGTGATGTTGACGACTCTTGAGATGTGGAAGATGGATTAAACAAACTTTTACAGCAGGGGTTAAATGTTGCTCAATAAACACTGCACTATTTTGAGTAGCAACATTTTTTTCTTGTACTAGCTTTTTAGCATTGTCATGATTATTTGTTGACACCAACAGTGTTTCATCTGGTACACCACATTGATGATCACTCACACTTAAAACCTTACCATTTCTACTTTTTAGATTGCCTCGACATTTTTTGACCTCTCTTTTGAGCATTGCCAAAATATTATTCCTTTTACATTTTGACGATTATAGTTATAAGAGTAGCCTTTATAGAGTACACGTTGTTTACCTTTGTTAGTTGTAGTAAGTTCCATAGTAGCAACTAACCTGTTAGTATGATTTGCTCACTACAAAGGTTATAACTGTTCTGATAATAAAATCATTTAGCGTTGGCTTTTATATTTAACATGTACAGTTTGAAGTGATAGCAAAAGTGAGAGCAAAATGGTAGCAGAGTGGTAGAAAATATAACATATATTGTTAAGAAATAGTTTAAGCGGTTATGTGGATCTATTACATAATAATTTTAGCACGACGAAGCTCATTTTCTATATCCAATAGTTCTTCCTCATATTCAGTATAACCAGCCTGTTTATAGACATGCAGTTGCTGAAGCCGCCGGATTAGCTTACTTGGATTGTTCCAGTAAACAAATTTAACAAATGATTTTTAGGTGTAAACAAAGCATTACCATTATCATTATTATCTTCATCATCATAACCATTATCATTATCATCATCATCATCATCATTATCATCATCATCATGATCATTATAATCCTCATCACTATTACTATATAGTCCTTTTTGATCCTTTTGCAATACCACATTTTGCACAGTCTGTGTTGCCTTTGATAATGTTGGGAGTTTTTCAGACATTGACAACTGTCCTAACACGACTTTTTGAGGAGATGATACGTGCTTCTTCACAAACAATGCACTATATTGAGCTGCAATATCTTTTTCTGGGACAAGTGTATTAGCATTTTGAAGAGTTTTTTTAAACAGCAACGATGTTTTATCTGGTACACTACATTCATGATCACTCACACTTAAGACATCACTATTTTTACTTTTCAGCTCACCTCGACACTGTTTTGAACGATGTTTTGAACAACGCCAAATAACAGTTCCATTTTTATTGGTTCGTTTTACAATACATGTATATCCTTTATAGAATGCGTATGGCATACCATTGCTATTTGTTGATACTTCCATGTCAATTGTCAAGCATGAACTAATCTCTAGCAAAGTTCACTCGATAATATAAATAATAATTTAAAGTGAGAGGAAAAGTGGGTGCAAGCGTGGGTGCGAAAGTGGGTGCAAGAGTGGGTGCAATAACTTTTAGTTATACATTTAACATTTACTATTACAAAAAAAATGTTTCCACTATTTACAATTACAAAAATGAATATTTACAAAATACTAAATCTACTCGTTAAAAAAAGCCATGTCTCTAAACAATAAAATATAGAAGTCACACCTCCACCTCGTGGTTATAACCCTATGGTAGGCTAATGCATAGGTCATTCATCTGCACTCATTTGCTATCCATCAAGGTAAAAGTGCATTTTCTCTGTTCCACAAGATACAAATTTGATTGCTGGATTGTATCCTGCACTGTTTATGCGATATAGGTTTGCCAGTTCATAAAACCGCTAGGTAGTTCTCTACATATAGCAATTTTACCACTGCTCTACCTACGCCTTTTGCTATTTGGCTTTCTTACAGTCTAGTGTGTGATTGACAGCATTAACTGTATATCAAACCCAGTTCACCTTTGTATTTGTAATCCAAGTAATAATTTGAAAAGACACAAATGTAATCAGTTTTAAACGTTATCTCTGTTTTGTTTTGTTTAATATGTTTATGACATGCATATTAACCTGAAATCGAACCCTGGTGAAAAGGCTAACTGCTTAACCACTACACCACCATGCCGTTGTTTCTTAGCTTGACTCGTTCTAGGCCTCAGACCTGGAAATCGAGTTAAGACCACCAGTACAAGAGCTAAAAGTGCTTAACACTACAACACAAAATGGATAGCTGGTAACATTAGACAACCGGAAATGATTATATTTCTGTTAGCAATGCATTTTGTCATCAGCCTACTGTCTGAGCACTGACAGCAACACAGATTAGTTTAGATCAAGCGAGTGTGTGTGTATAGATTATTAGCCTCAAGTATTTAAAGCTTGTTGTGTGTAGCGACTATCTTGTCCCGGTAACCACTGAGCATTTTTTTTGTGTTTTAGCTATCCTCTTTAACCAATCAATTAAAGATAGTCTACTCTTAATTCTTGAATCGATAAATCAGAGTTTGTGTACACCGTTCGTCATTTATTAACCCATACCTGCAACCTTTACTCTCTCTATACTGCAGTTTGATCTGAAAAACAAGTTTCAATGGTAAGAGACTTGTCAGTCACCATACATGTAGCCTACACTAATTCTTTCTCTACCTAGCTATGTTTCATCACACATGGTAAACATCACACATGTTCGTATGCGATTATTAGTTTATAAAATCTCAGGTCGATGACCTTGATGTATTGGGTATTTTGGGTAAATTCATTGGCCATGGGAAAGGGTTGACCATTCTAAGTCCTATGACACCTCACATGTTGATATTCGATTATTAGTTTATAAAATATTAGGTCAATGACCTTGCTGTTTTGAATCTTTTGGGTAAATTCGTTGGTCATGGAAAAGAAGCCACAGAAGATGGCGGCCAGCAGGTGTGTAGCAGTTAGAGTGCTCCAACTTTTCCTCGTGTTCTACCTAGTAAAAAGCTCAGTGGGTGCCTCGAAAAAGATCCTCGATCATTCTTTAACAATTGAAGACTCGTGTGTGAACTCGGACCTGAAGGAACACCTCATGGTAGTTTGTAAACTCAATATATCTTCTCTCACATGGTGTGGAAGCGAGGGGCTGATACTCACGGCAGCAGGCAGAGGGCGCCCAGCACTGCGCGGGGTTGCCAGAACGCCCGCTGCATTATTACATCTCGTGGTGCTGTCTGTGGCCCTCAGTGGAGATGTGGAGATGAACCCAGGGCCGAATAAGGTGTGTGTAATTTGTGATTCGAAGCGTCGTGTGAATCAGTTATTTGTGACATGTACATCTTGCCACTCTCAAGCGCACAGAACTTGTGCAAAAATCAGTGCTTCAGAACACAAAATAATCACCTCTGGGAAACAATCGTGGCTGTGTTGGAACTGTTCTTTACCTCAGTTCTCTAACTCATTTTTTAATACATCGACACAGAGTGCAAATAGTGTAGATAGTGACGTAACACCCTCGGATGGCAAAGCATTGTCCATTTTTTCCTTCAATGCTCGAAGTGTAACATGTCCCTCCAAACTACCGGACCTGCGTTCTTGTCTCACAGCACTTAATCCGTCAATTGTGTGTTCAGGGGAGACATGGCTGAAAAAATCCACTAACGACCCAGGAATATTTCCGGTAACATACACCATGTTCCGCATAGTTCGAACCTGGACATCAGGGGGAGGGGTACTAATAGCCATGAAACCTGAGTTAAGGCCTGTTCGCCAACGGGAGCTTGAAACTGATGCTGAGGCTGTGTGGGTGGAATTCACGTGTGCGAACAATACATTTCTAATAGGCTCTGTATACCGTGCTCCAAATTCAACTCGGCACATCAATGATGAACTTTCGGAGTCCCTCCGTCGTGTACAATACATCCAGCACAAATACAAGGCCATTTACATAACAGGCGATTTTAATTTAGAAATAGACTGGAAAAACTCTCCTCCCACTCCCAAGGATCCCATTGCTAATGAATTCCTTACCGCATTCTACGATTTATTCCTAGACCAATTGATAACCGAAGCAACTCGAATCACACAAACTACACGCTCCACAATAGACCTATTCCTTACAAGCCTTCCTTCCTCCGTACAGAAAGCTGAAGTCATACACGGTTTCAGTGATCACGCAGCCATCTTTACCACATTGCATTACAACAAACCACGCAGCAAGAGCACAGTGAGGACAGTATACAATTACAAAAAGGCAGACTGGAAACTACTATCATCTTTATTCCTCAAACACCTTCCCACCCCATGTATTCTGGACACCAGCGACATCAACTCAGTGTGGCACGCCTGGCAAAAAAGTTTCTTTGAATGTGTGGATATAGCTATACCGAAAATAACCATTAGTAGGAAGAAAAATTCTCCTTGGGTGACGAAGGAAGTCATTAAAATGATTAGGAAAAGGAACGTTTTATACAAGAAATGGAAAAGTTGCTCAACTGACATCATGTGGGAAAAATACAAGAACATCAGGAACCAAACAAAGAAATTAATTCGCGAAACATACGACAATTATATTCACAAAATAAGCAGCACCAGTGAAATGTGGAAATTTTTGTCCAGAAGACGCGGCACCGCTGCGCCAGCCTCATTTCACTGTAACGGTACATTCCTCAGTGCACCCCAAGATATTGCAACAGCGTTCAGTGACAGTTTCAAGCAGAACTTTTCTAAGCCGGATATGACCATGAACCTGCTTCTGCCAAGGTCATCACTTCCACCCCTCCCACTCTCCAACCTGTACTTCACAACAACTGAGGTGTTTCAGAGCCTACGGAAGATTAGACCACATGCGGCGACCGGCCCAGATGATGTTCCCGGACGGATCCTGCTGCAGTGTGCGGAAGCATTAGCGCCCTCTCTGTGTGCGTTATTCAACCTGTCTATCAACCAAGGTTCTGTGCCGTGTGGGTGGAAATTTGCTAACGTGGTGCCAATCTATAAGCAAGGTGACAGAGAGGATGTTGCAAATTACAGACCGGTGTGTCTAACATCTATAATTTGTAAATGTATGGAGCGGCTAGTAGCAAACAGTGTGCTGGAATTTCTGCGGGAGAACAATCTGCTCGACCCAAATCAGCACGGTTTTCTTCCGGGTCGTTCTTGCACTACTCTATTGACAAAAGTCATTGATGAGTTTCAGTTCTACTTGAATCAGCCAGAAGTGAAACAAGTGGACTGTATTGCACTGGATTGGGCTAAGGTCTTCGATCAAGTGTCTCATGAAAGACTTTTGTTAAAGCTACAGCAGCTTAACATACGGGGTAGCTTACTTGCATGGGTGAGGTCATTCCTAGAGGGTCGAACGCAGAGTGTGGTGTACGGAGGAGCTCGATCGCAGGCTGCTCAAGTTACTTCTGGAGTGATTCAGGGCTCTGTGATCGGACCTCTTCTCTTCACTATATATGTGCTCGATCTTCCTGGCTGTGTCACCTCATCAATGTCACTATATGCAGATGACACCGTGCTGTACAGGGGCATTAAATGTGAAGAGGATTCCCTCTGTCTTAAATCAGATCTGGACAACTTTTCGCTGTGGTGTTCTGTGAATAATTTAAATATAAATGTACAAAAATGTAACTACATAAGAATAACCAGGTCACAAAAACCCTTTGAGAATGAATACAAAATTATGAACAGTGTCATCCCACAGTGCACAAACTTAAAGTTATTAGGGGTAACAATCTCCGACACCCTGAATTGGAACATACAAAGTGAAGAGGCAAGATGTAAGGCCACCAAAGTTCTGGGTTTCTTGTACAGAAACATGAGAGGCTGTAAACCTAAAGCCTTCAGGATGGCTTACACATGCATGGTCCGTCCGATATTAACGTACGGCTTACCTGCTTGGCATCCCACTACAGCGGAAAACATGAACAAGCTCCAGCGTGTACAGCGCCGCGCAGAAAGGCTAATAGCTCGTTATTCCCCTTCCCCTTTGTCAAAATTTCCATCTATAGAGGCAACAGCCAAACAAATTGATCTAATTTTTCTTAAAAAATCCCTTACAGGTTCCATTAATATTGACCCTTTTTGCCGACTGTCATTGGCATATCGCTCAGTTCGGAGAGGACGAGGTGTAACCCTCGTTCCGCCCTTCGCACGTAGCAATGCTTACCTGACAGGTTTCTACGGCCGCTCTGCGCGGTTATGGAACGCGCTGCCAGGGGATGCCAAGATCTTGCCTCTTAGGAAATTCAAGCCGTACGTAAAAAGGTACATTGTATAAATAAACGTCTGTATGAGTGATTGATTGTCTCGCTGAATGAATGAGTATCTGAATGGAATGAATGTATGTATCGCGTGATCGAGGCTATGAAAGTGCGTGCGTGAGAGAGTGAGTGAACAGGAAAATGTACTATGTCAATATTCTAAATATGTAAATACAGCAAATATCTTTGTAAAACTTGTAAATATTGTTAAAACAAATGTAGATGTAAGCTGTGCCTGTGAAGCATGAAATATGTATGAGGGGGTTGCCCTTTTTCACTAGGCCTTCCATACTTCGTGTACGATTTATGGTAAATAAATAATAATAATAATAAGGGTTGACCATCCTGAGTCCCATGACACCTCACTTGAGCCTCTCAGATTATTAGTTTATAAAATCATAGGTCAATGACCTTGCTGTTTTAGATCTTCTGGGTAAATTCATTGGTCATGGAAAAGGGTTGACCATCCTGAGTCCTATGACACCTCACTTGACCCTCTCTGATTATTAGTTAGCGAGATATTAACAAAAGTGCAGTTAGGCCCTTTTGACATACATAAATAATATATTCCAAAACAGAATGTCACCTCAAGTCCAACGATCTCTCATACAGGTCCATAGCCTTATTGATTCATGAGATATTAAAAAGCTAATGACCTATTAGTTTTGGATCTTTTGGTAATTTTTTCAACATGTATGGCGTTAGGCCCTTTGTGAATTATATTATGGAAAAATATCTACCACATTTGAAAGGGGGCGTTATCCCGAGTCCTAGGACACCTCGTACACGTCTCTAGCGTTATTGGTTCGTGAGATATCGGCAAAAATCACAAAAAACACGTGTTTACCCCAAAATCGAGTTTTCAATTTTTTAAAACTATAACGCATGGTCCATAGCAAAGAGGACGTCAGCCCGAGTCCTTAGACCCGTCGTACACGCCTCTAGCATGATTTGTTCGCGAGATATACCAAAATAAAGAGGGTTTCGAGACAAGCCATATGACACGTCATAGTACCAAATCTGACCATGCATTCGTGACATATCGGAAAAAGTCTAAGATCATGGTTTTACCCCCAAAAATCTGTTTCCCCCATTCTCAAAACTTTAACCTATTAATAGCATATATAGGGCTTTGAGACAAGCGATTTGACACGCTACACGTTCAAATCCGACCTTGCGTTCGAGAAATATCGGCAAACTTCGTAGGAAAGTAGGCGACTATCTGGTTCTCTCCTCACCACCAAAACCCCTCCTTATCAATCATTTTTTTTCTCAAAGAGCTTGCCCTCTTACAAAAATCCCAAGTGCGCATGCGAACAAAACAAAAACAAAAATGTTGTTCCATATCGGCATCCAGCCAAACACATGCGCTAAATGAGCAACAACGTTTAAGTTCATTTTAGCAGCTCACCTTATATATGTCGCATTTGAAAAGAGACTTTCACTAAAAAATACAATTTCACCCTCTAGTAGGGGTAGGTTTTTTTTGGGGATGAAATGAGTGGTCCATTGGAAAGAGGGCGTCAGCCCGAGTCCAACGACACCTCATTTGTCAAAATCGGACCATGGGTTCGAGTGATATCGACTTTGCCCCTGAATGTATTGCGGTTTAGTATGTGACTTCTTATGGATAGACGTCGCGTCGGGCCGGGGGGGTGGCAGAACCCCCCTCACTCCCCTATTTGTGTCATCAGCCCTGTGTGACCCATGCTGCGTTTGGGACGGCTGTGTCATCAGCCCTGTGTACCACCATGCTCTGCTTGGGACAGCTGTTTCATCAGCCCGGTGTACCTCCATGCTCTGCTTGGGACGCTGTGTCATCAGCCCTGCTTGTCTCCATGCTGCGGATGGGAGAGCTGTGTCATTAGCCCTGTGTAATTGCATGCTCTGCTCGGGACAGCTGTGTCATCAGCCCGGTGTACTTCCATGCTCTGCTTGGGACCGCTGTGTCATCAACCCTGTGTACCTCCATGCTGCGTTTGAGACAGCTGTGTCATCAGCCCTGTGTACCTCCATGCTCTGCTTGGGACAGCTGTGTCATCAGCCCTGTGTACCTCAATGCTCTGCTTGGGACAGCTGTGTCATCAGCCCGGTGTACCTCCATGCTCTGCTTGGGACAGCTGTGTCATCAGCCCGGTGTACCTCCATGCTCTGCTTGGGACAGCTGTGTCATCAGCCCTGTGTACCTCCATGCTCTGCTTGGGACAGCTCTGTCATCAGCCCTGTGTACCTCCATGCTCTGCTTGGGACAGCTCTGTCATCAGCCCAGTGTACCTCCATGCTCTGCTTGGGACAGCTGTGTCATCAGCCCTGTGTGTCTCCATGCTGCATTTGGGACAGCTGTGTCATCAGCCCGGTGTACCTCCATGCTCTGCTTGAGACACATGTGTCATCAGCCCTGCGTATCTCCATGCTGCGTTTGGGACAGCTCTGTCATCAGCCCTGTGTACTTCCATGCTCTGCTTGGGACAGCTCTGTCATCAGCCGTGTGTACCTCCATGCTCTGCTTGGAACAGCTCTGTCATCAGCCCTGTGTACCTCTATGCTCCGCTTGGGACAGCTCTGTTGTCAGCCCTGTGTACCTCCATGCTCTGCTGGGAACAGCTGTGTCTTCAGCCCTGTGTACCTTCATGCTCTGCATGGGACAGCAGTGTCATCAGCCCTGAGTACCTCCATGCTCTGCTTGGGACAGCTGTGTCATCAGCCCTGTGTACCTCCATGCTCTGCTTGGGACAGCTGTGTCATCAGGCCTGAGTACCTCCATGCTCTGCATGGGACAGCTCTGACATCAGCCCCTTGTACCTCCATGCTCTGCTTGGGACAGCTGTGTCATCAGCCCGGTGTACCTCCATGCTCGGCTTGGGACCGCTGTGTCATCAGCCCTGTGTACCTCCATGCTCTGCTTGGGACAGCTGTGTCATCAGCCCTGTGTATCTCCATGCTCTGCTTGGGACAGCAGTGTCATCAGCCCGGTGTACCTCCATGCTCTTCTTGGGACAGCTGTGTCATCAGCCCTGTGTACCTCCATGCTCTGCTTGGGACAGCTGTGCAATCAGCCCTGTGTACCTCCATGCTCTGCTTGGGACAGCTGTGTCATCAGCCCTGTGTACCTCCATGCTCTGCTTGGGACAGCTGTGTCATCAGCGCAGTGTACCTCCATGCTCTGCTTGGGACAGCTGTGTCATCAGCCCTGTGTACCTCCATGCTCTGCTTGGGACAGATCTGTCATCAGCCCTGTGTATCTCCATGCTCTGCTTGGGACAGCACTGTCATCAGCCCAGTGTACCTCCATGCTCTGCTTGGGACAGTTCTGTCATCAGCCCGGTGTACCTCCATGCTCTGCTTGGGACCGCTGTGTCATCAGCCCTGTGTACCTCCATGCTCTGCTTGGGAACGCTGTGTCGTCAGCCCTGCGTGTCTCCATGCTGCGTTTGGGACAGCTGTGACATCAGCCCTGTGTACCCCCATGCTCTGCTTGGGACAGCTGTGTCATCAGCCCTGTGTATCTCCATGCTCTGCTTGGGACAGCTCTGTCATCAGCCCTGTGTATCTCCATGCTGCGTTTGGGACAGCAGTGTTATCAGCCGGTGTACCTCCATGCTCTGCTTGGGACAGCTGTGTCATCAGCCCTGTGTATCTCCATGCTCTGCTTGGGACAGCTGTGTCATCAGCCCTGTGTACCTCCATGCTCTGCTTGGGACAGCTGTGTCATCAGCCCTGTGTATCTACATGCTCTGCTTGGGACAGCTGTGTCATCAACCCTGTGTACCTCCATGCTCTGCTTGGGACAGCTGTGTCATCAGCCCGGTGTACCTCCATGCTCTGCTTGGGACAGCTCTGTCATCAGCCCTGTGTATCTCCATGCTCTGCTTGGGACAGCTGTGTCATCAGCCCTGCGTGTCTCCATGCTGGGTTTGGGACAGCTGTGTCATCAGCCCGGTGTACCTCTATGCTCTGCTTGGGACAGCTGTGTCATCAGCCTTTTGTACCTGCATGCTCTGCTTGGGACAGCTGTGTCATCAGCCCTGCGTGTCTCCATGCTCTGCATGGGACTGCTGTGTCATCAGCCCTGTGTACCTCCATGCTCCGCTTGGGACTGCTGTGTCATCAGCTCTGTGTATCTCCATGCTCTGTTTGGGACAGCTGTGTCATCAACCCTGTGTACCTCCATGCTCTGCTTGGGACAGCTGTGTCATCAGCCCGGTGTACCTCCATGCTCTGCTTGGGACAGCTGTGTCATCAGGCCTGTGTACCTGCATGCTCTGCTTGGGACAGCTGTGTCATCAGCCGTGTGTTCCTCCATTCTGCGTTTGGAACAGCAGTGTCATCAGCCCTGTGTACCTCCATGCTCTGCTTGGGACGGCTGTGTCATCAGCCCTGTGTACCTCCATGCTATTCTTGGGACAGCTGTGTCATCAGCCTGGTGTACCTCCATGCTCTGCTTGGGACAGCTGTGTCATCAACCCGGTGTACCTCCATGCTCTGCTTGGGACCGCTGTGAGTAGGAATAATAGAGTGGTTCTGGCGCAGGGGCTAATGGGCAAGATGGCCGCCGCGCGCAACCAGCCTTATGTTATACTTATTGAGGGTTCATTCAGAGCTGGCGCAGTGGCTAATGGGCAAAATGGCCGCCACGGCCTCAGACCGTGAATGACGTCACAGAGAGGTCGGCCGTTTAATTGCTAAATGGAATATTTATTATTATTATTATTATTATTATTATTACGTAATTATCAATTGATCATATGCAATCCTGACCAGCTTTATATTGTCAACCACTTGGTGTAGTGGCTAGCATTCTCTGCTGTTACTGCGAAGGCCCGGGTTCGATTCCTGGCTCTGCCAAGAAATTTAATTTCTGGTCTCACGAGTGGAACGGGGTACACTCAGTCTTGTAAGGTAAAAGTGAGAAAAGGCGGGTTTTAATTCATACCTCTGCCATTCAGCCTAACCTAACTTCATTTAACCTCACCTAACCTAACCTAACCTCACCTAACCTAACCTAACCTAACCAAATCTAACCTAACTTCAAAGTGAGAGCAAATATGAGAGCAAATGTGAGAGCACACATAATAAAAAAGTTATTACCTAACTTAACCTAACTTAACCTAACCTAACCAAATCTAACTTAAAAGTGCGATCAAAGCAAAATGAGAGCAAAAAGTGTGAGCAAAAAAGTGAGAGCAAATGTGAGAGCACAAATAATAAACTTAGTTATGACCTAACCACACCTAACCTAACCTAACTTCACCTAACCTAACCTAACATAACCTAACTTCAAAGTGGGAGCAAATATGGGATCAAAAAGTGGGAGCAAAAAGTGAGAGCAAAATGTGGGAGCAAAAATGTGGGAGCAAAAAGTGAGAGCAAAAAGGTGGGAAAAAAAAGCAAGAGCAAAAAAGTGGGAGCAAAAAGTGAGAGCAAAACGTAAGAGCAAATGGGAGAGCACAAATAATAAACTTAGTTATAACCTAACATAACCTAACCCACAGAAACCTCATTTAAAGATTTTAGATTTTGCATTTTAACATTTTACATTTTAACATTTTAGATTTTAGATTTTTTCATTTTATATTTTTTAGGTTTTACATTTTACATTTTTAATTTTTTGTATTTTAGATTTTAGTTTTTTTGGATTTTACATTTTAAATTTAAGATATTTTGATTTTAAATTTTACATTTTACATTTTCCGAAAAGAGTAAACTACAAGGTCACATACCTAGCCTCACTAAACCTAACTATACCAAACCTAACTTAAGCTAATCCAAAGGCTAATGCACATACACAAAGTATATAAGGGCTCATGCAACTATCCTTATGCTAGTCTTATAGGCTACTGTACAACAAGATCACTACCCCAATCGGGTATTTTTTCTTTCATTTTGTTGTTTACGCATTTGTCAATTTTCTAATTTCCCATTTTCAGTTTTTTTAATGTCAGTTTTAAGTTTTACAATTTCATAATATGGAAACATGGAATTTGCATTTTGTTGTTTACACATTAGTCAATTTTCCAATTTTCCATTTTCAGTTTTTTTAATGACAGTTTTAGGTTTTTCAATTTCCTAATATGGAAACATGGATTTTGCATTTTGTTGTTTACACATTTATTAATTTCACAATTTCCCATTTACAGTTTTTAAAACGTCAGTTTAAAGTTTTTCAATATCATGATATAGAAACGTGGATTTTCCAATTTGTTGTTATACATTTGTCAATTTACGAAATTCCCATTTACAGTTTTTAAAATTTCAGTTTAATGCTTTTTCTATTTTGTCAATATGGAAACATGGATTTTCCAATTTGTGTTTTACATGTTCATTTTGCATTAGGAGTGGAGAGAGGTGGGTAGTAATTAAAAATGTACAAGCAGTGTCCATACAATATTTTTTATTTTAAATACATGTACACTATTTACACATAATACATTTATATATATATATATATATATATATATATATATATTCTTTTTTTGTTATAAATTGTACAGTTGTTTTTATTTTGTTTTCTATTTATATTTATTTTTTGATTATGATTACCATTTTATTTTATTTTTGTAGTTTTATTGTTTTATTTCCTAAATTGTTTTATGTATTTGCTAGTTGCAGGCAGAAGATTTTGATATTCATAACTTAACTCTTTAAGCATGGTCAATGATTGAGTAATGACCATAGGCATGTGTACCTATACCATCAGCATCAATCACTCTCTTATCATCACCAGGACACAAAGCAATTTTGTTTAGTCTTATAGATGATATGTCATGTTGTTTAGAAGCGAAAATGTTCATTGGTATTCTTTTTACATTGTTTTTCATGACACAATCCTTATAATCTTGAAAGCTTATACAATTTTTGACAACACCTTTGCTAATACCTTTAATCTTTTTGATTTCTTTACCATTTATGTATAAAGCGTACATTTTAGCTCTAAGTCCAACAAATGCTTTTATAATTTGTCCACAAGCCTCCTCTTTAAATTTCCCCAACGTTTTCTTGTTTGATGTAGATTAACATATGTGATAATCCGATGTGTCCAGGTGTTCTAGGAAATCCAACTTGTCTTGATATACATCTGGGGTGTTAACCAAATAAATGAACGAGTCGGTATCCATATACATGAGTTTAAGATTGTTCATTCCATAATAGGGTAGCAGGACATCATAGTGGTGGGAATACATTAGAGTTTTTGAAATATCCAGTATACACATTCCAATATATATAGGCTTATTTAATACAATGTTACGTTTAGCCATGTGGAAAGCAGCTAGGTTAGGACCATAAATTGTTCTGTCGATGAATGTTGGTTTAGCTATTAGCTTTTCTGCCTTTTTGCTGTCAGTCACAAGACATATGTCTATTCTTTTACGGATATTTTCCATTGTTTTCCCAAAAATGGCATTGTTGAATAATTTGTACAGATTTTTCTCAAAATCATTTTTGGCTTGTTTTCGAAGGTTGTTATTAAAATCAACGTATGCCTTTAACCAAGGTCTTTGTTTAAACTTTAACACACGATGAATTTTTATCAATTTTATTCCATGATCTAAAGCCTGTTTTAATGCCATGTAGTGAACAACATATCGCCTTCGATTTCCAAGACGAGGAATTAGTTTTTTCAGAGTCGAATCCTTAGGTTGTGTACACTCTGGTAGGAAAGGTAAATCGTTGTGTAGATCATGAAGGTCAGATGGGTAATCAACATCAACGTCTAGAATGTATCCCACAGGATCGTCTTTCTTTAGTTTTTCTAGATCAACAGTATCTGGAGAAACCCACTGAAATCCACCATAAGGAAGGGAGTGGCACATAGCCCACCCGTATTGGTTGTTGGCATCATCATAGGTAATAAACTGCGATGGTTTCTCAGAATCATAGGTTTCCATGTATTTATTGTTAGCTTCAGCATACCGATGAGACACCTGGTATATGCCTCCACGTATTCCAGACTCGATTAAAAGAATCTGATCGTAATCCTGTAGCAATTCCAGTTCAATGCCTGTGTAAAGGAGCATTGCCTCGAAACTTAAACCAGGCGAAGTAAAAAAGTGTGCAGCATCCACTCGGTGTGTTTCTAATGTTTTGTTTCTAAACGTTTCAAAGCTGTCTGCAAGAAGGAGTACATCTGATGTTAGGTAGAGGTCACTATATTCCCCTAGAGTTTTAATGTTGAACTGATTCCAGACATTTTTGGCATGTTCATAGTCTTCTTGACTAACATCTTCTTGACTTAATTTGTTAAAGAATGCCTCTTTTGGAGCAAGAGTTTAGTGCTTTTCAGTCGGTCAACACGAATGTACCCAAAAGAGATGGGTTATGCCCTAATCCTGAAATAAATTACATGAGATTAATAAAACGTTCTTTTGGAGGTAAACACGTTTCACTTAACTTTTCCCATGAGTCAATGTAGTCATAACAAAATACCCCTTTACGAGTCATGAGCATTGCATTTTCTTTTCCAAAGTACTTGTCTGTTTCAGGGTATGATGTTAAGTTGGAAACTAAGTTTTCCAAACTACTCGGCATTAACCGAAACGTATCCACAAATCTAAGCTTAACATTTCCTACATATTTGGTAAAGGAAATGTACTTTTCTTTGGAGTTAGCGATAACATCCACTCTCTCAGTAGTACACCCCAATTGCTTTACAATGAAATTTGCGTCGTAGCCACTCATATTATGTAGAAACACAGGAACGGGGTTTCGTGTTTTACACCTCAAATTACAGTTATTGTGAGCACTTCCACGGTATTCCCCTGTAATATGGCAGTGGTCTCGAACATTCCAGTCCTGTTGGGTAAATGGTTTTTGACACAAATAACAGGTTTCAGAACATTGGGAATATTGGGGTCCATAGCAAGAAAGAGTGCCTAACACACATGAGTGTACAGCCTTTTGATATGCAGTAAGTACCTGATAACCTTGAGTAGGCTATAAGAATATTTTCAGTTGACTACTACCTGTCACAGTGTTTACATTGTGAAAGACCGTTGAAGCAACCAGTCTTTAGCCTTGTCATAAGCAGTGAGCAGCTGTTACCCTTAACCAGGGGTACACTAGAGGACCCTTATCAAGAATATCATCAGTTGACTACCACCATTCACAGTGACCACATCATGAAAGACTGTCAAAACAACTATTGTACAGCCTTGTACTACTCAGTAAGTAGCTGCTGGTCTTGACTATTGTATATTAGAGAACCCTTAGCAAGTATATAATCAGTTGACTACTACTTGTTACAGTGTTCACATCGTGAAAGACCGTCTCACTATCCAGTATACAGCCTTGTCATACGCTGTAAAGAGCTGTTGGTCTAGAATAGGGGTATATTAGAGGACCCTTCACAAGAATATCACCAGTTGACTACTACCTCTCACGGGGTTCACATCGTGAAAGACTGTCTCACTGACCAACCTCTAGCCTTGTGATACGCAGTAAGCAGCTGTTTGCAGAAATCAACATTCATAATGGAAGAAGCCATTCTTAGCTATATGTGTAAAGAGTGTGGAAAGACTTTTCTTCGAGACTATCATAGGAAGCGACATGAAGTATCGTGTGGTGAATTTCATGAGTGTAAAACGTGTGGCAATAAATTCAACAATGCCTACAATGGACGTCGTCATGAAGAATGTTGTAATGTTGTGTCGGCAGCTAAAAGACAAAAATCTGAGCCTACAAAACATTACCTACTATCATTGGTCCCTGACAAAAATGGACTTATTGAATATGAGACATCTTTTCAAGGTCGACTTAAATCCTATTTCATTCGTTGCGATACGTGCAAGGATTTAAATTCATACCTTAAAGAGTCCAAACAGCAAATAATACAAGCTATGCAGAAAGAACTAGCAATGCACAAGTCGATAAAAGTTAATCTTGTGGCTGAATGTAGATTCATTCATACATGTACCAATGAAATTACAGATCGTGCTTTTAAAACACGAAATCAGGCCCTATTTTTGGAAACAGACTTGAGTAGTTTCTTGGAAACACAATTTACAAAGTTAACTTCGGAAATGGTTGATAAAATCTTAGGTTAATGACCTTGCTGTTTTGGGTATTTTGGGTAAATTCGTTGGTCATGGAAAAGGGTTGGCCATCCTGAGTCTTGTGACACCTCACTTGTCCCTCTCTGATTATTAGTTGATAAAATCTTAGGTTAATGACCATGCTAATTTTTTGGGGGGTAAATTCATTGGTCATGGGGAGGGGTTGGCCATTTTAAGTCCTATGACACCTCACTTGACCCTCTGTGATTATTAGTTAGCGAGATATTAACGAAAGTGCAGTTAGGCCCTTTTGACAAAAAATGAATAATACATTCAATAACAGGGCGTCACCCCAAGTCCAACGACCCCTCATACAAGTCCCTAGCTTTCATAGTTCATAAGATATTAAAAAGCCGATGACCTATTAGTTTTTGGATCTTTGGTTAATTTGTAAAAAAAAACGTATCTATAAATCATTATTCAAAAAGCCCGCCCTCTTACAAAAACCCCAATTGCGCATTCGTAAAACCAAAAACCAAAAATGATAAATCATAGCGGCATTCAGTTGTATACACGCAATTTATGTGGAACGAGTTTAATTTCATATTGGCATACAAACTCCCACATGTTGCACAAGGAAAGCGAATTTTACCTAAAAATTATTATTTCACCCCCTAGTAGGGGTAGATTTTATTTTTGAGTGGAAATAAGTTATCCATAGGAAAGGGGTTGTCTGCCGGAGTAATTTGACTACTTGTACATGTCTCTAGCCTTATTCCCACCACTGTCAAAACAGGGTGTGACTTGTTAGCTCTTATCGTGCACGTGCACATGTGTACACTTGTGTGTTAGGTCATATTACACATGAACCAGCATTTTCTCACGTATGAACCAAAACAGGATGTGACTTGTTTCACAAGGAGGACGGTAATAAGGTCATCTCACACGTATTCACATGTACTTCGTCACTTTCCTTTCATATCGTTATCACATTATAGTAGTGGGGGTTGGTGAACAACGTCATTTCAACACACGCAAATGTAGTTAGGCCCTTTGACATAATTTAAATAAATTCATGAGCCAGTCCATAGGGACCAGGCCAAAGGGACCGGTCCAAAGGGATCAGTCCAAAGGGACAAGGACTCGTCCACAGGGACCTGTCAACAAGGACCTGTCAACAAGGACCTGTCCACAAGGACTCGTCCGCAAGGACCTGTCATCAATGACCTGTCAACAATAACCCATCCACAGGGATCCACTCCCCCACCCTCTTACAAAAGCCATGAGTGGGCATGCATAAGAAAACAAAAACAAAAACAGGCATGTTAATTCATAGTGGCTATCCACCGAACACATGCACTTTATGTAGAACAACGTTTAAATCCATATCGGCATTCAAACTCTCACATGTTACAACTGGAAAGGGAGATTCTCTAAAAAATTACAATTTCACCCCCTAGTAGGGTAGATTTTATTTTTAGAGTTGAAATATGTTGTCCATTGGAAATGGGGTGTCAGCCCGAGTTCAATGACACCTCATTCTTCAAAATCCGACCATGCGTTCGAGAGATATCGCGCCGCCGACATCAGTGAGGCGGGGAGGTGGAGGTGGGCCTTGAACTCTCACAAACACACTACTTGTGTACCTCCATGCTCTGCTTGGGACAGCTCTGTCATCAGCCCTGTGTGTCTCCATCCTGCGTTTGGGACAGCTGTGTCATCAGCCCTGTGTACCTCCATGCTCTGTTTGGGACAGCTGTGTCATCAGCCATGTGTGTCTCCATGCTCTGTCGGGACAGCTCTGTCATCAGCCCTGTGTGTCTCCATGCTCTGCTTGGGACCGCTGTGTCATCAGCCCTGTGTACCTCCATGCTCTGCTTGGGACAGCTCTGTCATCAGCCCTCTGTACATCCATGCTCTGCTTCGGACAGCTCTGTCATCAGCCCTGTGTGTCTTCATGCTCTGCTTGGGACAGCTGTTTCATCAGCCCTGTGTACCTCCATGCTCTGCTTGGGACAGCTCTGTCATTAGCCCTGTGTACCTCCATGCTCTGCTTGGGACAGCTGTGGCATCAGCCCTGTGTGTCTCCATGATCGGCTTGGGACAGCTGTTTCATCAGCCCTGTGTACCTCCTTGCTCTGCTTGGGACAGCTGTGTCATCAGCCCTGTGTACCTCCATGCTGCGTTTGAGACAGCAGTGTCCTCAGCCCTGTGTACCTCCATGCTCTGCTTGGGACAGCTGTGTCATCAGCCCTGTGTACCTCCATGCTGCGTTTGGGACCGCTGTGTCATCAGCCCTGTGAATCTCCATGCTCAGCTTGTGACAGCTGTGTCATCAGCCCTGTGTACCTCCATGCTCTGCTTGGGACTGCTCTGCCATCAGCCCTGCGTGTCTCCATGCTCTGCTTGGGACAGCTCTGTCACCAGCCCGGTTTACCTCCATGCTCTGCTTGGGACAGCTCTGTCATCAGCCCTGTGTACTTCCATGCTCTGCTTGGGACAGCTGTGTCATTAGCCCTGTGTACCTCCATGCTCTGCATGGGACAGCTCTTTCATCAGCACTGCGTGACTCCATGCTCTGCTTGGGACAGCTGTGTCATTAGAGCTGTGTACCTCCATGCTCTGCTTGGGACAGCTCTTTCATCAGCCCTGCGTGACTCCATGCTCTGCTTGGGACAGCTCTGTCATCAGCCCTGTGTACCTCCATGCTCTGCTTGGGACAGCTCTTTCATCAGCCCGGTGTACCTCCATGCTCTGCTTGGGACAGCTCAGTCATCAGCCCTGTGTACCTCCATGCTCTGCTTGGGACAGCACTTTCAACAGCCCTGCGTGACTCCATACTCTGCTTGGGACGGCTGTGTCATCAACACTGTGTACCTCCATGCTCAGCTTGGGACAGCTGTGTCATCAGCCCTGTGTACCTCCATGCTGAGTTTGGGACAGCAGTGTCATCGGCCTTGTGTACCTCCATGCTCTGCTTGGGACAGCTGTGTCATCAGCCCTGTGTACCTCCATGCTCTGCTTGGGACCGCTGTGTCATCAGCCCTGTGTATCTCCATGCTCTGCTTGTGACAGCTGTGTCATCAGCCTTGTGTACCTCCATGCTCTGCTTGGGACTGCTGTGTCATCAGCCCTTCGTGTCTCCATGCTGGTTTGGGACAGCTCTGTCATCAACCCTGCGTGTCTTCATGCTCTGCTTGGGACAGCTCTGTCACCAGCCCGGTGTACCTCCATGCTCTGCTTGGGACAGTTCTGTGATCAGCCCTCTGTACCTCAATGCTCTGCTTGGGACAGCTCTGTCATCAGCCCTGCATGTCTCCATGCTCTGCTTGGGCAGCTCTGTCATCAGCCCTGTGTGTCTCCATGCTGCGCTTGGGACAGCTGTGTCATCAGCCCTGTGTACCTCCATGCTCTGCTTGGGACCGCCGTGTCATCAGCCTCGAGTGTCTCCATGCTGCGTTTGGGACAGCTGTGTCATCAGCCCGGAGTACCTGCATTCTCTGCATGGGACAGATGTGTCACCAGCTTTGTGTACCTCCATGCTCTGCTTGAAACAGCTGTGTCATCAGCCCTGTGTATCTCCATGGTCTGCATGGAACACCTGTGTCATCAGCCGTGTGTACCTCCATGCTGCGTTTGGGACAGCAGTGTCATCAGCACTGTGTACCTCCATGTTCTGCTTGGGACAGCTGTGTCATCAGCCCTGCGTGTCTCCATGCTCTGCTTGGGACGGCCTTGTCATCAGCCCTGTGTACCTCCATGATCTGCTTGGGACAGGTGTGTCATCAGCCCTGTGTACCTCAATGCTTTGCTTGGGACAGCTGTGTCATCAGCCCATTGTACCTCCATGCTCTGCTAGGGACGGCTGTGTCATCAGCCCTGTGTACCTCCATGCTGCGTTTGAGACAGCTGTGTCATCAGCCCGGTGTACCTCCATGCTCTGCTTGGGACAGCTGTGTCATCAGCCCTGTGTACCTCCATGCTCTGCTTGGGACAGCTGTCATCAGCCCTGTGTACCTCAATGCTTTGCTTGGGACAGCTGTGTCATCAGCCCATTGTACCTCCATGCTCTGCTAGGAACCGCTGTGTCATCAGCCCTGTGTACCTCCATGCTGCGTTTGAGACAGCTGTGTCATCAGCCCGGTGTACCTCCATGCTCTGCTTGGGACAGCTGTGTCATCAGCTCTGTGTATCTCCATGCTGCGTTTGGGACAGCAGTGTCATCATTCCGGTGTACCTCCATGCTCTCCTTGGGACAGCTGTGTCATCAGCCCTGTGTAATTCCATGCTCTGCTTGGGACAGCTGTGTAATCAGCCCGGTGTACCTCCATGCTCTGCTAGGGACATCGGTGTCACCAGCCCTGTGTACCTGCATGCTCTGCTTGGGACAGCTGTGTCGTCAGCCCTGCGTGTCTCCATGCTCTGCATGGGACTGCTGTGTCATCAGCCCTGTGTATCTCCAAGCTCTGCTTGGGACAGCTGTGTCATCAGCCCTGTGTACCTCCATGCTGCATTTCGGACAGCAGTGTCATCAGCCCTGTGTACCTCCATGCTTGGGACAGCTCTGTCGTCAGCCCTGTCTGTCTCCATGCTCTGCTTGGGACAGCTGTGTCATCAGCCTGGTGTACCTGCATGCTCTGTTTGGGACCGCTGTGTCATCAGCCCTGTGTACCTCCATGCTCTGCTTGGGTCAGCTGTGTCAGCAGCCCTGCGTGTCTCCATGCTGCGTTTGGGACAGCTGTGTCATAAGCCCTGTGTACCTCCATGCTCTGCTTGGGACATCGGTGTCACCAGCCCTGTGTACCGGCATGCTCTGCTTGGGACCGTTGTGTCATCAGCCCTGCGTGTCTCCATGCTGCGTTTGGGACAGCTGTGTCATCAGCCCGGTGTACCTCTATGCTCTGCTTGGGACAGCTGTGTCATCACCCTTGTGTACCTGCATGCTCTGCTTGGGACAGCTGTGTCATCAGCCCTGCGTGTCTCCATGCTCTGCATGGGACTGCTGTGTCCACAACCCTGTGTACCTCCATGCTCCGCTTGGGACTGCTGTGTCATCAGCTCTGTGTATCTCCATCCTCTGTTTGGGGCAGCTGTGTCATCAGCCCTGCGTGTACTATGTCAATATTCTAAATATGTAAATACTGCAAATATCTTTGTAAAACTTGTAAATATTGTTAAAACAAATGTAGAAGTAAGCTGTGCCTGTGAAGCATGAAATATGTATGTGGGGCTTGCCCTTTTTCACTAGGCCTTCCATACTTCGTGTACGATTTATGGTACATAAATAATAATAATAATAATAATAAGGGTTGACCATCCTGAGTCCCATGACATCTCACTTGAGCCTCTCTGATTATTAGTTTATAAAATCATCGGTCAATGACCTTGCTGTTTTAGATCTTCTGGGTAAATTCATTGGTCATGGAAAAGGGTTGACCATCCTGAGTCCTATGACACCTCACTTGACCATCTCTGATTATTAGTCAGCGAGATATTAACAAAAGTGCAGTTAGGCCCATTTGACATACATAAATAATATATTCCAAAACAGAATGTCACTTCAAGTCCAACGATCTCTCATACAGGTCCATAGCCCTATTGATTCATGAGATATTAAAAAGCTAATGACCTATTAGTTTTGGATCTTTTGGTAATGTTTTCAACATGTATGGCGTTAGGCCCTTTGTGAATTCTATTATGGAAAAAATATCTACCACATTTGAAAGGGGGCGTTATCCCGAGTCCTAGGACACCTCGTACACGTCTCTAGCGTTATTGGTTCGTGAGATATCGGCAAAAATCACAAAAAAACGTGTTTACCCCTAAATCGAGTTTTCAATTTTTTTTAAACTATAACGCATAGTCCATAGCAAAGAGGACGTCAGCCCGAGTCCTTAGACCCGTCGTACACGCCTCTAGCATGATTTGTTCGCGAGATATACCAAAATAAAGAGGGTTTCGAGACAAGCCATATGACACGTCATAGTACCAAATCTGACCATGCATTCGCGACATATCGGAAAAAGTCTAAGATCATGGTTTTACCCCCAAAAATCTGTTTCCCTCATTCTCAAAACTTTAACCTATTAATAGCTTATATAGGGCTTTGAGACAAGCGATTTGACACGCCACACGTTCAAATCCGACCTTGCGTTCGAGAAATATCGGCAAACTTCGTAGGAAAGTAGGCGACTATCTGGTTCTCTCCTCACCACCAAAACCCCTCCTTATCAATCATTTTTTTTCTCAACGAGCTTGCCCTCTTACAAAAATCCCAAGTGCGCATGCGAACAAAACAAAAACAAAAATGTTGTTCCATATCGGCATCCAGCCAAACACATGCGCTAAATGAGCAACAACGTTTACGTTCATTTTAGCAGCTCACCTTATACATGTCGCATTTGAAAAGAGACTTTCACTAAAAATACAATTTCACCCTCTAGTAGGGGTAGGTTTTATTTAGGGGTTGAAATGAGTGGTCCATTGGAAAGAGGGCGTCAGCCCGAGTCCAACGACACCTCATTTGTCAAAATCGGACCATGGGTTCGAGTGATATCGGCTATGCCCCTGAATGTATTGCGGTTTAGTATGTGACGTCTTATGGATAGACGACGCGTCGGGCCGGGGGGGGTGGCAGAACCCCCCTCACTCCCCTACTTGTGTCATCAGCCCTGTGTGTCCCATGCTGCGTTTGGGACGGCTGTGTCATCAGCCCTGTGTACCACCATGCTCTTCTTGGGACAGCTGTTTCATCAGCCCGGTGTACCTCCATGCTCTGCTTGGGACGCTGTGTCATCAGCCCTGCTTGTCTCCATGCTGCGGATGGGACCGCTGTGTCATTAGCCCAGTGTAATTGCATGCTCTGCTTGGGAGAGCTGTGCCATCAGCCCTGCGTGTCTCCATGCTCTGCTTGGGACTGCTGTGTCATCAGCCCTGTGTACCCCCATGCTCTGCTTGGGACAGCTGTGTCATCAGCCCTGTGTATCTCCATGCTCTGCTTGGGACAGCTGTGTCATCAGCCGTGTGTACCTCCATGCTCTGCTTAGGACAGCTGTGTCATCAGCCCTGTGTATCTCCATGCTCTGCTTGGGACAGCTGTGTCATCAGCCCTGTGTACCTCCATGCTCTGCTTGGGACAGCTGTGTCATCAGCCCGGTGTACCTCCATGCTCTGCTTGGGACAGCTCTGTCATCAGCCCTGTGTATCTCCATGCTCTGCTTGGGACAGCTGTGTCATCAGCCCTGCGTGTCTCCATGCTGGGTTTGGGACAGCTCTGTCATCAGCCTTGTGTACCTGCATGCTCTGCTTGGGACAGCTGTGTCATCAGCCCGGTGTACCTCCATGCTCTGCTTGGGACAGCTATGTCATCAGCCCGGTGTACCTCCATGCTCTGCTTGGGACAGCTGTGTCATCAGCCCTGTGTACCTCCATGCTCTGCTTTGGACAGCTCTGTCATCAGCCCTGTGTACCTCCATGCTCTGCTTGGGACAGCTCTGTCATTAGCCCAGTGTACCTCCATGCTCTGCTTGGGACAGCTCTGTCATCAGCCAGGTGTACCTCCATGCTCTGCTTGGGACCCCTGTGTCATCAGCCCTGTGTACCTCCATGCTCTGCTTGGGACAAATGTGTCATCAGCCCTGTGTACCTCCATGCTCTGCTTGGGACCGTTGTGTCATCAGCCCTGCGTGTCTCCATGCTGCGTTTGGGACAGCTGTGTCATCAGCCCGGTGTACCTCTATGCTCTGCTTGGGACAGCTGTGTCATCAGCCTTGTGTACCTGCATGCTCTGCTTGGGACAGCTGTGTCATCAGCCCTGCGTGTCTCCATGCTCTGCATGGGACTGCTGTGTCATCAGCCCTGTGTACCTCCATCCTCTGTTTGGGACAGCTGTGTCATCAGCCCTGTGTACCTCCATGCTCTGCTTGGGACTGCTGTGTCATCAGCCCTGCGTGTCTCCATGCTCTGCTTGGGACAGCTGTGTCATCAGCCCGGTGTACCTCCATGCTCTGCTTGGGACAGCTGTGTCATCAGGCCTGTGTACCTGCATGCTCTGCTTGGGACAGCTGTGTCATCAGCCGTGTGTTCCTCCATGCTGCGTTTGGGACAGTAGTGTCATCAGCCCTGTGTACCTCCATGCTCTGCTTGGGACGGCTGTGTCATCAGCCCTGTGTACCTCCATGCTCTTCTTGGGACAGCTGTGTCATCAGCCCGGTGTACCTCCATGCTCTGCTTGGGACAGCTGTGTCATCAGCCCAGTGTACCTCCATGCTCTGCTTGGGACCGCTGTGAGTAGGAATAATAGAGTGGTTCTGGCGCAGGGGCTAATGGGCAAGATGGCCGCCGCGCGCAACCAGCCTTATGTTATACTTATTGAGGGGTCATTCAGAGCTGGCGCAGTGGCTAATGGGCAAAATGGCCGCCACGGCCTCAGACCGTGAATGACGTCACAGAGAGGTCGGCCGTTTAATTGCTAAATGGAATATTTATTAGTATTATTATTATTACGTAATTATCAAGTGATCATGTGCAATCCTGACCAGCTTTATATTGTCAACCACTTGGTGTAGTGGCTAGCATTCTCTGCTGTTACTGCGAAGGCCCGGGTTCGATTCCTGGCTCTGCCAAGAAATTTAATTTCTGGTCTCACGAGTGGAACGGGGTACACTCAGTCTTGTAAGGTAAAAGTGAGAAAAGGCGGGTTTTAATTCATATCTCTGCCATTCAGCCTAACCCAACTTCATTTAACCTCACCTAACCTAACCTAACCTCACCTAACCTAACCTAACCTAACCAAATCTAACCTAACTTCAAAGTGAGAGCAAATATGAGAGCAAATGTGAGAGCACACATAATAAAATAAGTTATTACCTAACTTAACCTAACTTAACCTAACCTAACCAAACCTAACTTAAAAGTGCGATCAAAACAAAATGAGAGCAAAAAGTGTGAGCAAAAAAGTGAGAGCAAATGTGAGAGCACAAATAATAAACTTAGTTATGACCTAACCACACCTAACCTAACCTAACTTCACCTAACCTAACCTAACATAACCTAACTTCAAAGTGGGAGCAAATATGGGATCAAAAAGTGGGAGAAAAAAGTGAGAGCAAAAAGTTCGAGCAAAAATGTGGGAGCAAAAAGTGAGAGCAAAAAGGTGGGAAAAAAAGCAAGAGCAAAAAAGTGGGAGCAAAAAGTGAGAGCAAAACGTAAGAGCAAATGGGAGAGCACAAATAATAAACTTAGTTATAACCTAACATAACCTAACCCACAGAAACCTCATTTAAAGATTTTAGATTTTGCATTTTAACATTTTACATTTTAACATTTTAGATTTTAGATTTTTTCATTTTATATTTTTTAGGTTTTACATTTTACATTTTTAATTTTTTGTATTTTAGATTTTAGTTTTTTTGGATTTTACATTTTAAATTTAAGATATTTTGATTTTAAATTTTACATTTTACATTTTCCGAAAAGAGTAAACTACAAGGTCACATACCTAGCCTCACTAAACCTAACTATACCAAACCTAACTTAAGCTAATCCAAAGGCTAATGCACATACACAAAGTATATAAGGGCTCATGCAACTATCCTTATGCTAGTCTTATAGGCTACTGTACAACAAGATCACTACCCCAATCGGGTATTTTTTCTTTCATTTTGTTGTTTACGCATTTGTCAATTTTCTAATTTCCCATTTTCAGTTTTTTTAATGTCAGTTTTAAGTTTTACAATTTCATAATATGGAAACATGGAATTTGCATTTTGTTGTTTACACATTAGTCAATTTTCCAATTTTCCATTTTCAGTTTTTTTAATGACAGTTTTAGGTTTTTCAATTTCATAATATGGAAACATGGATTTTGCATTTTGTTGTTTACACATTTATTAATTTCACAATTTCCCATTTACAGTTTTTAAAACGTCAGTTTAAAGTTTTTCAATATCATGATATAGAAACGTGGATTTTCCAATTTGTTGTTATACATTTGTCAATTTACGAAATTCCCATTTACAGTTTTTAAAATTTCAGTTTAATGCTTTTTCTATTTTGTCAATATGGAAACATGGATTTTCCAATTTGTGTTTTACATGTTCATTTTGCATTAGGAGTGGAGAGAGGTGGGTAGTAATTAAAAATGTACAAGCAGTGTCCATACAATATTTTTTATTTTAAATACATGTACACTATTTACACATAATACATTTATATATATATATATATATATATATATATATTCTTTTTTTGTTATAAATTGTACAGTTGTTTTTATTTTGTTTTCTATTTATATTTATTTTTTGATTATGATTACCATTTTATTTTATTTTTGTAGTTTTATTGTTTTATTTCCTAAATTGTTTTATGTATTTGCTAGTTGCAGGCAGAAGATTTTGATATTCATAACTTAACTCTTTAAGCATGGTCAATGATTGAGTAATGACCATAGGCATGTGTACCTATACCATCAGCATCAATCACTCTCTTATCATCACCAGGACACAAAGCAATTTTGTTTAGTCTTATAGATGATATGTCATGTTGTTTAGAAGCGAAAATGTTCATTGGTATTCTTTTTACATTGTTTTTCATGACACAATCCTTATAATCTTGAAAGCTTATACAATTTTTGACAACACCTTTGCTAATACCTTTAATCTTTTTGATTTCTTTACCATTTATGTATAAAGCGTACATTTTAGCTCTAAGTCCAACAAATGCTTTTATAATTTGTCCACAAGCCTCCTCTTTAAATTTCCCCAACGTTTTCTTGTTTGATGTAGATTAACATATGTGATAATCCGATGTGTCCAGGTGTTCTAGGAAATCCAACTTGTCTTGATATACATCTGGGGTGTTAACCAAATAAATGAACGAGTCGGTATCCATATACATGAGTTTAAGATTGTTCATTCCATAATAGGGTAGCAGGACATCATAGTGGTGGGAATACATTAGAGTTTTTGAAATATCCAGTATACACATTCCAATATATATAGGCTTATTTAATACAATGTTACGTTTAGCCATGTGGAAAGCAGCTAGGTTAGGACCATAAATTGTTCTGTCGATGAATGTTGGTTTAGCTATTAGCTTTTCTGCCTTTTTGCTGTCAGTCACAAGACATATGTCTATTCTTTTACGGATATTTTCCATTGTTTTCCCAAAAATGGCATTGTTGAATAATTTGTACAGATTTTTCTCAAAATCATTTTTGGCTTGTTTTCGAAGGTTGTTATTAAAATCAACGTATGCCTTTAACCAAGGTCTTTGTTTAAACTTTAACACACGATGAATTTTTATCAATTTTATTCCATGATCTAAAGCCTGTTTTAATGGCATGTAGTGAACAACATATCGCCTTCGATTTCCAAGACGAGGAATTAGTTTTTTCAGAGACGAATCCTTAGGTTGTGTACACTCTGGTAGGAAAGGTAAATCGTTGTGTAGATCATGAAGGTCAGATGGGTAATCAACATCAACGTCTAGAATGTATCCCACAGGATCGTCTTTCTTTAGTTTTTCTAGATCAACAGTGTCTGGAGAAACCCACTGAAATCCACCATAAGGAAGGGAGTGGCACATAGCCCACCCGTATTGGTTGTTGGCATCATCATAGGTAATAAACTGCGATGGTTTCTCAGAATCATAGGTTTCCATGTATTTATTGTTAGCTTCAGCATACCGATGAGACACCTGGCATATGCCTCCACGTATTCCAGACTCGATTAAAAGAATCTGATCGTAATCCTGTAGCAATTCCAGTTCAATGCCTGTGTAAAGGAGCATTGCCTCGAAACTTAAACCAGGCGAAGTAAAAAGTGTGCAGCATCCACTCGGTGTGTTTCTAGTGTTTTGTTTCTAAACGTTTCAAAGCTGTCTGCAAGAAGGAGTACATCTGATGTTAGGTAGAGGTCACTATATTCCCCTAGAGTTTTAATGTTGAACTGATTCCAGACATTTTTGGCATGTTCATAGTCTTCTTGACTAACATCTTCTTGACATAATTTGTTAAACAATGCCTCTTTTGGAGGTAAACACGTTTCACTTAACTTTTCCCATGAGTCAATGTAGTCATAACAAAATACCCCTTTACGAGTCATGAGCATTGCATTTTCTTTTCCAAAGTACTTGTCTGTTTCAGGGTATGATGTTAAGTTGGAAACTAAGTTTTCCAAACTACTCGGCATTAACCGAAACGTATCCACAAATCTAAGCTTAACATTTCCTACATATTTGGTAAAGGAAATGTACTTTTCTTTGGAGTTAGCGATAACATCCACTCTCTCAGTAGTACACCCCAATTGCTTTACAATGAAATTTGCGTCGTAGCCACTCATATTATGTAGAAACACAGGAACGGGGTTTCGTGTTTTACACCTCAAATTACAGTTATTGTGAGCACTTCCACGGTATTCCCCTGTAATATGGCAGTGGTCTCGAACATTCCAGTCCTGTTGGGTAAATGGTTTTTGACACAAATAACAGGTTTCAGAACATTGGGAATATTGGGGTCCATAGCAAGAAAGAGTGCCTAACACACATGAGTGTACAGCCTTTTGATATGCAGTAAGTACCTGATAACCTTGAGTAGGCTATAAGAATATTTTCAGTTGACTACTACCTGTCACAGTGTTTACATTGTGAAAGACCGTTGAAGCAACCAGTCTTTAGCCTTGTCATAAGCAGTGAGCAGCTGTTACCCTTAACCAGGGGTACATTAGAGGACCCTTATCAAGAATATCATCAGTTGACTACCACCATTCACAGTGACCACATCATGAAAGACTGCCAAAACAACTATTGTACAGCCTTGTACTACTCAGTAAGTAGCTGTTGGTCTTGACTATTGTATATTAGAGAAACCTTAGCAAGTATATAATCAGTTGACTACTACTTGTTACAGTGTTCACATCGTGAAAGACCGTCTCACTATCCAGTATACAGCCTTGTCATACGCTGTAAAGAGCTGTTGGTCTAGAATAGGGGTATATTAGAGGACCCTTCACAAGAATATCACCAGTTGACTACTACCTCTCACGGGGTTCACATCGTGAAAGACTGTCTCACTGACCAACCTCTAGCCTTGTGATACGCAGTAAGCAGCTGTTTGCAGAAATCAACATTCATAATGGAAGAAGCCATTCCTAGCTATATGTGTAAAGAGTGTGGAATGACTTTTCTTCGAGACTATCATAGGAAGCGACATGAAGTATCGTGTGGTGAATTTCATGAGTGTAAAACGTGTGGCAATAAATTCAACAATGCCTACAATGGACGTCGTCATGAAGAATGTTGTAATGTTGTGTCGGCAGCTAAAAGACAAAAATCTGAGCCTACAAAACATAACCTACTATCATTGGTCCCTGACAAAAATGGACTTATTGAATATGAGACATCTTTTCAAGGTCGACTTAAATCCTATTTCATTCGTTGCGATACGTGCAAGGATTTAAATTCATACCTTAAAGAGTCCAAACAGCAAATAATACAAGCTATGCAGAAAGAACTAGCAATGCACAAGTCGATAAAAGTTAATCTTGTGGCTGAATGTAGATTCATTCATACATGTACCAATGAAATTACAGATCGTGCTTTTAAAACACGAAATCAGGCCCTATTTTTGGAAACAGACTTGAGTAGTTTCTTGGAAACACAATTTACAAAGTTAACATCGGAAATGGTTGATAAAATCTTAGGTTAATGACCTTGCTGTTTTGGGTATTTTGGGTAAATTCGTTGGTCATGGAAAAGGGTTGGCCATCCTGAGTCTTGTGACACCTCACTTGTCCCTCTCTGATTATTAGTTGATAAAATCTTAGGTTAATGACCATGCTGTTTTTTGGGGGGGTAAATTCATTGGTCATGGGGAGGGGTTGGCCATTTTAAGTCCTATGACACCTCACTTGACCCTCTGTGATTATTAGTTAGCGAGATAATAACGAAAGTGCAGTTAGGCCCTTTTGACAAAAAATGAATAATACATTCAATAACAGGGCGTCACCCCAAGTCCAACGACCCCTCATACAAGTCCCTAGCTTTCATAGTTCATAAGATATTAAAAAGCCGATGACCTATTAGTTTTTGGATCTTTGGTTAATTTGTAAAAAAAAACGTATCTATAAATCAATATTCAAAAAGCCCGCCCTCTTACAAAAACCCCAATTGCGCATTCGTAAAACCAAAAACCAAAAATGATAAATCATAGCGGCATTCAGTTGTATGCACGCACTTTATGTGGAACGAGTTTAATTTCATATTGGCATACAAACTCCCACATGTTGCACAAGGAAAGCGAATTTTACCTAAAAATTATTATTTCACCCCCTAGTAGGGGTAGATTTTATTTTTGAGTGGAAATAAGTTATCCATAGGAAAGGGGTTGTCTGCCGGAGTAATTTGACTACTTGTACATGTCTCTAGCCTTATTCCCACCACTGTCAAAACAGGGTGTGACTTGTTAGCTCTTATCGTGCACGTGCACATGTGTACACTTGTGTGTTAGGTCATATTACACATGAACCAGCATTTTCTCACGTATGAACCAAAACAGGATGTGACTTGTTTCACAAGGAGGACGGTAATATGGTCATCTCACACGTGTTCACATGTACTTCTTCACTTTCCTTTCATATCGTTATCACATTATAGTAGTGGGGGTTGGTGAACAACGTCACTTCAACACACGCAAATGTAGTTAGGCCCTTTGACATAATTTAAATAAATTCATGAGCCAGGCCAAAGGGACCGGTCCAAAGGGATCAATCCAAAGGGACAAGGACTCGTCCACAGGGACCTGACCACAAGGACCTGTCGACAAGGACTCGTTCGCAAGGACCTGTCATCAATGACCTGTCAACAATAACCCATCCACAGGGATCCACTCCCCCACCCTCTTACAAAAGCCATGAGTGGGCATGCATAAAAAAACAAAAACAAAAACAGGCATGTTAATTCATAGTGGCTATCCACCGAACACATGCACTTTATGTAGAACAACGTTTAAATCCATATCGGCATTCAAACTCTCACATGTTGCAACTGGAAAGGGAGATTCTCTAAAAAATTACAATTTCACCCCCTAGTAGGGTAGATTTTATTTTTAGAGTTGAAATATGTTGTCCATTGGAAAGGGGGTGTCAGCCCGAGTTCAATGACACCTCATTCGTCAAAATCCGACCATGCGTTCGAGAGATATCGCGCCGCCGCCATCTTGTGAGGTGGGGAGGTGGAGGTGGGCCTTGAACTCTCACAAACATACTACTTGTGTACCTCCATGCTCTGCCTGGGACAGCTCTGTCATCAGCCCTGTATATCTCCACGCAGCGTATGGGACAGCTGTGTCATCAGCCCTGTGTACCTCCATGCTGCGTTTGGGACAGCTGTGTCATCAGCCCTGTGTACCCCATGCTCTGCTTGGGACAGCTCTGTCATCAGCCCTGTGTGTCTCCATCCTGCGTTTGGGACAGCTGTGTCATCAGCCCTGTGTACCTCCATGCTCTGCTTGGGACAGCTGTGTCATCAGCCATGTGTGTCTCCATGCTCTGTTGGGACAGCTCTGTCATCAGCCCTGTGTGTCTCCATGCTCTGCTTGGGACCGCTATGTCATCAGCCCTGTGTACCTCCATGCTCTGCTTGGGACAGCTCTGTCATCAGCCCTCTGTACATCCATGCTCTGCTTCGGACAGCTCTGTCATCAGCCCTGTGTGTCTTCATGCTCTGCTTGGGACAGTTGTGTCATCAGCCCTGTGTACCTCCATGCTCTGCTTGGGACAGCTCTGTCATTAGCCCTGTGTACCTCCATGCTCTGCTTGGGACAGCTGTGGCATCAGCCCTGTGTGTCTCCATGATCTGCTTGGGACAGCTGTTTCATCAGCCCTGTGTACCTCCTTGCTCTGCTTGGGACAGCTGTGTCATCAGCCCTGTGTACCTCCATGCTGCGTTTGAGACAGCAGTGTACTCAGCCCTGTGTACCTCCATGCTCTGTTTGGGACCGCTGTGTCAGCAGCCCTGTGTACCTTCCTGCTCTGCTTGGGAGAGCTCATTCATCAGCCCTGCGGGACTCCATGCTCTGCTTGGGACAGCTCTGTCATCAGCCCTGTGTACCTTCCTGCTCTGCTTGGGAGAGCTCATTCATCAGCCCTGCGGGACTCCATGCTCTGCTTGGGACAGCTGTGTCATTAGCCCTGTGTACCTCCATGCTCTGCTTGGGACAGCTCTCTGATCAGCCCTGTGTACCTCCATGCTCTGCTTGGGACAGCTCTGTCATCAGCCCTGTGTACCTCCATGCTCGGCTTGGGACAGCTCTTTCATCAGCCCTGCGTGACTCCATGCACTGCTTGGGACAGCTGTGTCATCAGCCCTGTGTACCTCCATGCTCTGCTTGGGACAGCTCTGTCATCAGCCCTGTATATCTCCACGCAGCGTATGGGACAGCTGTGTCATCAGCCCTGTGTACCTCCATGCTGCGTTTGGGACAGCTGTGTCATCAGCCCGGTGTACCTCCATGCTCTGCTTGGGACAGCTGTGTCATCAGCCATGTGTGTCTCCATGCTCTGTTGGGACAGCTCTGACATCAGCCTTGTTTGTCTTCAAGCTCTGCTTGGGACTGTTGTGTCATCAACCCTGTGTACCTCCATGCTCTGCTTGGGACAGCTCTGTCATCAGCCCTCTGTACCTCCATGCTCTGCTTCGGACAGCCCTGTCATCAGCCCTGTGTGTCTTCATACTCAGCTTGGGACAGCTGTGTCATCAGCCCTGTGCATCTCCATGCTCTGCTTGTGACAGCTGTGTCATCAGACCTGTGTACCTCCATGCTTTGCTTGGGACTGCTGTGTCATCAGCCCTGTGTGTCTCCATGCTGCGTTTGGGACAGCTGTGTCATCAGCCCTGTGAACCTCCTTGCTCTGCTTGGGACAACTGTGTCTTCAGCCCCGTGTACCTCCATGCTCTGCTTGGGACAGCTGCGTCATCAGCCCGGTGTACCTGCATGCTCTTGTTGGGGCAGCTGTGTCATCAGCCCTGTGTACCTCCATGCTCTGCTTGGGACAGCTGCGTCATCAGCCCGGTGTACCTGCATGCTCTGGTTGGGGCAGCTGTGTCAACAGCCCTGTGTACCTCCATGCTCTGCTTGGGACAGCTGTGTCATCAGCCCTGTGTTCCTCCATGCTCTGCTTGGGACAGCTCTGTCATCAGCCCTCTGTACCTCCATGCTCTGCTTGAACAGCTCTGTCATCAGCCCTGTGTGTCTTCATGGTCTGCTTGGGACAGTTGTATCATCAGCCCGGTGTACCTCCATGCTGCGTTTGGGACAGCTCTGTCATCAGCCCTGTGTACCTCCATGCTCTGCTTGGGACAGCTCTGTCATCAGCCCTGTGTGTCTCCATGCTCTGCTTGGGACAGCTGTGTCATCAGCCCTGTGTACCTCGGTGCTCTGCTTGGGACAGCTGTGTCATCATTCCTGTGTACCTCCATGCTCTGCTTGGGAAAGCTCTGTCATCAGCCCTGTGTACCTCCATGGTGCGTTTGGGACAGCAGTGTCATCAGCCCTGTGTACCTCCATGCTCTGCTTGTGAGAGCTGTGTCATCAGCCCTGTGAACCTCCATGCTGCGTTTGGGACCGCTGTGTCATCAGCCCTGTGTATCACCATGCTCTGCTTGTGACAGCTGTGTCATCAGCCCTGTGTACCACCATGTTTTGCTTGGGACTGCTGTGTCATCAGCCCTGCGTGTCTCCATGCTGGTTTGGGACAGCTCTGTCATCAGCGCTGCGTGTCTCCATGCTCTGCTTGGGAAATCTCTGTCACCAGCCCGTTGTGTCTCCATGCTCAGCTTCGGACAGCTCTGTCATCAGCTCTCTGTACCTCCATGCTCTGCTTGGGACAGCTCTGTCATCAGCCCTGTGTACCTTTCTGCTCTGCTTGGGAGAGCTCATTCATCAGCCCTGCGGGACTCCATGCTCTGCTTGGGACAGCTGTGTCATTAGCCCTGTGTACCTCCATGCTCTGCTTGGGACAGCTCTGTGATCAGCCCTGTGTACCTCCATGCTCTGCTTGGGACAGCTCTGTCATCAGCCCGGTGTACCTCCATGCTCTGCTTGGGACCGCTGTGTCATCAGCCCTGTGTACCTCCATGCTCTGCTTGGTACCGCTGTGTCAGCAGCCCTGCGTGTCTCCATGCTGGTTTGGGACAGCTCTGTCATCAGCCCTGTGTGTCTCCATGCTCTGCTTGGGACGGCTGTGTCATCAGCCCGGTGTACCTCCATGCTCTGCTTGGGACCGCTGTGTCATCAGCCCTGTGTACCTCCATGCTCTGCTTGGGACCGCTGTGTCAGCAGCCCTGCGTGTCTCCATGCTGCGTTTGGGACAGCTGTGTCATCAGCCCGGTGTACCTCCATGCTCTGCTTGGGACATCTGTGTCATCAGCCCTGTGTACCTGCATGCTCTGCATGGGACAGCTGTGTCATCAGCCCTGCGTGTCTCCATGCTCTGCTTGGAACTGCTGTGTCATCAGCCCTGGCTACCTCCATCCTCTGATTGGGACTGCTGTGTCATCAGCCCTGTGAATCTCCATGCTCTGCTTGGGACAGCTGTGTCATCAATCCTGTGTACCTCCACGCTGCGTTTGGGACAGCAGTGTCATCAGCCCGGTGCACCTCCATGCTCTGCTTGGGACAGCTGTGTCTTCAGCCCTGTGTATCTCCATGCTTTGCTTGGGACAGCTGTGTCATCAGCCCTGTGTACCTCCATGCTCTGCTTGGAACAGCTTTGTGATCAGCCCTGTGTACCCCCATGCTCTGCTTGGGAAAGCTGTGTCATCAGCCCTGTGTACCTCCATGCTCTGCTCTGGACAGCTCTATTATCAGCCCTGTGTGTCTCCATGCTCTAATTGCGACATCTCTGTCATTAGCCCTGTGTACCTCGATGCTGCGTTTGGGAGAGCTGTGTCATCAGCCCTGTGGACCCCATGCTCTGCTTGCGACAGCTCTGTCATCAGCCCTGTGTGTCTCCATGCTGCGTTTGGGACAGCTGTGGCATCAGCCCTGTGTACCTCCATGCTCTGCTTGGGACAGCTGTGTCATCAGCCCTGTGAGTCTCCATGCTCTGTTGGGACAGCTCTGTCGTCAGCCCTGTGTGTCTCCATGCTCTGCTTCGGACAACTGTGTCAACAGCCCTGTGTACCTACATGCTCTGCTTGGGACAGCTGTGTCATCAGCCCTGTGTACCTCCATGCTCTGCTCGGGACAGCTCTGTCATCAGCCCTCTGTACCTCCAAGCTCTGCTTGAACAGCTCTGTCATCAGCCCTGTGTGTCTTCATGCTCTGCTTGGGACAGCTGTATCATCAGCCCGGTATACCTCCATGCTGCGTTTGGGACAGCTCTGTCATCAGCCCTGTGTGTCTCCATGCTCTTCTTGGGACAGCTGTGTCATCAGCCCTGTGTACCTCGATGCTCTGCTTGGGACAGCTGTGTCATCAGCCCTGTGTACCTCCATGCTCTGCTTGGGACAGCTCTGTCATCAGCCCTGTGTACCTCCATGCTTCGCTTGGGACAGCAGTGTCATCAGCCCTGTGTACCTCCATGCTCTGCTTGTGAGTGCTGTGTCATCAGCCCTGTGTACCTCCATGCTGCGTTTGGGACCGCTGTGTCATCAGCCCTGTGTATCACCATGCTCTGCTTATGACAGCTGTGTCATCAGCCCTGTGTACCTCCATGCTCTGCCTGGGACTGCTGTGTCATCAGCCCTGCGTGTCTCCATGCTGGTTTGGGACAGCTCTGTCATCAGCCCTGCGTGACTCCATGCTCTGCTTGGGAAAGCTCTGTCACCAGCCCGTTGTGTCTCCATGCTCTGCTTGGGACAGATCTGTCATCAGCCCCCTGTACCTCCATGCTCTGCTTGGGACAGCTCTGTCATCAGCCCCGTGTACCTCCATGCTCTGCTTGGGACAGCTCTGTCATCAGCCCTGTGTACCTCCATGCTCTGCTTGGGACAGCTCTGTCATCAGCCCTGTATATCTCCACGCAGCGTATGGGACAGCTGTGTCATCAGCCCTGTGTACCTCCATGCTGCGTTTGGGACAGCTGTGTCACCAGCCCTGTGTACCCCATGCTCTGTTTGGGACAGCTCTGTCATCAGCCCTGTTTGTCTCCATGCTGCGTTTGGGACAGCTGCGTCATCAGCCCTGTATACCTCCATGCTCTGCTTGGGACAGCTGTGTCATCAGCCATGTGTGTCTCCATGCTCTGTTGGGACAGCTCTGTCATCAGCCCTGTGTGTCTCCATGCTACGTTTGGGACAGCTGTGTCATCAGCCCGGTGTACCTCCATGCCTTGCTTGGGACATCTGTGTCATCAGCCCTGTGTACCTGCATGCTCTGCTTGGAACAGCTGTGTCATCAGCCCTGCGGTCCCTTTGGACTGGTACCTATGGACTGGCCCATGCAATTATCCAAATTATGTCAAAGGGTCCGGTCCAAAGGGATCAGCCAAAAGGACCTGTCCACAGGGACCCGTCAAAAATTACTCCATTCAAAAAGGGTCCTTCCAAAGGGGCTAGTCAACCGGGACCAGTCCAAAGGGACAAATCAACAGGGGTGAATGAAAAGGGGGAAGCGCGTCATGTAAGTCGTTGCGCGCCGCCGCCGTGGGAACATAGGTGTTTATCAGCAGTCTCCGGCAATGTTCGGGAGAGTAACCTTGAAAAGTAGCTGAAACTCGGTAGTCGAAAGCATAGCTTGACCCGTTTCTTACCTATATGACAAGGTTAGGTTAGGTGAATTTAGGTTATGTTAGGTGAGCTGAGGTTAAGTCTTAAAATATTCCCTCTCTTATGTGTTCAAAGCCGATTCACCCTGAACAGTCAGCCAATACTTTAAATATGTATTTATCATTACATTAAGAATTAAAGCAAACTTAATTAATTATGAATGGCGTTTTTTGTTACTGTTCAATGTAGACAGAATATATGCATTAAATGATAGACTCAACACAAAATGTTTTGATTGTTGACTTGCGTTATAGATAAATTGGTTTAATGTTAGGGGCAGTGCACACTTTCCATCTCGATAATTTATATAGGCTAGAAGGATGGTGTTGCAAACTTCTGATGTGTATTTCCAAATTTCCTGCATAGTCTATTTCATAGAAATTTCCTGTAACTTAAAAGTTCATGCTGATTTTGTCTTTGTGTTTGACATTGCAACTACAATGGTTGATTGGATATTCTTTGTCAACTTTCAAATCATGTAATTCATGTCAGATATGTTGGAATTTTTGTTCATGTGTGAAGCTATCAAGTACCGATACCTAATTGGTTACACAACTGTTTCATAATGAAAATCTTGATCTCTGATTCATTGGAGAACTGTTTACGCTTGTCTGAACCAAGACTAACTGACTACTCACTGCTAAGGTTTAGAAATTACATTTACTCAAATCACATTCTGGTAAAAAAAAAGATCATGACTACTATAAACTGCTACCACTCTTCCACCACTTTGCTAACACTTTTCTACCATTTGACTCTCACTTTTGCTCTTACTTTAAACTGCACATACTACAAACTATCATTTTTATTATCGAGTTAACTTTACTAGAGATTAGTTTATGCTTAACAGTTGACATGGAAGTATCAACGACTAGCTATGGTAAGCCATGTGCTTACTATAAAGGATATGCATATATTGTAAAAAGAACTAATAAAAATGGAACTGTTATTTGGTGCTGTTCGAAACAACGATCTAAAAAGTGTCGAGGAATGATTAAATCAAAAGACTCCAACATACTTATTTCAATCGATCATCATTGTAAATCTCAAAATAATACTCATTTAAATGGACAAAATACTCTAACCAAGGTAAAAAAGCAAGACCAAGAAAAAAATAGTGTGGCTCAAGATAGTGCTCTGTTTGTTAAAGAGCATTTATTATCTCCTGAAAAAGACATATTAGGACACTCGTTAACGTCTAAGAAACCTCTAACACTATCAAAGACAACACAAACTATGCCAATGGTTGTTACATTGCAAGATGAACAAAAAGGATTAGATAGTAATAGTGATGATGATTATATTGATGATGATTATATTGATGATGATAACCATGATGATGATGATGATTATGATGATGATGATGATGATGATGATGATGATAATGGTTTACACCCAAAAAAATCATTTGTTAAATTTGTTTACTGGAACAATCCCAATAAGCTAATCCAGCGGCTTCAGTACTTGCATACCTGTAAACAGGCTGGTCATACTAAATATGAGGAAGAACTTTTGGATATAGAAAATGAGCTTCGTGATGCTAAAATTATAGTGTAATGAATCCATGTAACCGCTTAAACTATTTCTTATCAATACATGTAATATTTTCTACCACTTTGCTACCACTTTGCTACCACTTTTCTAGTTTGCTACCACTTTTCTACCACTTTGCTACCACTTTTCTACTACTTTTCTGCCACTTTGCTACCACTTTTCTAGTTTGCTACCACTTTAAAACAACTTTGCTACCACTTTTCTACTATTTTTCTACCACTTTTCTACCTCTATGTTACCAATTGTCTACCACTTGTCTACCACTTTGCTACCACGTTTCTACCACTTTTCTATCACTTTTATCTGTACATATTAAATATAAATGCCAACGCTAAATAATTCTATTACCAGAACAGAGATAACCTTTGTAGTGTGCAAATCATACTAACAGGTTAGTTACTACTATGGAACTTACTACAACTAACCGAGGTAAACAACGTGTACTCTATAAGGGCTACTCTTATAACTATAGACGACAAAATGTAAAAGGAATAATATTCTGGCGATGCTCAAAACAGAGGTCAGCAAGATGTCGAGGCAACATGAAAAGTAGAAATGGTGTGGTTTTAAGTGTGAGTGATCATCAATGAAGTGCTCCAGACAAAACACTGATGGTGGTGGCAAAAAATCATCAGAATGCTAATAAGTTAGTACAAGAGAAAGATGTTGCTACTCAAAATAGTGCATTGTTTGTTGAGCAACGTTTAACCCCTGTTGTAAAAGTTATGTTGTATCCATCTTCCACGCCTCAAGAGTCATCAACATCACAGACTATGCAAGAGGTAGTGTTGTTGTTGTTTTAAGGAGCTGAACTACAAAGTCATCTGCCTTGTTATGCAAGTGGATCGAAGAGGACTAGATAGTAATAGACAAAAGAGTGTTGTAGTTTGTATATAACTATTGTACAAGTACTTACATTAAATAAATAAAAATAGTGTATGGGTATTGTCTGTTTTTCTTAATTGCTATCCCTATGTCCCACTATTAATGCAATTGTTAACCATCAACAGCCTCTGACTATGTTCGCAAAGAGAGTGACCTTAAACAATACACTCTATCTATGGTTTGTGTACCGAGTACACAATAATACGGTGTGGTCAAGCCATGTTGAGGTAATAGTTATATCAGATAAGAGATTCGAACCCTTACTTTCTTGTACAGAAAATTTGAACTTAAGTCAAACACCATAACCACTCGGTCAACCTGACAGTTACTAATTTAATTATTTTTGTGGACTTGAGTGTTTATAAAACTTTTTCCAGTATACATTGACTAAACCACTTGTTTGTTTTGAAATATAGATTTTGTTTTGTTTGACCATAACATTTCAGTTGTGAGTCTTGTGAACTGGGTGTTTAATATAGGGTTGAAGGCATTTTAGAATAATTTTAGAAAAGCTCTTAGGTATCGTGTCATGGGTTTTAGTAATGCGTTACTGTTCGTTGACTAACTTTTACCGTTACACAACATTATTTTGGTGAGCTGTACATGTTGTTGTTTGAGTCGTCAGTTTTTGACTACCCACACATACACAAGCTTTCTATATATCTCTCTCTATATATATGTTTTCTCTTGTCCACAAGATAAAAATTATGGTTGCTGGATTGTATCCTGCACTGTTTAGGCGACATACCTTTGCCAGTTCATAAAACCGTTAGGTATTTCTCTACACATAGCGATTTTACCACTGTTCTACCTACGCCTTTTGCTTGTTTGGCTTTCTTAGAGTCTAGTATGTGATAGGAAGCATTAACTGTATGTCAAACCCAGTCCACGTTTGTATTTGTAATCTAAGTAATAATTTGAAAAGAGACAAGTGTAATCAGTTTTAAACATTATCTCTGCTTTTATTTGTTTGTTTATGACATGTATATTAACCTAAAATTAAACCCTAGTCTACCTTAGTGAAAGGCTAACAGTTTAACCACTGCGTCATCATACCCTTTTTTCTTAGTACGATTCGTTCTAAGCCTTAGAGCTAGAAATCGAGTTAAGATCTCCAGTGAATGAGGTACATGTGCTCACCACTATAGCACGTAATGTTTAGCTGGTAACATTAGACAACCGAAAATGATTGTATTTCTGTTAGCCAAGCATTTCTGTCAATTATCTACTGTGTGAGCTCTGTCAGCAAGACAGTTTAGTTTAGAACGAGTGTGTGTGAGTGTGTGTATAGATTATTAGCCTCAGGTATTTAAAGCTTGTTGTGTGTAGCGACCATCTTGTCCCAGTAACCACTGAGCAAGTTTTAACAGTCAACCCATAAAAACAGCATAGGATAGTTGTGTGTGGTTCATGTACTTGGGTGTGTGGATTAGCACCATGCTCTAGCTTTACCTTACCCTCTATAGGTAGAGCGTTATTCCTTTCCTATTTGACATTACCAATGACCACATTCACTCACAAGTTTTACACTTAAACCCTTGGCTTGTTTTCGATTAGGTTTGGTTCGGTTTGGTTGGGTTTGATTCAGCTTGGTTCAGTTTAGTTCAATGTAGTCACCATTTTGTTTCTTTAGCTATCCTCTTTAACCAATCATTTAAAGATAGCCTACTCTTAATTCTTGAATCAATAAATCAGATTTTGTGTACACCGTTTGTCATTTATTAACCCATGCCTGCAACCTATACTCTCTCTTACTACAGTCTGATCTGAAAACAAGTTCCAATAGTGAAAGACTTGTCAGTCACCATACATGTAGCCTACACTAATTCCTTCTCTACCTAGCTATGTTTCATTACTCACGGTAAACATCTCACATGTCCGTATCCAATTATTAATTTATAAAATCTCAGGTCAATGACCGTAATGTTTTGGATATTTTAGGTAGATTCATTGGTCATGGGAAAGGGTTGACCATTATAAGTCTAATGACACCTTACATGTTGATATCCGATGAGTAGTTTATATAATCTCAGGTCAATGACTCTGTTGTTTTGAATATTTGAGGTAAATTCGTTGGTCATGGGAAAGGGTTGGCCATCCTAAGTATTATAACACCTAACTTGACTCTCTCCCATTATTAGTTATCGAGATATTAACAACAGTGCAGTTAGCCCCTTTTGACAAACATGAAATATATATTCAAAACCAGAGCGTCACCCCGAGTGCTAGGACCCCACATACAAATCCCTAGCCTTAATGGTTCGCGAGATATTAACAAAAGTATAGTTAGACCCTTTGTTAAAATGTCAAAATTCATTCAAAAAGAGAGTGTCTGCCCAAGTCCAACGACACCTCACAGGTTAAAAATCCCATCATGGGTTCAGGAAATATCAACAAAAGTATAGTTAGGCCCCTTGTCAAATTTTCAAAAAAAAAACATTTAAAAACCTTACCTTCTATAGGTAGAGCGTTATCCCTTTCCTTTTTGACATTACCAATAACCACATTTACCCACAAGTTTTACACTTAAACCCTTGGCTTGTTTTCAGTTAGGTTTGGTTCGGTTTAGTAAAATGTAATCACTATTTTGTGTTTTAGCTATCCTCTTTAACCAATCAATTAAAGGTAGTCTACTCTTAATTCTTGAATTGATAAATCAGAGTTTGTGTACACCGTTTGTCATTTATTAACCCATACCTGCAACCTATACTCTCTCTGTACTGCAGTTTGATCTGAAAACAAGTTCCAATGGTAAAAGACTTGTCAGTCACCATACATGTAGCCTACACTAATTCTTTCTCTACCAAGCTATGTTTCATCACACATGGTAAACATCTCACATGTTCGTATCCGATTATTAGTTTATAAAATCTTGGGTCGAGGACCTTGATATATTGGGTATTTTGGGTAAATTCATTGGCTATGGGATAGGGTTGACCATTCTAAGTCCTATGAAACCTCACATGTTGATATCCGATTATTAGTTTATAATAATAATAATAATAATAATAATAATAATAATAATAATAATAATAATAATAATAATAATTGCTACCCCCTTTACAGCATTGGACGGCACTGGCCAGCAGCACGTCGGTTTCTCGATAACCACGCTCTGCTACCAAAATGCTACCCCCTTTTCAGCATTGGACGGCACTGGCCAGCAGCACGTCGGTTTCTCGATAACCAACGCTTTGCTTACCAGAATGATACGGGTACCGGGGACATGGACGGAGAGCGTGGATGGGCCAACTTACCTGTATTCAGGGGTCCGGGTCACTTCCGCAGCAACATCACCTCCAGATGACATGTCCCAACAGAAGAGCTCCAAAGGAGTGGAAGGAAGATGGAGAAGGGGACAACACACACAGGCTATCGTACAAACACCCCCCAAAAACCAACGGAGCTGCCGTCGGTGAAATAATGCCACAACCAAAGATTTAAAAAAAGAATAAAAAAGGTTTAATATTAAAAATTTAAAGGAGAATCATCACCAGAAAAAGAACATGCATCCACCACCAATATTTTACAAGAAGGCGAGATAGCGCCTAACATGCTTGCTTGCAAAGCCAAGAAGACGAAAGACTTAATTTAAAATAATATAAAATTTAACAGCCCAAAGGTTAAAATAAATATTACATGCATAACATACTCAGAACGGGCTTGATGAATTGCAAGGTAATGCAATCACGATCCGACATGCAGATGTTGAGGCCACGCCAAAAAATAAGGATTGAAATTAAATTACACTTTAAAAAAAATTAAATGGGATAGAAAATAAAAAAATAAATGATATGCACGCCGGCGAAAAACACAAGGACATTTACCCGAAATCACAAAATTAACATCAACAAGATTACAATTAAAAAAAAAATTGAGCTAACAGATAACACGTATGCTTTTGAGACCCGCGCCAATGGACTCACCAAGAGACCACAATGCATCACGGTAAACAATATGGCCACACAAAAACATGCCAGATCGAAATTACGGCAAACAATAAAAAAGATTAAATTTAAACATTAGCGTAAAGAAAATGACGGCGGAAAATAATTAGGTCTAAACGCTATTATAATCGAGAAATGCACCGGATCATGGATAAATTACAATGTCAATCCCAAGATTGACAAAGGAATATAAATAATAATTTAAACATAAAATAAATTAGAAATGTGTCTCCCCAAGGTACTGCCCCCGTAATTGAATTATATAGAGACCACGGTGGCTATTTTGAAATTATTATGAAAGTTATGGCTGTCATAGTTATGACGTGGGTAGTCATGACGTAAGCGCGGATGACGTAAATGTTATGCCAGCAGGCTACTTGAGCTGAGATTCTCAGTGACGTCAGCATTTAGTCGAGAATGTTCCAAGATGTACGACGCAGTCGCAGGAAACGAGGAATTCTGCTGAGGTAGAAACTATGCTATTGGAGGAGAGGCTTGAACCAATGAACGATAGTTTAAAGGAAGACGGAGATTGCTGAAACTATGGTATTTTTATTACTTTTGGAATGCAGAATTGTGGAAATCCATTTGCAGTAAAAGCATTGATTTGGAATTTTGGTGAAATTTATTTTCAGTTTTTGAATTTTGAAAATCCGTCATGTATTAACGAAGTTGGAACTTTTAGCGATGACGTAGTATCACGCTTTGGAAGGGATGGAAACGCCCCTCGTGAAGTTAATAAAAGGGCTTGCGCAGAAGAGAGGAGTCTCTTTCGTTCTCTGATCATTCTGAGATCTCATTCTCAGATCATCGAAGTATATTTGTGAAAGTTCTTTTCTTATACATTCATTATAGTGAGACGTCGAAGTGAACAGCAGTGAAAAGAATCGTCTTTATAACGCGTGGCGAGGCCACTATATTAACGAGATCCAAGTCAAACTAGGTGAAGTTGAAACAGACCTTAGAAAGCTTCTACAAGTTTAGCTTCGAACAGTTAGCGGTCACCGATAAGCTAATTGTATTGTGCAGTGCTACATGCAGTTATAGAGAAAATCTGAACAATTTCGACCGATTAGTTTAAAAGATATTAGCAGTTTTATACGACTGACAAAAGTGATTATCTCGCCACAAGAGAAGCACTTTTGTATAGCCAGAATCAACGCAACGGCTGACGCTGCGAGTGGAATAGAAAGACTTCAGATTGCTTGGTTACAGAACGATGCAGTATAATGGAGCAATTGAATACGGCAGTTTGTTCTTCTAATACTACAACCGAAGAGCAGATGGAAGGCTAAAAGGGCTTATTGCAATTGGGACATACTTCAACGGAGTAAGATAGCGACATGGAACTTCGCTAATTGCTATTCCACACAAGCGAACATGCGGTGAATACCATCTACACCCATGTTTCGTAATTAAAGGCTGAATACCATCGAACAGCCATAGAAACAATTTCATACTCTGAATATGAATAATTTCTTCGGAAATTTCTACAAAACTTCATGACGATTGTCTACTGGAACTTCAGGGAATTTTTCAAGAGAGGTCAGGGGTGTCCCGACTCACAAAGAAGATTATTGCCGGAAGGATGTCTATTCGTCTTCAAGGAGCAGAGCGATTTCCGGAGAAGGAAGCAGTTCGATTCTCCGAGGGTGCTATTTCCTATTTCGAGGATGGAGCTCAGCTTTAACGTGGTGAAATGGATCCATCAGCAGTCTTCTTTGGGGAATTTTCCTCTGGAACGTCAATCGGCAGATAAGGTAGTCGTGAACGTTTATTGTATTTGAGTTTATTAATGATGTTTGAGCAATCATTTTTCCCATATTTTTATCCTCATGTTTTTTACCCTATTTTCTTGTTGAGATTCTTATTCTCAGTTCACCTTGATGAGTTTTGCATTTTTCGACGATTTATTAAGACATTGTTATGTCATGGGCATAGTTAATGATTTTGAATCAGTTGAGACTGATATTTAGATTTTTCAGTTATTAATATTTTTTGTAGTCACGATTTGACTGTAAGTTAATGATTTTTATGGCAGATTTAAATTCAGACAGCGTGTCATTTCATTAAAGTAATTCTACCCCAGCTTAATTACTTTGACCAATTTTCTGTCATCATCAAGAAGGAAGAACATTTAAATGATTTTAGAGCGTTAAAATCTCTTACGTTGTCGACGATCTTGGAAATACTAGTCGTTATTTGTATTGATTGCAACACAGACATTTATCGTCAGTTATGAATGAACATTGCATTATAGACACTTTTGTGAAAGATTAACGTTAATAATGAATTATTGAATGCATTAAAGTCAAGAACTTTTGTTAGGAGTTTTTCTCAATTAGAGATTTATAGAACGATGTTTGCATTCCCCAGTCTAATTGGATTCTATTCGACTACTTTGCATTTTAGTTGCACTTTATTTGAAGATAGTATTTTCATACTACAATTTTCTTTTAAGATGTTAATCTTAAATTTTGATAGACCAGACAGGCGTATATAAGCGTATGCACTATTAAATTTGTTTGTGATTGGCAAGTTTTGACTTCATTTCGGTTCATGAATGAAATCCACGAAGGTTAAATAGAAAAACAGTTTTGAAACAATTAATGATTATAAATTTTTTTAAGTGGAACTATGAATGTATAATCGCTAGTGCAGCGCGTGTTGAAAGTCGCTGAGGTATAATGCCCTTGAATATGAAGGAGGTTCCCACAGGAATTAATGTTAAAGAATTATTTGTGGAAGTTTTGTAAGTTATGTGGAAGTTTTTAATGCCATATAGATTAATATATGATGATTTTGGGCATATTTTTAATGCAGATTGTGCATTAACTTGTTAGCGAAGGATTTTCCGCTGGAGTAAGATTGTCATAGTTCGTTGAAAATTAATCAAGTGAGTTACTGTTATAATTAACACGAGTTTTGAAAGAATTTGAGATAAGATTTTGAATGAAGGTTGCCGTCACAAATCATTATTAAAACCTTTATTAAACCAGATTGTGACATTAACATGTATAACTAACCTTCATTGGTCGATTATATTAATCACGATTATGAAAATTATCAACCGAATGAACATGTGGCTAATGTATTTCTTAAATTAATAATTTAAACAATTTAAATGTTAATATTGTAAATGATTGCTGTAAATATTTTTGAAAATAATGTAGAACGAGAGTGATGTTAAAGGCGTGCTTATAATATTTTTATTGTCTTTGACAAATATTATAAACAATTTCTAATTGTTATAAATAATTTATGTGATTTTGTTATAAACATTTAAGAGCTAATTAAACATTTGGATTGAAGTTAACAAGTTTAAGGAATTAACATAATGATCCAATAGGATGTGAGCAAAGTACTTGAAAGATTTGCGTAAATATAATGTGAGTTGTCTTGTAGACATTTAAAAGTTTGAGAGAACAAGCTGTATTCTTACGTAACGTAGCACGTGAGAAGGGAGTGCATTTGACCAGTATGCAACAGGCTGGAAGGTAGCCCGCAGCTGTGCCAACATCTGGTTTTCAGAGAGTGAGGTCGTACACACTCTGGCCTTGCGACTATAAATACCATTCTCATGTTTATTAAAAGGAAACCAAATGCTCTATATATGTCACACCCTGACGTCCTTTTCCAATCCAATAGTGTTATGAATATTACGTTATTTGGAGCTCTTGAGAGCTAAAATGTTCTATATCATGTTGTATGATAATTTTTGCAAGTCCTACTGGAGGACGTAGTCAGATTGACTTGGGCTACTGATAGCCACGTTGTTTTTGTTGTGTTAGTAAAATCATACCCTTTATTAGAAATAAAGCTCTTGTACAGTTCAAAGTTCTCGTCTTCGTCTTGGTTCATTTTTAAATGTCATGGTGGAGGTTATTGTGTGAACAGACTTGAGTGATCCTGTTGTCAACTCAAACCCCGAGATAATTGAGAGGTAAGTAACGGTAAGTATGAACCCCCGTCTATTTTGGTGTGTTCCACAATGATTTCCTGTGAACTTCTGTGCTCTTATCTCGATAGTATCTGTCAGTGCCATTTTCATTGATGTAGCTGAGCCGGTGCGATTGATAATTGGCAATCCGATTGAGGGGGCGGATATCTGACAGCCTACTATCCAGGTAAACGGGGACAGTACGAAGAAAAGAGAACAGAATAAAAATAAACCAGGAAACGTAATTAAAACAACAATAAAATTAGACCTATAAAACAAAAGAGGAACATAATTAAAATATTACTATAAGATGATATCGGAGATCCATAACAATAATATAAAAGAAAATTTAACTGAAAACGTACCTTATTTCCTTCCTAAGTGGAGACACAAAGAACAAAAAAACTAACACCTTTTAAATGATTTAAAATACATGAACTGCCTCAAAATGGCCACGAGAGCACCCGCGCCGTTTTCGATCACCCATGAAGCTTCTCTTCTTTTAGCCAGTCAAACTAAATATACCACAGTTCATCTTCACGGCGAAAAGACGAAACTAAATCCTTGGGAGCACAGGCGTTTCCTTTTCTTGAATATATGCATATTTGGTAGAGGATGGGGGAGGCAACCGCCCCCCCCATCAGCGGTGACACCTTTTACGACCAAGTCCTTCTTGATTCTCTCCGGGACAGCTAATGGACTCCACAAAAATGGCGGAGAATCGCTCGTCATTTATCGAACTGTCTTCATGTAAATCATATTGTCCAATCAGAGAAAGACACATCAAACAACAATGTCATAAATAAGTCCATAATTTGGCGGTATCATGATTACACCGGCTTTTGTTTTACGACGAAGAATATGATTGTCTTTCAATTAAGTCATGCGTATAACGAGTTTAATAAGGCGAAGCCCGCACCACCTATTGGGGAGAAACAGGAACTATTTGTATCTTTCCAAAGTCCGACTGCAGCTACCATCTTGTGGTGACAGACGGTACTGAGCGACCAAGCGGACGATTCAAACTTCAAGAACAGCGTCCCTGATTAAATACATGTTTGAAATGGTAGAGACGTGCCCTTGCACGTATCAATAATAATAATAATAATAATTGATGTTTTAAGGGGTCTAACATCTAGGTTATCGACTCCATATTAGTTTATAAAATCTCAGGTCAATGGCCTTAATATTTGGATTTTTGGAGTAAATTCATAGGTCATGGGAAAGGGATAACCATTCTAAGTCCTATGACACCTCACTTGACCCTCTCCGATTATTAGTTTTTAAAATCATAGGTCAATGACCTTGCTGTTTTAGGTCTTTTGGGTAAATTCGTTGGTCAGGAAAAGGGTTGACCATCTTGAGTCCCATGACACCTCACTTGATCCTCTCTGATTATTAGTTAGCGAGATATTAACAAAAGTGTAGTTAGGCCCTTTTGACATAAATAAATAATATATTCAAAAACAGAATGTCACCTCAAGTCCAACGACCTCTCATAGAGGTCCCTAGCCTTATTGATTCATGAGATATTAAAAGGCTAATGACCTATTATTTTTGGATCTCTTGGTAATTTTTTAAAAAAGAACTCATCTATAAATCATTATTCAAAAACCCCGCCCGCTTACAAAAACCCCAAGTGCGCATGCGTAAAAAAACAAAAAAACAAACATGATAATTCATAGTAGCAATCGGCTCTTCACATGCGTTTCATGTGGAACAACGTTTAATTTCATCATAGCATTAGAGACCATGGGCCAGTCCGTGGGAACCAGGCCAAAGGGACCGGTCTAAAGAGATAAGTCCAAAGGGACTCATCAACCAGGACTCATCCACAAGGACTCGTCCACAAGGACCTGTCAATAAGGACCTGTCAACAAGGACCGGTCAACAATGTGCCGTCAACAACGACACGTCCATAGGGACCCGTCCACAGGGGACTCGTCCACAAAGACCCATCCACAGAGATCCGCTACCCCACTCTCTTACAAAAGCCCTGAGTGGGCATGCGTAAAAACAAAAAAAAAAGCATGTTAATTCATAGTGGCTATCCACCAAACACATGCACCTTATGTGGTTTAAATCCATTTCGGCTTTCAAACTCTCACATGTTAAAATTGGAAAGAGAGATTCTCTAAAAAATTACAATTTTCACCCCTAGTATGGTAGGTTTTATTTTTGGGGTGGGAATATATTGTTCATTGGAAAGGAAGTGTCAGCCCGAGTTCAACAACACCTCATTTTTTAAAATCCAACCATGGGTTCGAGAGATATCGCACCACCGCCATCTTGTGTGGAGGAATGTGGTGGTGGAGGTCACAGAACCATCCAAAACACACTACTCATGCAGTTTAGTTGCCTAGATTTAACATTGCAGGTATAGGGAGGGAGGTCCGGGTTGCCATGCAGTTTAGTTGCCTACATTTAACATTGCAGGTATAGGGAGGGAGGTCCGGGTTGCCATGCAGTTTAGATGCCTACATTTAACATTGCAGGTAGAGGGAGGGGGTCCGGGTTGCCATGCAGTTTAGTTGCCTACATTTAACATTGCAGGTATAGGGAGGGGGTCCGGGTTGCCATGCAGTTTAGTTGCCTAAATTAAACATTGCAGGTAGAGGGAGGGAGGTCCGGGTTGCCATGCAGTTTAGTTGCCTACATTTCACATTGCAGGTAGAGGGAGGGAGGTCCGGGTTGCCATGCAGTTTAGTTGCCTACAATTCACATTGCAGGTATAGGGAGGGGGTCCGGGTTGCCATGCAGTTTAGTTGCCTACATTTAACATTGCAGGTATAGGGAGGGAGGTCCGGGTTGCCATGCAGTTTAGTTGCCTACATTTAACATTGCAGGTAGAGGGAGGGAGGTCCGGGTTGCCATGCAGTTTAGTTGCCTACATTTCACATTGCTGGTAGAGGGAGGGAGGTCCGGGTTGCCATGCAGTTTAGTTGCCTACATTTAACATTGCATGTATAGGGAGGGAGGTCCGGGTTGCCATGCAGTTTAGTTGCCTACATTTCACATTGCAGGTAGAGGGAGGGAGGTCCGGGTTGCCATGCAGTTTAGTTGCCTACATTTAACATTGCAGGTATAGGGAGGGGGTCCGGGTTGCCATGCAATTTAGTTGCCTACAATTAACATTGCAGGTATAGGGAGGGGGTCCGGGTTGCATTCAGTTTAGTTGCCTACATTTCACATTGCAGGTATAGGGAATGGGTCCGGGTTGCCATGCACTTTAGTTGCCTACATTTAACATTGCAGGTATAGGGAGGGGGTCCGGGTTGCCATGCAGTATAGTTGCCTACATTTCACATTGAAGGTATAGGGAGGGAGGTCCGGGTTGCCATGCAGTTTAGTTGCCTACATTTAACATTGCAGGTAGAGTTAGGGAGGTCCGGGTTGCCATGCAGTTTAGTTGCCTACATTTAACATTGCAGGTAGAGGGAGGGGGTCCGTGTTGCCATGCAGTTTAGTTGCCTACATTTAACATTGCAAGTAGAGGGAGGGGGTCCGGTTTGCCATGCAGTTTAGTTGCCTACATTTAACATTGCAGGTAGAGGGAGGGGGTCCGTGTTGCCATGCAGTTTAGTTGCCTACATTTAACATTGCAGGTAGAGGGAGGGAGGTCCGGGTTGCCATGCAGTTTAGTTGCCTACATTTAACATTGCAGGTAGAGGGAGGGGATCCGGGTTGCCATGCAGTTTAGTTGCCTACATTTCACATAGCAGGTAGAGGGAGGGGGTCCGGGTTGCCATGCAGTTTAGTTGCCTACAATTCACATTGCAGGTATAGGGAGGGAGGTCCGGGTTGCCATGCAGTTTAGTTGCCTACATTTCACATTGCAGGTATAAGGAGGGAGGTCCGGGTTGCCATGCAGTTTAGTTGCCTACATTTCACATTGCAGGTAGAGGGTGGTAGGACCGGGTTGCCATGCAGTTTAGTTTCCTACATTTAACATTGCAGGTATAGGGAGGGGGTCCGGGTTGCCATGCAGTTTAGTTGCCTACATTTAACATTGCAGGTATAGGGAGGGGGTCCGTGTTGCCATGCAGTTTAGTTGCCTACATTTAACATGGCAGGTAGAGGGAGGGAGGTCCGGGTTGCCATGCAGTTTAGTTGCCTACATTTAACATTGCAGGTATAGGGAGGGGGTCCGGGTTGCCATGCAGTTTAGTTGCCTACATTTAACATTGCAGGTAGAGGGAGGGAGGTCCGGGTTGCCATGCAGTTTAGTTGCGTACATTTAACATTGCAGGTAGAGGGAGGGGATCCGGGTTGCCATGCAGTTTAGTTGCCTACATTTCACATTGCAGGTAGAGGGAGGGGGTCCGGGTTGCCATGCAGTTTAGTTGCCTACATTTAACATTGCAGGTAGAGGGAGGGAGGTCCGAGTTGCCATGCAGTTTAGTTGCCTACATTTAACATTGCAGGTATAGGGAGGGGTTCCGGGTTTCCAACCAGTTTAGTTGCCTACATTTAACATTGCAGGTATAGGGAGGGAGGTCCCGGTTGCCATGCAGTTTCGTTGCTTACATTTAACATTGCAGGTAGAGGGAGGGGGCCCGGGTTGCCATGCAGTTTAGTTGCCTACATTTAACATTGCAGGTATAGGGAGGGGGTCCGGGTTGCCATGCAGTTTAGTTGCCTACATTTAACATTGCAAGTATAGGGAGGGGGTCCGGGTTGCCATGCAGTTTAGTTGCCTATATTTAACATTGCAGGTAGAGGGCGGGGGTCCGGGTTGCCATGCAGTTTAGTTGCCTACATTTAACATTGCAGGTATAGGGAGGGGGTCTGGGTTGCCATGGAGTTTAGTTGCCTACATTTAACATTGCAGGTATAGGGAGGGGGTCCGGGTTGCCATGCAGTTTTGTTGCCTATATTTAACATTGCAGGTATAGGGACGGGGTCCGGGTTGCCATGCAGTTTAGTTGCCTACATTTCGCATTGCAGGTATAGGGAGGGAGGTCCGGGTTGCCATGCAGTTTAGTTGCCTACATTTAACATTGCAGGTATAGGGAGGGAGGTCCGGGTTGCCATGCAGTTTAGTTGCCTACATTTCACATTGCAGGTATAGGGAGGGAGGTCCGGGTTGCCATGCAGTTTAGTTGCCTTCATTTAACATTGCAGGTATTACGAGGTGGTCCGGGTTGCCATGCAGTTTAGTTGCCTACATTTAACATTGCAGGTATAGGAAGGGAGGTCCGGGTTGCCATGCAGTTTACTTGCCTGCATTTAACATTGCAGGTATAAGGAGGGGGTCCGGGATGCCATGCACTTTAGTTGCCTACATTTAACATTGCAGGTATAGGGAGGGAAGTCCGGGTTGCTATGCAGTTTAGTTGCCTACATTTAACATTGCAGGTATAGGGAGGGGTTCCGGGTTGCCATGCAGTTTAGTTGCCTACATTTAACATGGCAGGTATAGGGAGGGAGGTCCGGGTTACCATGCAGTTTAGTTGCCTACATTTAACATTTCAGTTATAGGGAGGGGATCCGGGTTTCCATGCAGTTTAGTTGCCTACATTTAACATTGCAGGTATAGGGAGGGGGTCCGTGTTGCCATGCACTTTAGTTGCCTACATTTAACATTGCAGGTAGAGGGAGGGGGTCCGGGTTGCCATGCAGTTTAGTTGCCTACATTTCACATGGCAGGTAGAGGGAGGGGGTCCGGGTTGCCATGCAGTTTAGTTGCCTACATTTAACATGGCAGGTATAGGGAGGGGGTCCGGGTTGCCATGCAGTTTAGTTGCCTACATTTAACATGGCAGGTATAGGGAGGGAGGTCCGGGTTGCCATGCAGTTTAGTTGCCTACATTTAACATTGCAGGTAGAGGGAGGGAGGTCCGGGTTGCCAAGCAGTTTAGTTGCCTACATTTAACATTGCAGGTATAGGGAGGGGGTCCGGGTTGCCATGAAGTTTATTTGCCTACATATAACATTGCAGGTATAGGGAGGCGGTCCGGGTTGCCATGCAGTTTTGTTGCCTACATTTTACATTGCAGGTAGAGGGAGGGGGTCCGGGTTGCCATGCAGTTTAGTTGCCTACATTTAACATTGCAGGTAGAGGGAAGGAGGTCCGGGTTGCCATGCAGTTTAGTTGCCTACATTTCACATTGCAGGTATAGGGAGGGAGGTCCGGGTTGCCATGCAGTTTACTTGCCTATATTTCACATTGCAGGTATAGGGAGGGAGGTCCGGGTTGCCATGAAGTTTAGTTGCCTACACTTAACATTGCAGTTATAGGGAGGGAGGTCCGGGTTGCCATGCAGTTTAGTTGCCTACATTTAACATTGCAGGTATAGGGAGGGAGGTCCGGGTGCCACGCAGTTTAGTTGCCTACATTTAACATTGCAGGTATAGGGAGGGAGGTCCGGGTTGCCATGCAGTTTAGTTGCCTACATTTCACATTGCAGGTATAGGGAGGGAGGTCCGGGTTGCCATGCAGTTTAGTTGCCTACATTTAACATTGCAGGTATTGGGAGGGAGGTCCGGGTTGCCATGCAGTTTAGTTGCCTACATTTAACATTGCAGGTATAGGGAGGGGGTCTGGGTTGCCATGCAGTTCAGTTGCCTACATTTCACATTGCAGGTAGAGGGAGGGAGGTCCGGGTTGCCATGCAGTTTAGTTGCCTACATTTCACATTGCAGGTAGAGGGAGGGGGTCGGGGTTGCCATGCAGTTTTGTTGCCTACACTTCACATTGCAGGTAGAGGGAGGGAGGTCCGGATTGCCATGCAGTTTAGTTGCCTACATTTCACATTGCAGGTATAGGGAGGGGGTCCGGGTTGCCATCCAGTTTAGTTGCCTACATTTAACATAGCAGGTATAGGGAGGGGGTCCGGGTTGCCATGCAGTTTAGTTGCCTACATTTAACATTGCAGGTATAGGGAGGGGGTCCGGGTTGCCATGCAGTTTAGTTGCCTACATTTAACATTGCAGGTAGAGGGCGGGGGCCGGGTTGCCATGCAGTTTAGTTGCCTACATTTAACATTGCAGGTATAGGGAGGGGGTCTGGGTTGCCATGCAGTTTAGTTGCCTACATTTAACATTGCAGGTATAGGGAGGGGGTCCGCGTTGCCATGCAGTTTTGTTGCCTACATTTAACATTGCAGGTATAGGGACGGGGTCCGGGTTGCCATGCAGTTTAGTTGCCTACATTTCACATTGCAAGTATAGGGAGGGAGGTCCGGGTTGCCATGCAGTTTAGTTGCCTATATTTAACATTGCAGGTATAGGGAGGGAGATCCGGGTTGCCATGCAGTTTAGTTGCCTACATTTCACATTGCAGGTATAGGGAGGGAGGTCCGGGTTGCCATGCAGTTTAGTTGCCTACATTTAACATTGCATGTATTACGAGGGGGTCCGGGTTGCCATGCAGTTTAGTTGCCTACATTTAACATTGCAGGTATAGGAAGGGAGGTCCGGGTTGCCATGCAGTTTACTTGCCTGCATTTAACATTGCAGGTAAAGGAAGGGGTCCGGGTTGCCATGCACTTTAGTTGCCTACATTTAACATTGCAGGTATATGGAGGGACGACCGGGTTGCTATGCAGTTTAGTTGCCTACATTTAACATTGCAGGTATAGGGAGGGGTTCCGGGTTGCCATGCAGTTTAGTTGCCTACATTTAACATGGCAGGTATAGGGAGGGAGGTCCGGGTTGCCATGCAGTTTCGTTGCCTACATTTAACATTGCAGGTAGAGGGAGGGAGGTCCGGGTTGCCATGCAGTTTAGTTGCCTACATTTAACATTGCAGGTATAGGGAGGGAGGTCCGGGTTGCCATGCAGCTTAGTTGCCTACATTTAACATTGCAGGTAGAGGGAGGGGGTCCGGGTTGCCATGCAGTTTATTTGCCTACATTTCACATTGCAGGTAGAGGGAGGGTGTCCGGGTTGCCATGCAGTTTAGTTGCCTATATTTAACATGGCAGGTATAGGGAGGGGGTCCGGGTTGCCATGCAGTTTAGTTGCCTACATTTAACATGGCAGGTATAGGGAGGGAGGTCCGGGTTGCCATGCAGTTTAGTTGCCTACATTTAACATTGCAGATAGAGGGAGGGAGGTCCGGGTTGCCAAGCAGTTTAGTTGCCTACATTTAACATTGCAGGTATTGGGAGGGAGGTCCGGGTTGCCATGCAGTTTAGTTGCCTACATTTAACATTGCAGGTATAGGGAGGGGTCTGGGTTGCCATGCAGTTCAGTTGCCTACATTTCACATTGCACTTAGAGGGAGGCTGGTCCGGGTTGCCATGCAGATTAGTTGCCTACATTTCACATTGCAGGTATAGGGAGGGGGTCTGGGGTGCCATGCAGTTTAGTTGCCTACATTTCACATTGCAGGTAGAGGGAGGGAGGTCCGGGTTGCCATGCAGCTTAGTTGCCTACATTTAACATTGCAGGTATAGGGAGGGGGTCCGGGTTGCCATGCAGTTTAGTTGCCTACATTTCACATTGCAGGTAGAGGGAGGCTGGTCCGGGTTGCCATGCAGATTAGTTGCCTACATTTAACATTGCAGGTATAGGGAGGGAGGTCCGGGTTGCCATGCAGTTTTGTTGCCTGCATTTCACATTGAAGGTAGAGGGAGGGAGGTCCGGTTTGCCATGAAGTTAAGTTGTCTACATTTAACATGCAGGTATAGGGAGGGAGGTCCTGGTTGCCAAGAAGTTTAGTTGCCTACATTTAACATTGCAGGTAGAGGGAGGGAGGTCCGGGTTGCCATGCAGTTTAGTTGCCTACATTTCACATTGCAGTTATAGGGAAGGGGTCCGGGTTGCCATGCAGTTTAGTTTCCTACGTTTCACATTGCAGGTAGAGGGAGGGAGGTCCGGGTTGCCATGCAGTTTAGTTGCCTACATTTAACATTGCAGGTATAGGGAGTGGTTCCGGGTTGCCATGCAGTTTAGTTGCCTACATTTCACATTGCAGGTATAGGGAGGGAGGTCCGTGTTGCCATGCAGTTTAGTTGCCTACATTTAACATTGCAGGTAGAGGGAGGGAGGTCCGGGTTGCCATGCAGTTTAGTTGCTTACATTTAACATTGCAGGTATAGGGAGGGGGTCCGGGTTGCCATGCAGTTTAGTTGCCTACATTTAACATTGCAAGTATAGGGAGGGGGTCCGGGTTGCCATGCAGTTTAGTTGCCTATATTTAACATTGCAGGTAGAGGGCGGGGGTCCGGGTTGCCATGCAGTTTAGTTGCCTACATTTAACATTGCAGGTATAGGGAGGGGGTCTGGGTTGCCATGGAGTTTAGTTGCCTACATTTAACATTGCAGGTATAGGAAGGGGGTCCGGGTTGCCATGCAGTTTTGTTGCCTATATTTAACATTGCAGGTATAGGGACGGGGTCCGGGTTGCCATGCAGTTTAGTTGCCTACATTTCGCATTGCAGGTATAGGGAGGGAGGTCCGGGTTGCCATGCAGTTTAGTTGCCTACATTTAACATTGCAGGTATAGGGAGGGAGGTCCGGGTTGCCATGCAGTTTAGTTGCCTACATTTCACATTGCAGGTATAGGGAGGGAGGTCCGGGTTGCCATGCAGTTTAGTTGCCTTCATTTAACATTGCAGGTATTACGAGGTGGTCCGGGTTGCCATGCAGTTTAGTTGCCTACATTTAACATTGCAGGTATAGGAAGGGAGGTCCGGGTTGCCATGCAGTTTACTTGCCTGCATTTAACATTGCAGGTATAAGGAGGGGGTCCGGGATGCCATGCACTTTAGTTGCCTACATTTAACATTGCAGGTATAGGGAGGGAAGTCCGGGTTGCTATGCAGTTTAGTTGCCTACATTTAACATTGCAGGTATAGGGAGGGGTTCCGGGTTGCCATGCAGTTTAGTTGCCTACATTTAACATGGCAGGTATAGGGAGGGAGGTCCGGGTTACCATGCAGTTTAGTTGCCTACATTTAACATTTCAGTTATAGGGAGGGGATCCGGGTTTCCATGCAGTTTAGTTGCCTACATTTAACATTGCAGGTATAGGGAGGGGGTCCGTGTTGCCATGCACTTTAGTTGCCTACATTTAACATTGCAGGTAGAGGGAGGGGGTCCGGGTTGCCATGCAGTTTAGTTGCCTACATTTCACATGGCAGGTAGAGGGAGGGGGTCCGGGTTGCCATGCAGTTTAGTTGCCTACATTTAACATGGCAGGTATAGGGAGGGGGTCCGGGTTGCCATGCAGTTTAGTTGCCTACATTTAACATGGCAGGTATAGGGAGGGAGGTCCGGGTTGCCATGCAGTTTAGTTGCCTACATTTAACATTGCAGGTAGAGGGAGGGAGGTCCGGGTTGCCAAGCAGTTTAGTTGCCTACATTTAACATTGCAGGTATAGGGAGGGGGTCCGGGTTGCCATGAAGTTTATTTGCCTACATATAACATTGCAGGTATAGGGAGGCGGTCCGGGTTGCCATGCAGTTTAGTTGCCTACATTTTACATTGCAGGTAGAGGGAGGGGGTCCGGGTTGCCATGCAGTTTAGTTGCCTACATTTAACATTGCAGGTAGAGGGAAGGAGGTCCGGGTTGCCATGCAGTTTAGTTGCCTACATTTCACATTGCAGGTATAGGGAGGGAGGTCCGGGTTGCCATGCAGTTTACTTGCCTATATTTCACATTGCAGGTATAGGGAGGGAGGTCCGGGTTGCCATGAAGTTTAGTTGCCTACACTTAACATTGCAGTTATAGGGAGGGAGGTCCGGGTTGCCATGCAGTTTAGTTGCCTACATTTAACATTGCAGGTATAGGGAGGGAGGTCCGGGTGCCACGCAGTTTAGTTGCCTACATTTAACATTGCAGGTATAGGGAGGGAGGTCCGGGTTGCCATGCAGTTTAGTTGCCTACATTTCACATTGCAGGTATAGGGAGGGAGGTCCGGGTTGCCATGCAGTTTAGTTGCCTACATTTAACATTGCAGGTATTGGGAGGGAGGTCCGGGTTGCCATGCAGTTTAGTTGCCTACATTTAACATTGCAGGTATAGGGAGGGGGTCTGGGTTGCCATGCAGTTCAGTTGCCTACATTTCACATTGCAGGTAGAGGGAGGGAGGTCCGGGTTGCCATGCAGTTTAGTTGCCTACATTTCACATTGCAGGTAGAGGGAGGGGGTCCGGGTTGCCATGCAGTTTAGTTGCCTACACTTCACATTGCAGGTAGAGGGAGGGAGGTCCGGATTGCCATGCAGTTTAGTTGCCTACATTTCACATTGCAGGTATAGGGAGGGGGTCCGGGTTGCCATCCAGTTTAGTTGCCTACATTTAACATAGCAGGTATAGGGAGGGGATCCGGGTTGCCATGCAGTTTAGTTGCCTACATTTAACATTGCAGGTATAGGGAGGGGGTCCGGGTTGCCATGCAGTTTAGTTGCCTACATTTAACATTGCAGGTAGAGGGCGGGGGCCGGGTTGCCATGCAGTTTAGTTGCCTACATTTAACATTGCAGGTATAGGGAGGGGGTCTGGGTTGCCATGCAGTTTAGTTGCCTACATTTAACATTGCAGGTATAGGGAGGGGGTCCGCGTTGCCATGCAGTTTTGTTGCCTACATTTAACATTGCAGGTATAGGGACGGGGTCCGGGTTGCCATGCAGTTTAGTTGCCTACATTTCACATTGCAAGTATAGGGAGGGAGGTCCGGGTTGCCATGCAGTTTAGTTGCCTATATTTAACATTGCAGGTATAGGGAGGGAGATCCGGGTTGCCATGCAGTTTAGTTGCCTACATTTCACATTGCAGGTATAGGGAGGGAGGTCCGGGTTGCCATGCAGTTTAGTTGCCTACATTTAACATTGCATGTATTACGAGGGGGTCCGGGTTGCCATGCAGTTTAGTTGCCTACATTTAACATTGCAGGTATAGGAAGGGAGGTCCGGGTTGCCATGCAGTTTACTTGCCTGCATTTAACATTGCAGGTAAAGGAAGGGGTCCGGGTTGCCATGCACTTTAGTTGCCTACATTTAACATTGCAGGTATATGGAGGGACGACCGGGTTGCTATGCAGTTTAGTTGCCTACATTTAACATTGCAGGTATAGGGAGGGGTTCCGGGTTGCCATGCAGTTTAGTTGCCTACATTTAACATGGCAGGTATAGGGAGGGAGGTCCGGGTTGCCATGCAGTTTAGTTGCCTACATTTAACATTGCAGGTAGAGGGAGGGAGGTCCGGGTTGCCATGCAGTTTAGTTGCCTACATTTAACATTGCAGGTATAGGGAGGGAGGTCCGGGTTGCCATGCAGCTTAGTTGCCTACATTTAACATTGCAGGTAGAGGGAGGGGGTCCGGGTTGCCATGCAGTTTATTTGCCTACATTTCACATTGCAGGTAGAGGGAGGGTGTCCGGGTTGCCATGCAGTTTAGTTGCCTATATTTAACATGGCAGGTATAGGGAGGGGGTCCGGGTTGCCATGCAGTTTAGTTGCCTACATTTAACATGGCAGGTATAGGGAGGGAGGTCCGGGTTGCCATGCAGTTTAGTTGCCTACATTTAACATTGCAGATAGAGGGAGGGAGGTCCGGGTTGCCAAGCAGTTTAGTTGCCTACATTTAACATTGCAGGTATTGGGAGGGAGGTCCGGGTTGCCATGCAGTTTAGTTGCCTACATTTAACATTGCAGGTATAGGGAGGGGTCTGGGTTGCCATGCAGTTCAGTTGCCTACATTTCACATTGCACTTAGAGGGAGGCTGGTCCGGGTTGCCATGCAGATTAGTTGCCTACATTTCACATTGCAGGTATAGGGAGGGGGTCTGGGGTGCCATGCAGTTTAGTTGCCTACATTTCACATTGCAGGTAGAGGGAGGGAGGTCCGGGTTGCCATGCAGCTTAGTTGCCTACATTTAACATTGCAGGTATAGGGAGGGGGTCCGGGTTGCCATGCAGTTTAGTTGCCTACATTTCACATTGCAGGTAGAGGGAGGCTGGTCCGGGTTGCCATGCAGATTAGTTGCCTACATTTAACATTGCAGGTATAGGGAGGGAGGTCCGGGTTGCCATGCAGTTTTGTTGCCTGCATTTCACATTGAAGGTAGAGGGAGGGAGGTCCGGTTTGCCATGAAGTTAAGTTGTCTACATTTAACATGCAGGTATAGGGAGGGAGGTCCTGGTTGCCAAGAAGTTTAGTTGCCTACATTTAACATTGCAGGTAGAGGGAGGGAGGTCCGGGTTGCCATGCAGTTTAGTTGCCTACATTTCACATTGCAGTTATAGGGAAGGGGTCCGGGTTGCCATGCAGTTTAGTTTCCTACGTTTCACATTGCAGGTAGAGGGAGGGAGGTCCGGGTTGCCATGCAGTTTAGTTGCCTACATTTAACAATGCAGGTAGAGGGAGGGAGGTCCGGGTTGCCATGCAGTTTAGTTGCCACCATTTAACATTGCAGGTAGAGGGAGGGAGGTCCGGGTTGCCAAGCAGTTTAGTTGCCTACATTTCACATTGCAGGTAGAGGGAGGGGGTCCGGGTTGCCATGCAGTTTAGTTGCCTACATTTCACATTGCAGGTATAGGGAGCGAGGTCCGGGTTGCCATGCAGTTTAGTTGCCTACATTTAACATTGCAGGTAGAGGGAGGGGGTCCGGGTTGCCAGGCAGTTTAGTTGCCTACATTTAACATTGCAGGTATAAGGAGGGGGTTCGGGTTGCCATGCAGTTTAGTTGCCTACATTTAACATTGCAGGTAGAGGGAGGGAGGTCCGGGTTGCCATGCAGTTTAGTTGCCTACATTTAACATTGCAGGTAGAGGGAGGGTGGTCCGGGTCGCCATGCTGTTTAGTTGCCTATATTTCACATTGCAGGTAGAGGGTGGGGGTCCGGGTTGCCATGCAGTTTAATTGCCTACATTTAACATTGCAGGTAGAGGGAAGGAGGTCTTGGTTGCCATGCAGTTTAGTTGCCTACATTTCACATTGCTGGTAGAGGGAGGGAGGTCCGGGTTGCCATGCAGTTTAGTTGCCTACATTTAACATTGCAGGTATAGGGAGGGAGGTCCGGGTTGCCATGCAGTTTAGTTGCCTACATTTCACATTGCAGGTATAGGGAGGGAGGTCCGGGTTGCCATGCAGTTTAGTTGCCTACATTTAACATTGCAGGTAGAGGGAGGGAGGTCCGGGTTGCCATGCAGTTTAGTTGCCTACATTTAACATTGCAGGTATAGGGAGGGGGTCCGGGTTGCCATGCAGTTTAGTTGCCTACATTTAACATTGCAGGTATAGGGAGGGGGTCCGGGTTGCCATGCAGTTTAGTTGCCTACATTTCACATTGCAGGTAGAGGGAGGGAGGTCCGGGTTGCCATGCAGTTTAGTTGCCTACATTTAACATTGCAGGTATAGGGAGTGGTTCCGGGTTGCCATGCAGTTTAGTTGCCTACATTTCACATTGCAGGTATAGGGAGGGAGGTCCGTGTTGCCATGCAGTTTAGTTGCCTACATTTAACATTGCAGGTAGAGGGAGGGAGGTCCGGGTTGCCATGCAGTTTAGTTGCCTACATTTAACATTGCAGGTATAGGGAGGGGGTCCGGGTTGCCATGCAGTTTAGTTGCCTACATTTAACATTGCAAGTATAGGGAGGGGGTCCGGGTTGCCATGCAGTTTAGTTGCCTATATTTAACATTGCAGGTAGAGGGCGGGGGTCCGGGTTGCCATGCAGTTTAGTTGCCTACATTTAACATTGCAGGTATAGGGAGGGGGTCTGGGTTGCCATGGAGTTTAGTTGCCTACATTTAACATTGCAGGTATAGGAAGGGGGTCCGGGTTGCCATGCAGTTTTGTTGCCTATATTTAACATTGCAGGTATAGGGACGGGGTCCGGGTTGCCATGCAGTTTAGTTGCCTACATTTCGCATTGCAGGTATAGGGAGGGAGGTCCGGGTTGCCATGCAGTTTAGTTGCCTACATTTAACATTGCAGGTATAGGGAGGGAGGTCCGGGTTGCCATGCAGTTTAGTTGCCTACATTTCACATTGCAGGTATAGGGAGGGAGGTCCGGGTTGCCATGCAGTTTAGTTGCCTTCATTTAACATTGCAGGTATTACGAGGTGGTCCGGGTTGCCATGCAGTTTAGTTGCCTACATTTAACATTGCAGGTATAGGAAGGGAGGTCCGGGTTGCCATGCAGTTTACTTGCCTGCATTTAACATTGCAGGTATAAGGAGGGGGTCCGGGATGCCATGCACTTTAGTTGCCTACATTTAACATTGCAGGTATAGGGAGGGAAGTCCGGGTTGCTATGCAGTTTAGTTGCCTACATTTAACATTGCAGGTATAGGGAGGGGTTCCGGGTTGCCATGCAGTTTAGTTGCCTACATTTAACATGGCAGGTATAGGGAGGGAGGTCCGGGTTACCATGCAGTTTAGTTGCCTACATTTAACATTTCAGTTATAGGGAGGGGATCCGGGTTTCCATGCAGTTTAGTTGCCTACATTTAACATTGCAGGTATAGGGAGGGGGTCCGTGTTGCCATGCACTTTAGTTGCCTACATTTAACATTGCAGGTAGAGGGAGGGGGTCCGGGTTGCCATGCAGTTTAGTTGCCTACATTTCACATGGCAGGTAGAGGGAGGGGGTCCGGGTTGCCATGCAGTTTAGTTGCCTACATTTAACATGGCAGGTATAGGGAGGGGGTCCGGGTTGCCATGCAGTTTAGTTGCCTACATTTAACATGGCAGGTATAGGGAGGGAGGTCCGGGTTGCCATGCAGTTTAGTTGCCTACATTTAACATTGCAGGTAGAGGGAGGGAGGTCCGGGTTGCCAAGCAGTTTAGTTGCCTACATTTAACATTGCAGGTATAGGGAGGGGGTCCGGGTTGCCATGAAGTTTATTTGCCTACATATAACATTGCAGGTATAGGGAGGCGGTCCGGGTTGCCATGCAGTTTAGTTGCCTACATTTTACATTGCAGGTAGAGGGAGGGGGTCCGGGTTGCCATGCAGTTTAGTTGCCTACATTTAACATTGCAGGTAGAGGGAAGGAGGTCCGGGTTGCCATGCAGTTTAGTTGCCTACATTTCACATTGCAGGTATAGGGAGGGAGGTCCGGGTTGCCATGCAGTTTACTTGCCTATATTTCACATTGCAGGTATAGGGATGGAGGTCCGGGTTGCCATGAAGTTTAGTTGCCTACACTTAACATTGCAGTTATAGGGAGGGAGGTCCGGGTTGCCATGCAGTTTAGTTGCCTACATTTAACATTGCAGGTATAGGGAGGGAGGTCCGGGTGCCACGCAGTTTAGTTGCCTACATTTAACATTGCAGGTATAGGGAGGGAGGTCCGGGTTGCCATGCAGTTTAGTTGCCTACATTTAACATTGCAGGTATAGGGAGGGGGTCTGGGTTGCCATGCAGTTCAGTTGCCTACATTTCACATTGCAGGTAGAGGGAGGGAGGTCCGGGTTGCCATGCAGTTTAGTTGCCTACATTTCACATTGCAGGTAGAGGGAGGGGGTCCGGGTTGCCATGCAGTTTAGTTGCCTACACTTCACATTGCAGGTAGAGGGAGGGAGGTCCGGATTGCCATGCAGTTTAGTTGCCTACATTTCACATTGCAGGTATAGGGAGGGGGTCCGGGTTGCCATCCAGTTTAGTTGCCTACATTTAACATAGCAGGTATAGGGAGGGGATCCGGGTTGCCATGCAGTTTAGTTGCCTACATTTAACATTGCAGGTATAGGGAGGGGGTCCGGGTTGCCATGCAGTTTAGTTGCCTACATTTAACATTGCAGGTAGAGGGCGGGGGCCGGGTTGCCATGCAGTTTAGTTGCCTACATTTAACATTGCAGGTATAGGGAGGGGGTCTGGGTTGCCATGCAGTTTAGTTGCCTACATTTAACATTGCAGGTATAGGGAGGGGGTCCGCGTTGCCATGCAGTTTTGTTGCCTACATTTAACATTGCAGGTATAGGGACGGGGTCCGGGTTGCCATGCAGTTTAGTTGCCTACATTTCACATTGCAAGTATAGGGAGGGAGGTCCGGGTTGCCATGCAGTTTAGTTGCCTATATTTAACATTGCAGGTATAGGGAGGGAGATCCGGGTTGCCATGCAGTTTAGTTGCCTACATTTCACATTGCAGGTATAGGGAGGGAGGTCCGGGTTGCCATGCAGTTTAGTTGCCTACATTTAACATTGCATGTATTACGAGGGGGTCCGGGTTGCCATGCAGTTTAGTTGCCTACATTTAACATTGCAGGTATAGGAAGGGAGGTCCGGGTTGCCATGCAGTTTACTTGCCTGCATTTAACATTGCAGGTAAAGGAAGGGGTCCGGGTTGCCATGCACTTTAGTTGCCTACATTTAACATTGCAGGTATATGGAGGGACGACCGGGTTGCTATGCAGTTTAGTTGCCTACATTTAACATTGCAGGTATAGGGAGGGGTTCCGGGTTGCCATGCAGTTTAGTTGCCTACATTTAACATGGCAGGTATAGGGAGGGAGGTCCGGGTTGCCATGCAGTTTAGTTGCCTACATTTAACATTGCAGGTAGAGGGAGGGAGGTCCGGGTTGCCATGCAGTTTAGTTGCCTACATTTAACATTGCAGGTATAGGGAGGGAGGTCCTGGTTGCCATGCAGCTTAGTTGCCTACATTTAACATTGCAGGTAGAGGGAGGGGGTCCGGGTTGCCATGCAGTTTATTTGCCTACATTTCACATTGCAGGTAGAGGGAGGGTGTCCGGGTTGCCATGCAGTTTAGTTGCCTATATTTAACATGGCAGGTATAGGGAGGGGGTCCGGGTTGCCATGCAGTTTAGTTGCCTACATTTAACATGGCAGGTATAGGGAGGGAGGTCCGGGTTGCCATGCAGTTTAGTTGCCTACATTTAACATTGCAGATAGAGGGAGGGAGGTCCGGGTTGCCAAGCAGTTTAGTTGCCTACATTTAACATTGCAGGTATTGGGAGGGAGGTCCGGGTTGCCATGCAGTTTAGTTGCCTACATTTAACATTGCAGGTATAGGGAGGGGTCTGGGTTGCCATGCAGTTCAGTTGCCTACATTTCACATTGCACTTAGAGGGAGGCTGGTCCGGGTTGCCATGCAGATTAGTTGCCTACATTTCACATTGCAGGTATAGGGAGGGGGTCTGGGGTGCCATGCAGTTTAGTTGCCTACATTTCACATTGCAGGTAGAGGGAGGGAGGTCCGGGTTGCCATGCAGCTTAGTTGCCTACATTTAACATTGCAGGTATAGGGAGGGGGTCCGGGTTGCCATGCAGTTTAGTTGCCTACATTTCACATTGCAGGTAGAGGGAGGCTGGTCCGGGTTGCCATGCAGATTAGTTGCCTACATTTAACATTGCAGGTATAGGGAGGGAGGTCCGGGTTGCCATGCAGTTTTGTTGCCTGCATTTCACATTGAAGGTAGAGGGAGGGAGGTCCGGTTTGCCATGAAGTTAAGTTGTCTACATTTAACATGCAGGTATAGGGAGGGAGGTCCTGGTTGCCAAGAAGTTTAGTTGCCTACATTTAACATTGCAGGTAGAGGGAGGGAGGTCCGGGTTGCCATGCAGTTTAGTTGCCTACATTTCACATTGCAGTTATAGGGAAGGGGTCCGGGTTGCCATGCAGTTTAGTTTCCTACGTTTCACATTGCAGGTAGAGGGAGGGAGGTCCGGGTTGCCATGCAGTTTAGTTGCCTACATTTAACAATGCAGGTAGAGGGAGGGAGGTCCGGGTTGCCATGCAGTTTAGTTGCCTCCATTTAACATTGCAGGTAGAGGGAGGGAGGTCCGGGTTGCCAAGCAGTTTAGTTGCCTACATTTCACATTGCAGGTAGAGGGAGGGGGTCCGGGTTGCCATGCAGTTTAGTTGCCTACATTTCACATTGCAGGTATAGGGAGGGAGGTCCGGGTTGCCATGCAGTTTAGTTGCCTACATTTAACATTGCAGGTAGAGGGAGGGGGTCCGGGTTGCCAGGCAGTTTAGTTGCCTACATTTAACATTGCAGGTATAAGGAGGGGGTTCGGGTTGCCATGCAGTTTAGTTGCCTACATTTAACATTGCAGGTAGAGGGAGGGAGGTCCGGGTTGCCATGCAGTTTAGTTGCCTACATTTAACATTGCAGGTAGAGGGAGGGAGGTCCGGGTTGCCATGCTGTTTAGTTGCCTATATTTCACATTGCAGGTAGAGGGTGGGGGTCCGGGTTGCCATGCAGTTTAATTGCCTACATTTAACATTGCAGGTAGAGGGAAGGGGGTCTTGGTTGCCATGCAGTTTAGTTGCCTACATTTCACATTGCTGGTAGAGGGAGGGAGGTCCGGGTTGCCATGCAGTTTAGTTGCCTACATTTAACATTGCAGGTATAGGGAGGGAGGTCCGGGTTGCCATGCAGTTTAGTTGCCTACATTTCACATTGCAGGTATAGGGAGGGAGGTCCGGGTTGCCATGCAGTTTAGTTGCCTACATTTAACATTGCAGGTAGAGGGAGGGAGGTCCGGGTTGCCATGCAGTTTAGTTGCCTACATTTAACATTGCAGGTATAGGGAGGGGGTCCGGGTTGCCATGCAGTTTAGTTGCCTACATTTAACATTGCAGGTATAGGGAGGGGGTCCGGGTTGCCATGCAGTTTAGTTGCCTACATTTCACATTGCAGGTAGAGGGAGGGAGGTCCGGGTTGCCATGCAGTTTAGTTGCCTACATTTAACATTGCAGGTATAGGGAGTGGTTCCGGGTTGCCATGCAGTTTAGTTGCCTACATTTCACATTGCAGGTATAGGGAGGGAGGTCCGTGTTGCCATGCAGTTTAGTTGCCTACATTTAACATTGCAGGTAGAGGGAGGGAGGTCCGGGTTGCCATGCAGTTTAGTTGCCTACATTTATCATTGCAGGTAGAGGGAGGGGGTCCGTGTTGCCATGCAGTTTAGTTGCCTACATTTAACATTGCAAGTAGAGGGAGGGGGTCCGGTTTGCCATGCAGTTTAGTTGCCTACATTTAACATTGCAGGTAGAGGGAGGGGGTCCGTGTTGCCATGCAGTTTAGTTGCCTACATTTAACATTGCAGGTAGAGGGAGGGGGGTCCGGGTTGCCATGCAGTTTAGTTGCCTACATTTAACATTGCAGGTAGAGGGAGGGGATGCGGGTTGCCATGCAGTTTAGTTGCCTACATTTCACATTGCAGGTAGAGGGAGGGGGTCCGGGTTGCCATGCAGTTTAGTTGCCTACAATTCACATTGCAGGTATAGGGAGGGAGGTCCGGGTTGCCATGCAGTTTAGTTGCCTACATTTCACATTGCAGGTATAGGGAGGGAGGTCCGGGTTGCAATGCAGTTTAGTTGCCTAAATTTCACATTGCAGGTAGAGGGAAGGAGGACCGGGTTGCCATGCAGTTTAGTTTCCTACATTAACATTGCAGGTATAGGGAAGGGGTCCGGGTTGCCATGCAGTTAAGTTGCCTACATTTAACATTGCAGGTATAAGGAGGGGGTCCGTGATGCCATGCAGTTTAGTTGCCTACATTTAACATGGCAGGTAGAGGGAGGGAGGTCCGGGTTGCCATGCAGTTTAGTTGCCTACATTTAAAATTGCAGGTATAGGGAGGGGGTCCATGTTGCCATGCAGTTTAGTTGCCTACATTTAACATTGCAGGTAGAGGGAGGGAGGTCCGGGTTGCCATGCAGTTTAGTTGCCTACATTTAACATTGCAGGTAGAGGGAGAGGATCCGGGTTGCCATGCAGTTAATTGCCTACATTTCACATTGCAGGTAGAGGGAGGGGGTCCGCGTCGCCATGCAGTTTAGTTGCCTACATTTAACATTGCAGTTAGAGGGAGGGAGGTCCAAGTACCCATGCAGTTTAGTTGCCTACATTTAACATTGCAGGTATAGAGAGGGGGTCCGGGTTGCCATGCAGTTTAGTTGCCTACATTTAACATGGCAGGTATAGGGAGGGAAGTCCCGGTTGCCATGCAGTTTCGTTGCTTACATTTAACATTGCAGGTAGAGGGAGGGGGCCCGTGTTGCCATGCAGTTTAGTTGCCTACATTTAACATTGCAGCTATAGGGAGGGGGTCCGGGTTGCCATGCAGTTTAGTTGCCTACATTTATCATTGCAGGTATAGGAAGGGGGTCCGGGTTGCCATGCAGTTTAGTTGCCTACATTTAACATTGCAGGTATAGGGAGGGGGTCCGGGTTGCCATGCAGTTTAGCTGCCTACATTTAACATTGCAGGTATAAGGAGGGGGTCCGGGTTGCCATGCAGTTTAGTTGCCTACATTTAACATTGCAGGTATAGGGAGGGAGGTCCGGGTTGCCATGCAGTTTAGTTTCCTACATTTAACATTGCAGGTATAGGGAGGGAGGTCGCGGTTGCCATGCAGTTTAGTTGCCTATATTTAACATTGCAGGTATAGGGAGGGGGTCCGAGTTGCCATGAAGTTTATTTGCCTACATTTCACATTGCAGGTATAGGGAGGGGATCCGGGTTTCCATGCAGTTTAGTTGCCTACATTTCACATTGCAGGCATAGAGAGGGGGTCCGGGTTGCCATGCAGTTTAGTTGCCTACATTTAACATTGAACGTATAGGGAGGGGGTCCGGGTTGCCATGCAGTTTAGTTGCCTACATTTCACATTGCAGTAGAGGGAGGGAGGTCCGGGTTGCCATGCAGTTTATTTGCCTACATTTAACATTGCAGGTATAAGGAGGGGGTCCGGGTTGCCATGCAGTTTAGTTGCCTACATTTAACATTGCAGGTAGAGGGAGGGAGGTCCGGGTTGCCATGCAGTTTAGTTGCCTTCATTTAACATTGCAGGTAGAGGGAGGGAGGTCCGGGTTGCCAAGCAGTTTAGTTGCCTACATTTCACATTGCAGGTAGAGGGAGGGGGTCCGGGTTGCCATGCAGTTTAGTTGCCTACATTTCACATTGCAGGTATAGGGAGGGAGGTCCGGGTTGCCATGCAGTTTAGTTGCCTACATTTAACATTGCAGGTAGAGGGAGGGGGTCCGGGTTGCCAGGCAGTTTAGTTGCCTACATTTAACATTGCAGGTATAAGGAGGGGGTTCGGGTTGCCATGCAGTTTAGTTGCCTACATTTAACATTGCAGGTAGAGGGAGGGAGGTTCGGGTTCCCATGCAGTTTAGTTGCCTACATTTAACATTGCAGGTAGAGGTAGGGAGGTCCGCGTTGCCATGCTGTTTAGTTGCCTATATTTCACATTGCAGGTAGAGGGTGGGGGTCCGGGTTGCCATGCAGTTCAATTGCCTACATTTAACATTGCAGGTAGAGGGAGGGAGGTCTTGGTTGCCATGCAGTTTAGTTGCCTACATTTCACATTGCTAGTAGAGGGAGGGAGGTCCGGGTTGCCATGCAGTTTAGTTGCCTACATTTAACATTGCAGGTATAGGGAGGGAGGTCCGGGTTGCCATGCAGTTTAGTTGCCTACATTTCACATTGCAGGTATAGGGAGGGAAGTCCGGGTTGCCATGCAGTTTAGTTGCCTACATTTCACATTGCAGGTAGAGGGAGGGAGGTCCGGGTTGCCATGCAGTTTAGTTGCCTACATTTAACATTGCCGGTATAGGGAGGGGGTCAGGGTTGCCATGCAGTTTAGTTGCCTACATTTAACATTGCAGGTATAGGGAGGGGGTCCGGGTTGCCATGCAGTTAAGTTGCCTACATTTCAATTTGCTGGTAGAGGGAGGGAGGTCCGGGTTGCCATGCAGTTTAGTTGCCTACATTTAACATTGCAGGTATAGGGAGGGGGTCCGGGTTGCCATGCAGTTTAGTTGCCTACATTTCACATTGCAGGTATAGGGAGGGAGGTCCGTGTTGCCATGCAGTTTAGTTGCCTACATTTAACATTGCAGGTAGAGGGAGGGAGGTCCGGGTTACCATGCAGTTTAGTTGCCTACATTTATCATTGCAGGTAGAGGGAGGGGGTCCGTGTTGCCATGCAGTTTAGTTGCCTACATTTAACATTGCAAGTAGAGGGAGGGGGTCCGGTTTGCCATGCAGTTTAGTTGCCTACATTTAACATTGCAAGTAGAGGGAGGGGGTCCGTGTTGCCATGCAGTTTAGTTGCCTACATTTAACATGGCAGGTAGAGGGAGGGGGGTCCGGGTTGCCATGCAGTTTAGTTGCCTACATTTAACATTGCAGGTAGAGGGATGGGATGCGGGTTGCCATGCAGTTTAGTTGCCTACAATTCACATTGCAGGTATAGGGGGGGAGGTCCGCGTTGCCATGCAGTTTAGTTGCCTACATTTCACATTGCAGGTATAGGGAGGGAGGTCCGGGTTGCAATGCAGTTTAGTTGCCTACTTTTCACATTGCAGGTAGAGGGAGGGAGGACCGGGTTGCCATGCAGTTTAGTTTCCTACATTAACATTGCAGGTATAGGGAGGGGGTCCGGGTTGCCATGCAGTTAAGTTGCCTACATTTAACATTGCAGGTATAAGGAGGGGGTCCGTGATGCCATGCAGTTTAGTTGCCTACATTTAACATGGCAGGTAGAGGGAGGGAGGTCCGGGTAGCCATGCAGTTTAGTTGCCTACATTTAAAATTGCAGGTATAGGGAGGGGGTCCATGTTGCCATGCAGTTTAGTTGCCTACATTTAACATTGCAGGTAGAGGGAGGGAGGTCCGGGTTGCCATGCAGTTTAGTTGCCTACATTTAACATTGCAGGTAGAGGGAGGGGATCCGGGTTGCCATGCAGTTAATTGCCTACATTTCACATTGCAGGTAGAGGGAGGGGGTCCGCTTTGCCATGCAGTTTAGTTGCCTACATTTAACATTGCAGTTAGAGGGAGGGAGGTCCAAGTACCCATGCAGTTTAGTTGCCTACATTTAACATTGCAGGTATAGAGAGGGGGTCCGGGTTGCCATGCAGTTTAGTTGCCTACATTTAACATGGCAGGTATAGGGAGGGAAGTCCCGGTTGCCATGCAGTTTCGTTGCTTACATTTAACATTGCAGGTAGAGGGAGGGGGCCCGTGTTGCCGTGCAGTTTATTTGCCTACATTTAACATTGCAGCTATAGGGAGGGGGTCCGGGTTGCCATGCAGTTTAGTTGCCTACATTTAACATTGCAGGTATAGGGAGGGGGTCCGGGTTGCCATGCAGTTTAGTTGCCTACATTTAACATTGCAGGTATAGGGAGGGGGTCCGTGTTGCCATGCAGTTTAGCTGCCTACATTTAACATTGCAGGTATAAGGAGGGGGTCCGGGTTGCCATGCAGTTTAGTTGCCTACATTGAACATTGCAGGTATAGGGAGGGAGGTCCGGGTTGCCATGCAGTTTAGTTTCCTACATTTAACATTGCAGGTATAGGGAGGGAGGTCGCGGTTGCCATGCAGTTTAGTTGCCTATATTTAACATTGCAGGTATAGGGAGGGGGTCCGAGTTGCCATGAAGTTTATTTGCCTACATTTCACATTGCAGGTATAGGGAGGGGATCCGGGTTTCCATGCAGTTTAGTTGCCTACATTTCACATTGCAGGTATAGGGAGGGGGTCCGGGTTGCCATGCAGTTTAGTTGCCTACATTTAACATTGAACGTATAGGGAGGGGGTCCGGGTTGCCATGCAGTTTAGTTGCCTACATTTCACATTGCAGTAGAGGGAGGGAGGTCCGGGTTGCCATGCAGTTTATTTGCCTACATTTAACATTGCAGGTATAAGGAGGGGGTCCGGGTTGCCATGCAGTTTAGTTGCCTACATTTCACATTGCAGGTATAGGGAGGGGTCCGGGTTGCCAAGCAGTTTAGTTGCCTACATTTATCATTGCAGGTATAGGGAGGGGGTCTTGGTTGCCATGTAGTTTAGTTGCCTACATTTAACATTGCAGGTAGAGGGAGGGAGGTCCGGGTTGCCATGCAGTTTTGTTGCCTGCATTTCACATTGAAGGTAGAGGGAGGGAGGTCCGGGTTGCCATGAAGTTAAGTTGTCTACATTTAACATTGCAGGTATAGGGAGGGAGGTCCTGGTTGCCAAGAAGTTTAGTTGCCTACATTTAACATTGCAGGTAGAGGGAGGGAGGTCCGGGTTGCCATGCAGTTTAGTTGCCTACATTTCACATTGCAGTTATAGGGAAGGGGTCCGGGTTGCCATGCAGTTTAGTTTCCTACGTTTAACACTGCAGGTATAGGGAGGGAGGTCCGGGTTGCCATGCAGTTAAGTTGCCTTCATTTAACATTGCAGGTAGAGGGAGGGAGGTCCGGGTTGCCATGCAGTTTAGTTGCCTACATTTCACATTGCAGGTAGAGGGAGGGGGTCCGTGTTGCCATGCAGTTTAGTTGCCTACATTAAACATTGCAGGTAGAGGGAGGGAGGTCCGGGTTGCCATGCAGTTTAGTTGCCTCCATTTAACATAGCAGGTAGAGGGAGGGAAGTCCCGGTTGCCATGCAGTTTCGTTGCCTACATTTCACATTGCAGGTATAGGGAGGGGATCCGGGTTTCCATGCAGTTTAGTTGCCTACATTTCACATTGCAGGTATAGGGAGGGGGTCCGGGTTGCCATGCAGTTTAGTTGCCTACATTTAACATTGAACGTATAGGGAGGGGATCCGGGTTGCCATGCAGTTAATTGCCTACATTTCACATTGCAGGTAGAGGGAGGGGGTCCGAGTTGCCATGCAGTTTAGTTGCCTACATTTAACATTGCAGTTAGAGGGAGGGAGGTCCAAGTACCCATGCAGTTTAGTTGCCTACATTTAACATTGCAGGTATAGAGAGGGGGTCCGGGTTGCCATGCAGTTTAGTTGCCTACATTTAACATGGCAGGTATAGGGAGGGAAGTCCCGGTTGCCATGCAGTTTCGTTGCTTACATTTAACATTGCAGGTAGAGGGAGGGGGCCCGTGTTGCCGTGCAGTTTATTTGCCTACATTTAACATTGCAGCTATAGGGAGGGGGTCCGGGTTGCCATGCAGTTTAGTTGCCTACATTTAACATTGCAGGTATAGGGAGGGGGTCCGGGTTGCCATGCAGTTTAGTTGCCTACATTTAACATTGCAGGTATAGGGAGGGGGTCCGGGTTGCCATGCTGTTTAGCTGCCTACATTTAACATTGCAGGTATAAGGAGGGGGTCCGGGTTGCCATGCAGTTCAGTTGCCTACATTTAACATTGCAGGTATAGGGAGGGAGTTCCGGGTTGCCATGCAGTTTAGTTTCCTACATTTAACATTGCAGGTATAGGGAGGGAGGTCGCGGTTGCCATGCAGTTTAGTTGCCTATATTTAACATTGCAGGTATAGGGAGGGGGTCCGAGTTGCCATGAAGTTTATTTGCCTACATTTCACATTGCAGGTATAGGGAGGGGATCCGGGTTTCCATGCAGTTTAGTTGCCTACATTTCACATTGCAGGTATAGGGAGGGGGTCCGGGTTGCCATGCAGTTTAGTTGCCTACATTTAACATTGAACGTATAGGGAGGGGGTCCGGGTTGCCATGCAGTTTAGTTGCCTACATTTCACATTGCAGTAGAGGGAGGGAGGTCCGGGTTGCCATGCAGTTTATTTGCCTACATTTAACATTGCAGGTATAAGGAGGGGGTCCGGGGTGCCATGCAGTTTAGTTGCCTACATTTCACATTGCAGGTATAGGGAGGGGGTCCGGGTTGCCAAGCAGTTTAGTTGCCTACATTTATCATTGCAGGTAGAGGGAGGGGGTCTTGGTTGCCATGCAGTTTAGTTGCCTACATTTAACATTGCAGGTAGAGGGAGGGAGGTCCGGGTTGCCATGCAGTTTTGTTGCCTGCATTTCACATTGAAGGTAGAGGGAGGGAGGTCCGGGTTGCCATGAAGTTAAGTTGTCTACATTTAACATTGCAGGTATAGGGAGGGAGGTCCTGGTTGCCAAGGAGTTTAGTTGCCTACATTTAACATTGCAGGTAGAGGGAGGGAGGTCCGGGTTGCCATGCAGTTTAGTTGCCTACATTTCACATTGCAGTTATAGGGAAGGGGTCCGGGTTGCCATGCAGTTTAGTTTCCTACGTTTAACACTGCAGGTATAGGGAGGGAAGTCCCGGTTGCCATGCAGTTTCGTTGCTTACATTTAACATTGCAGGTAGAGGGAGGGGGCCCGTGTTGCCATGCAGTTTAGTTGCCTACATTTAACATTGCAGCTATAGGGAGGGGGTCCGGGTTGCCATGCAGTTTAGTTGCCTACATTTAACATTGCAGGTATAGGGACGGGGTCCGGGTTGCCATGCAGTTTAGTTGCCTACATTTAACATTGCAGGTATAGGGAGGGGGTCCGGGTTGCCATGCAGTTTAGCTGCCTACATTTAACATTGCAGGTATAAGGAGGGGGTCCGGGTTGCCATGCAGTTTAGTTGCCTACATTTAACATTGCAGGTATAGGGAGGGAGGTCCGGGTTGCCATGCAGTTTAGTTTCCTACATTTAACATTGCAGGTATAGGGAGGGAGGTCGCGGTTGCCATGCAGTTTAGTTGCCTATATTTAACATTGCAGGTATAGGGAGGGGGTCCGAGTTGCCATGAAGTTTATTTGCCTACATTTCACATTGCAGGTATAGGGAGGGGATCCGGGTTTCCATGCAGTTTAGTTGCCTACATTTCACATTGCAGGTATATAGAGGGGGTCCGGGTTGCCATGCAGTTTAGTTGCCTACATTTAACATTGAACGTATAGGGAGGGGGTCCGGGTTGCCATGCAGTTTAGTTGCCTACATTTCACATTGCAGTAGAGGGAGGGAGGTCCGGGTTGCCATGCAGTTTATTTGCCTAGATTTAACATTGCAGGTATAAGGAGGGGGTCCGGGTTGCCATGCAGTTTAGTTGCCTACATTTAACATTGCAGGTAGAGGGAGGGAGGTCCGGGTTGCCATGCAGTTTAGTTGCCTCCATTTAACATTGCAGGTAGAGGGAGGGAGGTCCGGGTTGCCAAGCAGTTTAGTTGCCTACATTTCACATTGCAGGTAGAGGGAGGGGGTCCGGGTTGCCATGCAGTTTAGTTGCCTACATTTCACATTGCAGGTATAGGGAGGGAGGTCCGGGTTGCCATGCAGTTTAGTTGCCTACATTTAACATTGCAGGTAGAGGGAGGGGGTCCGGGTTGCCAGGCAGTTTAGTTGCCTACATTTAACATTGCAGGTATAAGGAGGGGGTTCGGGTTGCCATGCAGTTTAGTTGCCTACATTTAACATTGCAGGTAGAGGGAGGGAGGTTCGGGTTCCCATGCAGTTTAGTTGCCTACATTTAACATTGCAGGTAGAGGTAGGGAGGTCCGCGTTGCCATGCTGTTTAGTTGCCTATATTTCACATTGCAGGTAGAGGGTGGGGGTCCGGGTTGCCATGCAGTTCAATTGCCTACATTTAACATTGCAGGTAGAGGGAGGGAGGTCTTGGTTGCCATGCAGTTTAGTTGCCTACATTTCACATTGCTAGTAGAGGGAGGGAGGTCCGGGTTGCCATGCAGTTTAGTTGCCTACATTTAACATTGCAGGTATAGGGAGGGAGGTCCGGGTTGCCATGCAGTTTAGTTGCCTACATTTCACATTGCAGGTATAGGGAGGGAAGTCCGGGTTGCCATGCAGTTTAGTTGCCTACATTTCACATTGCAGGTAGAGGGAGGGAGGTCCGGGTTGCCATGCAGTTTAGTTGCCTACATTTAACATTGCAGGTATAGGGAGGGGGTCAGGGTTGCCATGCAGTTTAGTTGCCTACATTTAACATTGCAGGTATAGGGAGGGGGTCCGGGTTGCCATGCAGTTAAGTTGCCTACATTTCAATTTGCTGGTAGAGGGAGGGAGGTCCGGGTTGCCATGCAGTTTAGTTGCCTACATTTAACATTGCAGGTATAGGGAGGGGGTCCGGGTTGCCATGCAGTTTAGTTGCCTACATTTCACATTGCAGGTATAGGGAGGGAGGTCCGTGTTGCCATGCAGTTTAGTTGCCTACATTTAACATTGCAGGTAGAGGGAGGGAGGTCCGGGTTACCATGCAGTTTAGTTGCCTACATTTATCATTGCAGGTAGAGGGAGGGGGTCCGTGTTGCCATGCAGTTTAGTTGCCTACATTTAACATTGCAAGTAGAGGGAGGGGGTCCGGTTTGCCATGCAGTTTAGTTGCCTACATTTAACATTGCAAGTAGAGGGAGGGGGTCCGTGTTGCCATGCAGTTTAGTTGCCTACATTTAACATGGCAGGTAGAGGGAGGGGGGTCCGGGTTGCCATGCAGTTTAGTTGCCTACATTTAACATTGCAGGTAGAGGGATGGGATGCGGGTTGCCATGCAGTTTAGTTGCCTACAATTCACATTGCAGGTATAGGGAGGGAGGTCCGCGTTGCCATGCAGTTTAGTTGCCTACATTTCACATTGCAGGTATAGGGAGGGAGGTCCGGGTTGCAATGCAGTTTAGTTGCCTACTTTTCACATTGCAGGTAGAGGGAGGGAGGACCGGGTTGCCATGCAGTTTAGTTTCCTACATTAACATTGCAGGTATAGGGAGGGGGTCCGGGTTGCCATGCAGTTAAGTTGCCTACATTTAACATTGCAGGTATAAGGAGGGGGTCCGTGATGCCATGCAGTTTAGTTGCCTACATTTAACATGGCAGGTAGAGGGAGGGAGGTCCGGGTAGCCATGCAGTTTAGTTGCCTACATTTAAAATTGCAGGTATAGGGAGGGGGTCCATGTTGCCATGCAGTTTAGTTGCCTACATTTAACATTGCAGGTAGAGGGAGGGAGGTCCGGGTTGCCATGCAGTTTAGTTGCCTACATTTAACATTGCAGGTAGAGGGAGGGGATCCGGGTTGCCATGCAGTTAATTGCCTACATTTCACATTGCAGGTAGAGGGAGGGGGTCCGCTTTGCCATGCAGTTTAGTTGCCTACATTTAACATTGCAGTTAGAGGGAGGGAGGTCCAAGTACCCATGCAGTTTAGTTGCCTACATTTAACATTGCAGGTATAGAGAGGGGGTCCGGGTTGCCATGCAGTTTAGTTGCCTACATTTAACATGGCAGGTATAGGGAGGGAAGTCCCGGTTGCCATGCAGTTTCGTTGCTTACATTTAACATTGCAGGTAGAGGGAGGGGGCCCGTGTTGCCGTGCAGTTTATTTGCCTACATTTAACATTGCAGCTATAGGGAGGGGGTCCGGGTTGCCATGCAGTTTAGTTGCCTACATTTAACATTGCAGGTATAGGGAGGGGGTCCGGGTTGCCATGCAGTTTAGTTGCCTACATTTAACATTGCAGGTATAGGGAGGGGGTCCGGGTTGCCATGCAGTTTAGCTGCCTACATTTAACATTGCAGGTATAAGGAGGGGGTCCGGGTTGCCATGCAGTTTAGTTGCCTACATTGAACATTGCAGGTATAGGGAGGGGGTCCGGGTTGCCATGCAGTTTAGTTGCCTACATTTCACATTGCAGTAGAGGGAGGGAGGTCCGGGTTGCCATGCAGTTTATTTGCCTACATTTAACATTGCAGGTATAAGGAGGGGGTCCGGGTTGCCATGCAGTTTAGTTGCCTACATTTCACATTGCAGGTATAGGGAGGGGTCCGGGTTGCCAAGCAGTTTAGTTGCCTACATTTATCATTGCAGGTATAGGGAGGGGGTCTTGGTTGCCATGCAGTTTAGTTGCCTACATTTAACATTGCAGGTAGAGGGAGGGAGGTCCGGGTTGCCATGCAGTTTTGTTGCCTGCATTTCACATTGAAGGTAGAGGGAGGGAGGTCCGGGTTGCCATGAAGTTAAGTTGTCTACATTTAACATTGCAGGTATAGGGAGGGAGGTCCTGGTTGCCAAGAAGTTTAGTTGCCTACATTTAACATTGCAGGTAGAGGGAGGGAGGTCCGGGTTGCCATGCAGTTTAGTTGCCTACATTTCACATTGCAGTTATAGGGAAGGGGTCCGGGTTGCCATGCAGTTTAGTTTCCTACGTTTAACACTGCAGGTATAGGGAGGGAGGTCCGGGTTGCCATGCAGTTAAGTTGCCTTCATTTAACATTGCAGGTAGAGGGAGGGAGGTCCGGGTTGCCATGCAGTTTAGTTGCCTACATTTCACATTGCAGGTAGAGGGAGGGGGTCCGTGTTGCCATGCAGTTTAGTTGCCTACATTAAACATTGCAGGTAGAGGGAGGGAGGTCCGGGTTGCCATGCAGTTTAGTTGCCTCCATTTAACATAGCAGGTAGAGGGAGGGAAGTCCCGGTTGCCATGCAGTTTCGTTGCCTACATTTCACATTGCAGGTATAGGGAGGGGATCCGGGTTTCCATGCAGTTTAGTTGCCTACATTTCACATTGCAGGTATAGGGAGGGGGTCCGGGTTGCCATGCAGTTTAGTTGCCTACATTTAACATTGAACGTATAGGGAGGGGATCCGGGTTGCCATGCAGTTAATTGCCTACATTTCACATTGCAGGTAGAGGGAGGGAGGTCCGGCTTGCCATGCAGTTTAGTTGCCTACATTTAACATGGCAGGTATAGGGAGGGAAGTCCCGGTTGCCATGCAGTTTCGTTGCTTACATTTAACATTGCAGGTAGAGGGAGGGGGCCCGTGTTGCCGTGCAGTTTATTTGCCTACATTTAACATTGCAGCTATAGGGAGGGGGTCCGGGTTGCCATGCAGTTTAGTTGCCTACATTTAACATTGGAGGTATAGGGAGGGGGTCCGGGTTGCCATGCAGTTTATTTGCCTACATTTAACATTGCAGGTATAGGGAGGGGGTCCGGGTTGCCATGCAGTTTAGCTGCCTACATTTAACATTGCAGGTATAAGGAGGGGGTCCGGGTTGCCATGCAGTTTAGTTGCCTACATTTAACCTTGCAGGTATAGGGAGGGAGGTCCGGGTTGCCATGCAGTTTAGTTTCCTACATTTAACATTGCAGGTATAGGGAGGGAGGTCGCGGTTGCCATGCAGTTTAGTTGCCTATATTTAACATTGCAGGTATAGGGAGGGGGTCCGAGTTGCCATGAAGTTTATTTGCCTACATTTCACATTGCAGGTATAGGGAGGGGATCCGGGTTTCCATGCAGTTTAGTTGCCTACATTTCACATTGCTGGTATAGGGAGGGGGTCCGGGTTGCCATGCAGTTTAGTTGCCTACATTTAACATTGAACGTATAGGGAGGGGGTCCGGGTTGCCATGCAGTTTAGTTGCCTACATTTCACATTGCAGTAGAGGGAGGGAGGTCCGGGTTGCCATGCAGTTTATTTGCCTACATTTAACATTGCAGGTATAAGGAGGGGGTCCGGGTTGCCATGCAGTTTAGTTGCCTACATTTCACATTGCAGGTATAGGGAGGGGGTCCGGGTTGCCAAGCAGTTTAGTTGCCTACATTTATCATTGCAGGTAGAGGGAGGGGGTCTTGGTTGCCATGCAGTTTAGTTGCCTACATTTAACATTGCAGGTAGAGGGAGGGAGGTCCGGGTTGCCATGCAGTTTTGTTGCCTGCATTTCACATTGAAGGTAGAGGGAGGGAGGTCCGGGTTGCCATGAAGTTAAGTTGTCTACATTTAACATTGCAGGTATAGGGAGGGAGGTCCTGGTTGCCAAGAAGTTTAGTTGCCTACATTTAACATTGCAGGTAGAGGGAGGGAGGTCCGGGTTGCCATGCAGTTTAGTTGCCTACATTTCACATTGCAGTTATAGGGAAGGGGTCCGGGTTGCCATGCAGTTTAGTTTCCTACGTTTAACACTGCAGGTATAGGGAGGGAGGTCCGGGTTGCCATGCAGTTAAGTTGCCTTCATTTAACATTGCAGGTAGAGGGAGGGAGGTCCGGGTTGCCATGCAGTTTAGTTGCCTACATTTCACATTGCAGGTAGAGGGAGGGGGTCCGTGTTGCCATGCAGTTTAGTTGCCTACATTAAACATTGCAGGTAGAGGGAGGGAGGTCCGGGTTGCCATGCAGTTTAGTTGCCTCCATTTAACATAGCAGGTAGAGGGAGGGAGGTCCGGGTTGCCATGCAGTTTAGTTGCCTACATTTCACATTGCAGGTAGAGGGAGGGGGTCCGGGTTGCCATGCAGTTTAGTTGCCTACATTTAACATTGCAGGTAGAGGGAGGGAGGTCCGGGTTGCCATGCAGTTTAGTTGCCTACATTTAACATTGCAGGTAGAGGGAGGGGATCCGGGTTGCCATGCAGTTTAGTTGCCTACATTTCACATAGCAGGTAGAGGGAGGGGGTCCGGGTTGCCATGCAGTTTAGTTGCCTACAATTCACATTGCAGGTATAGGGAGGGAGGTCCGGGTTGCCATGCAGTTTAGTTGCCTACATTTCACATTGCAGGTATAAGGAGGGAGGTCCGGGTTGCCATGCAGTTTAGTTGCCTACATTTCACATTGCAGGTAGAGGGAGGGAGGACCGGGTTGCCATGCAGTTTAGTTTCCTACATTTAACATTGCAGGTATAGGGAGGGGGTCCGGGTTGCCATGCAGTTTAGTTGCCTACATTTAACATTGCAGGTATAGGGAGGGGGTCCGTGTTGCCATGCAGTTTAGTTGCCTACATTTAACATGGCAGGTAGAGGGAGGGAGGTCCGGGTTGCCATGCAGTTTAGTTGCCTACATTTAACATTGCAGGTATAGGGAGGGGGTCCGGGTTGCCATGCAGTTTAGTTGCCTACATTTATCATTGCAGGTAGAGGGAGGGAGGTCCGGGTTGCCATGCAGTTTAGTTGCCTACATTTAACATTGCAGGTAGAGGGAGGGGATCCGGGTTGCCATGCAGTTTAGTTGCCTACATTTCACATTGCAGGTAGAGGGAGGGGGTCCGGGTTGCCATGCAGTTTAGTTGCCTACATTTAACATTGCAGGTAGAGGGAGGGAGGTCCGAGTTGCCATGCAGTTTAGTTGCCTACATTTAACATTGCAGGTATAGGGAGGGGTTCCGGGTTTCCAACCAGTTTAGTTGCCTACATTTAACATTGCAGGTATAGGGAGGGAGGTCCCGGTTGCCATGCAGGTTCGTTGCTTACATTTAACATTGCAGGTAGAGGGAGGGGGCCCGGGTTGCCATGCAGTTTAGTTGCCTACATTTAACATTGCAGGTATAGGGAGGGGGTCCGGGTTGCCATGCAGTTTAGTTGCCTACATTTAACATTGCAGGTATAGGGAGGGGGTCCGGGTTGCCATGCAGTTTAGTTGCCTATATTTAACATTGCAGGTAGAGGGCGGGGGTCCGGGTTGCCATGCAGTTTAGTTGCCTACATTTAACATTGCAGGTATAGGGAGGGGGTCTGGGTTGCCATGGAGTTTAGTTGCCTACATTTAACATTGCAGGTATAGGGAGGGGGTCCGGGTTGCCATGCAGTTTTGTTGCCTATATTTAACATTGCAGGTATAGGGACGGGGTCCGGGTTGCCATGCAGTTTAGTTGCCTACATTTCACATTGCAGGTATAGGGAGGGAGGTCCGGGTTGCCATGCAGTTTAGTTGCCTACATTTAACATTGCAGGTATAGGGAGGGAGGTCCGGGTTGCCATGCAGTTTAGTTGCCTACATTTCACATTGCAGGTATAGGGAGGGAGGTCCGGGTTGCCATGCAGTTTAGTTGCCTTCATTTAACATTGCAGGTATTACGAGGTGGTCCGGGTTGCCATGCAGTTTAGTTGCCTACATTTAACATTGCAGGTATAGGAAGGGAGGTCCGGGTTGCCATGCAGTTTACTTGCCTGCATTTAACATTGCAGGTATAAGGAGGTGGTCCGGGATGCCATGCACTTTAGTTGCCTACATTTAACTTTGCAGGTATAGGGAGGGACGTCCGGGTTGCTATGCAGTTTAGTTGCCTACATTTAACATTGCAGGTATAGGGAGGGGTTCCGGGTTGCCATGCAGTTTAGTTGCCTACATTTAACATGGCAGGTATAGGGAGGGAGGTCCGGGTTACCATGCAGTTTAGTTGCCTACATTTAACATTTCAGTTATAGGGAGGGGGTCCGGGTTTCCATGCAGTTTAGTTGCCTACATTTAACATTGCAGGTATAGGGAGGGGGTCCGTGTTGCCATGCACTTTAGTTGCCTACATTTAACATTGCAGGTAGAGGGAGGGGGTCCGGGTTGCCATGCAGTTTAGTTGCCTACATTTCACATGGCAGGTAGAGGGAGGGGGTCCGGGTTGCCATGCAGTTTAGTTGCCTACATTTAACATGGCAGGTATAGGGAGGGGGTCCGGGTTGCCATGCAGTTTAGTTGCCTACATTTAACATGGCAGGTATAGGGAGGGAGGTCCGGGTTGCCATGCAGTTTAGTTGCCTACATTTAACATTGCAGGTAGAGGGAGGGAGGTCCGGGTTGCCAAGCAGTTTAGTTGCCTACATATAACATTGCAGGTATAGGGAGGCGGTCCGGGTTGCCATGCAGTTTAGTTGCCTACATTTTACATTGCAGGTAGAGGGAGGGGGTCCGGGTTGCCATGCAGTTTAGTTGCCTACATTTAACATTGCAGGTAGAGGGAAGGAGGTCCGGGTTGCCATGCAGTTTAGTTGCCTACATTTCACATTGTAGGTATAGGGAGGGAGGTCCGGGTTGCCATGCAGTTTACTTGCCTATATTTCACATTGCAGGTATAGGGAGGGAGGTCCGGGTTGCCATGAAGTTTAGTTGCCTACACTTAACATTGCAGTTATAGGGAGGGAGGTCCGGGTTGCCATGCAGTTTAGTTGCCTACATTTAACATTGCAGGTATAGGGAGGGAGGTCCGGGTTGCCACGCAGTTTAGTTGCCTACATTTAACATTGCAGGTATAGGGAGGGAGGTCCGGGTTGCCATGCAGTTTAGTTGCCTACATTTCACATTGCTGGTATAGGGAGGGAGGTGCGGGTTGCCATGCAGTTTAGTTGCCTACATTTAACATTGCAGGTATTGGGAGGGAGGTCCGGGTTGCCATGCAGTTTAGTTGCCTACATTTAACATTGCAGGTATAGGGAGGGGGTCTGGGTTGCCATGCAGTTCAGTTGCCTACATTTCACATTGCAGGTAGAGGGAGGGAGGTCCGGGTTGCCATGCAGTTTAGTTGCCTACATTTCACATTGCAGGTATAGGGAGGGGGTCCGGGTTGCCATGCAGTTTAGTTGCCTACACTTCACATTGCAGGTAGAGGGAGGGAGGTCCGGATTGCCATGCAGTTTAGTTGCCTACATTTCACATTGCAGGTATAGGGAAGGGGTCCGGGTTGCCATCCAGTTTAGTTGCCTACATTTAACATAGCAGGTATAGGGAGGGGGTCCGGGTTGCCATGCAGTTTAGTTGCCTACATTTAACATTGCAGGTATAGGGAGGGGGTCCGGGTTGCCATGCAGTTTAGTTGCCTACATTTAACATTGCAGGTAGAGGGCGGGGGCCGGGTTGCCATGCAGTTTAGTTGCCTACATTTAACATTGCAGGTATAGGGAGGGGGTCTGGGTTGCCATGCAGTTTAGTTGCCTACATTTAACATTGCAGGTATAGGGAGGGGGTCCGCGTTGCCATGCAGTTTTGTTGCCTACATTTAACATTGCAGGTATAGGAAAGGAGGTCCGGGTTGCCATGCAGTTTACTTGCCTGCATTTAACATTGCAGGTAAAGGAAGGGGTCCGGGTTGCCATGCACTTTAGTTGCCTACATTTAACATTGCAGGTATATGGAGGGACGACCGGGTTGCTATGCAGTTTAGTTGCCTACATTTAACATTGCAGGTATAGGGAGGGGTTCCGGGTTGCCATGCAGTTTAGTTGCCTACATTTAACATGGCAGGTATAGGGAGGGAGGTCCGGGTTGCCATGCAGTTTAGTTGCCTACATTTAACATTGCAGGTAGAGGGAGGGAGGTCCTGGTTGCCATGCAGTTTAGTTGCCTACATTTAACATTGCAGGTATAGGGAGGGAGGTCCGGGTTGCCATGCAGCTTAGTTGCCTACATTTAACATTGCAGGTAGAGGGAGGGGGTCCGGGTTGCCATGCAGTTTATTTGCCTACATTTCACATTGCAGGTAGAGGGAGGGTGTCCGGGTTGCCATGCAGTTTAGTTGCCTATATTTAACATGGCAGGTATAGGGAGGGGGTCCGGGTTGCCATGCAGTTTAGTTGCCTACATTTAACATGGCAGGTATAGGGAGGGAGGTCCGGGTTGCCATGCAGTTTAGTTGCCTACATTTAACATTGCAGATAGAGGGAGGGAGGTCCGGGTTGCCAAGCAGTTTAGTTGCCTACATTTAACATTGCAGGTATTGGGAGGGAGGTCCGGGTTGCCATGCAGTTTAGTTGCCTACATTTAACATTGCAGGTATAGGGAGGGGTCTGGGTTGCCATGCAGTTCAGTTGCCTACATTTCACATTGCACTTAGAGGGAGGCTGGTCCGGGTTGCCATGCAGATTAGTTGCCTACATTTCACATTGCAGGTATAGGGAGGGGGTCTGGGGTGCCATGCAGTTTAGTTGCCTACATTTCACATTGCAGGTAGAGGGAGGGAGGTCCGGGTTGCCATGCAGTTTAGTTGCCTACATTTTACATTGCAGGTATAGGGAGGGGGTCCGGGTTGCCATGCAGTTTAGTTGCCTACATTTCACATTGCAGGTAGAGGGAGGCTGGTCCGGGTTGCCATGCAGATTAGTTGCCTACATTTAACATTGCAGGTATAGGGAGGGAGGTCCGGGTTGCCATGCAGTTTTGTTGCCTGCATTTCACATTGAAGGTAGAGGGAGGGAGGTCCGGGTTGCCATGAAGTTAAGTTGTCTACATTTAACATGCAGGTATAGGGAGGGAGGTCCTGGTTGCCAAGAAGTTTAGTTGCCTACATTTAACATTGCAGGTAGAGGGAGGGAGGTCCGGGTTGCCATGCAGTTTAGTTGCCTACATTTCACATTGCAGTTATAGGGACGGGGTCCGGGTTGCCATGCAGTTTAGTTTCCTACGTTTCACATTGCAGGTAGAGGGAGGGAGGTCCGGGTTGCCATGCAGTTTAGTTGCCTACATTTAACAATGCAGGTAGAGGGAGGGAGGTCCGGGTTGCCATGCAGTTTAGTTGCCTCCATTTAACATTGCAGGTAGAGGGAGGGAGGTCCGGGTTGCCAAGCAGTTTAGTTGCCTACATTTCACATTGCAGGTAGAGGGAGGGGGTCCGGGTTGCCATGCAGTTTAGTTGCCTACATTTCACATTGCAGGTATAGGGAGGGAGGTCCGGGTTGCCATGCAGTTTAGTTGCCTACATTTAACATTGCAGGTAGAGGGAGGGGGTCCGGGTTGCCAGGCAGTTTAGTTGCCTACATTTAACATTGCAGGTATAAGGAGGGGGTTCGGGTTGCCATGCAGTTTAGTTGCCTACATTTAACATTGCAGGTAGAGGGAGGGAGGTCCGGGTTGCCATGCAGTTTAGTTGCCTACATTTAACATTGCAGGTAGAGGGAGGGAGGTCCGGGTTGCCATGCTGTTTAGTTGCCTATATTTCACATTGCAGGTAGAGGGTGGGGGTCCGGGTTGCCATGCAGTTTAATTGCCTACATTTAACATTGCAGGTAGAGGGAAGGAGGTCTTGGTTGCCATGCAGTTTAGTTGCCTACATTTCACATTGCTGGTAGAGGGAGGGAAGTCCGGGTTGCCATGCAGTTTAGTTGCCTACATTTAACATTGCAGGTATAGGGAGGGAGGTCCGGTTTGCCATGCAGTTTAGTTGCCTACATTTCACATTGCAGGTATAGGGAGGGAGGTCCGGGTTGCCATGCAGTTTAGTTGCCTACATTTCACATTGCAGGTAGAGGGAGGGAGGTCCGGGTTGCCATGCAGTTTAGTTGCCTACATTTAACATTGCAGGTATAGGGAGGGGGTCCGGGTTGCCATGCAGTTTAGTTGCCTACATTTAACATTGCAGGTATAGGGAGGGGGTCCGGGTTGCCATGCAGTTTAGTTGCCTACATTTCACATTGCAGGTAGAGGGAGGGAGGTCCGGGTTGCCATGCAGTTTAGTTGCCTACATTTAACATTGCAGGTATAGGGAGTGGTTCCGGGTTGCCATGCAGTTTAGTTGCCTACATTTCACATTGCAGGTATAGGGAGGGAGGTCCGTGTTGCCATGCAGTTTAGTTGCCTACATTTAACATTGCAGGTAGAGGGAGGGAGGTCCGGGTTGCCATGCAGTTTAGTTGCCTACATTTATCATTGCAGGTAGAGGGAGGGGGTCCGTGTTGCCATGCAGTTTAGTTGCCTACATTTATCATTGCAAGTAGAGGGAGGGGGTCCGGTTTGCCATGCAGTTTAGTTGCCTACATTTAACATTGCAGGTAGAGGGAGGGGGTCCGTGTTGCCATGCAGTTTAGTTGCCTACATTTAACATTGCAGGTAGAGGGAGGGGGGTCCGGGTTGCCATGCAGTTTAGTTGCCTACATTTAACATTGCAGGTAGAGGGAGGGGATGCGGGTTGCCATGCAGTTTAGTTGCCTACATTTCACATTGCAGGTAGAGGGAGGGGGTCCGGGTTGCCATGCAGTTTAGTTGCCTACAATTCACATTTCAGGTATAGGGAGGGAGGTCCGGGTTGCCATGCAGGTTAGTTGCCTACATTTCACATTGCAGGTATAGGGAGGGAGGTCCGGGTTGCAATGCAGTTTAGTTGCCTAAATTTCACATTGCAGGTAGAGGGAGGGAGGACCGGGTTGCCATGCAGTTTAGTTTCCTACATTAACATTGCAGGTATAGGGAGGGGGTCCGGGTTGCCATGCAGTTAAGTTGCCTACATTTAACATTGCAGGTATAAGGAGGGGGTCCGTGATGCCATGCAGTTTAGTTGCCTACATTTAACATGGCAGGTAGAGGGAGGGAGGCCCGGGTTGCCATGCAGTTTAGTTGCCTACATTTAAAATTGCAGGTATAGGGAGGGGGTCCATGTTGCCATGCAGTTTAGTTGCCTACATTTAACATTGCAGGTAGAGGGAGGGAGGTCCGGGTTGCCATGCAGTTTAGTTGCCTACATTTAACATTGCAGGTAGAGGGAGGGGATCCGGGTTGCCATGCAGTTAATTGCCTACATTTCACATTGCAGGTAGAGGGAGGGGGTCCGCGTTGCCATGCAGTTTAGTTGCCTACATTTAACATTGCAGTTAGAGGGAGGGAGGTCCAAGTACCCATGCAGTTTAGTTGCCTACATTTAACATTGCAGGTATAGAGAGAGGGTCCGGGTTGCCATGCAGTTTAGTTGCCTACATTTAACATGGCAGGTATAGGGAGGGAAGTCCCGGTTGCCATGCAGTTTCGTTGCTTACATTTAACATTGCAGGTAGAGGGAGGGGGCCCGTGTTGCCATGCAGTTTAGTTGCCTACATTTAACATTGCAGCTATAGGGAGGGGGTCCGGGTTGCCATGCAGTTTAGTTGCCTACATTTAACATTGCAGGTATAGGGAGGGGGTCCGGGTTGCCATGCAGTTTAGTTGCCTACATTTAACATTGCAGGTATAGGGAGGGGGTCCGGGTTGCCATGCAGTTTAGATGCCTACATTTAACATTGCAGGTATAAGGAGGGGGTCCGGGTTGCCATGCAGTTTAGTTGCCTACATTTAACATTGCAGGTATAGGGAGGGAGGTCCGGGTTGCCATGCAGTTTAGTTTCCTACATTTAACATTGCAGGTATAGGGAGGGAGGTCGCGGTTGCCATGCAGTTTAGTTGCCTATATTTAACATTGCAGGTATAGGGAGGGGGTCCGAGTTGCCATGAAGTTTATTTGCCTACATTTCACATTGCAGGTATAGGGAGGGGATCCGGGTTTCCATGCAGTTTAGTTGCCTACATTTCACATTGCAGGTATAGGGAGGGGGTCCGGGTTGCCATGCAGTTTAGTTGCCTACATTTAACATTGAACGTATAGGGAGGGGATCCGGGTTGCCATGCAGTTTAGTTGCCTACATTTCACATTGCAGTAGAGGGAGGGAGGTCCGGGTTGCCATGCAGTTTATTTGCCTACATTTAACATTGCAGGTATAAGGAGGGGGTCCGGGTTGCCATGCAGTTTAGTTGCCTACATTTAACATTGCAGGTAGAGGGAGGGAGGTCCGGGTTGCCATGCAGTTTAGTTGCCTCCATTTAACATTGCAGGTAGAGGGAGGGAGGTCCGGGTTGCCAAGCAGTTTAGTTGCCTACATTTCACATTGCAGGTAGAGGGAGGGGGTCCGGGTTGCCATGCAGTTTAGTTGCCTACATTTCACATTGCAGGTATAGGGAGGGAGGTCCGGGTTGCCATGCAGTTTAGTTGCCTACATTTAACATTGCAGGTAGAGGGAGGGGGTCCGGGTTGCCAGGCAGTTTAGTTGCCTACATTTAACATTGCAGGTATAAGGAGGGGGTTCGGGTTGCCATGCAGTTTAGTTGCCTACATTTAACATTGCAGGTAGAGGGAGGGAGGTCCGGGTTCCCATGCAGTTTAGTTGCCTACATTTAACATTGCAGGTAGAGGGAGGGAGGTCCGGGTTGCCATGCTGTTTAGTTGCCTATATTTCACATTGCAGGTAGAGGGTGGGGGTCCGGGTTGCCATGCAGTTTAATTGCCTACATTTAACATTGCAGGTAGAGGGAGGGAGGTCTTGGTTGCCATGCAGTTTAGTTGCCTACATTTCACATTGCTAGTAGAGGGAGGGAGGTCCGGGTTGCCATGCAGTTTAGTTGCCTACATTTAACATTGCAGGTATAGGGAGGGAGGTCCGGGTTGCCATGCAGTTTAGTTGCCTACATTTCACATTGCAGGTATAGGGAGGGAAGTCCGGGTTGCCATGCAGTTTAGTTGCCTACATTTCACATTGCAGGTAGAGGGAGGGAGGTCCGGGTTGCCATGCAGTTTAGTTGCCTACATTTAACATTGCAGGTATAGGGAGGGGGTCAGGGTTGCCATGCAGTTTAGTTGCCTACATTTAACATTGCAGGTATAGGGAGGGGGTCCGGGTTGCCATGCAGTTAAGTTGCCTACATTTCAATTTGCTGGTAGAGGGAGGGAGGTCCGGGTTGCCATGCAGTTTAGTTGCCTACATTTAACATTGCAGGTATAGGGAGGGGGTCCGGGTTGCCATGCAGTTTAGTTGCCTACATTTCACATTGCAGGTATAGGGAGGGAGGTCCGTGTTGCCATGCAGTTTAGTTGCCTACATTTAACATTGCAGGTAGAGGGAGGGAGGTCCGGGTTACCATGCAGTTTAGTTGCCTACATTTATCATTGCAGGTAGAGGGAGGGGGTCCGTGTTGCCATGCAGTTTAGTTGCCTACATTGAACATTGCAAGTAGAGGGAGGGGGTCCGGTTTGCCATGCAGTTTAGTTGCCTACATTTAACATTGCAAGTAGAGGGAGGGGGTCCGTGTTGCCATGCAGTTTAGTTGCCTACATTTAACATGGCAGGTAGAGGGAGGGGGGTCCGGGTTGCCATGCAGTTTAGTTGCCTACATTTAACATTGCAGGTAGAGGGATGGGATGCGGGTTGCCATGCAGTTTAGTTGCCTACAATTCACATTGCAGGTATAGGGAGGGAGGTCCGCGTTGCCATGCAGTTTAGTTGCCTACATTTCACATTGCAGGTATAGGGAGGGAGGTCCGGGTTGCAATGCAGTTTAGTTGCCTACATTTCACATTGCAGGTAGAGGGAGGGAGGACCGGGTTGCCATGCAGTTTAGTTTCCTACATTAACATTGCAGGTATAGGGAGGGGGTCCGGGTTGCCATGCAGTTAAGTTGCCTACATTTAACATTGCAGGTATAAGGAGGGGGTCCGTGATGCCATGCAGTTTAGTTGCCTACATTTAACATGGCAGGTAGAGGGAGGGAGGTCCGGGTAGCCATGCAGTTTAGTTGCCTACATTTAAAATTGCAGGTATAGGGAGGGGGTCCATGTTGCCATGCAGTTTAGTTGCCTACATTTAACATTGCAGGTAGAGGGAGGGAGGTCCGGGTTGCCATGCAGTTTAGTTGCCTACATTTAACATTGCAGGTAGAGGGAGGGGATCCGGGTTGCCATGCAGTTAATTGCCTACACTTCACATTGCAGGTAGAGGGAGGGGGTCCGCGTTGCCATGCAGTTTAGTTGCCTACATTTAACATTGCAGTTAGAGGGAGGGAGGTCCAAGTACCCATGCAGTTTAGTTGCCTACATTTAACATTGCAGGTATAGAGAGGGGGTCCGGGTTGCCATGCAGTTTAGTTGCCTACATTTAACATGGCAGGTATAGGGAGGGAAGTCCCGGTTGCCATGCAGTTTCGTTGCTTACATTTAACATTGCAGGTAGAGGGAGGGGGCCCGTGTTGCCGTGCAGTTTATTTGCCTACATTTAACATTGCAGCTATAGGGAGGGGGTCCGGGTTGCCATGCAGTTTAGTTGCCTACATTTAACATTGCAGGTATAGGGAGGGGGTCCGGGTTGCCATGCAGTTTAGTTGCCTACATTTAACATTGCAGGTATAGGGAGGGGGTCCGGGTTGCCATGCAGTTTAGCTGCCTACATTTAACATTGCAGGTATAAGGAGGGGGTCCGGGTTGCCATGCAGTTTAGTTGCCTACATTTAACATTGCAGGTATAGGGAGGGAGGTCCGGGTTGCCATGCAGTTTAGTTTCCTACATTTAACATTGCAGGTATAGGGAGGGAGGTCGCGGTTGCCATGCAGTTTAGTTGCCTATATTTAACATTGCAGGTATAGGGAGGGGGTCCGAGTTGCCATGAAGTTTATTTGCCTACATTTCACATTGCAGGTATAGGGAGGGGATCCGGGTTTCCATGCAGTTTAGTTGCCTACATTTCACATTGCAGGTATAGGGAGGGGGTCCGGGTTGCCATGCAGTTTAGTTGCCTACATTTAACATTGAACGTATAGGGAGGGGGTCCGGGTTGCCATGCAGTTTAGTTGCCTACATTTCACATTGCAGTAGAGGGAGGGAGGTCCGGGTTGCCATGCAGTTTATTTGCCTACATTTAACATTGCAGGTATAAGGAGGGGGTCCGGGTTGCCATGCAGTTTAGTTGCCTACATTTCACATTGCAGGTATAGGGAGGGGGTCCGGGTTGCCAAGCAGTTTAGTTGCCTACATTTATCATTGCAGGTATAGGGAGGGGGTCTTGGTTGCCATGCAGTTTAGTTGCCTACATTTCACATTGCAGGTATAGGGAGGGGATCCGGGTTTCCATGCAGTTTTGTTGCCTGCATTTCACATTGTAGGTAGAGGGAGGGAGGTCCGGGTTGCCATGAAGTTAAGTTGTCTACATTTAACATTGCAGGTATAGGGAGGGAGGTCCTGGTTGCCAAGAAGTTTAGTTGCCTACATTTAACATTCCAGGTAGAGGGAGGGAGGTTCGGGTTGCCATGCAGTTTAGTTGCCTACATTCCACATTGCAGTTATAGGGAAGGGGTCCGGGTTGCCATGCAGTTTAGTTTCCTACGTTTAACACTGCAGGTATAGGGAGGGAGGTCCGGGTTGCCATGCAGTTAAGTTGCCTTCATTTAACATTGCAGGTAGAGGGAGGGAGGTCCGGGTTGCCATGCAGTTTAGTTGCCTACATTTCACATTGCAGGTAGAGGGAGGGGGTCCGTGTTGCCATGCAGTTTAGTTGCCTACATTAAACATTGCAGGTAGAGGGAGGGAGGTCCGGGTTGCCATGCAGTTTAGTTGCCTCCATTTAACATAGCAGGTAGAGGGAGGGAAGTCCGGGTTGCCATGCAGTTTAGTTGCCTACATTTCACATTGCAGATATTGGGAGGGGGTCCGGGTTGCCATGCAGTTTAGTTGCCTACATTTCACATTGCAGGTATAGGGAATGGGTCGGGGTTGCCATGCACTTTAGTTGCCTACATTTAACATTGCAGGTAGTGGGCGGGAGGTCCGGGTTGCCATGCAGTTTAGATGCCTACATTTAACATTGCAGGTATAAGGAGGGGGTTCGTGTTGCCATGCAGTTTAGTTGCCTACATTTAACATTGCAGGTAGAGGGAGGGAGGTCCGGGTTGCCATGCAGTTTAGTTGCCTAGATTTAACATTGCAGGTAGAGGGAGGGAGGTCCGGGTTGCCATGCTGTTTAGTTGCCTATATTTCACATTGCAGGTAGAGGGTGGGGGTCCGGGTTGCCATGCAGTTTAATTGCCTACATTTAACATTGCAGGTAGAGGGAGGGAGGTCCGGGTTGCCATGCAGTTTAGTTGCCTACATTTCACATTGCTGGTAGAGGGAGGGAGGTCCGGGTTGCCATGCAGTTTAGTTGCCTACATTTCACATTGCGGGTATAGGGAGGGAGGTCCGGGTTGCCATGCAGTTTAGTTGCCTACATTTCACATTGCAGGTAGAGGGAGGGAGGTCCGGGTTGCCATGCAGTTTAGTTGCCTACATTTAACATTGCAGGTATAGGGAGGGGGTCCGGGTTGCCATGCAGTTTAGTTGCCTACATTTAACATTGTTGGTATAGGGAGGGGGTCCGGGTTGCCATGCAGTTTAGTTGCCTACATTTCACATTGCAGGTAGAGGGAGGGAGGTCCGGGTTGCCATGCAGTTTAGTTGCCTACATTTAACATTGCAGGTATAGGGAGGGGGTCCGGGTTGCCATGCAGTTTAGTTGCCTACATTTCACATTGCAGGTATAGGGAGGGAGGTCCGGGTTGCCATGCAGTTTAGTTGCCTACATTTAACATTGCAGGTAGAGGGAGGGAGGTCCGGGTTTGCATGCAGTTTAGTTGCCTACATTTATCATTGCAGGTAGAGGGAGGGGGTCCGTGTTGCCATGCAGTTTAGTTGCCTACATTTAACATTGCAAGTAGAGGGAGGGGGTCCAGTTTGCCATGCAGTTTAGTTGCCTACATTTAACATTGCAGGTAGAGGGAGGGGGTCCGTGTTGCCATGCAGTTTAGTTGCCTACATTTAACATTGCAGGTAGAGGGAGGGGGGTCCGGGTTGCCATGCAGTTTAGTTGCCTACATTTAACATTGCAGGTAGAGGGAGGGGATCCGGGTTGCCATGCAGTTTAGTTGCCTACATTTCACATTGCAGGTAGAGGGAGGGGGTCCGGGTTGCCATGCAGTTTAGTTGCCTACAATTCACATTGCAGGTATAGGGAGGGAGGTCCGGGTTGCCATGCAGTTTAGTTGCCTACATTTCACATTGCAGGTATAGGGAGGGAGGTCCGGGTTGCCATGCAGTTTAGTTGCCTACATTTCACATTGCAAGTAGAGGGAGGGAGGACCGGGTTGACATGCAGTTTAGTTTCCTACATTTAACATTGCAGGTATAGGGAGGGGGTCCGTGATGCCATGCAGTTTAGTTGCCTACATTTAACATTGCAGGTATAGGGAGGGGGTCCGTGTTGCCATGCAGTTTAGTTGCCTACATTTAACATGGCAGGTAGAGGGAGGGAGGTCCGGGTTGCCATGCAGTTTAGTTGCCTACATTTAAAATTGCAGGTATAGGAAGGGGGTCCGGGTTGCCATGCAGTTTAGTTGCCTACATTTAACATTGCCGTTAGAGGGAGGGAGTTCCGGGTTGCCATGCAGTTTAGTTGCCTACATTTAACATTGCAGGTAGAGGGAGGGGATCCGGGTTGCAATGCAGTTCAGTTGCCTACATTTCACATTGCAGGTAGAGGGAGGGGGTCCGGGTTGCCATGCAGTTTAGTTGCCTACATTTAACATTGCAGGTAAAAGGAGGGAGGTCCGTGTTGCCATGCAGTTTAGTTGCCTACATTTAACATTGCAGGTATAGGGAGGGGGTCCGGGTTGCCATGCAGTTTAGTTGCCTACATTTAACATGGCAGGTATAGGGAGGGATGTCCCGGTTGCCATGCAGTTTCGTTGCTTACATTTAACATAGCAGGTAGAGGGAGGGGGCTCGGGTTGCCATGCAGTTTAGTTGCCTACATTTAACATTGCAGGTATAGGGAGGGGGTCCGGGTTGCCATGCAGTTTAGTTGCCTACATTTAACATTGCAGGTATAGGGAGGGGGTCCGGGTTGCCATGCAGTTTAGTTGCCTACATTTAACATTGCAGGTATAAGGAGGGGGTCCGGGTTGCCATGCAGTTTAGTTGCCGACATTTAACATTGCAGTAATAGGGAGGGAGGTCCGGGTTGCCATGCAGTTTAGTTTCCTACATTTAACATTGCAGGTATAGGGAGGGAGGTCCCGGTTGCCATGCAGTTTAGTTGCCTACATTTAACATTGCAGGTATAGGGAGGGGATCCGAGTTGCCATGAAGTTTATTTGCCTACATTTCACATTGCAGGTATTGGGAGGGGGTCCGGGTTTCCATGCAGTTTAGTTGCCTACATTTCACATTGCAGGTATAGGGAGGGGGTCCGGGTTGCCATGCAGTTTAGTTGCCTACATTTAACATTGAACGTATAGGGAGGGGGTCCGGGTTGCCATGCAGTTTAGTTGCCTACATTTCACATTGCAGGTAGAGGGAGGGAGGTCCGGGTTGCCATGCAGTTTATTTGCCTACATTTAACATTGCAGGTAAAAGGAGGGGGTCCAGGTTGCCATGCAGTTTAGTTGCCTACATTTCACATTGCAGGTATAGGGAGGGGGTCCGCGTTGCCATGCAGTTTTGTCGCCTACATTTAACATTGCAGGTATAGGGAGGGGGTCGGGGTTGCCATGCAGTTAAGTTGCCTACATTTCACATTGCAGGTATAGGGAGGGAGGTCCGGGTTGCCATGCAGTTTAGTTGCCTACATTTAACATTGCAGGTATAGGGAGGGAGGTCCGGGTTGCCATGCAGTTTAGTTGCCTACATTTCGCATTGCAGGTATAGGTAGGGAGGTCCGGGTTGCCATTCAGTTTAGTTGCCTACATTTCACATTGCAGGTATAAGGAGGGGGTCCGGGTTGCCATGCAGTTTATTTGCCTACATTTAACATTGCAGGTATAGGAAGGGAGGTCCGGGTTGCCATGCAGTTTACTTGCCTACATTTAACATTGCAGGTATAAGGAGGGGGTCCGGGTTGCCATGCACTTTAGTTGCCTACATTTAACATTGCAGGTATAGGGAGGGACGTCCGGGTTACTATGCAGTTTAGTTGCCTACATTTAACATTGCAGGTATAGGGAGGGGGTCCGGGTTGCCATGCAGTTTAGTTGCCTACATTTCACATGGCAGGTATAGGGAGGGGGTCCGGGTTGCCATGAAGTTTATTTGCCTACATTTAACATTGCAGGTATAGGGAGGGGGTCCGGGTTGCCATGCAGTTTAGATGCCTACATTTTACATTGGAGGTAGAGGGAGGGGGTCGGGGTTGCCATGCAGTTTAGTTGCCTACATTTCACATTGCAGGTATAGTGAGGGAGGTCCGGGTTGCCATGCAGTTTAGTTGCCTACATTTAACATTGCAGGTATAGGGAGGGAGGACCGGGTTGCCATGCAGTTTAGTTGCCTACATTTAACATTGCAGGTATAGGGAGGGGTCTGGATTGCCATGCAGTTCAGTTGCCTACATTTCACTATGCACTTAGAGGGAGGCTGGTCCGGGTTGCCATGCAGATTAGTTGCCTACATTTCACATTGCAGGTATAGGGAGGGGGTCTGGGTTGCCATGCAGTTTAGTTGCCGACATTTCACATTGCAGGTAGAGGGAGGGAGGTCCGGGTTGCCATGCAGTTTAGTTGCCTACATTTAACATTGCAGGTATAGGGAGGGGGTCCGGGTTGCCATGCAGTTTAGTTGCCTATATTTCACATTGCAGGTAGAGGGAGGCTGGTCCGTGTTGCCATGCAGATTAGTTGCCTACATTTAACATTGCAGGTAGAGGGAGGGAGGTCCGGGTTGCCATGCAGTTTTGTTGGCTGCATTTCACATTGAAGGTAGAGGGAGGGAGGTCCGGGTTGCCAAGAAATTTAGTTGCCTACATTTAACATTGCAGGTAGAGGGAGGGAGGTCCGGGTTGCCATGCAGTTTAGTTGCCTACATTTCACATTGCAGTTATAGGGAAGGGGTCCGGGTTGCCATGCAGTTTAGTTTCCTACGTTTCACATTGCAGGTGGAGGGAGGGAGGTCCGGGGTGCCATGCAGTTTAGTTGCGTACATTTAACATTGCAGGTTGAGGGAGGGAGGTCCGGGTTGCCATGCAGTTTAGTTGCCTACATTTCACATTGCCGGTAGAGGGAGGGGGTCCGTGTTGCCATGCAGTTTAGTTGCCTACATTTAACATTGCAGGTAGAGGGAGGGAGGTCCTGGTTGCCATGCAGTTTAGTTGCATTCATTTAACATTGCAGGTAGAGGGAGGGAGGTCCGGGTTGCCATGCAGTTTAGTTGCCTACATTTCACATTGCAGGTAGAGGGAGGGGGTCCGGGTTGCCATGCAGTTTAGTTGCCTACATTTAACATTCCAGGTATAGGGAGGGGGTCCGGGTTGCATTCAGTTTAGTTGCCTACATTTCACATTGCAGGTATAGGGAATGGTTCCGGGTTGCCATGCACTTTAGTTGCCTACATTTAACATTGCAGGTAGTGGGAGGGAGGTCCGGGTTGCCATGCAGTTTCGTTGCCTACATTTAACATTGCAGGTATAAGGAGGGGGTTCGGGTTGCCATGCAGTTTAGTTGCCTACATTTAACATTGCAGGTAGAGGGAGGGAGGTCCGGGTTGCCATGCAGTTTAGTTGCCTACATTTAACATTGCAGGTAGAGGGAGGGAGGTCCGGGTTGCCATGCTGTTTAGTTGCCTATATTTCACATTGCAGGTAGAGGGTGTGGGTCCGTGTTGCCATGCAGTTTAGTTGCCTACATTTAACATTGCAGGTAGGGGGAGGTAGGTCCGGGTTGCCATGCAGTTTAGTTGCCTCCATTTAACATTGCAGGTAGAGGGAGGGAGGTCCGGGTTGCCATGCAGTTTAGTTGCCTACATTTAACATTGCAGGTATAGGGAGGGAGATCCGGGTTGCCATGCAGCTTAGTTGCCTACATTTAACATTGCAGGTAGAGGGAGGGGGTCCGGGTTGCCATGCAGTTTATTTGCCTACATTTCACATTGCAGGTAGAGGGAGGGTGTCCGGGTTGCCATGCAGTTTAGTTGCCTATATTTAACATGGCAGGTATAGGGAGGGGGTCCTGGTTGCCATGCAGTTTAGTTGCCTACATTTAACATGGCAGGTATAGGGAGGGAGGTCCGGGTTGCCATGCAGTTTAGTTGCCTACATTTAACATTGCAGATAGAGGGAGGGAGGTCCGGGTTGCCAAGCAGTTTAGTTGCCTACATTTAACATTGCAGGTATTGGGAGGGAGGTCCGGGTTGCCATGCAGTTTAGTTGCCTACATTTAACATTGCAGGTATAGGGAGGGGTCTGGGTTGCCATGCAGTTCAGTTGCCTACATTTCACATTGCACTTAGAGGGAGGCTGGTCCGGGTTGCGATGCAGATTAGTTGCCTACATTTCACATTGCAGGTATAGGGAGGGGGTCTGGGTTGCCATGCAGTTTAGTTGCCTACATTTCACATTGCAGGTAGAGGGAGGGAGGTCCGGGTTGCCATGCAGTTTAGTTGCCTACATTTAACATTGCAGGTATAGGGAGGGGGTCCGGGTTGCCATGCAGTTTAGTTGCCTACATTTCACATTGCAGGTAGAGGGAGGCTGGTCCGGGTTGCCATGCAGATTAGTTGCCTACATTCAACATTGTAGGTAGAGGGAGGGAGGTCCGGGTTGCCATGCAGTTTTGTTGCCTGCATTTCACATTGAAGGTAGAGGGAGGGAGGTCCGGGTTGCCATGAAGTTAAGTTGTCTACATTTAAAATTGCAGGTAGAGGGAGGGTGGTCCGGGTTGCCATGCAGTTTAGTTGCCTTCATTATCATTGCAGGTAGAGGGAGGGAGGTCCGGGTTGCCATGCAGTTTAGTTGCCTACATTTCACATTGCAGGTAGAGGGAGGGGGTCCGTGTTGCCATGCAGTTTAGTTGCCTACATTTAACATTGCAGGTAGAGGGAGGGAGGTCCGGGTTGCCATGCAGTTTAGTTCCCTCCATTTAACATTGCAGGTAGAGGGAGGGAGTTCCGGGTTGCCATGCAGTTTAGTTGCCTACATTTCACATTGCAGGTAGAGGGACGTGGTCCGGGTTGCCATGCAGTTTAGTTGCCTACATTTAACATTGCAGGTATAGGGAGGGGGTCCGGGTTGCCATGCAGTTTAGTTGCCTACATTTCACATTGCAGGTATAGGGAGGGGGTCCGGGTTGCCATGCACTTTAGTTGCCTACATTTAACATTGCAGGTAGTGGGAGGGAGGTCCGGGTTGCCATGCAGTTTAGTTGCCTACATTTAACATTGTAGGTATATGGAGGGGGTCCGGGTTGCCATGCAGTTTAGTTGCCTACACTTCACATTGCAGGTAAAGGGAGGGAGGTCCGGGTTGCCATGCAGTTTTGTTGCCTGCATTTCACATTGAAGGTAGAGGGAGGGAGGTCCGGGTTGCCATGAAGTTAAGTTGTCTACATTTAACATTGCAGGTATAGGGAGGGGGTCCGGGTTGCCATGCAGTTTAGTTGCCTACATTTAACATTGCAGGTAGAGGGAGGGAGGTCCGGGTTGCCATGCAGTTTATTTGCCTACATTTAACATTGCAGGTATAAGGAGGGGGTCCGGGTTGCCATGCACTTTAGTTGCCTACATTTCACATTGCAGGTATAGGGAGGGGGTCCGGGTTGCCAAGCAGTTTAGTTGCCTACATTTATCATTGCAGGTATAGGGAGGGGGTCTTGGTTGCACTGCAGTTTAGTTGCCTACATTTAACATTGCAGGTAGAGGGTGGGGGTCCGGGTTGCCATGCAGTTTAGTTGCCTACATTTAACATTGCAGGTATAGAGAGGGGTTCTGGGTTGCCATGCAGTTTAGTTGCCTACATTTAACATTGCAGGTATAGGGAGGGGGCCGCGTTGCCATGCAGTTTTGTTGCCTACATTTAACATTGCAGGTATAGGGAGGGGGTCGGGGTTGCCATGCAGTTTAGTTGCCTACATTTCACATTGCAGGTATAGGGAGGGAGGTCCGGGTTGCCATGCAGTTTAGTTGCCTACATTTAACATTGCAGGTATAGGGAGGGAGGTCCGGGTTGCCATGCAGTTTAGTTGCCTACATTTCACATTGCAGGTATAGGGAGGGAGGTCCGGGTTGCCATTCAGTTTAGTTGGCTACATTTAACATTGCAGGTATAAGGAGGGGGTCCGGGTTGCCATGCAGTTTATTTGCCTACATTTAACATTGCAGGTATAGGAAGGGAGGTCCGGGTTGCCATGCAGTTTACTTGCCTACATTTAACATTGCAGGTATAAGGAGGGGGTCCGGGTTGCCATGCACTTTAGTTGCCTACATTTAACATTGCAGGTATAGGGAGGGACGTCCGGGTTGCTAAGCAGTTTAGTTGCCTACATTTAACATTGCAGGTATAGGGAGGGGTCCGGGTTGCCATGCAGTTTATTTGCCTACATTTAACATGGCAGGTATAGGGAGGGAGGTCCGGGTTGCCATGCAGTTTAGTTGCCTACATTTAACATTGCAGGTATAGGGAGGGGGTCCGGGTTGCCATGCAGTTTAGTTGCCTACATTTAACATTGCAGGTATAGGGAGGGGGTCCGGGTTGCCATGCACTTTAGTTGCCTACATTTAACATTGCAGGTAGAGGGGTCCGGGTTGCCATGCAGTTTATTTGCCTACATTTCACATTGCAGGTAGAGGGAGGGTGTCCGGGTTGCCATGCAGTTTAGTTGCCTACATTTAACATGGCAGGTATAGGGAGGGGGTCCGGGTTGCCATGCAGTTTAGTTGCCTACATTTAACATGGCAGGTATAGGGAGGGAGGTCCGGGTTGCCATGCAGTTTAGTTGCCTACATTTGGCATTGCAGATAGAGGGAGGGAGGTCCGGGTTGCCAAGCAGTTTAGTTGCCTACATTTAACATTGCAGGTATAGGGAGGGGGTCCGGGTTGCCATGAAGTTTATTTGCCTACATTTAACATTGCAGGTATAGGGAGGGGGTCCGGGTTGCCATGCAGTTAAGTTGCCTACATTTTACATTGGAGGTTGAGGGAGGGGGTCCGGGTTGCCATGCAGTTAATTGCCTACATTTAACATTGCAGGTAGAGGGAAGGAGGTCCGGGTTGTCATGCAGTTTAGTTGCCTACATTTCACATTGCAGGTATAGGGAGGGAGGTCCGGGTTGCCATGCAGTTTAGTTGCCTACATTTCACATTGCAGGTATAGGGAGGGAGGTCCGGGTTGCCATGCAGTTTAGTTGCCTACATTTAACATTGCAGGTATAGGGAGAGAGGTCCGGGTTGCCATGCAGTTTAGTTGCCTACATTTAACATTGCAGGTAATGGGAGGGAGGTCCGGGTTGCCATGCAGTTTAGTTGCCTACATTTAACATTGCAGGTATAGGGAGGGAGGTCCGGGTTGCCATGCAGTTTAGTTGCCTACATTTTACATTGCAGGTATTGGGAGGGAGGTCCGTGTTGCCATGCAGTTTAGTTGCCTACATTTAACATTGCAGGTATAGGGAGGGGTCTGGGTTACCATGCAGTTCAGTTGCCTACATTTCACATTGCACTTAGAGGGAGGCTGGTCCGGGTTGCCATGCAGATTAGTTGCCTACATTTCACATTGCAGGTATAGGGAGGGGGTCTGGGTTGCCATGCACTTTAGTTGCCTACATTTCACATTGCAGGTAGAGGGAGGGAGGTCCGGGTTGCCATGCAGTTTAGTTGCCTACATTTAACATTGCAGGTATAGGGAGGGGGTCCGGGTTGCCATGCAGTTTAGTTGCCTACATTTCACATTGCAGGTAGAGGGAGGCTGGTCCGGGTTGCCATGCAGATTAGTTGCCTACATTTAACATTGCAGGTACAGGGAGGGAGGTCCGGGTTGCCATGCAGTTTTTTTGCCTGCATTTCACATTGAAGGTAGAGGGAGGGAGGTCCGGGTTGCCATGCAGTTTAGTTGCCTACATTTCACATTGCAGTTATATGGAAGGGGTCCGGGTTGCCATGCAGTTTAGTTTCCTACGTTTAACACTGCAGGTAGAGGGAGGGAGGTCCGGGTTGCCATGCAGTTTAGTTGCCTTCATTTAACATTGCAGGTAGAGGTAGGGAGGTCCGGGTTGCCATGCAGTTTAGTTGCCTACATTTCACATTGCAGGTAGAGAGAGGGGGTCCGTGTTGCCATGCAGTTTAGTTGCCTACATTTAACATTGCAGGTAGAGGGAGGGAGGTCCGGGTTGCCATGCAGTTTAGTTGCCTCCATTTTACATTGCAGGTAGAGGGAGGGAGGTCCGGGTTGCCATGCACTTTAGTTGCCTACATTTCACATTGCAGGTAGAGGGAGGGGGTCCGGGTTGCCATTCAGTTTAGTTGCCTACATTTAACATTGCAGGTATAGGGAGGGGGTCCGGGTTGCCATGCAGTTTAGTTGCCTACATTTCACATTGCAGGTATAGGGAATGGGTCGGGGTTGCCATGCACTTAGGTGCCTACATTTAACATTGCAGGTAGTGGGAGGGAGGTCCGGGTTGCCATGCAGTTTAGTTGCCTACATTTAACATTGCAGGTATAAGGAGGGGTTTCGGGTTGCCATGCAGTTTAGTTGCCTACATTTAACATTGCAGGTAGAGGGAGGGAGGTCCGGGTTGCCATGCAGTTTAGTTGCCTACATTTATCATTGCAGGTAGAGGGAGGGGGTCCGTGTTGCCATGCAGTTTAGTTGCCTACATTTAACATTGCAAGTAGAGGGAGGGGGTCCGGTTTGCCATGCAGTTTAGTTGCCTACATTTAACATTGCAGGTAGAGGGACGGGGTCCGTGTTGCCATGCAGTTTAGTTGCCTACATTTAACATTGCAGGTAGAGGGAGGGGGGTCCGGGTTGCCATGCAGTTTAGTTGCCTACATTTAACATTTCAGGTTGAGGGAGGGGATCTGGGTTGCCATGCAGTTTAGTTGCCTACATTTCACATTGCAGGTAGAGGGAGGGGGTCCGGGTTGCCATGCAGTTTAGTTGCCTACATTTAACATTGCAGGTAGAGGGAGGGAGGTCCGAATTGCCATGCAGTTTAGTTGCCTACATTTAACATTGCAGGTATAGGGAGGGGGTCCGGGTTGCCATGCAGTTTAGTTGCGTACATTTAACAAGGCAGGTATAGGGAGGGATGTCCTGGTTGCCATGCAGTTTCGTTGCTTACATTTAACATTGCAGGTAGAGGGAGGGGGCCCGTGTTGCCATGCAGTTTAGTTGCCAACATTTAATATTGCAGGTATAGGGAGGGGGTCCGGGTTGCCATGCAGTTTCGTTGCCTAAATTTAACATTGCAGGTATAGGGAGGGGTCCGGGTTGCCATGCAGTTTAGTTGCCTACATTTAACATTGCAGGTATAGGGAGGGGTCCGGGTTGCCATGCAGTTTAGTTGCCTACATTTAACATTGCAGGTATAAGGAGTGGGTCCGGGTGGCCATGCAGTTTAGTTGCCTACATTTAACATTGCAGGTATAGGGAGGGAGGTCCGGGTTGCCATGCAGTTTAGTTTCCTACATTTAACATTGCAGGTATAGGGAGGGAGGTCCCGGTTGCCATGCAGTTTAGTTGCCTACATTTAACATTGCAGGTATAGGGAGGGGGTCCGACTTGCCACGAAGTTTATTTGCCTACATTTCACATTGCAGGTATAGGGAGGGGGTCCGGGTTTCCATGCAGTTTAGTTGCCTACATTTCACATTGCAGGTATAGGGAGGGGGTCCGGGTTGCCATGCAGTTTAGTTGCCTACATTTAACATTGAACGTATAGGGAGGGGGTCCGGGTTGCCATGCAGTTTAGTTGCCTACATTTCACATTGCAGGTAGAGGGAGGGAGGTCCGGGTTGCCATGCAGTTTATTTGCCTACATTTAACATTGCAGGTATAAGGAGGGGGTCCAGGTTGCCATGCAGTTTAGTTGCCTACATTTCACATTGCAGGTATAGGGAGGGGGTCCGGGTTGCCAAGCAGTTTAGTTGCCTACATTTATCATTGCAGGTATAGGGAGGGGGTCTTGGTTGCCATGCAGTTTAGTTGCCTACATTTAACATTGCAGGTAGAGGGGGGGTCCGGGTTGCCATGCAGTTTAGTTGCCTACATTTAGCATTGCAGGTATAGGGAGGGGGTCTGGGTTGCCATGCAGTTTAGTTGCCTACATTTAACATTGCAGGTATAGGGAGGGGGTCCGCGTTTCCATGCAGTTTTGTCGCCTACATTTAACATTGCAGGTATAGGGAGGGGGTCGGGGTTGCCATGCAGTTTAGTTGCCTACATTTCACATTGCAGGTATAGGGAGGGAGGTCCGGGTTGCCATGCAGTTTAGTTGCCTACATTTAACATTGCAGGTATAGGGAGTGAGGTCCGGGTTGCCATGCAGTTTAGTTGCCTACATTTCACATTGCAGGTATAGGTAGGGAGGTCCGGGTTGCCATTCAGTTTAGTTGCCTACATTTCACATTGCAGGTATAAGGAGGGGGTCCGGGTTGCCATGCAGTTTATTTGCCTACATTTAACATTGCAGGTATAGGAAGGGAGGTCCGGGTTGCCATGCAGTTTACTTGCCTACATTTAACATTGCAGGTATAAGGAGGGGGTCCGGGTTGCCATGCACTTTAGTTGCCTACATTTAACATTGCAGGTATAGGGAGGGACGTCCGGGTTGCTATGCAGTTTAGTTGCCTACATTTAACATTGCAGGTATAGGGAGGGCGTCCGGGTTGCCATGCAGTTTAGTTGCCTACATTTCACATGGCAGGTATAGGGAGGGGGTCCGGGTTGCCATGAAGATTATTTGCCTACATTTAACATTGCAGGTATAGGGAGGGGGTCCGGGTTGCCATGCAGTTTAGATGCCTACATTTTACATTGGAGGTAGAGGGAGGGGGTCGGGGTTGCCATGCAGTTTAGTTGCCTACATTTAACATTGCAGGTAGAGGGAAGGAGGTCCGGGTTGCCATGCAGTTTAGTTTTCTACATTTCACATTGCAGGTATAGGGAGGGAGGTCCGGGTTGCCATGCAGTTTAGTTGCCTACATTTCACATTGCAGGTATAGGGAGGGAGGTCCGGGTTGCCATGCAGTTTAGTTGCCTACATTTAACATTGCAGGTATAGGGAGGGAGGACTGGGTTGCCATGCATTTTAGTTGCCTACATTTAACATTGCAGGTATAGGGAGGGGTCTGGATTGCCATGCAGTTCAGTTGCCTACATTTCACTGTGCACTTAGAGGGAGGCTGGTCCGGGTTGCCATGCAGATTAGTTGCCTACATTTCACATTGCAGGTATAGGGAGGGGGTCTGGGTTGCCATGCAGTTTAGTTGCCTACATTTCACATTGCAGGTAGAGGGAGGGAGGTCCGGGTTGCCATGCAGTTTAGTTGCCTACATTTAACATTGCAGGTATAGGGAGGGGGTCCGGGTTGCCATGCAGTTTAGTTGCCTACATTTCACATGGCAGGTAGAGGGAGGCTGGTCCGTGTTGCCATGCAGATTAGTTGCCTACATTTAACATTGCAGGTAGAGGGAGGGAGGTCCGGGTTGCCATGCAGTTTTGTTGGCTGCATTTCACATTGAAGGTAGAGGGAGGGAGGTCCGGGTTGCCATGAAGTTAAGTTGTCTACATTTAACATTGCAGGTATAGGGAGGGAGGTCCTGGTTGCCAAGAAGTTTAGTTGCCTACATTTAACATTGCAGGTAGAGGGAGGGAGGTCCGGGTTGCCATGCAGTTTAGTTGCCTACATTTCACATTGCAGTTATAGGGAAGGGATCCGGGTTGCCATGCCGTTTAGTTTCCTACGTTTAACATTGCAGGTGGAGGGAGGGAGGTCCGGGGTGCCATGCAGTTTAGTTGCGTTCATTTAACATTGCAGGTTGAGGGAGGGAGGTCCGGGTTGCCATGCAGTTTAGTTGCCTACATTTCACATTGCCGGTAGAGGGAGGGGGTCCGTGTTGCCATGCAGTTTAGTTGCCTACATTTAACATTGCAGGTAGAGGGAGGGATCTCCTGGCTGCCATGCAGTTTAGTTGCCTCCATTTAACATTGCAGGTAGAGGGAGGGAGGTCCGGGTTGCCATGCAGTTTAGTTGCCTACATTTCACAATGCAGGTAGAGGGAGGGGGTCCGGGTTGCCATGCAGTTTAGTTGCCTACATTTAACATTGCAGGTATAGGGAGGGGGTCCGGGTTGCATTCAGTTTAGTTGCCTACATTTCACATTGCAGGTATAGGGAATAGGTCCGGGTTGCCATGCACTTTAGTTGCCTACATTTAACATTGCAGGTAGTGGGAGGGAGGTCCGGGTTGCCATGCAGTTTCGTTGCCTACATTTAACATTGCAGGTATAAGGAGGGGGTTCGGGTTGCCATGCAGTTTAGTTGCCTACATTTAACATTGCAGGTAGAGGGAGGGAGGTCCGGGTTGCCATGCAGTTTAGTTGCCTACATTTAACATTGCAGGTAGAGGGAGGGAGGTCCGGGTTGCCATGCTGTTTAGTTGCCTATATTTCACATTGCAGGTAGAGGGTGTGGGTCCGTGTTGCCATGCAGTTTAGTTGCCTACATTTAACATTGCAGGTAGGGGGAGGGAGGTCCGGGTTGCCATGCAGTTTAGTTGCCTCCATTTAACATTGCAGGTAGAGGGAGGGAGGTCCGGGTTGCCATGCAGTTTAGTTGCCTACATTTAACATTGCAGGTATAGGGAGGGAGATCCGGGTTGCCATGCAGCTTAGTTGCCTACATTTAACATTGCAGGTAGAGGGAGGGGGTCCGGGTTGCCATGCAGTTTATTTGCCTACATTTCACATTGCAGGTAGAGGGAGGGTGTCCGGGTTGCCATGCAGTTTAGTTGCCTATATTTAACATGGCAGGTATAGGGAGGGGGTCCTGGTTGCCATGCAGTTTAGTTGCCTACATTTAACATGGCAGGTATAGGGGGGGAGGTCCGGGTTGCCATGCAGTTTAGTTGCCTACATTTAACATTGCAGATAGAGGGAGGGAGGTCCGGGTTGCCAAGCAGTTTAGTTGCCAACATTTAACATTGCAGGTATTGGGAGGGAGGTCCGCGTTGCCATGCAGTTTAGTTGCCTACATTTAACATTGCAGTTATAGGGAGGGGTCTGGGTTGCCATGCAGTTCAGTTGCCTACATTTCACATTGCACTTAGAGGGAGGCTGGTCCGGGTTGCCATGCAGATTAGTTGCCTACATTTCACATTGCAGGTATAGGGAGGGGTTCTGGGTTGCCATGCAGTTTAGTTGCCTACATTTCACATTGCAGGTAGAGGGAGGGAGGTCCGGGTTGCCATGCAGTTTAGTTGCCTACATTTAACATTGCAGGTATAGGGAGGGGGTCCGGGTTGCCATGCAGTTTAGTTGCCTACATTTCACATTGCAGGTAGAGGGAGGCTGGTCCGGGTTGCCATGCAGATTAGTTGCCTACATTTAAAATTGCAGGTAGAGGGAGGGTGGTCCGGGTTGCCATGCAGTTTAGTTGCCTTCATTATCATTGCAGGTAGAGGGAGGGAGGTCCGGGTTGCCATGCAGTTTAGTTGCCTACATTTAACATTGCAGGTAGAGGGAGGGGGTCCGTGTTGCCATGCAGTTTAGTTGCCTACATTTAACATTGCAGGTAGAGGGAGGGAGGTCCGGGTTGCCATGCAGTTTAGTTCCCTCCATTTAACATTGCAGGTAGAGGGAGGGAGTTCCGGGTTGCCATGCAGTTTAGTTGCCTACATTTCACATTGCAGGTAGAGGGACGTGGTCCGGGTTGCCATGCAGTTTAGTTGCCTACATTTAACATTGCAGGTATAGGGAGGGGGTCCGGGTTGCCATGCAGTTTAGTTGCCTACATTTCACATTGCAGGTATAGGGAGGGGGTCCGGGTTGCCATGCACTTTAGTTGCCTACATTTAACATTGCAGGTAGTGGGAGGGAGGTCCGGGTTGCCATGCAGTTTAGTTGCCTACATTTAACATTGCAGGTATATGGAGGGGGTCCGGGTTGCCATGCAGTTTAGTTGCCTCCACTTCACATTGCAGGTAAAGGGAGGGAGTTCCGGGTTGCCATGCAATTTTGTTGCCTGCATTTCACATTGAAGGTAGAGGGAGGGAGGTCCGGGTTGCCATGAAGTTAAGTTGTCTACATTTAACATTGCAGGTATAGGGAGGGGGTCCGGGTTGCCATGCAGTTTAGTTGCCTACATTTCACATTGCAGGTAGAGGGAGGGAGGTCCGGGTTGCCATGCAGTTTATTTGCCTACATTTAACATTGCAGGTATAAGGAGGGGGTCCGGGTTGCCATGCACTTTAGTTGCCTACATTTCACATTGCAGGTATAGGGAGGGGGTCCGGGTTGCCAAGCAGTTTAGTTGCCTACATTTATCATTGCAGGTATAGGGAGGGGGTCTTGGTTGCACTGCAGTTTAGTTGCCTACATTTAACATTGCAGGTAGAGGGTGGGGGTCCGGGTTGCCATGCAGTTTAGTTGCCTACATTTAACATTGCAGGTATAGAGAGGGGGTCTGGGTTGCCATGCAGTTTAGTTGCCTACATTTAACATTGCAGGTATAGGGAGGGGGTCCGCGTTGCCATGCAGTTTTGTTGCCTACATTTAACAGTGCAGGTATAGGGAGGGGGTCGGGGTTGCCATGCAGTTTAGTTGCCTACATTTCACATTGCAGGTATAGGGAGGGAGGTCCGGGTTGCCATGCAGTTTAGTTGCCTACATTTAACATTGCAGGTATAGGGAGGGAGGTCCGGGTTGCCATGCAGATTAGTTGCCTACATTTCACATTGCAGGTATAGGGAGGGAGGTCCGGGTTGCCATTCAGTTTAGTTGCCTACATTTAACATTGCAGGTATAAGGAGGGGGTCCGGGTTGCCATGCAGTTTATTTGCCTACATTTAACATTGCAGGTATAGGAAGGGAGGTCCGGGTTGCCATGCAGTTTACTTGCCTACATTTAACATTGCAGGTATAAGGAGGGGGTCCGGGTTGCCATGCACTTTAGTTGCCTACATTTAACATTGCAGGTATAGGGAGGGACGTCCGGGTTGCTAAGCAGTTTAGTTGCCTACATTTAACATTGCAGGTATAGGGAGGGGTCCGGGTTGCCATGCAGATTAGTTGCCTACATTTAACATGGCAGGTATAGGGAGGGAGGTCCGGGTTGCCATGCAGTTTAGTTGCCTACATTTAACATTGCAGGTATAGGGAGGGGGGCCGGGTTGCCATGCAGTTTAGTTGCCTACATTTAACATTGCAGGTATAGGGAGGGGGTCCGGGTTGCCATGCACTTTAGTTGCCTACATTTAACATTGCAGGTAGAGGGAGGGGGTCCGGGTTGCCATGCAGTTTATTTGCCTACATTTCACATTGCAGGTAGAGGGAGGGTGTCCGGGTTGCCATGCAGTTTAGTTGCCTACATTTAACATGGCAGGTATAGGGAGGGGGTCCGGGTTGCCATGCAGTTTAGTTGCCTACATTTAACATGGCAGGTATAGGGAGGGAGGTCCGGGTTGCCATGCAGTTTAGTTGCCTACATTTGACATTGCAGATAGAGGGAGGGAGGTCCGGGTTGCCAAGCAGTTTAGTTGCCTACATTTAACATTGCAGGTATAGGGAGGGGGTCCGGGTTCCCATGAAGTTTATTTGCCTACATTTAACTTTGCAGGTATAGGGAGGGGGTCCGGGTTGCCATGCAGTTAAGTTGCCTACATTTTACATTGGAGGTTGAGGGAGGGGGTACGGGTTGCCATGCAGTTTAGTTGCCTACATTTCACATTGCAGGTATAGGGAGGGAGGTCCGGGTTGCCATGCAGTTTAGTTGCCTACATTTCACATTGCAGGTATAGGGAGGGAGGTCCGGGTTGCCATGCAGTTTAGTTGCCTACATTTAACATTGCAGGTATAGGGAGAGAGGTCCGGGTTGCCATGCAGTTTAGTTGCCTACATTTAACATTGCAGGTAATGGGAGGGAGGTCCGGGTTGCCATGCAGTTTAGTTGCCTACATTTAACATTGCAGGTATAGGGAGGGAGGTCCGGGTTGCCATGCAGTTTAGTTGCCTACATTTAACATTGCAGGTATTGGGAGGGAGGTCCGGGTTGCCATGCAGTTTAGTTGCCTACATTTAACATTGCAGGTATAGGGAGGGGTCTGGGTTACCATGCAGTTCAGTTGCCTACATTTCACATTGCACTTAGAGGGAGGCTGGTCCGGGTTGCCATGCAGATTAGTTGCCTACATTTCACATTGCAGGTATAGGGAGGGGGTCTGGGTTGCCATGCAGTTTAGTTGCCTACATTTCACATTGCAGGTAGAGGGAGGGAGGTCCGGGTTGCCATGCAGTTTAGTTGCCTACATTTAACATTGCAGGTATAGGGAGGGGGTCCGAGTTGCCATGCAGTTTAGTTGCCTACATTTCACATTGCAGGTAGAGGGAGGCTGGTCCGGGTTGCCATGCAGATTAGTTGCCTACATTTAACATTGCAGGTAGAGGGAGGGAGGTCCGGGTTGCCATGCAGTTTTGTTGCCTGCATTTCACATTGAAGGTAGAGGGAGGGAGGTCCGGGTTGCCATGCAGTTTAGTTGCCTACATTTCACATTGCAGTTATATGGAAGGGGTCCGGGTTGCCATGCAGTTTAGTTTCCTACGTTTAACACTGCAGGTAGAGGGTGGGAGGTCCGGGTTGCCATGCAGTTTAGTTGCCTTCATTTAACATTGCAGGTAGAGGGAGGGAGGTCCGGGTTGCCATGCAGTTTAGTTGCCTACATTTCACATTGCAGGTAGAGGGAGGGGGTCCGTGTTGCCATGCAGTTTAGTTGCCTACATTTAACATTGCAGGTAGAGGGAGGGAGGTCCGGGTTGCCATGCAGTTTAGTTGCCTCCATTTTACATTGCAGGGAGAGGGAGGGAGGTCCGGGTGCCATGCACTTTAGTTGCCTACATTTCACATTGCAGGTAGAGGGAGGGGGTCCGGGTTGCCATGCAGTTTAGTTGCCTACATTTAACATTGCAGGTATAGGGAGGGGGTCCGGGTTGCCATGCAGTTTAGTTGCCTACATTTCACATTGCAGGTATAGGGAATGGGTCGGGGTTGCCATGCACTTTAGTTGCCTACATTTAACATTGCAGGTAGTGGGAGGGAGGTCCGGGTTGCCATGCAGTTTAGTTGCCTACATTTAACATTGCAGGTATAAGGAGGGGTTTCGGGTTGCCATGCAGTTTAGTTGCCTACATTTAACATTGCAGTTAGAGGGAGGGAGGTCCGGGTTGCCATGCAGTTTAGTTGCCTACATTTAACATTGCAGGTAGAGGGAAGGAGGTCCGGGTTGCCATGCTGTTTAGTTGCCTATATTTCACATTGCAGGTAGAGGGTGGGGGTCCGGGTTGCCATGCAGTTTAATTGCCTACATTTCACATTGCAGGTAGAGGGAGGGAGGTCCGGGTTGCCATGCACTTTAGTTGCCTACATTTAACATTGCAGGTAGTGGGAGGGAGGTCCGGGTTGCCATGCAGTTTAGTTGCCTACATTTAACATTGCAGGTAGAGGGAGGGAGGTCCGGGTTGCCATGCAGTTTAGTTGCCTACATTTAACATTGCAGGTAGAGGGAGGGAGGTCCGGGTTGCCATGCTGTTTAGTTGCCTATATTTCACATTGCAGGTAGAGGGTGGGGGTCCGGGTTGCCATGCAGTTTAATTGCCTACATTTCACATTGCAGGTAGAGGGAGGGAGGTCCGGGTTGCCATGCAGTTTAGTTGCCTACATTTCACATTGCAGGTATAGGGAGGGAGGTCCGGGTTGCCATGCGGTTTAGTTGCCTACATTTAACATTGCAGGTAGAGGGAGGGAGGTCCGGGATGCCATGCAGTTTAGTTGCCTACATTTATCATTGCAGGTAGAAGGAGGGGGTCCGTGTTGCCATGCAGTTTAGTTGCCTACATTTAACATTGCAAGTAGAGGGAGGGGGTCCGGTTTGCCATGCAGTTTAGTTGCCTACATTTAACATTGCAGGTAGTGGGAGGGGGTCCGTGTTGCCATGCAGTTTAGTTGCCTACATTTAACATTGCAGGTAGAGGGAGGGGGGTCCGGGTTGCCATGCAGTTTAGTTGCCTACATTTAACATTGCAGGTAGCGGGAGGGGATCTGGGTTGCCATGCAGTTTAGTTGCCTACATTTCACATTGCAGGTAGAGGGAGGGGGTCCGGGTTGCCATGCAGTTTAGTTGCCTACATTTAACATTGCAGGTAGAGGGAGGGAGGTCCGAGTTGCCATGCAGTTTAGTTGCCTACATTTAACATTGCAGGTATAGGGAGGGGGTCCGCGTTGCCATGCAGTTTAGTTGCGTACATTTAACAAGGCAGGTATAGGGAGGGATGTCCCGGTTGCCATGCAGTTTCGTTGCTTACATTTAACATTGCAGGTAGAGGGAGGGGGCCCGGGTTGCCATGCAGTTTAGTTGCCTACATTTAACATTGCAGGTATAGGGAGGGAGGTCCGGGTTGCCATGCAGTTTAGTTTCCTACATTTAACATTGCAGGTATAGGGAGGGAGGTCCCGGTTGCCATGCAGTTTAGTTGCCTACATTTAACATTGCAGGTATAGGGAGGGGGTCCGACTTGCCACGAAGTTTATTTGCCTACATTTCACATTGCAGGTATAGGGAGGGGGTCCGGGTTTCCATGCAGTTTAGTTGCCTACATTTCACATTGCAGGTATAGGGAGGGGGTCCGGGTTGCCATGCAGTTTAGTTGCCTACATTTAACATTGAACGTATAGGGAGGGGGTCCGGGTTGCCATGCAGTTTAGTTGCCTACATTTCACATTGCAGGTAGAGGGAGGTAGGTCCGGGTTGCCATGCAGATTAGTTGCCTACATTTAACATTGCAGGTATAAGGAGGGGGTCCGGGTTGCCATGCAGTTTAGTTGCCTACATTTCACATTGCACTTAGAGGGAGGCTGGTCCGGGTTGCCATGCAGATTAGTTGCCTACATTTCACATTGCAGGTATAGGGAGGGGGTCTGGGTTGCCATGCAGTTTAGTTGCCTACATTTCACATTGCAGGTAGAGGGAGGGAGGTCCGGGTTGCCATGCAGTTTAGTTGCCTACATTTAACATTGCAGGTATAGGGAGGGGGTCCGGGTTGCCATGCAGTTTAGTTGCCTACATTTCACATTGCAGGTAGAGGGAGGCTGGTCCGGGTTGCCATGCAGATTAGTTGCCTACATTCAACATTGTAGGTAGAGGGAGGGAGGTCCGGGTTGCCATGCAGTTTTGTTGCCTGCATTTCACATTGAAGGTAGAGGGAGGGAGGTCCGGGTTGCCATGAAGTTAAGTTGTCTACATTTAAAATTGCAGGTAGAGGGAGGGTGGTCCGGGTTGCCATGCAGTTTAGTTGCCTTCATTATCATTGCAGGTAGAGGGAGGGAGGTCCGGGTTGCCATGCAGTTTAGTTGCCTACATTTAACATTGCAGGTAGAGGGAGGGGGTCCGTGTTGCCATGCAGTTTAGTTGCCTACATTTAACATTGCAGGTAGAGGGAGGGAGGTCCGGGTTGCCATGCAGTTTAGTTCCCTCCATTTAACATTGCAGGTAGAGGGAGGGAGTTCCGGGTTGCCATGCAGTTTAGTTGCCTACATTTCACATTGCAGGTAGAGGGACGTGGTCCGGGTTGCCATGCAGTTTAGTTGCCTACATTTAACATTGCAGGTATAGGGAGGGGGTCCGGGTTGCCATGCAGTTTAGTTGCCTACATTTCACATTGCAGGTATAGGGAGGGGGTCCGGGTTGCCATGCACTTTAGTTGCCTACATTTAACATTGCAGGTAGTGGGAGGGAGGTCCGGGTTGCCATGCAGTTTAGTTGCCTACATTTAACATTGCAGGTATATGGAGGGGGTCCGGGTTGCCATGCAGTTTAGTTGCCTCCACTTCACATTGCAGGTAAAGGGAGGGAGTTCCGGGTTGCCATGCAGTTTTGTTGCCTGCATTTCACATTGAAGGTAGAGGGAGGGAGGTCCGGGTTGCCATGAAGTTAAGTTGTCTACATTTAACATTGCAGGTATAGGGAGGGGGTCCGGGTTGCCATGCAGTTTAGTTGCCTACATTTCACATTGCAGGTAGAGGGAGGGAGGTCCGGGTTGCCATGCAGTTTATTTGCCTACATTTAACATTGCAGGTATAAGGAGGGTGTCCGGGTTGCCATGCACTTTAGTTGCCTACATTTCACATTGCAGGTATAGGGAGGGGGTCCGGGTTGCCAAGCAGTTTAGTTGCCTACATTTATCATTGCAGGTAAAGGGAGGGGGTCTTGGTTGCACTGCAGTTTAGTTGCCTACATTTAACATTGCAGGTAGAGGGTGGGGGTCCGGGTTGCCATGCAGTTTAGTTGCCTACATTTAACATTGCAGGTATAGAGAGGGGGTCTGGGTTGCCATGCAGTTTAGTTGCCTACATTTAACATTGCAGGTATAGGGAGGGGGTCCGCGTTGCCATGCAGTTTTGTTGCCTACATTTAACAGTGCAGGTATAGGGAGGGGGTCGGGGTTGCCATGCAGTTTAGTTGCCTACATTTCACATTGCAGGTATAGGGAGGGAGGTCCGGGTTGCCATGCAGTTTAGTTGCCTACATTTAACATAGCAGGTATAGGGAGGGAGGTCCGGGTTGCCATGCAGATTAGTTGCCTACATTTCACATTGCAGGTATAGGGAGGGAGGTCCGGGTTGCCATTCAGTTTAGTTGCCTACATTTAACATTGCAGGTATAAGGAGGGGGTCCGGGTTGCCATGCAGTTTATTTGCCTACATTTAACATTGCAGGTATAGGAAGGGAGGTCCGGGTTGCCATGCAGTTTACTTGCCTACATTTAACATTGCAGGTATAAGGAGGGGGTCCGGGTTGCCATGCACTTTAGTTGCCTACATTTAACATTGCAGGTATAGGGAGGGACGTCCGGGTTGCTAAGCAGTTTAGTTGCCTACATTTAACATTGCAGGTATAGGGAGGGGTCCGGGTTGCCATGCAGTTTAGTTGCCTACATTTAACATGGCAGGTATAGGGAGGGAGGTCCGGGTTGCCATGCAGTTTAGTTGCCTACATTTAACATTGCAGGTTTAGGGAGGGGGTCCGGGTTGCCATGCAGTTTAGTTGCCTACATTTAACATTGCAGGTATAGGGAGGGGGTCCGGGTTGCCATGCACTTTAGTTGCCTACATTTAACATTGCAGGTAGAGGGAGGGGGTCCGGGTTGCCATGCAGTTTATTTGCCTACATTTCACATTGCAGGTAGAGGGAGGGTGTCCGGGTTGCCATGCAGTTTAGTTGCCTACATTTAACATGGCAGGTATAGGGAGGGGGTCCGGGTTGCCATGCAGTTTAGTTGCCTACATTTAACATGGCAGGTATAGGGAGGGAGGTCCGGGTTGCCATGCAGTTTAGTTGCCTACATTTGACATTGCAGATAGAGGGAGGGAGGTCCGGGTTGCCAAGCAGTTTAGTTGCCTACATTTAACATTGCAGGTATAGGGAGGGGGTCCGGGTTGCCATGAAGTTTATTTGCCTACATTTAACATTGCAGGTATAGGGAGGGGGTCCGGGTTGCCATGCAGTTAAGTTGCCTACATTTTACATTGGAGGTTGAGGGAGGGGTTCCGGGTTGCCATGCAGTTTAGTTACCTACATTTCACATTGCAGGTATAGGGAGGGAGGTCCGGGTTGCCATGCAGTTTAGTTGCCTACATTTCACATTGCAGGTATAGGGAGGGAGGTCCGGGTTGCCATGCAGTTTAGTTGCCTACATTTAACATTGCAGGTATAGGGAGAGAGGTCCGGGTTGCCATGCAGTTTAGTTGCCTACATTTAACATTGCAGGTAAGGGGAGGGAGGTCCGGGTTGCCATGCAGTTTAGTTGCCTACATTTAACATTGCAGGTATAGGGAGGGAGGTCCGGGTTGCCATGCAGTTTAGTTGCCTACATTTAACATTGCAGGTATTGGGAGGGAGGTCCGGGTTGCCATGCAGTTTAGTTGCCTACATTTAACATTGCAGGTATAGGGAGGGGTCTGGGTTACCATGCAGTTCAGTTGCCTACATTTCACATTGCACTTAGAGGGAGGCTGGTCCGGGTTGCCATGCAGATTAGTTGCCTACATTTCACATTGCAGGTATAGGGAGGGGGTCTGGGTTGCCATGCAGTTTAGTTGCCTACATTTCACATTGCAGGTAGAGGGAGGGAGGTCCGGGTTGCCATGCAGTTTAGTTGCCTACATTTAACATTGCAGGTATAGGGAGGGGGTCCGAGTTGCCATGCAGTTTAGTTGCCTACATTTCACATTGCAGGTAGAGGGAGGCTGGTCCGGGTTGCCATGCAGATTAGTTGCCTACATTTAACATTGCAGGTAGAGGGAGGGAGGTCCGGGTTGCCATGCAGTTTTGTTGCCTGCATTTCACATTGAAGGTAGAGGGAGGGAGGTCCGGGTTGCCATGCAGTTTAGTTGCCTACATTTCACATTGCAGTTATATGGAAGGGGTCCGGGTTGCCATGCAGTTTAGTTTCCTACGTTTAACACTGCAGGTAGAGGGAGGGAGGTCCGGGTTGCCATGCAGTTTAGTTGCCTTCATTTAACATTGCAGGTAGAGGGAGGGAGGTCCGGGTTGCCATGCAGTTTAGTTGCCTACATTTCACATTGCAGGTAGAGGGAGGGGGTCCGTGTTGCCATGCAGTTTAGTTGCCTACATTTAACATTGCAGGTAGAGGGAGGGAGGTCCGGGTTGCCATGCAGTTTAGTTGCCTCCATTTTACATTGCAGGGAGAGGGAGGGAGGTCCGGGTTGCCATGCACTTTAGTTGCCTACATTTCACATTGCAGGTAGAGGGAGGGGGTCCGGGTTGCCATGCAGTTTAGTTGCCTACATTTAACATTGCAGGTATAGGGAGGGGGTCCGGGTTGCCATGCAGTTTAGTTGCCTACATTTCACATTGCAGGTATAGGGAATGGGTCGGGGTTGCCATGCAGTTTAGTTGCCTACATTTAACATTGCAGGTAGTGGGAGGGAGGTCCGTGTTGCCATGCAGTTTAGTTGCCTACATTTAACATTGCAGGTATAAGGAGGGGTTTCGGGTTGCCATGCAGTTTAGTTGCCTACATTTAACATTGCAGTTAGAGGGAGGGAGGTCCGGGTTGCCATTCAGTTTAGTTGCCTACATTTAACATTGCAGGTAGAGGGAAGGAGGTCCGGGTTGCCATGCTGTTTAGTTGCCTATATTTCACATTGCAGGTAGAGGGTGGGGGTCCGGGTTGCCATGCAGTTTAATTGCCTACATTTCACATTGCAGGTAGAGGGAGGGAGGTCCGGGTTGCCATGCACTTTAGTTGCCTACATATAACATTGCAGGTAGTGGGAGGGAGGTCCGGGTTGCCATGCAGTTTAGTTGCCTACATTTAACATTGCAGGTAGAGGGAGGGAGGTCCGGGTTGCCATGCAGTTTAGTTGCCTACATTTAACATTGCAGGTAGAGGGAGGGAGGTCCGGGTTGCCATGCTGTTTAGTTGCCTATATTTCACATTGCAGGTAGAGGGTGGGGGTCCGGGTTGCCATGCAGTTTAATTGCCTACATTTCACATTGCAGGTAGAGGGAGGGAGGTCCGGGTTGCCATGCAGTTTAGTTGCCTACATTTCACATTGCAGGTATAGGGAGGGAGGTCCGGGTTGCCATGCGGTTTAGTTGCCTACATTTAACATTGCAGGTAGAGGGAGGGAGGTCCGGGATGCCATGCAGTTTAGTTGCCTACATTTATCATTGCAGGTAGAGGGAGGGGGTCCGTGTTGCCATGCAGTTTAGTTGCCTACATTTAACATTGCAAGTAGAGGGAGGGGGTCCGGTTTGCCATGCAGTTTAGTTGCCTACATTTAACATTGCAGGTAGTGGGAGGGGGTCCGTGTTGCCATGCAGTTTAGTTGCCTACATTTAACATTGCAGGTAGAGGGAGGGGGGTCCGGGTTGCCATGCAGTTTAGTTGCCTACATTTCACATTGCAGGTAGAGGGAGGGAGGTCCGGGTTGCCATGCAGTTTAGTTGCCTACATTTAACATTGCAGGTATAGGGAGGGGGTCCGGGTTGCCATGCAGTTTAGTTGCCTACATTTCACATTGCAGGTAGAGGGAGGCTGGTCCGGGTTGCCATGCAGATTAGTTGCCTACATCCAACATTGTAGGTAGAGGGAGGGAGGTCCGGGTTGCCATGCAGTTTTGTTGCCTGCATTTCACATTGAAGGTAGAGGGAGGGAGGTCCGGGTTGCCATGAAGTTAAGTTGTCTACATTTAAAATTGCAGGTAGAGGGAGGGTGGTCCGGGTTGCCATGCAGTTTAGTTGCCTTCATTATCATTGCAGGTAGAGGGAGGGAGGTCCGGGTTGCCATGCAGTTTAGTTGCCTACATTTAACATTGCAGGTAGAGGGAGGGGGTCCGTGTTGCCATGCAGTTTAGTTGCCTACATTTAACATTGCAGGTAGAGGGAGGGAGGTCCGGGTTGCCATGCAGTTTAGTTCCCTCCATTTAACATTGCAGGTAGAGGGAGGGAGTTCCGGGTTGCCATGCAGTTTAGTTGCCTACATTTCACATTGCAGGTAGAGGGACGTGGTCCGGGTTGCCATGCAGTTTAGTTGCCTACATTTAACATTGCAGGTATAGGGAGGGGGTCCGGGTTGCCATGCAGTTTAGTTGCCTACATTTCACATTGCAGGTATAGGGAGGGGGTCCGGGTTGCCATGCACTTTAGTTGCCTACATTTAACATTGCAGGTAGTGGGAGGGAGGTCCGGGTTGCCATGCAGTTTAGTTGCCTACATTTAACATTGCAGGTATATGGAGGGGGTCCGGGTTGCCATGCAGTTTAGTTGCCTCCACTTCACATTGCAGGTAAAGGGAGGGAGTTCCGGGTTGCCATGCAGTTTTGTTGCCTGCATTTCACATTGAAGGTAGAGGGAGGGAGGTCCGGGTTGCCATGAAGTTAAGTTGTCTACATTTAACATTGCAGGTATAGGGAGGGGGTCCGGGTTGCCATGCAGTTTAGTTGCCTACATTTCACATTGCAGGTAGAGGGAGGGAGGTCCGGGTTGCCATGCAGTTTATTTGCCTACATTTAACATTGCAGGTATAAGGAGGGTGTCCGGGTTGCCATGCACTTTAGTTGCCTACATTTCACATTGCAGGTATAGGGAGGGGGTCCGGGTTGCCAAGCAGTTTAGTTGCCTACATTTATCATTGCAGGTAAAGGGAGGGGGTCTTGGTTGCACTGCAGTTTAGTTGCCTACATTTAACATTGCAGGTAGAGGGTGGGGGTCCGGGTTGCCATGCAGTTTAGTTGCCTACATTTAACATTGCAGGTATAGAGAGGGGGTCTGGGTTGCCATGCAGTTTAGTTGCCTACATTTAACATTGCAGGTATAGGGAGGGGGTCCGCGTTGCCATGCAGTTTTGTTGCCTACATTTAACAGTGCAGGTATAGGGAGGGGGTCGGGGTTGCCATGCAGTTTAGTTGCCTACATTTCACATTGCAGGTATAGGGAGGGAGGTCCGGGTTGCCATGCAGTTTAGTTGCCTACATTTAACATAGCAGGTATAGGGAGGGAGGTCCGGGTTGCCATGCAGATTAGTTGCCTACATTTCACATTGCAGGTATAGGGAGGGAGGTCCGGGTTGCCATTCAGTTTAGTTGCCTACATTTAACATTGCAGGTATAAGGAGGGGGTCCGGGTTGCCATGCAGTTTATTTGCCTACATTTAACATTGCAGGTATAGGAAGGGAGGTCCGGGTTGCCATGCAGTTTACTTGCCTACATTTAACATTGCAGGTATAAGGAGGGGGTCCGGGTTGCCATGCACTTTAGTTGCCTACATTTAACATTGCAGTTATAGGGAGGGACGTCCGGGTTGCTAAGCAGTTTAGTTGCCTACATTTAACATTGCAGGTATAGGGAGGGGTCCGGGTTGCCATGCAGTTTAGTTGCCTACATTTAACATGGCAGGTATAGGGAGGGAGGTCCGGGTTGCCATGCAGTTTAGTTGCCTACATTTAACATTGCAGGTATAGGGAGGGGGTCCGGGTTGCCATGCAGTTTAGTTGCCTACATTTAACATTGCAGGTATAGGGAGGGGGTCCGGGTTGCCATGCACTTTAGTTGCCTACATTTAACATTGCAGGTAGAAGGAGGGGGTCCGGGTTGCCATGCAGTTTATTTGCCTACATTTCACATTGCAGGTAGAGGGAGGGTGTCCGGGTTGCCATGCAGTTTAGTTGCCTACATTTAACATGGCAGGTATAGGGAGGGGGTCCGGGTTGCCATGCAGTTTAGTTGCCTACATTTAACATGGCAGGTATAGGGAGGGAGGTCCGGGTTGCCATGCAGTTTAGTTGCCTACATTTGACATTGCAGATAGAGGGAGGGAGGTCCGGGTTGCCAAGCAGTTTAGTTGCCTACATTTAACATTGCAGGTATAGGGAGGGGGTCCGGGTTGCCATGAAGTTTATTTGCCTACATTTAACATTGCAGGTATAGGGAGGGGGTCCGGGTTGCCATGCAGTTAAGTTGCCTACATTTTACATTGGAGGTTGAGGGAGGGGTTCCGGGTTGCCATGCAGTTTAGTTACCTACATTTCACATTGCAGGTATAGGGAGGGAGGTCCGGGTTGCCATGCAGTTTAGTTGCCTACATTTCACATTGCAGGTATAGGGAGGGAGGTCCGGGTTGCCATGCAGTTTAGTTGCCTACATTTAACATTGCAGGTATAGGGAGAGAGGTCCGGGTTGCCATGCAGTTTAGTTGCCTACATTTAACATTGCAGGTAAGGGGAGGGAGGTCCGGGTTGCCATGCAGTTTAGTTGCCTACATTTAACATTGCAGGTATAGGGAGGGAGGTCCGGGTTGCCATGCAGTTTAGTTGCCTACATTTAACATTGCAGGTATTGGGAGGGAGGTCCGGGTTGCCATGCAGTTTAGTTGCCTACATTTAACATTGCAGGTATAGGGAGGGGTCTGGGTTACCATGCAGTTCAGTTGCCTACATTTCACATTGCACTTAGAGGGAGGCTGGTCCGGGTTGCCATGCAGATTAGTTGCCTACATTTCACATTGCAGGTATAGGGAGGGGGTCTGGGTTGCCATGCAGTTTAGTTGCCTACATTTCACATTGCAGGTAGAGGGAGGGAGGTCCGGGTTGCCATGCAGTTTAGTTGCCTACATTTAACATTGCAGGTATAGGGAGGGGGTCCGAGTTGCCATGCAGTTTAGTTGCCTACATTTCACATTGCAGGTAGAGGGAGGCTGGTCCGGGTTGCCATGCAGATTAGTTGCCTACATTTAACATTGCAGGTAGAGGGAGGGAGGTCCGGGTTGCCATGCAGTTTTGTTGCCTGCATTTCACATTGAAGGTAGAGGGAGGGAGGTCCGGGTTGCCATGCAGTTTAGTTGCCTACATTTCACATTGCAGTTATATGGAAGGGGTCCGCGTTGCCATGCAGTTTAGTTTCCTACGTTTAACACTGCAGGTAGAGGGAGGGAGGTCCGGGTTGCCATGCAGTTTAGTTGCCTTCATTTAACATTGCAGGTAGAGGGAGGGAGGTCCGGGTTGCCATGCAGTTTAGTTGCCTACATTTCACATTGCAGGTAGAGGGAGGGGGTCCGTGTTGCCATGCAGTTTAGTTGCCTACATTTAACATTGCAGGTAGAGGGAGGGAGGTCCGGGTTGCCATGCAGTTTAGTTGCCTCCATTTTACATTGCAGGGAGAGGGAGGGAGGTCCGGGTTGCCATGCACTTTAGTTGCCTACATTTCACATTGCAGGTAGAGGGAGGGGGTCCGGGTTGCCATGCAGTTTAGTTGCCTACATTTAACATTGCAGGTATAGGGAGGGGGTCCGGGTTGCCATGCAGTTTAGTTGCCTACATTTCACATTGCAGGTATAGGGAATGGGTCGGGGTTGCCATGCACTTTAGTTGCCTACATTTAACATTGCAGGTAGTGGGAGGGAGGTCCGTGTTGCCATGCAGTTTAGTTGCCTACATTTAACATTGCAGGTATAAGGAGGGGTTTCGGGTTGCCATGCAGTTTAGTTGCCTACATTTAACATTGCAGTTAGAGGGAGGGAGGTCCGGGTTGCCATTCAGTTTAGTTGCCTACATTTAACATTGCAGGTAGAGGGAAGGAGGTCCGGGTTGCCATGCTGTTTAGTTGCCTATATTTCACATTGCAGGTAGAGGGTGGGGGTCCGGGTTGCCATGCAGTTTAATTGCCTACATTTCACATTGCAGGTAGAGGGAGGGAGGTCCGGGTTGCCATGCACTTTAGTTGCCTACATATAACATTGCAGGTAGTGGGAGGGAGGTCCGGGTTGCCATGCAGTTTAGTTGCCTACATTTAACATTGCAGGTAGAGGGAGGGAGGTCCGGGTTGCCATGCAGTTTAGTTGCCTACATTTAACATTGCAGGTAGAGGGAGGGAGGTCCGGGTTGCCATGCTGTTTAGTTGCCTATATTTCACATTGCAGGTAGAGGGTGGGGGTCCGGGTTGCCATGCAGTTTAATTGCCTACATTTCACATTGCAGGTAGAGGGAGGGAGGTCCGGGTTGCCATGCAGTTTAGTTGCCTACATTTCACATTGCAGGTATAGGGAGGGAGGTCCGGGTTGCCATGCGGTTTAGTTGCCTACATTTAACATTGCAGGTAGAGGGAGGGAGGTCCGGGATGCCATGCAGTTTAGTTGCCTACATTTATCATTGCAGGTAGAGGGAGGTGGTCCGTGTTGCCATGCAGTTTAGTTGCCTACATTTAACATTGCAAGTAGAGGGAGGGGGTCCGGTTTGCCATGCAGTTTAGTTGCCTACATTTAACATTGCAGGTAGTGGGAGGGGGTCCGTGTTGCCATGCAGTTTAGTTGCCTACATTTAACATTGCAGGTAGAGGGAGGGGGGTCCGGGTTGCCATGCAGTTTAGTTGCCTACATTTAACATTGCAGGTAGCGGGAGGGGATCTGGGTTGCCATGCAGTTTAGTTGCCTACATTTCACATTGCAGGTAGAGGGAGGGGGTCCGGGTTGCCATGCAGTTTAGTTGCCTACATTTAACATTGCAGGTAGAGGGAGGGAGGTCCGAGTTGCCATGCAGTTTAGTTGCCTACATTTAACATTGCAGGTATAGGGAGGGGGTCCGCGTTGCCATGCAGTTTAGTTGCGTACATTTAACAAGGCAGGTATAGGGAGGGATGTCCCGGTTGCCATGCAGTTTCGTTGCTTACATTTAACATTGCAGGTAGAGGGAGGGGGCCCGGGTTGCCATGCAGTTTAGTTGCCTACATTTAACATTGCAGGTATAGGGAGGGAGGTCCGGGTTGCCATGCAGTTTAGTTTCCTACATTTAACATTGCAGGTATAGGGAGGGAGGTCCCGGTTGCCATGCAGTTTAGTTGCCTACATTTAACATTGCAGGTATAGGGAGGGGGTCCGACTTGCCACGAAGTTTATTTGCCTACATTTCACATTGCAGGTATAGGGAGGGGGTCCGGGTTTCCATGCAGTTTAGTTGCTTACATTTCACATTGCAGGTATAGGGAGGGGGTCCGGGTTGCCATGCAGTTTAGTTGCCTACATTTAACATTGAACGTATAGGGAGGGGGTCCGGGTTGCCATGCAGTTTAGTTGCCTACATTTCACATTGCAGGTAGAGGGAGGTAGGTCCGGGTTGCCATGCAGATTAGTTGCCTACATTTAACATTGCAGGTATAAGGAGGGGGTCCGGGTTGCCATGCAGTTTAGTTGCCTACATTTCACATTGCAGGTATAGTGAGGGGGTCCGGGTTGCCAAGCAGTTTAGTTGCCTACATTTATCATTGCAGGTATAGGGAGGGGGTCTTGGTTGCCATGCAGTTTAGTTGCCTACATTTAACATTGCAGGTAGAGGGGGGGGGGGGGTCCGGGTTGCCATGCAGTTTAGTTGCCTACATTTAACATTGCAGGTATAGGGAGGGGGTCTGGGTTGCCATGCAGTTTAGTTGCCTACATTTAACATTGCAGGTATAGGGAGGGGGTCCGCGTTGCCATGCAGTTTTGTTGCCTACATTTAACATTGCAGGTATAGGGAGGGGGTCGGGGTTGCCATGCAATTTAGTTGCCTACATTTCACATTGCAGGTATAGGGCGGGAGGTCCGGGTTGCCATGCATTTTAGTTGCCTACATTTAACATTGCAGGTATAGGGAGGGAGGTCCGGGTTGCCATGCAGTTTAGTTGCCTACATTTCACATTGCAGGTATAGGGAGGGAGGTCCGGGTTGCCATTCAGTTTAGTTGCCTACATTTAACATTGCAGGTATAAGGAGGGGGTCCGGGTTGCCATGCAGTTTATTTGCCTACATTTAACATTGCAGGTATAGGAAGGGAGGTCCGGGTTGCCATGCAGTTTACTTGCCTACATTTAACATTGCAGGTATAAGGAGGGGGTCCGGGTTGCCATGCACTTTAGTTGCCTACATTTAACATTGCAGGTATAGGGAGGGACGTCCGGGTTGCTATGCAGTTTAGTTGCCTACATTTAACATTGCAGGTATAGGGAGGGGGTCCGGGTTGCCATGCAGTTTAGTTACCTACATTTAACATGGCAGGTATAGGGAGGGGGTCCGGGTTGCCATGAAGTTTATTTGCCTACATTTAACACTGCAGGTATAGGGAGGGGGTCCGTGTTGCCATGCAGTTTAGTTGCCTACATTTTACATTGGAGGTAGAGGGAGGGGGTCCGGGTTGCCATGCAGTTTAGTTGCCTACATTGAACATTGCAGGTAGAGGGAAGGAGGTCCGGGTTGCCATGCAGTTTAGTTGCCTACATTTCACATTGCCGGTATAGGGAGGGAGGTCCGGGTTGCCATGCAGTTTAGTTGCCTACATTTCACATTGCAGGTATAGGGAGGGAGGTCCGGGTTTCCATGCAGTTTAGTTGCCTACATTTAACATTGCAGGTATAGGGAGGGAGGTCCGGTTTGCCATGCAGTTTAGTTGCCTACATTTAACATTGCAGGTATAGGGAGGGGTCTGGGTTGCCATGCAGTTCAGTTGCCTACATTTCACAGTGCACTTAGAGGGAGGCTGGTCCGGGATGCCATGCAGATTAGTTGCCTACATTTCACATTGCAGGTATAGGGAGGGGGTCTTGGTTGCCATGCAGTTTAGTTGCCTACATTTCACATTGCAGGTAGAGGGAGGGAGGTCCGGGTTGCCATGCAGTTTAGTTGCCTACATTTAACATTGCAGGTATAGGGAGGGGGTCCGGGTTGCCATGCAGTTTAGTTGCCTACATTTCACATTGCCGTTAGAGGGAGGCTGGTCCAGGTTGCCATGCAGATTAGTTGCCTACATTTAACATTGCAGGTAGAGGGAGGGAGGTCCGGGTTGCCATGCAATTTTGTTGCCTGCATTTCACATTGAAGGTAGAGGGAGGGAGGTCCGGGTTGCCATGAAGTTAAGTTGTCTACATTTAACATTGCAGGTATAGGGAGGGAGGTCCTGGTTGCCAAGAAGTTTAGTTGCCTACATTTAACATTGCAGGTAGAGGGAGGGAGGTCCGGGTTTCCATGCAGTTTAGTTGCCTACATTTCACATTGCAGTTATAGGGAAGGGGTCCGGGTTGCCATGCAGTTTAGTTTACTACGTTTAACATTGCAGGTAGAGGGAGGGAGGTCCGGGGTGCCATGCAGTTTAGTTGCCTTCATTTAACATTGCAGGTAGAGGGAGGGAGGTCCAGGTTGCCATGCAGTTTAGTTGCCTACATTTCACATTGCAGGTAGAGGGAGGGGGTCCGTGTTGCCATGCAGTTTAGTTGCCTACATTTAACATTGCAGGTAGAGGGAGGGAGGTCCTGGTTGCCATGCAGTTTAGTTGCCTCCATTTAACATTGCAGGTAGAGGGAGGGAGGTCCGGGTTGCCATGCAGTTTAGTTGCCTACATTTCACATTGCAGATAGAGGGAGGGGGTCCGGGTTGCCATGCAGTTTAGTTGCCTACATTTAAGATTGCAGGTATAGGGAGGGGGTCCGGGTTGCCATGCAGTTTAGTTGCCTACATTTAACATTGCAGGTATAGGGAGGGGGTCCGGGTTGCCATTCAGTTTAGTTGCCTACATTTCACATTGCAGGTATAGGGAATGGGTCGGGGTTGCCATGCACTTTAGTTGCCTACATTTAACATTGCAGGTAGAGGGAGGGAGGTCCGGGTTGCCATGCTGTTTAGTTGCCTATATTTCACATTGCAGGTAGAGGGTGGGGGTCCGGGTTGCCATGCAGTTTAATTGCCTACATTTCACATTGCAGGTAGAGGGAGGGAGGTCCGGGTTGCCATGCAGTTTAGTTGCCTACATGTCACATTGCAGGTATAGGGAGGGAGGTCCGGGTTGCCATGCGGTTTAGTTGCCTACATTTAACATTGCAGGTAGAGGGAGGGAGGTCCGGGTTGCCATGCAGTTTAGTTGCCTACATTTATCATTGCAGGTAGAGGGAGGGGGTCCGTGTTGCCATGCAGTTTAGTTGCCTACATTTAACATTGCAAGTAGAGGGAGGGGGTCCGGTTTGCCATGCAGTTTAGTTGCCTACATTTAACATTGCAGGTAGTGGGAGGGGGTCCGTGTTGCCATGCAGTTTAGTTGCCTACATTTAACATTGCAGGTAGAGGGAGGGGGGTCCGGGTTGCCATGCAGTTTAGTTGCCTACATTTAACATTGCAGGTAGCGGGAGGGGATCTGGGTTGCCATGCAGTTTAGTTGCCTACATTTCACATTGCAGGTAGAGGGAGGGGGTCCGGGTTGCCATGCAGTTTAGTTGCCTACATTTAACATTGCAGGTAGAGGGAGGGAGGTCCGAGTTGCCATGCAGTTTAGTTGCCTACATTTAACATTGCAGGTATAGGGAGGGGGTCCGCGTTGCCATGCAGTTTAGTTGCGTACATTTAACAAGGCAGGTATAGGGAGGGATGTCCCGGTTGCCATGCAGTTTCGTTGCTTACATTTAACATTGCAGGTAGAGGGAGGGGGCCCGGGTTGCCATGCAGTTTAGTTGCCTACATTTAACATTGCAGGTATAGGGAGGGAGGTCCGGGTTGCCATGCAGTTTAGTTTCCTACATTTAACATTGCAGGTATAGGGAGGGAGGTCCCGGTTGCCATGCAGTTTAGTTGCCTACATTTAACATTGCAGGTATAGGGAGGGGGTCCGAGTTGCCTTGAAGTTTATTTGCCTACATTTCACATTGCGGGTATAGGGAGGGGGTCCGGGTTTTCATGCAGTTTAGTTGCCTACATTCACATTGCAGGTATAGGGAGGGGGTCCGGGTTGCCATGCAGTTTAGTTGCCTACATTTAACATTGAACGTATAGGGAGGGGGTCCGGGTTGCCATGCAGTTTAGTTGCCTACATTTCACATTGCAGGTAGAGGGAGGTAGGTCCGGGTTGCCATGCAGTTTATTTGCCTACATTTAACATTGCAGGTATAAGGAGGGGGTCCGGGTTGCCATGCAGTTTAGTTGCCTACATTTCACATTGCCGGTATAGGGAGGGGGTCCGGGTTGCCAAGCAGTTTAGTTGCCTACATTTATCATTGCAGGTATAGGGAGGGGGTCTTGGTTGCCATGCAGTTTAGTTGCCTACATTTAACATTGCAGGTAGAGGGGGGGTTCCGGGTTGCCATGCAGTTTAGTTGCCTACATTTAACATTGCAGGTATAGGCAGGGAGGTCCGGGTTGCCATTCAGTTTAGTAGCCTACATTTAACATTGCAGGTATAAGGAGGGGGTCCGGGTTGTCATGCAGTTTATTTGCCTACATTTAACATTGCAGGTATAGGAAGGGAGGTCCGGGTTGCCATGCAGTTTACTTGCCTACATTTAACATTGCAGGTATAAGGAGGGGGTCCGGGTTGCCATGCACTTTAGTTGCCTACATTTAACATTGCAGGTATAGGGAGGGACGTCCGGGTTGCTATGCAGTTTAGTTGCCTACATTTAACATTGCAGGTATAGGGAGGGGGTCCGGGTTGCCATGCAGTTATTTATCTACATTTAACATGGCAGGTATTGGGAGGGGGTCCGTGTTGCCATGAAGTTTATTTGCCTACATTTAACATTGCAGGTATAGGGAGGGGGTCCGGGTTGCCATGCAGTTTATTTGCCTACATTTTACATTGCAGGTAGAGGGAGGGGGTCCGGGTTGCCATGCAGTTTAGTTGCCTACATTGAACATTGCAGGTAGAGGGAAGGAGGTCCGGGTTGCCATGCAGTTTAGTTGCCTACATTTCACATTGCAGGTATAGGGAGGGAGGTCCGGGTTGCCATGCAGTTTAGTTGCCTACATTTCACATTGCAGGTATAGGGAGGGAGGTCCGGGTTGCCATGCAGCTTAGTTGCCTACATTTAACATTGCAGGTATAGGGAGGGAGGTCCGGGTTGCCATGCAGTTTAGTTGCCTACATTTAACATTGCAGGTATAGGGAGGGGTCTGGGTTGCCATGCTGTTCAGTTGCCTACATTTCACAGTGCACTTAGAGGGAGGCTGGTCCGGGTTGCCATGCAGATTAGTTGCCTACATTTCACATTGCAGGTATAGGGAGGGGGTCTTGGTTGCCATGCAGTTTAGTTGCCTACATTTCACATTGCAGGTAGAGGGAGGGAGGTCCGGGTTGCCATGCAGATTAGTTGCCTACATTTAACATTGCAGGTATAAGGAGGGGGTCCGGGTTGCCATGCAGTTTAGTTGCCTACATTTAACATTGCAGGTATAGGGAGGGGGTCCGGGTTGCCATGCAGTTATTTACCTACATTTAACATGGCAGGTATTGGGAGGGGGTCCGTGTTGCCATGAAGTTTATTTGCCTACATTTAACATTGCAGGTATAGGGAGGGGGTCCGGGTTGCCATGCAGTTTAGTTGCCTACATTTCACATTGCAGGTAGAGGGAGGTAGGTCCGGGTTGCCATGCAGTTTAGTTGCCTACATTTAACATTGCAGGTATAAGGAGGGGGTCCGGGTTGCCATGCATTTAGTTGCCTACATTTCACATTGCAGGTATAGGGAGGGGGTCCGGGTTGCCAAGCAGTTTAGTTGCCTACATTTATCATTGCAGGTATAGGGAGGGGGTCTTGGTTGCCATGCAGTTTAGTTGCCTACATTTAACATTGCAGGTAGAGGGGGGGGTCCGGGTTGCCATGCAGTTTAGTTGCCTACATTTAACATTGCAGGTATAGGGAGGGGGTCTGGGTTGCCATGCAGTTTAGTTGCCTACATTTAACATTGCAGGTATAGGGAGGGGGTCCGCGTTGCCATGCAGTTTTGTTGCCTACATTTAACATTGCAGGTATAGGGAGGGGGTCGGGGTTGCCATGCAATTTAGTTGCCTACATTTCACATTGCAGGTAAAGGGAGGGAGGTCCGGGTTGCCATGCAGTTTAGTTGCCTACATTTAACATTGCAGGTATAGGGAGGGAGGTCCGGGTTGCCATGCAGTTTAGTTGCCTACATTTCACATTGCAGGTATAGGGAGGGAGGTCCGGGTTGCCATTCAGTTTAGTTGCCTACATTTAACATTGCAGGTATAAGGAGGGGGTCCGGGTTGCCATGCTGTTTATTTGCCTACATTTAACATTGCAGGTATAGGAAGGGAGGTCCGGGTTGCCATGCAGTTTACTTGCCTACATTTAACATTGCAGGTATAAGGAGGGGGTCCGGGTTGCCATGCACTTTAGTTGCCTACATTTAACATTGCAGGTATAGGGAGGGACGTCCGGGTTGCTATGCAGTTTAGTTGCCTACATTTAACATTGCAGGTATAGGGAGGGGGTCCGCGTTGGCATGCAGTTTAGTTACCTACATTTAACATGGCAGGTATAGGGAGAGGGTCCGGGTTGCCATGAAGTTTATTTGCCTACATTTAACATTGCAGGTATAGGGAGGGGGTCCGTGTTGCCATGCAGTTTAGTTGCCTACATTTTACATTGGAGGTAGAGGGAGGGGGTCCGGGTTGCCATGCAGTTTAGTTGCCTACATTGAACATTGCAGGTAGAGGGAAGGAGGTCCGGGTTGCCATGCAGTTTAGTTGCCTACATTTCACATTGCCGGTATAGGGAGGGAGGTCCGGGTTGCCAAGCAGTTTAGTTGCCTACATTTCACATTGCAGGTATAGGGAGGGAGGTCCGGGTTGCCATGCAGTTTAGTTGCCTACATTTAACATTGCAGGTATAGGGAGGGAGCTCCGGTTTGCCATGCAGTTTAGTTGCCTACATTTAACATTGCAGGTATAGGGAGGGGTCTGGGTTGCCATGCAGTTCAGTTGCCTACATTTCACAGTGCACTTAGAGGGAGGCTGGTCCGGGTTGCCATGCAGATTAGTTGCCTACATTTCACATTGCAGGTATAGGGAGGGGGTCTTGGTTGCCATGCAGTTTAGTTGCCTACATTTCACATTGCAGGTAGAGGGAGGGAGGTCCGGGTTGCCATGCAATTTTGTTGCCTGCATTTCACATTGAAGGTAGAGGGAGGGAGGTCCGGGTTGCCATGAAGTTAAGTTGTCTACATTTAACATTGCAGGTATAGGGAGGGAGGTCCTGGTTGCCAAGAAGTTTAGTTGCCTACATTTAACATTGCAGGTAGAGGGAGGGAGGTCCGGGTTTCCATGCAGTTTATTTGCCTACATTTCACATTGCAGTTATAGGGAAGGGGTCCGGGTTGCCATGCAGTTTAGTTTACTACGTTTAACATTGCAGGTAGAGGGAGGGAGGTCCGAGTTGCCATGCAATTTTGTTGCCTGCATTTCACATTGAAGGTAGAGGGAGGGGGTCCGTGTTGCCATGCAGTTTAGTTGCCTACATTTAACATTGCAGGTAGAGGGAGGGAGGTCCTGGTTGCCATGCAGTTTAGTTGCCTCCATTTAACATTGCAGGTAGAGGGAGGGAGGTCCGGGTTGCCATGCAGTTTAGTTGCCTACATTTCACATTGCAGATAGAGGGAGGGGGTCCGGGTTGCCATGCAGTTTAGTTGCCTACATTTAAGATTGCAGGTATAGGGAGGGGGACCGGGTTGCCATGCAGTTTAGTTGCCTACATTTAACATTGCAGGTATAGGGAGGGGGTCCGGGTTGCCATTCAGTTTAGTTGCCTACATTTCACATTGCAGGTATAGGGAATGGGTCGGGGTTGCCATGCACTTTAGTTGCCTACATTTAACATTGCAGGTAGTGGGAGGGAGGTCCGGGTTGCCATGCAGTTTAGATGCCCACATTTAACATTGCAGGTAGAGGGAGGGAGGTCCGGGTTGCCATGCAGTTTAGTTCCCTCCATTTAACATTGCAGGTAGAGGGAGGGAATTCCGGGTTGCCATGCAGTTTAGTTGCCTACATTTCACATTGCAGGTAGAGGGACGGGGTCCGGGTTGCCATGCAGTTTAGTTGCCTACATTTCACATTGCAGGTAGAGGGAGGGAGGTCCGGGTTGCCATGCAGTTTAGTTGCCTACATTTAACATTGCAGGTATAGGGAGGGGGTCCGGGTTGCCATGCAGTTTAGTTGCCTACATTTCACATTGCAGGTAGAGGGAGGCTGGTCCAGGTTGCCATGCAGATTAGTTGCCTACATTTAACATTGCAGGTAGAGGGAGGGAGGTCCGGGTTGCCATGCAGTTTTGTTGCCTGCATTTCACATTGAATGTAGAGGGAGGGAGGTCCGGGTTGCCATGAAGTTAAGTTGTCTACATTTAACATTGCAGGTATAGGGAGGGAGGTCCTGGTTGCCAAGAAGTTTAGTTGCCTACATTTAACATTGCAGGTAGAGGGAGGGAGATCCGGGTTGCCATGCAGTTTAGTTGCCTACATTTCACATTGCAGTTATAGGGAAGGGGTCCGGGTTGCCATGCAGTTTAGTTTACTACGTTTAACATTGCAGGTAGAGGGAGGGAGGTCCGGGGTGCCATGCAGTTTAGTTGCCTTCATTAACATTGCAGGTAGAGGGAGGGAGGTCCGGGTTGCCATGCAGTTTAGTTGCCTACATTTCACATTGCAGGTAGAGGGAGGGGGTCCGTGTTGCCATGCAGTTTAGTTGCCTACATTTAACATTGCAGGTAGAGGGAGGGAGGTCCTGGTTGCCATGCAGTTTAGTTGCCTCCATTTAACATTGCAGGTAGAGGGAGGGAGGTCCGGGTTGCCATGCAGTTTAGTTGCCTACATTTCACATTGCAGGTAGAGGGAGGGGGTCCGGGTTGCCATGCAGTTTAGTTGCCTACATTTAACATTGCAGGTTTAGGGAGGGGGTCCGGGTTGCCATGCAGTTTAGTTGCCTACATTTCACATTGCAGGTATAGGGAATGGATCCGGGTTGCCATGCACTTTAGTTGCCTACATTTAACATTGCAGGTAGTGGGAGGGAGGTCCGGGTTGCCATGCAGTTTCGTTGCCTACATTTAACATTGCAGGTATAAGGAGGGGGTCCGTGTTGCCATGCAGTTTAGTTGCCTACATTTAACATTGCAGGTAGAGGGAGGGAGGTCCGGGTTGCCATGCAGTTTAGTTCCCTCCATTTAACATTGCAGGTAGAGGGAGGGAGTTCCGGGTTGCCATGCAGTTTAGTTGCCTACATTTCACATTGCAGGTAGAGGGACGGGGTCCGGGTTGCCATGCAGTTTAGTTGCCTACATTTAACATTGCAGGTATAGGGAGGGGGTCCGGGTTGCCATGCACTTTAGTTGCCTACATTTAACATTGCAGGTAGTGGGAGGGAGGTCCGGGTTGCCATGCAGTTTAGTTGCCTACATTTAACATTGCAGGTATATGGAGGGGGTCCGGGTTGCCATGCAGTTTAGTTGCCTACATTTCACATTGCAGGTAAAGGGAGGGGGTCCGGGTTGCCATGCAGTTTTGTTGCCTGCATTTCACATTGAAGGTAGAGGGAGGGAGGTCCGGGTTGCCATGAAGTTAAGTTGTCTACATTTAACATTGCAGGTATAGGGAGGGGGTCCGGGTTGCCATGCAGTTTAGTTGCCTACATTTCACATTGCAGGTATAGGGAGGGAGGTCCGGGTTGCCATTCAGTTTAGTTGCCTACATTTAACATTGCAGGTATAAGGAGGGGGTCCGGGTTGCCATGCAGTTTATTTGCCTACATTTAACATTGCAGGTATAGGAAGGGAGGTCCGGGTTGCCATGCAGTTTACTTGCCTACATTTAACATTGCAGGTATAAGGAGGGGGTCCGGGTTGCCATTCACTTTAGTTGCCTACATTTAACATTGCAGGTATAGGGAGGGACGTCCGGGTTGCTAAGCAGTTTAGTTGCCTACATTTAACATTGCAGGTATAGGGAGGGGGTCCGGGTTGCCATACAGTTTAGTTGCCTACATTTAACATGGCAGGTATAGGGAGGGAGGTCCGGGTTGCCATGCAGTTTAGTTGCCTACATTTAACATTGCAGGTATAGGGAGGGGGTCCGGGTTGCCATGCAGTTTAGTTGCCTACATTTAACATTGCAGGTATAGGGAGGGGGTCCGGGTTGCCATGCACTTTAGTTGCCTACATTTAACATTGCAGGTAGAGGGAGGGGGTCCGGGTTGCCATGCAGTTTATTTGCCTACATTTCACATTGCAGGTAGAGGGAGGGTGTCCGGGTTGCCATGCAGTTTAGTTGCCTACATTTAACATGGCAGGTATAGGGAGGGGGTCCGGGTTGCCATGCAGTTTATTTGCCTACATTTAACATGGCAGGTATAGGGAGGGAGGTCCGGGTTGCCATGCAGTTTAGTTGCCTACATTTAACATTGCAGATAGAGGGAGGGAGGTCCGGGTTGCCAAGCAGTTTAGTTGCCTACATTTAACATTGCAGGTATAGGGAGGGGGTCCGGGTTGCCATGAAGTTTATTTGCCTACATTTAACATTGCAGGTATAGGGAGGGTGTCCGGGTTGCCATGCAGTTAAGTTGCCTACATTTTACATTGGAGGTTGAGGGAGGGGGTCCGGGTTGCCATGCAGTTTAGTTGCCTACATTTAACATTGCAGGTAGGGGGAAGGAGGTCCGGGTTGTCATGCAGTTTAGTTGCCTACATTTCACATTGCAGGTATAGGGAGGGAGGTCTGGGTTGCCATGCAGTTTAGTTGCCTACATTTCACATTGCAGGTATAGGGAGGGAGGTCCGGGTTGCCATGCAGTTTAGTTGCCTACATTTAACATTGCAGGTATAGGGAGGGAGGTCCGGGTTGCCATGCAGCTTAGTTGCCTACATTTAACATTGCAGGTATAGGGAGGGAGGTCCGGGTTGCCATGCAGTTTAGTTGCCTACATTTAACATTGCAGGTATAGGGAGGGAGGTCCGGGTTGCCATGCAGATTAGTTGCCTACATTTAACATTGCAGGTATTGGGAGGGAGGTCCGGGTTGCCATGCTGTTTAGTTGCCAACATTTAACATTGCAGGTATAGGGAGGGGTCTGGGTTACCATGCAGTTCAGTTGCCTACATTTCACATTGCACTTAGAGGGAGGCTGGTCCGGATTGCCATGCAGATTAGTTGCCTACATTTCACATTGCAGGTATAGGGAGGGGGTCAGGGTTGCCATGCAGTTTAGTTGCCTACATTTCACATTGCAGGTAGAGGGAGGGAGGTCCGGGTTGCCATGCAGTTTAGTTGCCTACATTTAACATTGCAGGTATAGGGAGGGGGTCCGGGTTGCCATGCAGTTTAGTTGCCTACATTTCACATTGCAGGTAGAGGGAGGCTGGTCCGGGTTGCCATGCAGATTAGTTGCCTACATTTAACATTGCAGGTAGAGGGAGGGAGGTCCGGGTTGCCATGCAGTTTTGTTGCCTGCATTTCACATTGAAGGTAGAGGGAGGGAGGTCCGGGTTGCCATGAAGTTAAGTTGTCTACATTTAACATTGCAGGTATAGGGAGGGAGGTCCTGGTTGCCAAGAAGTTTAGTTGCCTACATTTAACATTGCAGGTAGAGGGAGGGAGGCCCGGGTTGCCATGCAGTTTAGTTGCCTACATTTCACATTGCAGTTATATGGAAGGGGTCCGGGTTGCCATGCAGTTTAGTTTCCTACGTTTAACACTGCAGGTAGAGGGAGGGAGGTCCGGGTTGCCATGCAGTTTAGTTGCCTTCATTTAACCTTGCAGGTAGAGGGAGGGAGGTCCGGGTTGCCATGCAGTTTAGTTGCCTACATTTCACATTGCAGGTAGAGGGAGGGGGTCCGTGTTGCCATGCAGTTTAGTTGCCTACATTTAACATTGCAGGTAGAGGGAGGGAGGTCCGGGTTGCCATGCAGTTTAGTTGCCTCCATTTAACATTGCAGGTAGAGGGAGGGAGGTCCGGGTTGCCATGCACTTTAGTTGCCTACATTTCACATTGCAGGTAGAGGGAGGGGGTCCGGGTTGCCATGCAGTTTAGTTGCCTACATTTAACATTGCAGGTATAGGGAGGGGGTCCGGGTTGCCATGCAGTTTAGTTGCCTACATTTCACATTGCAGGAATAGGGAATGGGTCGGGGTTGCCATGCACTTTAGTTGCCTACATTTAACATTGCAGGTAGTGGGAGGGAGGTCCGGGTTGCCATGCAGTTTAGTTGCCTACATTTAACATTGCAGGTATAAGGAGGGGGTTCGGGTTGCCATGCAGTTTAGTTGCCTACATTTAACATTGCAGGTAGAGGGTGGGGGTCCGGGTTGCCATGCAGTTTAATTGCCTACATTTCACATTGCAGGTAGAGGGAGGGAGGTCCGGGTTGCCATGCAGTTTAGTTGCCTACATTTAACATTGCAGGTATAGGGAGGGGGTCCGGGTTGCCATGCAGTTTAGTTGCCTACATTTCACATTGCAGGTATAGGGAGGGAGGTCCGGGTTGCCATGCGGTTTAGTTGCCTACATTTAACATTGCAGGTAGAGGGAGGGAGGTCCGGGTTGCCATGCAGTTTAGTTGCCTACATTTATCATTGCAGGTAGAGGGAGGGGGTCCGTGTTGCCATGCAGTTTAGTTGCCTACATTTAACATTGCAAGTAGAGGGAGGGGGTCCGGTTTGCCATGCAGTTTAGTTGCCTACATTTAACATTGCAGGTAGAGGGAGGGGGTCCGTGTTGCCATGCAGTTTAGTTGCCTACATTTAACATTGCAGGTAGAGGGAGGGGGGTCCGGGTTGCCATGCAGTTTAGTTGCCTACATTTAACATTGCAAGTAGAGGGAGGGGGTCCGGTTTGCCATGCAGTTTAGTTGCCTACATTTAACATTGCAGGTAGAGGGAGGGGGTCCGTGTTGCCATGCAGTTTAGTTGCCTACATTTAACATTGCAGGTAGAGGGAGGGAGGTCCGAGTTGCCAAGCAGTTTAGTTGCCTACATTTAACATTGCAGGTATAGGGAGGGGGTCCGGGTTGCCATGCAGTTTAGTTGCGTACATTTAACAAGGCAGGTATAGGGAGGGATGTCCCGGTTGCCATGCAGTTTCGTTGCTTACATTTAACATTGCAGGTAGAGGGAGGGGGCCCGGGTTGCCATGCAGTTTAGTTGCCTACATTTAATATTGCAGGTATAGGGAGGGGGTCCGGGTTGCCATGCAGTTTAGTTGCCTACATTTAACATGGCAGGTATAGGGAGGGGTCCGGGTTGCCATGCAGTTTAGTTGCCTACATTTAACATTGCAGGTATAGGGAGGGGGTCCGGGTTGCCATGCAGTTTAGTTGCCTACATTTAACATTGCAGGTATAAGGAGTGGGTCCGGGTTGCCATGCAGTTTAGTTGCCTACATTTAACATTGCAGGTATAGGGAGGGAGGTCCGGGTTGCCATGCAGTTTAGTTTCCTACATTTAACATTGCAGGTATAGGGAGGGAGGTCCCGGTTGCCATGCAGTTTAGTTGCCTACATTGAACATTGCAGGTATAGGGAGGGGGTCCGAGTTGCCATGATGTTTATTTGCCTACATTTCACATTGCAGGTATAGGGAGGGGGTCCGGGTTTCCATGCAGTTTAGTTGCCTACATTTCGCATTGCAGGTATAGGGAGGGGGTCCGGGTTGCCATGCAGTTTAGTTGCCTACATTTAACAAGGAACGTATAGGGAGGGGGTCCGGGTTGCCATGCAGTTTAGTTGCCTACATTTCACATTGCAGGTAGAGGGAGGTAGGTCCGGGTTGCCATGCAGTTTATTTGCCTACATTTAACATTGCAGGTATAAGGAGGGGGTCCGGGTTGCCATGCAGTTATTTGCCTACTTTTCACATTGCAGGTATAGGGAAGGGGTTCGGGTTGCCAAGCAGTTTAGTTGCCTACATTTATCATTGCAGGTATAGGGAGGGGGTCTTGGTTGCCATGCAGTTTAGTTGCCTACATTTAACATTGCGGGTAGAGGGAGGGGGCCCGGGTTGCCATGCAGTTTAGTTGCCTACATTTAACATTGCAGGTATAGGGAGGGGGTCCGCGTTGCCATGCAGTTTTGTTGCCTACATTTAACATTGCAGGTATAGGGAGGGGGTCGGTGTTGCCATGCAGTTTAGTTGCCTACATTTAACATTGCAGGTATAGGGAGGGAGGTCCGGGTTGCCATGCAGTTTAGTTGCCTACATTTAACATTGCAGGTATAGGGAGGGAGGTCCGGGTTGCCATGCAGTTTAGTTGCCTACATTTCACATTGCAGGTATAGAGAGGGAGGTCCGGGTTGCCATTCAGTTTAGTTGCCTACATTTAACATTGCAGGTATAAGGAGGGGGTCCGGGTTGCCATGCAGTTTATTTGCCTATATTTAACATTGCAGGTATAGGAAGGGAGGTCCGGGTTGCCATGCAGTTTACTTGCCTACATTTAACATTGCAGGTATGGGGAGGGGGTCTTGGTTGCCATGCAGTTTAGTTGCCTACATTTAACATTGCAGGTAGAGGGGGGGGGGTTCCGGGTTGCCATGCAGTTTAGTTGCCTACATTTAACATTGCAGGTATAGGGAGGGGGTCCGGGTTGCCATGCAGTTTAGTTACCTACATTTAACATGGCAGGTATAGGGAGGGGGTCCGGGTTGCCATGAAGTTTATTTGCCTACATTTAACATTGCAGGTATAGGGAGGGGGTCCGCGTTGCCATGCAGTTTAGTTGCCTACATTTTACATTGGAGGTAGAGGGAGGGGGTCCGGGTTGCCAAGCAGTTTAGTTGCCTACATTGAACATTGCAGGTAGAGGGAAGGAGGTCCGGGTTGCCATGCAGTTTAGTTGCCTACATTTCACATTGCAGGTATAGGGAGGGAGGTCCGGGTTGCCATGCAGTTTAGTTGCCTACATTTCACATTGCAGGTATAGGGAGGGAGGTCCGGGTTGCCATGCAGTTTAGTTGCCTACATTTAACATTGCAGGTATAGGGAGGGAGGTCCGGGTTGCCATGCAGTTTAGTTGCCTACATTTAACATTGCAGGTATAGGGAGGGGTCTGGGTTGCCATGCAGTTCAGTTGCCTACATTTCACAGTGCACTTAGAGGGAGGCTGGTCCGGGTTGCCATGCAGATTAGTTGCCTAAATTTCACATTGCAGGTATAGGGAGGGGGTCTGGGTTGCCATGCAGTTTAGTTGCCTACATTTCACATTGCAGGTAGAGGGAGGGAGGGAGGTCCGGGTTGCCATGCAGTTTAGTTGCCTACATTTAACATTGCAGGTATAGGGAGGGGGTCCGGGTTGCCATGCAGTTTAGTTGCCTACATTTCACATTGCAGGTAGAGGGAGGCTGGTCCAGGTTGCCATGCAGATTAGTTGCCTACATTTAACATTGCAGGTAGAGGGAGGGAGGTCCGGGTTGCCATGCAGTTTTGTTGCCTGCATTTCACATTGAAGGTAGAGGGAGGAAGGTCCGGGTTGCCATGAAGTTAACTTGTCTACATTTAACATTGCAGGTATAGGGAGGGAGGTCCTGGTTGCCAAGAAGTTTAGTTGCCTACATTTAACATTGCAGGTAGAGGGAGGGAGGTCCGGGTTGCCATGCAGTTTAGTTGCCTACATTTCACATTGCAGTTATAGGGAAGGGGTCCGGGTTGCCATGCAGTATAGTTTACTACGTTTAACATTGCAGGTAGAGGGAGGGAGGTCCGGGGTGCCATGCAGTTTAGTTGCCTTTATTTAACATTGCCGGTAGAGGGAGGGAGGTCCGGGTTGCAATGCAGTTTAGTTGCCTACATTTCACATTGCAGGTAGAGGGAGGGGGTCCGTGTTGCCATGCAGTTTAGTTGCCTACATTTAACATTGCAGGTAGAGGGAGGGAGGTCCTGGTTGCCATGCAGTTTAGTTGCCTCCATTTAACATTGCAGGTAGAGGGAGGGAGGTCCGGGTTGCCATGCAGTTTAGTTGCCTACATATCACATTGCAGGTAGAGGGAGGGGGTCCGGGTTGCCATGCAGTTTAGTTGCCTACATTTAACATTGCAGGTATAGGGAGGGGGTCCGGGTTGCCATGCAGTTTAGTTGCCTACATTTCACATTGCAGGTATAGGGAATGGGTCCGGGTTGCCATGCAGTTTAGTTGCCTACATTTCACATTGCAGGTATAGGGAGGGAGGTCCGGGTTGCCATGCAGTTTCGTTGCCTACATGTAACATTGCAGGTATAAGGAGGGGGTTCGGGTTGCCATGCAGTTTAGTTGCCTACATTTAACATTGCAGGTAGAGGGAGGGAGGTCCGGGTTGCCATGCAGTTTAGTTGCCTACATTTAACATTGCAGGTAGAGGGAGGGAGGTTCTGGTTGCCATGCTGTTTAGTTGCCTATATTTCACATTGCAGGTAGAGGGTGGGGGTCCGTGTTGCCATGCAGTTTAGTTGCCTACATTTAACATTGCAGGTAGGGGAGGGAGGTCCGGGTTGCCATGCAATTTAGTTGCCTCCATTTAAACTTTGCAGGTAGAGGGAGGGAGGTCCGGGTTGCCATGCAGTTTAGTTGCCTACATTTAACATTGCAGGTATAGGGAGGGAGGTCCGGGTTGCCATGCAGCTTAGTTGCCTACATTTAACATTGCAGGTAGAGGGAGGGGGTCCGGGTTGCCATGCAGTTTATTTGCCTACATTTCACATTGCAGGTAGAGGGAGGGTGTCCGGGTTGCCATGCAGTTTAGTTGCCTACATTTAACATGGCAGGTATAGGGAGGGAAGTCCGGGTTGCCATGCAGTTTAGTTGCCTACATTTAACATTACAGATAGAGGGTGGGAGGTCCGGGTTGCCAAGCAGTTTAGTTGCCTACATTTAACATTGCAGGTATAGGGAGGGGGTCCGGGTTGCCATGAAGTTTATTTGCCTACATTTAACATTGCAGGTATAGGGAGGGGGTCCGGGTTGCCATGTAGTTTAGTTGCCTACATTTTACATTGGAGGTAGAGGGAGGGGGTCCGGGTTGCCATGCAGTTTAGTTGCCTACATTTAACATTGCAGGTAGAGAGAAGGAGGTCTTGGTTGCCATGCAGTTTAGTTGCCTACATTTCACATTGCAGGTATAGGGAGGGAGGTCCGGGTTGCCATGCAGTTTAGTTGCCTACATTTCACATTGCAAGTATAGGGAGGGAGGTCCGGGTTGCCATGCAGTTTAGTTGCCTACATTTAACATTGCAGGTATAGGGAGGGAGGTCCGGGTTGCCATGCAGTTTAGTTGCCTACATTTAACATTGCAGGTATAGGGAGGGAGGTCCGGGTTGCCATGCAGTTTAGTTGCCTACATTTAACATTGCAGGTATAGGGAGGGGTCTGGGTTGCCATGCAGTTCAGTTGCCTACATTTCACATTGCACTTAGTGGGAGGCTGGTCCGGGTTGCCATGCAGATTAGTTGCCTACAATTCACATTGCAGGTATAGGGAGGGGGTCTGGGTTGCCATGCAGTTTAGTTGCCTACATTTCACATTGCAGGTAGAGGGAGGGAGGTCCGGGTTGCCATGCAGTTTAGTTGCCTACATTTAACATTGCAGGTATAGGGAGGGGGTCCGGGTTGCCATGCAGTTTAGTTGCCTACATTTCACATTGCAGGTAGAGGGAGGCTGTTCCGGGTTGCCATGCAGATTTGTTGCCTACATTTAACATTGCAGGTAGAGGGAGGGAGGTCTGGGTTGCCATGCAGTTTTGTTGCCTGCATTTCACATTGAAGGTAGAGGGAGGGAGGTCCGGGTTGCCATGAAGTTAAATTGTCTACATTTAACATTCCAGGTATAGGGAGGGAGGTCCTGGTTGCCAAGAAGTTTAGTTGCCTACATTTAACATTGCAGGTAGAGGGAGGGAGGTCCGGGTTGCCATGCAGTTTAGTTGCCTACATTTCACATTGCAGTTATAGGGAAGGGGTCCGGGTTGCCATGCAGTTTAGTTTCCTTCGTTTAACATTGCAGGTAGAGGGAGGGAGGTCCGGGTTGCCATGCAGTTTAGTTGCCTTCATTTAACATTGCAGGTAGAGGGAGGGAGGTCCGGGTTGCCATGCAGTTTAGTTGCCTACATTTCACATTGCAGGTAGAGTGAGGGGGTCCGTGTTGCCATGCAGTTTAGTTGCCTACATTTAACATTGCAGGTAGAGGGAGGGAGGTCCTGGTTGCCATGCAGTTTAGTTGCCTCCATTTAACATTGCAGGTAGAGGGAGGGAGGTCCGGGTTGCCATGCAGTTTAGTTGCCTACATTTCACATTGCAGGTAGAGTGAGGGGGTCCGGGTTGCCATGCAGTTTAGTTGCCTACATTTAACTTTGCAGGTATAGGGAGGGGGTCCGGGTTGCCATGCAGTTTAGTTGCCTACATTTCACATTGCAGGTATAGGGAATGGGTCCGGGTTGCCATGCACTTTAGTTGCGTACATTTAACATTGCAGGTAGTGGGAGGGAGGTCCGGGTTGCCATGCAGTTTAGTTGCCTACATTTAACATTGCAGGTATAAGGAGGGGGTTCGGGTTGCCATGCAGTTTAGATGCCTACATTTAACATTGCAGGTAGAGGGAGGGAGGTTCGGGTTGCCATGCAGTTTAGTTGCCTACATTTAACATTGCAGGTAGAGGGAGTGAGGTCCGGGTTGCCATGCTGTTTAGTTGCCTATATTTCACATTGCAGGTAGAGGGTGGGGGTCCGTGTTGCCATGCAGTTTAGTTGCCTACATTTAACATTGCAGGTAGAGGGAGGGAGGTCCGGGTTGCCATGCAGTTTAGTTGCCTCCATTTAACATTGCTGGTAGAGGGAGGGAGGTCAGGGTTGCCATGCAGATTAGTTGCCTACATTTAACATTGCAGGTATAGGGAGGGAGGTCCGGGTTGCCATGCAGCTTAGTTGCCTACATTTAACATTGCAGGTAGAGGGAGGGGGTCCGGGTTGCCATGCAGTTTAGTTGCCTACGTTTCAAATTGCAGGTAGAGAGAGGGGGTCCGGGTTGCCATGCAGTTTAGTTGCCTACATTTAACATTGCAGGTATAGGGAGGGAGGTCCGGGTTGCCATGCAGTTTAGTTGCCTACATTTAACATTGCAGGTATAAGGAGGGGGTCCGAGTTACCTTGCAGTTAATTTGCCTACATTTAACAGTGCAGGTAGAGGGAGGGAGGTCCGGGTTGCCATGCAGCTTAGTTGCCTTCAATTCACATTGCAGGTATAGGGAGGTAGGTCCGGGTTGCCATGCAGTTTAGTTGCCTACATTTCACATTGCAGGTAGAGGGAGGGGGTCCGGGTTGCCATGCAGTTTAGTTGCCTACATTTCACATTGCAGGTATAGGGAGGGAGGTCCGGGTTGCCATGCAGTTTTGTTGCCTACATTTCACATTGCAGGTAGAGGGGGGGGAGGTCCGGGTTGCCATGCAGTTTAGTTGCCTACATTTCACATTGCAGGTATAGGGAGGGAGGTCCGGGTTGCCATGCAGTTTAGTTGCCTACATTTAACATTTCAGGTATAGGGAGGGGGTCCGGGTTGCCATGCAGTTTATTTGCCTACATTTCACATTGCAGGTAGAGGGAGGCTGGTCCGTGTTGCCATGCAGATTAGTTGCCTACATTTAACATTGCAGGTAGAGGGAGGGAGGTCCGGGTTGCCATGCAGTTATGTTGCCTACATTTCACATTGAAGGTAGAGGGAGGGAGGTCCGGGTTGCCATGAAGTTTAGTTGCCTACATTTAACATTGCAGGTAGAGGGAGGCTGGTCCGTGTTGCCATGCAGATTAGTTGCCTATATTTCACATTGCAGGTATAGGAGAGGGGGTCTGGGTTGCCATGCAGTTTAGTTGCCTACATTTCACATTGAAAGTAGAGGGAGGGAGGTCCGGGTTGCCATGCAGTTTAGTTGCCTACATTTAACATTGCAGGTATTGGGAGTGGGTCCGGGTTGCCATGCAGTTTAGTTGCCTACATATCACATTGCAGGGGATTCTCCCTACATACAGTAAGAAGCAGGCACTCTTGTGGCTACAGAGTCCAGTGATTCTCGCTACATGCAGTAAGTAGCAGACACTCTTGTGGCTACAGAGTCCAGGGATTCTCGCTACATACAGTAAGCAGCAGGCACACTTGTGGCTACATTGTCCAGGGAATCTCGCTACATACAGTAAGAAGCAGACACTCTTGTGGCTACAGTGTCCAGGGATTCTCGCTCTATAGAGTAAGAAGCAGACACTTTTGTGGCTATAGAATCCAGGGATTCTCGCTACATAGAGTAAGAAGCAGACACTCTTGTGGCTACAGAGTCCAGGGATTCTCGCTACATTCAGTAAGTAGCAGACACTGTTGTGGCAACAGTGTCCAGGAATTCTCGCTGCATACAGTAAGTAGCAGAGCTCTTGTGGCAACAGAGTACAGGGATTCTCGCTACATACAGTAAGCAGCAGGCACACTTGTGGCTACAGAGTCCAGGGAATCTCGCTACATACAGTCAGAAGCAGACACTGTTGTGGCTACAGAGTCCAGGGATTCTCGCTATATACAGTAAGAAGCAGAAATTTTTTGGCTATAGAATCCAGGGATTCTCGCTACATAGAGTAAGAAGCAGACACTCTTGTGGCTACAGAGTCCAGGGATTCTCGCTACATAGAGTAAGAAGCAGGCACTCTTGTGGCTAAATAGTCCAGGGATTCTCGCTACATACAGTAAGTAGCAGGCACTCTTGTGGCTAAAGAGTCCAGGGATCCTCGGTACATACAGTAAGAAGCAGGCACTCTTGTGGCTACAGAGTGCAGGGATTCTCGCTACAAACAGTAAGTAGCAGGCACTCTTGGGCCTACAGATTCCAGGGATTCTCGCTACATAGAGTAAGAAGCAGACACTCTTGTGGCTACAGAGTCCAGGGATTCTCGCTACATAGAGTAAGAAGCAGGCACTCTTGTGGCTAAATAGTCCAGGGATTCTCGCTACATACAGTAAGTAGCAGGCACTCTTGTGGCTAAAGAGTCCAGGGATCCTCGGTACATACAGTAAGAAGCAGGCACTCTTGTGGCTACAGAGTGCAGGGATTCTCGCTACATACAATAAGAAGCCGGCACTCTTGTGGCTACAGAGTCCAGGGATTCTCGCAACATAGATTAAGAAGCAGGCACTCTTGTGGCTACAGAGTCCAGGGATTCTCGCTACATACAGTAAGATGCAGACACTCTAGTGACTACAGAGTCCAGAGATTCCCGCTACATTCAGTAAGAAGCAGACTCTCTTGTGGCTACAGGGTCCAGGGATTCTCGCTACATTCAGTAAGAAGCAGACACTCTTGCGGCTACAGAGGCCAGGGATTCTCGCTACAGTCAGTAAGAAGCAGACACTCTTGTGGCTACAGAGTCCAGGGATTCTCGCTATATACAGTAAGTAGCAGGCACTCTTGTGGCTACAGGATCCAGGGATACTAGCTACATACGGTTAGAAGCAGACACTCTTGTGGATACAGCGTCCAGGGATTCTCGCAACATACAGTAAGTAGCAGACACTCTTGTGGCTACTGAGTCCAGGGATTCTCGCTACATAGAGAAGGAAGCAGACACTCTTGTGGCTACAGTGGCCAGGGATTCTCGCTACATACAGTAAGAAGCAAGCACTCTTGTGGCTACAGAGTCCAGGGATTCTCGCTACATACAGTAAGAAGCAGACACTCTTGTGGCTAGAGAGTCCAGGGATTCTCGCAGCATACAGTAAGAAAGAGACACTCCTGTGGCTTCAGAGTCCAGGGATTCTCGCTACATACAGTAAGAAGCAAGCCCTCTTGTGGCTACAGAGTCCTGGGATTCTCGCTACATACAGTGAGAAGCAGACACTCTAGTGGCTAGACAGTCCAGGGATTCTCGCTGCATACAGTAAGAAGGAGACACTCCTGTGGCTACAGAGTCCAGGGATTCTCGCTACACACAGTAAGTAGCAGACAATCTTGTGGCTACTGAGTCCAGGGATTCTCGCTTAATACAGTAAGAAGCAAGCATTCTTGTTGCTATAGAGTCCAGGGATTCTCGCTACATACAGTAAGTAGCAGCCACTCTTGGGTCTACAGAGTCCAGGGATTCTCGCTACATACAGTAAGATGCAGACACTCTTGTGGCTACAGAGTCCAGTGATTCTCGCAACATTCAGTAAGTAGCAGACACTGTTGTGGCAACAGTGTCCAGGGATTCTCGCTGCATACAGTAAGTAGCAGAACTCTTGTGGCAACAGAGTCCAGGGATTCTCGCTACATACGGTAAGCAGCAGGCACACTTGTGGCTACAGAGTCCAGGGAATCTCGCAACATACAGTCAGAAGCAGACACTGTTGTGGCTACAGAGTCCAGGGATTCTCGCTACATACAGTAAAAAGCAAGCACTCTTGTGGCTACAGAGTCCAGGGATTCTCGCTACATACAGTAAGTAGCAGGCACTCTTGTGGCTACAGAGTCCAGGGATTCTCGCCACATACAGTAAGTAGCAGACACTCTTGTGGCTACAAAGTCAAGGGATTTTCGCTACATACAGTAAGAAGCAAGCACTCTTGTGGCTACAGAGTCCAGGGATTCTCGCTATATACAGTAAGAAGCAGAAATTTTTTGGCTATAGAATCCAGGGATTCTCGCTACATAGAGTAAGAAGCAGACACTCTTGTGGCTACAGAGTCCAGGGATTCTCGCTACATAGCGTAACAAGCAGACACTCATGTGGCTACAGTGTCCAGGGATTCTCGCTACATACAGTAAGAAACAGACACTCTTGTGGCTACAGATTCCAGGGATTTTCGCTATATACAGTAAGTAGCAGGCACTATTGCGGCTACAGGGTCCAGGGATTCTCGCTACATACAATAAGTAGCAGGCACTCTTGTGGCTACAGAGTCCAAGGATTCTCGCCACATACAGTAAGTAGCAGACACTCTTGTGGCTACAAAGTCAAGGGATTCTCGCTACATACAGTAAGAAGCAAGCACTCTTGTGGCTACAGAGTCCAGGGATTCTCGCTACATACAGTAAGTAGCAGGCACTCTTGTGGCTACAGAGTCCAGGGATTCTCGCCACATACAGTAAGTAGCAGACACTCTTGTGGCTACAAAATCAAGGGATTCTCGCTACATACAGTAAGAAGCAAGCACTCTTGTGGCTACAGAGTCCAGGGATTCTCGCTACATACAGTAAGAATCAAGCACTCTTGTGGCTACAGAGTCCAGGGATTCTCGCTACATACAGTTAGTAGCAGGCACTCTTGTGGCTACAGAGTCCAGGGATTCTCGCCACATACAGTAAGTAGCAGACACTCTTGTGACTACAAAGTGAAGGGATTCTCGCTACATACAGTAAGAAGCAAGCACTCTTGTGGCTACAGATTCCAGGGATTCTCGCTATATACAGTAAGAAGCAGAAATTTTTTGGCTATAGAATCCAGGGATTCTCGCTACATAGAGTAAGAAGCAGACACTCTTGTGGCTACAGAGTCCAGGGATTCTCGCTACATAGAGTAAGAAGCAGACACTCATGTGGCTACAGTGTCCAGGGATTCTCGCTACATACAGTAAGAAGCAGACACTCTTGTGGCTACAGATTCCAGGGATTCTCGCTATATACAGTAAGTAGCAGGCTCTATTGTGGCTACAGGGACCAGGGATTCCAGCTACATACGGTTAGAAGCAGACATTCTTTTGGATACAGAGTCCAGGGATTCCCGTTACATACAGTAAGAAGCAGGCACTCTTGTGGCTTCAGAGTCCAGGGATTCTCACTCTATACAGTAAGAAGCAGACACTCTTGTGGCTACAGAGTCCAGGGATTCACGCTACATACAGTAAGTAGCAGGCACTCTTGGGCCTACAGAATCCAGGGATTCTCGCTACATACAGTAAGAAGCAGACACTCTTGTGGCTACAGAGTCCAGGGATTCTCGCTACATACAGTAAGTAGCAGACACTCTAGTGGCAACAGTGTCCAGGGATTCTCGCTGCATACAATAAGTAGCAGAACCCTTGTGGCAACAGAGTCCAGGGATTCTCGCTACATACAGTAAGAAGCTGGCACTCTTGTGGCTACAGAGTCCAGGGATTCTCGCTACATACAGTTAGAAGCAGACATTCTTGTGGCTACAGAGTCCAGGGATTTTCGCTATATACAGTAAGAAGCAGACACTCTTGTGGCTATAGAATCCAGGGATTCTCGCTACATAGAGTAAGAAGCAGACACTCTTGTGGCTACAGAGTCCAGGGATTCTCGCTACATAGAGTAAGAAACAGACACTCATGTGGCTACAGTGTCCAGGGATTCTCGCTACATACAGTAAGAAGCAGACACTCTTGTGGCTACAGATTGCAGGGATTCTCGCTATATTCAGTAAGTAGCAGGCACTCTTGAGGCTAAAGGGTCCAGGGATTGTAGCTACATACAGTAAGAAGCAGACACTCTTATGGCTACAGAGTCACGGGAGAATCCCGCTACAGAGAGTAAGAAGCAGGCACTCTTGTGGCTTCAGAGTCCAGGGATTCTCGCTCTATACAGTAAGAAGCAGACACTCTTGTGGCTACAGAGTCCAGGGATTCACGCTACATACAGTAAGTAGCAGGCACTCTTGGGCCTACAGAGTCCAGGGATTCTCGCTACATACAGTAAGAAGCAGACACTCTTGTGGCTACAGAGTCCAGGGATTCTCGCTACATACAGTAAGTAGCAGACACTGTAGTGGCAACGGTGTCCAGGGATTCTCGCTGCATACAGTAAGTAGTAGAACCCTTGTGGCAACAGAGTCCAGGGATTCTCGCTACATACAGTAAGAAGCTGGCACTCTTGTGGCTACCGAGTCCAGGGATTCTCGATACATACAGTAGGAAGCAGACATTCTTGAGGCTACAGAGTCCAGGGATTTTCGCTATATACAGTAAGAAGCAGACACTCTTGTGGCTATAGAATCCAGGGATTCTCGCTACATAGAGTAAGAAGCAGACACTCTTGTGGCTACAGAGTCCAGGGATTCTCGCTACATAGAGTAAGAAGCAGACACTCATGTGGCTACAGTGTCCAGGGATTCTCGCTACATACAGTAAGAAGCAGACACTCTTGTGGCTACAGATTGCAGGGATTCTCGCTATATTCAGTAAGTAGCAGGCACTCTTGAGGCTAAAGGGTCCAGGGATTCTAGCTACATACTGTAAGAAGCAGACACTCTTATGGCTACAGAGTCCAGGGAGAATCCCGCTACAGAGAGTAAGAAGCAGGCACTCTTGTGGCTTCAGATTCCAGGGATTCTCGCTACATACAGTAAGTAGCAGACACTCTTGTGGATAGAGAGTTCAGGGGTCCTCGCTACATACAGTAAGAAGCAGACACTCTTGTGGCTACAGAGTCCAGGGATTCTCGCTATATACAGTAAGTAGCAGGCACTCTTGTGGCTACAGGATCCAGGGATTCTAGCTACATACGGTTAGAAGCAGACACTCTTGTGGATACAGAGTCCAGGGATTCTCGCTACATACAGTAAGTAGCAGACACTCTTGTGGCTACTGAGTCCAGGGATTCTCGCTACATAGAGAAGGAAGCAGACACTCTTGTGGCTACAGAGGCCAGGGATTCTCGCTACATACAGTAAGAAGCAAGCACTCTTGTGGCTACAGAGTCCAGGGATTCTCGCTACATACAGTTAGAAGCAGACACTCTTGTGGCTAGAGAGTCCAGGGATTCTCGCAGCATACAGTAAGAAAGAGACACACCTGTGGCTACAGAGTCCAGGGATTCTCGCTACATACAGTAAGAAGCAAGCCCTCTTGTGGCTACAGAGTCCTGGGATTCTCGCTACATACAGTGAGAAGCAGACACTCTAGTGGCTAGACAGTCCAGGGATTCTCGCTGCATACAGTAAGAAGGAGACACTCCTGTGGCTACAGAGTCCAGGGATTCTCGCTACACACAGTAAGTAGCAGACAATCTTGTGGCTACTGAGTCCAGGGATTCTCGCTACATACAGTAAGTAGCAGCCACTCTTGGGTCTACAGAGTCCAGGGATTCTCGCTACATACAGTAAGATGCAGACACTCTTGTGGCTACAGAGTCCAGTGATTCTCGCTACATTCAGTAAGTAGCAGACACTGTTGTGGCAACAGTGTCCAGGGATTCTCGCTGCATACAGTAAGTAGCAGAACTCTTGTGGCAACTGAGTCCAGGGATTCTCGCTACATACGGTAAGCAGCAGGCACACTTGTGGCTACAGAGTCCAGGGAATCTCGCTACATACAGTCAGAAGCAGACACTGTTGTGGCTACAGAGTCCAGGGATTCTCGCTACATACAGTAAGAAGCAAGCACTCTTGTGGCTACAGAGTCCAGGGATTCTCGCTACATACAGTAAGTAGCAGGCACTCTTGTGGCTACAGAGTCCAGGGATTCTCGCCACATACAGTAAGTAGCAGACACTCTTGTGGCTACAAAGTCAAGGGATTCTCGCTACATACAGTAAGAAGCAAGCACTCTTGTGGCTACAGAGTCCAGGGATTCTCGCTATTTACAGTAAGAAGCAGAAATTTTTTGGCTATAGAATCCAGGGATTCTCGCTACATAGAGTAAGAAGCAGACACTCTTGTGGCTACAGAGTCCAGGGATTCTCGCTACATAGCGTAAGAAGCAGACACTCATGTGGCTACAGGGTCCAGGGATTCTCGCTACATACAGTAAGAAACAGACACTCTTGTGGCTACAGATTCCAGGGATTTTCGCTATATACAGTAAGTAGCAGGCACTATTGCGGCTACAGGGTCCAGGGATTCTCGCTACATACAGTAAGTAGCAGGCACTCTTGTGGCTACAGAGTCCAAGGATTCTCGCCACATACAGTAAGTAGCAGACACTCTTGTGGCTACAAAGTCAAGGGATTCTCGCTACATACAGTAAGAAGCAAGCACTCTTGTGGCTACTGAGTCCAGGGATTCTCGCTACATACAGTAAGTAGCAGGCACTCTTGTGGCTACAGAGTCCCGGGATTCTCGCCACATACAGTAAGTAGCAGACACTCTTGTGGCTACAAAATCAAGGGATTCTCGCTACATACAGTAAGAAGCAAGCACTCTTGTGGCTACAGAGTCCAGGGATTCTCGCCACATACAGTAAGTAGCAGACACTCTTGTGGCTACAAAGTCAAGGGATTCTCGCTACATACAGTAAGAAGCAAGCACTCTTGTGGCTACAGAGTCCAGGGATTCTCGCTATATACAGTAAGAAGCAGAAATTTTTTGGCTATAGAATCCAGGGATTCTCGCTACATAGAGTAAGAAGCAGACACTCTTGTGGCTACAGAGTCCAGGGATTCTCGCTACATAGAGTAAGAAGCAGACACTCATGTGGCTACAGTGTCCAGGGATTCTCGCTACATACAGTAAGAAGCAGACACTCTTGTGGCTACAGATTCCAGGGATTCTCGCTATATACAGTAAGTAGCAGGCTCTATTGTGGCTAAAGGGACCAGGGATTCCAGCTACATACGGTTAGAAGCAGACATTCTTTTGGATACAGAGTCCAGGGATTCCCGCTACATACAGTAAGAAGCAGGCACTCTTGTGGCTTCAGAGTCCAGGGATTCTCGCTCTATACAGTAAAAAGCAGACACTGTTGTGGCTACAGAGTCCAGGGATTCACGCTACATACAGTAAGTAGCAGGCACTCTTGGGCCTACAGAATCCAGGGATTCTCGCTACATACAGTAAGAAGCAGACACTCTTGTGGCTACAGAGTCCAGGGATTCTCGCTACATACAGTAAGTAGCAGACACTCTAGTGGCAACAGTGTCCAGGGATTCTCGCTGCATACAGTAAGTAGCAGAACCCTTGTGGCAACAGAGTCCAGGGATTCTCGCTACATACAGTAAGAAGCTGGCACTCTTGTGGCTACAGAGTCCAGGGATTCTCGCTACATACAGTAAGAAGCAGACATTCTTGTGGCTACAGAGTCCAGGGATTTTCGCTATATACAGTAAGAAGCAGACACTCTTGTGGCTATAGAATCCAGGGATTCTCGCTACATAGAGTAAGAAGCAGACACTCTTGTGGCTACAGAGTCCAGGGATTCTCGCTACATAGAGTAAGAAGCAGACACTCATGTGGCTACAGTGTCCAGGGATTCTCGCTACATACAGTAAGAAGCAGACACTCTTGTGGCTACAGATTGCAGGGATTCTCGCTATATTCAGTAAGTAGCAGGCACTCTTGAGGCTAAAGGGTCCAGGGATTGTAGCTACATACAGTAAAAAGCAGACACTCTTATGGCTACAGAGTCCAGGGAGAATCCCGCTACAGAGAGTAAGAAGCAGGCACTCTTGTGGCTTCAGAGTCCAGGGATTCTCGCTCTATACAGTAAGAAGCAGACACTCTTGTGGCTACAGAGTCCAGGGATTCACGCTACAAACAGTAAGTAGCAGGCACTCTTGGGCCTACAGATTCCAGGGATTCTCGCTACATACAGTAAGAAGCAGACACTCTTGTGGCTACAGAGTCCAGGGATTCTCGCTACATACAGTAAGTAGCAGACACTGTAGTGGCAACGGTGTCCAGGGATTCTCGCTGCATACAGTAAGTAGTAGAACCCTTGTGGCAACAGAGTCCAGGGATTCTCGCTACATACAGTAAGAAGCTGGCACTCTTGTGGCTACAGAGTCCAGGGATTCTCGATACATACAGTAGGAAGCAGACATTCTTGTGGCTACAGAGTCCAGGGATTCTCGCTACATACAGTAAGAAACACACACTCTTGTGGCTACAGAGTCCAAGGATACCCGCTACATACAGTAAGAAGCAGGTAGTCTTGTGGCTTCAGAGTCCAGGGATACTCGCTACAAACAGTAAGAAGCAGACAGTTTTGTGGCTACAGAGTCCAGGGATTCTCGCTACATACAGTAAGTAGCAGACACTCTTTTGTCTAGTGAGTTCAGGGATTCTCGCTACATACAGTAAGAAGCAAACACTCTTGTGGCTACAGAGTCAAGTGATTCTCGCTACATACAGAAGGAAGCAGGCACTCTTGTGGCTACAGAGTCCAGGGATTCTCGCTACATACAGTAAGAAGCAGGCACTCTTGTGGCTACAGAGTCCAGGGATTCTCGCTACATAGAGTAAGAAGCAGGCACACTTGTGGCTACAGAGTCCAGGGATTCTCGCTACATACAGTGAAAAGCAGACACTATAGTGACTACAGAGTCCAGAGATTCTCGCTACATTCAGTAAGAAGCAGACTCTCTTGTTGCTACATGGTCCAGGGATTCTCGCTAACTTCAGTAAGATGCAGACACTCTTGTGGCTACAGAGTCCAGGTATTCTAGCTATATACAGTAAGTAGCAGGCACTCTTGTGGCTAGAGAGTCCAGGGATTCTCGCTACATACAGTAAGTAACAGGCACTCTTGTGGCTACAGGGTCCAGGGATTCTAGCTACATACAGTAAGAAGCACACACTCTTGTGGATAGAGGCCAGGGATTCCCGCTACATACAGTAAGAAGCAGGCACTCTTGTGGCTTCAGAGTCCAGGGATTCTCGCCACAATCAGTAAGAAGCAGACACACTTATGGCTACAGAGTCCAGGGATTCACGCTACATACAGTAAGAAGCAGACACTCTTGCGGCTACAGAGTCCAGGGATTCCTGCTACATACAGTAAGTAGCAGACACTCTTGTGGCTACAGAGTCCAGGGATTCTCGCTATATACAGTAAGTAGCAGGCACTCTTGTGGCTAGAGAGTCCAGGGATTCTCGCTACATACAGTAAGAAGCAGACACTCTTGTGTATAGAGGCCAGGGATTCCCGCTACATACAGTAAGAAGCAGGCACTCTTGTGGCTTCAGAGTCCAGGGATTCTCGCTACAAACAGTAAGAAGCAGACACACTTATGGCTACAGAGTCCAGGGATTCTCGCTACATACAGTAAGAAGCAGACACTCTTGTGGCTACAGAGTCCAGGGATTCTCGCTCTATACAGTAAGAAGCAGACACTCATGTGGCTATAGAATCTAGGGATTCTCTCTACAGAGAGTAAGAGGCAGACATTCTTGTCGCTACAGAGTCCAGGGATTCTCGCTCTATACAGTAAGAAGCAGACACTCTTGTGGCTATAGAATCTGGGGATTCTCGCAACATACAATAAGTAGCAGGCACTCTTGTGGCTAAAGAGTCCAGGGATTCTCGCTACATACAGTAAGTAGCAGGCACTCTTGTGGCTAAAGAGTCCAGGGATTCTCGCTACATACAGTAAGAAGCAGGCACTCTTGTGGCTACAGAGTCCAGGGATTCTCGCTACATACAATAAGAACCAGGCACTCTTGTGGCTACAGAGTCCAGGGATTCTCGCTACATAGAGTAAGAAGCAGGCACTCTTGTGGCTACAGAGTCCAGGGATTCTCGCTACATACAGTAAGATGCAGACACTCTAGTGACTACAGAGTCCAGAGATTCTCGCTACATTCAGTAAGAAGCAGACTCTCTTGTGGCTACAGGGTCCAGGGATTCTCGCTACATTCAGTAAGAAGCAGACACTCTTGCGGCTACAGTGGCCAGGGATTCTCGCAACATTCAGTAAGAAGCAGACACTCTTGTGGCTACAGTGTCCAGTGATTCTCGCTACATACAGTAAGAAGCAGAGACTCTTGTGGCTACAGATTGCAGGGATTCTCGCTATATTCAGTAAGAAGCAGACACTCTTGTGGCTACAGATTGCAGGGATTCTCGCTATATTCAGTAAGTAGCAGGCACTCTTGAGGCTAAAGGGTCCAGGGATTGTAGCTACATACAGTTAGAAGCAGACACTCTTATGGCTACAGAGTCCAGGGAGAATCCCGCTACAGAGAGTAAGAAGCAGGCACTCTTGTGGCTTCAGAGTCCAGGGATTCTCGCTCTATACAGTAAGAAGCAGACACTCTTGTGGCTACAGAGTCCAGGGATTCACGCTACATACAGTAAGTAGCAGGCACTCTTGGGCCTACAGAGTCCAGGGATTCTCGCTACATACAGTAAGAAGCAGACACTCTTGTGGCTACAGAGTCCAGGGATTCTCGCTACATACAATAAGAACCAGGCACTCTTGTGGCTACAGAGTCCAGGGATTCTCGCTACATAGAGTAAGAAGCAGGCACTCTTGTGGCTACAGAGTCCAGGGATTCTCGCTACATACAGTAAGTAGCAGACACTCTTGTGGCTACTGAGTCCAGGGATTCTCGCTACATAGAGAAGGTAGCAGACACTCTTGTGGCTACAGAGGCCAGGGATTCTCGCTACATACAGTAAGAAGCAAGCAATCTTGTGGCTACAGAGTCCAGGGATTCTCGCTACATACAGTAAGAAGCAGACACTCTTGTGGCTAGAGAGTCCAGGGATTCTCGCAGCATACAGTAAGAAAGAGACACTCCTGTGGCTACAGAGTCCAGGGATTCTCGCTACATACAGTAAGAAGCAAGCCCTCTTGTGGCTACAGAGTCCTGGGATTCTCGCTACGTACAGTGAGAAGCAGACACTCTAGTGGCTAGACAGTCCAGGGATTCTCGCTGCATACAGTAAGAAGGAGACACTCCTGTGGCTACAGAGTCCAGGGATTCTCGCTACACACAGTAAGTAGCAGACAATCTTGTGGCTACTGAGTCCAGGGATTCTCGCTTAATACAGTAAGAAGCAAGCATTCTTGTTGCTATAGAGTCCAGGGATTCTCGCTACATACAGTAAGTAGCAGCCACTCTTGGGTCTACAGAGTCCAGGGATTCTCGCTACATACAGTAAGATGCAGACACTCTTGTGGCTACAGAGTCCAGTGATTCTCGCTACATTCAGTAAGTAGCAGACACTGTTGTGGCAACAGTGTCCAGGGATTCTCGCTGCATACAGTAAGTAGCAGAACTCTTGTGGCAACAGAGTCCAGGGATTCTCGCTACATACGGTAAGCAGCAGGCACACTTGTGGCTACAGAGTCCAGGGAATCTCGCTACATACAGTCAGAAGCAGACACTGTTGTGGCTACAGAGTCCAGGGATTCTCGCTACATACAGTAAGAAGCAAGCACTCTTGTGGCTACAGAGTCCAGGGATTCTCGCTACATACAGTAAGTAGCAAGCACTCTTGTGGCTACAGAGTCCAGGGATTCTCGCCACATACAGTAAGTAGCAGACACTCTTGTGGCTACAAAGTCAAGGGATTCTCGCTACATACAGTAAGAAGCAAGCACTCTTGTGGCTACAGAGTCCAGGGATTCTCGCTATATACAGTAAGAAGCAGAAATTTTTTGGCTATAGAATCCAGGGATTCTCGCTACATAGAGTAAGAAGCAGACACTCTTGTGGCTACAGAGTCCAGGGATTCTCGCTACATAGCGTAAGAAGCAGACACTCATGTGGCTACAGGGTCCAGGGATTCTCGCTACATACAGTAAGAAACAGACACTCTTGTGGCTACAGATTCCAGGGATTTTCGCTATATACAGTAAGTAGCAGGCACTATTGCGGCTACAGGGTCCAGGGATTCTCGCTACATACAGTAAGTAGCAGGCACTCTTGTGGCTACAGAGTCCAAGGATTCTCGCCACATACAGTAAGTAGCAGACACTCTTGTGGCTACAAAGTCAAGGGATTCTCGCTACATACAGTAAGAAGCAAGCACTCTTGTGGCTACTGAGTCCAGGGATTCTCGCTACATACAGTAAGTAGCAGGCACTCTTGTGGCTACAGAGTCCCGGGATTCTCGCCACATACAGTAAGTAGCAGACACTCTTGTGGCTACAAAATCAAGGGATTCTCGCTACATACAGTAAGAAGCAAGCACTCTTGTGGCTACAGAGTCCAGGGATTCTCGCTACATACAGTAAGAATCAAGCACTCTTGTGGCTACAGAGTCCAGGGATTCTCGCTACATACAGTTAGTAGCAGGCACTCTTGTGGCTACAGAGTCCAGGGATTCTCGCCACATACAGTAAGTAGCAGACACTCTTGTGGCTACAAAGTCAAGGGATTCTCGCTACATACAGTAAGAAGCAAGCACTCTTGTGGCTACAGAGTCCAGGGATTCTCGCTATATACAGTAAGAAGCAGAAATTTTTTGGCTATAGAATCCAGGGATTCTCGCTACATAGAGTAAGAAGCAGACATTCTTGTGGCTACAGAGTCCAGGGATTCTCGCTACATAGAGTAAGAAGCAGACACTCATGTGGCTACAGTGTCCAGGGATTCTCGCTACATACAGTAAGAAGCAGACACTCTTGTGGCTACAGATTCCAGGGATTCTCGCTATATACAGTAAGTAGCAGGCTCTATTGTGGCTACAGGGACCAGGGATTCCAGCTACATACGGTTAGAAGCAGACATTCTTTTGGATACAGAGTCCAGGGTTTCCCGCTACATACAGTAAGAAGCAGGCACTCTTGTGGCTTCAGAGTCCAGGGATTCTCGCTCTATACAGTAAGAAGCAGACACTGTTGTGGCTACAGAGTCCAGGGATTCACGCTACATACAGTAAGTAGCAGGCACTCTTGGGCCTACAGAATCCAGGGATTCTCGCTACATACAGTAAGAAGCAGACACTCTTGTGGCTACAGAGTCCAGGGATTCTCGCTACATACAGTAAGTAGCAGACACTCTAGTGGCAACAGTGTCCAGGGATTCTCGCTGCATACAGTAAGTAGCAGAACCCTTGTGGCAACAGAGTCCAGGGATTCTCGCTACATACTGTTAGAAGCTGGCACTCTTGTGGCTACAGAGTCCAGGGATTCTCGCTACATACAGTAAGAAGCAGACATTCTTGTGGCTACAGAGTCCAGGGATTTTCGCTATATACAGTAAGAAGCAGACACTCTTGTGGCTATAGAATCCAGGGATTCTCGCTACATAGAGTAAGAAGCAGACACTCTTGTGGCTACAGAGTCCAGGGATTCTCGCTACATAGAGTAAGAAGCAGACACTCATGTGGCTACAGTGTCCAGGGATTCTCGCTACATACAGTAAGAAGCAGACACTCTTGTGGCTACAGATTGCAGGGATTCTCGCTATATTCAGTAAGTAGCAGGCACTCTTGAGGCTAAAGGGTCCAGGGATTGTAGCTACATACAGTAAGAAGCAGACACTCTTATGGCTACAGAGTCCAGGGAGAATCCCGCTACAGAGAGTAAGAAGCAGGCACTCTTGTGGCTTCAGAGTCCAGGGATTCTCGCTCTATACAGTAAGAAGCAGACACTCTTGTGGCTACAGAGTCCAGGGATTCACGCTACAAACAGTAAGTAGCAGGCACTCTTGGGCCTACAGATTCCAGGGATTCTCGCTACATACAGTAAGAAGCAGACACTCTTGTGGCTACAGAGTCCAGGGATTCTCGCTACATACAGTAAGTAGCAGACACTGTAGTGGCAACGGTGTCCAGGGATTCTCGCTGCATACAGTAAGTAGTAGAACCCTTGTGGCAACAGAGTCCAGGGATTCTCGCTACATACAGTAAGAAGCTGGCACTCTTGTGGCTACAGAGTCCAGGGATTCTCGATACATACAGTAGGAAGCAGACATTCTTGTGGCTACAGAGTCCAGGGATTCTCGCTACATACAGTAAGAAACACACACTCTTGTGGCTACAGAGTCCAAGGATTCCCGCTACATACAGTAAGAAGCAGGTAGTCTTGTGGCTTCAGAGTCCAGGGATACTCGCTACAAACAGTAAGAAGCAGACACTTTTGTGGCTACAGAGTCCAGGGATTCTCGCTACATACAGTAAGTAGCAGACACTCTTTTGTCTAGTGAGTTCAGGGATTCTCGCTACATACAGTAAGAAGCAAACACTCTTGTGGCTACAGAGTCAAGTGATTCTCGCTACATACAGAAGGAAGCAGGCACTCTTGTGGCTACAGAGTCCAGGGATTCTCGCTACATTCAGTAAGTAGCAGACACTGTTGTGGCAACAGTGTCCAGGGATTATCGCTATATACAGTAAGAAGCAGAAATTTTTTGGCTATAGAATCCAGGGATTCTCGCTACATAGAGTAAGAAGCAGACACTCTTGTGGCTACAGAGTCCAGGGATTCTCACTACATAGAGTATGAAGCAGACACTCATGTGGCTACAGTGTCCAGGGATTCTCGCTACATAGAGTAAGAAGCAGACACTCTTGTGGCTACAGATTCCAGGGATTCTCGCTATATACAGTAAGTAGCAGGCACTATTGTGGCTACAGGGTCCAGGGATTCTAGCTACATACGGTTAGAAGCAGACACTCTTGTGGATTCAGAGTCCAGTGATTCCCGCTACATACAGTATGAAGCAGGCCCACTTGTGGCTTCAGAGTCCAGGGATTCTCGCTCTATACAGTAAGAAGCAAGCATTCTTGTTGCTATAGAGTCCAGGGATTCTCGCTACATACAGTAAGATGCAGACACTCTTGTGGCTACAGAGTCCAGTGATTCTCGCTACATTCAGTAAGTAGCAGACACTGTTGTGGCAACAGTGTCCAGGGATTCTCGCTGCATACAGTAAGTAGCAGAACTCTTGTGGCAACAGAGTCCAGGGATTCTCGCTACATACGGTAAGCAGCAGGCACACTTGTGGCTACAGAGTCCAGGGAAACTCGCTACATACAGTCAGAAGCAGACACTGTTGTGGCTACAGAGTCCAGGGATTCTCGCTACATACAGTAAGAAGCAAGCACTCTTGTGGCTACAGAGTCCAGGGATTCTCGCTACATACAGTAAGTAGCAGGCACTCTTGTGGCTACAGAATCCAGGGATTCTCGCCACATACAGTAAGTAGCAGACACTCTTGTGGCTACAAAGTCAAGGGATTCTCGCTACATACAGTAAGAAACAAGCACTCTTGTGGCTACAGAGTCCAGGGATTCTCGCTATATACAGTAAGAAGCAGAAATTTTTTGGCTATAGAATCCAGGGATTCTCGCTACATAGAGTAAGAAGCAGACACTCTTGTGGCTACAGAGTCCAGCGATTCTCGCTACATAGAGTAAGAAGCAGACACTCATGTGGCTACAGTGTCCAGGGATTCTCGCTACATACAGTAAGAAACAGACACTCTTGTGGCTACAGATTCCAGGGATTCTCGCTATATACAGTAAGTAGCAGGCACTATTGTGGCTACAGGGTCCAGGGATTCTCGCTACATACAGTAAGTAGCAGGCACTCTTGTGGCTACAGAGTCCAGGGATTCTCGCCACATACAGTAAGTAGCAGACACACTTGTGGCTACAAAGTCAAGGGATTCTCGCTACATACAGTAAGAAGCAAGCACTCTTGTGGCTACAGAGTCCAGGGATTCTCGCTACATACAGTAAGTAGCAGGCACTCTTGTGGCTACAGAGTCCAGGGATTCTCGCCACATACAGTAAGTAGCAGACACTCTTGTGGCTACGAAGTCAAGGGATTCTCGCTACATACAGTAAGAAGCAAGCACTCTTGTGGCTACAGAGTCCAGGGATTCTCGCTACATACAGTAAGTAGCAGGCACTCTTGTGGCTACAGAGTCCAGGGATTCTCGCCACATACAGTAAGTAGCAGACACTCTTGTGGCTACAAAGTCAAGGGATTCTCGCTACATAAAGTAAGAAGCAAGCACTCTTGTGGCTACAGAGTCCAGGGATTCTCGCTATATACAGTAAGAAGCAGAAATTTTTTGGCTATAGAATCCAGGGATTCTCGCTACATAGAGTAAGAAGCAGACACTCTTGTGGCTACAGAGTCCAGGGATTCTCGCTACATAGAGTAAGAAGCAGACACTCATGTGGCTACAGTGTCCAGGGATTCTCGCTACATACAGTAAGAAACAGACACTCTTGTGGCTACAGATTCCAGGGATTCTCGCTATATACAGTAAGTAGCAGGCACTATTGTGGCTACAGGGTCCAGGGATTCTAGCTACATACGGTTAGAAGCAGACACTCTTTTGGATACAGAGTCCAGGTATTCCCGCTACATACAGTAAAGAGCAGGCACTCCTGTGGCTACAGAGTCCAGGGATTTTCGCTATATACAGTAAGAAGCAGATACTCTTGTGGCTATAGAATCCAGGGATTCTCGCTACATAGAGTAAGAAGCAGACACTCTTGTGGCTACAGAGTCCAGGGATTCTCGCTACATAGAGTAAGAAGCAGACACTCATGTGGCTACAGTGTCCAGGGATTCTCGCTACATACAGTAAGAAGCAGACACTCTTGTGGCTACAGATTGCAGGGATTCTCGCTATATTCAGTAAGTAGCAGGCACTCTTGAGGCTAAAGGGTCCAGGGATTCTAGCTACATACAGTAAGAAGCAGACACTCTTATGGCTACAGAGTCCAGGGAGAATCCCGCTACAGAGAGTAAGAAGCAGGCACTCTTGTGGCTTCAGAGTGCAGGGATTCTCGCTCTATACAGTAAGAAGCAGACACTCTTGTGGCTACAGAGTCCAGGGATTCACGCTACATACAGTAAGTAGCAGGCAGTCTTGGGCCTACAGAGTCCAGGGATTCTCGCTACATACAGTAAGAAGCAGACACTCTTGTGGCTACAGAGTCCAGGGATTCTCGCTACATACAGTTAGTAGCAGACACTGTAGTGGCAACAGTGTCCAGGGATTCTCGCTGCATACAGTAAGTAGTAGAACCCTTGTGGCAACAGAGTCCAGGGATTCTCGCTACATACAGTAAGAAGCTGGCACTCTTGTGGCTAGAGAGTCCAGGGATTCTCGCTACATACAGTAAGAAGCAGACATTCTTGTGGCTACAGAGTCCAGGGATTTTCGCTATATACAGTAAGAAGCAGACACTCTTGTGGCTATAGAATCCAGGGATTCTCGCTACATAGAGTAAGAAGCAGACACTCTTGTGGCTACAGAGTCCAGGGATTCTCGCTACATAGAGTAAGAAGCAGACACTCATGTGGCTACAGTGTCCAGGGATTCTCGCTACATACAGTAAGAAGCAGACACTCTTGTGGCTACAGATTGCAGGGATTCTCGCTATATTCAGTAAGTAGCAGGCACTCTTGAGGCTAAAGGGTCCAGAGATTCTAGCTACATACAGTAAGAAGCAGACACTCTTACGGCTACAGAGTCCAGGGAGAATCCCGCTACAGAGAGTAAGAAGCAGGCACTCTTGTGGCTTCAGAGTGCAGGGATTCTCGCTCTATACAGTAAGAAGCAGACACTCTTGTGGCTACAGAGTCCAGGGATTCACGCTACATACAGTAAGTAGCAGGCAGTCTTGGGCCTACAGAGTCCAGGGATTCTCGCTACATACAGTAAGAAGCAGACACTCTTGTGGCTACAGAGTCCAGGGATTCTCGCTACATACAGTAAGAAGCAGACACTCTTGTGGCTATAGAATCCAGGGATTCTCGCTACATAGAGTAAGAAGCAGACACTCTTGTGGCTACAGAGTCCAGGGATTCTCGCTACATAGAGTAAGAAGCAGACACTCATGTGGCTACAGTGTCCAGGGATTCTCGCTACATACAGTAAGAAGCAGACACTCTTGTGGCTACAGATTGCTGGGATTCTCGCTATATTCAGTAAGTAGCAGGCACTCTTGAGGCTAAAGGGTCCAGGGATTCTAGCTACATACTGTAAGAAGCAGGTACCCTTATGGCTACAGAGTCCAGGGAGAATCCCGCTACAGAGAGTAAGAAGCAGGCACTCTTGTGGCTTCAGAATCCAGGGATTCTCGCTACATACAGTAAGTAGCAGACACTCTTGTGGATAGAGAGTTCAGGGGTCCTCGCTACATACAGTAAGAAGCAGACACTCTTGTGGCTACAGAGTCCAGGGATTCTCGCTATATACAGTAAGTAGCAGGTACTCTTGTGGCTAAAGCGTCCAGGGATTCTCGCTACATACAGTAAGAAGCAGGCACTCTCGTGGCTACAGAGTCCAGGGATTCTCGCTACATACAGTAGGAAACACACACTCTTGTGGCTACAGAGTCCAAGGATTCCCGCTACATACAGTAAGAAGCAGGTAGTCTTTTGGCTTCAGAGTCCAGGGATTCTCGCTACAAACAGTAAGAGGCAGACACTTTTGTGGCTACAGAGTCCAGGGATTCTCGCTACATACAGTAAGTAGCAGACACTCTTGTGGCTAGTGAGTTCAGGGATTCTCGCTACATACAGTAAGAAGCAGACACTCTTGTGGCTACAGAGTCCAGTGATTCTCGCTACATACAGAAGGAAGCAGGCACTCTTGTGGCTACAGAGTCCAGGGATTCTCGCTACATACAGTAAGAAGCAGGCACTCTTGTGGCTACAGAGTCCAGGGATTCTCGCTACATAGAGTAAGAAGCAGGCACACTTGTGGCTACAGAGTCCAGGGATTCTCGCTACATACAGTGAAAAGCAGACACTATAGTGACTACAGAGTCCAGAGATTCTCGCCACATTCAGTAAGAAGCAGACTCTCTTGTGGCTACAGTGTCCAGGGATTCTCGCTAACTTCAGTAAGATGCAGACACTCTTGTGGCTACAGAGTCCAGGGATTCTCGCTACATACAGTAAGTAGCAGGCACTCTTGTGGCTAGGGAGTCCAGGGATTCTCGCTACATACAGTAAGAAGCAGACACTATTGTGGCTACTGAGTCCAGGGAGTCTCGCTACATACAGTAAGTAGCAGACACTCTTGTGGCTACAGAGTCCAGGGATTCTCGCTACATACAATAAGAAGCAGACACTCTTTTGACTACAGAGTCCAGGGATTCTCGCTACATACAGTAAGAAGCAGTCACTTTTGTGGCTAGAGAGCCCAGGGATTCTCGCTACATAGAGTAAGAAACAGACACTCTTGTGGCTACAATGTCCAGGGATTCTCGCTACATAGAGTAAGAAGCAGACACTCAGTGGCTACAGATTCCAGGGATTCTCGCTACATACCGTAAGTAACAGGCACTCTTGTGGCTACAGGGTCCAGGGATTCTAGCTACATACAGTAAGAAGCAGACACTCTTGTGGATAGAGGCCAGGGATTCCCGCTACATACAGTAAGAAGCAGGCACTCTTGTGGCTTCAGAGTCCAGGGATTCTCGCTACAAACAGTAAGAAGCAAACACTCTTGTGGCTACAGAGTCCAGGGATTCTCGCTACATACAGTAAGTAGCAGACACTGTAGTGGCAACAGTGTCCAGGGATTCTCGCTGCATACAGTAAGTAGCAGAACCTTTGTGGCAACAGAGTCCAGGGATTCTCGCTACATACAGTAAGAAGCTGGCACTCTTGTGGCTACAGAGTCCAGGGATTCTCGCTACATACAGTAAGAAGCAGACATTCTTGTGGCTACAGAGTCCAGGGATTTTCGCTATATACAGTAAGAAGCAGACACTCTTGTGGCTATAGAATCCAGGGATTCTCGCTACATAGAGTAAGAAGCAGACACTCTTGTGGCTACAGAGTCCAGGGATTCTCGCTACATAGAGTAAGAAGCAGACACTCATGTGGCTACAGTGTCCAGGGATTCTCGCTACATACAGTAAGAAGCAGACACTCTTGTGGCTACAGATTGCAGGGATTCTCGCTATATTCAGTAAGTAGCAGACACTGTAGTGGCAACGGTGTCCAGGGATTCTCGCTGCATACAGTAAGTAGTAGAACCCTTGTGGCAACAGAGTCCAGGGATTCTCGCTACATACAGTAAGAAGCTGGCACTCTTGTGGCTACCGAGTCCAGGGATTCTCGATACATACAGTAGGAAGCAGACATTCTTGAGGCTACAGAGTCCAGGGATTTTCGCTATATACAGTAAGAAGCAGACACTCTTGTGGCTATAGAATCCAGGGATTCTCGCTACATAGAGTAAGAAGCAGACACTCTTGTGGCTACAGAGTCCAGGGATTCTCGCTACATAGAGTAAGAAGCAGACACTCATGTGGCTACAGTGTCCAGGGATTCTCGCTACATACAGTAAGAAGCAGACACTCTTGTGGCTACAGATTGCAGGGATTCTCGCTATATTCAGTAAGTAGCAGGCACTCTTGAGGCTAAAGGGTCCAGGGATTCTAGCTACATACTGTAAGAAGCAGACACTCTTATGGCTACAGAGTCCAGGGAGAATCCCGCTACAGAGAGTAAGAAGCAGGCACTCTTGTGGCTTCAGATTCCAGGGATTCTCGCTACATACAGTAAGTAGCAGACACTCTTGTGGATAGAGAGTTCAGGGGTCCTCGCTACATACAGTAAGAAGCAGACACTCTTGTGGCTACAGAGTCCAGGGATTCTCGCTATATACAGTAAGTAGCAGGCACTCTTGTGGCTACAGGATCCAGGGATTCTAGCTACATACGGTTAGAAGCAGACACTCTTGTGGATACAGAGTCCAGGGATTCTCGCTACATACAGTAAGTAGCAGACACTCTTGTGGCTACTGAGTCCAGGGATTCTCGCTACATAGAGAAGGAAGCAGACACTCTTGTGGCTACAGAGGCCAGGGATTCTCGCTACATACAGTAAGAAGCAAGCACTCTTGTGGCTACAGAGTCCAGGGATTCTCGCTACATACAGTTAGAAGCAGACACTCTTGTGGCTAGAGAGTCCAGGGATTCTCGCAGCATACAGTAAGAAAGAGACACACCTGTGGCTACAGAGTCCAGGGATTCTCGCTACATACAGTAAGAAGCAAGCCCTCTTGTGGCTACAGAGTCCTGGGATTCTCGCTACATACAGTGAGAAGCAGACACTCTAGTGGCTAGACAGTCCAGGGATTCTCGCTGCATACAGTAAGAAGGAGACACTCCTGTGGCTACAGAGTCCAGGGATTCTCGCTACACACAGTAAGTAGCAGACAATCTTGTGGCTACTGAGTCCAGGGATTCTCGCTACATACAGTAAGTAGCAGCCACTCTTGGGTCTACAGAGTCCAGGGATTCTCGCTACATACAGTAAGATGCAGACACTCTTGTGGCTACAGAGTCCAGTGATTCTCGCTACATTCAGTAAGTAGCAGACACTGTTGTGGCAACAGTGTCCAGGGATTCTCGCTGCATACAGTAAGTAGCAGAACTCTTGTGGCAACTGAGTCCAGGGATTCTCGCTACATACGGTAAGCAGCAGGCACACTTGTGGCTACAGAGTCCAGGGAATCTCGCTACATACAGTCAGAAGCAGACACTGTTGTGGCTACAGAGTCCAGGGATTCTCGCTACATACAGTAAGAAGCAAGCACTCTTGTGGCTACAGAGTCCAGGGATTCTCGCTACATACAGTAAGTAGCAGGCACTCTTGTGGCTACAGAGTCCAGGGATTCTCGCCACATACAGTAAGTAGCAGACACTCTTGTGGCTACAAAGTCAAGGGATTCTCGCTACATACAGTAAGAAGCAAGCACTCTTGTGGCTACAGAGTCCAGGGATTCTCGCTATTTACAGTAAGAAGCAGAAATTTTTTGGCTATAGAATCCAGGGATTCTCGCTACATAGAGTAAGAAGCAGACACTCTTGTGGCTACAGAGTCCAGGGATTCTCGCTACATAGCGTAAGAAGCAGACACTCATGTGGCTACAGGGTCCAGGGATTCTCGCTACATACAGTAAGAAACAGACACTCTTGTGGCTACAGATTCCAGGGATTTTCGCTATATACAGTAAGTAGCAGGCACTATTGCGGCTACAGGGTCCAGGGATTCTCGCTACATACAGTAAGTAGCAGGCACTCTTGTGGCTACAGAGTCCAAGGATTCTCGCCACATACAGTAAGTAGCAGACACTCTTGTGGCTACAAAGTCAAGGGATTCTCGCTACATACAGTAAGAAGCAAGCACTCTTGTGGCTACTGAGTCCAGGGATTCTCGCTACATACAGTAAGTAGCAGGCACTCTTGTGGCTACAGAGTCCCGGGATTCTCGCCACATACAGTAAGTAGCAGACACTCTTGTGGCTACAAAATCAAGGGATTCTCGCTACATACAGTAAGAAGCAAGCACTCTTGTGGCTACAGAGTCCAGGGATTCTCGCCACATACAGTAAGTAGCAGACACTCTTGTGGCTACAAAGTCAAGGGATTCTCGCTACATACAGTAAGAAGCAAGCACTCTTGTGGCTACAGAGTCCAGGGATTCTCGCTATATACAGTAAGAAGCAGAAATTTTTTGGCTATAGAATCCAGGGATTCTCGCTACATAGAGTAAGAAGCAGACACTCTTGTGGCTACAGAGTCCAGGGATTCTCGCTACATAGAGTAAGAAGCAGACACTCATGTGGCTACAGTGTCCAGGGATTCTCGCTACATACAGTAAGAAGCAGACACTCTTGTGGCTACAGATTCCAGGGATTCTCGCTATATACAGTAAGTAGCAGGCTCTATTGTGGCTAAAGGGACCAGGGATTCCAGCTACATACGGTTAGAAGCAGACATTCTTTTGGATACAGAGTCCAGGGATTCCCGCTACATACAGTAAGAAGCAGGCACTCTTGTGGCTTCAGAGTCCAGGGATTCTCGCTCTATACAGTAAAAAGCAGACACTGTTGTGGCTACAGAGTCCAGGGATTCACGCTACATACAGTAAGTAGCAGGCACTCTTGGGCCTACAGAATCCAGGGATTCTCGCTACATACAGTAAGAAGCAGACACTCTTGTGGCTACAGAGTCCAGGGATTCTCGCTACATACAGTAAGTAGCAGACACTCTAGTGGCAACAGTGTCCAGGGATTCTCGCTGCATACAGTAAGTAGCAGAACCCTTGTGGCAACAGAGTCCAGGGATTCTCGCTACATACAGTAAGAAGCTGGCACTCTTGTGGCTACAGAGTCCAGGGATTCTCGCTACATACAGTAAGAAGCAGACATTCTTGTGGCTACAGAGTCCAGGGATTTTCGCTATATACAGTAAGAAGCAGACACTCTTGTGGCTATAGAATCCAGGGATTCTCGCTACATAGAGTAAGAAGCAGACACTCTTGTGGCTACAGAGTCCAGGGATTCTCGCTACATAGAGTAAGAAGCAGACACTCATGTGGCTACAGTGTCCAGGGATTCTCGCTACATACAGTAAGAAGCAGACACTCTTGTGGCTACAGATTGCAGGGATTCTCGCTATATTCAGTAAGTAGCAGGCACTCTTGAGGCTAAAGGGTCCAGGGATTGTAGCTACATACAGTAAAAAGCAGACACTCTTATGGCTACAGAGTCCAGGGAGAATCCCGCTACAGAGAGTAAGAAGCAGGCACTCTTGTGGCTTCAGAGTCCAGGGATTCTCGCTCTATACAGTAAGAAGCAGACACTCTTGTGGCTACAGAGTCCAGGGATTCACGCTACAAACAGTAAGTAGCAGGCACTCTTGGGCCTACAGATTCCAGGGATTCTCGCTACATACAGTAAGAAGCAGACACTCTTGTGGCTACAGAGTCCAGGGATTCTCGCTACATACAGTAAGTAGCAGACACTGTAGTGGCAACGGTGTCCAGGGATTCTCGCTGCATACAGTAAGTAGTAGAACCCTTGTGGCAACAGAGTCCAGGGATTCTCGCTACATACAGTAAGAAGCTGGCACTCTTGTGGCTACAGAGTCCAGGGATTCTCGATACATACAGTAGGAAGCAGACATTCTTGTGGCTACAGAGTCCAGGGATTCTCGCTACATACAGTAAGAAACACACACTCTTGTGGCTACAGAGTCCAAGGATACCCGCTACATACAGTAAGAAGCAGGTAGTCTTGTGGCTTCAGAGTCCAGGGATACTCGCTACAAACAGTAAGAAGCAGACAGTTTTGTGGCTACAGAGTCCAGGGATTCTCGCTACATACAGTAAGTAGCAGACACTCTTTTGTCTAGTGAGTTCAGGGATTCTCGCTACATACAGTAAGAAGCAAACACTCTTGTGGCTACAGAGTCAAGTGATTCTCGCTACATACAGAAGGAAGCAGGCACTCTTGTGGCTACAGAGTCCAGGGATTCTCGCTACATACAGTAAGAAGCAGGCACTCTTGTGGCTACAGAGTCCAGGGATTCTCGCTACATAGAGTAAGAAGCAGGCACACTTGTGGCTACAGAGTCCAGGGATTCTCGCTACATACAGTGAAAAGCAGACACTATAGTGACTACAGAGTCCAGAGATTCTCGCTACATTCAGTAAGAAGCAGACTCTCTTGTTGCTACATGGTCCAGGGATTCTCGCTAACTTCAGTAAGATGCAGACACTCTTGTGGCTACAGAGTCCAGGTATTCTAGCTATATACAGTAAGTAGCAGGCACTCTTGTGGCTAGAGAGTCCAGGGATTCTCGCTACATACAGTAAGAAGCAGACACTATTGTGGTTACTGAGTCCAGGGAGTCTCGCTACATACAGTATGTAGCAGACACCCTTGTGGCTGCAGAGTCCAGGGATTCTCGCTACATACAATAAGAAGCAGACACTCTTTTGACTACAGAGTCCAGGGATTCTCGCTACATACAGTAAGAAGCAGTCATTTTGTAGCTACAGAGCTCAGGGATTCTCGCTACATAGAGTAAGAAGCAGACACTCTTGTGGCTACAATGTCCAGGGATTCTCGCTACATAGAGTAAGAAGCAGACACTCAGTGGCTACAGATTCCAGGGATTCTCGCTACATACAGTAAGTAACAGGCACTCTTGTGGCTACAGGGTCCAGGGATTCTAGCTACATACAGTAAGAAGCACACACTCTTGTGGATAGAGGCCAGGGATTCCCGCTACATACAGTAAGAAGCAGGCACTCTTGTGGCTTCAGAGTCCAGGGATTCTCGCCACAATCAGTAAGAAGCAGACACACTTATGGCTACAGAGTCCAGGGATTCACGCTACATACAGTAAGAAGCAGACACTCTTGCGGCTACAGAGTCCAGGGATTCCTGCTACATACAGTAAGTAGCAGACACTCTTGTGGCTACAGAGTCCAGGGATTCTCGCTATATACAGTAAGTAGCAGGCACTCTTGTGGCTAGAGAGTCCAGGGATTCTCGCTACATACAGTAAGAAGCAGACACTCTTGTGTATAGAGGCCAGGGATTCCCGCTACATACAGTAAGAAGCAGGCACTCTTGTGGCTTCAGAGTCCAGGGATTCTCGCTACAAACAGTAAGAAGCAGACACACTTATGGCTACAGAGTCCAGGGATTCTCGCTACATACAGTAAGAAGCAGACACTCTTGTGGCTACAGAGTCCAGGGATTCTCGCTCTATACAGTAAGAAGCAGACACTCATGTGGCTATAGAATCTAGGGATTCTCTCTACAGAGAGTAAGAGGCAGACATTCTTGTCGCTACAGAGTCCAGGGATTCTCGCTCTATACAGTAAGAAGCAGACACTCTTGTGGCTATAGAATCTGGGGATTCTCGCAACATACAATAAGTAGCAGGCACTCTTGTGGCTAAAGAGTCCAGGGATTCTCGCTACATACAGTAAGTAGCAGGCACTCTTGTGGCTAAAGAGTCCAGGGATTCTCGCTACATACAGTAAGAAGCAGGCACTCTTGTGGCTACAGAATCCAGGGATTCTCGCTACATACAATAAGAACCAGGCACTCTTGTGGCTACAGAGTCCAGGGATTCTCGCTACATAGAGTAAGAAGCAGGCACTCTTGTGGCTACAGAGTCCAGGGATTCTCGCTACATACAGTAAGATGCAGACACTCTAGTGACTACAGAGTCCAGAGATTCTCGCTACATTCAGTAAGAAGCAGACTCTCTTGTGGCTACAGGGTCCAGGGATTCTCGCTACATTCAGTAAGAAGCAGACACTCTTGCGGCTACAGTGGCCAGGGATTCTCGCAACATTCAGTAAGAAGCAGACACTCTTGTGGCTACAGTGTCCAGTGATTCTCGCTACATACAGTAAGAAGCAGAGACTCTTGTGGCTACAGATTGCAGGGATTCTCGCTATATTCAGTAAGAAGCAGACACTCTTGTGGCTACAGATTGCAGGGATTCTCGCTATATTCAGTAAGTAGCAGGCACTCTTGAGGCTAAAGGGTCCAGGGATTGTAGCTACATACAGTTAGAAGCAGACACTCTTATGGCTACAGAGTCCAGGGAGAATCCCGCTACAGAGAGTAAGAAGCAGGCACTCTTGTGGCTTCAGAGTCCAGGGATTCTCGCTCTATACAGTAAGAAGCAGACACTCTTGTGGCTACAGAGTCCAGGGATTCACGCTACATACAGTAAGTAGCAGGCACTCTTGGGCCTACAGAGTCCAGGGATTCTCGCTACATACAGTAAGAAGCAGACACTCTTGTGGCTACAGAGTCCAGGGATTCTCGCTACATACAATAAGAACCAGGCACTCTTGTGGCTACAGAGTCCAGGGATTCTCGCTACATAGAGTAAGAAGCAGGCACTCTTGTGGCTACAGAGTCCAGGGATTCTCGCTACATACAGTAAGTAGCAGACACTCTTGTGGCTACTGAGTCCAGGGATTCTCGCTACATAGAGAAGGTAGCAGACACTCTTGTGGCTACAGAGGCCAGGGATTCTCGCTACATACAGTAAGAAGCAAGCAATCTTGTGGCTACAGAGTCCAGGGATTCTCGCTACATACAGTAAGAAGCAGACACTCTTGTGGCTAGAGAGTCCAGGGATTCTCGCAGCATACAGTAAGAAAGAGACACTCCTGTGGCTACAGAGTCCAGGGATTCTCGCTACATACAGTAAGAAGCAAGCCCTCTTGTGGCTACAGAGTCCTGGGATTCTCGCTACGTACAGTGAGAAGCAGACACTCTAGTGGCTAGACAGTCCAGGGATTCTCGCTGCATACAGTAAGAAGGAGACACTCCTGTGGCTACAGAGTCCAGGGATTCTCGCTACACACAGTAAGTAGCAGACAATCTTGTGGCTACTGAGTCCAGGGATTCTCGCTTAATACAGTAAGAAGCAAGCATTCTTGTTGCTATAGAGTCCAGGGATTCTCGCTACATACAGTAAGTAGCAGCCACTCTTGGGTCTACAGAGTCCAGGGATTCTCGCTACATACAGTAAGATGCAGACACTCTTGTGGCTACAGAGTCCAGTGATTCTCGCTACATTCAGTAAGTAGCAGACACTGTTGTGGCAACAGTGTCCAGGGATTCTCGCTGCATACAGTAAGTAGCAGAACTCTTGTGGCAACAGAGTCCAGGGATTCTCGCTACATACGGTAAGCAGCAGGCACACTTGTGGCTACAGAGTCCAGGGAATCTCGCTACATACAGTCAGAAGCAGACACTGTTGTGGCTACAGAGTCCAGGGATTCTCGCTACATACAGTAAGAAGCAAGCACTCTTGTGGCTACAGAGTCCAGGGATTCTCGCTACATACAGTAAGTAGCAAGCACTCTTGTGGCTACAGAGTCCAGGGATTCTCGCCACATACAGTAAGTAGCAGACACTCTTGTGGCTACAAAGTCAAGGGATTCTCGCTACATACAGTAAGAAGCAAGCACTCTTGTGGCTACAGAGTCCAGGGATTCTCGCTATATACAGTAAGAAGCAGAAATTTTTTGGCTATAGAATCCAGGGATTCTCGCTACATAGAGTAAGAAGCAGACACTCTTGTGGCTACAGAGTCCAGGGATTCTCGCTACATAGCGTAAGAAGCAGACACTCATGTGGCTACAGGGTCCAGGGATTCTCGCTACATACAGTAAGAAACAGACACTCTTGTGGCTACAGATTCCAGGGATTTTCGCTATATACAGTAAGTAGCAGGCACTATTGCGGCTACAGGGTCCAGGGATTCTCGCTACATACAGTAAGTAGCAGGCACTCTTGTGGCTACAGAGTCCAAGGATTCTCGCCACATACAGTAAGTAGCAGACACTCTTGTGGCTACAAAGTCAAGGGATTCTCGCTACATACAGTAAGAAGCAAGCACTCTTGTGGCTACTGAGTCCAGGGATTCTCGCTACATACAGTAAGTAGCAGGCACTCTTGTGGCTACAGAGTCCCGGGATTCTCGCCACATACAGTAAGTAGCAGACACTCTTGTGGCTACAAAATCAAGGGATTCTCGCTACATACAGTAAGAAGCAAGCACTCTTGTGGCTACAGAGTCCAGGGATTCTCGCTACATACAGTAAGAATCAAGCACTCTTGTGGCTACAGAGTCCAGGGATTCTCGCTACATACAGTTAGTAGCAGGCACACTTGTGGCTACAGAGTCCAGGGATTCTCGCCACATACAGTAAGTAGCAGACACTCTTGTGGCTACAAAGTCAAGGGATTCTCGCTACATACAGTAAGAAGCAAGCACTCTTGTGGCTACAGAGTCCAGGGATTCTCGCTATATACAGTAAGAAGCAGAAATTTTTTGGCTATAGAATCCAGGGATTCTCGCTACATAGAGTAAGAAGCAGACACTCTTGTGGCTACAGAGTCCAGGGATTCTCGCTACATAGAGTAAGAAGCAGACACTCATGTGGCTACAGTGTCCAGGGATTCTCGCTACATACAGTAAGAAGCAGACACTCTTGTGGCTACAGATTCCAGGGATTCTCGCTATATACAGTAAGTAGCAGGCTCTATTGTGGCTACAGGGACCAGGGATTCCAGCTACATACGGTTAGAAGCAGACATTCTTTTGGATACAGAGTCCAGGGTTTCCCGCTACATACAGTAAGAAGCAGGCACTCTTGTGGCTTCAGAGTCCAGGGATTCTCGCTCTATACAGTAAGAAGCAGACACTGTTGTGGCTACAGAGTCCAGGGATTCACGCTACATACAGTAAGTAGCAGGCACTCTTGGGCCTACAGAATCCAGGGATTCTCGCTACATACAGTAAGAAGCAGACACTCTTGTGGCTACAGAGTCCAGGGATTCTCGCTACATACAGTAAGTAGCAGACACTCTAGTGGCAACAGTGTCCAGGGATTCTCGCTGCATACAGTAAGTAGCAGAACCCTTGTGGCAACAGAGTCCAGGGATTCTCGCTACATACTGTTAGAAGCTGGCACTCTTGTGGCTACAGAGTCCAGGGATTCTCGCTACATACAGTAAGAAGCAGACATTCTTGTGGCTACAGAGTCCAGGGATTTTCGCTATATACAGTAAGAAGCAGACACTCTTGTGGCTATAGAATCCAGGGATTCTCGCTACATAGAGTAAGAAGCAGACACTCTTGTGGCTACAGAGTCCAGGGATTCTCGCTACATAGAGTAAGAAGCAGACACTCATGTGGCTACAGTGTCCAGGGATTCTCGCTACATACACTAAGAAGCAGACACTCTTGTGGCTACAGATTGCAGGGATTCTCGCTATATTCAGTAAGTAGCAGGCACTCTTGAGGCTAAAGGGTCCAGGGATTGTAGCTACATACAGTAAGAAGCAGACACTCTTATGGCTACAGAGTCCAGGGAGAATCCCGCTACAGAGAGTAAGAAGCAGGCACTCTTGTGGCTTCAGAGTCCAGGGATTCTCGCTCTATACAGTAAGAAGCAGACACTCTTGTGGCTACAGAGTCCAGGGATTCACGCTACAAACAGTAAGTAGCAGGCACTCTTGGGCCTACAGATTCCAGGGATTCTCGCTACATACAGTAAGAAGCAGACACTCTTGTGGCTACAGAGTCCAGGGATTCTCGCTACATACAGTAAGTAGCAGACACTGTAGTGGCAACGGTGTCCAGGGATTCTCGCTGCATACAGTAAGTAGTAGAACCCTTGTGGCAACAGAGTCCAGGGATTCTCGCTACATACAGTAAGAAGCTGGCACTCTTGTGGCTACAGAGTCCAGGGATTCTCGATACATACAGTAGGAAGCAGACATTCTTGTGGCTACAGAGTCCAGGGATTCTCGCTACATACAGTAAGAAACACACACTCTTGTGGCTACAGAGTCCAAGGATTCCCGCTACATACAGTAAGAAGCAGGTAGTCTTGTGGCTTCAGAGTCCAGGGATACTCGCTACAAACAGTAAGAAGCAGACACTTTTGTGGCTACAGAGTCCAGGGATTCTCGCTACATACAGTAAGTAGCAGACACTCTTTTGTCTAGTGAGTTCAGGGATTCTCGCTACATACAGTAAGAAGCAAACACTCTTGTGGCTACAGAGTCAAGTGATTCTCGCTACATACAGAAGGAAGCAGGCACTCTTGTGGCTACAGAGTCCAGGGATTCTCGCTACATTCAGTAAGTAGCAGACACTGTTGTGGCAACAGTGTCCAGGGATTATCGCTATATACAGTAAGAAGCAGAAATTTTTTGGCTATAGAATCCAGGGATTCTCGCTACATAGAGTAAGAAGCAGACACTCTTGTGGCTACAGAGTCCAGGGATTCTCACTACATAGAGTATGAAGCAGACACTCATGTGGCTACAGTGTCCAGGGATTCTCGCTACATAGAGTAAGAAGCAGACACTCTTGTGGCTACAGATTCCAGGGATTCTCGCTATATACAGTAAGTAGCAGGCACTATTGTGGCTACAGGGTCCAGGGATTCTAGCTACATACGGTTAGAAGCAGACACTCTTGTGGATTCAGAGTCCAGTGATTCCCGCTACATACAGTATGAAGCAGGCCCACTTGTGGCTTCAGAGTCCAGGGATTCTCGCTCTATACAGTAAGAAGCAAGCATTCTTGTTGCTATAGAGTCCAGGGATTCTCGCTACATACAGTAAGATGCAGACACTCTTGTGGCTACAGAGTCCAGTGATTCTCGCTACATTCAGTAAGTAGCAGACACTGTTGTGGCAACAGTGTCCAGGGATTCTCGCTGCATACAGTAAGTAGCAGAACTCTTGTGGCAACAGAGTCCAGGGATTCTCGCTACATACGGTAAGCAGCAGGCACACTTGTGGCTACAGAGTCCAGGGAAACTCGCTACATACAGTCAGAAGCAGACACTGTTGTGGCTACAGAGTCCAGGGATTCTCGCTACATACAGTAAGAAGCAAGCACTCTTGTGGCTACAGAGTCCAGGGATTCTCGCTACATACAGTAAGTAGCAGGCACTCTTGTGGCTACAGAATCCAGGGATTCTCGCCACATACAGTAAGTAGCAGACACTCTTGTGGCTACAAAGTCAAGGGATTCTCGCTACATACAGTAAGAAACAAGCACTCTTGTGGCTACAGAGTCCAGGGATTCTCGCTATATACAGTAAGAAGCAGAAATTTTTTGGCTATAGAATCCAGGGATTCTCGCTACATAGAGTAAGAAGCAGACACTCTTGTGGCTACAGAGTCCAGCGATTCTCGCTACATAGAGTAAGAAGCAGACACTCATGTGGCTACAGTGTCCAGGGATTCTCGCTACATACAGTAAGAAACAGACACTCTTGTGGCTACAGATTCCAGGGATTCTCGCTATATACAGTAAGTAGCAGGCACTATTGTGGCTACAGGGTCCAGGGATTCTCGCTACATACAGTAAGTAGCAGGCACTCTTGTGGCTACAGAGTCCAGGGATTCTCGCCACATACAGTAAGTAGCAGACACACTTGTGGCTACAAAGTCAAGGGATTCTCGCTACATACAGTAAGAAGCAAGCACTCTTGTGGCTACAGAGTCCAGGGATTCTCGCTACATACAGTAAGTAGCAGGCACTCTTGTGGCTACAGAGTCCAGGGATTCTCGCCACATACAGTAAGTAGCAGACACTCTTGTGGCTACGAAGTCAAGGGATTCTCGCTACATACAGTAAGAAGCAAGCACTCTTGTGGCTACAGAGTCCAGGGATTCTCGCTACATACAGTAAGTAGCAGGCACTCTTGTGGCTACAGAGTCCAGGGATTCTCGCCACATACAGTAAGTAGCAGACACTCTTGTGGCTACAAAGTCAAGGGATTCTCGCTACATAAAGTAAGAAGCAAGCACTCTTGTGGCTACAGAGTCCAGGGATTCTCGCTATATACAGTAAGAAGCAGAAATTTTTTGGCTATAGAATCCAGGGATTCTCGCTACATAGAGTAAGAAGCAGACACTCTTGTGGCTACAGAGTCCAGGGATTCTCGCTACATAGAGTAAGAAGCAGACACTCATGTGGCTACAGTGTCCAGGGATTCTCGCTACATACAGTAAGAAACAGACACTCTTGTGGCTACAGATTCCAGGGATTCTCGCTATATACAGTAAGTAGCAGGCACTATTGTGGCTACAGGGTCCAGGGATTCTAGCTACATACGGTTAGAAGCAGACACTCTTTTGGATACAGAGTCCAGGTATTCCCGCTACATACAGTAAAGAGCAGGCACTCCTGTGGCTACAGAGTCCAGGGATTTTCGCTATATACAGTAAGAAGCAGATACTCTTGTGGCTATAGAATCCAGGGATTCTCGCTACATAGAGTAAGAAGCAGACACTCTTGTGGCTACAGAGTCCAGGGATTCTCGCTACATAGAGTAAGAAGCAGACACTCATGTGGCTACAGTGTCCAGGGATTCTCGCTACATACAGTAAGAAGCAGACACTCTTGTGGCTACAGATTGCAGGGATTCTCGCTATATTCAGTAAGTAGCAGGCACTCTTGAGGCTAAAGGGTCCAGGGATTCTAGCTACATACAGTAAGAAGCAGACACTCTTATGGCTACAGAGTCCAGGGAGAATCCCGCTACAGAGAGTAAGAAGCAGGCACTCTTGTGGCTTCAGAGTGCAGGGATTCTCGCTCTATACAGTAAGAAGCAGACACTCTTGTGGCTACAGAGTCCAGGGATTCACGCTACATACAGTAAGTAGCAGGCAGTCTTGGGCCTACAGAGTCCAGGGATTCTCGCTACATACAGTAAGAAGCAGACACTCTTGTGGCTACAGAGTCCAGGGATTCTCGCTACATACAGTTAGTAGCAGACACTGTAGTGGCAACAGTGTCCAGGGATTCTCGCTGCATACAGTAAGTAGTAGAACCCTTGTGGCAACAGAGTCCAGGGATTCTCGCTACATACAGTAAGAAGCTGGCACTCTTGTGGCTAGAGAGTCCAGGGATTCTCGCTACATACAGTAAGAAGCAGACATTCTTGTGGCTACAGAGTCCAGGGATTTTCGCTATATACAGTAAGAAGCAGACACTCTTGTGGCTATAGAATCCAGGGATTCTCGCTACATAGAGTAAGAAGCAGACACTCTTGTGGCTACAGAGTCCAGGGATTCTCGCTACATAGAGTAAGAAGCAGACACTCATGTGGCTACAGTGTCCAGGGATTCTCGCTACATACAGTAAGAAGCAGACACTCTTGTGGCTACAGATTGCAGGGATTCTCGCTATATTCAGTAAGTAGCAGGCACTCTTGAGGCTAAAGGGTCCAGAGATTCTAGCTACATACAGTAAGAAGCAGACACTCTTATGGCTACAGAGTCCAGGGAGAATCCCGCTACAGAGAGTAAGAAGCAGGCACTCTTGTGGCTTCAGAGTACAGGGATTCTCGCTCTATACAGTAAGAAGCAGACACTCTTGTGGCTACAGAGTCCAGGGATTCACGCTACATACAGTAAGTAGCAGGCAGTCTTGGGCCTACAGAGTCCAGGGATTCTCGCTACATACAGTAAGAAGCAGACACTCTTGTGGCTACAGAGTCCAGGGATTCTCGCTACATACAGTAAGAAGCAGACACTCTTGTGGCTATAGAATCCAGGGATTCTCGCTACATAGAGTAAGAAGCAGACACTCTTGTGGCTACAGAGTCCAGGGATTCTCGCTACATAGAGTAAGAAGCAGACACTCATGTGGCTACAGTGTCCAGGGATTCTCGCTACATACAGTAAGAAGCAGACACTCTTGTGGCTACAGATTGCTGGGATTCTCGCTATATTCAGTAAGTAGCAGGCACTCTTGAGGCTAAAGGGTCCAGGGATTCTAGCTACATACTGTAAGAAGCAGGTACCCTTATGGCTACAGAGTCCAGGGAGAATCCCGCTACAGAGAGTAAGAAGCAGGCACTCTTGTGGCTTCAGAATCCAGGGATTCTCGCTACATACAGTAAGTAGCAGACACTCTTGTGGATAGAGAGTTCAGGGGTCCTCGCTACATACAGTAAGAAGCAGACACTCTTGTGGCTACAGAGTCCAGGGATTCTCGCTATATACAGTAAGTAGCAGGTACTCTTGTGGCTAAAGCGTCCAGGGATTCTCGCTACATACAGTAAGAAGCAGGCACTCTCGTGGCTACAGAGTCCAGGGATTCTCGCTACATACAGTAGGAAACACACACTCTTGTGGCTACAGAGTCCAAGGATTCCCGCTACATACAGTAAGAAGCAGGTAGTCTTTTGGCTTCAGAGTCCAGGGATTCTCGCTACAAACAGTAAGAGGCAGACACTTTTGTGGCTACAGAGTCCAGGGATTCTCGCTACATACAGTAAGTAGCAGACACTCTTGTGGCTAGTGAGTTCAGGGATTCTCGCTACATACAGTAAGAAGCAGACACTCTTGTGGCTACAGAGTCCAGTGATTCTCGCTACATACAGAAGGAAGCAGGCACTCTTGTGGCTACAGAGTCCAGGGATTCTCGCTACATACAGTAAGAAGCAGGCACTCTTGTGGCTACAGAGTCCAGGGATTCTCGCTACATAGAGTAAGAAGCAGGCACACTTGTGGCTACAGAGTCCAGGGATTCTCGCTACATACAGTGAAAAGCAGACACTATAGTGACTACAGAGTCCAGAGATTCTCGCCACATTCAGTAAGAAGCAGACTCTCTTGTGGCTACAGTGTCCAGGGATTCTCGCTAACTTCAGTAAGATGCAGACACTCTTGTGGCTACAGAGTCCAGGGATTCTCGCTACATACAGTAAGTAGCAGGCACTCTTGTGGCTAGGGAGTCCAGGGATTCTCGCTACATACAGTAAGAAGCAGACACTATTGTGGCTACTGAGTCCAGGGAGTCTCGCTACATACAGTAAGTAGCAGACACTCTTGTGGCTACAGAGTCCAGGGATTCTCGCTACATACAATAAGAAGCAGACACTCTTTTGACTACAGAGTCCAGGGATTCTCGCTACATACAGTAAGAAGCAGTCACTTTTGTGGCTAGAGAGCCCAGGGATTCTCGCTACATAGAGTAAGAAACAGACACTCTTGTGGCTACAATGTCCAGGGATTCTCGCTACATAGAGTAAGAAGCAGACACTCAGTGGCTACAGATTCCAGGGATTCTCGCTACATACCGTAAGTAACAGGCACTCTTGTGGCTACAGGGTCCAGGGATTCTAGCTACATACAGTAAGAAGCAGACACTCTTGTGGATAGAGGCCAGGGATTCCCGCTACATACAGTAAGAAGCAGGCACTCTTGTGGCTTCAGAGTCCAGGGATTCTCGCTACAAACAGTAAGAAGCAAACACTCTTGTGGCTACAGAGTCCAGGGATTCTCGCTACATACAGTAAGTAGCAGACACTGTAGTGGCAACAGTGTCCAGGGATTCTCGCTGCATACAGTAAGTAGCAGAACCTTTGTGGCAACAGAGTCCAGGGATTCTCGCTACATACAGTAAGAAGCTGGCACTCTTGTGGCTACAGAGTCCAGGGATTCTCGCTACATACAGTAAGAAGCAGACATTCTTGTGGCTACAGAGTCCAGGGATTTTCGCTATATACAGTAAGAAGCAGACACTCTTGTGGCTATAGAATCCAGGGATTCTCGCTACATAGAGTAAGAAGCAGACACTCTTGTGGCTACAGAGTCCAGGGATTCTCGCTACATAGAGTAAGAAGCAGACACTCATGTGGCTACAGTGTCCAGGGATTCTCGCTACATACAGTAAGAAGCAGACACTCTTGTGGCTACAGATTGCAGGGATTCTCGCTATATTCAGTAAGTAGCAGGCACTCTTGAGGCTAAAGGGTCCAGGGATTCTAGCTACATACAGTAAGAAGCAGACACTCTTATGGCTACAGAGTCCAGGGAGAATCCCGCTACAGAGAGTAAGAAGCAGGCACTCTTGTGGCTTCAGAGTGCAGGGATTCTCGCTCTATACAGTAAGAAGCAGACACTCTTGTGGCTACAGAGTCCAGGGATTCACGCTACATACAGTAAGTAGCAGGCAGTCTTGGGCCTACAGAGTCCAGGGATTCTCGCTACATACAGTAAGAAGCAGATACTCTTGTGGCTACAGGGTCCAGGGATTCTCGCTACATACAGTAAGTAGCAGACACTGTAGTGGCAACAGTGTCCAGGGATTCTCGCTGCATACAGTAAGTAGTAGAACCCTTGTGGCAACAGAGTCCAGGGATTCTCGCTACATACAGTAAGAAGCTGGCACTCTTGTGGCTACAGAGTCCAGGGATTCTCGCTACATACAGTAAGAAACAGACATTCTTGTGGCTACAGAGTCCAGGTATTTTCGCTATATACAGTAAGAAGCAGACACTCTTGTGGCTATAGAATCCAGGGATTCTCGCTACATAGATTAAGAAGCAGACACTCTTGTGGCTACAGAGTCCAGGGATTCTCACTACATAGAGTAAGAAGCAGACACTCATGTGGCTACAGTGTCCAGGGATTCTCGCTACATACAGTAAGAAGCAGACACTCTTGTGGCTACAGATTGCAGGGATTCTCGCTATATTCAGTAAGTAGCAGGCTCTCTTGAGGCTAAAGGGTCCAGGGATTCTAGCTACATACTGTAAGAAGCAGATACTCTTATGGCTACAGAGTCCAGGGAGAATCCCGCTACAGAGAGTAAGAAGCAGGCACTCTTGTGGCTTCAGAATCCAGGGATTCTCGCTACATACAGTAAGTAGCAGACACTCTTGTGGATAGAGAGTTCAGGGATTCTCGCTACATACAGTAAGAAGCAGACACTCTTGTGGCTACAGAGTCCAGTGATTCTCGCTACATACAGAAGGAAGCAGGCACTCTTGTGGCTACAGAGTCCAGGGATTCTCGCTACATACAGTAAGAAGCAGGCACTCTTGTGGCTACAGAGTCCAGGGATTCTCGCTACATAGAGTAAGAAGCAGGCACACTTGTGGCTACAGAGTCCAGGGATTCTCGCTACATACAGTGAAAAGCAGACACTATAGTGACTACAGAGTCCAGAGATTCTCGCTACATTCAGTAAGAAGCAGACTCTCTTGTGGCTACAGGGTCCAGGGATTCTCGCTAACTTCAGTAAGATGCAGACACTCTTGGGGCTACAGAGTCCAGGGATTCTCGCTACATACAGTAAGTAGCAGGCACTCTTGTGGCTAGGGAGTCCAGGGATTCTCGCTACATACAGTAAGAAGCAGACACTATTGTGGCTACTGAGTCCAGGGAGTCTCGCTACATACAGTAAGTAGCAGACACTCTTGTGGCTACAGAGTCCAGGGATTCTCGCTACATACAATAAGAAGCAGACACTCTTTTGACTACAGAGTCCAGGGATTCTCGCTACATACAGTAAGAAGCAGTCACTTTTGTGGCTAGAGAGCGCAGGGATTCTCGCTACATAGAGTAAGAAGCAGACACTCTTGTGGCTACAATGTCCAGGGATTCTCGCTACATAGAGTAAGAAGCAGACACTCAGTGGCTACAGATTCCAGGGATTCTCACTACATACAGTAAGTAACAGGCACTCTTGTGGCTACAGGGTCCAGGGATTCTAGCTACATACAGTAAGAAGCAGACACTCTTGTGGGTAGAGGCCAGGGATTCCCGCTACATACAGTAAGAAGCAGGCACTCTTGTGGCTTCAGAGTCCAGGGATTCTCGCTACAAACAGTAAGACGCAGACCCCCCTGTGGCTACAGAGTCCAGGGATTCACGCTACATACAGTAAGTAGCAGACACTCTTGTGGCTACAAAGTCCAGGGATTCTCGCTTAATACAGTAAGAAGCAAGAACTCTAGTGGCTATAGAGTCCAGGGATTCTCGCTACATTCAGTAAGTAGCAGGCACTCTTGGGCCTACAAAGTCCAGGGATTCTCGCTACATACAGTAAGAAGCAGACACTCTTGCGGCTACAGAGTCCAGGGATTCCTGCTACATACAGTAAGTAGCAGACACTGTTGTGGCAACAGTGTCCAGGGATTCTAGCTGCATACAGTAAGTAGCAGAATTCTTGTGGCAACAGAGTCCAGGGATTCTCGCTACATACAGTAAGAAGCAGGCACTCTTGTGGCTACAGAGTCCAGGGATTCTCGCTACATACAGTAAGAAGCAGACACTCTTGTGGCTACAGAGTCCAGGGATTCTCGCTCTATACAGTAAGAAGCAGACACTCTTGTGGCTATAGAATCTAGGGATTCTCTCTACATAGAGTAAGAGGCAGACACTCTTGTCGCTACAGAGTCCAGGGATTCTCGCTCTATACAGTAAGAAGCAGACACTCTTGTGGCTATAGAATCTGGGGATTCTCGCTACATACAAAAAGTAGCAGACACTCTTGTGGCTAAAGAGTCCAGGGATTCTCGCTACATACAGTAAGTAGCAGGCACTCTTGTGGCTAAAGAGTCCAGGGATTCTCGCTACATACAGTAAGAAGCAGGCACTCTTGTGGCTACAGAGTGCAGGGATTCTCGCTACATACAATAAGAAGCAGGCATTCTTGTGGCTACAGAGTCCAGGGATTCTCGCTACATAGAGTAAGAAGCAGGCACTCTTGTGGCTACAGAGTCCAGGGATTCTCGCTACATACAGTAAGATGCAGACACTCTAGTGACTACAGAGTCCAGAGATTCTCGCTACATTCAGTAAGAAGCAGACTCTCTTGTGGCTACAGGGTCCAGGGATTCTCGCTACATTCAGTAAGAAGCAGACACTCTTGTGGCTACAGAGTCCAGGAATTCTCGCTACATACAGTAAGTGCCAGACACTGTTGTAGCAACAGTGTCCAGGGATTCTTGCTGCATACAGTAAGTAGCAGAACTCTTGTGGCAACAGAGTCCAGGGATTCTCGCTACATACAGCAAGAAGCAGGCACTCTTGTGGCTACAGAGTCCAGGGATTCTCGCTACATAGAGTAAGAAGCAGACACTCTTGTGGCTATAGAATCTAGGGATTCTGGCTTCATAGAGTAAGAAACAGACACTCTTGTCGGTACAGAGTCCAGGGATTCTCGCTTCATAGAGTAAGAAGCAGACACTCTTGTGGCTACAGATTCCAGGGATTCTCGCTCTATAAAGTAAGAAGCAGACACTCTTGTGGCTACAGAGTTCAGGGATTCTCGCTACTTAGAGTAAGAAGCAGGCACACTTGTGGCTACAGGGTCCAGGGATTTTCGCTACATTCAATAAGAAGCAGACACTCTTGTGACTACAGAGTCCAGGGATTCTCGCTACATGCAGTAAGTAGCAGACACTCTAGTGCCTAGAGTGTCCAGGGATTCTCGCTATATACAGTAAGAAGTAAACACCCTTGTGACTACAGAGTCCAGGGATTCTCGCTACATAGGGTAAGAAGCAGACATTCTTGTGACTTCAGTGTCCAGGGATTCTCGCTACATGCAGTAAGTAGCAGACACTCTTGTGGATACTGAGTCCAGGGATTCTCGCTACATACTGTAAGAAGCAGGCACTCTTGTGGCTACAGAGTCCAGTGATTCTCGCAACATGCAGTAAGTAGCAGACACTCTTGTGGCTACAGAGTCCAGGGATTCTCGCTACATACAGTAAGCAGCAGGCACACTTGTGGCTACATTGTCCAGGGAATCTCGCTACATACAGTAAGAAGCAGACACTCTTGCGGCTACAGAGTCCAGGGATTCTCGCTATATAGAGTAAGAAGCAGACACTTTTGTGGCTATAGAATCCAGGGATTCTCGCTACATAGAGTAAGAAGCAGACACTCTTGTGGCTACAGAGTCCAGGGATTCTCGCTACATTCAGTAAGTAGCAGACACTGTTGTGGCAACAGTGTCCAGGGATTCTCGTTGCAATCAGTAAGTAGCAGAACTCTTGTGGCAACAGAGTCCAGGGATTCTCGCTACATACAGTAAGCAGCAGGCACACTTGTGGCTACAGAGTCCAGGGATTCTCGCTATATAGAGTAAGAAGCAGACACTTTTGTGGCTATAGAATCCAGGGAATCTCGCTACATACAGTCAGAAGCAGACACTGTTGTGGCTACAGAGTCCAGGGATTCTCGCTATATACAGTAAGAAGCAGAATTTTTTTGGCTATAGAATCCAGGGATTCTCGCTACATAGAGTAAGAAGCATACACTCTTGTGGCTACAGAGTCCAGGGATTCTCGCTACATAGAGTAAGAAGCAGACACTCATGTGGCTACAGTGTCCAGGGATTCTCGCTACATACAGTAAGAAGCAGACACTCTTGTGGCTACAGATTCCAGGGATTCTCGCTATATACAGTAAGTAGCAGGCACTATTGTGGCTACAGGGTCAAGGGATTCTAGCTACATAGGTTAGAAGCAGACACTCTTGTGGATACAGAGTCCAGGGATTCCCGCTACATACAGTAAGAAGCAGGCACTCTTGTGGCTTCAGAGTCCAGGGATTCTCGCTCTATACAGTAAGAAGCAGACACTCTTGTGACTACAGAGTCCAGGGATTCACGCTACATACAGTAAGTAGCAGGCACTCTTGGGCCTACAGAGTCCAGGGATTCTCGCTACATACAGTAAGAAGCAGACACACTTGTGGCTACAGAGTCCAGGGATTCTCGCTACTTACAGTAAGTAGCAGACACTGTAGTGGCAACAGTGTCCAGGGATTCTCGCTGCATACAGTAAGTAGCAGAAACCTTGTGGCAACAGAGTCCAGGGATTCTCGCTACATACAGTAAGAAGCTGGCACTCTTGTGGCTACAGAGTCCAGGGATTCTCGCTACATACAGTAAGAAGCAGACATTCTTGTGGCTACAGAGTCCAGGGATTTTCGCTATATGCAGTAAGAAGCAGACACTCTTGTGGCTATAGAATCCAGGGATTCTCGCTACATAGAGTAAGAAGCAGACACTCTTGTGGCTACAGAGTCCAGGGATTCTCGCTACATAGAGTAAGAAGCAGACACTCATGTGGCTACAGTGTCCAGGGTTTCTCGCTACATAGAGTAAGAAGCAGACACTCTTGTGGCTACAGATTGCAGGGATTCTCGCTATATTCAGTAAGTAGCAGGCACTCTTGAGGCTAAAGGGTCCAGGGATTCTAGCTACATACAGTAAGAAGCAGACACTCTTATGGCTACAGAGTCCAGGGATTCCCGCTACAGAGAGTAAGAAGCAGGCACTCTTGTGGCTTCAGAATCCAGGGATTCTCGCTACATACAGTAAGTAGCAGACACTCTTGTGGCTAGAGAGTTCAGGGGTCCTCGCTACATACAGTAAGAAGCAGACTCTCTTGTGGCTACAGGGTCCAGGGATTCTCGCTACATTCAGTAAGAAGCAGACATTCTTGCGGCTACAGTGGCCAGGGATTCTCGCTACATTCAGTAAGAAGCAGACACTCTTGTGGCTACAGAGTCCAGGGATTCTCGCTACATACAGTAAGTGCCAGACACTGTTGTGGCAACAGTGTCCAGGGATTCTTGCTGCATACAGTAAGTAGCAGAACTCTTGTGGTAACAGAGTCCAGGGATTCTCGCTACATACAGTAAGAAGCAGGCACTCTTTTGGCTACAGAGTCCAGGGATTCTCGCTACATACAGTAAGAAGCAGACAGTCTTGTGGCTATATAATCTATGGATTCTGGCTACATAGAGTAAGAAACAGACACTCTTGTCGCTACAGAGTCCAGGGATTCTCGCTTCATAGAGTAAGAAGCAGACACTCTTGTGGCTACTGATTCCAGGGATTCTCGCTCTATACAGTAAGAAGCAGACACTCTTGTGTTTATAGAATCTGGGGATTCTCGCTACATAGAGTAAGAAGCAGACACTCTTGTGGCTACAGAGTTCAGGGATTCTCGCTACTTAGAGTAAGAAGCAGGCACTCTTGTGGCTACAGAGTCCAGGGATTTTCGCTACATTCAGTAAGAAGCAGACACTCTTGTGACTACAGAGTCCAGGGATTCTCGCTACATGCAGTAAGTAGCAGACACTCTAGTGCCTACTGTGTCCAGGGATTCTCGCTACATACAGTAGGAAGTACACACACTTGTGACTACAGAGTCCAGGGATTCTCGCTACATAGAGTAAGAAGCAGACATTCTTGTGACTACAGTGTCCAGGGATTCTCGCTACATGCAGTAAGTAGCAGACACTCTTGTGGATACAGAGTCCAGGGATTCTCGCTACATACAGTAAGAAGCAGGCACTCTTGTGGCTACAGAGTCCAGTGATTCTCGCTACATGCAGTAAGTAGCAGACACTCTTGTGGCTACAGAGTCCAGGGATTCTCGCTACATACAGTAAGCAGCAGGCACACTTGTGGCTACATTGTCCAGGGAATCTCGCTACATACAGTAAGAAACAGACACTCTTGTGGCTACAGAGTCCAGGGATTCTCGCTATATAGAGTAAGAAGCAGACACTTTTGTGGCTATAGAATCCAGGGATTCTCGCTACATAGATTAAGAAGCAGACACTCTTGCGGCTACAGAGTCCAGGGATTCTCGCTACATAGATTAAGAAGCAGACACTCATGTGGCTACAGTGTCCAGGGATTCTCGCTAAATGCAGTAAGTAGCAGACACTCTTGTGGATACAGAGTCCAGGGATTCTCGCTACATACAGTAAGAAGCAGGCACTCTTGTGGCTACAGAGGACAGTGATTCTCGCTACATGCAGTAAGTAGCAGACACTCTTGTGGCTACAGAGTCCAGGGATTCTCGCTACATAGAGTAAGCAGCAGGCACACTTGTGGCTACATTGTCCAGGGAATCTCGCTACATACAGTAAGTAGCAGGCACTCTTGTGGCTACAGGGTCCAGGGATTCCAGCTATATACGGTTAGAAGCAGACACTCTTGTGGATACAGAGTCCAGGGATTTTCGCTACATAGAGTATGAAGCAGACTCTCTTGTGGCTACAGACTCCAGGGATTCTCGCTACATTAAGTAAGTAGCAGACACTCTTGTGGCTACAGAGTCCAGGGATTCTCGCTACATAGAGAAGGAAGCAGACACTCTTGTGGCTACAGAGTCCAGGGATTCTCGCTACATAGAGAAGGAAGCAGACACTCTTGTGGCTACAGAGTCCAGGGATTCTCGCTACATACAGTAAGAAGCAAGCATTCTTGTGGCTACAGAGTCCAGGGATTCTCGCTACATACAGTAAGTAGCAGGCACTCTTGTGGCTACAGAGTCCAGGGATTCTCGCCACATACAGTAAGTAGCAAACACTCTTGTGGCTACAAAGACAAGGGATTCTCGCTACATACACTAAGAAGCAAGCACTCTTGTGGCTACAGAGTCCAGGGATTCTCGCTACATACAGTAAGAAGCAGACACTCTTGTGGCTAGAGAGTCCAACGATTCTCGCTGCATACAGTAAGAAAGAGACACTCCTGTGGCTACAGAGTCCAGGGATTCTCGCTACATACTGTAAGAAACAAGCACTCTTGTGGGTACAGAGTCCTGGGATTCTCGCTACATACAGTGAGAAGCAGACACTCTAGTGGCTAGACAGTCCAGGGATTCTCGCTGCATACAGTAAGAAGGAGACACTCCTGTGGCTACAGAGTCCAGGGATTCTCGCTACATACAGTAAAATGCAGACACTCTTGTGGCTACAGAGTCCAGGGATTCTTGCTACATTCAGTAATTAGAAGACACTGTTGTGGCAACAGTGTCCAGGGATTCTCGCTGCATACAGTAAGTAGCAGAACTCTTGTGGCAACAGAGTCCAGGGATTCTCGCTACATACAGTAAGCAGCAGGCACACTTGTGGCTACAGAGTCCAGGGAATCTCGCTACATACAGTCAGAAGCAGACACTGTTGTGGCTACAGAGTCCAGGGATTCTCGCTATATACAGTAAGAAGCAGAAATTTTTTGGCTATAGAATCCAGGGATTCTCGCTACATAGAGTAAGAAGCAGACACTCTTGTGGCTACAGAGTCCAGGGATTCTCGCTACATAGATTAAGAAGCAGACACTCATGTGGCTACAGTGTACAGGGATTCTCGCTACATACAGTAAGAAGCAGACACTCTTGTGGCTACAGATTCCAGGGATTCTCGCTATATACAGTAAGTAGCAGGCACTATTGTGCCTACAGGGTCCAGGGATTCTAGCTACATACGGTTAGAAGCAGACACTCTTGTGGATACAGAGTCCAGGGATTCCCGCTACATACAGTAAGAAGCAGGCACTCTTGTGGCTTCAGAGTCCAGGGATTCTCGCTCTATACAGTAAGAAGCAGACACTCTTGTGACTACAGAGTCCAGGGATTCACGCTACATACAGTAAGTAGCAGGCACTCTTGGGCCTACAGAGTCCAGGGATTCTCGCTACATACAGTAAGAAGCAGACACTCTTGTGGCTACAGAGTCCAGGGATTCTCGCTACATACATTAAGTAGCAGACACTGTAGTGGCAACAGTGTCCAGGGATTCTCGCTGCATACAGTAAGTAGCAGAACCCTTGTGGCAACAGAGTCCAGGGATTCTCGCTACATACAGTAAGAAGCTGGCACTCTTGTGGCAACAGAGTCCAGGGATTCTCGCTACATACAGTAAGAAGCAGACATTCTTGTGGCTACAGAGTCCAGGGATTTTCGCTATATGCAGTAAGAAGCAGACACTCTTGTGGCTATAGAATCCAGGGATTCTCGCTACATAGAGTAAGAAACAGACACTCTTGTGGCTACAGAGTCCAGGGATTCTCGCTACATAGAGTAAGAAACAGACACTCATGTGGCTACAGTGTCCAGGGTTTCTCGCTACATAGAGTAAGAAGCAGACACTCTTGTGGCTACAGATTGCAGGGATTCTCGCTATATTCTGTAAGTAGCAGGCACTCTTGAGGCTAAAGGGTCCAGGGATTCTAGCTACATACAGTAAGAAGCAGACACTCTTATGGCAACAGAGTCCAGGGATTCCCGCTACAGAGAGTAAGAAGCAGGCACTCTTGTGGCTTCAGAATCCAGGGATTCTCGCTACATACAGTAAGTAGCAGACACTCTTGTGGCTAGAGAGTTCAGGGGTCCTCGCTACATACAGTAAGAAGCAGACACTCTTGTGGCCAGAGAGTCCAGGGATTCTCGCTATATACGGTAAGTAGCAGGCCCACTTGTGGCTAAAGCATCCAGGGATTCTCGCTACATACAGTAAGAAGCAGGCATTCTTGTGGCTACAGAGTCCAGGAATTCTCGCTACATACAGTAAGAAGCAGACTCTCTTGTGGCTACAGGGTCCAGGGATTCTCGCTACATTCAGTAAGAAGCAGACACTATTGTGGCTACAGAGTCCAGGGATTCTCGCTACATACAGTAAGTGCCAGACACTGTTGTGGCAACAGTGTCCAGGGATTCTTGCTGCATACAGTAAGTAGCAGAACTCCTGTGGCAACAGAGTCCAGGGATTCTCGCTACATACAGTAAGAAGCAGGCACTCTTTTGCCTACAGGGTCCAGGGATTCTCGCTACATACAGTAAGAAGCAGACACTCTTGTGGCTATAGAATCTAGGGATTCTGGCTACATAGAGTAAGAAACAGACACTCTTGTCGCTACAGAGTCCAGGGAATCTCGCTTCATAGAGTAAGAAGCAGACACTCTTGTGGCTACTGATTCCAGGGATTCTCGCTCTATACAGTAAGAAGCAGACACTCTTGTGGTTATAGAATCTGGGGATTCTCGCTACATAGAGTAAGAAGCAGACAATCTTGTGGCTACATAGTTCAGGGATTCTCGCTACTTAGAGTAAGAAGCAGGCACTCTTGTGGCTACAGAGTCCAGGGATTTTCGCTACATTCAGTAAGAAGCAGACACTCTTGTGACTACAGAGTCCAGGGATTCTCGCTACATGCAGTAAGTAGCAGACACTGTAGTGCCTACAGTGTCCAGGGATTCTCGCTACATACAGTAAGAAGTACACACCCTTGTGACTACAGAGTCCAGGGATTCTCGCTACATAGATTAAGAAGCAGACATTCTTGTGACTACAATGTCCAGGGATTCTCGCTACATGCAGTAAGTAGCAGACACTCTTGTGGATACAGAGTCCAGGGATTCTCGCTACATACAGTAAGAAGCAGGCACTCTTGTGGCTACAGAGTCCAGTGATTCTCGCTACATGCAGTAAGTAGCAGACACTCTTGTGGCTACAGAGTCCAGGGATTCTCGCTACATACAGTAAGCAGCAGGCACACTTGAGGCTACATTGTCCAGGGAATCTCGCTACATACAGTAAGAAGCAGACACTCTTGTGGCTACAGAGCCCAGGGATTCTCGCTATATAGAGTAAGAAGCAGACACTTTTGTGGCTATAGAATCCAGGGATTCTCGCTACATAGATTAAGAAGCAGACACTCTTGTGGCTACAGAGTCCAGGGATTCTCGCTACATAGAGTAAGAAGCAGACACTCATGTGGCTACAGTGTCCAGGGATTCTCGCTACATGCAGTAAGTAGCAGACACTCTTGTGGATACAGAGTCCAGGGATTCTCGCTACATACAGTAAGAAGCAGGCACTCTTGTGGCTACAGAGTCCAGTGATTCTCGCTACATGCAGTAAGTAGCAGACACTCTTGTGGCTACAGAGTCCAGGGATTCTCGCTACATACAGTAAGCAGCAGGCACACTTGTGGCTACATTGTCCAGGGAATCTCGCTACATACAGTAAGTAGCAGGCACTCTTGTGGCTACAGGGTCCAGGGATTCCAGCTATATACGGTTAGAAGCAGACACTCTTGTGGATACAGAGTCCAGGGATTCTCGCTACATAGAGTAAGAAGCAGACTCTCTTGTGGCTACAGATCCAGGGATTCTCGCTACATTAAGTAAGTAGCAGACACTCTTGTGGCTACAGAGTCCAGGGATTCTCGCTACATATAGAAGGAAGCAGACACTCTTGTGGCTACAGAGTCCAGGGATTCTCGCTACATAGAGAAGGAAGCAGACACTCTTGTGGCTACAGAGTCCAGGGATTCTCGCTACATACAGTAAGAAGCAAGCACTCTTGTGGCTACAGAGTCCAGGGATTCTCGCTACATACAGTAAGTAGCAGGCACTCTTGTGGCTACAGAGTCCAGGGATTCTCGCCACATACAGTAAGTAGCAAACACTCTTGTGGCTACAAAGACAAGGGATTCTCGCTACATACAGTAAGAAGCAAGCACTCTTGTGGCTACAGAGTCCAGGGATTCTCGCTACATACAGTAAGAAGCAGACACTCTTGTGGCTAGAGAGTCCAACGATTCTCGCTGCATACAGTAAGAAAGAGACACTCCTGTGGCTACACAGTCCAGGGATTCTCGCTACATACTGTAAGAAACAAGCACTCTTGTGGGTACAGAGTCCTGGGATTCTCGCTACATGCAGTGAGAAGCAGACACTCTAGTGGCTAGACAGTCCAGGGATTCTCGCTGCATACAGTAAGAAGGAGACACTCCTGTGGCTACAGAGTCCAGGGATTCTCGCTACATACAGTAAGTAGCAGACAATCTTGTGGCTACTGAGTCCAGGGATTCTCGCTACATACAATAAGAAGCAGAAACTCTTGTGGCTACAGAGTTCAGGGATTCACGTTACATACAGTACGTAGCAGACACTCTTGTGGCTACAAAGTCCACGGATTCTCGCTTAATACAGTAAGAAGCAAGCACTCTTGTTGCTTTAGAGTCCAGGGATTCTCGCTACATACAGTAAGATGCAGACACTCTTGTGGCTACAGAGTCCAGGGATTCTCGCTACATTCAGTAAGTAGCAGACACTGTTGTGGCAACAGTGACCAGAGATTCTCGCTGCATACAGTAAGTAGCAGAACTCTTGTGGCAACAGAGTCCAGGGATTCTCGCTACATACAGTAAGCAGCAGGCACACTTGTGGCTACAGAGTCCAGGGAATCTCGCTACATACAGTCAGAAGCAGACACTCTTGTGGCTACAGAGTCCAGGGATTCCCGCTATATACAGTAAGAAGCAGAAATTTTTTGGCTATAGAATCCAGGGATTCTCGCTACATAGAGTAAGAAGCAGACACTCTTGTGGCTAAAGAGTCCAGGGATTCTCGCTACATAGAGTAAGAAGCAGACACTCATGTGGCTACAGTGTCCAGGGATTCTCGCTACATACAGTAAGAAGCAGACACTCTTGTGGCTACAGATTCCAGGGATTCTCGCTATATAGAGTAAGTTGCAGGCACTATTGTGGCTAGAGGGTCCAGGGATTCTAGCTACATACAGTTAGAAGCAGACACTCTTTTGGATACAGAGTCCAGGGATTCCCGCTACATACAGTAAGAAGCAGGCACTCTCGTGGCTTCAGAGTCCAGGGAATCTCGCTACATACAGTAAGTAGCAGACACTGTAGTGGCAACAGTGTCCAGGGATTCTCGCTGCATACAGTAAGTAGCAGAACCCTTGTGGCAATAGAGTCCAGGGATTCTCGCTACAAACATTAAGAAGCAGGCACTCTTGTGGCTACAGAGTCCAGGGATTCTCGCTACATACAGTAAGAAGCAGACATTCTTGTGGCTACAGAGTCCAGGAATTTTCTCTATATACAGTAAGAAGCAGACACTCTTGTGGCTACAGATTCCAGGGAATCTCGCTACATACAGTAAGTAGCAGACACTGTAGTGGCAACAGTGTCCAGGGATTCTCGCTGCATACAGTAAGTAGCAGAACCCTTGTGGTAACAGAGTCCAGGGATTCTCGCTACATACAGTAAGAAGCAGACACTCTTGTGGCTACAGATTGCAGGGATTCTCGCTATATGCAGTAAGTAGCAGGCACTCTTGAGGCTAAAGGGTCCAGGGATTCTAGCTACATACAGTAAGAAGCGGACACTCTTATGGCTACAGAGTCCAGGGATTCCCGCTACAGAGAGTAAGAAGCAGGCACTCTTGTGGCTTCAGAATCCAGGGATTCTCGCTACATACAGTAAGTAGCAGACACTCTTGTGGCTAGAGAGTTGAGGAGTCCTCGCTACATACAGTAAGAAACAGACACTCTTGTGGCTACAGAGTCCAGGGATTCTCGCTATATACAGTAAGTAGCAGGCACTCTTGTGGCTAAAGCGTCCAGGGATTCTCGCTACATACAGTAAGAAGCAGACACTCTTGTGGCTACAGAGTCCAGTGATTCTCGCTACATACAGTAAGAAGCAGGCACTCTTGTGGCTACAGAGTCCAGGGATTCTCGCTACATTCAGTAAGAAGCAGGCACTCTTGTGGCTAGGGAGTTCAGGGATTCTCGCTACATACAGTAAGAAGCAGACACTCTTGTGGCTACAGAGTCCAGTGATTCTCGCTACATACAGTAAGAAGCAGGCACTCTTGTGGCTACAGAGTCCAGGGATTCTCGCTACATTCAGTAAGAAGCAGGCACTCTTGTGGCTACAGAGTCCAGGGACTCTCGCTACATAGAGTAAGAAGCAGGCACACTTGTGGCTACAGAGTCCAGGGATTCTAGCTACATACAGTGAAAAGCAGACACTAAAGTAACTACAGAGTCTAGAGATTCTCGCTACATTCAGTAAGAAGCAGACTCTCTTGTAGCTACAGGGTCCAGGGATTCTCGCTACCTTCAGTAAGATGCAGACACTCTTGTGGCTACAGAGTCCAGGGATTCTCGCTACATACAGTAAGTAGCAGGCACTCTTGTGGCTAGAGAGTCCAGGGATTCTCGCTAAATACAGTAAGAAGCAGACACTCTTGTGGCTACAGAGTCCAGGGATTCTCGCTACATACAATAAGAAGCAGACACTCTTTTGACTACAGAGTCCAGGGATTCTCGCTACATACAGTAAGAAGCAGTCACTTTTGTGGCTACAGAGTCCAGGGATTCTCGCTACATAGAGTAAGAAGCAGACACTCTTATGGCTACAATGTCCAGGGATTCTCGCTACATAGAGTAAGAAGAAGACACTCAGTGGCTACAGATTCCAGGGATTCTCGCTATATACAGTAAGTAACAGGCACTCTTGTGGCTACAGGGTCCAGGGATTCTAGCTACATACAGTAAGAAGCAGACACTCTTGTGGATAGAGGCCAGGGATTCCCGCTACATACAGTAAGAAGAAGGCACTCTTGTGGCTTCAGAGTCCAGGGATTCTCGCTACAAACAGTAAGAAGCAGACACACTTGTGGCTACAGAGTCCAGGGATTCACGCTACATACAGTATGTAGCAGACACTCTTGTGGCTTCCAAGTCCAGGGATTCTCGCTTAATACAGTAAGAAGCAAGCACTCTTGTGGCTATAGAGTCCAGGGATTCTCGCTACATTCAGTAAGTAGCAGGCACTCTTGGGCCTACAAAGTCCAGGGATTCTCGCTACATACAGTAAGAAGCAGACACTCTTGCGGCTACAGAGTCCAGGGATTCCTTCTACATACAGTAAGTAGCAGACACTCTTGTGGCAACAGTGTCCAGGGATTCTAGCTGCATACAGTAAGTAGCAGAACTTTTGTGGCAACAGAGTCCAGGGACTCTCGCTACATACAGTAAGAAGCAGGCACTCTTGTGGCTACAGAGTCCTGGGATTCTCGCTACATACAGTAAGAAGCAGACACTCTTGTGGCTATAGAATCTAGGGATTCTGGCTACATAGAATAAGAAGCAGACACTCTTGTCGCTACAGAGTCCAGAGATTCTCGCTTCATAGAGTAAGAAGCAGACACTCTTGTGGCTACAGAGTCCAGGGATTCTCGCTCTATACAGTAAGAAGCAGACACCCTTGAGGCTATAGAATCTGGGGATTCTCGCTACATAGAGTAAGAAGCAGACACTCTTGTGGCTACAGAGTCCAGGGAGTCTCGCTACATACAGTAAGAAGCAGACACTCTTGTGGCTACAGTGTCCGGGGATTCTCGCTACATACAGTAAGAAGCAGACATTCTTGTGGCTACAGATTCCAGGGATTCGCGCTATATACAGTAAGGAGCAGGCACTCTTGTGGCTAAAGGGTCCAGGGATTCTTGCTACATACAGTAAGATGCAGACACTCTTGTGGCTACAGAGTTCAGGGATTCTCGCTACAAACAGTTAGAAGCAGGCACTCTTGTGGCTACAGAGTTCAGGGATTCCCGATACATACAGTAAGAAGCAGGCACTCTTGTGGCTTTAGATTCCAGGGATTCTCGCTACATACAGTAAGTAGCAGACACTCTTGTGGCTACAGAGTTCAGGGATTCTCGCTACATAGAGTAAGAAACAGGCACTCTTGTGGCTACAGAGTCCGGGGATTCTCGCTACATACAGTAAGAAGCAGACACTCTTGTGACTACAGAGTCCAGGGATTCTCGCTACATGCAGTAAGTAGCAGACACTCTAGTGCCTACAGTGTCCAGGGATTCTCGCTACATACAGTAAGAAGTACACACCCTTGTGACTACAGAGTCCAGGGATTCTCGCTACATAGAGTAAGAAGCACTCATTCTTGTGACTACAGAGTCCAGGGATTCCCGCTACATGCAGTAAGTAGCAGACACTCTTGTGGATACTGAGTCCAGGGATTCTCGCTACATACAGTAAGAAGCAGGCACTCTTGTGGCTACAGAGTCCAGGGATTCTCGCTACATGCAGTAAGTAGCAGACACTCTTGTGTCTACAGAGTCCAGGGAATCTCGCTACACACAGTAAGAAGCAGACACTCTTGTGGCTACAGAGTCCAGGGATTCTCGCTATATAGAGTAAGAAGCAGACACTTTTGTGGCTATAGAATCCAGGGATTCTTGCTACATAGAGTAAGAAGCAGACACTCTTGTGGCTACAGAGTCCAGGGATTCTCGCTACATAGAGTAAGAAGCAGACACTCATGTGGCTACAGTGTCCAGGGATTCTCGCTACATACAGTAAGAAGCAAATAATCTTGTAGCTACATATTCCAGGGATTCTCGCTATATACAGTAAGTAGCAGGCACTCTTGTGGCTACAGGGTCCAGGGATTCTAGCTACATACGGTTAGAAGCAGACACTCTTGAGGATACAGAGTCCAGGTATTCCCGCTACATACAGTATGAAGCAGGCACTCTTGTGGCTTCAGAGTCCAGGGATTCTCGCTACATACAGTAAGAAGCAGACACTCTTGTGGCTACAGAGTCCAGGGATTCACGCTACATACACTAAGTAGCAGGCACTCTTGGGCCTACAGAGTCCAGGGATTCTCGCTACATACAGTAAGAAGCAGACACTCTTGTGGCTACAGAGTCCAGTGATTCTCGCTACATACAGTAAGAAGCAGGCACTCTTGTGGCTACAGAGTGCAGGGATTCTGGCTACATACAGTAAGAAGCAGGCACTCTAGTGGCTACAGAGTCCAGGGATTCTCGCTACATAGATTAAGAAGCAGGCACACTTGTGGCTACAGAGTCCAGGGATTCTCGCTACATACAGTGAGAAGCAGACACTCTAGTGACCACAGAGTCCAGAGATTCTCGCTACATTCAGTAAGAAGCAGACTCTCTAGTGGCTACAGGGTCCAGGGATTCTCGCTACCTTCAGTAAGAAGCAGACACTCTTGTGGCTACAGAGTCCAGGGATTCTCGCTACATACAGTAAGTTGCAGACACTCTTGTGGCTAGAGAGTCCAGGGATTCTCGCTACATACATTAAGAAGCAGACACTATTGTGGCTACTGAGGCCAGGGAGTCTCGCTACATACAGTAAGTAGCAGACACTCTTGTGGCTACAGAGTCCAGGGTTTCTCGCTACATACAATAAGAAGCAGACACTCTTTTGACTACAGAGTCCAGGGATTCTCGCTACATACAGTAAGAAGCAGTCACTTTTGTGGCTACAGGGTCCAGGGATTCTCGCTATATACAGTAAGTTACAGGCACTCTTGTGGCTACAGGGTCCAGGGATTCTAGCTACATACAGTAAGAAGCAGACACTCTTGTGGATAGAGGCAAGGGATTCCCGCTACATACAGTAAGAAGCAGGCACTCTTGTGGCTTCAGAGTCCAGGGATTCTCGCTACATAAGTTAGAAGCAGACACACTTGTGGCTACAGAGTCCAGGGATTCACGCTACATACAGTAAGTAGCAGACACTCTTGTGGCTACAAAGACCAGGGATTCTCGCTTAATACAGTAAGAAGCAAGCACTCTTGAGGCTATAGAGTCCCGGGATTCTCGCTACATTCAGTATGTAGCAGGCACTCTTGGGCCTACAAAGTCCAGGGATTCTCGCTACATACAGTAAGAAGCAGGCACTCTTGTGGCTACAAAGTACAGGGATTCTCGCTACATACAGTAAGAAGCAGGCACTCTTGTGGCTACAGAGTCCAGGGATTCTCGCTACATACAGTAAGAAGCAGACACACTTGTGGCTACAGAGTCCAGTGATTCTCGCTACATACAGTAAGAAGCAGGCACTCTTGTGGCAACAGAATCCAGGGATTCTCGCTACATACAATAAGAAGCAGGCACTCTTGTGGCTACAGAGTCCAGGGATTCTCGCTACATACAGTAAGTGCCAGACACTGTTGTGGCAACAGTGTCCAGGGATTCTTGCTGCATACAGTAAGTAGCAGAACTCTTGTGGCAACAGAGTCCAGGGATTCTCGCTACATACAGTAAGAAGCAGGCACACTTGTGGCTACAGAGTCCAGGGATTCTCGCTACATACAGTAAGAAGCAGACACTCTTGTGGCTATAGAATCTAGGGATTCTCGCTACATAGAGTAAGAAGCGGACACTCTTGTCGCTACAGAGTCCAGGGATTCTCGCTTCATACTGTAAGAAGCAGACACTCTTGTGGCTACAGAGTCCAGGGATTCTCGCTCTATACTGTAAGAAGCAGACACTCTTGTGGCTTCAGAGTCCAGGGATTCTCGCTACATACAGTAAGCAGCAGGCACACTTGTGGCTACATTGTCCAGGGAATCTCGCTACATACAGTAAGTAGCAGGCACTCTTGTGGCTACAGGGTCCAGGGATTCCAGCTATATACGGTTAGAAGCAGACACTCTTGTGGATACAGAGTCCAGGGATTCTCGCTACATAGAGTAAGATGCAGACACTCTTGTGGCTACAGAGTCCAGGGATTCTCGCTACATGCAGTAAGTAGCAGACACTCTAGTGCCTACAGTGTCCAGGGATTCTCGCTACATACAGTAAGAAGTACACACCCTTGTGACTACAGAGTCCAGGGATTTTCGCTATATACAGTAAGAAGCAGACACTCTTGTGGCTATAGAATCCAGGGATTCTCGCTACATAGAGTAAGAAGCAGACACTCTTGTGGCTACAGAGTCCAGGGATTCTCGCTACATAGAGTAAGAAGCAGACACTCATGTGGCTACAGTGTCCAGGGATTCTCGCTACATACAGTAAGAAGCAGACACTCTTGTGGCTACAGATTGCAGGGATTCTCGCTATATTCAGTAAGTAGCAGTCACTCTTGAGGCTAAAGGGTCCAGGGATTGTAGCTACATACAGTAAGAAGCAGACACTCTTATTGCTACAGAGTCCAGGGAGAATCCCGCTACAGAGAGTAAGAAGTAGGCACTCTTGTGGCTTCAGAGTCCAGGGATTCTCGCTCTATACAGTAAGAAGCAGACACTCTTGTGGCTACAGAGTCCAGGGATTCACGCTACAAACAGTAAGTAGCAGGCACTCTTGGGCCTACAGAGTCCAGGGATTCCCGCTACATACAGTAAGAAGCAGACACTCTTGTGGCTACAGAGTCCAGGGATTCTCGCTACATACAGTAAGTAGCAGACACTGTAGTGGCAACGGTGTCCAGGGATTCTCGCTGCATACAGTAAGTAGTAGAACCCTTGTGGCAACAGAGTCCAGGGATTCTCGCTACATACAGTAAGAAGCTGGCACTCTTGTGGCTACAGAGTCCAGGGATTCTCGATACATACAGTAGGAAGCAGACATTCTTGTGGCTACAGAGTCCAGGGATTTTCGCTATATACAGTAAGAAGCAGACACTCTTGTGGCTATAGAATCCAGGGATTCTCGCTACATAGAGTAAGAAGCAGACACTCTTGTGGCTACAGAGTCCAGGGATTCTCGCTACATAGAGTAAGAAGCAGACACTCATGTGGCTACAGTGTCCAGGGATTCTCGCTACATACAGTAAGAAGCAGACACTCTTGTGGCTACAGATTGCAGGGATTCTCGCTATATTCAGTAAGTAGCAGGCACTCTTGAGGCTAAAGGGTCCAGGGATTCTAGCTACATACTGTAAGAAGCAGACACTCTTATGGCTACAGAGTCCAGGGAGAATCCCGCTACAGAGAGTAAGAAGCAGGCACTCTTTTGGCTTCAGAATCCAGGGATTCTCGCTACATACAGTAAGTAGCAGACACTCTTGTGGATAGAGAGTTCAGGGGTCCTCGCTACATACAGTAAGAAGCAGACACTCTTGTGGCTACAGAGTCCAGGGATTCTCGCTATATACAGTAAGTAGCAGGCACTCTTGTGGCTAAAGCGTCCAGGGATTCTCGCTACATACAGTAAGAAGCAGGCACTCTCGTGGCTACAGAGTCCAGGGATTCTCGCTACATACAGTAAGAAACACACACTCTTGTGGCTACAGAGTCAAGTGATTCTCGCTACATACAGAAGGAAGCAGGCACTCTTGTGGCTACAGAGTCCAGGGATTCTCGCTACATACAGTAAGAAGCAGGCACTCTTGTGGCTACAGAGTCCAGGGATTCTCGCTACATAGAGTAAGAAGCAGGCACACTTGTGGCTACAGAGTCCAGGGATTCTCGCTACATACAGTGAAAAGCAGACACTATAGTGACTACAGAGTCCAGAGATTCTCGCTACATTCAGTAAGAAGCAGACTCTCTTGTGGCTACATGGTCCAGGGATTCTCGCTAACTTCAGTAAGATGCAGACACTCTTGTGGCTACAGAGTCCAGGGATTCTCGCTATATACAGTAAGTAGCAGGCACTCTTGTGGCTAGAGAGTCCAGGGATTCTCGCTACATACAGTAAGAAGCAGACACTATTGTGGTTACTGAGTCCAGGGAGTCTCGCTACATACAGTAAGTAGCAGACACCCTTGTGGCTACAGAGTCCAGGGATTCTCGCTACATACAATAAGAAGCAGACACTCTTTTGACTACAGAGTCCAGGGATTCTCGCTACATACAGTAAGAAGCAGTCATTTTGTGGCTACAGACCCCAGGGATTCTCGCTACATAGAGTAAGAAGCAGACACTCTTGTGGCTACAATGTCCAGGGATTCTCGCTACATAGAGTAAGAAGCAGACACTCAGTGGCTACAGATTCCAGGGATTCTCGCTACATACAGTAAGTAACAGGCACTCTTGTGGCTACAGGGTCCAGGGATTCTAGCTACATACAGTAAAAAGCACACACTCTTGTGGATAGAGGCCAGGGATTCCCGCTACATACAGTAAGAAGCAGGCACTCTTGTGGCTTCAGAGTCCAGGGATTCTCGCCACAAACAGTAAGAAGCAGACACACTTATGGCTACAGAGTCCAGGGATTCTCGCTACATACAGTAAGAAGCAGACACTCTTGTGGCTACAGAGTCCAGGGATTCTCGCTCTATACAGTAAGAAGCAGACACTGTTGTGGCTATAGAATCTAGGGATTCTCTCTACATAGAGTAAGAGGCAGACATTCTTGTCGCTACAGAGTCCAGGGATTCTCGCTCTATACAGTAAGAAGCAGACACTCTTGTGGCTATAGAATCTGGGGATTCTCGCAACATACAATAAGTAGCAGGCACTCTTGTGGCTAAAGAGTCCAAGGATTCTCGCTACATACAGTAAGTAGCAGGCACTCTTGTGGCTAAAGAGTCCAGGGATTCTCGCTACATACAGTAAGAAGCAGGCACTCTTGTGGCTACAGAGTCCAGGGATTCTCGCTACATACAATAAGAACCAGGCACTCTTGTGGCTACAGAGTCCAGGGATTCTCACTACATAGAGTAAGAAGCAGGCACTCTTGTGGCTACAGAGTCCAGGGATTCTCGCTACATACAGTAAGATGCAGACACTCTAGTGACTACAGAGTCGAGAGATTCTCGCTACATTCAGTAAGAAGCAGACTCTCTTGTGGCTACAGGGTCCAGGGATTCTCGCTACATTCAGTAAGAAGCAGACACTCTTGCGGCTACAGTGGCCAGGGATTCTCGCTACATTCAGTAAGAAGCAGACACTCTTGTGGCTACAGTGTCCAGGGATTCTCGCTACATACAGTAAGAAGCAGACACTCTTGTGGCTACAGATTGCAGGGATTCTCGCTATATTCAGTAAGTAGCAGGCACTCTTGAGGCTAAAGGGTCCAGGGATTGTAGCTACATACAGTTAGAAGCAGACACTCTTATGGCTACAGAGTCCAGGGAGAATCCCGCTACAGATAGTAAGAAGCAGGCACTCTTGTGGCTTCAGAGTCCAGGGATTCTCGCTCTATACAGTAAGAAGCAGACACTCTTGTGGCTACAGAGTCCAGGGATTCTCGCTACATACAGTAAGAAGCAGACACTCTTGTGGCTACAGAGTCCAGGGATTCTCGCTACATACAGTAAGTAGCAGACACTGTAGTGGCAACAGTGTCCAGGGATTCTCGCTGCATACAGTAAGTAGTAGAACCCTTGTGGCAACAGAGTCCAGGGATTCTCGCTACATACAGTAAGAAGCTGGCACTCTTGTGGCTACAGAGTCCAGGGATTCTCGCTACATACAGTAAGAAGCAGACATTCTTGTGGCTACAGAGTCCAGGGATTTTCGCTATATACAGTAAGAAGCAAACACTCTTGTGGCTATAGAATCCAGGGATTCTCGCTACATAGAGTAAGAAGCAGACACTCTTGTGGCTAAAGAGTCCAGGGATTCTCGCTACATAGAGTAAGAAGCAGACACTCATGTGGCTACAGTGTCCAGGGATTCTCGCTACATACAGTAAGAAGCAGACACTCTTGTGGCTACAGATTGCAGGGATTCTCGCTATATTCAGTAAGTAGCAGGCACTCTTGAGGCTAAAGGGTCCAGGGATTCTAGCTACATACTGTAAGAAGCAGACACTCTTATGGCTACAGAGTCCAGGGAGAATCCCGCTACAGAGAGTAAGAAGCAGGCACTCCTGTGGCTTCAGAATCCAGGGATTCTCGCTACATACAGTAAGTAGCAGACACTCTTGTGGATAGAGAGTTCAGGGGTCCTCGCTACATACAGTAAGAAGCAGACACTCTTGTGGCTACAGATTCCAGGGATTCTCGCTATATACAGTAAGTAGCAGGCACTCTTGTGGCTAAAGCGTCCAGGGATTCTCCCTACATACAGTAAGAAGCAGGCACTCTCGTGGCTACAGAGTCCAGGGATTCTCGCTATATACAGAAAGAAACACACACTCTTGTGGCTACAGAGTCCAAGGATTCCCGCTACATACAGTAAGAAGCAGGTAGTCTTGTGGCTTCAGAGTCCAGGGATTCTCGCTACAAACAGTAAGAAGCAGACACTTTTATGGCTACAGAGTCCAGGGATTCTCGCTACATACAGTAAGTAGCAGACACTCTTTTGGCTAGTGAGCTCAGGGATTCTCGCTACATACAGTAAGAAGCAGACACTCTTGTGGCTACAGAGTCCAGGGATTCTCGCTACATACAGTAAGAAGCAGGCACTCTTGTGGCTACAGAGTCCAGGGATTCTCGCTACATAGAGTAAGAAGCAGGCACACTTGTGGCTAGAGAGTCCAGGGATTCTCGCTACATACAGTGAAAAGCAGACACTATAGTGACTACAGAGTCCAGAGATTCTCGCTACATTCAGTAAGAAGCAGACTCTCTTGTGGCTACAGGGTCCAGGGATTCTCGCTAACTTCAGTAAGATGCAGACACTCTTGTGGCTACAGAGTCCAGGGATTCTCGCTACATACAGTAAGTAGCAGGCACTCTTGTGGCTAGAGAGTCCAGGGATTCTCGCTACATACAGTAAGAAGCAGACATTATTGTGGCTACTGAGTCCAGGGAGTCTCGCTACATACAGTAAGTAGCAGACACTCTTGTGGCTACAGAGTCCAGGGATTCTCGCTACATACAATAAGAAGCAGACACTCTTTTGACTACAGAGTCCAGGGATTCTCGCTACATACAGTAAGAAGCAGTCACTTTTGTGGCTACAGAGCCCAGGGATTCTCGCTACATAGAGTAAGAAGCAGACACTCTTGTGGCTACAATGTCCAGGGATTCTCGCTACATAGAGTAAGAAGCAGACACTCAGTGGCTACAGATTCCAGGGATTCTCGCTACATACAGTAAGTAACAGGCACTCTTGTGGCTACAGGGTCCAGGGATTCTAGCTACATACAGTAAGAAGCAGCCACTCTTGTGGATAGAGGCCAGGGATTCCCGCTACATACATTAAGAAGCAGGCACTCTTGTGGCTTCAGAGTCCAGGAATTCTCGCTACAAACAGTAAGAAGCAGACACACTTGTGGCTACAGAGTCCAGGGATTCACGCTACATACAGTAAGTAGCAGACATTCTTGTGGCTACAAAGTCCAGGGATTCTCGCTTAATACAGTAAGAAGCAAGCACTCTAGTGGCTATAGAGTCCAGGGATTCTCGCTACATTCAGTAAGTAGCAGGCACTCTTGGGCCTACAAAGTCCAGGGATTCTCGCTACATACAGTAAGAAGCAGACACTCTTGCGGCTACAGAGTCCAGGGATTCCTGCTACATACAGTAAGTAGCAGACACTGTTGTGGCAACAGTGTCCAGGGATTCTAGCTGCATACAGTAAGTAGCAGAACTCTTGTGGCAACAGAGTCCAGGGATTCTCGCTACATACAGCAAGAAGCAGGCACTCTTGTGGCTACAGAGTCCAGGGATTCTCGCTACATACAGTAAGAAGCAGACACTCTTGTGGCTACAGAGTCTAGGGATTCTCGCTCTATACAGTAAGAAGCAGTCACTCTTGTGGCTATAGAATCTAGGGATTCTCTCTACATAGAGTAAGAGGCAGACACTCTTGTCGCTACAGAGTCCAGGGATTCTCGCTCTATACAGTAAGAAGCAGACACTCTTGTGGCTATAGAATCTGGGGATTCTCGCTACATACAATAAGTAGCAGGCACTCTTGTGGCTAAAGAGTCCAGGGATTCTCGCTACATACAGTAAGTAGCAGGCACTCTTGTGGTTAAAGAGTCCAGGGATTCTCGCTACATACAGTAAGAAGCAGGCACTCTTGTGGCTACAGAGTCCAGGGATTCTCGCTACATACAATAAGAAGCAGGCACTCTTGTGGCTACAGAGTCCAGGGATTCTCGCTACATAGAGTAAGAAGCAGGCACTCTTGTGGCTACAGAATCCAGGGATTCTCGCTACATACAGTAAGATGCAGACACTCTAGTGACTACAGAGTCCAGAGATTCTCGCTACATTCAGTAAGAAGCAGACTCTCTTGTGGCTACAGGGTCCAGGGATTCTCGCTACATTCAGTAAGAAGCAGACACTCTTGCGGCTACAGTGGCCAGGGATTCTCGCTACATTCAGTAAGAAGCAGACACTCTTGTGGCTACAGAGTCCAGGGATTCTCGCTACATACGGTAAGTGCCAGACACTGTTGTGGCAACAGTGTCCAGGGATTCTTGCTGCATACAGTAAGTAGCAGAACTCTTGTGGCAACAGAGTCCAGGGATTCTCGCTACATACAGTAAGAAGCAGGCACTCTTGTGGCTACAGAGTCCAGGGATTCTCGCTACATACAGTAAGAAGCAGACACTCTTGTGGCTATAGAATCTAGGGATTCTGGCTTCATAGAGTAGGAAACAGACACTCTTGTCGCTACAGAGTCCAGGGATTCTCGCTTCATAGAGTAAGAAGCAGACACTCTTGTGGCTACAGATTCCAGGGATTCTCGCTCTTTAAAGTAAGGAGCAGACACTCTTGTGGCTATAGAATCTGGGGATTCTCGCTACATAGAGTAAGAAGCAGACACTCTTGTGGCTACAGAGTTCAGGGATTCTCGCTACTTAGAGTAAGAAGCAGGCACACTTGTGGCTACAGAGTCCAGGGATTTTCCTTACATTCAGTAAGAAGCAGACACTCTTGTGACTACAGAGTCCAGGGATTCTCGCTACATGCAGTAAGTAGCAGACACTCTAGTGCCTACAGTGTCCAGGGATTCTCGCTACATCCAGTAAGAAGTACACACCCTTGTGATTACAGAGTCCAGGGATTCTCGCTACATAGAGTAAGAAGCAGACATTCTTGAGACTACAGTGTCCAGGGATTCTCGCTACATGCAGTAAGTAGCAGACACTCTTGTGGATACTGAGTCCAGGGATTCTCGCTACATACAGTAAGAAGCAGGCACTCTTGTGGCTACAGAGTCCAGTGATTCTCGCTACATGCAGTAAGTAGCAGACACTCTTGTGGCTACAGAGTCCAGGGATTCTCGCTACATACAGTAAGCAGCAGGCACACTTGTGGCTACATTGTCCAGGGAATCTCGCTACATACAGTAAGAAGCAGACACTCTTGTGGCTACAGAGTCCAGGGATTCTCGCTATATAGAGTAAGAAGCAGACACTTTTGTGGCTATAGAATCCAGGGATTCTCGATACATAGAGTAAGAAGCAGACACTCTTGTGGCTACAGAGTCCAGGGATTCTCGCTACATTCAGTAAGTAGCAGACACTGTTGTGGCTACAGTGTCCAGGGATTATCGCTATATACCGTAAGAAGCAGAAATTTTTTGGCTATAGAATCCAGGGATTGTCGCTATATACAGTAAGTAGCAGGCACTATTGTGGCTACAGGGTCCAGGGATTCTAGCTACATACGGTTAGAAGCAGACACTCTTGTGGATACAGAGTCCAGTGATTCCCGCTACATACAGTATGAAGCAGGCCCACTTGTGGCTTCAGAGTCCAGGGATTCTCGCTCTATACAGTAAGAAGCAAACATTCTTGTTGCTATAGAGTCCAGGGATTCTCGCTACATACAGTAAGATGCAGACACTCTTGTGGCTACAGAGTCCAGTGATTCTCGCTACATTCAGTAAGTAGCAGACACTGTTGTGGCAACAGTGTCCAGGGATTCTCGCTGCATACAGTAAGTAGCAGAACTCTTGTGGCAACAGAGTCCAGGGATTCTCGCTACATACGGTAAGCAGCAGGCACACTTGTGGCTACAGAGTCCAGGGAATCTCGCTACATACAGTCAGAAGCAGACACTGTTGTGGCTACAGAGTCCAGGGATTCGCGCTACATACAGTAAGAAGCAAGCACTCTTGTGGCTACAGAGTCCAGGGATTCTCGCTACATACAGTAAGTAGCAGGCACTCTTGTGGCTACAGAATCCAGGGATTCTCGCCACATACAGTAAGTAGCAGACACTCTTGTGGCTACAAAGTCAAGGGATTCTCGCTACATACAGTAAGAAACAAGCACTCTTGTGGCTACAGAGTCCAGGGATTCTCGCTATATACAGTAAGAAGCAGAAATTTTTTGGCTATAGAATCCAGGGATTCTCGCTACATAGTGTAAGAAGCAGACACTCTTGTGGCTACAGAGTCCAGCGATTCTCGCTACATAGTGTAAGAAGCAGACACTCATGTGGCTACAGTGTCCAGGGATTCTCGCTACATACAGTAAGAAACAGACATTCTTGTGGCTACAGATTCCAGGGATTCTCGCTATATACAGTAAGTAGCAGGCACTATTGTGGCTACAGGGTCCAGGGATTCTCGCTACATACAGTAAGTAGCAGGCACTCTTGTGGCTACAGAGTCCAGGGATTCTCGCCACATACAGTAAGTAGCAGACACACTTGTGGCTACAAAGTCAAGGGATTCTCGCTACATACAGTAAGAAGCAAGCACTCTTGTGGCTACAGAGTCCAGGGATTCTCGCTACATACAGTAAGTAGCAGGCACTCTTGTGGCTACAGAGTCCAGGGATTCTCGCCACATACAGTAAGTAGCAGACACTCTTGTGGCTACGAAGTCAAGGGATTCTCGCTACATACAGTAAGAAGCAAGCACTCTTGTGGCTACAGAGTCCAGGGATTCTCGCTACATACAGTAAGTAGCAGGCACTCTTGCGGCTACAGAGTCCAGGGATTCTCGCCACATACAGTAAGTAGCAGACACTCTTGTGGCTACAAAGTCAAGGGATTCTCGCTACATAAAGTAAGAAGCAAGCACTCTTGTGGCTACAGAGTCCAGGGATTCTCGCTATATACAGTAAGAAGCAGAAATTTTTTGGCTATAGAATCCAGGGATTCTCGCTACATAGAGTAAGAAGCAGACACTCTTGTGGCTACAGAGTCCAGGGATTCTCGCTACATAGAGTAAGAAGCAGACACTCATGTGGCTACAGTGTCCAGGGATTCTCGCTACATACAGTAAGAAACAGACACTCTTGTGGCTACAGATTCCAGGGATTCTCGCTATATACAGTAAGTAGCAGGCACTATTGTGGCTACAGGGTCCAGGGATTCTAGCTACATACGGTTAGAAGCAGACACTCTTTTGGATACAGAGTCCAGGGATTCCCGCTACATACAGTAAAGAGCAGGCACTCTTGTGGCTACAGAGTCCAGGGATTTTCGCTATATACAGTAAGAAGCAGACACTCTTGTGGCTATAGAATCCAGGGATTCTCGCTACATAGAGTAAGAAGCAGACACTCTTGTGGCTACAGAGTCCAGGGATTCTCGCTACATAGAGTAAGAAGCAGACACTCATGTGGCTACAGTGTCCAGGGATTCTCGCTACATACAGTAAGAAGCAGACACTCTTGTGGCTACAGATTTCAGGGATTCTCGCTATATTCAGTAAGTAGCAGGCACTCTTGAGGCTAAAGGGTCCAGGGATTCTAGCTACATACAGTAAGAAGCAGACACTCTTATGGCTACAGAGTCCAGGGAGAATCCCGCTACAGAGAGTAAGAAGCAGGCACTCTTGTGGCTTCAGAGTGCAGGGATTCTCGCTCTATACAGTAAGAAGCAGACACTCTTGTGGCTACAGAGTCCAGGGATTCACGCTACATACAGTAAGTAGCAGGCAGTCTTGGGCCTACAGAGTCCAGGGATTCTCGCTACATACAGTAAGAAGCAGACACTCTTGTGGCTACAGAGTCCAGGGATTCTCGCTACATACAGTAAGAAGCAGACATTCTTGTGGCTACAGAGTCCAGGGATTTTCGCTATATACAGTAAGAAGCAGACACTCTTGTGGCTATAGAATCCAGGGATTCTCGCTACATAGAGTAAGAAGAAGACACTCTTGTGGCTACAGAGTCCAGGGATTCTCGCTACATAGAGTAAGAAGCAGACACTCATGTGGCTACAGTGTCCAGGGATTCTCGCTACATACAGTAAGAAGCAGACACTCTTGTGGCTACAGATTGAAGGGATTCTCGCTATATTCAGTAAGTAGCAGGCACTCTTGAGGCTAAAGGGTCCAGGGATTCTAGCTACATACATTAAGAAGCAGAGACTCTTATGGCTACAGAGTCCAGGGAGAATCCCGCTACAGAGAGTAAGAAGCAGGCACTCTTGTGGCTTCAGAGTGCAGGGATTCTCGCTCTATACAGTAAGAAGCAGACACTCTTGTGGCTACAGAGTCCAGGGATTCACGCTACATACAGTAAGTAGCAGGCAGTCTTGGGCCTACAGAGTCCAGGGATTCTCGTTACATACAGTAAGAAGCAGACACTCTTGTGGCTACAGAGTCCAGGGATTCTCGCTACATACAGTAAGTAGCAGACACTGTAGTGGCAACAGTGTCCAGGGATTCTCGCTGCATACAGTAAGTAGTAGAACCCTTGTGGCAACAGAGTCCAGGGATTCTCGCTACATACAGTAAGAAGCTGGCACTCTTGTGGCTACAGAGTCCAGGGATTCTCGCTACATACAGTAAGAAGCAGACATTCTTGTGGCTACAGAGTCCAGGGATTTTCGCTATATACAGTAAGAAGCAGACACTCTTGTGGCTATAGAATCCAGTGATTCTCGCTACATAGAGTAAGAAGCAGACACTCTTGTGGCTACAGAGTCCAGGGATTCTCGCTACATAGAGTAAGAAGCAGACACTCATGTGGCTACAGTGTCCAGGGATTCTCGCTACATACAGTAAGAAGCAGACACTCTTGTGGCTACAGATTGCAGGGATTCTCGCTATATTCAGTAAGTAGCAGGCACTCTTGAGGCTAAAGGGTCCAGGGATTCTAGCTACATACTGTAAGAAGCAGATACCCTTATGGCTACAGAGTCCAGGGATTCTCGCTACATACAGTAAGAAGCAGTCACTTTTGTGGCTAGAGAGCCCAGGGATTCTCGCTACATAGAGTAAGAAGCAGACACTCTTGTGGCTACAATGTCCAGGGATTCTCGCTACATAGAGTAAGAAGCAGGCACTCTTGTGGCTTCAGAATCCAGGGATTCTCGCTACATACAGTAAGTAGCAGACACTCTTGTGGATAGAGAGTTCAGGGGTCCTCGCTACATACAGTAAGAAGCAGACACACTTGTGGCTACAGAGTCCAGGGATTCTCGCTATATACAGTAAGTAGCAGGTACTCTTGTGGCTAAAGCGTCCAGGGATTCTCGCTACATACAGTAAGAAGCAGGCACTCTCGTGGCTACAGAGTCCAGGGATTCTCGCTACATACAGTAAGAAACACACACTCTTGTGGCTACAGAGTCCAAGGATTCCCGCTACATACAGTAAGAAGCAGGTAGTCTTGTGGCTTCAGAGTCCAGGGATTCTCGCTACAAACAGTAAGAAGCAGACACTTTTGTGGCTACAGAGTCCAGGGATTCTCGCTACATACAGTAAGTAGCAGACACTCTTGTGGCTAGTGAGTTCAGGGATTCTCGCTACATACAGTAAGAAGCAGACACTCTTGTGGCTACAGAGTCCAGTGATTCTCGCTACATACAGAAGGAAGCAGGCACTCTTGTGGCTACAGAGTCCAGGGATTCTCGCTACATACAGTAAGAAGCAGGCACTCTTGTGGCTACAGAGTCCAGGGATTCTCGCTACATAGAGTAAGAAGCAGGCACACTTGTGGCTACAGAGTCCAGTGATTCTCGCTACATACAGTGAAAAGCAGACACTATAGTGACGACAGAGTCCAGAGATTCTCGCCACATTCAGTAAGAAGCAGACACTCTTGTGGCTACAGAGTCCAGTGATTCTCGCTACATACAGAAGGAAGCAGGCACTCTTGTGGCTACAGAGTCCAGGGATTCTCGCTACATACAATAAGAAGCAGACACTCTTTTGACTACAGAGTCCAGGGATTCTCGCTACATACAGTAAGAAGCAGTCACTTTTGTGGCTAGAGAGCCCAGGGATTCTCGCTACATAGAGTAAGAAGCAGACACTCTTGTGGCTACAGAGTCCAGGGATTCTCGCTACATAGAGTAAGAAGCAGGCACACTTGTGGCTACAGAGTCCAGTGATTCTCGCTACATACAGAGAAAAGCAGACACTATAGTTACGACAGAGTCCAGAGATTCTCGCCACATTCAGTAAGAAGCAGACACTCTTGTGGCTACAGAGTCCAGTGATTCTCGCTACATACAGAAGGAAGCAGGCACTCTTGTGGCTACAGAGTCCAGGGATTCTCGCTACATACAGTAAGAAGCAGGCACTCTTGTGACTACAGTGTCCAGGGATTCTCGCTAACTTCAGTAAGATGCAGACACTCTTGTGGCTACAGAGTCCAGGGATTCTCGCTACATACAGTAAGTAGCAGGCACTCTTGTGGCTAGGGAGTCCAGGGATTCTCGCTACATACAGTAAGAAGCAGACACTATTGTGGCTACTGAGTCCAGGGAGTCTCGCTACATACAGTAAGTAGCAGACACTCTTGTGGCTACAGAGTCCAGGGATTCTCGCTACATACAATAAGAAGCAGACACTCTTTTGACTACAGAGTCCAGGGATTCTCGCTACATACAGTAAGAAGCAGTCACTTTTGTGGCTAGAGAGCCCAGGGATTCTCGCTACATAGAGTAAGAAGCAGACACTCTTGTGGCTACAATGTCCAGGGATTCTCGCTACATAGAGTAAGAAGCAGACACTCAGTGGCTACAGATTCCAGGGATTCTCGCAACATACAGTAAGTAACAGGCACTCTTGTGGCTACAGGGTCCAGGGATTCTAGCTACATACAGTAAGATGCAGACACTCTTGTGGATAGAGGCCAGGGATTCCCGCTACATACAGTAAGAAGCAGGCACTCTTGTGGCTTCAGAGTCCAGGGATTCTCGCTACAAACAGTAAGAAGCAAACACTCTTGTGGCTACAGAGTCCAGGGATTCTCGCTACATACAGTAAGTAGCAGACACTGTAGTGGCAACAGTGTCCAGGGATTCTCGCTGCATACAGTAAGTAGCAGAACCCTTGTGGCAACAGAGTCCAGGGATTCTCGCTACATACAGTAAGAAGCTGGCACTCTTGTGGCTACAGAGTCCAGGGATTCTCGCTACATACAGTAAGAAGCAGACATTCTTGTGGCTACAGAGTCCAGGGATTTCCGCTATATACAGTAAGAAGCAGACACTCTTGTGGCTATAGAATCCAGGGATTCTCGCTACATAGAGTAAGAAGCAGACACTCTTGTGGCTACAGAGTCCAGGGATTCTCGCTACATAGAGTAAGAAGCAGACACTCATGTGGCTACAGTGTCCAGGGATTCTCGCTACATACAGTAAGAAGCAGACACTCTTGTGGCTACAGATTGCAGGGATTCTCGCTATATTCAGTAAGTAGCAGGCACTCTTGAGGCTAAAGGGTCCAGGGATTCTAGCTACATACAGTAAGAAGCAGACACTCTTATGGCTACAGAGTCCAGGGAGAATCCCGCTACAGAGAGTAAGAAGCAGGCACTCTTGTGGCTTCAGAGTGCAGGGATTCTCGCTCTATACAGTAAGAAGCAGACACTCTTGTGGCTACAGAGTCCAGGGATTCACGCTACATACAGTAAGTAGCAGGCAGTCTTGGGCCTACAGAGTCCAGGGATTCTCGCTACATACAGTAAGAAGCAGACACTCTTGTGGCTACAGAGTCCAGGGATTCTCGCTACATACAGTAAGTAGCAGACACTGTAGTGGCAACAGTGTCCAGGGATTCTCGCTGCATACAGTAAGTAGTAGAACCCTTGTGGCAACAGAGTCCAGGGATTCTCGCTACATACAGTAAGAAGCTGGCACTCTTGTGGCTACAGAGTCCAGGGATTCTCGCTACATACAGTAAGAAGCAGACATTCTTGTGGCTACAGAGTCCAGGTATTTTCGCTATATACACTAAGAAGCAGACACTCTTGTGGCTATAGAATCCAGGGATTCTCGCTACATAGAGTAAGAAGCAGACACTCTTGTGGCTACAGAGTCCAGGGATTCTCGCTACATAGAGTAAGAAGCAGACACTCATGTGGCTACAGTGTCCAGGGATTCTCGCTACATACAGTAAGAAGCAGACACTCTTGTGGCTACAGATTGCAGGGATTCTCGCTATATTCAGTAAGTAGCAGGCTCTCTTGAGGCTAAAGGGTCCAAGGATTCTAGCTACATACTGTAAGAAGCAGATACTCTTATGGCTACAGAGTCCAGGGAGAATCCCGCTACAGAGAGTAAGAAGCAGGCACTCTTGTGGCTTCAGAATCCAGGGATTCTCGCTACATACAGTAAGTAGCAGACACTCTTGTGGATAGAGAGTTCAGGGGTCCTCGCTACATACAGTAAGAAGCAGACACTCTTGTGGCTACAGAGTCCAGGGATTCTCGCTATATACAGTAAGTAGCAGGCACTCTTGTGGCTAAAGCGTCCAGGGATTCTCGCTACATACAGTAAGAAGCAGGCACTCTCGTGGCTACAGAGTCCAGGGATTCTCGCTACATACAGTAAGAAACACACACTCTTGTGGCCACAGAGTCCAAGGATTCCCGCTACATACAGTAAGAAGCAGGTAGTCTTGTGGCTTCAGAGTCCAGGGATTCTCGCTACAAACAGTAAGAAGCAGACACTTTTGTGGCTACAGAGTCCAGGGATTCTCGCTACATACAGTAAGTAGCAGACACTCTTGTGGCTAGTGAGTTCAGGGATTCTCGCTACATACAGTAAGAAGCAGACACTCTTGTGGCTACAGAGTCCAGTGATTCTCGCTACATACAGAAGGAAGCAGGCACTCTTGTGGCTACAGAGTCCAGGGATTCTCGCTACATACAGTAAGAAGCAGGCACTCTTGTGGCTACAGAGTCCAGGGATTCTCGCTACATAGAGTAAGAAGCAGGCACACTTGTGGCTACAAAGTCCAGGGATTCTCGCTACATACAGTGAAAAGCAGACACTATAGTGACTACAGAGTCCAGAGATTCTCGCTACATTCAGTAAGAAGCAGACCCTCTTGTGGCTACAGGGTCCAGGGATTCTCGCTAACTTCAGTAAGATGCAGACACTCTTGTGGCTACAGAGTCCAGGGATTCTCGCTACATACAGTAAGTAGCAGGCACTCTTGTGGCTAGGGAGTCCAGGGATTCTCGCTACATACAGTAAGAAGCAGACACTATTGTGGCTACTGAGTCCAGGGAGTCTCGCTACATACAGTAAGTAGCAGACACTCTTGTGGCTACAGAGTCCAGGTATTCTCGCTACATACAATAAGAAGCAGACACTCTTTTGACTACAGAGTCCAGGAATTCTCGCTACATACAGTAAGAAGCAGTCACTTTTGTGGCTAGAGAGCCCAGGGATTCTCGCTACATAGAGTAAGAAGCAGACACTCTTGTGGCTACAATGTCCAGGGATTCTCGCTACATAGAGTAAGAAGCAGACACTCAGTGGCTACAGATTCCTGGGATTCTCACTACATACAGTAAGTAACAGGCACTCTTGTGGCTACAGGGTCCAGGGATTCTAGCTACATACAGTAAGAAGCAGACACTCTTGTGGATAGAGGCCAGGGATTCCCGCTACATACAGTAAGAAGCAGGCACTCTTGTGGCTTCAGAGTCCAGGGATTCTCGCTACAAACAGTAAGAAGCAGACCCCCCTGTGGCTACAGAGTCCAGGGATTCACGCTACATACAGTAAGTAGCAGACACTCTTGTGGCTACAAAGTCCAGGGATTCTCGCTTAATACAGTAAGAAGCAAGCACTCTAGTGGCTATAGAGTCCAGGGATTCTCGCTACATTCAGTAAGTAGCAGGCACTCTTGGGCCTACAAAGTCCAGGGATTCTCGCTACATACAGTAAGAAGCAGACACGCTTGCGGCTACAGAGTCCAGGGATTCCTGCTACATACAGTAAGTAGCAGACACTGTTGTGGCAACAGTGTCCAGGGATTCTAGCTGCATACAGTAAGTAGCAGAATTCTTGTGGCAACAGAGTCCAGGGATTCTCGCTACATACAGTAAGAAGCAGGCACTCTTGTGGCTACAGAGTGCAGGGATTCTCGCTACATACAATAAGAAGCAGGCACACTTGTGGCTACAGAGTCCAGGGATTCTCGCTACATACAGTGAAAAGCAGACACTATAGTGACTACAGAGTCCAGAGATTCTCGCTACATTCAGTAAGAAGCAGACTCTCTTGTGGCTACATGGTCCAGGGATTCTCGCTAACTTCAGTAAGATGCAGACACTCTTGTGGCTACAGAGTCCAGGGATTCTCGCTATATACAGTAAGTAGCAGGCACTCTTGTGGCTAGAGAGTCCAGGGATTCTCGCTACATACAGTAAGAAGCAGACACTATTGTGGTTACTGAGTCCAGGGAGTCTCGCTACATACAGTAAGTAGCAGACACCCTTGTGGCTACAGAGTCCAGGGATTCTCGCTACATACAATAAGAAGCAGACACTCTTTTGACTACAGAGTCCAGGGATTCTCGCTACATAGAGTAAGAAGCAGTCATTTTGTGGCTACAGAGCCCAGGGATTCTCGCTACATAGAGTAAGAAGCAGACACTCTTGTGGCTACAATGTCCAGGGATTCTGGCTACATAGAGTAAGAAGCAGACACTCAGTGGCTACAGATTCCAGGGATTCTCGCTTAATACAGTAAGAAGCAAGCACTCTAGTGGCTATAGAGTCCAGGGATTCTCGCTACATTCAGTAAGTAGCAGAAACTCTTGGGCCTACAAAGTCCTGGGATTCTCGCTACATACAGTAAGAAGCAGACACTCTTGCGGCTACAGAGTCCAGGGATTCCTGCTACATACAGTAAGTAGCAGACACTCTTGTGGCTACAGAGTCCAGGGATTCTCGCTATATACAGTAAGTAGCAGGCACTCTTGTGGCTAGAGAGTCCAGGGATTCTCGCTACATACAGTAAGAAGCAGACACTCTTGTGGATAGAGGCCAGGGATTCCCGCTACATACAGTAAGAAGCAGGCACTCTTGTGGCTTCAGAGTCCAGGGATTCTCGCTACAAACAGTAAGAAGCAGACACACTTATGGCTACAGAGTCCAGGGATTCTCGCTACATACAGTAAGAAGCAGACACTCTTGTGGCTACAGAGTCCAGGGATTCTCGCTCTATACAGTAAGAAGCAGACACTCTTGTGGCTATAGAATCTAGGGATTCTCTCTACATAGAGTAAGAGGCAGACATTCTTGTCGCTACAGAGTCCAGGGATTCTCGCTCTATACAGTAAGAAGCAGACACTCTTGTGGCTATAGAATCTGGGGATTCTCGCAACATACAATAAGTAGCAGGCACTCTTGTGGCTAAAGAGTCCAGGGATTCTCGCTACATACAGTAAGTAGCAGGCACTCTTGTGGCTAAAGAGTCCAGGGATTCTCGCTAAATACAGTAAGAAGCAGGCACTCTTGTGGCTACAGATTCCAGGGATTCTCGCTACATACAATAAGAACCAGGCACTCTTGTGGCTACAGAGTCCAGGGATTCTCGCTACATAGAGTAAGAAGCAGGCACTCTTGTGGCTACAGAGTCCAGGGATTCTCGCTACATACAGTAAGATGCAGACACTCTTGTGACTACAGAGTCGAGAGATTCTCGCTACATTCAGTAAGAAGCAGACTCTCTTGTGGCTACAGGGTCCAGGGATTCTCGCTACATTCAATAAGAAGCAGACACTCTTGCGGCTACAGTGGCCAGGGATTCTCGCTACATTCAGTAAGAAGCAGACACTCTTGTGGCTACAGTGTCCAGGGATTCTCGCTACATACAGTAAGAAGCAGACACTCTTGTGGCTACAGATTGCAGGGATTCTCGCTATATTCAGTAAGTAGCAGGCACTCTTGAGGCTAAAGGGTCCAGGGATTGTAGCTACATACAGTTAGAAGCAGACACTCTTATGGCTACAGAGTCCAGGGAGAATCCCGCTACAGAGAGTAAGAAGAAGGCACTCTTGTGGCTTCAGAGTCCAGGGATTCTCGCTCTATACAGTAAGAAGCAGACACTCTTGTGGCTACAGAGTCCAGGGATTCACGCTACATACAGTAAGTAGCAGGCACTCTTGGGCCTACAGAGTCCAGGGATTCTCGCTACATACAGTAAGAAGCAGACACTCTTGTGGCTACAGAGTCCAGGGATTCTCGCTACATACAGTAAGTAGCAGACACTGTAGTGGCAACAGTGTCCAGGGATTCTCGCTGCATACAGTAAGTAGTAGAACCCTTGTGGCAACAGGGTCCAGGGATTCTCGCTACATACAGTAAGAAGCTGGCACTCTTGTGGCTACAGAGTCCAGGGATTCTCGCTACATACAGTAAGAAGCAGACATTCTTGTGGCTACAGAGTCCAGGGATTTTCGCTATATACAGTAAGAAGCAAACACTCTTGTGGCTATAGAATCCAGGGATTCTCGCTACATAGAGTAAGAAGCAGACACTCTTGTGGCTAAAGCGTCCAGGGATTCTCGCTACATAGAGTAAGAAGCAGACACTCATGTGGCTACAGTGTCCAGGGATTCTCGCTACATAGAGTAAGAAGCAGACACTCTTGTGGCTACAATGTCCAGGGATTCTCGCTACATAGAGTAAGAAGCAGACACTCAGTGGCTACAGATTCCAGGGATTCTCGCTACATACAGTAAGTAACAGGCACTCTTGTGGCTACAGGGTCCAGGGATTCTAGCTACATACAGTAAGATGCAGACACTCTTGTGGATAGAGGCCAGGGATTCCCGCTACATACAGTAAGAAGCAGGCACTCTTGTGGCTTCAGAGTCCAGGGATTCTCGCTACAAACAGTAAGAAGCAAACACTCTTGTGGCTACAGAGTCCAGGGATTCTCGCTACATACAGTAAGTAGCAGACACTGTAGTGGCAACAGTGTCCAGGGATTCTCGCTGCATACAGTAAGTAGCAGAACCCTTGTGGCAACAGAGTCCAGGGATTCTCGCTACATACAGTAAGAAGCTGGCACTCTTGTGGCTACAGAGTCCAGGGATTCTCGCTACATACAGTAAGAAGCAGACATTCTTGTGGCTACAGAGTCCAGGGATTTCCGCTATATACAGTAAGAAGCAGACACTCTTGTGGCTATAGAATCCATGGATTCTCGCTACATAGAGTAAGAAGCAGACATTCTTGTGGCTACAGAGTCCAGGGATTCTCGCTACATAGAGTAAGAAGCAGACACTCATGTGGCTACAGTGTCCAGGGATTCTCGCTACATACAGTAAGAAGCAGACACTCTTGTGGCTACAGATTGCAGGGATTCTCGCTATATTCAGTAAGTAGCAGGCACTCTTGAGGCTAAAGGGTCCAGGGATTCTAGCTACATACAGTAAGAAGCAGACACTCTTATGGCTGCAGAGTCCAGGGAGAATCCCGCTACAGAGAGTAAGAAGCAGGCACTCTTGTGGCTTCAGAGTGCAGGGATTCTCGCTCTATACAGTAAGAAGCAGACACTCTTGTGGCTACAGAGTCCAGGGATTCACGCTACATACAGTAAGTAGCAGGCAGTCTTGGGCCTACAGAGTCCAGGGATTCTCGCTACATACAGTAAGAAGCAGACACTCTTGTGGCTACAGAGTCCAGGGATTCTCGCTACATACAGTAAGTAGCAGACACTGTAGTGGCAACAGTGTCCAGGGATTCTCGCTGCATACAGTAAGTAGTAGAACCCTTGTGGCAACAGAGTCCAGGGATTCTCGCTACATAGAGTAAGAAGCTGGCACTCTTGTGGCTACAGAGTCCAGGGATTCTCGCTACATACAGTAAGAAGCAGACATTCTTGTGGCTACAGAGTCCAGGTATTTTCGCTATATACAGTAAGAAGCAGACACTCTTGTGGCTATAGAATCCAGGGATTCTCGCTACATAGAGTAAGAAGCAGACACCCTTGTGGCTACAGAGTCCAGGGATTCTCGCTACATAGAGTAAGAAGCAGACACTCATGTGGCTACAGTGTCCAGGGATTCTCGCTACATACAGTAAGAAGCAGACACTCTTGTGGCTACAGATTGCAGGGATTCTCGCTATATTCAGTAAGTAGCAGGCTCTCTTGAGGCTAAAGGGTCCAGGGATTCTAGCTACATACTGTAAGAAGCAGATACTCTTATGGCTACAGAGTCCAGGGAGAATCCCGCTACAGAGAGTAAGAAGCAGGCACTCTTGTGGCTTCAGAATCCAGGGAATCTCGCTACATACAGTAAGTAGCAGACACTCTTGTGGATAGAGAGTTCAGGGGTCCTCGCTACATACAGTAAGAAGCAGACACTCTTGTGGCTACAGAGTCCAGGGATTCTCGCTATATACAGTAAGTAGCAGGCATTCTTGTGGCTAAAGCGTCCAGGGATTCTCGCTACATACAGTAAGAAGCAGGCACTCTCGTGGCTACAGAGTCCAGGGATTCTCGCTACATACAGTAAGAAACACACACTCTTGTGGCCACAGAGTCCAAGGATTCCCGCTACATACAGTAAGAAGCAGGTAGTCTTGTGGCTTCAGAGTCCAGGGATTCTCGCTACAAACAGTAAGAAGCAGACACTCTTGTGGCTACTGAGTCCAGGGAGTCTCACTACATACAGTGAAAAGCAGACACTATAGTGACTACAGAGTCCAGAGATTCTCGCTACATTCAGTAAGAAGCAGACTCTCTTGTGGCTACAGGGTCCAGGGATTCTCGCTAACTTCAGTAAGATGCAGACACTCTTGTGGCTACAGAGTCCAGGGATTCTCGCTACATACAGTAAGTAGCAGGCACTCTTGTGGCTAGGGAGTCCAGGGATTCTCGCTACATACAGTAAGAAGCAGACACTATTGTGGCTACTGAGTCCAGGGAGTCTCACTACATACAGTAAGTAGCAGACACTCTTGTGGCTACAGAGTCCAGGTATTCTCGCTACATACAATAAGAAGCAGACACTCTTTTGACTACAGAGTCCAGGGATTCTCGCTACATACAGTAAGAAGCAGTCACTTTTGTGGCTAGAGAGCCCAGGGATTCTCGCTACATAGAGTAAGAAGCAGACACTCATGTGGCTACAATGTCCAGGGATTCTCGCTACATAGAGTAAGAAGCAGACACTCAGTGGCTACAGATTCCAGGGATTCTCACTACATACAGTAAGTAACAGGCACTCTTGTGGCTACAGGGTCCAGGGATTCTAGCTACATACAGTAAGAAGCAGACACTCTTGTGGATAGAGGCCAGGGATTCCCGCTACATACAGTAAGAAGCAGGCACTCTTGTGGCTTCAGAGTCCAGGGATTCTCGCTACAAACAGTAAGAAGCAGACCCCCCTGTGGCTACAGAGTCCAGGGATTCACGCTACATACAGTAAGTAGCAGACACCCTTGTGGCTACAAAGTCCAGGGATTCTCGCTTAATACAGTAAGAAGCAAGCACTCTAGTTGCTATAGAGTCCAGGGATTCTCGCTACATTCAGTAAGTAGCAGGCACTCTTGGGCCTACAAAGTCCAGGGATTCTCGCTGCATACAGTAAGAAGCAGACACTCTTGCGGCTACAGAGTCCAGGGATTCCTGCTACATACAGTAAGTAGCAGACACTGTTGTGGCAACAGTGTCCAGGGATTCTAGCTGCATACAGTAAGTAGCAGAATCCTTGTGGCAACAGAGTCCAGGGATTCTCGCTACATACAGTAAGAAGCAGGCACTCTTGTGGCTACAGAGTCCAGGGATTCTCGCTACATACAGTAAGAAGCAGACACTCTTGTGGCTACAGAGTCCAGGGATTCTCGCTCTATACAGTAAGAAGCAGACACTCTTGTGGCTATAGAATCTAGGGATTCTCTCTACATAGAGTAAGAGGCAGACACTCTTGTCGCTACAGAGTCCAGGGATTCTCGCTCTATACAGTAAGAAGCAGACACTCTTGTGGCTATAGAATCTGGGGATTCTCGCTACATACAAAAAGTAGCAGACACTCTTGTGGCTAAAGAGTCCAGGGATTCTCGCTACATACAGTAAGTAGCAGGCACTCTTGTGGCTAAAGAGTCCAGGGATTCTCGCTACATACAGTAAGAAGCAGGCACTCTTGTGGCTACAGAGTGCAGGGATTCTCGCTACATACAATAAGAAGCAGGCACACTTGTGGCTACAGAGTCCAGGGATTCTCGCTACATACAGTGAAAAGCAGACACTATAGTGACTACAGAGTCCAGAGATTCTCGCTACATTCAGTAAGAAGCAGACTCTCTTGTGGCTACATGGTCCAGGGATTCTCGCTAACTTCAGTAAGATGCAGACACTCTTGTGGCTACAGAGTCCAGGGATTCTCGCTATATACAGTAAGTAGCAGGCACTCTTGTGGCTAGAGAGTCCAGGGATTCTCGCTACATACAGTAAGAAGCAGACACTATTGTGGTTACTGAGTCCAGGGAGTCTCGCTACATACAGTAAGTAGCAGACACCCTTGTGGCTACAGAGTCCAGGGATTCTCGCTACATACAATAAGAAGCAGACACTCTTTTGACTACAGAGTCCAGGGATTCTCGCTACATACAGTAAGAAGCAGTCATTTTGTGGCTACAGAGCCCAGGGATTCTCGCTACATAGAGTAAGAAGCAGACACTCTTGTGGCTACAATGTCCAGGGATTCTCGCTACATAGAGTAAGAAGCAGACACTCAGTGGCTAGAGATTCCAGGGATTCTCGCTACATACAGTAAGTAACAGGCACTCTTGTGGCTACAGGGTCCAGGGATTCTAGCTACATACAGTAAGAAGCACACACTCTTGTGGATAGAGGCCAGGGATTCCCGCTACATACAGTAAGAAGCAGGCACTCTTGTGGCTTCAGAGTCCAGGGATTCTCGCCACAAACAGTAAGAAGCAGACACACTTATGGCTACAGAGTCCAGGGATTCACGCTACATACAGTGAATAGCAGACACTCGTGTGGCTACAAAGTCCAGGGATTCTCGCTTAATACAGTAAGAAGCAAGCACTCTAGTGGCTATAGAGTCCAGGGATTCTCGCTACATTCAGTAAGTAGCAGAAACTCTTGGGCCTACAAAGTCCTGGGATTCTCGCTACATACAGTAAGAAGCAGACACTCTTGCGGCTACAGAGTCCAGGGATTCCTGCTACATACAGTAAGTAGCAGACACTCTTGTGGCTACAGAGTCCAGGGATTCTCGCTATATACAGTAAGTAGCAGGCACTCTTGTGGCTAGAGAGTCCAGGGATTCTCGCTACATACAGTAAGAAGCAGACACTCTTGTGGATAGAGGCCAGGGATTCCCGCTACATACAGTAAGAAGCAGGCACTCTTGTGGCTTCAGAGTCCAGGGATTCTCGCTACAAACAGTAAGAAGCAGACACACTTAAGGCTACAGAGTCCAGGGATTCTCGCTACATACAGTAAGAAGCAGACACTCTTGTGGCTACAGAGTCCAGGGATTCTCGCTCTATACAGTAAGAAGCAGACACTCTTGTGGCTATAGAATCTAGGGATTCTCTCTACATAGAGTAAGAGGCAGACATTCTTGTCGCTACAGAGTCCAGGGATTCTCGCTCTATACAGTAAGAAGCAGACACTCTTGTGGCTATAGAATCTGGGGATTCTCGCAACATACAATAAGTAGCAGGCACTCTTGTGGCTAAAGAGTCCAGGGATTCTCGCTACATACAGTAAGTAGCAGGCAATCTTGTGGCTAAAGAGTCCAGGGATTCTCGCTACATACAGTAAGAAGCAGGCACTCTTGTGGCTACAGAGTCCAGGGATTCTCGCTACATACAATAAGAACCAGGCACTCTTGTGGCTACAGAGTCCAGGGATTCTCGCTACATAGAGTAAGAAGCAGGCACTCTTGTGGCTACAGAGTCCAGGGATTCTCGCTACATACAGTAAGATGCAGACACTCTAGTTACTACAGAGTCGAGAGATTCTCGCTACATTCAGTAAGAAGCAGACTCTCTTGTGGCTACAGGGTCCAGGGATTCTCGCTACATTCAGTAAGAAGCAGACACTCTTGCGGCTACAGTGGCCAGGGATTCTCGCTACATTCAGTAAGAAGCAGACACTCTTGTGGCTACAGTGTCCAGGGATTCTCGCTACATACAGTAAGAAGCAGACACTCTTGTGGCTACAGATTGCAGGGATTCTCGCTATATTCAGTAAGTAGCAGGCACTCTTGAGGCTAAAGGGCCCAGGGATTGTAGCTACATACAGTTAGAAGCAGACACTCTTATGGCTACAGAGTCCAGGGAGAATCCCGCTACAGAGAGTAAGAAGCAGGCACTCTTGTGGCTTCAGAGTCCAGGGATTCTCGCTCTATACAGTAAGAAGCAGACACTCTTGTGGCTACAGAGTCCAGGGATTCACGCTACATACAGTAAGTAGCAGGCACTCTTGGGCCTACAGAGTCCAGGGATTCTCGCTACATACAGTAAGAAGCAGACACTCTTGTGGCTACAGAGTCCAGAGATTCTCGCTACATACAGTAAGTAGCAGACACTGTAGTGGCAACAGTGTCCAGGGATTCTCGCTGCATACAGTAAGTAGTAGAACCCTTGTGGCAACAGAGTCCAGGGATTCTCGCTACATACAGTAAGAAGCTGGCACTCTTGTGGCTACAGAGTCCAGGGATTCTCGCTACATACAGTAAGAAGCAGACATTCTTGTGGCTACAGAGTCCAGGGATTTTCGCTATATACAGTAAGAAGCAAACACTCTTGTGGCTATAGAATACAGGGATTCTCGCTACATAGAGTAAGAAGCAGACACTCTTGTGGCTAAAGAGTCCAGGGATTCTCGCTACATAGAGTAAGAAGCAGACACTCATGTGGCTACAGTGTCCAGGGATTCTCGCTACATACAGTAAGAAGCAGACACTCTTGTGGCTACAGATTGCAGGGATTCTCGCTATATTCAGTAAGTAGCAGGCACTCTTGAGGCTAAAGGGTCCAGGGATTCTAGCTACATACTGTAAGAAGCAGACACTCTTATGGCTACAGAGTCCAGGGAGAATCCCGCTACAGAGAGTAAGAAGCAGGCACTCTTGTGGCTTCAGAATCCAGGGATTCTCGCTACATACAGTAAGTAGCAGACACTCTTGTGGATAGAGAGTTCAGGGGTCCTCGCTACATACAGTAAGAAGCAGACACTCTTGTGGCTTCAGAGTCCAGGGATTCTCGCTATATACAGTAAGTAGCAGGCACTCTTGTGGTTAAAGCGTCCAGGGATTCTCGCTACATACAGTAAGAAGCAGGCACTCTCGTGGCTACAGAGTCCAGGGATTCTCGCTATATACAGAAAGAAACACACACTCTTGTGGCTACAGAGTCCAAGGATTCCCGCTACATACAGTAAGAAGCAGGTAGTCTTGTGGCTTCAGAGTCCAGGGATTCTCGCTACATACAGTAAGAAGCAGACACTTTTGTGGCTACAGAGTCCAGGGATTCTCGCTACATACAGTAAGTAGCAGACACTCTTTTGGCTAGTGAGCTCAGGGATTCTCGCTACATACAGTAAGAAGCAGACACTCTTGTGGCTACAGAGTCCAGTGATTCTCGCTACATACAGAAGGAAGCAGGCACTCTTGTGGCTACAGAGTCCAGGGATTCTCGCTACATACAGTAAGAAGCAGGCACTCTTGTGGCTACAGAGTCCAGGGATTCTCGCTACATAGAGTAAGAAGCAGGCACACTTGTGGCTACAGAGTCCAGGGATTCTCGCTACATACAGTGAAAAGCAGACACTATAGTGACTACAGAGTCCAGAGATTCTCGCTATATTCAGTAAGAAGCAAACTCTCTTGTGGCTACAGGGTCCAGGGATTCTCGCTAACTTCAGTAAGATGCAGACACTCTTGTGGCTACAGAGTCCAGGGATTCTCGCTACATACAGTAAGTAGCAGGCACTCTTGTGGCTAGAGAGTCCAGGGATTCTCGCTACATACAGTAAGAAGCAGACATTATTGTGGCTACTGAGTCCAGGGAGTCTCGCTACATACAGTAAGTAGCAGACACTCTTGTGGCTACAGAGTCCAGGGATTCTCGCTACATACAATAAGAAGCAGACACTCTTTTGACTACAGAGTCCAGGGATTCTCGCTACATACAGTAAGAAGCAGTCACTTTTGTGGCTACAGAGCCCAGGGATTCTCGCTACATAGAGTAAGAAGCAGACACTCTTGTGGCTACAATGTCCAGGGATTCTCGCTACATAGAGTAAGAAGCAGACACTCAGTGGCTACAGATTCCAGGGATTCTCGCTACATACAGTAAGTAACAGGCACTCTTGTGGCTACAGGGTCCAGGGATTCTAGCTACATACAGTAAGAAGCAGCCACTCTTGTGGATAGAGGCCAGGGATTCCCGCTACATACATTAAGAAGCAGGCACTCTTGTGGCTTCAGAGTCCAGGAATTCTCGCTACAAACAGTAAGAAGCAGACACACTTGTGGCTACAGAGTCCAGGGATTCACGCTACATACAGTAAGTAGCAGACATTCTTGTGGCTACAAAGTCTAGGGATTCTCGCTTAATACAGTAAGAAGCAAGCACTCTAGTGGCTATAGAGTCCAGGGATTCTCGCTACATTCAGTAAGTAGCAGGCACTCTTGGGCCTACAAAGTCCAGGGATTCTCGCTACATACAGTAAGAAGCAGACACTCTTGCGGCTACAGAGTCCAGGGATTCCTGCTACATACAGTAAGTAGCAGACACTGTTGTGGCAACAGTGTCCGGGGATTCTAGCTGCATACAGTAAGTAGCAGAACTCTTGTGGCAACAGAGTCCAGGGATTCTCGCTACATACAGCAAGAAGCAGGCACTCTTGTGGCTACAGAGTCCAGGGATTCTCGCTACATACAGTAAGAAGCAGACACTCTTGTGGCTACAGAGTCCAGGGATTCTCGCTCTATACAGTAAGAAGCAGACACTCTTGTGGCTATAGAATCTAGGGATTCTCTCTACATAGAGTAAGAGGCAGACACTCTTGTCGCTACAGAGTCCAGGGATTCTCGCTCTATACAGTAAGAAGCAGACACTCTTGTGGCTATAGAATCTGGGGATTCTCGCTACATACAATAAGTAGCAGGCACTCTTGTGGCTAAAGAGTCCAGGGATTCTCGCTACATACAGTAAGTAGCAGGCACTCTTGTGGTTAAAGAGTCCAGGGATTCTCGCTACATACAGTAAGAAGCAGGCACTCTTGTGGCTACAGAGTCCAGGGATTCTCGCTACATACAATAAGAAGCAGGCACTCTTGTGGCTACAGAGTCCAGGGATTCTCGCTACATAGAGTAAGAAGCAGGCACTCTTGTGGCTACAGAGTCCAGGGATTCTCGCTACATACAGTAAGATGCAGACACTCTAGTGACTACAGAGTCCAGAGATTCTCGCTACATTCAGTAAGAAGCAGACTCTCTTGTGGCTACAGGGTCCAGGGATTCTCGCTACATTCAGTAAGAAGCAGACACTCTTGCGGCTACAGTGGCCAGGGATTCTCGCTACATTCAGTAAGAAGCAGACACTCTTGTGGCTACAGAGTCCAGGGATTTTCGCTACATACGGTAAGTGCCAGACACTGTTGTGGCAACAGTGTCCAGGGATTCTTGCTGCATACAGTAAGTAGCAGAACTCTTGTGGCAACAGAGTCCAGGGATTCTCGCTACATACAGTAAGAAGCAGGCACTCTTGTGGCTACAGAGTCCAGGGATTCTCGCTACATACAGTAAGAAGCAGACACTCTTGTGGCTATAGAATCTAGGGATTCTGGCTTCTTAGAGTAAGAAACAGACACTCTTGTCGCTACAGAGTCCAGGGATTCTCGCTTCATAGAGTAAGAAGCAGACACTCTTCTGGCTACAGATTCCAGGGATTCTCGCTCTTTAAAGTAAGAAGCAGACACTCTTGTGGCTATAGAATCTGGGGATTCTCGCAACATAGAGTAAGAAGCAGACACTCTTGTGGCTACAGAGTTCAGGGATTCTCGCTACTTAGAGTAAGAAGCAGGCACACTTGTGGCTACAGAGTCCAGGGATTTTCCTTACATTCAGTAAGAAGCAGACACTCTTGTGACTACAGAGTCCAGGGATTCTCGCTACATGCAGTAAGTAGCAGACACTCTAGTGCTTACAGTGTCCAGGGATTCTCGCTACATCCAGTAAGAAGTACACACCCTGGTGATTACAGAGTCCAGGGATTCTCGCTACATAGAGTAAGAAGCAGACATTCTTGTGACTACAGTGTCCAGGGATTCTCGCTACATGCAGTAAGTAGCAGACACTCTTGTGGATACTGAGTCCAGGGATTCTCGCTACATACAGTAAGAAGCAGGCACTCTTGTGGCTACAGAGTCCAGTGATTCTCGCTACATGCAGTAAGTAGCAGACACTCTTGTGGCTACAGAGTCCAGGGATTCTCGCTACATACAGTAAGCAGCAGGCACACTTGTGGCTACATTGTCCAGGGAATCTCGCTACATACAGTAAGAAGCAGACACTCTTGTGGCTACTGAGTCCAGGGATTCTCGCTATATAGAGTAAGAAGCAGACACTTTTGTGGCTATAGAATCCAGGGATTCTCGATACATAGAGTAAGAAGCAGACACTCTTGTGGCTACAGAGTCCAGGGATTCTCGCTACATTCAGTAAGTAGCAGACACTGTTGTGGCAACAGTGTCCAGGGATTATCGCTATATACAGTAAGAAGCAGAAATTTTTTGGCTATAGAATCCAGGGATTCTCGCTATATACAGTAAGTAGCAGGCACTATTGTGGCTACAGGGTCCAGGGATTCTAGCTACATACGGTTAGAAGCAGACACTCTTGTGGATACAGAGTCCAGTGATTCCCGCTACATACAGTATGAAGCAGGCCCACTTGTGGCTTCAGAGTCCAGGGATTCTCGCTCTATACAGTAAGAAGCAAGCATTCTTGTTGCTATAGAGTCCAGGGATTCTCGCTACATACAGTAAGATGCAGACACTCTTGTGGCTACAGAGTCCAGTGATTCTCGCTACATTCAGTAAGTAGCAGACACTGTTGTGGCAACAGTGTCCAGGGATTCTCGCTGCATACAGTAAGTAGCAGAACTCTTGTGGCAACAGAGTCCAGGGATTCTCGCTACATACGGTAAGCAGCAGGCACACTTGTGGCTACAGAGTCCAGGGAATCTCGCTACATACAGTCAGAAGCAGACACTGTTGTGGCTACAGAGTCCAGGGATTCTCGCTACATACAGTAAGAAGCAAGCACTCTTGTGGCTACAGAGTCCAGGGATTCTCGCTACATACAGTAAGTAGCAGGCACTCTTGTGGCTACAGAATCCAGGGATTCTCGCCACATACAGTAAGTAGCAGACACACTTGTGGCTACAAAGTCAAGGGATTCTCGCTACATACAGTAAGAAACAAGCACTCTTGTGGCTACAGAGTCCAGGGATTCTCGCTATATACAGTAAGAAGCAGAAATTTTTTGGCTATAGAATCCAGGGATTCTCGCTACATAGAGTAAGAAGCAGACACTCTTGTGGCTACAGAGTCCAGCGATTCTCGCTACATAGAGTAAGAAGCAGACACTCATGTGGCTACAGTGTCCAGGGATTCTCGCTACATACAGTAAGAAACAGACACTCTTGTGGCTACAGATTCCAGGGATTCTCGCTATATACAGTAAGTAGCAGGCACTATTGTGGCTACAGGGTCCAGGGATTCTCGCTACATACAGTAAGTAGCAGGCACTCTTGTGGCTACAGAGTCCAGGGATTCTCGCCACATACAGTAAGTAGCAGACAAACTTGTGGCTACAAAGTCAAGGGATTCTCGCTACATACAGTAAGAAGCAAGCACTCTTGTGGCTACAGAGTCCAGGGATTCTCGCTACATACAGTATGTAGCAGGCACTCTTGTGGCTACAGAGTCCAGGGATTCTCGCCACATACAGTAAGTAGCAGACACTCTTGTGGCTACGAAGTCAAGGGATTCTCGCTACATACAGTAAGAAGCAAGCACTCTTGTGGCTACAGAGTCCAGGGATTCTCGCTACATACAGTAAGTAGCAGGCACTCTTGTGGCTACAGAGTCCAGGGATTCTCGCCACATACAGTAAGTAGCAGACACTCATGTGGCTACAGTGTCCAGGGATTCTCGCTACATACAGTAAGAAACAGACACTCTTGTGGCTACAGATTCAAGGGATTCTCGCTATATACAGTAAGTAGCAGGCACTAGTGTGGCTACAGGGTCCAGGGATTCTATCTACATACGGTTAGAAGCAGACACTCTTTTGGATACAGAGTCCAGGGATTCCCGCTACATACAGTAAAGAGCAGGCACTCTTGTGGCTACAGAGTCCAGGGATTTTCGCTATATACAGTAAGAAGCAGACACTCTTGTGGCTATAGAATCCAGGGATTCTCGCTACATAGAGTAAGAAGCAGACACTCTTGTGGCTACAGAGTCCAGGGATTCTCGCTACATAGAGTAAGAAGCAGACACTCATGTGGCTACAGTGTCCAGGGATTCTCGCTACATACAGTAAGAGCAGACACTCTTGTGGCTACAGATTGCAGGGATTCTCGCTATATTCAGTAAGTAGCAGGCACTCTTGAGGCTAAAGGGTCCAGGGATTCTAGCTACATACAGTAAGAAGCAGACACTCTTATGGCTACAGAGTCCAGGGAGAATCCCGCTACAGAGAGTTAGAAGCAGGCACTCTTGTGGCTTCAGAGTGCAGGGATTCTCGCTCTATACAGTAAGAAGCAGACACTCTTGTGGCTACAGAGTCCAGGGATTCACGCTACATACAGTAAGTAGCAGGCAGTCTTGGGCCTACAGAGTCCAGGGATTCTCGCTACATACAGTAAGAAGCAGACACTCTTGTGGCTACAGAGTCCAGGGATTCTCGCTACATACAGTAAGAAGCTGGCACTCGTGTGGCTACAGAGTCCAGGGATTCTCGCTACATACAGTAAGAAGCAGACATTTTTGTGGCTACAGAGTCCAGGGATTTTCGCTATATACAGTAAGAAGCAGACACTCTTGTGGCTATAGAATCCAGGGATTCTCGCTACATAGAGTAAGAAGCAGACACTCTTGTGGCTACAGAGTCCAGGGATTCTCGCTACATAGAGTAAGAAGCAGACACTCATGTGGCTACAGTGTCCAGGGATTCTCGCTACATACAGTAAGAAGCAGACACTTTTGTGGCTACAGATTGCAGGGATTCTCGCTATATTCAGTAAGTAGCAGGCACTCTTGAGGCTAAAGGGTCCAGGGATTCTAGCTACATACAGTAAGAAGCAGACACTCTTATGGCTAGAGAGTCCAGGGAGAATCCCGCTACAGAGAGTAAGAAGCAGGCACTCTTGTGGCTTCAGAGTGCAGGGATTCTCGCTCTATACAGTAAGAAGCAGACACTCTTGTGGCTACAGAGTCCAGGGATTCACGCTACATACAGTAAGAAGCAGACACTCTTGTGGCTACAGAGTCCAGGGATTCTCGCTCTATACAGTAAGAAGCAGACACTCTTGTGGCTATAGAATCTAGGGATTCTCTCTACATAGAGTAAGAGGCAGACACTCTTGTCGCTACAGAGTCCAGGGATTCTCGCTCTATACTGTAAGAAGCAGACACTCTTGTGGCTATAGAATCTGGGGATTCTCGCTACATACAAAAAGTAGCAGACACTCTTGTGGCTAAAGAGTCCAGGGATTCTCGCTACATACAGTAAGTAGCAGGCACTCTTGTGGCTAAAGAGTCCAGGGATTCTCGCTACATACAGTAAGAAGCAGGCACTCTTGTGGCTACAGAGTGCAGGGATTCTCGCTACATACAATAAGAAGCAGGCACACTTGTGGCTACAGAGTCCAGGGATTCTCGCTACATACAGTGAAAAGCAGACACTATAGTGACTACAGAGTCCAGAGATTCTCGCTACATTCAGTAAGAAGCAGACTCTCTTGTGGCTACATGGTCCAGGGATTCTCGCTAACTTCAGTAAGATGCAGACACTCTTGTGGCTACAGAGTCCAGGGATTCTCGCTATATACAGTAAGTAGCAGGCACTCTTGTGGCTAGAGAGTCCAGGGATTCTCGCTACATACAGTAAGAAGCAGACACTATTGTGGTTACTGAGTCCAGGGAGTCTCGCTACATACAGTAAGTAGCAGACACCCTTGTGGCTACAGAGTCCAGGGATTCTCGCTACATACAATAAGAAGCAGACACTCTTTTGACTACAGAGTCCAGGGATTCTCGCTACATACAGTAAGAAGCAGTCATTTTGTGGCTACAGAGCCCAGGGATTCTCGCTACATAGAGTAAGAAGCAGACACTCTTGTGGCTACAATGTCCAGGGATTCTCGCTACATAGAGTAAGAAGCAGACACTCAGTGGCTACAGATTCCAGGGATTCTCGCTACATACAGTAAGTAACAGGCACTCTTGTGGCTACAGGGTCCAGGGATTCTAGCTACATACAGTAAGAAGCACACACTCTTGTGGATAGAGGCCAGGGATTCCCGCTACATACAGTAAGAAGCAGGCACTCTTGTGGCTTCAGAGTCCAGGGATTCTCGCCACAAACAGTAAGAAGCAGACACACTTATGGCTACAGAGTCCAGGGATTCACGCTACATACAGTAAATAGCAGACACTCGTGTGGCTACAAAGTCCAGGGATTCTCGCTTAATACAGTAAGAAGCAAGCACTCTAGTGGCTATAGAGTCCAGGGATTCTCGCTACATTCAGTAAGTAGCAGAAACTCTTGGGCCTACAAAGTCCTGGGATTCTCGCTACATACAGTAAGAAGCAGACACTCTTGCGGCTACAGAGTCCAGGGATTCCTGCTACATACAGTAAGTAGCAGACACTCTTGTGGCTACAGAGTCCAGGGATTCTCGCTATATACAGTAAGTAGCAGGCACTCTTGTGGCTAGAGAGTCCAGGGATTCTCGCTACATACAGTAAGAAGCAGACACTCTTGTGGATAGAGGCCAGGGATTCCCGCTACATACAGTAAGAAGCAGGCACTCTTGTGGCTTCAGAGTCCAGGGATTCTCGCTACAAACAGTAAGAAGCAGACACACTTATGGCTACAGAGTCCAGGGATTCTCGCTACATACAGTAAGAAGCAGACACTCTTGTGGCTACAGAGTCCAGGGATTCTCGCTCTATACAGTAAGAAGCAGACACTCTTGTGGCTATAGAATCTAGGGATTCTCTCTACATAGAGTAAGAGGCAGACATTCTTGTCGCTACAGAGTCCAGGGATTCTCGCTCTATACAGTAAGAAGCAGACACTCTTGTGGCTATAGAATCTGGGGATTCTCGCAACATACAATAAGTAGCAGGCACTCTTGTGGCTAAAGAGTCCAGGGATTCTCGCTACATACAGTAAGTAGCAGGCACTCTTGTGGCTAAAGAGTCCAGGGATTCTCGCTAAATACAGTAAGAAGCAGGCACGCTTGTGGCTACAGAGTCCAGGGATTCTCGCTACATACAATAAGAACCAGGCACTCTTGTGGCTACAGAGTCCAGGGATTCTCGCTACATAGAGTAAGAAGCAGGCACTCTTGTGGCTACAGAGTCCAGGGATTCTCGCTACATACAGTAAGATGCAGACACTCTAGTGACTACAGAGTCGAGAGATTCTCGCTACATTCAGTAAGAAGCAGACTCTCTTGTGGCTACAGGGTCCAGGGATTCTCGCTACATTCAGTAAGAAGCAGACACTCTTGCGGCTACAGTGGCCAGGGATTCTCGCTACATTCAGTAAGAAGCAGACACTCTTATGGCTACAGTGTCCAGGGATTCTCGCTACATACAGTAAGAAGCAGACACTCTTGTGGCTACAGATTGCAGGGATTCTCGCTATATTCAGTAAGTAGCAGGCACTCTTGAGGCTAAAGGGTCCAGGGATTGTAGCTACATACAGTTAGAAGCAGACACTCTTATGGCTACAGAGTCCAGGGAGAATCCCGCTACAGAGAGTAAGAAGCAGGCACTCTTGTGGCTTCAGAGTCCAGGGATTCTCGCTCTATACAGTAAGAAGCAGACACTCTTGTGGCTACAGAGTCCAGGGATTCACGCTACATACAGTAAGTAGCAGGCACTCTTGGGCCTACAGAGTCCAGGGATTCTCGCTACATACAGTAAGAAGCAGACACTCTTGTGGCTACAGAGTCCAGGGATTCTCGCTACATACAGTAAGTAGCAGACACTGTAGTGGCAACAGTGTCCAGGGATTCTCGCTGCATACAGTAAGTAGTAGAACCCTTGTGGCAACAGAGTCCAGGGATTCTCGCTACATACAGTAAGAAGCTGGCACTCTTGTGGCTACAGAGTCCAGGGATTCTCGCTACATACAGTAAGAAGCAGACATTCTTGTGGCTACAGAGTCCAGGGATTTTCGCTATATACAGTATGAAGCAAACACTCTTGTGGCTATAGAATCCAGGGATTCTCGCTACATAGAGTAAGAAGCAGACACTCTTGTGGCTAAAGAGTCCAGGGATTCTCGCTACATAGAGTAAGAAGCAGACACTCATGTGGCTACAGTGTCCAGGGATTCTCGCTACATAGAGTAAGAAGCAGACACTCTTGTGGCTACAATGTCCAGGGATTCTCGCTACATAGAGTAAGAAGCAGACACTCAGTGGCTACAGATTCCAGGGATTCCCGCTACATACAGTAAGTAACAGGCACTCTTGTGGCTACAGGGTCCAGGGATTCTAGCTACATACAGTAAGATGCAGACACTCTTGTGGATAGAGGCCAGGGATTCCCGCTACATACAGTAAGAAGCAGGCACTCTTGTGGCTTCAGAGTCCAGGGATTCTCGCTACAAACAGTAAGAAGCAAACACTCTTGTGGCTACAGAGTCCAGGGATCTCGCTACATACAGTAAGTAGCAGACACTGTAGTGGCAACAGTGTCCAGGGATTCTCGCTGCATACAGTAAGTAGCAGAACCCTTGTGGCAACAGAGTCCAGGGATTCTCGCTACATACAGTAAGAAGCTGGCACTCTTGTGGCTACAGAGTCCAGGGATTCTCGCTACATACAGTAAGAAGCAGACATTCTTGTGGCTACAGAGTCCAGGGATTTCCGCTATATACAGTAAGAAGCAGACACTCTTGTGGCTATAGAATCCAGGGATTCTCGCTACATAGAGTAAGAAGCAGACACTCTTGTGGCTACAGAGTCCAGGGATTTTCGCTACATAGAGTAAGAAGCAGACACTCATGTGGCTACAGTGTCCAGGGATTCTCGCTACATACAGTAAGAAGCAGACACTCTTGTGGCTACAGATTGCAGGGATTCTCGCTATATTCAGTAAGTAGCAGGCACTCTTGAGGCTAAAGGGTCGAGGGATTCTAGCTACATACAGTAAGAAGCAGACACTCTTATGGCTACAGAGTCCAGGGAGAATCCCGCTACAGAGAGTAAGAAGCAGGCACTCTTGTGGCTTCAGAGTGCAGGGATTCTCGCTCTATACAGTAAGAAGCAGACACTCTTGTGGCTACAGAGTCCAGGGATTCACGCTACATACAGTAAGTAGCAGGCAGTCTTGGGCCTACAGAGTCCAGGGATTCTCGCTACATACAGTAAGAAGCAGACACTCTTGTGGCTACAGAGTCCAGGGATTCTCGCTACATACAGTAAGTAGCAGACACTGTAGTGGCAACAGTGTCCAGGGATTCTCGCTGCATACAGTAAGTAGTAGAACCCTTGTGGCAACAGAGTCCAGGGATTCTCGCTACATACAGTAAGAAGCTGGCACTCTTGTGGCTACAGAGTCCAGGGATTCTCGCTACATACAGTAAGAAGCAGACATTCTTGTGGCTACAGAGTCCAGGTATTTTCGCTATATACAGTAAGAAGCAGACACTCTTGTGGCTATAGAATCCAGGGATTCTCGCTACATAGAGTAAGAAGCAGACACCCTTGTGGCTACAGAGTCCAGGGATTCTCGCTACATAGAGTAAGAAGCAGACACTCATGTGGCTACAGTGTCCAGGGATTCTCGCTACATACAGTAAGAAGCAGACACTCTTGTGGCTACAGATTGCAGGGATTCTCGCTATATTCAGTAAGTAGCAGGCTCTCTTGAGGCTAAAGGGTCCAGGGATTCTAGCTACATACTGTAAGAAGCAGATACTCTTATGGCTACAGAGTCCAGGGAGAATCCCGCTACAGAGAGTAAGAAGCAGGCACTCTTGTGGCTTCAGAATCCAGGGAATCTCGCTACATACAGTAAGTAGCAGACACTCTTGTGGATAGAGAGTTCAGGGGTCCTCGCTACATACAGTAAGAAGCAGACACTCTTGTGGCTACAGAGTCCAGGGATTCTCGCTATATACAGTAAGTAGCAGGCATTCTTGTGGCTAAAGCGTCCAGGGATTCTCGCTACATACAGTAAGAAGCAGGCACTCTCGTGGCTACAGAGTCCAGGGATTCTCGCTACATACAGTAAGAAACACACACTCTTGTGGCCACAGAGTCCAAGGATTCCCGCTACATACAGTAAGAAGCAGGTAGTCTTGTGGCTTCAGAGTCCAGGGATTCTCGCTACAAACAGTAAGAAGCAGACACTTTTGTGGCTACAGAGTCCAGGGATTCTCGCTACATACAGTAAGTAGCAGACACTCTTGTGGCTAGTGAGTTCAGGGATTCTCGCTACATACAGTAAGAAGCAGACACTCTTGTGGCTACAGAGTCCAGTGATTCTCGCTACATACAGAAGGAAGCAGGCACTCTTGTGGCTACAGAGTCCAGGGATTCTCGCTACATACAGTAAGAAGCAGGCACTCTTGTGGCTACAGAGTCCAGGGATTCTCGCTACATAGAGTAAGAAGCAGGCACACTTGTGGCTACAGAGTCCAGGGATTCTCGCTACATACAGTGAAAAGCAGACACTATAGTGACTACAGAGTCCAGAGATTCTCGCTACATTCAGTAAGAAGCAGACTCTCTTGTGGCTACAGGGTCCAGGGATTCTCGCTAACTTCAGTAAGATGCAGACACTCTTGTGGCTACAGAGTCCAGGGATTCTCGCTACATACAGTAAGTAGCAGGCACTCTTGTGGCTAGGGAGTCCAGGGATTCTCGCTACATACAGTAAGAAGCAGACACTATTGTGGCTACTGAGTCCAGGGAGTCTCACTACATACAGTAAGTAGCAGACACTCTTGTGGCTACAGAGTCCAGGTATTCTCGCTACATACAATAAGAAGCAGACACTCTTTTGACTACAGAGTCCAGGGATTCTCGCTACATACAGTAAGAAGCAGTCACTTTTGTGGCTAGAGAGCCCAGGGATTCTCGCTACATAGAGTAAGAAGCAGACACTCTTGTGGCTACAGATTGCAGGGATTCTCGCTATATTCAGTAAGTAGCAGGCACTCTTGAGGCTAAAGGGTCCAGGGATTGTAGCTACATACAGTTAGAAGCAGACACTCTTATGGCTACAGAGTCCAGGGAGAATCCCGCTACAGAGAGTAAGAAGCAGGCACTCTTGTGGCTTCAGAGTCCAGGGATTCTCGCTCTATACAGTAAGAAGCAGACACTCTTGTGGCTACAGAGTCCAGGGATTCACGCTACATACAGTAAGTAGCAGGCACTCTTGGGCCTACAGAGTCCAGGGATTCTCGCTACATACAGTAAGAAGCAGACACTCTTGTGGCTACAGAGTCCAGGGATTCTCGCTACATACAGTAAGTAGCAGACACTGTAGTGGCAACAGTGTCCAGGGATTCTCGCTGCATACAGTAAGTAGTAGAACCCTTGTGGCAACAGAGTCCAGGGATTCTCGCTACATACAGTAAGAAGCTGGCACTCTTGTGGCTACAGAGTCCAGGGATTCTCGCTACATACAGTAAGAAGCAGACATTCTTGTGGCTACAGAGTCCAGGGATTTTCGCTATATACAGTATGAAGCAAACACTCTTGTGGCTATAGAATCCAGGGATTCTCGCTACATAGAGTAAGAAGCAGACACTCTTGTGGCTAAAGAGTCCAGGGATTCTCGCTACATAGAGTAAGAAGCAGACACTCATGTGGCTACAGTGTCCAGGGATTCTCGCTACATAGAGTAAGAAGCAGACACTCTTGTGGCTACAATGTCCAGGGATTCTCGCTACATAGAGTAAGAAGCAGACACTCAGTGGCTACAGATTCCAGGGATTCCCGCTACATACAGTAAGTAACAGGCACTCTTGTGGCTACAGGGTCCAGGGATTCTAGCTACATACAGTAAGATGCAGACACTCTTGTGGATAGAGGCCAGGGATTCCCGCTACATACAGTAAGAAGCAGGCACTCTTGTGGCTTCAGAGTCCAGGGATTCTCGCTACAAACAGTAAGAAGCAAACACTCTTGTGGCTACAGAGTCCAGGGATCTCGCTACATACAGTAAGTAGCAGACACTGTAGTGGCAACAGTGTCCAGGGATTCTCGCTGCATACAGTAAGTAGCAGAACCCTTGTGGCAACAGAGTCCAGGGATTCTCGCTACATACAGTAAGAAGCTGGCACTCTTGTGGCTACAGAGTCCAGGGATTCTCGCTACATACAGTAAGAAGCAGACATTCTTGTGGCTACAGAGTCCAGGGATTTCCGCTATATACAGTAAGAAGCAGACACTCTTGTGGCTATAGAATCCAGGGATTCTCGCTACATAGAGTAAGAAGCAGACACTCTTGTGGCTACAGAGTCCAGGGATTTTCGCTACATAGAGTAAGAAGCAGACACTCATGTGGCTACAGTGTCCAGGGATTCTCGCTACATACAGTAAGAAGCAGACACTCTTGTGGCTACAGATTGCAGGGATTCTCGCTATATTCAGTAAGTAGCAGGCACTCTTGAGGCTAAAGGGTCGAGGGATTCTAGCTACATACAGTAAGAAGCAGACACTCTTATGGCTACAGAGTCCAGGGAGAATCCCGCTACAGAGAGTAAGAAGCAGGCACTCTTGTGGCTTCAGAGTGCAGGGATTCTCGCTCTATACAGTAAGAAGCAGACACTCTTGTGGCTACAGAGTCCAGGGATTCACGCTACATACAGTAAGTAGCAGGCAGTCTTGGGCCTACAGAGTCCAGGGATTCTCGCTACATACAGTAAGAAGCAGACACTCTTGTGGCTACAGAGTCCAGGGATTCTCGCTACATACAGTAAGTAGCAGACACTGTAGTGGCAACAGTGTCCAGGGATTCTCGCTGCATACAGTAAGTAGTAGAACCCTTGTGGCAACAGAGTCCAGGGATTCTCGCTACATACAGTAAGAAGCTGGCACTCTTGTGGCTACAGAGTCCAGGGATTCTCGCTACATACAGTAAGAAGCAGACATTCTTGTGGCTACAGAGTCCAGGTATTTTCGCTATATACAGTAAGAAGCAGACACTCTTGTGGCTATAGAATCCAGGGATTCTCGCTACATAGAGTAAGAAGCAGACACCCTTGTGGCTACAGAGTCCAGGGATTCTCGCTACATAGAGTAAGAAGCAGACACTCATGTGGCTACAGTGTCCAGGGATTCTCGCTACATACAGTAAGAAGCAGACACTCTTGTGGCTACAGATTGCAGGGATTCTCGCTATATTCAGTAAGTAGCAGGCTCTCTTGAGGCTAAAGGGTCCAGGGATTCTAGCTACATACTGTAAGAAGCAGATACTCTTATGGCTACAGAGTCCAGGGAGAATCCCGCTACAGAGAGTAAGAAGCAGGCACTCTTGTGGCTTCAGAATCCAGGGAATCTCGCTACATACAGTAAGTAGCAGACACTCTTGTGGATAGAGAGTTCAGGGGTCCTCGCTACATACAGTAAGAAGCAGACACTCTTGTGGCTACAGAGTCCAGGGATTCTCGCTATATACAGTAAGTAGCAGGCATTCTTGTGGCTAAAGCGTCCAGGGATTCTCGCTACATACAGTAAGAAGCAGGCACTCTCGTGGCTACAGAGTCCAGGGATTCTCGCTACATACAGTAAGAAACACACACTCTTGTGGCCACAGAGTCCAAGGATTCCCGCTACATACAGTAAGAAGCAGGTAGTCTTGTGGCTTCAGAGTCCAGGGATTCTCGCTACAAACAGTAAGAAGCAGACACTTTTGTGGCTACAGAGTCCAGGGATTCTCGCTACATACAGTAAGTAGCAGACACTCTTGTGGCTAGTGAGTTCAGGGATTCTCGCTACATACAGTAAGAAGCAGACACTCTTGTGGCTACAGAGTCCAGTGATTCTCGCTACATACAGAAGGAAGCAGGCACTCTTGTGGCTACAGAGTCCAGGGATTCTCGCTACATACAGTAAGAAGCAGGCACTCTTGTGGCTACAGAGTCCAGGGATTCTCGCTACATAGAGTAAGAAGCAGGCACACTTGTGGCTACAGAGTCCAGGGATTCTCGCTACATACAGTGAAAAGCAGACACTATAGTGACTACAGAGTCCAGAGATTCTCGCTACATTCAGTAAGAAGCAGACTCTCTTGTGGCTACAGGGTCCAGGGATTCTCGCTAACTTCAGTAAGATGCAGACACTCTTGTGGCTACAGAGTCCAGGGATTCTCGCTACATACAGTAAGTAGCAGGCACTCTTGTGGCTAGGGAGTCCAGGGATTCTCGCTACATACAGTAAGAAGCAGACACTATTGTGGCTACTGAGTCCAGGGAGTCTCACTACATACAGTAAGTAGCAGACACTCTTGTGGCTACAGAGTCCAGGTATTCTCGCTACATACAATAAGAAGCAGACACTCTTTTGACTACAGAGTCCAGGGATTCTCGCTACATACAGTAAGAAGCAGTCACTTTTGTGGCTAGAGAGCCCAGGGATTCTCGCTACATAGAGTAAGAAGCAGACACTCTTGTGGCTACAATGTCCAGGGATTCTCGCTACATAGAGTAAGAAGCAGACACTCAGTGGCTACAGATTCCAGGGATTCTCACTACATACAGTAAGTAACAGGCACTCTTGTGGCTACAGGGTCCAGGGATTCTAGCTACATACAGTAAGAAGCAGACACTCTTGTGGATAGAGGCCAGGGATTCCCGCTACATACAGTAAGAAGCAGGCACTCTTGTGGCTTCAGAGTCCAGGGATTCTCGCTACAAACAGTAAGAAGCAGACCCCCCTGTGGCTACAGAGTCCAGGGATTCACGCTACATACAGTAAGTAGCAGACACTCTTGTGGCTACAAATCCAGGGATTCTCGCTTAATACAGTAAGAAGCAAGCACTCTAGTTGCTATAGAGTCCAGGGATTCTCGCTACATTCAGTAAGTAGCAGGCACTCTTGGGCCTACAAAGTCCAGGGATTCTCGCTACATACAGTAAGAAGCAGACACTCTTGCGGCTACAGAGTCCAGGGATTCCTGCTACATACAGTAAGTAGCAGACACTGTTGTGGCAACAGTGTCCAGGGATTCTAGCTGCATACAGTAAGTAGCAGAATCCTTGTGGCAACAGAGTCCAGGGATTCTCGCTACATACAGTAAGAAGCAGGCACTCTTGTGGCTACAGAGTCCAGGGATTCTCGCTACATACAGTAAGAAGCAGACACTCTTGTGGCTACAGAGTCCAGGGATTCTCGCTCTATACAGTAAGAAGCAGACACTCTTGTGGCTATAGAATCTAGGGATTCTCTCTACATAGAGTAAGAGGCAGACACTCTTGTCGCTACAGAGTCCAGGGATTCTCGCTCTATACAGTAAGAAGCAGACACTCTTGTGGCTATAGAATCTGGGGATTCTCGCTACATACAAAAAGTAGCAGACACTCTTGTGGCTAAAGAGTCCAGGGATTCTCGCTACATACAGTAAGTAGCAGGCACTCTTGTGGCTAAAGAGTCCAGGGATTCTCGCTACATACAGTAAGAAGCAGGCACTCTTGTGGCTACAGAGTGCAGGGATTCTCGCTACATACAATAAGAAGCAGGCACACTTGTGGCTACAGAGTCCAGGGATTCTCGCTACATACAGTGAAAAGCAGACACTATAGTGACTACAGAGTCCAGAGATTCTCGCTACATTCAGTAAGAAGCAGACTCTCTTGTGGCTACATGGTCCAGGGATTCTCGCTAACTTCAGTAAGATGCAGACACTCTTGTGGCTACAGAGTCCAGGGATTCTCGCTATATACAGTAAGTAGCAGGCACTCTTGTGGCTAGAGAGTCCAGGGATTCTCGCTACATACAGTAAGAAGCAGACACTATTGTGGTTACTGAGTCCAGGGAGTCTCGCTACATACAGTAAGTAGCAGACACCCTTGTGGCTACAGAGTCCAGGGATTCTCGCTACATACAATAAGAAGCAGACACTCTTTTGACTACAGAGTCCAGGGATTCTCGCTACATACAGTAAGAAGCAGTCATTTTGTGGCTACAGAGCCCAGGGATTCTCGCTACATAGAGTAAGAAGCAGACACTCTTGTGGCTACAATGTCCAGGGATTCTCGCTACATAGAGTAAGAAGCAGACACTCAGTGGCTACAGATTCCAGGGATTCTCGCTACATACAGTAAGTAACAGGCACTCTTGTGGCTACAGGTTCCAGGGATTCTAGCTACATACAGTAAGAAGCACACACTCTTGTGGATAGAGGCCAGGGATTCCCGCTACATACAGTAAGAAGCAGGCACTCTTGTGGCTTCAGAGTCCAGGGATTCTCGCCACAAACAGTAAGAAGCAGACACACTTTTGGCTACAGAGTCCAGGGATTCACGCTACATACAGTAAATAGCAGACACTCGTGTGGCTACAAAGTCCAGGGATTCTCGCTTAATACAGTAAGAAGCAAGCACTCTAGTGGCTATAGAGTCCAGGGATTCTCGCTACATTCAGTAAGTAGCAGAAACTCTTGGGCCTACAAAGTCCTGGGATTCTCGCTACATACAGTAAGAAGCAGACACTCTTGCGGCTACAGAGTCCAGGGATTCCTGCTACATACAGTAAGTAGCAGACACTCTTGTGGCTACAGAGTCCAGGGATTCTCGCTATATACAGTAAGTAGCAGGCACTCTTGTGGCTAGAGAGTCCAGGGATTCTCGCTACATACAGTAAGAAGCAGACACTCTTGTGGATAGAGGCCAGGGATTCCCGCTACATACAGTAAGAAGCAGGCACTCTTGTGGCTTCAGAGTCCAGGGATTCTCGCTACAAACAGTAAGAAGCAGACACACTTATGGCGACAGAGTCCAGGGATTCTCGCTACATACAGTAAGAAGCAGACACTCTTGTGGCTACAGAGTCCAGGGATTCTCGCTCTATACAGTAAGAAGCAGACACTCTTGTGGCTATAGAATCTAGGGATTCTCTCTACATAGAGTAAGAGGCAGACATTCTTGTCGCTACAGAGTCCAGGGATTCTCGCTCTATACAGTAAGAAGCAGACACTCTTGTGGCTATAGAATCTGGGGATTCTCGCAACATACAATAAGTAGCAGGCACTCTTGTGGCTAAAGAGTCCAGGGATTCTCGCTACATACAGTAAGTAGCAGGCACTCTTGTGGCTAAAGAGTCCAGGGATTCTCGCTACATACAGTAAGAAGCAGGTACTCTTGTGGCTACAGAGTCCAGGGATTCTCGCTACATACAATAAGAACCAGGCACTCTTGTGGCTACAGAGTCCAGGGATTCTCGCTACATAGAGTAAGAAGCAGGCACTCTTGTGGCTACAGAGTCCAGGGATTCTCGCTACATACAGTAAGATGCAGACACTCTGGTGACTACAGAGTCGAGAGATTCTCGCTACATTCAGTAAGAAGCAGACTCTCTTGTGGCTACAGGGTCCAGGGATTCTCGCTACATTCAGTAAGAAGCAGACACTCTTGCGGCTACAGTGGCCAGGGATTCTCGCTACATTCAGTAAGAAGCAGACACTCTTGTGGCTACAGTGTCCAGGGATTCTCGCTACATACAGTAAGAAGCAGACACTCTTGTGGCTACAGATTGCAGGGATTCTCGCTATATTCAGTAAGTAGCAGGCACTCATGAGGCTAAAGGGTCCAGGGATTGTAGCTACATACAGTTAGAAGCAGACACTCTTATGGCTACAGAGTCCAGGGAGAATCCCGCTACAGAGAGTAAGAAGCAGGCACTCTTGTGGCTTCAGAGTCCAGGGATTCTCGCTCTATACAGTAAGAAGCAGACACTCTTGTGGCTACAGAGTCCAGGGATTCCCGCTACATACAGTAAGTAGCAGGCACTCTAGGGCCTACAGAGTCCAGGGATTCTCGCTACATACAGTAAGAAGCAGACACTCTTGTGGCTACAGAGTCCAGAGATTCTCGCTACATACAGTAAGTAGCAGACACTGTAGTGGCAACAGTGTCCAGGGATTCTCGCTGCATACAGTAAGTAGTAGAACCCTTGTGGCAACAGAGTCCAGGGATTCTCGCTACATACAGTAAGAAGCTGGCACTCTTGTGGCTACAGAGTCCAGGGATTATCGCTACATACAGTAAGAAGCAGACATTCTTGTGGCTACAGAGTCCAGGGATTTTCGCTATATACAGTAAGAAGCAAACACTCTTGTGGCTATAGAATACAGGGATTCTCGCTACATAGAGTAAGAAGCAGACACTCTTGTGGCTAAAGAGTCCAGGGATTCTCGCTACATAGAGTAAGAAGCAGACACTCATGTGGCTACAGTGTCCAGGGATTCTCGCTACATACAGTAAGAAGCAGACACTCTTGTGGCTACAGATTGCAGGGCTTCTCGCTATATTCAGTAAGTAGCAGGCACTCTTGAGGCTAAAGGGTCCAGGGATTCTAGCTACATACTGTAAGAAGCAGACACTCTTATGGCTACAGAGTCCAGGGAGAATCCCGCTACAGAGAGTAAGAAGCAGGCACTCTTGTGGCTTCAGAATCCAGGGATTCTCGCTACATACAGTAAGTAGCAGACACTCTTGTGGATAGAGAGTTCAGGGGTCCTCGCTACATACAGTAAGAAGCAGACACTCTTGTGGCTACAGAGTCCAGGGATTCTCGCTATATACAGTAAGTAGCAGGCACTCTTGTGGCTAAAGCGTCCAGGGATTCTCGCTACATACAGTAAGAAGCAGGCACTCTCGTGGCTACAGAGTCCAGGGATTCTCGCTATATACAGAAAGAAACACACACTCTTGTGGCTACAGAGTCCAAGGATTCCCGCTACATACAGTAAGAAGCAGGTAGTCTTGTGGCTTCAGAGTCCAGGGATTCTCGCTACAAACAGTAAGAAGCAGACACTTTTGTGGCTACAGAGTCCAGGGATTCTCGCTACATACAGTAAGTAGCAGACACTCTTTTGGCTAGTGAGCTCAGGGATTCTCGCTACATACAGTAAGAAGCAGACACTCTTGTGGCTACAGAGTCCAGTGATTCTCGCTACATACAGAAGGAAGCAGGCACTCTTGTGGCTACAGAGTCCAGGGATTCTCGCTACATACAGTAAGAAGCAGGCACTCTTGTGGCTACAGAGTCCAGGGATTCTCGCTACATAGAGTAAGAAGCAGGCACACTTGTGGCTACAGAGTCCAGGGATTCTCGCTACATACAGTGAAAAGCAGACACTATAGTGACTACAGAGTCCAGAGATTCTCGCTACATTCAGTAAGAAGCAGACTCTCTTGTGGCTACAGGGTCCAGGGATTCTCGCTAACTTCAGTAAGATGCAGACACTCTTGTGGCTACAGAGTCCAGGGATTCTCGCTACATACAGTAAGTAGCAGGCACTCTTGTGGCTAGAGAGTCCAGGGATTCTCGCTACATACAGTAAGAAGCAGACATTATTGTGGCTACTGAGTCCAGGGAGTCTCGCTACATACAGTAAGTAGCAGACACTCTTGTGGCTACAGAGTCCAGGGATTCTCGCTACATACAATAAGAAGCAGACACTCTTTTGACTACAGAGTCCAGGGATTCTCGCTACATACAGTAAGAAGCAGTCACTTTTGCGGCTACAGAGCCCAGGGATTCTCGCTACATAGAGTAAGAAGCAGACACTCTTGTGGCTACAATGTCCAGGGATTCTCGCTACATAGAGTAAGAAGCAGACACTCAGTGGCCAGAGATTCCAGGGATTCTCGCTACATAAAGTAAGTAACAGGCACTCTTGTGGCTACAGGGTCCAGGGATTCTAGCTACATACAGTAAGAAGCAGCCACTCTTGTGGATAGAGGCCAGGGATTCCCGCTACATACATTAAGAAGCAGGCACTCTTGTGGCTTCAGAGTCCAGGAATTCTCGCTACAAACAGTAAGAAGCAGACACACTTGTGGCTACAGAGTCCAGGGATTCACGCTACATACAGTAAGTAGCAGACATTCTTGTGGCTACAAAGTCCAGGGATTCTCGCTTAATACAGTAAGAAGCAAGCACTCTAGTGGCTATAGAGTCCAGGGATTCTCGCTACATTCAGTAAGTAGCAGGCACTCTTGGGCCTACAAAGTCCAGGGATTCTCGCTACATACAGTAAGAAGCAGACACTCTTGCGGCTACAGAGTCCAGGGATTCCTGCTACATACAGTAAGTAGCAGACACTGTTGTAGCAACAGTGTCCGGGGATTCTAGCTGCATACAGTAAGTAGCAGAACTCTTGTGGCAACAGAGTCCAGGGATTCTCGCTACATACAGCAAGAAGCAGGCACTCTTGTGGCTACAGAGTCCAGGGATTCTCGCTACATACAGTAAGAAGCAGACACTCTTGTGGCTACAGAGTCCAGGGATTCTCGCTCTATACAGTAAGAAGCAGACACTCTTGTGGCTATAGAATCTAGGGATTCTCTCTACATAGAGTAAGAGGCAGACACTCTTGTCGCTACAGAGTCCAGGGATTCTCGCTCTATACAGTAAGAAGCAGACACTCTTGTGGCTATAGAATCTGGGGATTCTCGCTACATACAATAAGTAGCAGGCACTCTTGTGGCTAAAGAGTCCAGGGATTCTCGCTACATACAGTAAGAAGCAGGCACTCTTGTGGTTAAAGAGTCCAGGGATTCTCGCTACATACAGTAAGAAGCAGGCACTCTTGTGGCTACAGAGTCCAGGGATTCTCGCTACATACAATAAGAAGCAGGCACTCTTGTGGCTACAGAGTCCAGGGATTCTCGCTACATAGAGTAAGAAGCAGGCACTCTTGTGGCTACAGAGTCCAGGGATTCTCGCTACATACAGTAAGATGCAGACACTCTAGTGACTACAGAGTCCAGAGATTCTCGCTACATTCAGTAAGAAGCAGACTCTCTTGTGGCTACAGGGTCCAGGGATTATCGCTACATTCAGTAAGAAGCAGACACTCTTGCGGCTACAGTGGCCAGGGATTCTCGCTACATTCAGTAAGAAGCAGACACTCTTGTGGCTACAGAGTCCAGGGATTCTCGCTACATACGGTAAGTGCAAGACACTGTTGTGGCAACAGTGTCCAGGGATTCTTGCTGCATACAGTAAGTAGCAGAACTCTTGTGGCAACAGAGTCCAGGGATTCTCGCTACATACAGTAAGAAGCAGGCACTCTTGTGGCTACAGAGTCCAGGGATTCTCGCTACATACAGTAAGAAGCAGACACTCTTGTGGCTATAGAATCTAGGGATTCTGGCTTCATAGAGTAAGAAACAGACACTCTTGTCGCTACAGAGTCCAGGGATTCTCGCTTCATAGAGTAAGAAGCAGACACTCTTGTGGCTACAGATTCCAGGGATTCTCGCTCTTTAAAGTAAGAAGCAGACACTCTTGTTGCTATAGAATCTGGGGATTCTCGCTACATAGAGTAAGAAGCAGACACTCTTGTGGCTACAGAGTTCAGGGATTCTCGCTACTTAGAGTAAGAAGCAGGCACACTTGTGGCTACAGAGTCCAGGGATTTTCCTTACATTCAGTAAGAAGCAGACACTCTTGTGACTACAGAGTCCAGGGATTCTCGCTACATGCAGTAAGTAGCAGACACTCTAGTGCCTACAGTGTCCAGGGATTCTCGCTACATCCAGTAAGAAGTACACACCCTGGTGATTACAGAGTCCAGGGATTCTCGCTACATAGAGTAAGAAGCAGACATTCTTGTGACTACAGTGTCCAGGGATTCTCGCTACATGCAGTAAGTAGCAGACACTCTTGTGGATACTGAGTCCAGGGATTCTCGCTACATACAGTAAGAAGCAGGCACTCTTGTGGCTACAGAGTCCAGTGATTCTCGCTACATGCAGTAAGTAGCAGACACTCTTGTGGCTACAGAGTCCAGGGATTCTCGCTACATACAGTAAGCAGCAGGCACACTTGTGGCTACATTGTCCAGGGAATCTCGCTACATACAGTAAGAAGCAGACACTTTTGTGGCTACAGAGTCCAGGGATTCTCGCTATATAGAGTAAGAAGCAGACACTTTTGTGGCTATAGAATCCAGGGATTCTCGATACATAGAGTAAGAAGCAGACACTCTTGTGGCTACAGAGTCCAGGGATTCTCGCTACATTCAGTAAGTAGCAGACACTGTTGTGGCAACAGTGTCCAGGGATTATCGCTATATACAGTAAGAAGCAGAAATTTTTTGGCTATAGAATCCAGGGATTCTCGCTATATACAGTAAGTAGCAGGCACTATTGTGGCTACAGGGTCCAGGGATTCTAGCTACATACGGTTAGAAGCAGACACTCTTGTGGATACAGAGTCCAGTGATTCCCGCTACATACAGTATGAAGCAGGCCCACTTGTGGCTTCAGAGTCCAGGGATTCTCGCTCTATACAGTAAGAAGCAAGCATTCTTGTTGCTATAGAGTCCAGGGATTCTCGCTACATACAGTAAGATGCAGACACTCTTGTGGCTACAGAGTCCAGTGATTCTCGCTACATTCAGTAAGTAGCAGACACTGTTGTGGCAACAGTGTCCAGGGATTCTCGCTGCATACAGTAAGTAGCAGAACTCTTGTGGCAACAGAGTCCAGGGATTCTCGCTACATACGGTAAGCAGCAGGCCCACTTGTGGCTACAGAGTCCAGGGAATCTCGCTACATACAGTCAGAAGCAGACACTGTTGTGGCTACAGAGTCCAGGGATTCTCGCTACATACAGTAAGAAGCAAGCACTCTTGTGGCTACAGAGTCCAGGGATTCTCGCTACATACAGTAAGTAGCAGGCACTCTTGTGGCTACAGAATCCAGGGATTCTCGCCACATACAGTAAGTAGCAGACACTCTTGTGGCTACAAAGTCAAGGGATTCTCGCTACATACAGTAAGAAACAAGCACTCTTGTGGCTACAGAGTCCAGGGATTCTCGCTATATACAGTAAGAAGCAGAAATTTTTTGGCTATAGAATCCAGGGATTCTCGCTACATAGAGTAAGAAGCAGACACTCTTGTGGCTACAGAGTCCAGCGATTCTCGCTACATAGAGTAAGAAGCAGACACTCATGTGGCTACAGTGTCCAGGGATTCTCGCTACATACAGTAAGAAACAGACACTCTTGTGGCTACAGATTCCAGGGATTCTCGCTATATACAGTAAGTAGCAGGCACTATTGTGGCTACAGGGTCCAGGGATTCTCGCTACATACAGTAAGTAGCAGGCACTCTTGTGGCTACAGAGTCCAGGGATTCTCGCCACATACAGTAAGTAGCAGACACACTTGTGGCTACAAAGTCAAGGGATTCTCGCTACATACAGTAAGAAGGAAGCACTCTTGTGGCTACAGAGTCCAGGGATTCTCGCTACATACAGTATGTAGCAGGCACTCTTGTGGCTACAGAGTCCAGGGATTCTCGCCACATACAGTAAGTAGCAGACACTCTTGTGGCTACGAAGTCAAGGGATTCTCGCTACATACAGTAAGAAGCAAGCACTCTTGTGGCTACAGAGTCCAGGGATTCTCGCTACATACAGTAAGTAGCAGGCACTCTTGTGGCTACAGAGTCCAGGGATTCTCGCCACATACAGTAAGTAGCAGACACTCTTGTGGCTACAAAGTCAAGGGATTCTCGCTACATAAAGTAAGAAGCAAGCACTCTTGTGGCTACAGAGTCCAGGGATTCTCGCTATATACAGTAAGAAGCAGAAATTTTTTGGCTATAGAATCCAGGGATTCTCGCTACATAGAGTAAGAAGCAGACACTCTTGTGGCTACAGAGTCCAGGGATTCTCGCTACATAGAGTAAGAAGCAGACACTCATGTGGCTACAGTGTCCAGGGATTCTCGCTACATACAGTAAGAAACAGACACTCTTGTGGCTACAGATTCAAGGGATTCTCGCTATATACAGTAAGTAACAGGCACTATTGTGGCTACAGGGTCCAGGGATTCTAGCTACATACGGTTAGAAGCAGACACTCTTTTGGATACAGAGTCCAGGGATTCCCGCTACATACAGTAAAGAGCAGGCACTCTTGTGGCTACAGAGTCCAGGGATTTTCGCTATATACAGTAAGAAGCAGACACTCTTGTGGCTATAGAATCCAGGGATTCTCGCTACATAGAGTAAGAAGCAGACACTCTTGTGGCTACAGAGTCCAGGGATTCTCGCTACATAGAGTAAGAAGCAGACACTCATGTGGCTACAGTGTCCAGGGATTCTCGCTACATACAGTAAGAAGCAGACACTCTTGTGGCTACAGATTGCAGGGATTCTCGCTATATTCAGTAAGTAGCAGGCACTCTTGAGGCTAAAGGGTCCAGGGATTCTAGCTACATACAGTAAGAAGCAGACACTCTTATGGCTACAGAGTCCAGGGAGAATCCCGCTACAGAGAGTTAGAAGCAGGCACTCTTGTGGCTTCAGAGTGCAGGGATTCTCGCTCTATACAGTAAGAAGCAGACACTCTTGTGGCTACAGAGTCCAGGGATTCACGCTACATACAGTAAGTAGCAGGCAGTCTTGGGCCTACAGAGTCCAGGGATTCTCGCTACATACAGTAAGAAGCAGACACTCTTGTGGCTACAGAGTCCAGGGATTCTCGCTACATACAGTAAGAAGCTGGCACTCTTGTGGCTACAGAGTCCAGGGATTCTCGCTACATACAGTAAGAAGCAGACATTCTTGTGGCTACAGAGTCCAGGGATTTTCGCTATATACAGTAAGAAGCAGACACTCTTGTGGCTATAGAATCCAGGGATTCTCGCTACATAGAGTAAGAAGCAGACACTCTTGTGGCTACAGAGTCCAGGGATTCTCGCTACATAGAGTAAGAAGCAGACACTCATGTGGCTACAGTGTCCAGGGATTCTCGCTACATACAGTAAGAAGCAGACACTCTTGTGGCTACAGATTGCAGGGATTCTCGCTATATTCAGTAAGTAGCAGGCACTCTTGAGGCTAAAGGGTCCAGGGATTCTAGCTACATACAGTAAGAAGCAGACACTCTTATGGCTAGAGAGTCCAGGGAGAATCCCGCTACAGAGAGTAAGAAGCAGGCACTCTTGTGGCTTCAGAGTGCAGGGATTCTCGCTCTATACAGTAAGAAGCAGACACTCTTGTGGCTACAGAGTCCAGGGATTCACGCTACATACAGTAAGTAGCAGGCAGTCTTGGGCCTACAGAGTCCAGGGATTCTCGCTACATACAGTAAGAACAGACACTCTTGTGGCTACAGAGTCCAGGGATTCTCGCTACATACAGTAAGTAGCAGACACTGTAGTGGCAACAGTGTCCAGGGATTCTCGCTGCATACAGTAAGTAGTAGAACCCTTGTGGCAACAGAGTCCAGGGATTCTCGCTACATACAGTAAGAAGCTGGCACTCTTGTGGCTACAGAGTCCAGGGATTCTCGCTACATACAGTAAGAAGCAGACATTCTTGTGGCTACAGAGTCCAGGGATTTTCGCTATATACAGTAAGAAGCAGACACTCTTGTGGCTATAGAATCCAGGGATTCTCGCTACATAGAGTAAGAAGCAGACACTCTTGTGGCTACAGAGTCCAGGGATTCTCGCTACATAGAGTAAGAAGCAGACACTCATGTGGCTACAGTGTCCAGGGATTCTCGCTACATACAGTAAGAAGCAGACACTCTTGTGGCTACAGATTGCAGGGATTCTCGCTATATTCAGTAAGTAGCAGGCACTCTTGAGGCTAAAGGGTCCAGGGATTCTAGCTACATACTGTAAGAAGCAGATACACTTATGGCTACAGAGTCCAGGGAGAATCCCGCTACAGAGAGTAAGAAGCAGGCACTCTTGTGGCTTCAGAATCCAGGGATTCTCGCTACATACAGTAAGTAGCAGACACTCTTGTGGATAGAGAGTTCAGGGGTCCTCGCTACATACAGTAAGAAGCAGACACTCTTGTGGCTACAGAGTCCAGGGATTCTCGCTATATACAGTAAGTAGCAGGTACTCTTGTGGCTAAAGCGTCCAGGGATTCTCGCTACATACAGTAAGAAGCAGGCACTCTCGTGGCTGCAGAGTCCAGGGATTCTCGCTACATACAGTAAGAAACACACACTCTTGTGGCTACAGAGTCCAAGGATTCCCGCTACATACAGTAAGAAGCAGGTAGTCTTGTGGCTTCAGAGTCCAGGGATTCTCGCTACAAACAGTAAGAAGCAGACACTTTTGTGGCTACAGAGTCCAGGGATTCTCGCTACATACAGTAAGTAGCAGACACTCTTGAGGCTAGTGAGTTCAGGGATTCTCGCTACATACAGTAAGAAGCAGACACTCTTGTGGCTACAGAGTCCAGTGATTCTCGCTACATACAGAAGGAAGCAGGCACTCTTGTGGCTACAGAGTCCAGGGATTCTCGCTACATACAGTAAGAAGCAGGCACTCTTGTGGCTACAGAGTCCAGGGATTCTCGCTACATAGAGTAAGAAGCAGGCACACTTGTGGCTACAGAGTCCAGGGATTCTCGCTACATACAGTGAAAAGCAGACACTATAGTGACGACAGAGTCCAGAGATTCTCGCCACCTTCAGTAAGAAGCAGACTCTCTTGTGGCTACAGTGTCCAGGGATTCTCGCTAACTTCAGTAAGATGCAGACACTCTTGTGGCTACAGAGTCCAGGGATTCTCGCTACATACAGTAAGTAGCAGGCACTCTTGTGGCTAGGGAGTCCAGGGATTCTCGCTACATACAGTAAGAAGCAGACACTATTGTGGCTACTGAGTCCAGGGAGTCTCGCTACATACAGTAAGTAGCAGACACTCTTGTGGCTACAGAGTCCAGGGATTCTCGCTACATACAATAAGAAGCAGACACTCTTTTGACTACAGAGTCCAGGGATTCTCGCTACATACAGTAAGAAGCAGTCACTTTTGTGGCTAGAGAGCCCAGGGATTCTCGCTACATAGAATAAGAAGCAGACACTCTTGTGGCTACAATGTCCAGGGATTCTCGCTACATAGAGTAAGAAGCAGACACTCAGTGGCTACAGATTCCAGGGATTCTCGCTACATACAGTAAGTAACAGGCACTCTTGTGGCTACAGGGTCCAGGGATTCTAGCTACATACAGTAAGAAGCAGACACTCTTGTGGATAGAGGCCAGGGATTCCCGCTACATACAGTAAGAAGCAGGCACTCTTGTGGCTTCAGAGTCCAGGGATTCTCGCTACAAACAGTAAGAAGCAGACCCCCCTGTGGCTACAGAGTCCAGGGATCCACGCTACATACAGTAAGTAGCAGACACTCTTGTGGCTACAAAGTCCAGGGATTCTCGCTTAATACAGTAAGAAGCAAGCACTCTAGTTGCTATAGAGTCCAGGGATTCTCGCTACATTCAGTAAGTAGCAGGCACTCTTGGGCCTACAAAGTCCAGGGATTCTCGCTACATACAGTAAGAAGCAGACACTCTTGTGGCTATAGAATCCAGGGATTCTCGCTACATACAGTAAGAAGCAGGCACTCTTGTGGCTACAGAGTCCAGGGATTCTCGCTACATACAGTAAGAAGCAGACACTCTTGTGGCTACAGAGTCCAGGGATTCTCGCTCTATACAGTAAGAAGCAGACACTCTTGTGGCTATAGAATCTAGGGATTCTCTCTACATAGAGTAAGAGGCAGACACTCTTGTCGCTACAGAGTCCAGGGATTCTCGCTCTATACAGTAAGAAGCAGACACTCTTGTGGCTATAGAATCTGGGGATTCTCGCTACATACAAAAAGTAGCAGACACTCTTGTGGCTAAAGAGTCCAGGGATTCTCGCTACATACAGTAAGTAGCAGGCACTCTTGTGGCTAAAGAGTCCAGGGATTCTCGCTACATACAGTAAGAAGCAGGCACTCTTGTGGCTACAGAGTGCAGGGATTCTCGCTACATACAATAAGAAGCAGGCACACTTGTGGCTACAGAGTCCAGGGATTCTCGCTACATACAGTGAAAAGCAGACACTATAGTGACTACAGAGTCCAGAGATTCTCGCTACATTCAGTAAGAAGCAGACTCTCTTGTGGCTACATGGTCCAGGGATTCTCGCTAACTTCAGTAAGATGCAGACACTCTTGTGGCTACAGAGTCCAGGGATTCTCGCTATATACAGTAAGTAGCAGGCACTCTTGTGGCTAGAGAGTCCAGGGATTCTCGCTACATACAGTAAGAAGCAGACACTATTGTGGTTACTGAGTCCAGGGAGTCTCGCTACATACAGTAAGTAGCAGACACCCTTGTGGCTACAGAGTCCAGGGATTCTCGCTACATACAATAAGAAGCAGACACTCTTTTGACTACAGAGTCCAGGGATTCTCGCTACATACAGTAAGAAGCAGTCATTTTGTGGCTACAGAGCCCAGGGATTCTCGCTACATAGAGTAAGAAGCAGACACTCTTGTGGCTACAATGTCCAGGGATTCTCGCTACATAGAGTAAGAAGCAGACACTCAGTGGCTACAGATTCCAGGGATTCTCGCTACATACAGTAAGTAACAGGCACTCTTGTGGCTACAGGGTCCAGGGATTCTAGCTACATACAGTAAGAAGCACACACTCTTGTGGATAGAGGCCAGGGATTCCCGCTACATACAGTAAGAAGCAGGCACTCTTGTGGCTTCAGAGTCCAGGGATTCTCGCCACAAACAGTAAGAAGCAGACACACTTATGGCTACAGAGTCCAGGGATTCACGCTACATACAGTAAATAGCAGACACTCGTGTGGCTACAAAGTCCAGGGATTCTCGCTTAATACAGTAAGAAGCAAGCACTCTAGTGGCTATAGAGTCCAGGGATTCTCGCTACATTCAGTAAGTAGCAGAAACTCTTGGGCCTACAAAGTCCTGGGATTCTCGCTACATACAGTAAGAAGCAGACACTCTTGCGGCTACAGAGTCCAGGGATTCCTGCTACATACAGTAAGTAGCAGACACTCTTGTGGCTACAGAGTCCAGGGATTCTCGCTATATACAGTAAGTAGCAGGCACTCTTGTGGCTAGAGAGTCCAGGGATTCTCGCTACATACAGTAAGAAGCAGACACTCTTGTGGATAGAGGCCAGGGATTCCCGCTACATACAGTAAGAAGCAGGCACTCTTGTGGCTTCAGAGTCCAGGGATTCTCGCTACAAACAGTAAGAAGCAGACACACTTATGGCGACAGAGTCCAGGGATTCTCGCTACATACAGTAAGAAGCAGACACTCTTGTGGCTACAGAGTCCAGGGATTCTCGCTCTATACAGTAAGAAGCAGACACTCTTGTGGCTATAGAATCTAGGGATTCTCTCTACATAGAGTAAGAGGCAGACATTCTTGTCGCTACAGAGTCCAGGGATTCTCGCTCTATACAGTAAGAAGCAGACACTCTTGTGGCTATAGAATCTGGGGATTCTCGCAACATACAATAAGTAGCAGGCACTCTTGTGGCTAAAGAGTCCAGGGATTCTCGCTACATACAGTAAGTAGCAGGCACTCTTGTGGCTAAAGAGTCCAGGGATTCTCGCTACATACAGTAAGAAGCAGGCACTCTTGTGGCTACAGAGTCCAGGGATTCTCGCTACATACAATAAGAACCAGGCACTCTTGTGGCTACAGAGTCCAGGGATTCTCGCTACATAGAGTAAGAAGCAGGCACTCTTGTGGCTACAGAGTCCAGGGATTCTCGCTACATACAGTAAGATGCAGACACTCTGGTGACTACAGAGTCGAGAGATTCTCGCTACATTCAGTAAGAAGCAGACTCTCTTGTGGCTACAGGGTCCAGGGATTCTCGCTACATTCAGTAAGAAGCAGACACTCTTGCGGCTACAGTGGCCAGGGATTCTCGCTACATTCAGTAAGAAGCAGACACTCTTGTGGCTACAGTGTCCAGGGATTCTCGCTACATACAATAAGAAGCAGACACTCTTGTGGCTACAGATTGCAGGGATTCTCGCTATATTCAGTAAGTAGCAGGCACTCTTGAGGCTAAAGGGTCCAGGGATTGTAGCTACATACAGTTAGAAGCAGACACTCTTATGGCTACAGAGTCCAGGGAGAATCCCGCTACAGAGAGTAAGAAGCAGGCACTCTTGTGGCTTCAGAGTCCAGGGATTCTCGCTCTATACAGTAAGAAGCAGACACTCTTGTGGCTACAGAGTCCAGGGATTCACGCTACATACAGTAAGTAGCAGGCACTCTAGGGCCTACAGAGTCCAGGGATTCTCGCTACATACAGTAAGAAGCTGGCACTCTTGTGGCTACAGAGTCCAGGGATTCTCGCTACATACAGTAAGAAGCAGACATTCTTGTGGCTACAGAGTCCAGGGATTTTCGCTATATACAGTAAGAAGCAAACACTCTTGTGGCTATAGAATACAGGGATTCTCGCTACATAGAGTAAGAAGCAGACACTCTTGTGGCTATAGAGTCCAGGGATTCTCGCTACATAGAGTAAGAAGCAGACACTCATGTGGCTACAGTGTCCAGGGATTCTCGCTACATACAGTAAGAAGCAGACACTCTTGTGGCTACAGATTGCAGGGATTCTCGCTATATTCAGTAAGTAGCAGGCACTCTTGAGGCTAAAGGGTCCAGGGATTCTAGCTACATACTGTAAGAAGCAGACACTCTTATGGCTACAGAGTCCAGGGAGAATCCCGCTACAGAGAGTAAGAAGCAGGCACTCTTGTGGCTTCAGAATCCAGGGATTCTCGCTACATACAGTAAGTAGCAGACACTCTTGTGGATAGAGAGTTCAGGGGTCCTCGCTACATACAGTAAGAAGCAGACACTCTTGTGGCTACAGAGTCCAGGGATTCTCGCTATATACAGTAAGTAGCAGGCACTCTTGTGGCTAAAGCGTCCAGGGATTCTCGCTACATACAGTAAGAAGCAGGCACTCTCGTGGCTACAGAGTCCAGGGATTCTCGCTATATACAGAAAGAAACACACACTCTTGTGGCTACAGAGTCCAAGGATTCCCGCTACATACAGTAAGAAGCAGGTAGTCTTGTGGCTTCAGAGTCCAGGGATTCTCGCTACAAACAGTAAGAAGCAGACACTTTTGTGGCTACAGAGTCCAGGGATTCTCGCTACATACAGTAAGTAGCAGACACTCTTTTGGCTAGTGAGCTCAGGGATTCTCGCTACATACAGTAAGAAGCAGACACTCTTGTGGCTACAGAGTCCAGTGATTCTCGCTACATACAGAAGGAAGCAGGCACTCTTGTGGCTACAGAGTCCAGGGATTCTCGCTACATACAGTAAGAAGCAGGCACTCTTGTGGCTACAGAGTCCAGGGATTCTCGCTTCATAGAGTAAGAAGCAGGCACACTTGTGGCTACAGAGTCCAGGGATTCTCGCTACATACAGTGAAAAGCAGACACTATAGTGACTACAGAGTCCAGAGATTCTCGCTACATTCAGTAAGAAGCAGACTCTCTTGTGGCTACAGGGTCCAGGGATTCTCGCTACCTTCAGTAAGATGCAGACACTCTTGTGGCTACAGAGTCCAGGGATTCTCGCTACATACAGTAAGTAGCAGGCACTCTTGTGGCTAGAGAGTCCAGGGATTCTCGCTACATACAGTAAGAAGCAGACATTATTGTGGCTACTGAGTCCAGGGAGTCTCGCTACATACAGTAAGTAGCAGACACTCTTGTGGCTACAGAGTCCAGGGATTCTCGCTACATACAATAAGAAGCAGACACTCTTTTGACTACAGAGTCCAGGGATTCTCGCTACATACAGTAAGAAGCAGTCACCTTTGTGGCTACAGAGCCCAGGGATTCTCGCTACATAGAGTAAGAAGCAGACACTCTTGTGGCTACAATGTCCAGGGATTCTCGCTACATAGAGTAAGAAGCAGACACTCAGTGGCTACAGATTCCAGGGATTCTCGCTACATACAGTAAGTAACAGGCACTCTTGTGGCTACAAGGTCCAGGGATTCTAGCTACATACAGTAAGAAGCAGCCACTCTTGTGGATAGAGGCCAGGGATTCCCGCTACATACATTAAGAAGCAGGCACTCTTGTGGCTTCAGAGTCCAGGAATTCTCGCTACAAACAGTAAGAAGCAGACACACTTGTGGCTACAGAGTCCAGGGATTCACGCTACATACAGTAAGTAGCAGACATTCTTGTGGCTACAAAGTCCAGGGATTCTCGCTTAATACAGTAAGAAGCAAGCACTCTAGTGGCTATAGAGTCCAGGGATTCTCGCTACATTCAGTAAGTAGCAGGCACTCTTGGGCCTACAAAGTCCAGGGATTCTCGCTACATACAGTAAGAAGCAGACACTCTTGCGGCTACAGAGTCCAGGGATTCCTGCTACATACAGTAAGTAGCAGACACTGTTGTGGCAACAGTGTCCGGGGATTCTAGCTGCATACAGTAAGTAGCAGAACTCTTATGGCAACAGAGTCCAGGGATTCTCGCTACATACAGCAAGAAGCAGGCACTCTTGTGGCTACAGAGTCCAGGGATTCTCGCTACATACAGTAAGAAGCAGACACTCTTGTGGCTACAGAGTCCAGGGATTCTCGCTCTATACAGTAAGAAGCAGACACTCTTGTGGCTATAGAATCTAGGGATTCTCTCTACATAGAGTAAGAGGCAGACACTCTTGTCGCTACAGAGTCCAGGGATTCTCGCTCTATACAGTAAGAAGCAGACACTCTTGTGGCTATAGAATCTGGGGATTCTCGCTACATACAATAAGTAGCAGGCACTCTTGTGGCTAAAGAGTACAGGGATTCTCGCTACATACAGTAAGAAGCAGGCACTCTTGTGGTTAAAGAGTCCAGGGATTCTCGCTACATACAGTAAGAAGCAGGCACTCTTGTGGCTACAGAGTCCAGGGATTCTCGCTACATACAATAAGAAGCAGGCACTCTTGTGGCTACAGAGTCCAGGGATTCTCGCTACATAGAGTAAGAAGCAGGCACTCTTGTGGCTACAGAGTCCAGGGATTCTCGCTACATACAGTAAGATGCAGACACTCTAGTGACTACAGAGTCCAGAGATTCTCGCTACATTCAGTAAGAAGCAGACTCTCTTGTGGCTACAGGGTCCAGGGATTATCGCTACATTCAGTAAGAAGCAGACACTCTTGCGGCTACAGTGGCCAGGGATTCTCGCTACATTCAGTAAGAAGCTGACACTCTTGTGGCTACAGAGTCCAGGGATTCTCGCTACATACGGTAAGTGCCAGACACTGTTGTGGCAACAGTGTCCAGGGATTCTTGCTGCATACAGTAAGTAGCAGAACTCTTGTGGCAACAGAGTCCAGGGATTCTCGCTACATACAGTAAGAAGCAGGCACTCTTGTGGCTACAGAGTCCAGGGATTCTCGCTACATACAGTAAGAAGCAGACACTCTTGTGGCTATAGAATCTAGGGATTCTGGCTTCATAGAGTAAGAAACAGACACTCTTGTCGCTACAGAGTCCAGGGATTCTCGCTTCATAGAGTAAGAAGCAGACACTCTTGTGGCTACAGATTCCAGGGATTCTCGCTCTTTAAAGTAAGAAGCAGACACTCTTGTGGCTATAGAATCTGGGGATTCTCGCTACATAGAGTAAGAAGCAGACACTCTTGTGGCTACAGAGTTCAGGGATTCTCGCTACTTAGAGTAAGAAGCAGGCACACTTGTGGCTACAGAGTCCAGGGATTTTCCTTACATTCAGTAAGAAGCAGACACTCTTGTGACTACAGAGTCCAGGGATTCTCGCTACATGCAGTAAGTAGAAGACACTCTAGTGCTACAGTGTCCAGGGATTCTCGCTACATCCAGTAAGAAGTACACACCCTGGTGATTACAGAGTCCAGGGATTCTCGCTACATAGAGTAAGAAGCAGACATTCTTGTGACTACAGTGTCCAGGGATTCTCGCTACATGCAGTAAGTAGCAGACACTCTTGTGGATACTGAGTCCAGGGATTCTCGCTACATACAGTAAGAAGCAGGCACTCTTGTGGCTACAGAGTCCAGTGATTCTCGCTACATGCAGTAAGTAGCAGACACTCTTGTGGCTACAGAGTCCAGGGATTCTCGCTACATACAGTAAGCAGCAGGCACACTTGTGGCTACATTGTCCAGGGAATCTCGCTACATACAGTAAGAAGCAGACACTCTTGTGGCTACAGAGTCCAGGGATTCTCGCTATATAGAGTAAGAAGCAGACACTTTTGTGGCTATAGAATCCAGGGATTCTCGCTACATAGAGTAAGAAGCAGACACTCTTGTGGCTACAGAGTCCAGGGATTCTCGCTACATACAGTAAGAAGCAGGCACTCTTGTGGCTACAGAGTCCAGGGATTCTCGCTACATAGAGTAAGAAGCAGGCACACTTGTGGCTACAGAGTCCAGGGATTCTCGCTACATACAGTGAAAAGCAGACACTATAGTGACTACAGAGTCCAGAGATTCTCGCTACATTCAGTAAGAAGCAGACTCTCTTGTGGCTACAGGGTCCAGGGATTCTCGCTAACTTCAGTAAGATGCAGACACTCTTGTGGCTACAGAGTCCAGGGATTCTCGCTACATACAGTAAGTAGCAGGCACTCTTGTGGCTAGAGAGTCCAGGGATTCTCGCTACATACAGTAAGAAGCAGACATTATTGTGGCTACTGAGTCCAGGGAGTCTCGCTACATACAGTAAGTAGCAGACACTCTTGTGGCTACAGAGTCCAGGGATTCTCGCTAAATACAATAAGAAGCAGACACTCTTTTGACTACAGAGTCCAGGGATTCTCGCTACATACAGTAAGAAGCAGTCACTTTTGTGGCTACAGAGCCCAGGGATTCTCGCTACATAGAGTAAGAAGCAGACACTCTTGTGGCTACAATGTCCAGGGATTCTCGCTACATAGAGTAAGAAGCAGACACTCAGTGGCTACAGATTCCAGGGATTCTCGCTACATACAGTAAGTAACAGGCACTCTTGTGGCTACAGGGTCCAGGGATTCTAGCTACATACAGTAAGAAGCAGCCACTCTTGTGGATAGAGGCCAGGGATTCCCGCTACATACATTAAGAAGCAGGCACTCTTGTGGCTTCAGAGTCCAGGAATTCTCGCTACAAACAGTAAGAAGCAGACACACTTGTGGCTACAGAGTCCAGGGATTCACGCTACATACAGTAAGTAGCAGACATTCTTGTGGCTACAAAGTCCAGGGATTCTCGCTTAATACAGTAAGAATCAAGCACTCTAGTGGCTATAGAGTCCAGGGATTCTCGCTACATTCAGTAAGTAGCAGGCACTCTTGGGCCTACAAAGTCCAGGGATTCTCGCTACATACAGTAAGAAGCAGACACTCTTGCGGCTACAGAGTCCAGGGATTCCTGCTACATACAGTAAGTAGCAGACACTGTTGTGGCAACAGTGTCCGGGGATTCTAGCTGCATACAGTAAGTAGCAGAACTCTTGTGGCAACAGAGTCCAGGGATTCTCGCTACATACAGCAAGAAGCAGGCACTCTTGTGGCTACAGAGTCCAGGGATTCTCGCTACATACAGTAAGAAGCAGACACTCTTGTGGCTACAGAGTCCAGGGATTCTCGCTCTATACAGTAAGAAGCAGACACTCTTGTGGCTATAGAATCTAGGGATTCTCTCTACATAGAGTAAGAGGCAGACACTCTTGTCGCTACAGAGTCCAGGGATTCTCGCTCTATACAGTAAGAAGCAGACACTCTTGTGGCTATAGAATCTGGGGATTCTCGCTACATACAATAAGTAGCAGGCACTCTTGTGGCTAAAGAGTCCAGGGATTCTCGCTACATACAGTAAGAAGCAGGCACTCTTGTGGTTAAAGAGTCCAGGGATTCTCGCTACATACAGTAAGAAGCAGGCACTCTTGTGGCTACAGAGTCCAGGGATTCTCGCTACATACAATAAGAAGCAGGCACTCTTGTGGCTACAGAGTCCAGGGATTCTCGCTACATAGAGTAAGAAGCAGGCACTCTTGTGGCTACAGAGTCCAGGGATTCTCGCTACATACAGTAAGATGCAGACACTCTAGTGACTACAGAGTCCAGAGATTCTCGCTACATTCAGTAAGAAGCAGACTCTCTTGTGGCTACAGGGTCCAGGGATTATCGCTACATTCAGTAAGAAGCAGACACTCTTGCGGCTACAGTGGCCAGGGATTCTCGCTACATTCAGTAAGAAGCAGACACTCTTGTGGCTACAGAGTCCAGGGATTCTCGCTACATACGGTAAGTGCCAGACACTGTTGTGGCAAAAGTGTCCAGGGATTCTTGCTGCATACAGTAAGTAGCAGAACTCTTGTGGCAACAGAGTCCAGGGATTCTCGCTACATACAGTAAGAAGCAGGCACTCTTGTGGCTACAGAGTCCAGGGATTCTCGCTACATACAGTAAGAAGCAGACACTCTTGTGGCTATAGAATCTAGGGATTCTGGCTTCATAGAGTAAGAAACAGACACTCTTGTCGCTACAGAGTCCAGGGATTCTCGCTTCATAGAGTAAGAAGCAGACACTCTTGTGGCTACAGATTCCAGGGATTCTCGCTCTTTAAAGTAAGAAGCAGACACTCTTGTGGCTATAGAATCTGGGGATTCTCGCTACATAGAGTAAGAAGCAGACACTCTTGTGGCTACAGAGTTCAGGGATTCTCGCTACTTAGAGTAAGAAGCAGGCACACTTGTGGCTACAGAGTCCAGGGATTTTCCTTACATTCAGTAAGAAGCAAACACTCTTGTGACTACAGAGTCCAGGGTTTCTCGCTACATGCAGTAAGTAGCAGACACTCTAGTGCCTACAGTGTCCAGGGATTCTCGCTACATCCAGTAAGAAGTACACACCCTGGTGATTACAGAGTCCAGGGATTCTCGCTACATAGAGTAAGAAGCAGACATTCTTGTGACTACAGTGTCCAGGGATTCTCGCTACATGCAGTAAGTAGCAGACACTCTTGTGGATACTGAGTCCAGGGATTCTCGCTACATACAGTAAGAAGCAGGCACTCTTGTGGCTACAGAGTCCAGTGATTCTCGCTACATGCAGTAAGTAGCAGACACTCTTGTGGCTACAGAGTCCAGGGATTCTCGCTACATACAGTAAGCAGCAGGCACACTTGTGGCTACATTGTCCAGGGAATCTCGCTACATACAGTAAGAAGCAGACACTCTTGTGGCTACAGAGTCCAGGGATTCTCGCTATATAGAGTAAGAAGCAGACACTTTTGTGGCTATAGAATCCAGGGATTCTCGATACATAGAGTAAGAAGCAGACACTCTTGTGGCTACAGAGTCCAGGGATTCTCGCTACATTCAGTAAGTAGCAGACACTGTTGTGGCAACAGTGTCCAGGGATTATCGCTATATACAGTAAGAAGCAGAAATTTTTTGGCTATAGAATCCAGGGATTCTCGCTATATACAGTAAGTAGCAGGCACTATTGTGGCTACAGGGTCCAGGGATTCTAGCTACATACGGTTAGAAGCAGACACTCTTGTGGATACAGAGTCCAGTGATTCCCGCTACATACAGTATGAAGCAGGCCCACTTGTGGCTTCAGAGTCCAGGGATTCTCGCTCTATACAGTAAGAAGCAAGCATTCTTGTTGCTATAGAGTCCAGGGATTCTCGCTACATACAGTAAGATGCAGACACTCTTGTGGCTACAGAGTCCAGTGATTCTCGCTACATTCAGTAAGTAGCAGACACTGTTGTGGCAACAGTGTCCAGGGATTCTCGCTGCATACAGTAAGTAGCAGAACTCTTGTGGCAACAGAGTCCAGGGATTCTCGCTACATACGGTAAGCAGCAGGCACACTTGTGGCTACAGAGTCCAGGGAATCTCGCTACATACAGTCAGAAGCAGACACTGTTGTGGCTACAGAGTCCAGGGATTCTCGCAACATACAGTAAGAAGCAAGCACTCTTGTGGCTACAGAGTCCAGGGATTCTCGCTACATACAGTAAGTAGCAGGCACTCTTGTGGCTACAGAATCCAGGGATTCTCGCCACATACAGTAAGTAGCAGACACTCTTGTGGCTACAAAGTCAAGGGATTCTCGCTACATACAGTAAGAAACAAGCACTCTTGTGGCTACAGAGTCCAGGGATTCTCGCTATATACAGTAAGAGGCAGAAATTTTTTGGCTATAGAATCCAGGGATTCTCGCTACATAGAGTAAGAAGCAGACACTCTTGTGGCTACAGAGTCCAGCGATTCTCGCTACATAGAGTAAGAAGCAGACACTCATGTGGCTACAGTGTCCAGGGATTCTCGCTACATACAGTAAGAAACAGACACTCTTGTGGCTACAGATTCCAGGGATTCTCGCTATATACAGTAAGTAGCAGGCACTATTGTGGCTACAGGGTCCAGGGATTCTCGCTACATACAGTAAGTAGCAGGCACTCTTGTGGCTACAGAGTCCAGGGATTCTCGCCACATACAGTAAGTAGCAGACACACTTGTGGCTACAAAGTCAAGGGATTCTCGCTACATACAGTAAGAAGCAAGCACTCTTGTGGCTACAGAGTCCAGGGATTCTCGCTACATACAGTATGTAGCAGGCACTCTTGTGGCTACAGAGTCCAGGGATTCTCGCCACATACAGTAAGTAGCAGACACTCTTGTGGCTACGAAGTCAAGGGATTCTCGCTACATACAGTAAGAAGCAAGCACTCTTGTGGCTACAGAGTCCAGGGATTCTCGCTACATACAGTAAGTAGCAGGCACTCTTGTGGCTACAGAGTCCAGGGATTCTCGCCACATACAGTAAGTAGCAGACACTCTTGTGGCTACAAAGTCAAGGGATTCTCGCTACATAAAGTAAGAAGCAAGCACTCTTGTGGCTACAGAGTCCAGGGATTCTCGCTATATACAGTAAGAAGCAGAAATTTTTTGGCTATAGAATCCAGGGATTCTCGCTACATAGAGTAAGAAGCAGACACTCTTGTGGCTACAGAGTCCAGGGCTTCTCGCTACATAGAGTAAGAAGCAGACACTCATGTGGCTACAGTGTCCAGGGATTCTCGCTACATACAGTAAGAAACAGACACTCTTGTGGCTACAGATTCAAGGGATTCTCGCTATATACAGTAAGTAACAGGCACTATTGTGGCTACAGGGTCCAGGGATTCTAGCTACATACGGTTAGAAGCAGACACTCTTTTGGATACAGAGTCCAGGGATTCCCGCTACATACAGTAAAGAGCAGGCACTCTTGTGGCTACAGAGTCCAGGGATTTTCGCTATATACAGTAAGAAGCAGACACTCTTGTGGCTATAGAATCCAGGGATTCTCGCTACATAGAGTAAGAAGCAGACACTCTTGTGGCTACAGAGTCCAGGGATTCTCGCTACATAGAGTAAGAAGCAGACACTCATGTGGCTACAGTGTCCAGGGATTCTCGCTACATACAGTAAGAAGCAGACACTCTTGTGGCTACAGATTGCAGGGATTCTCGCTATATTCAGTAAGTAGCAGGCACTCTTGAGGCTAAAGGGTCCAGGGATTCTAGCTACATACAGTAAGAAGCAGACACTCTTATGGCTACAGAGTCCAGGGAGAATCCCGCTACAGAGAGTTAGAAGCAGGCACTCTTGTGGCTTCAGAGTGCAGGGATTCTCGCTCTATACAGTAAGAAGCAGACACTCTTGTGGCTACAGAGTCCAGGGATTCACGCTACATACAGTAAGTAGCAGGCAGTCTTGGGCCAACAGAGTCCAGGGATTCTCGCTACATACAGTAAGAAGCAGACACTCTTGTGGCTACAGAGTCCAGGGATTCTCGCTACATACAGTAAGAAGCTGGCACTCTTGTGGCTACAGAGTCCAGGGATTCTCGCTACATACAGTAAGAAGCAGACATTCTTGTGGCTACAGAGTCCAGGGATTTTCGCTATATACAGTAAGAAGCAGACACTCTTGTGGCTATAGAATCCAGGGATTCTCGCTACATAGAGTAAGAAGCAGACACTCTTGTGGCTACAGAGTCCAGGGATTCTCGCTACATAGAGTAAGAAGCAGACACTCATGTGGCTACAGTGTCCAGGGATTCTCGCTACATACAGTAAGAAGCAGACATTCTTGTGGCTACAGATTGCAGGGATTCTCGCTATATTCAGTAAGTAGCAGGCACTCTTGAGGCTAAAGGGTCCAGGGATTCTAGCTACATACAGTAAGAAGCAGACACACTTATGGCTAGAGAGTCCAGGGAGAATCCCGCTACAGAGAGTAAGAAGCAGGCACTCTTGTGGCTTCAGAGTGCAGGGATTCTCGCTCTATACAGTAAGAAGCAGACACTCTTGTGGCTACAGAGTCCAGGGATTCACGCTACATACAGTAAGTAGCAGGCAGTCTTGGGCCTACAGAGTCCAGGGATTCTCGCTACATACAGTAAGAACAGACACTCTTGTGGCTACAGAGTCCAGGGATTCTCGCTACATACAGTAAGTAGCAGACACTGTAGTGGCAACAGTGTCCAGGGATTCTCGCTGCATACAGTAAGTAGTAGAACCCTTGTGGCAACAGAGTCCAGGGATTCTCGCTACATACAGTAAGAAGCTGGCACTCTTGTGGCTACAGAGTCCAGGGATTCTCGCTACATACAGTAAGAAGCAGACATTCTTGTGGCTACAGAGTCCAGGGATTTTCGCTATATACAGTAAGAAGCAGACACTCTTGTGGCTATAGAATCCAGGGATTCTCGCTACATAGAGTAAGAAGCAGACACTCTTGTGGCTACAGAGTCCAGGGATTCTCGCTACATAGAGTAAGAAGCAGACACTCATGTGGCTACAGTGTCCAGGGATTCTCGCTACATACAGTAAGAAGCAGACACTCTTGTGGCTACAGATTGCAGGGATTCTCGCTATATTCAGTAAGTAGCAGGCACTCTTGAGGCTAAAGGGTCCAGGGATTCTAGCTACATACTGTAAGAAGCAGATACACTTATGGCTACAGAGTCCAGGGAGAATCCCGCTACAGAGAGTAAGAAGCAGGCACTCTTGTGGCTTCAGAATCCAGGTATTCTCGCTACATACAGTAAGTAGCAGACACTCTTGTGGATAGAGAGTTCAGGGGTCCTCGCTACATACAGTAAGAAGCAGACACTCTTGTGGCTACAGAGTCCAGGGATTCTCGCTATATACAGTAAGTAGCAGGTACTCTTGTGGCTAAAGCGTCCAGGGATTCTCGCTACATACAGTAAGAAGCAGGCACTCTCGTGGCTGCAGAGTCCAGGGATTCTCGCTACATACAGTAAGAAACACACACTCTTGTGGCTACAGAGTCCAAGGATTCCCGCTACATACAGTAAGAAGCAGGTAGTCTTGTGGCTTCAGAGTCCAGGGATTCTCGCTACAAACAGTAAGAAGCAGACACTTTTGTGGCTACAGAGTCCAGGGATTCTCGCTACATACAGTAAGTAGCAGACACTCTTGAGGCTAGTGAGTTCAGGGATTCTCGCTACATACAGTAAGAAGCAGACACTCTTGTGGCTACAGAGTCCAGTGATTCTCGCTACATACAGAAGGAAGCAGGCACTCTTGTGGCTACAGAGTCCAGGGATTCTCGCTACATACAGTAAGAAGCAGGCACTCTTGTGGCTACAGAGTCCAGGGATTCTCGCTACATAGAGTAAGAAGCAGGCACACTTGTGGCTACATAATCCAGGGATTCTCGCTACATACAGTGAAAAGCAGACACTATAGTGACGACAGAGTCCAGAGATTCTCGCCACATTCAGTAAGAAGCAGACTCTCTTGTGGCTACAGTGTCCAGGGATTCTCGCTAACTTCAGTAAGATGCAGACACTCTTGTGGCTACAGAGTCCAGGGATTCTCGCTACATACAGTAAGTAGCAGGCACTCTTGTGGCTAGGGAGTCCAGGGATTCTCGCTACATACAGTAAGAAGCAGACACTATTGTGGCTACTGAGTCCAGGGAGTCTCGCTACATACAGTAAGTAGCAGACACTCTTGTGGCTACAGAGTCCAGGGATTCTCGCTACATACAATAAGAAGCAGACACTCTTTTGACTACAGAGTCCAGGGATTCTCGCTACATACAGTAAGAAGCAGTCACTTTTGTGGCTAGAGAGCCCAGGGATTCTCGCTACATAGAATAAGAAGCAGACACTCTTGTGGCTACAATGTCCAGGGATTCTCGCTACATAGAGTAAGAAGCAGACACTCAGTGGCTACAGATTCCAGGGATTCTCGCTACATACAGTAAGTAACAGGCACTCTTGTGGCTACAGGGTCCAGGGATTCTAGCTACATACAGTAAGAAGCAGACACTCTTGTGGATAGAGGCCAGGGATTCCCGCTACATACAGTAAGAAGCAGGCACTCTTGTGGCTTCAGAGTCCAGGGATTCTCGCTACAAACAGTAAGAAGCAGACCCCCCTGTGGCTACAGAGTCCAGGGATTCACGCTACATACAGTAAGTAGCAGACACTCTTGTGGCTACAAAGTCCAGGGATTCTCGCTTAATACAGTAAGAAGCAAGCACTCTAGTTGCTATAGAGTCCAGGGATTCTCGCTACATTCAGTAAGTAGCAGGCACTCTTGGGCCTACAAAGTCCAGGGATTCTCGCTACATACAGTAAGAAGCAGACACTCTTGCGGCTACAGAGTCCAGGGATTCCTGCTACATACAGTAAGTAGCAGACACTGTTGTGGCAACAGTGTCCAGGGATTCTAGCTGCATACAGTAAGTAGCAGAATCCTTGTGGCAACAGAGTCCAGGGATTCTCGCTACATACAGTAAGAAGCAGGCACTCTTGTGGCTACAGAGTCCAGGGATTCTCGCTACATACAGTAAGAAGCAGACACTCTTGTGGCTACAGAGTCCAGGGATTCTCGCTCTATACAGTAAGAAGCAGACACTCTTGTGGCTATAGAATCTAGGGATTCTCTCTACATAGAGTAAGAGGCAGACACTCTTGTCGCTACAGAGTCCAGGGATTCTCGCTCTATACAGTAAGAAGCAGACACTCTTGTGGCTATAGAATCTGGGGATTCTCGCTACATACAAAAAGTAGCAGACACTCTTGTGGCTAAAGAGTCCAGGGATTCTCGCTACATACAGTAAGTAGCAGGCACTCTTGTGGCTAAAGAGTCCAGGGATTCTCGCTACATACAGTAAGAAGCAGGCACTCTTGTGGCTACAGAGTGCAGGGATTCTCGCTACATACAATAAGAAGCAGGCACACTTGTGGCTACAGAGTCCAGGGATTCTCGCTACATACAGTGAAAAGCAGACACTATAGTGACTACAGAGTCCAGAGATTCTCGCTACATTCAGTAAGAAGCAGACTCTCTTGTGGCTACATGGTCCAGGGATTCTCGCTAACTTCAGTAAGATGCAGACACTCTTGTGGCTACAGAGTCCAGGGATTCTCGCTATATACAGTAAGTAGCAGGCACTCTTGTGGCTAGAGAGTCCAGGGATTCTCGCTACATACAGTAAGAAGCAGACACTATTGTGGATAGAGGCCAGGGATTCCCGCTACATACAGTAAGAAGCCGGCACTCTTGTGGCTTCAGAGTCCAGGGATTCTCGCTACATACAGTAAGAAGCACACACTCTTGTGGATAGAGGCCAGGGATTCCGGCTACATACAGTAAGAAGCAGGCACTCTTGTGGCTTCAGAGTCCAGGGATTCTCGCCACAAACAGTAAGAAGCAGACACACTTATGGCTACAGAGTCCAGGGATTCACGCTACATACAGTAAATAGCAGACACTCGTGTGGCTACAAAGTCCAGGGATTCTCGCTTAATACAGTAAGAAGCAAGCACTCTAGTGGCTATAGAGTCCAGGGATTCTCGCCACAAACAGTAAGAAGCAGACACACTTATGGCTACAGAGTCCAGGGATTCACGCTACATACAGTAAATAGCAGACACTCGTGTGGCTACAAAGTCCAGGGATTCTCGCTTAATACAGTAAGAAGCAAGCACTCTAGTGGCTATAGAGTCCAGGGATTCTCGCTACATTCAGTAAGTAGCAGAAACTCTTGGTCCTACAAAGTCCTGGGATTCTCGCTACATACAGTAAGAAGCAGACACTCTTGCGGCTACAGAGTCCAGGGATTCCTGCTACATACAGTAAGTAGCAGACACTCTTGTGGCTACAGAGTCCAGGGATTCTCGCTATATACAGTAAGTAGCAGGCACTCTTGTGGCTAGAGAGTCCAGGGATTCTCGCTACATACAGTAAGAAGCAGACACTCTTGTGGATAGAGGCCAGGGATTCCCGCTACATACAGTAAGAAGCCGGCACTCTTGTGGCTTCAGAGTCCAGGGATTCTCGCTACAAACAGTAAGAAGCAGACACACTTATGGCGACAGAGTCCAGGGATTCTCGCTACATACAGTAAGAAGCAGACACTCTTGTGGCTACAGAGTCCAGGGATTCTCGCTCTATACAGTAAGAAGCAGACACTCTTGTGGCTATAGAATCTAGGGATTCTCTCTACATAGAGTAAGAGGCAGACATTCTTGTCGCTACAGAGTCCAGGGATTCTCGCTCTATACAGTAAGAAGCAGACACTCTTGTGGCTATAGAATCTGGGGATTCTCGCAACATACAATAAGTAGCAGGCACTCTTGTGGCTAAAGAGTCCAGGGATTCTCGCTACATACAGTAAGTAGCAGGCACTCTTGTGGCTAAAGAGTCCAGGGATTCTCGCTACATACAGTAAGAAGCAGGCACTCTTGTGGCTACAGAGTCCAGGGATTCTCGCTACATACAATAAGAACCAGGCACTCTTGTGGCTACAGAGTCCAGGGATTCTCGCTACATAGAGTAAGAAGCAGGCACTCTTGTGGCTACAGAGTCCAGGGATTCTCGCTACATACAGTAAGATGCAGACACTCTGGTGACTACAGAGTCGAGAGATTCTCGCTACATTCAGTAAGAAGCAGACTCTCTTGTGGCTACAGGGTCCAGGGATTCTCGCTACATTCAGTAAGAAGCAGACACTCTTGCGGCTACAGTGGCCAGGGATTCTCGCTACATTCAGTAAGAAGCAGACACTCTTGTGGCTACAGTGTCCAGGGATTTTCGCTACATACAGTAAGAAGCAGACACTCTTGTGGCTACAGATTGCAGGGATTCTCGCTATATTCAGTAAGTAGCAGGCACTCTTGAGGCTAAAGGGTCCAGGGATTGTAGCTACATACAGTTAGAAGCAGACACTCTTATGGCTACAGAGTCCAGGGAGAATCCCGCTACAGAGAGTAAGAAGCAGGCACTCTTGTGGCTTCAGAGTCCAGGGATTCTCGCTCTATACAGTAAGAAGCAGACACTCTTGTGGCTACAGAGTCCAGGGATTCACGCTACATACAGTAAGTAGCAGGCACTCTAGGGCCTACAGAGTCCAGGGATTCTCGCTACATACAGTAAGAAGCAGACACTCTTGTGGCTACAGAGTCCAGAGATTCTCGCTACATACAGTAAGTAGCAGACACTGTAGTGGCAACAGTGTCCAGGGATTCTCGCTGCATACAGTAAGTAGTAGAACCCTTGTGGCAACAGAGTCCAGGGATTCTCGCTACATACAGTAAGAAGCTGGCACTCTTGTGGCTACAGAGTCCAGGGATTCTCGCTACATACAGTAAGAAGCAGACATTCTTGTGGCTACAGAGTCCAGGGATTTTCGCTATATACAGTAAGAAGCAAACACTCTTGTGGCTATAGAATACAGGGATTCTCGCTACATAGAGTAAGAAGCAGACACTCTTGTGGCTAAAGAGTCCAGGGATTCTCGCTACATAGAGTAAGAAGCAGACACTCATGTGGCTACAGTGTCCAGGGATTCTCGCTACATACAGTAAGAAGCAGACACTCTTGTGGCTACAGAGTCCAGGGATTCTCGCTACATACAATAAGAAGCAGACACTCTTTTGACTACAGAGTCCAGGGATTCTCGCTACATACAGTAAGAAGCAGTCACTTTTGTGGCTACAGAGCCCAGGGATTCTCGCTACATACAGTAAGTAGCAGACACTCTTTCGGCTAGTGAGCTCAGGGATTCTCGCTACATACAGTAAGAAGCAGACACTCTTGTGGCTACAGAGTCCAGTGATTCTCGCTACATACAGAAGGAAGCAGGCACTCTTGTGGCTACAGAGTCCAGGGATTCTCGCTACATACAGTAAGAAGCAGGCACTCTTGTGGCTACAGAGTCCAGGGATTCTCGCTACATAGAGTAAGAAGCAGGCACACTTGTGGCTACAGAGTCCAGGGATTCTCGCTACATACAGTGAAAAGCAGACACTATAGTGACTACAGAGTCCAGAGATTCTCGCTACATTCAGTAAGAAGCAGACTCTCTTGTGGCTACAGGGTCCAGGGATTCTCGCTATATACAGTAAGTAGCAGGCACTCTTGTGGCTAAAGCGTCCAGGGATTCTCGCTACATACAGTAAGAAGCAGGCACTCTCGTGGCTACAGAGTCCAGGGATTCTCGCTATATACAGAAAGAAACACACACTCTTGTGGCTACAGAGTCCAAGGATTCCCGCTACATACAGTAAGAAGCAGGTAGTCTTGTGGCTTCAGAGTCCAGGGATTCTCGCTACAAACAGTAAGAAGCAGACACTTTTGTGGCTACAGAGTCCAGGGATTCTCGCTACATACAGTAAGTAGCAGACACTCTTGTGGATAGAGAGTTCAGGGGTCCTCGCTACATACAGTAAGAAGCAGACACTCTTGTGGCTACAGAGTCCAGGGATTCTCGCTATATACAGTAAGTAGCAGGCACTCTTGTGGCTAAAGCGTCCAGGGATTCTCGCTACATACAGTAAGAAGCAGGCACTCTCGTGGCTACAGAGTCCAGGGATTCTCGCTATATACAGAAAGAAACACACACTCTTGTGGCTACAGAGTCCAAGGATTCCCGCTACATACAGTAAGAAGCAGGTAGTCTTGTGGCTTCAGAGTCCAGGGATTCTCGCTACAAACAGTAAGAAGCAGACACTTTTGTGGCTACAGAGTCCAGGGATTCTCGCTACATACAGTAAGTAGCAGACACTCTTTCGGCTAGTGAGCTCAGGGATTCTCGCTACATACAGTAAGAAGCAGACACTCTTGTGGCTACAGAGTCCAGTGATTCTCGCTACATACAGAAGGAAGCAGGCACTCTTGTGGCTACAGAGTCCAGGGATTCTCGCTACATACAGTAAGAAGCAGGCACTCTTGTGGCTACAGAGTCCAGGGATTCTCGCTACATAGAGTAAGAAGCAGGCACACTTGTGGCTACAGAGTCCAGGGATTCTCGCTACATACAGTGAAAAGCAGACACTATAGTGACTACAGAGTCCAGAGATTCTCGCTACATTCAGTAAGAAGCAGACTCTCTTGTGGCTACAGGGTCCAGGGATTCTCGCTAACTTCAGTAAGATGCAGACACTCTTGTGGCTACAGAGTCCAGGGATTCTCGCTACATACAGTAAGTAGCAGGCACTCTTGTGGCTAGAGAGTCCAGGGATTCTCGCTACATACAGTAAGAAGCAGACATTATTGTGGCTACTGAGTCCAGGGAGTCTCGCTACATACAGTAAGTAGCAGACACTCTTGTGGCTACAGAGTCCAGGGATTCTCGCTACATACAATAAGAAGCAGACACTCTTTTGACTACAGAGTCCAGGGATTCTCGCTACATACAGTAAGAAGCAGTCACTTTTGTGGCTACAGAGCCCAGGGATTCTCGCTACATAGAGTAAGAAGCAGACACTCTTGTGGCTACAATGTCCAGGGATTCTCGCTACATAGAGTAAGAAGCAGACACTCAGTGGCTACAGATTCCAGGGATTCTCGCTACATACAGTAAGTAACAGGCACTCTTGTGGCTACAGGGTCCAGGGATTCTAGCTACATACAGTAAGAAGCAGCCACTCTTGTGGATAGATGCCAGGGATTCCCGCTACATACATTAAGAAGCAGGCACTCTTGTGGCTTCAGAGTCCAGGAATTCTCGCTACAAACAGTAAGAAGCAGACACACTTGTGGCTACAGAGTCCAGGGATTCACGCTACATACAGTAAGTAGCAGACATTCTTGTGGCTACAAAGTCCAGGGATTCTCGCTTAATACAGTAAGAAGCAAGCACTCTAGTGGCTATAGAGTCCAGGGATTCTCGCTACATTCAGTAAGTAGCAGGCACTCTTGGGCCTACAAAGTCCAGGGATTCTCGCTACATACAGTAAGAAGCAGACACTCTTGCGGCTACAGAGTCCAGGGATTCCTGCTACATACAGTAAGTAGCAGACACTGTTGTGGCAACAGTGTCCGGGGATTCTAGCTGCATACAGTAAGTAGCAGAACTCTTGTGGCAACAGAGTCCAGGGATTCTCGCTACATACAGCAAGAAGCAGGCACTCTTGTGGCTACAGAGTCCAGGGATTCTCGCTACATACAGTAAGAAGCAGACACTCTTGTGGCTACAGAGTCCAGGGATTCTCGCTCTATACAGTAAGAAGCAGACACTCTTGTGGCTATAGAATCTAGGGATTCTCTCTACATAGAGTAAGAGGCAGACACTCTTGTCGCTACAGAGTCCAGGGATTCTCGCTCTATACAGTAAGAAGCAGACACTCTTGTGGCTATAGAATCTGGGGATTCTCGCTACATACAATAAGTAGCAGGCACTCTTGTGGCTAAAGAGTCCAGGGATTCTCGCTACATACAGTAAGAAGCTGGCACTCTTGTGGTTAAAGAGTCCAGGGATTCTCGCTACATACAGTAAGAAGCAGGCACTCTTGTGGCTACAGAGTCCAGGGATTCTCGCTACATACAATAAGAAGCAGGCACTCTTGTGGCTACAGAGTCCAGGGATTCTCGCTACATAGAGTAAGAAGCAGGCACTCTTGTGGCTACAGAGTCCAGGGATTCTCGCTACATACAGTAAGATGCAGACACTCTAGTGACTACAGAGTCCAGAGATTCTCGCTACATTCAGTAAGAAGCAGACTCTCTTGTGGCTACAGGGTCCAGGGATTATCGCTACATTCAGTAAGAAGCAGACACTCTTGCGGCTACAGTGGCCAGGGATTCTCGCTACATTCAGTAAGAAGCTGACACTCTTGTGGCTACAGAGTCCAGGGATTCTCGCTACATACGGTAAGTGCCAGACACTGTTGTGGCAACAGTGTCCAGGGATTCTTGCTGCATACAGTAAGTAGCAGAACTCTTGTGGCAACAGAGTCCAGGGATTCTCGCTACATACAGTAAGAAGCAGGCACTCTTGTGGCTACAGAGTCCAGGGATTCTCGCTACATACAGTAAGAAGCAGACACTCTTGTGGCTATAGAATCTAGGGATTCTGGCTTCATAGAGTAAGAAACAGACACTCTTGTCGCTACAGAGTCCAGGGATTCTCGCTTCATAGAGTGAGAAGCAGACACTCTTGTGGCTACAGATTCCAGGGATTCTCGCTCTTTAAAGTAAGAAGCAGACACTCTTGTGGCTATAGAATCTGGGGATTCTCGCTACATAGAGTAAGAAGCAGACACTCTTGTGGCTACAGAGTTCAGGGATTCTCGCTACTTAGAGTAAGAAGCAGGCACACTTGTGGCTACAGAGTCCAGGGATTTTCCTTACATTCAGTAAGAAGCAGACACTCTTGTGACTACAGAGTCCAGGGATTCTCGCTACATGCAGTAAGTAGCAGACACTCTAGTGCTACAGTGTCCAGGGATTCTCGCTACATCCAGTAAGAAGTACACACCCTGGTGATTACAGAGTCCAGGGATTCTCGCTACATAGAGTAAGAAGCAGACATTCTTGTGACTACAGTGTCCAGGGATTCTCGCTACATGCAGTAAGTAGCAGACACTCTTGTGGATACTGAGTCCAGGGATTCTCGCTACATACAGTAAGAAGCAGGCACTCTTGTGGCTACAGAGTCCAGTGATTCTCGCTACATGCAGTAAGTAGCAGACACTCTTGTGGCTACAGAGTCCAGGGATTCTCGCTACATACAGTAAGCAGCAGGCACACTTGTGGCTACATTGTCCAGGGAATCTCGCTACATACAGTAAGAAGCAGACACTCTTGTGGCTACAGAGTCCAGGGATTCTCGCTATATAGAGTAAGAAGCAGACACTTTTGTGGCTATAGAATCCAGGGATTCTCGATACATAGAGTAAGAAGCAGACACACTTGTGGCTACAGAGTCCAGGGATTCTCGCTACATTCAGTAAGTAGCAGACACTGTTGTGGCAACAGTGTCCAGGGATTATCGCTATATACAGTAAGAAGCAGAAATTTTTTGGCTATAGAATCCAGGGATTCTCGCTATATACAGTAAGTAGCAGGCACTATTGTGGCTACAGGGTCCAGGGATTCTAGCTACATACGGTTAGAAGCAGACACTCTTGTGGATACAGAGTCCAGTGATTCCCGCTACATACAGTATGAAGCAGGCCCACTTGTGGCTTCAGAGTCCAGGGATTCTCGCTCTATACAGTAAGAAGCAAGCATTCTTGTTGCTATAGAGTCCAGGGATTCTCGCTACATACAGTAAGATGCAGACACTCTTGTGGCTACAGAGTCCAGTGATTCTCGCTACATTCAGTAAGTAGCAGACACTGTTGTGGCAACAGTGTCCAGGGATTCTCGCTGCATACAGTAAGTAGCAGAACTCTTGTGGCAACAGAGTCCAGGGATTCTCGCTACATACGGTAAGCAGCAGGCACACTTGTGGCTACAGAGTCCAGGGAATCTCGCTACATACAGTCAGAAGCAGACACTGTTGTGGCTACAGAGTCCAGGGATTCTCGCTACATACAGTAAGAAGCAAGCACTCTTGTGGCTACAGAGTCCAGGGATTCTCGCTACATACAGTAAGTAGCAGGCACTCTTGTGGCTACAGAATCCAGGGATTCTCGCCACATACAGTAAGTAGCAGACACTCTTGTGGCTACAAAGTCAAGGGATTCTCGCTACATACAGTAAGAAACAAGCACTCTTGTGGCTACAGAGTCCAGGGATTCTCGCTATATACAGTAAGAAGCAGAAATTTTTTGGCTATAGAATCCAGGGATTCTCGCTACATAGAGTAAGAAGCAGACACTCAGTGGCTACAGATTCCAGGGATTCTCGCTACATACAGTAAGTAACAGGCACTCTTGTGGCTACAGGGTCCAGGGATTCTAGCTACATACAGTAAGAAGCAGACACTCTTGTGGATAGAGGCCAGGGATTCCCGCTACATACAGTAAGAAGCAGGCACTCTTGTGGCTTCAGAGTCCAGGGATTCTCGCTACAAACAGTAAGAAGCAGACCCCCCTGTGGCTACAGAGTCCAGGGATTCACGCTACATACAGTAAGTAGCAGACACTCTTGTGGCTACAAAGTCCAGGGATTCTCGCTTAATACAGTAAGAAGCAAGCACTCTAGTTGCTATAGAGTCCAGGGATTCTCGCTACATTCAGTAAGTAGCAGGCACTCTTGGGCCTACAAAGTCCAGGGATTCTCGCTACATACAGTAAGAAGCAGACACTCTTGCGGCTACAGAGTCCAGGGATTCCTGCTACATACAGTAAGTAGCAGACACTGTTGTGGCAACAGTGTCCAGGGATTCTAGCTGCATACAGTAAGTAGCAGAATCCTTGTGGCAACAGAGTCCAGGGATTCTCGCTACATACAGTAAGAAGCAGGCACTCTTGTGGCTACAGAGTCCAGGGATTCTCGCTACATACAGTAAGAAGCAGACACTCTTGTGGCTACAGAGTCCAGGGATTCTCGCTCTATACAGTAAGAAGCAGACACTCTTGTGGCTATAGAATCTAGGGATTCTCTCTACATAGAGTAAGAGGCAGACACTCTTGTCGCTACAGAGTCCAGGGATTCTCGCTCTATACAGTAAGAAGCAGACACTCTTGTGGCTATAGAATCTGGGGATTCTCGCTACATACAAAAAGTAGCAGACACTCTTGTGGCTAAAGAGTCCAGGGATTCTCGCTACATACAGTAAGTAGCAGGCACTCTTGTGGCTAAAGAGTCCAGGGATTCTCGCTACATACAGTAAGAAGCAGGCACTCTTGTGGCTACAGAGTGCAGGGATTCTCGCTACATACAATAAGAAGCAGGCACACTTGTGGCTACAGAGTCCAGGGATTCTCGCTACATACAGTGAAAAGCAGACACTATAGTGACTACAGAGTCCAGAGATTCTCGCTACATTCAGTAAGAAGCAGACTCTCTTGTGGCTACATGGTCCAGGGATTCTCGCTAACTTCAGTAAGATGCAGACACTCTTGTGGCTACAGAGTCCAGGGATTCTCGCTATATACAGTAAGTAGCAGGCACTCTTGTGGCTAGAGAGTCCAGGGATTCTCGCTACATACAGTAAGAAGCAGACACTATTGTGGTTACTGAGTCCAGGGAGTCTCGCTACATACAGTAAGTAGCAGACACCCTTGTGGCTACAGAGTCCAGGGATTCTCGCTACATACAATAAGAAGCAGACACTCTTTTGACTACAGAGTCCAGGGATTCTCGCTACATACAGTAAGAAGCAGTCATTTTGTGGCTACAGAGCCCAGGGATTCTCGCTACATAGAGTAAGAAGCAGACACTCTTGTGGCTACAATGTCCAGGGATTCTCGCTACATAGAGTAAGAAGCAGACACTCAGTGGCTACAGATTCCAGGGATTCTCGCTACATACAGTAAGTAACAGGCACTCTTGTGGCTACAGGGTCCAGGGATTCTAGCTACATACAGTAAGAAGCACACACTCTTGTGGATAGAGGCCAGGGATTCCCGCTACATACAGTAAGAAGCAGGCACTCTTGTGGCTTCAGAGTCCAGGGATTCTCGCCACAAACAGTAAGAAGCAGACACACTTATGGCTACAGAGTCCAGGGATTCACGCTACATACAGTAAATAGCAGACACTCGTGTGGCTACAAAGTCCAGGGATTCTCGCTTAATACAGTAAGAAGCAAGCACTCTAGTGGCTATAGAGTCCAGGGATTCTCGCTACATTCAGTAAGTAGCAGAAACTCTTGGGCCTACAAAGTCCTGGGATTCTCGCTACATACAGTAAGAAGCAGACACTCTTGCGGCTACAGAGTCCAGGGATTCCTGCTACATACAGTAAGTAGCAGACACTCTTGTGGCTACAGAGTCCAGGGATTCTCGCTATATACAGTAAGTAGCAGGCACTCTTGTGGCTAGAGAGTCCAGGGATTCTCGCTACATACAGTAAGAAGCAGACACTCTTGTGGATAGAGGCCAGGGATTCCCGCTACATACAGTAAGAAGCAGGCACTCTTGTGGCTTCAGAGTCCAGGGATTCTCGCTACAAACAGTAAGAAGCAGACACACTTATGGCGACAGAGTCCAGGGATTCTCGCTACATACAGTAAGAAGCAGACACTCTTGTGGCTACAGAGTCCAGGGATTCTCGCTCTATACAGTAAGAAGCAGACACTCTTGTGGCTATAGAATCTAGGGATTCTCTCTACATAGAGTAAGAGGCAGACATTCTTGTCGCTACAGAGTCCAGGGATTCTCGCTCTATACAGTAAGAAGCAGACACTCTTGTGGCTATAGAATCTGGGGATTCTCGCAACATACAATAAGTAGCAGGCACTCTTGTGGCTAAAGAGTCCAGGGATTCTCGCTACATACAGTAAGTAGCAGGCACTCTTGTGGCTAAAGAGTCCAGGGATTCTCGCTACATACAGTAAGAAGCAGGCACTCTTGTGGCTACAGAGTCCAGGGATTCTCGCTACATACAATAAGAACCAGGCACTCTTGTGGCTACAGAGTCCAGGGATTCTCGCTACATAGAGTAAGAAGCAGGCACTCTTGTGGCTACAGAGTCCAGGGATTCTCGCTACATACAGTAAGATGCAGACACTCTGGTGACTACAGAGTCGAGAGATTCTCGCTACATTCAGTAAGAAGCAGACTCTCTTGTGGCTACAGGGTCCAGGGATTCTCGCTACATTCAGTAAGAAGCAGACACTCTTGCGGCTACAGTGGCCAGGGATTCTCGCTACATTCAGTAAGAAGCAGACACTCTTGTGGTTACAGTGTCCAGGGATTCTCGCTACATACAGTAAGAAGCAGACACTCTTGTGGCTACAGATTGCAGGGATTCTCGCTATATTCAGTAAGTAGCAGGCACTCTTGAGGCTAAAGGGTCCAGGGATTGTAGCTACATACAGTTAGAAGCAGACACTCTTATGGCTACAGAGTCCAGGGAGAATCCCGCTACAGAGAGTAAGAAGCAGGCACTCTTGTGGCTTCAGAGTCCAGGGATTCTCGCTCTATACAGTAAGAAGCAGACACTCTTGTGGCTACAGAGTCCAGGGATTCACGCTACATACAGTAAGTAGCAGGCACTCTAGGGCCTACAGAGTCCAGGGATTCTCGCTACATACAGTAAGAAGCAGACACTCTTGTGGCTACAGAGTCCAGAGATTCTCGCTACATACAGTAAGTAGCAGACACTGTAGTGGCAACAGTGTCCAGGGATTCTCGCTGCATACAGTAAGTAGTAGAACCCTTGTGGCAACAGAGTCCAGGGATTCTCGCTACATACAGTAAGAAGCTGGCACTCTTGTGGCTACAGAGTCCAGGGATTCTCGCTACATACAGTAAGAAGCAGACATTCTTGTGGCTACAGAGTCCAGGGATTTTCGCTATATACAGTAAGAAGCAAACACTCTTGTGGCTATAGAATACAGGGATTCTCGCTACATAGAGTAAGAAGCAGACACTCTTGTGGCTAAAGAGTCCAGGGATTCTCGCTACATAGAGTAAGAAGCAGACACTCATGTGGCTACAGTGTCCAGGGATTCTCGCTACATACAGTAAGAAGCAGACACTCTTGTGGCTACAGAGTCCAGGGATTCTCGCTACATACAATAAGAAGCAGACACTCTTTTGACTACAGAGTCCAGGGATTCTCGCTACATACAGTAAGAAGCAGTCACTTTTGTGGCTACAGAGCCCAGGGATTCTCGCTACATACAGTAAGTAGCAGACACTCTTTCGGCTAGTGAGCTCAGGGATTCTCGCTACATACAGTAAGAAGCAGACACTCTTGTGGCTACAGAGTCCAGTGATTCTCGCTACATACAGAAGGAAGCAGGCACTCTTGTGGCTACAGAGTCCAGGGATTCTCGCTACATACAGTAAGAAGCAGGCACTCTTGTGGCTACAGAGTCCAGGGATTCTCGCTACATAGAGTAAGAAGCAGGCACACTTGTGGCTACAGAGTCCAGGGATTCTCGCTACATACAGTGAAAAGCAGACACTATAGTGACTACAGAGTCCAGAGATTCTCGCTACATTCAGTAAGAAGCAGACTCTCTTGTGGCTACAGGGTCCAGGGATTCTCGCTATATACAGTAAGTAGCAGGCACTCTTGTGGCTAAAGCGTCCAGGGATTCTCGCTACATACAGTAAGAAGCAGGCACTCTCGTGGCTACAGAGTCCAGGGATTCTCGCTATATACAGAAAGAAACACACACTCTTGTGGCTACAGAGTCCAAGGATTCCCGCTACATACAGTAAGAAGCAGGTAGTCTTGTGGCTTCAGAGTCCAGGGATTCTCGCTACAAACAGTAAGAAGCAGACACTTTTGTGGCTACAGAGTCCAGGGATTCTCGCTACATACAGTAAGTAGCAGACACTCTTGTGGATAGAGAGTTCAGGGGTCCTCGCTACATACAGTAAGAAGCAGACACTCTTGTGGCTACAGAGTCCTGGGATTCTCGCTATATACAGTAAGTAGCAGGCACTCTTGTGGCTAAAGCGTCCAGGGATTCTCGCTACATACAGTAAGAAGCAGGCACTCTCGTGGCTACAGAGTCCAGGGATTCTCGCTATATACAGAAAGAAACACACACTCTTGTGGCTACAGAGTCCAAGGATTCCCGCTACATACAGTAAGAAGCAGGTAGTCTTGTGGCTTCAGAGTCCAGGGATTCTCGCTACAAACAGTAAGAAGCAGACACTTTTGTGGCTACAGAGTCCAGGGATTCTCGCTACATACAGTAAGTAGCAGACACTCTTTCGGCTAGTGAGCTCAGGGATTCTCGCTACATACAGTAAGAAGCAGACACTCTTGTGGCTACAGAGTCCAGTGATTCTCGCTACATACAGAAGGAAGCAGGCACTCTTGTGGCTACAGAGTCCAGGGATTCTCGCTACATACAGTAAGAAGCAGGCACTCTTGTGGCTACAGAGTCCAGGGATTCTCGCTACATAGAGTAAGAAGCAGACACACTTGTGGCTACAGAGTCCAGGGATTCTCGCTACATACAGTGAAAAGCAGACACTATAGTGACTACAGAGTCCAGAGATTCTCGCTACATTCAGTAAGAAGCAGACTCTCTTGTGGCTACAGGGTCCAGGGATTCTCGCTAACTTCAGTAAGATGCAGACACTCTTGTGGCTACAGAGTCCAGGGATTCTCGCTACATACAGTAAGTAGCAGGCACTCTTGTGGCTAGAGAGTCCAGGGATTCTCGCTACATACAGTAAGAAGCAGACATTATTGTGGCTACTGAGTCCAGGGAGTCTCGCTACATACAGTAAGTAGCAGACACTCTTGTGGCTACAGAGTCCAGGGATTCTCGCTACATACAATAAGAAGCAGACACTCTTTTGACTACAGAGTCCAGGGATTCTCGCTACATACAGTAAGAAGCAGTCACTTTTGTGGCTACAGAGCCCAGGGATTCTCGCTACATAGAGTAAGAAGCAGACACTCTTGTGGCTACAATGTCCAGGGATTCTCGCTACATAGAGTAAGAAGCAGACACTCAGTGGCTACAGATTCCAGGGATTCTCGCTACATACAGTAAGTAACAGGCACTCTTGTGGCTACAGGGTCCAGGGATTCTAGCTACATACAGTAAGAAGCAGCCACTCTTGTGGATAGAGGCCAGGGATTCCCGCTACATACATTAAGAAGCAGGCACTCTTGTGGCTTCAGAGTCCAGGAATTCTCGCTACAAACAGTAAGAAGCAGACACACTTGTGGCTACAGAGTCCAGGGATTCACTCTACATACAGTAAGTAGCAGACATTCTTGTGGCTACAAAGTCCAGGGATTCTCGCTTAATACAGTAAGAAGCAAGCACTCTAGTGGCTATAGAGTCCAGGGATTCTCGCTACATTCAGTAAGTAGCAGGCACTCTTGGGCCTACAAAGTCCAGGGATTCTCGCTACATACAGTAAGAAGCAGACACTCTTGCGGCTACAGAGTCCAGGGATTCCTGCTACATACAGTAAGTAGCAGACACTGTTGTGGCAACAGTGTCCGGGGATTCTAGCTGCATACAGTAAGTAGCAGAACTCTTGTGGCAACAGAGTCCAGGGATTCTCGCTACATACAGCAAGAAGCAGGCACTCTTGTGGCTACAGAGTCCAGGGATTCTCGCTACATACAGTAAGAAGCAGACACTCTTGTGGCTACAGAGTCCAGGGATTCTCGCTCTATACAGTAAGAAGCAGACACTCTTGTGGCTATAGAATCTAGGGATTCTCTCTACATAGAGTAAGAGGCAGACACTCTTGTCGCTACAGAGTCCAGGGATTCTCGCTCTATACAGTAAGAAGCAGACACTCTTGTGGCTATAGAATCTGGGGATTCTCGCTACATACAATAAGTAGCAGGCACTCTTGTGGCTAAAGAGTCCAGGGATTCTCGCTACATACAGTAAGAAGCAGGCACTCTTGTGGTTAAAGAGTCCAGGGATTCTCGCTACATACAGTAAGAAGCAGGCACTCTTGTGGCTACAGAGTCCAGGGATTCTCGCTACATACAATAAGAAGCAGGCACTCTTGTGGCTACAGAGTCCAGGGATTCTCGCTACATAGAGTAAGAAGCAGGCACTCTTGTGGCTACAGAGTCCAGGGATTCTCGCTACATACAGTAAGATGCAGACACTCTAGTGACTACAGAGTCCAGAGATTCTCGCTACATTCAGTAAGAAGCAGACTCTCTTGTGGCTACAGGGTCCAGGGATTATCGCTACATTCAGTAAGAAGCAGACACTCTTGCGGCTACAGTGGCCAGGGATTCTCGCTACATTCAGTAAGAAGCTGACACTCTTGTGGCTACAGAGTCCAGGGATTCTCGCTACATACGGTAAGTGCCAGACACTGTTGTGGCAACAGTGTCCAGGGATTCTTGCTGCATACAGTAAGTAGCAGAACTCTTGTGGCAACAGAGTCCAGGGATTCTCGCTACATACAGTAAGAAGCAGGCACTCTTGTGGCTACAGAGTCCAGGGATTCTCGCTACATACAGTAAGAAGCAGACACTCTTGTGGCTATAGAATCTAGGGATTCTGGCTTCATAGAGTAAGAAACAGACACTCTTGTCGCTACAGAGTCCAGGGATTCTCGCTTCATAGAGTGAGAAGCAGACACTCTTGTGGCTACAGATTCCAGGGATTCTCGCTCTTTAAAGTAAGAAGCAGACACTCTTGTGGCTATAGAATCTGGGGATTCTCGCTACATAGAGTAAGAAGCAGACACTCTTGTGGCTACAGAGTTCAGGGATTCTCGCTACTTAGAGTAAGAAGCAGGCACACTTGTGGCTACAGAGTCCAGGGATTTTCCTTACATTCAGTAAGAAGCAGACACTCTTGTGACTACAGAGTCCAGGGATTCTCGCTACATGCAGTAAGTAGCAGACACTCTAGTGCTACAGTGTCCAGGGATTCTCGCTACATCCAGTAAGAAGTACACACCCTGGTGATTACAGAGTCCAGGGATTCTCGCTACTTAGAGTAAGAAGCAGACATTCTTGTGACTACAGTGTCCAGGGATTCTCGCTACATGCAGTAAGTAGCAGACACTCTTGTGGATACTGAGTCCAGGGATTCTCGCTACATACAGTAAGAAGCAGGCACTCTTGTGGCTACAGAGTCCAGTGATTCTCGCTACATGCAGTAAGTAGCAGACACTCTTGTGGCTACAGAGTCCAGGGATTCTCGCTACATACAGTAAGCAGCAGGCACACTTGTGGCTACATTGTCCAGGGAATCTCGCTACATACAGTAAGAAGCAGACACTCTTGTGGCTACAGAGTCCAGGGATTCTCGCTATATAGAGTAAGAAGCAGACACTTTTGTGGCTATAGAATCCAGGGATTCTCGATACATAGAGTAAGAAGCAGACACACTTGTGGCTACAGAGTCCAGGGATTCTCGCTACATTCAGTAAGTAGCAGACACTGTTGTGGCAACAGTGTCCAGGGATTATCGCTATATACAGTAAGAAGCAGAAATTTTTTGGCTATAGAATCCAGGGATTCTCGCTATATACAGTAAGTAGCAGGCACTATTGTGGCTACAGGGTCCAGGGATTCTAGCTACATACGGTTAGAAGCAGACACTCTTGTGGATACAGAGTCCAGTGATTCCCGCTACATACAGTATGAAGCAGGCCCACTTGTGGCTTCAGAGTCCAGGGATTCTCGCTCTATACAGTAAGAAGCAAGCATTCTTGTTGCTATAGAGTCCAGGGATTCTCGCTACATACAGTAAGATGCAGACACTCTTGTGGCTACAGAGTCCAGTGATTCTCGCTACATTCAGTAAGTAGCAGACACTGTTGTGGCAACAGTGTCCAGGGATTCTCGCTGCATACAGTAAGTAGCAGAACTCTTGTGGCAACAGAGTCCAGGGATTCTCGCTACATACGGTAAGCAGCAGGCACACTTGTGGCTACAGAGTCCAGGGAATCTCGCTACATACAGTCAGAAGCAGACACTGTTGTGGCTACAGAGTCCAGGGATTCTCGCTACATACAGTAAGAAGCAAGCACTCTTGTGGCTACAGAGTCCAGGGATTCTCGCTACATACAGTAAGTAGCAGGCACTCTTGTGGCTACAGAATCCAGGGATTCTCGCCACATACAGTAAGTAGCAGACACTCTTGTGGCTACAAAGTCAAGGGATTCTCGCTACATACAGTAAGAAACAAGCACTCTTGTGGCTACAGAGTCCAGGGATTCTCGCTATATACAGTAAGAAGCAGAAATTTTTTGGCTATAGAATCCAGGGATTCTCGCTACATAGAGTAAGAAGCAGACACTCTTGTGGCTACAGAGTCCAGCGATTCTCGCTACATAGAGTAAGAAGCAGACACTCATGTGGCTACAGTGTCCAGGGATTCTCGCTACATACAGTAAGAAACAGACACTCTTGTGGCTACAGATTCCAGGGATTCTCGCTATATACAGTAAGTAGCAGGCACTATTGTGGCTACAGGGTCCAGGGATTCTCGCTACATACAGTAAGTAGCAGGCACTCTTGTGGCTACAGAGTCCAGGGATTCTCGCCACATACAGTAAGTAGCAGACACACTTGTGGCTACAAAGTCAAGGGATTCTCGCTACATACAGTAAGAAGCAAGCACTCTTGTGGCTACAGAGTCCAGGGATTCTCGCTACATACAGTATGTAGCAGGCACTCTTGTGGCTACAGAGTCCAGGGATTCTCGCCACATACAGTAAGTAGCAGACACTCTTGTGGCTACGAAGTCAAGGGATTCTCGCTACATACAGTAAGAAGCAAGCACTCTTGTGGCTACAGAGTCCAGGGATTCTCGCTACATACAGTAAGTAGCAGGCACTCTTGTGGCTACAGAGTCCAGGGATTCTCGCCACATACAGTAAGTAGCAGACACTCTTGTGGCTACAAAGTCAAGGGATTCTCGCTACATAAAGTAAGAAGCAAGCACTCTTGTGGCTACAGAGTCCAGGGATTCTCGCTATATACAGTAAGAAGCAGAAATTTTTTGGCTATAGAATCCAGGGATTCTCGCTACATAGAGTAAGAAGCAGACACTCTTGTGGCTACAGAGTCCAGGGATTCTCGCTACATAGAGTAAGAAGCAGACACTCATGTGGCTACAGTGTCCAGGGATTCTCGCTACATACAGTAAGAAACAGACACTCTTGTGGCTACAGATTCAAGGGATTCTCGCTATATACAGTAAGTAGCAGGCACTATTGTGGCTACAGGGTCCAGGGATTCTAGCTACATACGGTTAGAAGCAGACACTCTTTTGGATACAGAGTCCAGGGATTCCCGCTACATACAGTAAAGAGCAGGCACTCTTGTGGCTACAGAGTCCAGGGATTTTCGCTATATACAGTAAGAAGCAGACACTCTTGTGGCTATAGAATCCAGGGATTCTCGCTACATAGAGTAAGAAGCAGACACTCTTGTGGCTACAGAGTCCAGGGATTCTCGCTACATAGAGTAAGAAGCAGACACTCATATGGCTACAGTGTCCAGGGATTCTCGCTACATACAGTAAGAAGCAGACACTCTTGTGGCTACAGATTGCAGGGATTCTCGCTATATTCAGTAAGTAGCAGGCACTCTTGAGGCTAAAGGGTCCAGGGATTCTAGCTACATACAGTAAGAAGCAGACACTCTTATGGCTACAGAGTCCAGGGAGAATCCCGCTACAGAGAGTTAGAAGCAGGCACTCTTGTGGCTTCAGAGTGCAGGGATTCTCGCTCTATACAGTAAGAAGCAGACACTCTTGTGGCTACAGAGTCCAGGGATTCACGCTACATACAGTAAGTAGCAGGCAGTCTTGGGCCTACAGAGTCCAGGGATTCTCGCTACATACAGTAAGAAGCAGACACTCTTGTGGCTACAGAGTCCAGGGATTCTCGCTACATACAGTAAGAAGCTGGCACTCTTGTGGCTACAGAGTCCAGGGATTCTCGCTACATACAGTAAGAAGCAGACATTCTTGTGGCTACAGAGTCCAGGGATTTTCGCTATATACAGTAAGAAGCAGACACTCTTGTGGCTATAGAATCCAGGGATTCTCGCTACATAGAGTAAGAAGCAGACACTCTTGTGGCTACAGAGTCCAGGGATTCTCGCTACATAGAGTAAGAAGCAGACACTCATGTGGCTACAGTGTCCAGGGATTCTCGCTACATACAGTAAGAAGCAGACACTCTTGTGGCTACAGATTGCAGGGATTCTCGCTATATTCAGTAAGTAACAGGCACTCTTGAGGCTAAAGGGTCCAGGGATTCTAGCTACATACAGTAAGAAGCAGACACTCTTATGGCTAGAGAGTCCAGGGAGAATCCCGCTACAGAGAGTAAGAAGCAGGCACTCTTGTGGCTTCAGAGTGCAGGGATTCTCGCTCTATACAGTAAGAAGCAGACACTCTTGTGGCTACAGAGTCCAGGGATTCACGCTACATACAGTAAGTAGCAGGCAGTCTTGGGCCTACAGAGTCCAGGGATTCTCGCTACATACAGTAAGAACAGACACTCTTGTGGCTACAGAGTCCAGGGATTCTCGCTACATACAGTAAGTAGCAGACACTGTAGTGGCAACAGTGTCCAGGGATTCTCGCTGCATACAGTAAGTAGTAGAACCCTTGTGGCAACAGAGTCCAGGGATTCTCGCTACATACAGTAAGAAGCTGGCACTCTTGTGGCTACAGAGTCCAGGGATTCTCGCTACATACAGTAAGAAGCAGACATTCTTGTGGCTACAGAGTCCAGGGATTTTCGCTATATACAGTAAGAAGCAGACACTCTTGTGGCTATAGAATCCAGGGATTCTCGCTACATAGAGTAAGAAGCAGACACTCTTGTGGCTACAGAGTCCAGGGATTCTCGCTACATAGAGTAAGAAGCAGACACTCATGTGGCTACAGTGTCCAGGGATTCTCGCTACATACAGTAAGAAGCAGACACTCTTGTGGCTACAGATTGCAGGGATTCTCGCTATATTCAGTAAGTAGCAGGCACTCTTGAGGCTAAAGGGTCCAGGGATTCTAGCTACATACTGTAAGAAGCAGATACACTTATGGCTACAGAGTCCAGGGAGAATCCCGCTACAGAGAGTAAGAAGCAGGCACTCTTGTGGCTTCAGAATCCAGGGATTCTCGCTACATACAGTAAGTAGCAGACACTCTTGTGGATAGAGAGTTCAGGGGTCCTCGCTACATACAGTAAGAAGCAGACACTCTTGTGGCTACAGAGTCCAGGGATTCTCGCTATATACAGTAAGTAGCAGGTACTCTTGTGGCTAAAGCGTCCAGGGATTCTCGCTACATACAGTAAGAAGCAGGCACTCTCGTGGCTGCAGAGTCCAGGGATTCTCGCTACATACAGTAAGAAACACACACTCTTGTGGCTACAGAGTCCAAGGATTCCCGCTACATACAGTAAGAAGCAGGTAGTCTTGTGGCTTCAGAGTCCAGGGATTCTCGCTACAAACAATAAGAAGCAGACACTTTTGTGGCTACAGAGTCCAGGGATTCTCGCTACATACAGTAAGTAGCAGACACTCTTGAGGCTAGTGAGTTCAGGGATTCTCGCTACATACAGTAAGAAACAGACACTCTTGTGGCTACAGAGTCCAGTGATTCTCGCTACATACAGAAGGAAGCAGGCACTCTTGTGGCTACAGAGTCCAGGGATTCTCGCTACATACAGTAAGAAGCAGGCACTCTTGTGGCTACAGAGTCCAGGGATTCTCGCTACATAGAGTAAGAAGCAGGCACACTTGTGGCTACAGAGTCCAGGGATTCTCGCTACATACAGTGAAAAGCAGACACTATAGTGACGACAGAGTCCAGAGATTCTCGCCACATTCAGTAAGAAGCAGACTCTCTAGTGGCTACAGTGTCCAGGGATTCTCGCTAACTTCAGTAAGATGCAGACACTCTTGTGGCTACAGAGTCCAGGGATTCTCGCTACATACAGTAAGTAGCAGGCACTCTTGTGGCTAGGGAGTCCAGGGATTCTCGCTACATACAGTAAGAAGCAGACACTATTGTGGCTACTGAGTCCAGGGAGTCTCGCTACATACAGTAAGTAGCAGACACTCTTGTGGCTACAGAGTCCAGGGATTCTCGCTACATACAATAAGAAGCAGACACTCTTTTGACTACAGAGTCCAGGGATTCTCGCTACATACAGTAAGAAGCAGTCACTTTTGTGGCTAGAGAGCCCAGGGATTCTCGCTACATAGAATAAGAAGCAGACACTCTTGTGGCTACAATGTCCAGGGATTCTCGCTACATAGAGTAAGAAGCAGACACTCAGTGGCTACAGATTCCAGGGATTCTCGCTACATACAGTAAGTAACAGGCACTCTTGTGGCTACAGGGTCCAGGGATTCTAGCTACATACAGTAAGAAGCAGACACTCTTGTGGATAGAGGCCAGGGATTCCCGCTACATACAGTAAGAAGCAGGCACTCTTGTGGCTTCAGAGTCCAGGGATTCTCGCTACAAACAGTAAGAAGCAAACACTCTTGTGGCTACAGAGTCCAGGGATTCTCGCTACATACAGTAAGTAGCAGACACTGTAGTGGCAACAGTGTCCAGGGATTCTCGCTGCATACAGTAAGTAGCAGAACCCTTGTGGCAACAGAGTCCAGGGATTCTCGCTACATACAGTAAGAAGCTGGCACTCTTGTGGCTACAGAGTCCAGGGATTCTCGCTACATACAGTAAGAAGCAGACATTCTTGTGGCTACAGAGTCCAGGGATTTTCGCTATATACAGTAAGAAGCAGACACTCTTGTGGCTATAGAATCCAGGGATTCTCGCTACATAGAGTAAGAAGCAGACACTCTTGTGGCTACAGAGTCCAGGGATTCTCGCTACATAGAGTAAGAAGCAGACACTCATGTGGCTACAGTGTCCAGGGATTCTCGCTACATACAGTAAGAAGCAGACAATCTTGTGGCTACAGATTGCAGGGATTCTCGCTATATTCAGTAAGTAGCAGGCACTCTTGAGGCTAAAGGGTCCAGGGATTCTAGCTACATACAGTAAGAAGCAGACACTCTTATGGCTACAGAGTCCAGGGAGAATCCCGCTACAGAGAGTAAGAAGCAGGCACTCTTGTGGCTTCAGAGTGCAGGGATTCTCGCTCTATACAGTAAGAAGCAGACACTCTTGTGGCTACAGAGTCCAGGGATTCACGCTACATACAGTAAGTAGCAGGCAGTCTTGGGCCTACAGAGTCCAGGGATTCTCGCTACATACAGTAAGAAGCAGACACTCTTGTGGATACAGAGTCCAGGGATTCTCGCTACATACAGTAAGTAGCAGACACTGTAGTGGCAACAGTGTCCAGGGATTCTCGCTGCATACAGTAAGTAGTAGAACCCTTGTGGCAACAGAGTCCAGGGATTCTCGCTACATACAGTAAGAAGCTGGCACTCTTGTGGCTACAGAGTCCAGGGATTCTCGCTACATACAGTAAGAAGCAGACATTCTTGTGGCTACAGAGTCCAGGTATTTTCGCTATATACAGTAAGAAGCAGACACTCCATTGGCTATAGAATCCAGGGATTCTCGCTACATAGAGTAAGAAGCAGACACTCTTGTGGCTACAGAGTCCAGGGATTCTCGCTACATAGAGTAAGAAGCAGACACTCATGTGGCTACAGTGTCCAGGGATTCTCGCTACATACAGTAAGAAGCAGACACTCTTGTGGCTACAGATTGCAGGGATTCTCGCTATATTCAGTAAGTAGCAGGCTATCTTGAGGCTAAAGGGTCCAGGGATTCTAGCTACATACTGTAAGAAGCAGATACCCTTATGGCTACAGAGTCCAGGGAGAATCCCGCTACAGAGAGTAAGAAGCAGGCACTCTTGTGGCTTCAGAATCCAGGGATTCTCGCTACATACAGTAAGTAGCAGACACTCTTGTGGATAGAGAGTTCAGGGGTCCTCGCTACATACAGTAAGAAGCAGACACTCTTGTGGCTACAGAGTCCAGGGATTCTCGCTATATACAGTAAGTAGCAGGCACTCTTGTGGCTAAAGCGTCCAGGGATTCTCGCTACATACAGTAAGAAGCAGGCACTCTCGTGGCTACAGAGTCCAGGGATTCTCGCTACATACAGTAAGAAACACACACTCTTGTGGCCACAGAGTCCAAGGATTCCCGCTACATACAGTAAGAAGCAGGTAGTCTTGTGGCTTCAGAGTCCAGGGATTCTCGCTACAAACAGTAAGAAGCAGACACTTTTGTGGCTACAGAGTCCAGGGATTCTCGCTACATATAGTAAGTAGCAGACACTCTTGTGGCTAGTGAGTTCAGGGATTCTCGCGACATACAGTAAGAAGCAGACACTCTTGTGGCTACAGAGTCCAGTGATTCTCGCTACATACAGAAGGAAGCAGGCACACTTGTGGCTACAGAGTCCAGGGATTCTCGCTACATACAGTAAGAAGCAGGCACTCTTGTGGCTACAGAGTCCAGGGATTCTCGCTACATAGAGTAAGAAGCAGGCACACTTGTGGCTACAGAGTCCAGGGATTCTCGCTACATACAGTGAAAAGCAGACACTATAGTGACTACAGAGTCCAGAGATTCTCGATACATTCAGTAAGAAGCAGACTCTCTTGTGGCTACAGGGTCCAGGGATTCTCGCTAACTTCAGTAAGATGCAGACACTCTTGTGGCTACAGAGTCCAGGGATTCTCGCTACATACAGTAAGTAGCAGGCACTCTTGTGGCTAGGGAGTCCAGGGATTCTCGCTACATACAGTAAGAAGCAGACACTATTGTCGCTACTGAGTCCAGGGAGTCTCGCTACATACAGTAAGTAGCAGACACACTTGTGGCTACAGAGTCCAGGGATTCTCGCTACATACAATAAGAAGCAGACACTCTTTTGACTACAGAGTCCAGGGATTCTCGCTACATACAGTAAGAATCAGTCACTTTTGTGGCTAGAGAGCCCAGGGATTCTCGCTACATAGAGTAAGAAGCAGACACTCTTGTGGCTACAATGTCCAGGGATTCTCGCTACATAGAGTAAGAAGCAGACACTCAGTGGCTACAGATTCCAGGGATTCTCACTACATACAGTAAGTAACAGGCACTCTTGTGGCTACAGGGTCCAGGGATTCTAGCTACATACAGTAAGAAGCAGACACTCTTGTGGATAGAGGCCAGGGATTCCCGCTACATACAGTAAGAAGCAGGCACTCTTGTGGCTTCAGAGTCCAGGGATTCTCGCTACAAACAGTAAGAAGCAGACCCCCCTGTGGCTACAGAGTCCAGGGATTCACGCTACATACAGTAAGTAGCAGACACTCTTGTGGCTACAAAGTCCAGGGATTCTCGCTTAATACAGTAAGCAGCAAGCACTCTAGTGGCTATAGAGTCCAGGGATTCTCGCTACATTCAGTAAGTAGCAGGCACTCTTGGGCCTACAAAGTCCAGGGATTCTCGCTACATACAGTAAGAAGCAGACACTCTTGCGGCTACAGAGTCCAGGGATTCCTGCTACATACAGTAAGTAGCAGACACTGTTGTGGCAACAGTGTCCAGGGATTCTAGCTGCATACAGTAAGTAGCAGAATTCTTGTGGCAACAGAGTCCAGGGATTCTCGCTACATACAGTAAGAAGCAGGCACTCTTGTGGCTACAGAGTACAGGGATTCTCGCTACATACAGTAAGAAGCAGACACTCTTGTGGCTACAGAGTCCAGGGATTCTCGCTCTATACAGTAAGAAGCAGACACTCTTGTGGCTAGAGAGTTCAGGGGTCCTCGCTACATACAGTAAGAAGCAGACACTCTTGTGGCCAGAGAGTCCAGGGATTCTCGCTATATACAGTAAGTAGCAGGCACTCTTGTGGCTAAAGCGTCCAGGGATTCTCGCTACATACAGTAAGAAGCAGGCATTCTTGTGGCTACAGAGTCCAGGAATTCTCGCTACATACAGTAAGAAGCAGACTCTCTTGTGGCTACAGGGTCCAGGGATTCTCGCTACATTCAGTAAGAAGCAGACATTCTTGTGACTACAGTGTCCAGGGATTCTCGCTACATGCAGTAAGTAGCAGACACTCTTGTGGATACAGAGTCCAGGGATTCTCGCTACATACAGTAAGAAGCAGGCACTCTTGTGGCTACAGAGTCCAGTGATTCTCGCTACATGCAGTAAGTAGCAGACACTCTTGTGGCTACAGAGTCCAGGGATTCTCGCTACATACAGTAAGCAGCAGGCACACTTGTGGCTACATTGTCCAGGGAATCTTGCTACATACAGTAAGAAACAGACACTCTTGTGGCTACAGAGTCCAGGGATTCTCGCTATATAGAGTAAGAAGCAGACACTTTTGTGGCTATAGAATCCAGGGATTCTCGCTACATAGATTAAGAAGCAGACACTCTTGTGGCTACAGAGTCCAGGGATTCTCGCTACATAGATTAAGAAGCAGACACTCATGTGGCTACAGTGTCCAGGGATTCTCGCTACATGCAGTAAGTAGCAGACACTCTTGTGGATACAGAGTCCAGGGATTCTCGCTACATACAGTAAGAAGCAGGCACTCTTGTGGCTACAGAGTCCAGTGATTCTCGCTACATGCAGTAAGTAGCAGACACTCTTGTGGCTACAGAGTCCAGGGATTCTCGCTACATAGAGTAAGCAGCAGGCACACTTGTGGCTACATTGTCCAGGGAATCTCGCTACATACAGTAAGTAGCAGGCACTCTTGTGGCTACAGGGTCCAGGGATTCCAGGTATATACGGTTAGCTGCAGACACTCTTGTGGATACAGAGTCCAGGGATTCTCGCTACATAGAGTAAGAAGCAGACTCTCTTGTGGCTACAGACTCCAGGGATTCTCGCTACATTAAGTAAGTAGCAGACACTCTTGTGGCTACAGAGTCCAGGGGTTCTCGCTACATAGAGAAGGAAGCAGACACTCTTGTGGCTACAGAGTCCAGGGATTCTCGCTACATAGAGAAGGAAGCAGACACTCTTGTGGCTACAGAGTCCAGGGATTCTCGCTACATACAGTAAGAAGCAAGCATTCTTGTGGCTACAGAGTCCAGGGATTCTCGCTACATACAGTAAGTAGCAGGCACTCTTGTGGCTACAGAGTCCAGGGATTCTCGCCACATACAGTAAGTAGCAAACACTCTTGTGGCTACAAAGACAAGGGATTCTCGCTACATACAGTAAGAAGCAAGCACTCTTGTGGCTACAGAGTCCAGGGATTCTCGCTACATACAGTAAGAAGCAGACACTCTTGTGGCTAGAGAGTCCAACGATTCTCGGTGCATACAGTAAGAAAGAGACACTCCTGTGGCTACAGAGTCCAGGGATTCTCGCTACATACTGTAAGAAACAAGCACTCTTGTGGGTACAGAGTCCTGGGATTCTCGCTACATACAGTGAGAAGCAGACACTCTAGTGGCTAGACAGTCCAGGGATTCTCGCTGCATACAGTAAGAAGGAGACACTCCTGTGGCTACAGAGTCCAGGGATGCTCGCTGCATACAGTAAGTAGCAGACAATCTTGTGGCTACTGAGTCCAGGGATTCTCGCTACATACAATAAGAAGCAGAAACTCTTGTGGCTACAGAGTTCAGGGATTCACGCTACATACAGTACGTAGCAGACACTCTTGTGGCTACAAAGTCCAGGGATTCTCGCTTAATACAGTACGAAGCAAGCACTCTTGTTGCTTTAGAGTCCAGGGATTCTCGCTACATACAATAAGTAGCAGCCATTCTTGGGCCTACAGAGTCCAGGGATTCTCGCTAGATACAGTAAAATGCAGACACTCTTGTGGCTACAGATTCCAGGGATTCTTGCTACATTCAGTAATTAGCAGACACTGTTGTGGCAACAGTGTCCAGGGATTCTCGCTATTTACAGTAAGTAGCAGGCACTCTTGGGCCTACAGAGTCCAGGGTTTCTCGCTACATACAGTAAGAAGCAGACACTCTTGTGGCTACAGAGTCCAGGGATTCTAGCTACATACAGTAAGAAGCAGACACTCTTGTGGCTACAAAGTCCAGGGATTCTCGCTCTATACAGTAAGAAGCAGACACTCTTGTGGCTATAGAATCCAGGGATTCTCGCTACATAGAGTAAGAAGCAGACACTCTTGTGGCTACAGAGTCCAGGGATTCTCGCTTCATAGAGTAAGAAGAAGACACGCTTGTGGCTACAATGTCCGGGGATTCTCGCATCATACAGTAAGAAGCAGATATTCTTGTGGCTACAGATTCCAGGGATTCTCGCTATATACAGTAAGTAGCAGGCACTCTTGTGACTAAAGGGTCCGGGGATTCTAGCTACATACAGTAAGAAGCAGACACTCATGTGGCTACAGAGTCCAGAGATTCCCGCTACATACAGTAAGAAACAGACACTCTTGAGGCTACAGAGTCCAAGGATTCTCACTACATACAGTAAGTAGCAGACACTCTTGTGGCTACAGAGTCCAGGGATTCTCGTTACATACAGAAAGAAGCAAACACTCTTGTGGCTACAGAGACCAGGGATTCCCGCTACATACAGTAAGAAACAGGTACTCTTGTGGCTTCAGAGTCTAGGGATTCTCGCTACATACAGTAAGAAACAGATACCCTTGTGGCTACAGGGTCCAGGGATTCCCGCTACATACAGTAAGTAGCAGACACTCTTGTGGCTACAGAATCCAGGGATTCCCGCTACATGCAGTAAGAAACAGACACTCTTGTGGCTACAGAGTCCAGGGATTCCCGCTACATACAGTAAGAAACAGGTACTCTTGTGGCTTCAGAGTCCAGGGATTCTCGCAACATACAGTAAGAAACAGACACCCTTGTGGCTACAGAGTCCAGGGATTCTCACTACATACAGTAAGTAGCAGACTGTCTTGTGGCTACAGAGTCCAGGCATTCTCGCTACATACAGTAAGAAGCAGACACTCTTGTGGATACAGAGTGCAGGGATTCTCGCTACATACAGTAAGAAGCAGACACTCTTGTGGATACAGAGTGCAGGGATTCTCACTACATACAGTAAGTAGCAGACACTCTTGTTGCTACAGAGTTCAGGGATTCTCGCTACATACAGTAAGTAGCAGACACTCTTGTGGCTACAGAGTCCAGGGATTCTCACTACATACAGTATGTAGCAGACATTCTTGTGGCTACAGAGTTCAGGGATTCTCGCTACATCCAGTAAGAAGCAGACCCTCTGTGGCTACAGAGTCCAGGGATTCTCGCTACATATAGCAAGTAGCAGGTTCTCTTGTTGCTAAAGAGTCCAGGGATTCTCGCTACATACAGTAAGAAGCAGGCACTCTTGTGGCTACAGAGTCCAGGGATTCTCGCTACATACAGTAAGAAGCAGACACTCTTGTGGCTACAGAGTCCAACGATTCTCGCTACATACAGTAAGAAGCAGGCATTCTTGTGGCTACAGAGTCCAGGGATTCTCGCTACATACAGTAAGAAGCAGGCACTCTTGTGGCTACAGAGTCCAGGGATTCTCGCTACATACAATAAGAAGCAGGCACTCTTGTGGCTACAGAGTCCAGGGATTCTCGCTACATAGAGTAAGAAGCAGGCACTCTTGTGGCTACAGAGTCCAGGGATTCTCGCTACATACAGTAAGAAGCAGACACTCTAGTCACTACAGAGGCCAGAGATTCTCGCTACATTCAGTAAGAAGCAGACTCTCTTGTGGCTACAGGGTCCAGGGATTCTCGCTACACTCAGTAAGAAGCAGACACTCTTGTGGCTACAGTGTCCTGGGATTCTCGGTTCATTCAGTAAGAAGCATGCACTCTTGTGGCTACAGAGTTCAGGGATTCTCGCTACATACAGTAAGTAGCAGACACTGTTGTGGCAACAGTGTCCAGGGATTCCCGCTGCATACAGTAAGAAACAGGCACTCTTGTGGCTACAGAGTCCAGGGATTCTAACTACATACAGTAAGTAGCAGACACTCTTGAGGCTACAGAGTTCAGGGATTCTCGCTACATCCAGTAAGAAGCAGACACTCTTGTGGCCACAAAGTCCAGGGATTCTCGCTACATACAATAAGTAGCAGACTCTCTTGTTGCTACAGATTCCAGGGATTCTCGCTACATTAAGTAAGTAGCAGACACTCTTGTGGCTACAGAGTCCAGGGATTCTCGCTACATAGAGAAGGAAGCAGACACTCTTGTGGCTACAGAGTCCAGGGATTCTCGCTACATAGAGAAGGAAGCAGACACTCTTGTGGCTACAGAGTCCAGGGATTCTCGCTACATACAGTAAGAAGCAAGCACTCTTGTGGCTACAGAGTCCAGGGATTCTCGCTACATAGAGTAAGTAGCCGGCACTCTTGTGGCTACATAGTCCAGGGATTCTCGCCACATACAGTAATTAGCAAACACTCTTGTGGCTATAAAGACAAGGGATTCTCGCTACATACAGTAAGAAGCAAGCACTCTTGTGGCTACAGAGTCCAGGGATTCTCGCTACATACAGTAAGAAGCAGACACTCTTGTGGCTAGAGAGTCCAGGGATTCTCGCTGCATACAATAAGAAAGAGACACTCCTGAGGCTACAGAGTCCAGGGATTCTCGCTACATACAGTAAGTAGCAGACAATCTTGTGGCTACTGAGTCCAGGGATTCTCGCTACATACAATAAGAAGCAGAAACTCTTGTGGCTACAGAGTTCAGGGATTCACGCTACATACAGTACGTAGCAGACACTCTTGTGGCTACAAAGTCCAGGGATTCTCGCTTAATACAGTAAGAAGCAAGCACTCTTGTTGCTTTAGAGTCCAGGGATTCTCGCTACATACAGTAAGTAGCAGCCATTCTTGGGCCTACAGAGTCCAGGGATTCTGGCTACATCAGTAAGATGCACACACTCTTGTGGCTACAGAGTCCAGGGATTCTCGCTACATTCAGTAAGTAGCAGACACTGTTGTGGCAACAGTGTCCAGGGATTCTCGCTGCATTCAGTAAGTAGCAGAACTCTTGTGGCAACAGAGTCCAGGGATTCTCGCTACATACAGTAAGCAGCAGGCACACTTGTGGCTACAGAGTCCAGGGAATCTCGCTACATACAGTCAGAAGCAGACACTCTTGTGGCTACAGAGTCCAGGGATTCTCGCTACATACAGTAAGAAGCAGACACTCTTGTGACTACAGAGTCCAGGGATTCATGCTACATACAGTAAGAAGCAGACCCTCTTGTGGCCGCAGAATCCAGGGATTCTCGCTATGTACAGTAAGAAGCAGGCACTCCTTTGGCTACAGAGTCCCGGGATTCTCGTTACATACAGTATGAAGCGGACACCCTTGTGGCTACAGAGTCCAGGGATTATCGCTACATACAGTAGGAAGCAGGCACTCTTGTGGCTACAGAGTCCAGGGATTCTCGCTACATACATTAAGAAGCTGGCACTCTTGTGGCTACAAAGTCCAGGGACTCGCTACATAAAGTAGGAATCAGACACTCTTGTGGCTACAGAGTCCAGGGATTCTCGCTAAATTCATTAAGAAGCACACACTCTTGTGGCTACAGTGTCCAGGTATTCTCGCTATATACAGTAAGTAGCAAACACTGTTGTGGCAACATTGCCCAGGGATTCTCGCTACATACAATAAGTAGCAGACTCTCTTGTTGCTACAGAGTCCAGGGATTCTCGCTACATGAAGTAAGTAGCAGACACTCTAGTGCCTACAGTGTCCAGGGATTCTCGCTACATACAGTAAGAAGTAGACACCCTTGTGACTACAGAATCCAGGGATTCTCGCTACATAGAGTAAGAAGCAGACATTCTTGTGACTACAGAGTCCAGGGATTCTCGCTACATGCAGTAAGTAGCAGACACTCTTGTGGTTACAGAGACCAGGGATTCTCGCTACATACAGTAAGAAGCAGGCATTTTGTGGCTACAGATTCCAGGAATTCCCGCTACATGCAGTAAGTTGCAGACACTCCTGTGGCTACAGAGTCCAGGGATTCTCGCTACATACAATAAGAAGCAGACACACTTTTGACTACAGAGTCCAGGGATTCTCGCTACATACAGTAAGAAACAGACACTCTTGTGGCTACAGAGTCCGGGAATTCTTGCTGCATACAATAAGATGCAGACACTCTTGTGGCTACAAAGTCCTGGGAATCTCGCTACATACAATAAGAAACAGACACTCTTGTGTATACAGAGTCCAGGGATTCTCGCTACATTCAGTAAGAAGCAGACCCCCTTGTGACTACCGAGGCCAGGGATTAACGCTACATACAGTGAGAAGCAGACACTCTTGTGACTACAGAGTCCAGGGATTCATGCTACATACAGTAAGAAGCAGACCCTCTTGCGGCAACAGTGTCCAGGGATTCCCGCTGCATACAGTAAGAAACAGGCACTCTTGTGGCTACAGAGTCCAGGGATTCTAACTACATACAGTAAGTAGCAGACACTCTTGAGGCTACAGAGTTCAGGGATTCTCGCTACATCCAGTAAGAAGCAGACACTCTTGTGGCCACAAAGTCCAGGGATTCTCGCTACATACAATAAGTAGCAGACTCTCTTGTTGCTACAGATTCCAGGGATTCTCGCTACATTAAGTAAGTAGCAGACACTCTTGTGGCTACAGAGTCCAGGGATTCTCGCTACATAGAGAAGGAAGCAGACACTCTTGTGGCTACAGAGTCCAGGGATTCTCGCTACATAGAGAAGGAAGCAGACACTCTTGTGGCTACAGAGTCCAGGGATTCTCGCTACATACAGTAAGAAGCAAGCACTCTTGTGGCTACAGAGTCCAGGGATTCTCGCTACATAGAGTAAGAAGCAGACATTCTTGTGACTACAGAGTCCAGGGATTCGCGCTGCATACAGTAAGAAGCAGACACTCTTGTGACTACAGAGTCCAGGGATTCTCGCTACATACAGTAAGAAGCAGACACTCTTGTGACTACAGAGTCCAGGGATTCATGCTACATACAGTAAGAAGCAGACCCTCTTGTGGCCGCAGAGTCCAGGGATTCTCGCTATGTACAGTAAGAAGCAGGCACTCCTTTGGCTACAGAGTCCCGGGATTCTCGTTACATACAGTATGAAGCGGACACCCTTGTGGCTACAGAGTCCAGGGATTATCGCTACATACAGTAGGAAGCAGGCACTCTTGTGGCTACAGAGTCCAGGGATTCTCGCTACATACATTAAGAAGCTGGCACTCTTGTGGCTACAAAGTCCAGGGACTCGCTACATAAAGTAGGAATCAGACACTCTTGTGGCTACAGAGTCCAGGGATTCTCGCTAAATTCATTAAGAAGCACACACTCTTGTGGCTACAGTGTCCAGGTATTCTCGCTACATACAGTAAGTAGCAAACACTGTTGTGGCAACAGTGCCCAGGGATTCTCGCTGCATACAGTAAGTAGCAGACACTCTTGTGGCTACAGAGTCCAGGGATTCTCGCTAAATACAGTAAGTGGCAGTCACTGTTGTGGCAACAGTGTCCAGGGATTCTTGCTGCATACAGTAAGTAACAGACCTCTTGTGGCAACAGAGTCCAGGGATTCTCGCTACATAGAGTAAGAAGCAGGCACTCTTGTGGCTACAGAGTCCAGGGATTCTCGCTACATACAGTAAGAAGCAGACACTCTTGTGGCTACAGAGTCCTGGGATTCTCGCTCTATACAGTAAGAAGCAGACACTCTTGTGGCTATAGAATCCAGGGATTCTCGCTACATAGAGTAAGAAGCAGACACTCTTGTGGCTACAGAGTCCAGTGATTCTCGCTTCATAGAGTAAGAAGCAGACACTCTTGTGGCTACAATGTCCGGGGATTCTCGCATCATACAGTAAGAAGCAGATATTCTTGTGGCTACAGATTCCATGGTTTCTCGCTATATACAGTAAGTAGCAGGCACTCTTGTGACTAAAGGGTCCGGGGATTCTAGCTACATACAGTAAGAAGCAGACACTCATGTGGCTACAGAGTCCAGAGATTCCCGCTACATACAGTAAGAAACAGACACTCTTGAGGCTACAGAGTCCAGGGATTCTCACTACATACAGTAAGTAGCAGACACTCTTGTGGCTACAGAGTCAAGGGATTCTCGCTACATACAGCAAGAAGCAAACACTCTTGTGGCTACAGAGTCCAGGGATTCCCGCTACATACAATAAGAAACAGGTACTCTTGTGGCTTCAGAGTCTAGGGATTCTCGCTACATACAGTAAGAAACAGATACCCTTGAGGCTACAGAGTCCAGGGATTCCCGCTACATACAGTAAGTAGCAGACACTCTTGTGGCTACAGAATCCAGGGTTTCCCGCTACATACAGTAAGAAACAGACACTCTTGGGGCTACAGAGTCCAGGGATTCCCGCTACATACAGTAAGAAACAGGTACTCTTGTGGCTTCAGAGTCCAGGGATTCTCGCAACATACAGTAAGAAACAGACACTCTTGTGGCTACAGAGTCCAGGGATTCTCACTACATACAGTAAGTAGCAGACTGTCTTGTGGCTACAGAGTCCAGGGATTCTCGCTACATACAGTAAGAAGCAGACACTCTTGTGGCTACAGAGTTCAGGGATTCTCGCAACATACAGTAAGAAGCAGACACTCTTGGGGTTACAGAGTGCAGGGATTCTCACTACATACAGTAAGTAGCAGACACTCTTGTTGCTACAGAGTTCAGGGATTCTCGCTACATACAGTAAGTAGCAGACACTCTTGTGGCTACAGAGTCCAGGGATTCTCACTACATACAGTATGTAGCAGACATTCTTGTGGCTACAGAGTTCAGGGATTCTCACTACATCCAGTAAGAAGCAGACCCTCTTGTGGCTACAGAGTCCACGGATTCTCGCTACATACAGCAAGTAGCAGGTTCTCTTGTTGCTAAAGAGTCCAGGGATTCTCGCTACATACAGTAAGAAGCAGGCACTCTTGTGGCTACAGAGTCCAGGGATTCTCGCTACATACAGTAAGAAGCAGACACTCTTGAGGCTACAGAGTCCAGCGATTCTCGCTACATACAGTAAGAAGCAGGCATTCTTGTGGCTACAGAGTCCAGGGATTCTCGCTACATACAGTAAGAAGCAGGCACTCTTGTGGCTACAGAGTCCAGGGATTCTCGCTACATACAATAAGAAGCAGGCACTCTTGTGGCTACAGAGTCCAGGGATTCTCGCTACATAGAGTAAGAAGCAGGCACTCTTGTGGCTACAGAGTCCAGGGATTCTCGCTACATACAGTAAGAAGCAGACACTCTAGTCACTACAGAGGCCAGAGATTCTCGCTACATTCAGTAAGAAGCAGACTCTCTTGTGGCTACAGGGTCCAGGGATTCTCGCTACATTCAGTAAGAAGCAGACACTCTTGTGGCTACAGTGTCCTGGGATTCTCGCTTCATTCAGTAAGAAGCATGCGCTCTTGTGGCTACAGAGTTCAGGGATTCTCGCTACATAACGTAAGTAGCAGACACTGTTGTGGCAACAGTGTCCAGGGATTCCCGCTGCATACAGTAAGAAACAGGCACTCTTGTGGTTACAGAGTCCAGGGATTCTAACTACATACAGTAAGTAGCAGACACTCTTGAGGCTACAGAGTTCAGGGATTCTCGCTACATCCAGTAAGAAGCAGACACTCTTGTGGCCACAAAGTCCAGGGATTCTCGCTACATACAATAAGTAGCAGACTCTCTTGTTGCTACAGAGTCCAGGGATTCTCGCTACATTAAGTAAGTAGCAGACACTCTTGTGGCTACAGAGTCCAGGGATTCTCGCTACATAGAGAAGGAAGCAGACACTCTTGTGGCTACAGAGTCCAGGGATTCTCGCTACATAGAGAAGGAAGCAGACACTCTTGTGGCTACAGAGTCCAAGGATTCTCGCTACATACAGTAAGAAGCAAGCACTCTTGTGGCTACAGAGTCCAGGATTCTCGCTACATAGAGTAAGTAGCAGGCACTCTTGTGGCTACATAGTCCAGGGATTCTCGCCACATACAGTAAGTAGCAAACACTCTTGTGGCTACAAAGACAAGGGATTCTCGCTACATACAGTAAGAAGCAAGCACTCTTGTGGCTACAGAGTCTAGGGATTCTCGCTACATACAGTAAGAAGCAGACACTCTTGTGGCTAGAGAGTCCAGGGATTCTCGCTGCATACAGTAAGAAAGAGACACTCCTGAGGCTACAGAGTCCAGGGATTCTCGCTATATACTGTAAGAAACAAGCACTCTTGTGGGTACAGAGTCCTGGGATTCTCGCTACATACAGTGAGAAGCAGACACTCTAGTGGCTAGACAGGCCAGGGATTCTCGCTGCATACAGTAAGAAGGAGATACTCCTGTGGCTACAGAGTCCAGGGATTCTCGCTACATACAGTAAGTAGCAGACAATCTTGTGGCTACTGAGTCCAGGGATTCTCGCTACATACAATAAGAAGCAGAAACTCTTGTGGCTACAGAGTTCAGGGATTCACGCTACATACAGTACGTAGCAGACACTCTTGTGGCTACAAAGTCCAGGGATTCTCGCTTAATACAGTAAGAAGCAAGCACTCTTGTTGCTTTAGAGTCCAGGGATTCTCGCTACATACAGTAAGTAGCAGCCATTCTTGGGCCTACAGAGTCCAGGGATTCTCGCTACATACAGTAAGATGCAGACACTCTTGTGGCTACAGAGTCCAGGGATTCTCGCTACATTCAGTAAGTAGCAGACACTGTTGTGGCAACAGTGTCCAGGGATTCTCGCTGCATTCAGTAAGTAGCAGAACTCTTGTGGCAACAGAGTCCAGGGATTCTCGCTACATACAGTAAGCAGCTGGCACACTTGTGGCTACAGAGTCCAGGGAATCTCGCTACATACAGTCAGAAGCAGACACTCTTGTGGCTACAGAGTCCAGGGATTCTCGCTATATACAGTAAGAAGCAGAAATTTTTTGGCTATAGAATCCAGGGATTCTCGCTACATAGAGTAAGAAGCAGACACTCTTGTGGCTACAGAGTCCAGGGATTCTCGCTACATACAGTAAGAAGCAGACACTCTTGTGACTACAGAGTCCAGGGATTCATGCTACATACAGTAAGAAGCAGACCCTCTTGTGGCCGCAGAGTCCAGGGATTCTCGCTATGTACAGTAAGAAGCAGGCACTCCTTTGGCTACAGAGTCCCGGGATTCTCGTTACATACAGTATGAAGCGGACACCCTTGTGGCTACAGAGTCCAGGGATTATCGCTACATACAGTAGGAAGCAGGCACTCTTGTGGCTACAGAGTCCAGGGATTCTCGCTACATACATTAAGAAGCTGGCACTCTTGTGGCTACTAAGTCCAGGGACTCGCTACATAAAGTAGGAATCAGACACTCTTGTGGCTACAGAGTCCAGGGATTCTCGCTAAATTCATTAAGAAGCACACACTCTTGTGGCTACAGTGTCCAGGTATTCTCGCTACATACAGTAAGTAGCAAACACTGTTGTGGCAACAGTTCCCAGGGATTCTCGCTACATACAATAAGTAGCAGACTCTCTTGTTGCTACAGAGTCCAGGGATTCTCGCTACATGAAGTAAGTAGCAGACACTCTAGTGCCTACAGTGTCCAGGGATTCTCGCTACATACAGTAAGAAGTAGACACCCTTGTGACTACAGAGTCCAGGGATTCTCGCTACATAGAGTAAGAAGCAGACATTCTTGTGACTACAGAGTCCAGGGATTCTCGCTACATGCAGGAAGTAGCAGACACTCTTGTGGTTACAGAGACCAGGGATTGTCGCTACATACAGTAAGAAGCAGGCATTCTTGTGGCTACAGAGTCCAGGAATTCCCGCTACATGCAGTAAGTTGCAGACACTCTTGTGGCTACAGAGTCCAGGGATTCTCGCTACATACAATAAGAAGCAGACACACTTTTGACTACAGAGTCCAGGGATTCTCGCTACATACAGTAAGAAACAGACACTCTTGTGGCTACAGAGTCCGGGAATTCTTGCTGCATACAATAAGATGCAGACACTCTTGTGGCTACAAAGTCCTGGGAATCTCGCTACATACAATAAGAAGCAGACACTCTTGTGTATACAGAGTCCAGGGATTCTCGCTACATTCAGTAAGAAGCAGACACCCTTGTGACTACCGAGGCCAGGGATTAACGCTACATACAGTGAGAAGCAGACACTCTTGTGGCTACAGAGTCCAGGGATTCTTGCTACGTACAGTAAGAGGTACACACCCTTGTGACTACAGAGTCCAGGGATTCTCGCTACATAGAGTAAGAAGCAGACATTCTTGTGACTACAGAGTCCAGGGATTCGCGCTGCATACAGTAAGAAGCAGACACTCTTGTGACTACAGAGTCCAGGGATTCTCGCTACATACAGTAAGAAGCAGACACTCTTGTGACTACAGAGTCCAGGGATTCATGCTACATACAGTAAGAAGCAGACCCTCTTGTGGCCGCAGAGTCCAGGGATTCTCGCTATGTACAGTAAGAAGCAGGCACTCCTTTGGCTACAGAGTCCCGGGATTCTCGTTACATACAGTATGAAGCGGACACCCTTGTGGCTACAGAGTCCAGGGATTATCGCTACATACAGTAGGAAGCAGGCACTCTTGTGGCTACAGAGTCCAGGGATTCTCGCTACATACATTAAGAAGCTGGCACTCTTGTGGCTACAAAGTCCAGGGACTCGCTACATAAAGTAGGAATCAGACACTCTTGTGGCTACAGAGTCCAGGGATTCTCGCTAAATTCATTAAGAAGCACACACTCTTGTGGCTACAGTGTCCAGGTATTCTCGCTACATACAGTAAGTAGCAAACACTGTTGTGGCAACAGTGCCCAGGGATTCTCGCTGCATACAGTAAGTAGCAGACACTCTTGTGGCTACAGAGTCCAGGGATTCTCGCTAAATACAGTAAGTGGCAGTCACTGTTGTGGCAACAGTGTCCAGGGATTCTTGCTGCATACAGTAAGTAACAGACCTCTTGTGGCAACAGAGTCCAGGGATTCTCGCTACATAGAGTAAGAAGCAGGCACTCTTGTGGCTACAGAGTCCAGGGATTCTCGCTACATACAGTAAGAAGCAGACACTCTTGTGGCTACAGAGTCCAGGGATTCTCGCTCTATACAGTAAGAAGCAGACACTCTTGTGGCTATAGAATCCAGGGATTCTCGCTACATAGAGTAAGAAGCAGACACTCTTGTGGCTACAGAGTCCAGGGATTCTCGCTTCATAAAGTAAGAAGCAGACACTCTTGTGGCTACAATGTCCGGGGATTCTCGCATCATACAGTAAGAAGCAGATATTCTTGTGGCTACAGATTCCATGGTTTCTCGCTATATACAGTAAGTAGCAGGCACTCTTGTGACTAAAGGGTCCGGGGATTCTAGCTACATACAGTAAGAAGCAGACACTCATGTGGCTACAGAGTCCAGAGATTCCCGCTACATACAGTAAGAAACAGACACTCTTGAGGCTACAGAGTCCAGGGATTCTCACTACATACAGTAAGTAGCAGACACTCTTGTGGCTACAGAGTCCAGGGATTCTCGCTACATACAGCAAGAAGCAAACACTCTTGTGGCTACAGAGTCCAGGGATTCCCGCTACATACAATAAGAAACAGGTACTCTTGTGGCTTCAGAGTCTAGGGATTCTCGCTACATACAGTAAGAAACAGATACCCTTGTGGCTACAGAGTCCAGGGATTCCCGCTACATACAGTAAGTAGCAGACACTCTTGTGGCTACAGAATCCAGGGTTTCCCGCTACATACAGTAAGAAACAGACACTCTTGGGGCTACAGAGTCCAGGGATTCCCGCTACATACAGTAAGAAAAAGGTACTCTTGTGGCTTCAGAGTCCAGGGATTCTCGCAACATACAGTAAGTAGCAAACACTGTTGTGGCAACAGTGCCCAGGGATTCTCGCTACATACAATAAGTAGCAGACTCTCTTGTTGCTACAGAGTCCAGGGATTCTCGCTACATGAAGTAAGTAGCAGACACTCTAGTGCCTACAGTGTCCAGGGATTCTCGCTACATACAGTAAGAAGTAGACACCCTTGTGACTACAGAGTCCAGGGATTCTCGCTACATAGAGTAAGAAGCAGACATTCTTGTGACTACAGAGTCCAGGGATTCTCGCTACATGCAGTAAGTAGCAGACACTCTTGTGGTTACAGAGACCAGGGATTCTCGCTACATACAGTAAGAAGCAGGCATTCTTGTGGCTACAGAGTCCAGGAATTCCCGCTACATGCAGTAAGTTGCAGACACTCTTGTGGCTACAGAGTCCAGGGATTCTCGCTACATACAATAAGAAGCAGACACACTTTTGACTACAGAGTCCAGGGATTCTCGCTACATACAGTAAGAAACAGACACTCTTGTGGCTACAGAGTCCGGGAATTCTTGCTGCATACAATAAGATGCAGACACTCTTGTGGCTACAAAGTCCTGGGAATCTCGCTACATACAATAAGAAGCAGACACTCTTGTGTATACAGAGTCCAGGGAGTCTCGCTACATTCAGTAAGAAGCAGACACCCTTGTGACTACCGAGGCCAGGGATTAACGCTACATACAGTGAGAAGCAGACACTCTTGTGGCTACAGAGTCCAGGGATTCTTGCTACGTACAGTAAGAAGTACACACCCTTGTGACTACAGAGTCCAGGGATTCTCGCTACATAGAGTAAGAAGCAGACATTCTTGTGACTACAGAGTCCAGGGATTCGCGCTGCATACAGTAAGAAGCAGACACTCTTGTGACTACAGAGTCCAGGGATTCTCGCTACATACAGTAAGAAGCAGACACTCTTGTGACTACAGAGTCCAGGGATTCATGCTACATACAGTAAGAAGCAGACCCTCTTGTGGCCGCAGAGTCCAGGGATTCTCGCTATGTACAGTAAGAAGCAGGCACTCCTTTGGCTACAGAGTCCCGGGATTCTCGTTACATACAGTATGAAGCGGACACCCTTGTGGCTACAGAGTCCAGGGATTATCGCTACATACAGTAGGAAGCAGGCACTCTTGTGGCTACAGAGTCCAGGGATTCTCGCTACATACATTAAGAAGCTGGCACTCTTGTGGCTACAAAGTCCAGGGACTCGCTACATAAAGTAGGAATCAGACACTCTTGTGGCTACAGAGTCCAGGGATTCTCGCTAAATTCATTAAGAAGCACACACTCTTGTGGCTACAGTGTCCAGGTATTCTCGCTACATACAGTAAGTAGCAAACACTGTTGTGGCAACAGTGCCCAGGGATTCTCGCTGCATACAGTAAGTAGCAGACACTCTTGTGGCTACAGAGTCCAGGGATTCTCGCTAATTACAGTAAGTGGCAGTCACTGTTGTGGCAACAGTGTCCAGGGATTCTTGCTGCATACAGTAAGTAACAGACCTCTTGTGGCAACAGAGTCCAGGGATTCGCGCTACATAGAGTAAGAAGCAGGCACTCTTGTGGCTACAGAGTCCAGGGATTCTCGCTACATACAGTAAGAAGCAGACACTCTTGTGGCTACAGAGTCCAGGGATTCTCGCTCTATACAGTAAGAAGCAGACACTCTTGTGGCTATAGAATCCAGGGATTCTCGCTACATAGGGTAAGAAGCAGACACTCTTGTGGCTACAGAGTCCAGGGATTCTCGCTTCATAAAGTAAGAAGCAGACACTCTTGTGGCTACAATGTCCGGGGATTCTCGCATCATACAGTAAGAAGCAGATATTCTTGTGGCTACAGATTCCATGGTTTCTCGCTATATACAGTAAGTAGCAGGCACTCTTGTGACTAAAGGGTCCGGGGATTCTAGCTACATACAGTAAGAAGCAGACACTCATGGGGCTACAGAGTCCAGAGATTCCCGCTACATACAGTAAGAAACAGACACTCTTGAGGCTACAGAGTCCAGGGATTCTCACTACATACAGTAAGTAGCAGACACTCTTGTGGCTACAGAGTCCAGGGATTCTCGCTACATACAGCAAGAAGCAAACACTCTTGTGGCTACAGAGTCCAGGGATTCCCGCTACATACAATAAGAAACAGGTACTCTTGTGGCTTCAGAGTCTAGGGATTCTCGCTACATACAGTAAGAAACAGATACCCTTGTGGCTACAGAGTCCAGGGATTCCCGCTACATACAGTAAGTAGCAGACACTCTTGTGGCTACAGAATCCAGGGTTTCCCGCTACATACAGTAAGAAACAGACACTCTTGGGGCTACAGAGTCCAGGGATTCCCGCTACATACAGTAAGAAACAGGTACTCTTGTGGCTTCAGAGTCCAGGGATTCTCGCAACATACAGTAAGAAACAGACACTCTGGTGGCTACAGGGTCCAGGGATTCTCACTACATACAGTAAGTAGCAGACTGTCTTGTGGCTACAGAGTCCAGGGATTCTCGCTACATACAGTAAGAAGCAGACACTCTTGTGGCTACAGAGTTCAGGGATTCTCGCTACATACCGTAAGAAGCAGACACTCTTGTGGTTACAGAGTGCAGGGATTCTCACTACATACAGTAAGTAGCAGACACTCTTGTTGCTACAGAGTTCAGGGATTCTCGCTACATACAGTAAGTAGCAGACACTCTTGTGGCTACAGAGTCCAGGGATTCTCACTACATACAGTATGTAGCAGACATTCTTGTGGCTACAGAGTTCAGGGATTCTCGCTACATCCAGTAAGAAGCAGACCCTCTTGTGGCTACAGAGTCCAGGGATTCTCGCTACATACAGCAAGTAGCAGGTTCTCTTGTTGCTAAAGAGTCCAGGGATTCTCGCTACATACAGTAAGAAGCAGGCACTCTTGTGGCTACAGAGTCCAGGGATTCTCGCTACATAGAGTAAGAAGCAGACACTCTTGAGGCTACAGGGTCCAGCGATTCTCGCTACATACAGTAAGAAGCAGGCATTCTTGTGGCTACAGAGTCCAGGGATTCTCGCTACATACAGTAAGATGCAGGCACTCTTGTGGCTACAGAGTCCAGGGATTCTCGCTACATACAATAAGAAGCAGGCACTCTTGTGGCTACAGAGTCCAGGGATTCTCGCTACATAGAGTAAGAAGCAGGCACTCTTGTGGCTACAGAGTCCAGGGATTCTCGCTACATACAGTAAGAAGCAGACACTCTAGTCACTACAGAGGCCAGAGATTCTCGCTACATTCAGTAAGAAGCAGACTCTCTTGTGGCTACAGGGTCCAGGGATTCTCGCTACATTCAGTAAGAAGCAGACACTCTTGTGGCTACAGTGTCCTGGGATTCTCGCTTCATTCAGTAAGAAGCATGCGCTCTTGTGGCTACAGAGTTCAGGGTTTCTCGCTACATACAGTAAGTAGCAGACACTGTTGTGGCAACAGTGTCCAGGGATTCCCGCTGCATACAGTAAGAAACAGGCACTCTTGTGGTTACAGAGTCCAGGGATTCTAACTACATACAGTAAGTAGCAGACACTCTTGAGGCTACAGAGTTCAGGGATTCTCGCAACATCCAGTAAGAAGCAGACACTCTTGTGGCCACAAAGTCCAGGGATTCTCGCTACATACAATAAGTAGCAGACTCTCTTGTTGCTACAGAGTCCAGGGATTCTCGCTACATTAAGTAAGAAGCAAGCACTCTTGTGGCTACAGAGTCCAGGATTCTCGCTACATAGAGTAAGTAGCAGGCACTCTTGTGGCTACATAGTCCAGGGATTCTCGCCACATACAGTAAGTAGCAAACACTCTTGTGGCTACAAAGACAAGGGATTCTCGCTACATACAGTAAGAAGCAAGCACTCTTGTGGCTACAGAGTCCAGGGATTCTCGCTACATACAGTAAGAAGCAGACACTCTTGTGGCTAGAGAGTCCAGGGATTCTCGCTGCATACAGTAAGAAAGAGACACTCCTGAGGCTACAGAGTCCAGGGATTCTCGCTATATACTGTAAGAAACAAGCACTCTTGTGGGTACAGAGTCCTGGGATTCTCGCTACATACAGTGAGAAGCAGACACTCTAGTGGCTAGACAGGCCAGGGATTCTCGCTGCATACAGTAAGAAGGAGATACTCCTGTGGCTACAGAGTCCAGGGATTCTCGCTACATACTGTAAGTAGCAGACAATCTTGTGGCTACTGAGTCCAGGGATTCTTGCTACATACAATAAGAAGCAGAAACTCTTGTGGCTACAGAGTTCAGGGATTCACGCTACATACAGTACGTAGCAGACACTCTTGTGGCTAAAAAGTCCAGGGATTCTCGCTTAATACAGTAAGAAGCAAGCACTCTTGTTGCTTTAGAGTCCAGGGATTCTCGCTACATACAGTAAGTAGCAGCCATTCTTGGGCCTACAGAGTCCAGGGATTCTCGCTACATACAGTAAGATGCAGACACTCTTGTGGCTACAGTGTCCAGGGATTCTCGCTACATTCATTAAGTAGCAGACACTGTTGTGGCAACAGTGTCCAGGGATTCTCGCTGCATTCAGTAAGTAGCAGAACTCTTGTGGCAACAGAGTCCAGGGATTCTCGCTACATACAGTTAGCAGCAGGCACACTTGTGGCTACAGAGTCCAGGGAATCTCGCTTAATACAGTCAGAAGCAGACACTCTTGTGGCTACAGAGTCCAGGGATTCTCGCTACATACAGTAAGAAGCAGACACTCTTGTGACTACAGAGTCCAGGGATTCTCGCTATATACAATAAGAAGCAGAAATTTTTTGGCTATAGAATCCAGGGATTCTCGCTACATAGAGTAAGAAGCGGACACTCTTGTGGCTACAGAGTCCAGGGATTCTCGCTACATACAGTAAGAAGCAGACACTCTTGTGACTACAGATTCCAGGGATTCTCGCTACATGCAGTAAGTAGCAGATACTCTAGTGCCTACAGTGTCCAGGGATTCTCGCTACATACAGTAAGAAGTAGACACCCATGTGACTACAGAGTCCAGGGATTCTCGCTACATAGAGTAAGAAGCAGACATTCTTGTGACTACAGAGTCCAGGGATTCTCGCTACATGCAGTAAGTAGCAGACACTCTTGTGGTTACAGAGACCAGGGATTCTCGCTACATACAGTAAGAAGCAGGCATTCTTGTGGCTACAGAGTCCAGGAATTCCCGCTACATGCAGTAAGTTGCAGACACTCTTGTGGCTACAGAGTCCAGGGATTCTCCCTACATACAATAAGAAGCAGACACACTTTTGACTACAGAGTCCAGGGATTCTCGCTACATACAGTAAGAAACAGACACTCTTGTGGCTACAGAGTCCGGGGATTCTTGCTGCATACAATAAGATGCAGACACTCTTGTGGCTACAAAGTCCTGGGAATCTCGCTACATACAATAAGAAGCAGACACTCTTGTGTATACAGAGTCCAGGGATTCTCGCTACATTCAGTAAGAAGCAGACACCCTTGTGACTACTGAGTCCAGGGATTAACGCTACATACAGTGAGAAGCAGACACTCTTGTGGCTACAGAGTCCAGGGATTCTTGCTACATACTGTAAGAAGTACACACCCTTGTGACTACAGAGTCCAGGGATTCTCGCTACATAGAGTAAGAAGCAGACATTCTTGTGACTACAGAGTCCAGGGATTCGCGCTGCATACAGTAAGAAGCAGACACTCTTGTGACTACAGAGTCCAGGGATTCTCGCTACATACAGTAAGAAGCAGACACTCTTGTGACTACAGAGTCCAGGGATTCATGCTACATACAGTAAGAAGCAGACCCTCTTGTGGCCGCAGAGTCCAGGGATTCTCGCTATGTACAGTAAGAAGCAGGCACTCCTTTGGCTACAGAGTCCAGGGATTCTCGTTACATACAGTATGAAGCGGACACCCTTGTGGCTACAGAGTCCAGGGATTATCGCTACATACAGTAGGAAGCAGGCACTCTTGTGGCTACAGAGTCCAGGGATTCTCGCTACATACATTAAGAAGCTGGCACTCTTGTGGCTACAAAGTCCAGGGACTCGCTACATAAAGTAGGAATCAGACACTCTTGTGGCTACAGAGTCCAGGGATTCTCGCTAAATTCATTAAGAAGCACACACTCTTGTGGCTACAGTGTCCAGGTATTCTCGCTATTTACAGTAAGTAGCAGGCACTCTTGGGCCTACAGATTCCAGGGTTTCTCGCTACATACAGTAAGAAGCAGACACTCTTGTGGCTACAGAGTCCAGGGATTCTCGCTACATACAGTAAGTAGCAAACACTGTTGTGGCAACAGTGCCCAGGGATTCTCGCTGCATACAGTAAGTAGCAGACACTCTTGTGGCTACAGAGTCCAGGGATTCTCGCTAAATACAGTAAGTGGCAGTCACTGTTGTGGCAACAGTGTCCAGGGATTCTTGCTGCATACAGTAAGTAACAGACCTCTTGTGGCAACAGAGTCCAGGGATTCTCGCTACATAGAGTAAGAAGCAGGCACTCTTGTGGCTACAGAGTCCAGGGATTCTCGCTACATACAGTAAGAAGCAGACACTCTTGTGGCTACAGAGTCCAGGGATTCTCGCTCTATACAGTAAGAAGCAGACACTCTTGTGGCTATAGAATCCAGGGATTCTCGCTACATAGAGTAAGAAGCAGACACTCTTGTGGCTACAGAGTCCAGGGATTCTCGCTTCATAAAGTAAGAAGCAGACACTCTTGTGGCTACAATGTCCGGGGATTCTCGCATCATACAGTAAGAAGCAGATATTCTTGTGGCTACAGATTCCATGGTTTCTCGCTATATACAGTAAGTAGCAGGCACTCTTGTGACTAAAGGGTCCGGGGATTCTAGCTACATACAGTAAGAAGCAGACACTCATGTGGCTACAGAGTCCAGAGATTCCCGCTACATACAGTAAGAAACAGACACTCTTGAGGCTACAGAGTCCAGGGATTCTCACTACATACAGTAAGTAGCAGACACTCTTGTGGCTACAGAGTCCAGGGATTCTCGCTACATACAGCAAGAAGCAAACACTCTTGTGGCTACAGAGTCCAGGGATTCCCGCTACATACAATAAGAAACAGGTACTCTTGTGGCTTCAGAGTCTAGGGATTCTCGCTACATACAGTAAGAAACAGATACCCTTGTGGCTACAGAGTCCAGGGATTCCCGCTACATACAGTAAGTAGCAGACACTCTTGTGGCTACAGAATCCAGGGTTTCCCGCTACATACAGTAAGAAACAGACACTCTTGGGGCTACAGAGTCCAGGGATTCCCGCTACATACAGTAAGAAAAAGGTACTCTTGTGGCTTCAGAGTCCAGGGATTCTCGCAACATACAGTAAGAAACAGACACTCTTGTGGCTACAGAGTCCAGGGATTCTCGCTAAATTCATTAAGAAGCACACACTCTTGTGGCTACAGTGTCCAGGTATTCTCGCTACATACAGTAAGTAGCAAACACTGTTGTGGCAACAGTGCCCAGGGATTCTCGCTACATACAATAAGTAGCAGACTCTCTTGTTGCTACAGAGTCCAGGGATTCTCGCTACATGAAGTAAGTAGCAGACACTCTAGTGCCTACAGTGTCCAGGGATTCTCGCTACATACAGTAAGAAGTAGACACCCTTGTGACTACAGAGTCCAGGGATTCTCGCTACATAGAGTAAGAAGCAGACATTCTTGTGACTACAGAGTCCAGGGATTCTCGCTACATGCAGTAAGTAGCAGACACTCTTGTGGTTACAGAGACCAGGGATTCTCGCTACATACAGTAAGAAACAGATACCCTTGTGGCTACAGAGTCCAGGGATTCCCGCTACATACAGTAAGTAGCAGACACTCTTGTGGCTACAGAATCCAGGGTTTCCCGCTACATACAGTAAGAAACAGACACTCTTGGGGCTACAGAGTCCAGGGATTCCCGCTACATACAGTAAGAAACAGGTACTCTTGTGGCTTCAGAGTCCAGGGATTCTCGCAACATACAGTAAGAAACAGACACTCTGGTGGCTACAGAGTCCAGGGATTCTCACTACATACAGTAAGTAGCAGACTGTCTTGTGGCTACAGAGTCCAGGGATTCTCGCTACATACAGTAAGAAGCAGACACTCTTGTGGCTACAGAGTTCAGGGATTCTCGCTACATACAGTAAGAAGCAGACACTCTTGTGGTTACAGAGTGCAGGGATTCTCACTGCATACAGTAAGTAGCAGACACTCTTGTTGCTACAGAGTTCAGGGATTCTCGCTACATACAGTAAGTAGCAGACACTCTTGTGGCTACAGAGTCCAGGGATTCTCACTACATACAGTATGTAGCAGACATTCTTGTGGCTACAGAGTTCAGGGATTCTCGCTACATCCAGTAAGAAGCAGACCCTCTTGTGGCTACAGAGTCCAGGGATTCTCGCTACATACAGCAAGTAGCAGGTTCTCTTGTTGCTAAAGAGTCCAGGGATTCTCGCTACATACAGTAAGAAGCAGGCACTCTTGTGGCTACAGAGTCCAGGGATTCTCGCTACATACAGTAAGAAGCAGACACTCTTGTGGCTACAGAGTCCAGCGATTCTCGCTACATACAGTAAGAAGCAGGCATTCTTGTGGCTACAGAGTCCAGGGATTCTCGCTACATACAGTAAGAAGCAGGCACTCTTGTGGCTGCAGAGTCCAGGGATTCTCGCTATATACAATAAGAAGCAGGCACTCTTGTGGCTACAGAGTCCAGGGATTCTCGCAACATACAGTAAGAAACAGACACTCTTGTGGCTACAGGGTCCAGGGATTCTCGCTACATTCAGTAAGAAGCAGACACTCTTGTGGCTACAGTGTCCTGGGATTCTCGCTTCATTCAATAAGAAGCATGCACTCTTGTGGCTACAGAGTTCAGGGATTCTCGCTACATTCAGTAAGTAGCAGACACTGTTGTGGCAACAGTGTCCAGGGATTCCCGCTGCATACAGTAAGAAACAGGCACTCTTGTGGCTACAGAGTCCAGGGATTCTAACTACATACAGTAAGTAGCAGACACTCTTGAGGCTACAGAGTTCAGGGATTCTCGCTACATCCAGTAAGAAGCAGACACTCTTGTGGCCACAAAGTCCAGGGATTCTCGCTACATACAATAAGTTGCAGACTCTCTTCTTGCTACAGAGTCCAGGGATTCTCGCTACATTAAGTAAGTAGCAGACACTCTTGTGGCTACAGAGTCCAGGGATTCTCGCTACATAGAAAAGGAAGCAGACACTCTTGTGGCTACAGAGTCCAGGGATTCTCGCTACATAGAGAAGGAAGCAGACACTCTTGTGGCTACAGAGTCCAGGGATTCTCGCTACATACAGTAAGAAGCAAGCACTCTTGTGGCTACAGAGTCCAGGGATTCTCGCTACATAGAGTAAGTAGCAGGCACTCTTGTGGCTACAGAGTCCAGGGATTCTCGCTACATACAGTAAGAAGCAGGCACCCTTGTGGCTACAGAGTCCAGGGATTCTCGCTACATACAGTAAGAAGCAGACACTCTTGTGGCTATAGAATCTAGGGATTCTGGCTACATAGAATAAGAAGCAGACACTCTTGTGGCTACAGAGTCAAGGGATTCTCGCTCTATACAGTAAGAAGCAGACACCCTTGTGGCTATAGAATCAGGGGATTCTCGCTACATAGAGTAAGAATCAGACACTCTTGTGGCTACAGAGTCCAGGGATTCTCGCTACATACAGTAAGAAGCAGACACTCTTGTGGCTACAGTGTCCGGGGATTCTCGCTACATACAGTAAGAAGCAGACATTCTTGTGGCTACAGATTCCAGGGATTCGCGCTATATACAGTAAGAAGCAGGCACTCTTGTGGCTAAAGGGTCCAGGGATTCTTGCTATATACAGTAAGAAGCAGACACTCTTGTGGCTACAGAGTTCAGGGATTCTCGCTACAAACAATAAGAAGCAGGCACTCTTGTGGCTACAGAGTTCAGGGATTCCCGCTACATACAGTAAGAAGCAGGCACTCTTGTGGCTTTAGAGTCCAGGGATTCTCGCTACATACAGTAAGTAGCAGACACTCTTGTGGCTACAGAGTTCAGGGATTCTCGCTACATAGAGTAAGAAACAGGCACTCTTGTGGCTACTGAGTCCAGGGATTCTCGCTACATACAGTAAGAAGCAGACACTCTTGTGACTACAGAGTCCAGGGATTCACGCTACATGCAGTAAGTAGCAGACACTCTAGTGCCTACAGTGTCCAGGGATTCTCGCTACATACAGTAAGAAGTACACACCCTTGTGACTACAGAGTCCAGGGATTCTCGCTACATAGAGTAAGAAGCAGACATTCTTCTGACTACAGAGTCCAGGGATTCCCGCTACATGCAGTAAGTAGCAGACACTCTTGTGGATACTGAGTCCAGGGATTCTCGCTACATACAGTAAGAAGCAGGCACTCTTGTGGCTACAGAGTCCAGGGATTCTCGCTATATGCAGTAAGTAGCAGACACTCTTGTGGCTACAGAGTCCAGGGATTCTCGCTACATAGAGAAAGCAGCAGGCGCACTTGTGGCTTCAGAGTCCTGGGATTCTCGATACACACAGTAAGAAACAGACACTCTTGTGGCTACAGAGTCCAGGGATTCTCGCTATATAGAGTAAGAAGCAGACACTTTTGTGGCTATAGAATCCAGGGATTCTTGCTACATAGAGTAAGAAGCAGACACTCTTGTGGCTACAGAGTCCAGGGATTCTCGCTACATAGAGTAAGAAGCAGACACTCATGTGGCTACAGTGTCCAGGGATTCTCGCTACATACAATAAGAAGCAAACAATCTTGTAGCTACAGATTCCAGGGATTCTCGCTATATACAGTAAGTAGCAGGCACTCTTGTGGCTACAGGGTCCAGGGATTCTAGCTACATACGGTTAGAAGCAGACACTCTTGAGGATACAGAGTCCAGGGATTCCCGCTACATACAGTAAGAAGCAGGCACTCTTGTGGCTTCAGAGTCCAGGGATTCTCGCTACATACAGTAAGTAGCAGACACTGTTTTGGCAACAGTGTCCAGGGATTCCCGCTGCATACAGTAAGTAGCAAAACTCTTGTGGCAACAGAGTCCAGGGATTCTCGCTACATACAGTAAGAAGCAGGCACTCTTGTGGCTACAGAGTCCAGGGATTCTCGCTACATACAGTAAGTAGCAGGCACTCTTGGGCCTACAGAGTCCAGGGATTCTCGCTACATACAGTATGAAGCAGACACTCTTGTGGCTACAGAGTCCAGTGATTCTCGCTACATACAGTAAGAAGCAGGCACTCTTGTGGCTACAGAGTCCAGGGATTCTCGCTACATACAGTGAGAAGCAGGCACTCTAGAGGCTACAGAGTCCAGGGATTCTCGCTACATAGATTAATAAGCAGGCACACTTGTGGCTACAGAGTCCAGGGATTCTCGCTACATACAGTGAGAAGCAGACACTCTAGTGTCTACAGAGTCCAGAGATTCTCGCTACATTCAGTAAGAAGCAGACTCTCTAGTGGCTACAGGGTCCAGGGATTCTCGCTACCTTCAGTAAGAAGCAGACACTCTTGTGGCTACAGAGTCCAGGGATTCTCGCTACATACAGTAAGTTGCAGACACTCTTGTGGCTAGAGTGTCCAGGGATTCTCGCTACATACATTAAGAAGCAGACACTATTGTGGCTACTCAGTCCAGAGAGTCTCGCTACATACAGTATGTAGCAGACACTATTGTGGCTACAGAGTCCAGGGATTCTCGCTACATACAATAAGAAGCAGACACTCTTTGACTACAGAGTCCAGGGATTCTCGCTACATACAGTAAAAAGCAGTCACTTTTGTGGCTACAGGGTCCAGGGATTCTCGCTACATAGAGTAAGACGCAGACACTCTTGTGGCTACAATGTCCAGGGATTCTCGCTACATAGAGTAAGAAGCACACAATCAGTGGCTACAGATTCCAGGGATTCTCGCTATATACAGTAAGTAACAGGCAATCTTGTGGCTACAGGGTCCAGGGATTCTAGCTACATACAGTAAGAAGCAGACACTCTTGTGGATAGAGGCCAGGGATTCCCGCTACATACAGTAAGAAGCAGGCACTCTTGTGGCTTCAGAGTCCAAGGATTCTCGCTACATACAGTTAGAAGCAGACTCACTTGTGGCTACAGAGTCCAGGGATTCACGCTACATACAGTAAGTAGCAGACACTCTTGTGGCTACAATGACCAGGGATTCTCGCTTAATACAGTAAGAAGGAAGCACTCTTGTGGCTATAGAGTCCAGGGATTCTCGCTACATTCAGTAAGTAGCAGGCACTCTTGGGCCTACAAAGTCCAGGGATTCTCGCTACATACAGTAAGAAGCAGACACTCTTGTGGCTACAAAGTCCAGGGATTCTCGCTACATACAGTAAGAAGCAGGCACTCTTGTGGCTACAGAGTCCAGGGATTCTCGCTACATACAGTAAGAAGCAGACACACTTGTGGCTACAGAGTCCAGTGATTCTCGCTCTATACATTAAGAAGCAGACACACTTGTGGCTATAGAATCTAGAGATTCTCGCTACATAGTGTAAGAAGCAGACACTCTTGTCGCTACAGAGTCCCAGGATTCTCGCTACATACAGTAAGAAACAGGCACTCTTGTGGCTACACAGTCCAGGGATACTAACTACATACAGTAAGTAGCAGACACTCTTGAGGCTACAGAGTTCAGGGATTCTCGCTACATCCAGTAAGAAGCAGACACTCTTGTGGCCACAAAGTCCAGGGATTCCCGCTACATACAATAAGTAGCAAGCACTCTTGTGGCTAAAGAGTCCAGGGGTTCTCGCTACATACAGTAAGTAGCAGGCACTCTTGTGGCTAAAGAGTCCAGGGATTCTCGCTACATATAGTAAGAAGCAGGCACTCTTGTGGCAAGAGAATCCAGGGATTCTCGCTACATACAATAAGAAGCAGGCACTCTTGTGGCTTCAGAGTCCAATGATTCTCGCTACATAGAGTAAGAAGCAGGCACTCTTGTGGCTACAGAGTCCAAGGATTCTCGCTACATACAGTAAGATGCAGACACTCTAGTGACTACAGAGTCCAGTGATTCTTGCTACATTCATTAAGAAGCAGACTCTCTTGTGGCTACAGGGTCCAGGGATTCTTGCTACATTCAGTAAGAAGCAGACACTCTTGTGGTTACAGTGGCCAGGGATTCTCGCTACATTCAGTAAGAAGCAGACACTCTTGTGGCTACTGAGTCCAGGGATTCTCGCTACATACAGTAAGTGCCAGACACTGTTGTGGCAACAGTGTCCAGGGATTCTTGCTGCATACAGTAAGTAGCAGAACTCTTGTGGCAACAGAGTCCAGGGATTCTCGCTACATACAGTAAGAAGCAGGCACTCTTGTGGCTACAGAGTCCAGGGATTCTCGCTACATACAGTAAGAAGCAGACACTCTTGTGGCTATAGGATCTAGGGATTCTCGATACATAGAGTAAGAAGCGGACACTCTTGTCGCTACAGAGTCCAGGAATTCTCGCTTCATAGTGTAAGAAGCAGACACTCTTGTGGCTACAGAGTCCAGGGATTCTCGCTCTATACAGTAAGAAGCAGACACTCTTGTGGCCATAGAATCTAGGGATTCTCGCTACATAGAGTACGTAGCAGACACTCTTGTGGCTACAGAGTCCAGGGATTCTCGCTACATACAGTAAGAAGCAGACACTCTTGTGGCTACAGTGTCCGGGGATTCTCGCTACATACAGTAAGAAGCAGACATTCTTGTGGCTACAGATTCCAGGGATTCTCGCTATATACAGTAAGTAGCAGGCACTCTTGTGGCTAAAGGGTCCAGGGATTCTAGCTACATACAGTAAGAAGCAGACACTCTTGTGGCTACAGAGTTCAGGGATTCTCGCTACATACACTAAGAAGCAGACACTCTTGTGGCTACAGAGTTCAGGGATTCCCGCTACATACAGTAAGAAGCAGGCACTCTTCTGGCTTTAGAGTCCAGGGATTCTCGATTCATACAGTAAGTAGCAGACACTCTTGTGGCTACAGAGTTCAGGGATTCTCGCTACATAGAGTAATATGCAGGCACTCTTGTGGCTACAGAGTCCAGGGATTCTCGCTACATACAGTAAGAAGCAGACACTCTTGTGTCTACAGAGTCCAGGGATTCTCGCTACATGCAGTAAGTAGCAGACACTCTAGTGCCTACAGTGTCCAGGGATTCTCGCTACATACAGCATACAGTAAGAAGTAGACACCCTTGTGACTACAGAGTCCAGGGATTCTCGCTACATAGAGTAAGAAGCAGACATTCTTGTGACTACAGAGTCCAGGGATTCTCGCTACATGCATTAAGTAGCAGACACTCTTGTGGTTACAGAGTCCAGGGATTCTCGCTACATACAGTAAGAAGCAGGCATTCTTGTGGCTACAGAGTCCAGGAATTCCCGCTACATGCAGTAAGTTGCAGGCACTCTTGTGGCTACAGAGTCCAGGGATTCTCGCTACATACAATAAGAAGCAGACACACTTTTGACTACAGAGTCCAGGGATTCTCGCTACATACAGTAAGAAACAGACACTCTTGTGGCTACAGAGTCCGGGGATTCTTGCTGCATACAATAAGATGCAGACACTCTTGTGGCTACAATGTCCTGGGAATCTCGCTACATACAATAAGAAGCAGACACTCTTGTGGATACAGAGTCCAGGGATTCTCGCTACATTCAGTAAGAAGCAGACACTCTTGTGACTACTGAGTCCAGGGATTAACGCTACATACAGTGAGAAGCAGACACTCTTGTGGCTACAGAGTCCAGGGATTCTTGCTACATACAGTAAGAAGTACACACCCTTGTGACTACAGAGTCCAGGGATTCTCGCTACATAGAGTAAGAAGCAGACATTCTTGTGACTACAGAGTCCAGGGATTCACGCTGCATACAGTAAGAAGCAGACACACTTGTGACTACAGAGTCCAGGGATTCTCGCTACATACAGTAAGAAGCAGACACTCTTGTGACTACAGAGTCCAGGGATTCATGCTACATACAGTAAGAAGCAGACCCTCTTGTGGCCGCAGAGTCCAGGGATTCTCGCTATGTACAGTAAGAAGCAGGCACTCCTTTGGCTACAGAGTCCAGGGATTCTCGTTACATACAGTATGAAGCGGACCCCCTTGTGGCTACAGAGTCCAGGGATTATCGCTACATACAGTAGGAAGCAGGCACTCATGTGGCTACAGAGTCCAGGGATTCTCGCTACATACATTAAGAAGCAGGCACTCTTGTGGCTACAAAGTCCAGGGACTCGCTACATAAAGTAGGAATCAGACACTCTTGTGGCTACAGAGTCCAGGGATTCTCGCTACATTCATTAAGAAGCACACACTCTTGTGGCTACAGTGTCCTGGTATTCTCGCTATTTACAGTAAGTAGCAGGCACTCTTGGGCCTACAGAGTCCAGGGTTTCTCGCTACATACAGTAAGAAGCAGTCACTCTTGTGGCTACAGAGTCCAGGGATTCTCGCTACATACAGTAAGTAGCAAACACTGTTGTGGCAACAGTGCCCAGGGATTCTCGCTGCATACAGTAAGTAGCAGACACTCTTGTGGCTACAGAGTCCAGGGATTCTCGCTAAATACAGTAAGTGGCAGTCACTGTTGTGGCAACAGTGTCCAGGGATTCTTGCTGCATACAGTAAGTAACAGACCTCTTGTGGCTACAGAGTCCAGTGATTCTCGCTCTATACAGTAAGAAGCAGACACTCTTGTGGCTATAGAATCCAAGGATTCTCGCTACATAGAGTAAGAAGCAGACACTTTTGTGGCTACAGAGTCCAGGGATTCTCGCTACATACAGTAAGAAGCAGACACTCTTGTGGCTACAGAGTCCAGTGATTCTCGCTCTATACAGTAAGAAGCAGACACTCTTGTGGCTATAGAATCCAGGGATTCTCGCTACATAGAGTAAGAAGCAGACACTCTTGTGGCTACAGAGTCCAGGGATTCTCGCTTCATAGAGTAAGAAGCAGACACTCTTGTGGCTACAGTGTCCGGGGATTCTCGCATCATACAGTAAGAAGCAGATATTCTTGTGGCTACAGATTCCAGGGTTTCTCGCTATATACAGTAAGTAGCAGGCACTCTTGTGACTAAAGGGTCCAGGGATTCTAGCTACATACAGTAAGAAGCAGACACTCATGTGGCTACAGAGTCCAGAGATTCCCGCTACATACAGTAAGAAACAGACACTCTTGAGGCTACAGAGTCCAGGGATTCTCACTACCTACAGTAAGTAGCAGACACTCTTGTGGCTACAGAGTCCAGGGATTCTCGCTACATACAACAAGAAGCAAACCCTCTTGTGGCTACAGAGTCCAGGGATTCCCGCTACATACAGTAAGAAACAGGTACTCTTGTGGCTTCAGAGTCTAGGGATTCTCGCTACATACAGTAAGAAACAGACACCCTTGTGGCTACAGAGACCAGGGATTCCCGCTACATACAGTAAGTAGCAGACACTCTTGTGGCTACAGAATCCAGGGATTCCCGCTACATACAGTAAGAAACAGACACTCTTGTGGCTACAGAGTCCAGGGATTCCCGCTACAAACAGTAAGAAACAGGTACTCTTGTGGCTTCAGAGTCCAGGGATTCTCGCAACATACAGTAAGAAACGGACACTCTTGTGGCTACAGAGTCCAGGGATTCTCACTACATACAGTAAGTAGCAGACTGTCTTGTGGCTACAGAGTCCAGGGATTCTCGCTACATACGGTAAGAAGCAGACACTCTTGTGGCTACAAAGTTCAGGGATTCTCGCTACATACAGTAAGAAGCAGACACTCTTGTGGATACAGAGTGCAGGGATTCTCACTACATACAGTAAGTAGCAGACACTCTTGTTGCTACAGAGTTCAGGGATTCTCGCTACATACAGTAAGTAGCAGACACTCTTGTGGCTACAGAGTCCAGGGATTCTCACTACATACAGTATGTAGCAGACACTCTTGTGGCTACAGAGTTCAGGGATTATCGCTACATCCAGTAAGAAGCAGACCCTCTTGTGGCTACAGAGTCCAGGGATTCTCGCTACATACAGCAAGTAGCAGGTTCTCTTGTTGCTAAAGAGTCCAGGGATTCTCGCTACATACAGTAAGAAGCAGGCACTCTTGTGGCTACAGAGTCCAGGGATTCTCGCTACATACAGTAAGAAGCAGACACTCTTGTGGCTACAGAGTCCAGGGATTCTCGCTACATAGAGTAAGAAGCAGGCACTCTTGTGGCTACAGAGTCCAGGGATTCTCGCTACATACAGTAAGAAGCAGACACTCTAGTCACTACAGAGGCCAGAGATTCTCGCTACATTCAGTAAGAAGCAGACTCTATTGTGGCTACAGGGTCCAGGGATTCTCGCTACATTCAGTAAGAAGCAGACACTCTTGTGGGTACAGTGTCCTGGGATTCTCGCTTCATTCAGTAAGAAGCAGGCACTCTTGTGGCTACAGGGTCCAGGGATTCTCGCTACATACAGTAAGAAGCAGACACTCTTGTGGCTTCAGTGTCCAGGAATTCTCGCTACATTAAGTAAGAAGCAGGCACTCTTGTGGCTACAGAGTCCATGGATTCTCGCTACATACAGTAAGAAGCAGACACTCTTGTGGCTACAGAGTCCAGGGAATCTCGCTACATACAGTAAGAAGCAGACACTCTTGTGGCTACAGAGTCCAGGAATTCTCGCAATATACAGTAAGAAGCAGACACTTTTGTGGCTATAAAATCCAGGGATTCTCGCTACATAAAGTAAGAAGCAGACACTCTTGTGGCTACAGGGTCCAGGGATTCTAGCTACATACAGTAAGAAGCAGACACTCTTGTGGATAGAGGCCAGGGATTCCCGCTACATACAGTAAGAAGCAGGCACTCTTGTGGCTTCAGAGTCCAGGGATTCTCGCTACATACAATTAGAAGCAGACACACTTGTGGCTAAAGAGTCCAGGGATTCACGCTACATACAGTAAGTAGCAGACACTCTTGTGGCTACAAAGACCAGGGATTCTCGCTTAATACAGTAAGAAGCAAGCACTCTTGTGGCTATAGAGTCCAGGGATTCTCGCTACATTCAGTAAGTAGCAGGCACTCTTGGGCCTACAAAGTCCAGGGATTCTCGCTACATACAGTAAGAAGCAGGCACTCTTGTGGCTACAGAGTCCAGGGATTCTCGCTACATACAGTAAGAAGCAGACACACTTGTGGCTACAGAGTCCAGTGATTCTCGCTCTATACAGTAAGAAGCAGACACTCTTGTGGCTATAGAATCTAGGGATTCTGGCTACATAGAGTAAGAAGCAGACACTCTTGTCGCTACAGAGTCCAGGGATTCTCGCTACATACAGTTAGAAACAGGCACTCTTGTGGCTACAGAGTCCAGGGATTCTAACTACATACAGTAAGTAGCAGACACTCTTGAGGCTACAGAGTTCAGGGATTCTCGCTACATCCAGTAAGAAGCAGACACTCTTGTGGCCACAAAGTCCAGGGATTCTCGCTACATACAATAAGTAGCAGGCACTCTTGTGGCTAAAGAGTCCATGGGTTCTCGCTACATACAGTAAGTAGCAGGCACACTTGTGGCTAATGAGTCCAGGGATTCTCGCTACATACAGTAAGAAGCAGGCACTCTTGTGGCAACAGAATCCAGGGATTCTCGCTACATACAATAAGAAGCAGGCACTCTTGTGGCTACAGAGTCCAGGGATTCTCGGTACATAGAGTAAGAAGCAGGCACTCTTGTGGCTACAGAGTCCAGGGATTCTCGCTACATAAAGTAAGATGCAGACACTCTAGTGACTACAGAGTCCTGTGATTCTCGCTACATTCAGTAAGAAGCAGACTCTCTTGTGGCTACAGGGTCCAGGGATTCTTGCTACATTCAGTAAGAAGCAGACACTCTTGTGGTTACAGTTGCCAGGGATTCTCGCTACATTCAGTAAGAAGCAGACACTCTTGTGGCTACTGAGTCCAGGGATTCTCGCTACATACAGTAAGTGCCAGACACTGTTGTGGCGACAGTGTCCAGGGATTCTTGCTGCATACAATAAGTAGCAGAACTCTTGTGGCAACAGAGTCCAGGGATTCTCGCTACATACAGTAAGAAGCAGGCACTCTTGTGGCTACAGAGTCCAGGGATTCTCGCTACATACAGTAAGAAGCAGACACTCTTGTTGCTATAGAATCTAGGGATTCTCGCTACATAGAGTAAGAAGCGGACACTCTTGTCGCTACAGAGTCCAGGGATTCTCGCTTCATAGTGTAAGAAGCAGACACTCTTGTGGCTACAGAGTCCAGGGATTCTCGCTCTATACAGTAAGAAGCAGACACTCTTGTGGCCATAGAATCTAGGGATTCTCGCTACATAGAGTACGTAGCAGACACTCTTGTGGCTACAGAGTCCAGGGATTCTCGCTACATACAGTAAGAAGCAGACACTCTTGTGGCTAGAATGTCCGGGGATTCTCGCTACATACAGTAAGAAGCAGACATTCTTGTGGCTACAGATTCCAGGGATTCTCGCTATATACAGTAAGTAGCAGGCACTCTTGTGGCTAAAGGGTCCAGGGATTCTAGCTACATACAGTAAGAAGCAGACACTCTTGTGGCTACAGAGTTCAGGGATTCTCGCTACATACACTAAGAAGCAGACACTCTTGTGGTACAGAGTTCAGGGATTCCCGCTACATACAGTAAGAAGCAGGCACTCTTCTGGCTTTAGAGTCCAGGGATTCTCGATACATACAGTAAGTAGCAGACACTCTTGTGGCTACAGAGTTCAGGGATTTTCGCTACATAGAGTAAGAAGCAGGCACTCTTGTGGCTACAGAGTCCAGGGATTCTCGCTACATACAGTAAGAAGCAGACACTCTTGTGACTACAGAGTCCAGGGATTCTCGCTACATGCAGTAAGTAGCAGACACTCTAGTGCCTACAGTGTCCAGGGATTCTCGCTACATACAGTAAGAAGTAGACACCCTTGTGACTACAGAGTCCAGGGATTCTCGCTACATAGAGTAAGAAGCAGACATTCTTGTGACTACAGAGTCCAGGGATTCTCGCTACATGCAGTAAGTAGCAGACACTCTTGTGGTTACAGAGTCCAGGGATTCTCGCTACATACAGTAAGAAGCAGGCATTCTTGTGGCTACAGAGACAAAAAATTCCCGCTACATGCAGTAAGTTGCAGACACTCTTGTGGCTACAGAGTCCAGGGATTCTCGCTACATACAATAAGAAGCAGAAACACTTTTGACTACAGAGTCCAGGGATTCTCGCTACATACAATAAGAAACAGACACACTTGTGGCTACAGAGTCCGGGGATTCTTGCTGCATACAATAAGAAGCAGACACTCTTGTGGATACAGAGTCCAGGGATTCTCGCTACATTCAGTAAGAAGCAGACACTCTTGTGACTACTGAGTCCAGGGATTAACGCTACATACAGTGAGATGCAGACACTCTTGTGGCTACAGAGTCCAGGGATTCTTGCTACATACAGTAAGAAGTACACACCCTTGTGACTACAGTGTCCAGGGATTCTCGCTACATGGAGTAAGAAGCAGACATTCTTGTGACTACAGAGTCCAGGGATTCGCGCTGCATACAGTAAGAAGCAGACACTCTTGTGACTACAGAGTCCAGGGATTCTCGCTACATACAGTAAGAAGCAGACACTCTTGTGATTACAGAGTCCAGGGATCCATGCTACATACAGTAAGAAGCAGACCCTCTTGTGGCCGCAGAGTCCAGGGCTTCTCGCTATGTACAGTAAGAAGCAGGCACTCCTTTGGCTACAGAGTCCAGGGATTCTCGTTACATACAGTATGAAGCGGACACCCTTGTGGCTACAGAGTCCAGGGATTCTCGCTACATTCAGTAAGAAGCAGACACTCTTGTGACTACTGAGTCCAGGGATTAACGCTACATACAGTGAGATGCAGACACTCTTGTGGCTACAGAGTCCAGGGATTCTTGCTACATACAGTAAGAAGTACACACCCTTGTGACTACAGTGTCCAGGGATTCTCGCTACATGGAGTAAGAAGCAGACATTCTTGTGACTACAGAGTCCAGGGATTCGCGCTGCATACAGTAAGAAGCAGACACTCTTGTGGCCGCAGAGTCCAGGGATTCTCGCTATGTACAGTAAGAAGCAGGCACTCCTTTGGCTACAGAGTCCAGGGATTCTCGTTACATACAGTATGAAGCGGACACCCTTGTGGTTACAGAGTCCAGGGATTATCGCTACATACAGTAGGAAGCAGGCACTCTTGTGGCTACAGAGTCCTGGGATTCTCGCTACATACATTAAGAAGCAGGCACTCTTGTGGCTACAAAGTCCAGGGACTCGCTACATAAAGTAGGAATCAGACACTCTTGTGGCTACAGAGTCCAGGGTTTCTCGCTACATTCATTAAGAAGCACACACACTTGTGGCTACAGTGTCCAGGTATTCTCGCTATTTACAGTAAGTAGCAGGCACTCTTGGGCCTACAGAGTCCAGGGTTTCTCGCTACATACAGTAAGAAGCAGACACTCTTGTGGATACAGAGTCCAGGGATTCTCGCTACATACAGTAAGTAGCAAACACTGTTGTGGCAACAGTGCCCAGGGATTCTCGCTGCATACAGTAAGTAGCAGACACTCTTGTGGCTACAGAGTCCAGAGATTCTCGCTAAATACAGTAAGTGGCAGTCACTGTTGTGGCAACAGTGTCCAGGGATTCTTGCTGCATACAGTAAGTAACAGACCTCTTGTGGCAACAGAGTCCAGGGATTCTCGCTACATAGAGTAAGAAGCAGGCACTCTTGAGGCTACAGAGTCCAGGGAATCTCACTACATACAGTAAGTAGCAGACACTCTTGTGGCTACAGAGTCCAGGGATTCTCGCTACATACAGCAAGAAGCAAACACTCTTGTGGCTACAGAGTCCAGGGATTCCCGCTACATACAGTAAGAAACAGGTACTCTTGTGGCTTCAGAGTCTAGGGATTCTCGCTACATACAGTAAGAAACAGACACCCTTGTGGCTACAGAGTCCAGGGATTCCCGCTACATACAGTAAGTAGCAGACAATCTTGTGGCTACAGAATCCAGGGATTCCCGCTACATACAGTATGAAACAGACACTCTTGTGGCTACAGAGTCCAGGGATTCCCGCTACATACAGTAAGAAACAGGTACTCTTGTGGCTTCAGAGTCCAGGGATTCTCGCAACATACAGTAAGAAACAGACACTCTTGTGGCTACAGAGTCCAGGGATTCTCACTACATACAGTAAGTAGCAGACTGTCTTGTGGCTACAGAGTCCAGGGATTCTCGCTACATACAGTAAGAAGCAGACACTCTTGTGGCTACAGAGTTCAGGGATTCTCGCTACATACAGTAAGAAGCAGACACTCTTGTGGATACAGAGTGCAGGGATTCTCACTACATACAGTAAGTAGCAGACACTCTTGTTGCTACAGAGTTCAGGGATTCTCGCTACATACAGTAAGTAGCAGACACTCTTGTGGCTACAGAGTCCAGGGATTCTCACTACATACAGTATGTAGCAGACACTCTTGTGGCTGCAGAGTTCAGGGATTCTCGCTACATCCAGTAAGAAGCAGACCCTCTTGTGCCTACAGAGTCCAGGGATTCTCGCTACATACAGCAAGTAGCAGGATCTCTTGTTGCTAAGGAGTCCAGGGATTCTCGCTACATACAGTAAGAAGCAGGCACTCTTGTGGCTACAGAGTCCAGGGATTCTCGCTACATACAGTAAGAAGCAGACACTCTTGTGGCTACAGAGTCCAGCGATTCTCGCTACATACAGTAAGAAGCAGGCATTCTTGTGGCTACACAGTCCAGGGATTCTCGCTACATACAGTAAGAAGCAGGCACTCTTGTGGCTACAGAGTCCAGGGATTCTCGCTACATACAATAAGAAGCAGGCACTCTTGTGGCTACAGAGTCCAGGGATTCTCGCTACATAGAGTAAGAAGCAGGCACTCTTGTGGCTAGAGAGTCCAGGGATTCTCGCTACATACAGTAAGAAGCAGACACTCTTGTGGCTATAGAATCTAGGGATTCTCGCTACATAGAATAAAAAGCGGACACTCTTGTCCCTACAGAGTCCAGGGATTCTCGCTTCATAGTGTAAGAAGCAGACACTCTTGTGGCTACAGAGTCCAAGGATTCTCGCTCTATACAGTAAGAAGCAGACACTCTTGTGGCCATAGAATCTAGGGATTCTCGCTACATAGAGTACGTAGCAGACACTCTTGTGGCTACAGAGTCCAGGGATTCTCGCTACATACAGTAAGAAGCAGACACTCTTGTGGCTACAGAGTTCAGGGATTCTCGCTACATACTCTAAGAAGTAGACACTCTTGTGGCTACAGAGTTCAGGGATTCCCGCTACATACAGTAAGAAGCAGGCACTCTTCTGGCTTTAGAGTCCAGGGATTCTCGATACCTACAGTAAGTAGCAGACACTCTTGTGGCTACAGAGTTCAGGGATTCTCGCTACATAGAGTAAGAAGCAGGCACTCTTGTGGCTACAGAGTCCAGGGATTCTCGCTACATACAGTAAGAAGCAGACACTCTTGTGACTACAGAGTCCAGGGATTCTCGCTACATGCAGTAAGTAGCAGACACTCTAGTGCCTACAGTGTCCAGGGATTCTCGCTACATACAGTAAGAAGTAGACACCCGTGTGACTACAGAGTCCAGGGATTCTCGCTACATTGAGTAAGAAGCAGACATTCTTGTGACTACAGAGTCCAGGGATTCTCGCTACATGCAGTAAGTAGCAGACACTCTTGTGGTTACAGAGTCCAGGGATTCTCGCTACATAGAGTAAGAAGCAGGCATTCTTGTGGCTACAGAGTCCAGGAATTCCCGCTACATGCAGTAAGTTGCAGACACTCTTGTGGCTACAGAGTCCAGGGATTCTCGCTACATACAATAAGAAGCAGACACACTTTTGACTACAGAGTCCAGGGATTCTCGCTACATACAGTAAGAAACAGACACTCTTGTGGCTACAGAGTCCGGGGATTCTTGCTGCATACAATAAGATGCAGACACTCTTGTGGCTACAAAGTCCTGGGAATCTCGCTACATACAATAAGAAGCAGACACTCTTGTGTATATAGAGTCCAGGGATTCTCGCTACATTCATTAAGAAGCAGACACTCTTGTGACTACTGAGTCCAGGGATTAACGCTACATACAGTGAGAAGCAGACACTCTTGTGGCTACAGAGTCCAGGGATTCTTGCTACATACAGTAAGAAGTACAGACCCTTGTGACTACAGAGTCCAGGGATTCATGCTACATACAGTAAGAAGCAGACCCTCTTGTGGCCGCAGAGTCCAGGGCTTCTCGCTATGTACAGTAAGAAGCAGGCACTCCTTTGGCTACAGAGTCCAGGGATTCTCGTTACATACAGTATGAAGCGGACACCCTTGTGGCTACAGAGTCCAGGGATTATCGCTACATACAGTAGGAAGCAGGCACTCTTGTGGCTACAGAGTCCAGGGATTCTCGCTTCATACATTAAGAAGCAGGCACTCTTGTGGCTACAAAGTCCAGGGATTCTCGCTACATGCAGTAAGAAGCAGACACTCTTGTGGCTACAAAGTCCTGGGAATCTCTCTACATACAATAAGAAGCAGACACTCTTGTGGCTACAAAGTCCTGGGAATCTCGCTACATACAATAAGAAGCAGACACTCTTGTGGATACAGAGTCCAGGGATTCTCGCTACATTCATTAAGAAGCAGACACTCTTGTGACTACTGAGTCCAGGGATTAACGCTACATACAGTGAGAAGCAGACACTCTTGTGGCTACAGAGTCCAGGGATTCTTGCTACATACAGTAAGAAGTACAGACCCTTGTGACTACAGAGTCCAGGGATTCATGCTACATACAGTAAGAAGCAGACTCTCTTGTGGCCGCAGAGTCCAGGGCTTCTCGCTATGAACAGTAAGAAGCAGGCACTCCTTTGGCTACAGAGTCCAGGGATTCTCGTTACATACAGTATGAAGCGGACACCCTTGTGGCTACAGAGTCCAGGGATTATCGCTACATACAGTAGGAAGCAGGCACTCTTGTTGCTACAGAGTCCAGGGATTCTCGATTCATACATTAAGAAGCAGGCACTCTTGTGGCTACAAAGTCCAGGGAATCGCTACATAAAGTAGGAATCAGACACTCTTGTGGCTACAGAGTCCAGGGATTCTCGCTACATTCATTAAGAAGCACACAATCTTATGGCTACAGTGTCCAGGTATTCTCGCTATTTACAGTAAGTAGCAGGCACTCTTGGGCCTACAGAGTCCAGGGTTTCTCGCTACATACAGTAAGAAGCAGACACTCTTGTGGCAACAGAGTCCAGGGATTCTCGCTACATGCAGTAAGTAGCAAACACTGTTGTGGCAACAGTGCCCAGGGATTCTCGCTGCATACAGTAAGTAGCAGACACTCTTGTGGCTACAGAGTCCAGGGATTCTCGCTAAATACAGTAAGTGGCAGTCACTCTTGTGGCAACAGTGTCCAGGGATTCTTGCTGCATACAGTAAGTAACAGACCTCTTGTGGCAACAGAGTCCAGGGATTCTCGCTACAAAGAGTAAGAAGCAGGCACTCTTGTGGCTACAGAGTCCAGGGATTCTCGCTACATACAGTAAGAAGCAGACACTCTTGTGGCTACAGAGTCCAGGGATTCTCGCTCTATACAGTAAGAAGCAGACACTCTTGTGGCTACAGAGTCCAGGGATTCTCGCTTCATAGAGTAAGAAGCAGACACTCTTGTGGCTACAGTGTCCGGGGATTCTCGCATCATACAGTAAGAAGCAGATATTCTTGTGGCTACAGATTCCAGGGTTTCTCGCTATATACAGTAAGTAGCAGGCACTCTTGTGACTAAAGGGTCCAGGGATTCTAGCTACATACAGTAAGAAGCAGACACTCATGTGGCTACAGAGTCCAGGGATTCCCGCTACATACAGTAAGAAACAGACACTCTTGAGGCTACAGAGTCCAGGGATTCTCACTACATACAGTAAGTAGCAGACACTCTTGTGGCTACAGAGTCCAGGGATTCTCGCTACATACAGCAAGAAGCAAACACTCTTGTGGCTACAGAGTCCAGGGATTCCCGCTACATACAGTAAGAAACAGGTACGCTTGTGGCTTCAGAGTCTAGGGATTCTGGCTACATACAGTAAGAAACAGACACCCTTGTGGCTACAGAGTCCAGGGATTCCCGCTACATACAGTAAGAAGCAGACTCTCTTGTGGCTACAGGGTCCAGGGATTCTTGCTACATTCAGTAAGAAGCAGACACTCTTGTGGTTACAGTGGCCAGGGATTCTCGCTACATTCAGTAAGAAGCAGACACTCTTGTGGCTACTGAGTCCAGGGATTCTCGCTACATACAGTAAGTGCCAGACACTGTTGTGGCAACAGTGTCCAGGGATTCTTGCTGCATACAGTAATTAGCAGAACTCTTGTGGCAACAGAGTCCAGGGATTCTCGCTACATACAGTAAGAAGCAGGCACTCTTGTGGCTACAGAGTCCAGGGATTCTCGCTACATACAGTAAGAAGCAGACACTCTTGTGGCTATAGAATCTAGGGATTCTCGCTACATAGAGTAAGAAGCGGACACTCTTGTCGCTACAGAGTCCAGGGATTCTCGCTTCATAGTGTAAGAAGCAGACACTCTTGTGGCTACAGAGTCCAGGGATTCTCGCTCTATACAGTAAGAAGCAGACACTCTTGTGGCCATAGAATCTAGGGATTGTCGCTACATAGAGTACGTAGCAGACACTCTTGTGGCTACAGAGTCCAGGGATTCTCGCTACATAGAGTAAGAAGCAGACACTCTTGTGGCTACAGTGTCCGGGGATTCTCGCTACATACAGTAAGAAGCAGACATTCTTGTGGCTACAGATTCCAGGGATTCTCGCTATATACAGTAAGCAGCAGGCACTCTTGTGGCTAAAGGGTCCAAGGATTCTAGCTACATACAGTAAGAAGCAAACACTCTTGTGGCTACAGAGTTCAGGGATTCTCGCTACATACACTAAGAAGCAGACACTCTTGTGGCTACAGAGTTCAGGGATTCCCGCTACATACAGTAAGAAGCAGGCACTCTTCTGGCTTTAGAGTCCAGGGATTCTCGATACATACAGTACGTAGCAGACACTCTTGTGGCTACAGAGTTCAGGGATTCTCGCTACATAGAGTAAGAAGCAGGCACTCTTGTGGCTACAGAGTCCAGGGATTCTCGCTACATACAGTAGGAAGCAGACACTCTTGTGACTACAGAGTCCAGGGATTCTCGCTACATGCAGTAAGTAGCAGACACTCTAGTGCCTACAGTGTCCAGGGATTCTCGCTACATACAGTAAGAAGTAGACACCCTTGTGACTACAGAGTCCAGGGATTCTCGCTACATAGAGTAAGAAGCAGACATTCTTGTGACTACAGAGTCCAGGGATTCTCGCTACATGCAGTAAGTAGCAGACACTCTTGTGGTTACAGAGTCCAGGGATTCTCGCTACATACAGTAAGAAGCAGGCATTCTTGTGGCTACAGAGTCCAGGAATTCCCGCTACATGCAATAAGTTGCAGACACTCTTGTGGCTACATTGTCCAGGGATTCTCGCTACATACAATAAGAAGCAGACACACTTTTGACTACAGAGTCCAGGGATTCTCGCTACATACAGTAAGAAACAGACACTCTTGTGGCTACAGAGTCCGGGGATTCTTGCTGCATACAATAAGATGCAGACACTCTTGTGACTACAAAGTACTGGGAATCTCGCTACATACAATAAGAAGCAGACACTCTTGTGGATACAGAGTCCAGGGATTCTCGCTACATTCAGTAAGAAGCAGACACTCTTGTGACTACTGAGTCCAGGGATTAACGCTACATACAGTGAGAAGCAGACACTCTTGTGGCTACAGGGTCCAGGGATTCTTGCTACATACAGTAACAAGTACACACCCTTGTGACTACAGAGTCCAGGGATTCTCGCTACATAGAGTAAGAAGCAGACATTCTTGTGACTACAGAGTCCAGGGATTCGCGCTGCATACAGTAAGAAGCAGACACTCTTGTGACTACAGAGTCCAGGGATTCTCGCTACATACAGTAAGAAGCAGACACTCTTGTGACTACAGAGTCCAGGGATTCATGCTACATACAGTAAGAAGCAGACCCTCTTGTGGCCGCAGAGTCCAGGGATTCTCTCTATGTACAGTAAGAAGCAGGCACTCCTTTGGCTACAGAGTCCAGGGATTCTCGTTACATACAGTATGAAGCGGACACCCTTGTGGCTACAGAGTCCAGGGATTATCGCTACATACAGTAGGAAGCAGGCACTCTTGTGGCTACAGAGTCCAGGGATTCTCGCTTCATACATTAAGAAGCAGGCACTCTTGTGGCTACAAAGTCCAGGGACTCGCTACATAAAGTAGGAATCAGACACTCTTGTGGCTACAGAGTCCAGGGATTCTCGCTACATTCATTAAGAAGCACACAATCTTATGGCTACAGTGTCCAGGTATTATCGCTATTTACAGTAAGTAGCAGGCACTCTTGGGCCTACAGAGTCCAGGGTTTCTCGCTACATACAGTAAGAAGCAGACACTCTTGTGGCAACAGAGTCCAGGGATTCTCGCTACATACAGTAAGTAGCAAACACTGTTGTGGCAACAGTGCCCAGGGATTCTCGCTGCATACAGTAAGTAGCAGACACTCTTGTGGCTACAGAGTCCAGGGATTCTCGCTAAATACAGTAAGTGGCAGTCACTGTTGTGGCAACAGTGTCCAGGGATTCTTGCTGCATACAGTAAGTAACAGACCTCTTGTGGCAACAGAGTCCAGGGATTCTCGCTACATAGAGTAAGAAGCAGGCACTCTTGTGGCTACAGAGTCCAGGGATTCTCGCTACATACAGTAAGAAGCAGACACTCTTGTGGCTACAGAGTCCAGGGATTCTCGCTCTATACAGTAAGAAGCAGACACTCTTGTGGCTATAGAATCCAGGGATTCTCGCTACATAGAGTAAGAAGCAGACACTCTTGTGGCTACAGAGTCCAGGGATTCTCGCTTCATAGATTAAGAAGCAGACACTCTTGTGGCTACAGTGTCCGGGGATTCTCGCATCATACAGTAAGAAGCAGATATTCTTGTGGCTACAGATTCCAGGGTTTCTCGCTATATACAGTAAGTAGCAGGCACTCTTGTGACTAAAGGGTCCAGGGATTCTAGCTACATACAGTAAGAAGCAGACACTCATGTGGCTACAGAGTCCAGAGATTCCCGCTACATACAGTAAGAAACAGACACTCTTGAGGCTACAGAGTCCAGGGATTCTCACTACATACTGTAAGTAGCAGACACTCTTGTGGCTACAGAGTCCAGGGATTCTCGCTACATACAGCAAGAAGCAAACACTCTTGTGGCTACAGAGTCCAGGGATTCCCGCTACATACACTAAGAAGCAGGCACTCTTGTGGCTACAGAGTCCAGGGATTCCCGCTACATACAGTAAGTAGCAGACACTCTTGTGGCTACAGAATCCAGGGATTCCCGCTACATACAGTAAGAAACAGACACTCTTGTGGCTACAGAGTCCAGGGATTCCCGCTACATACAGTAAGAAACAGGTACTCTTGTGGCTTCAGAGTCCAGGGATTCTCGCAACATACAGTAAGAAACAGGCATTCTTGTGGCTACAGAGTCCAGGGAATCCCGCTACATACAGTAAGAAGCAGACACTCTTGTGGCTACAGAGTCCAGCGATTCTCGCTACATACAGTAAGAAGCAGGCATTCTTGTGGCTACAGAGTCCAGGGATTCTCGCTACATACAGTAAGAAGCAGGCACTCTTGTGGCTACAGAGTCCAGGGATTCTCGCTACATACAATAAGAAGCAGGCACTCTTGTGGCTACAGAGTCCAGGGATTCTCGCTACATAGAGTAAGAAGCAGGCACTCTTGTGGCTACAGAGTCCAGGGATTCTCGCTACTTACAGTAAGAAGCAGACACTCTAGTCACTACAGAGGCCAGAGATTCTCGCTACATTCAGTAAGAAGCAGACTCTGTTGTGGCTACAGGGTCCAGGGATTCTCGCTACATTCAGTAAGAAGCAGACAATCTTGTGGCTACAGTGTCCTGGGATTCTCGCTTCATTCAGTAAGAAGCAGGCACTCTTGTGGCTACAGGGTCCAGGGATTCTCGCTACATACAGTAAGAAGCAGACACTCTTGTGGCTTCAGTGTCCAGGGATTCTCGCTACATTAAGTAAGAAGCAGGCACTCTTGTGGCTACAGAGTCCACGGATTCTCGCTACATACAGTAAGAAGCAGACACTCTTGTGGCTACAGAGTCCAGGGAATCTTGCTACATACAGTAAGTAGCAAACACTGTTGTGGCAACAGTGCCCAGGGATTCTCGCTGCATACAGTAAGTAGCAGACACTCTTGTGGCTACGGAGTCCAGGGATTCTCGCTAAATACAGTAAGTGGCAGTCACTGTTGTGGCAAAAGTGTCCAGGGATTCTTGCTGCATACAGTAAGTAACAGACCTCTTGTGGCAACAGAGTCCAGGGATTCTCGCTACATAGAGTAAGAAGCAGGCACTCTTGTGGCTACAGAGTACAGGGATTCTCGCTACATACAGTAAGAAGCAGACACTCTTGTGGCTACAGAGTCCAGTGATTCTCGCTCTATACAGTAAGAAGCAGACACTCTTGTGGCTATAGAATCCAGGGATTCTCGCTACATAGAGTAAGAAGCAGACACTCTTGTGGCTACAGAGTCCAGGGATTCTCGCTTCATAGATTAAGAAGCAGACACTCTTGTGGCTATAGTGTCCGGGGATTCTCGCATCATACAGTAAGAAGCAGATATTCTTGTGGCTACAGATTCCAGGGTTTCTCGCTATATACAGTAAGTAGCAGGCACTCTTGTTACTAAAGGGTCCAGGGATTCTAGCTACATACAGTAAGAAACAGACACTCATGTGGCTACAGAGTCCAGAGATTCCCGCTACATACAGTAAGAAACAGACACTCTTGAGGCTACAGAGTCCAGGGATTCTCACTACATACTGTAAGTAGCAGACACTCTTGTGGCTGCAGAGTCCAGGGATTCTCGCTACATACAGCAAGAAGCAAACACTCTTGTGGCTACAGAGTCCAGGGATTCCCGCTACATACACTAAGAAGCAGGCACTCTTGTGGCTACAGAGTCCAGGGATTCCCGCTACATACAGTAAGTAGCAGACACTCTTGTGGCTACAGAATCCAGGGATTCCCGCTACATACAGTAAGAAACAGACACTCTTGTGGCTACAGAGTCCAGGGATTCCCGCTACATACAGTAAGAAACAGGTACTCTTGTGGCTTCAGAGTCCAGGGATTCTCGCAACATACAGTAAGAAACAGGCATTCTTGTGGCTACAGAGTCCAGGGAATCCCGCTACATACAGTAAGAAGCAGACACTCTTGTGGCTACAGAGTCCAGCGATTCTCGCTACATACAGTAAGAAGCAGGCATTCTTGTGGCTACAGAGTCCAGGGATTCTCGCTACATACAGTAAGAAGCAGGCACTCTTGTGGCTACAGAGTCCAGGGATTCTCGCTACATACAATAAGAAGCAGGCACTCTTGTGGCTACAGAGTCCAGGGATTCTCGCTACATAGAGTAAGAAGCAGGCACTCTTGTGGCTACAGAGTCCAGGGTTTCTCGCTACATACAGTAAGAAGCAGACACTCTAGTCACTACAGAGGCCAGAGATTCTCGCTACATTCAGTAAGAAGCAGACTCTGTTGTGGCTACAGGGTCCAGGGATTCTCGCTACATTCAGTAAGAAGCAGACAATCTTGTGGCTACAGTGTCCTGGGATTCTCGCTTCATTCAGTAAGAAGCAGGCACTCTTGTGGCTACAGGGTCCAGGGATTCTCGCTACATACAGTAAGAAGCAGACACTCTTGTGGCTTCAGTGTCCAGGGATTCTCGCTACATTAAGTAAGAAGCAGGCACTCTTGTGGCTACAGAGTCCACGGATTCTCGCTACATACAGTAAGAAACAGACACTCTTGTGGCTATAGAATCTGGGGATTCTCGCTACATAGTGTAAGAAGCAGACAATCGTGTGGCTACAGAGTCCATGGATTCTCGCTACATACAGTAAGAAGCAGACACTCTTGTGGCTACAGAGTCCAGGGAATCTCGCTACATACAGTAAGAAGCAGACACTCTTGTGGCTACAGAGTCCAGGAATTCTCGCTATATACAGTAAGAAGCAGACACTTTTGTGGCTATAGAATCCAGGGATTCTCGCTACATAAAGTAAGAAGCAGACACTCTTGTGGCTACAGAGTCCAGGGATTCTCGCTACATTCATTAAGAAGCACACACTCTTGTGGCTACAGTCTCCAGGTATTCTCGCTATTTCCAGTAAGTAGCAGACACACTTGTGACTACAGAGTCCAGGGATTCTCGCTACATACACCAAGATGCTGACACTCTTGTGACTTCAGAGTCCAGGGATTCTTGCTACATGCAGTAAGATCCGAGCACTCTTGTGGCTATAGAGTCTAGGGATTCTCGCTACTTTCAGTAAGTAGCAGGCACTCTTGGGCCTACAGAGTCCAGGGTTTCTCGCTACATACAATAAGAAGCAGACACTCTTGTGGCTACACAGTCCAGGGATTCTCGCTACATACAGTAAGTAGCAAACACTCTTGTGGCTACAGAGTCCAGGGATTCTCGCTACATACAGTAAGTGGCAGTCACTGTTGTGGCAACAGTGTCCAGGGATTCTTGCTGCATACAGTAAGTAACAGACCTCTTGTGGCAAAAGAGTCCAGGGATTCTCGCTACAAAGAGTAAGGAGGAGGCACTCTTGTGGCTACAGAGTCCAGGGATTCTCGCTACATACAGTAAGAAGCAGACACTCTTGTGGCTACAGAGTCCAGGGATTCTCGCTTCATAGAGTAAGAAACAGACACTCTTGTGGCTACAGTGTCCGGGGATTCTTGCTTCACACAGTAAGAAGCAGATATTCTTGTGGCTACAGATTCCAGGGTTTCTCGCTATATACAGTAAGTAGCAGGCACTCTTGTGACTAATGGGTCCAGCGATTCTAGCTACATACAGTAAGAAGCAGACACTCACGTGGCTACAGAGTCCAGGGATTCCCGCTACATACAGTAAGAAACAGACACTCTTGAGGCTACAGAGTCCAGGGATTCTCACTACATACAGTAAGTAGCAGACACTCTTGTGGCTACAGAGTTCAGGGATTCTCGCTACATACAGCAAGAAGCAAACACTCTTGTGGCTACAGAGTCCAAGGATTCCCGCTACATACATTAAGAAACAGGTACTCTTGTGGCTTCAGAATCTAGGGATTCTGGCTACATACAGTAAGAAACAGACACCTTTGTGGCTACAGAGTCCAGGGATTCCCGCTACATACAGTAAGTAGCAGACACTCTTGTGGCTACAGAATCCAGGGATTCCCGCTACATACAGTAAGAAACAGACACTCTTGTGGCTACAGAGTCCAGGGATTCCCGCTACATACAGTAAGAAACAGGTACTCTTGTGGCTTCAGAGTCCAGGGATTCTCGCAACATACAGTAAGAAACAGACACTCTTGTGGCTACAGAGTCCAGGGATTCTCACTACATACAGTAAGTAGCAGACTGTCTTGTGGATACAGAGTGCAGGGATTCTCGCTACATACAGTAAGAAGCAGACACTCTTGTGGCTACAGAGTTCAAGGATTCTCGCTACATACAGTAAGTAGCAGACACTCTTGTGGCTACAGAGTCCAGGGATTCTCACTACATACAGTAGGTAACAGACACTCTTGTGGCTACAGAGTTCAGGGATTCTCGCTACATCCAGTAAGAAGCAGACTCTCTTGTGGCTACAGAGTCCAGGGATTCTCGCTACATACAGCAAGTAGCAGGTTCTCTTGTTGCTAACGTGTCCAGGGATTCTCGCTACATACAGCAAGAAGCAGGCACTCTTGTGGCTACAGAGCCCAGGGATTCTCGCTACATACAGTAAGAAGCAGACACTCTTGTGGCTACAGAGTCCAGCGATTCTCGCTACATACAGTAAGAAGCAGGCATTCTTGTGGCTACAGAGTCCAGGGATTCTCGCTACATACAGTAAGAAGCAGGCACTCTTGTGGCTACAGATTCCAAGGATTCTCGCTACATAGAGTAAGAAGCAGGCACTCTTGTGGCTACAGAGTCCAGGGATTCTCGCTACATACAGTAAGAAGCAGACACTCTAGTCACTAGAGAGTCCAGAGATTCTCGCTACATTCAGTAAGAAGCAGACTCTCTTGTGGCTACAGGGTCCAGGGATTCTCGCTACATACAGTAAGAAGCAGACACTCTTGTGGCTACAGTGTCCAGGGATTCTCGCTACATTCAGTAAGAAGCAGGCACTCTTGTGGCTACAGGGTCCAGGGATTCTCGCTACATACAGTAAGAATCAGACACTCTTGTGGCTTCAGTGTCCAGGGATTCTCGCCACATTCAGTACGAAGCAGGCACTCTTGTGGCTACAGAGTCCAGGGATTCTCGCTACATACAGTAAGAAGCAGACACTCTTGTGACTATAGAATCTGGGGATTCTCGCTACATAGAGTAAGAAGCAGACAATCTTGTGGCTACAGAGTCCATGGATTCTCGCTATATACAGTAAGAAGCAGACACTCTTATGGCTACAGAGTCCAGGGAATCTCGCTACATACAGTAAGAAGCAGACACTCTTGTGGCTACAGAGTCCAGGAATTCTCGCTATATACAGTAAGAAGCAGACACTTTCGTGGCTATAGAATCCAGGGATTCTCGCTACATAAAGTAAGAAGCAGACACTCTTGTGGCTACAGAGTCCAGGGATTCTCGCTACATAGAGTAAGAAGCAGACACTTTTGTGGCTACAGATTCCAGGGATTCTCGTTATATTCAGTAAGTAGCAGGCACTATTGTGGCTACAGGGTCCAGGGATTCTAGCTACATACGGTTAGAAGCAGACACTCTTGTGGATTCAGAGTCCAGGGATTCCCTCTACATACAGTAAGAAACACGCACCCTTGTGGCTTCAGAGTCCAGGGATTCTCGCTACATACAGTAAGAAGCAGACACTCTTGTGGCTACAGAGTCCAGGGATTCACGCTACATACAGTAAGTAGCCGGCACTCCTGGGCCTACAGAGTCCAGGGATTCTTGCTACATACAATAAGAAGCAGACACTCTTGTGGCTACAGAGTCCAGGGATTCGCGCTACATACAGTAAGTAGCAGACACTGTAGTGGCAACAGTGTCCAGGGATTCTCGCTGCATACAGTAAGTAGCAGAACTCTTGTGGCAACAGAGTCCAGGGATTCTCGCTACATACAGTAAGAAGCAGGCACTCTTGTGGCTACAGAGTCCAGGGATTCTCGCTACATACAGTAAGAAGCAGACATTCTTGTGGCTACAGATTGCAGGGATTTTCGCTATATACAGTAAGAAGCAGAATACTCTTGTGGCTATAGAATCCAGGTATTCTAGCTACATAGAGTAAGAAGCAGTCACTCTTGTGGCTACAGAGTCCAGGGATTCTCGCTACATAGAGTAAGAAGCAGACACTCATGTGGCTACAGTGTCCAGGGATTCTCGCTACATACAGTAAGAAGCAGACACTCTTGTGGCTACAAAGTCCTGGGAATCTCGCTACATACAATAAGAAGCAGACACTCTTGTGGATACAGAGTCCAGGGATTCTCGCTACATTCATTAAGAAGCAGACACTCTTGTGACTACTGAGTCCAGGGATTAACGCTACATACAGTGAGAAGCAGACACTCTTGTGGCTACAGAGTCCAGGGATTCTTGCTACATACAGTAAGAAGTACAGACCCTTGTGACTACAGAGTCCAGGGATTCATGCTACATACAGTAAGAAGCAGACTCTCTTGTGGCCGAAGAGTCCAGGGCTTCTCGCTATGAACAGTAAGAAGCAGGCACACCTTTGGCTACAGAGTCCAGGGATTCTCGTTACATACAGTATGAAGCGGACACCCTTGTGGCTACAGAGTCCAGGGATTATCGCTACATACAGTAGGAAGCAGGCACTCTTGTTCCTACAGAGTCCAGGGATTCTCGCTTCATACATTAAGAAGCAGGCACTCTTGTGGCTACAAAGTCCAGGGAATCGCTACATAAAGTAGGAATCAGACACTCTTGTGGCTACAGAGTCCAGGGATTCTCGCTACATTCATTAAGAAGCACACAATCTTATGGCTACAGTGTCCAGGTATTCTCGCTATTTACAGTAAGTAGCAGGCACTCTTGGGCCTACAGAGTCCAGGGTTTCTCGCTACATACAGTAAGAAGCAGACACTCTTGTGGCAACAGAGTCCAGGGATTCTCGCTACATGCAGTAAGTAGCAAACACTGTTGTGGCAACAGTGCCCAGGGATTCTCGCTGCATACAGTAAGTAGCAGACACTCTTGTGGCTACAGAGTCCAGGGATTCTCGCTAAATACAGTAAGTGGCAGTCACTGTTGTGGCAACAGTGTCCAGGGATTCTTGCTGCATACAGTAAGTAACAGACCTCTTGTGGCAACAGAGTCCAGGGATTCTCGCTACAAAGAGTAAGAAGCAGGCACTCTTGTGGCTACAGAGTCCAGGGATTCTCGCTACATACAGTAAGAAGTACAGACCCTTGTGACTACAGAGTCCAGGGATTCATGCTACATACAGTAAGAAGCAGACTCTCTTGTGGCCGAAGAGTCCAGGGCTTCTCGCTATGAACAGTAAGAAGCAGGCACTCCTTTGGCTACAGAGTCCAGGGATTCTCGCTCTATACAGTAAGAAGCAGACACTCTTGTGGCTACAGAGTCCAGGGATTCTCGCTTCATAGAGTAAGAAGCAGACACTCTTGTGGCTACAGTGTCCGGGGATTCTCGCATCATACAGTAAGAAGCAGATATTCTTGTGGCTACAGATTCCAGGGTTTCTCGCTATATACAGTAAGTAGCAGGCACTCTTGTGACTAAAGGGTCCAGGGATTCTAGCTACATACAGTAAGAAGCAGACACTCATGTGGCTACAGAGTCCAGGGATTCCCGCTACATACAGTAAGAAACAGACACTCTTGAGGCTACAGAGTCCAGGGATTCTCACTACATACAGTAAGTAGCAGACACTCTTGTGGCTACAGAGTCCAGGGATTCTCGCTACATACAGCAAGAAGCAAACACTCTTGTGGCTACAGAGTCCAGGGATTCCCGCTACATACAGTAAGAAACAGGTACGCTTGTGGCTTCAGAGTCTAGGGATTCTGGCTACATACAGTAAGAAACAGACACCCTTGTGGCTACAGAGTCCAGGGATTCCCGCTACATACAGTAAGAAGCAGACTCTCTTGTGGCTACAGGGTCCAGGGATTCTTGCTACATTCAGTAAGAAGCAGACACTCTTGTGGTTACAGTGGCCAGGGATTCTCGCTACATTCAGTAAGAAGCAGACACTCTTGTGGCTACTGAGTCCAGGGATTCTCGCTACATACAGTAAGTGCCAGACACTGTTGTGGCAACAGTGTCCAGGGATTCTTGCTGCATACAGTAAGTAGCAGAACTCTTGTGGCAACAGAGTCCAGGGATTCTCGCTACATACAGTAAGAAGCAGGCACTCTTGTGGCTACAGAGTCCAGGGATTCTCGCTACATATAGTAAGAAGCAGACACTCTTGTGGCTATAGAATCTAGGGATTCTCGCTACATAGAGTAAGAAGCGGACACTCTTGTCGCTACAGAGTCCAGGGATTCTCGCTTCATAGTGTAAGAAGCAGACACTCTTGTGGCTACAGAGTCCAGGGATTCTCGCTCTATACAGTAAGAAGCAGACACTCTTGTGGCCATAGAATCTAGGGATTGTCGCTACATAGAGTACGTAGCAGACACTCTTGTGGCTACAGAGTCCAGGGATTCTCGCTACATAGAGTAAGAAGCAGACACTCTTGTGGCTACAGAGTCCAGGGATTCTCGCTACATACAGTAAGAAGCAGACATTCTTGTGGCTACAGATTCCAGGGATTCTCGCTATATACAGTAAGCAGCAGGCACTCTTGTGGCTAAAGGGTCCAAGGATTCTAGCTACATACAGTAAGAAGCAAACACTCTTGTGGCTACAGAGTTCAGGGATTCTCGCTACATACACTAAGAAGCAGACACTCTTGTGGCTACAGAGTTCAGGGATTCCCGCTACATACAGTAAGAAGCAGGCACTCTTCTGGCTTTAGAGTCCAGGGATTCTCGCTACATACAGTAGGAAGCAGACACTCTTGTGACTACAGAGTCCAGGGATTCTCGCTACATGCAGTAAGTAGCAGACACTCTAGTGCCTACAGTGTCCAGGGATTCTCGCTACATACAGTAAGAAGTAGACACCCTTGTGACTACAGAGTCCAGGGATTCTCGCTACATAGAGTAAGAAGCAGACATTCTTGTGACTACAGAGTCCAGGGATTCTCGCTACATGCAGTAAGTAGCAGACACTCTTGTGGTTACAGAGTCCAGGGATTCTCGCTACATACAGTAAGAAGCAGGCATTCTTGTGGCTACAGAGTCCAGGAATTCCCGCTACATGCAGTAAGTTGCAGACACTCTTGTGGCTACATTGTCCAGGGATTCTCGCTACATACAATAAGAAGCAGACACTCTTTTGACTACAGAGTCCAGGGATTCTCGCTACATACAGTAAGAAACAGACACTCTTGTGGCTACAGAGTCCGGGGATTCTTGCTGCATACAATAAGATGCAGACACTCTTGTGACTACAAAGTATTGGGAATCTCGCTACATACAATAAGAAGCAGACACTCTTGTGGATACAGAGTCCAGGGATTCTCGCTACATTCAGTAAGAAGCAGACACTCTTGTGACTACTGAGTCCAGGGATTAACGCTACATACAGTGAGAAGCAGACACTCTTGTGGGTACAGGGTCCAGGGATTCTTGCTACATACAGTAAGAAGTACACACCCTTGTGACTACAGAGTCCAGGGATTCTCGCTACATAGAGTAAGAAGCAGACATTCTTGTGACTACAGAGTCCAGGGATTCGCGCTGCATACAGTAAGAAGCAGACACTCTTGTGACTACAGAGTCCAGGGATTCTCGCTACATACAGTAAGAAGCAGACACTCTTGTGACTACAGAGTCCAGGGATTCATGCTACATACAGTAAGAAGCAGACCCTCTTGTGGCCGCAGAGTCCAGGGATTCTCTCTATGTACAGTAAGAAGCAGGCACTCCTTTGGCTACAGAGTCCAGGGATTCTCGTTACATACAGTATGAAGCGGACACCCTTGTGGCTACAGAGTCCAGGGATTATCGCTACATACAGTAGGAAGCAGGCACTCTTGTGGCTACAGAGTCCAGGGATTCTCGCTTCATACATTAAGAAGCAGGCACTCTTGTGGCTACAAAGTCCAGGGACTCGCTACATAAAGTGGGAATCAGACACTCTTGTGGCTACAGAGTCCAGGGATTCTCGCTACATTCATTAAGAAGCACACAATCTTATGGCTACAGTGTCCAGGTATTATCGCTATTTACAGTAAGTAGCAGGCACTCTTGGGCCTACAGAGTCCAGGGTTTCTCGCTACATACAGTAAGAAGCAGACACTCTTGTGGCAACAGAGTCCAGGGATTCTCGCTACATACAGTAAGTAGCAAACACTGTTGTGGCAACAGTGCCCAGGGATTCTCGCTGCATACAGTAAATAGCAGACACTCTTGTGGCTACAGAGTCCAGGGATTCTCGCTAAATACAGTAAGTGGCAGTCACTGTTGTGGCAACAGTGTCCAGGGATTCTTGCTGCGTACAGTAAGTAAGAGACCTCTTGTGGCAACAGAGTCCAGGGATTCTCGCTACATAGAGTAAGAAGCAGGCACTCTTGTGGCTACAGAGTCCAGGGATTCTCGCTACATACAGTAAGAAGCAGACACTCTTGTGGCTACAGAGTCCAGGGATTCTCGCTCTATACAGTAAGAAGCAGACACTCTTGTGGCTATAGAATCCAGGGATTCTCGCTAAATAGAGTAAGAAGCAGACACTCTTGTGGCTACAGAGTCCAGGGATTCTCGCTTCATAGATTAAGAAGCAGACACTCTTGTGGCTACAGTGTCCGGGGATTCTCGCATCATACAGTAAGAAGCAGATATTCTTGTGGCTACAGATTCCAGGGTTTCTCGCTATATACAGTAAGTAGCAGGCACTCTTGTGACTAAAGGGTCCAGGGATTCTAGCTACATACAGTAAGAAGCAGACACTCATGTGGCTACAGAGTCCAGAGATTTCCGCTACATACAGTAAGAAACAGACACTCTTGAGGCTACAGAGTCCAGGGATTCTCACTACATACTGTAAGTAGCAGACACTCTTGTGGCTACAGAGTCCAGGGATTCTCGCTACATACAGCAAGAAGCAAACACTCTTGTGGCTACAGAGTCCAGGGATTCCCGCTACATACACTAAGAAGCAGGCACTCTTGTGGCTACAGAGTCCAGGGATTCCCGCTACATACAGTAAGTAGCAGACACTCTTGTGGCTACAGAATCCAGGGATTCCCGCTACATACAGTAAGAAACAGACACTCTTGTGGCTACAGAGTCCAGGGATTCCCGCTACATACAGTAAGAAACAGGTACTCTTGTGGCTTCAGAGTCCAGGGATTCTCGCAACATACAGTAAGAAACAGGCATTCTTGTGGCTACAGAGTCCAGGGAATCCCGCTACATACAGTAAGAAGCAGACACTCTTGTGGCTACAGAGTCCAGCGATTCTCGCTACATACAGTAAGAAGCAGGCATTCTTGTGGCTACAGAGTCCAGGGATTCTCGCTACATACAGTAAGAAGCAGGCACTCTTGTGGCTACAGAGTCCAGGTATTCTCGCTACATACAATAAGAAGCAGGCACTCTTGTGGCTACAGAGTCCAGGGATTCTCGCTACATAGAGTAAGAAGCAGGCACTCTTGTGGCTACAGAGTCCAGGGATTCTCGCTACTTACAGTAAGAAGCAGACACTCTAGTCACTACAGAGGCCAGAGATTCTCGCTACATTCAGTAAGAAGCAGACTCTGTTGTGGCTACAGGGTCCAGGGATTCTCGCTACATTCAGTAAGAAGCAGACAATCTTGTGGCTACAGTGTCCTGGGATTCTCGCTTCATTCAGTAAGAAGCAGGCACTCTTGTGGCTAATGGGTCCAGGGATTCTCGCTACATACAGTAAGAAGCAGACACTCTTGTGGCTTCAGTGTCCAGGGATTCTCGCTACATTAAGTAAGAAGCAGGCACTCTTGTGGCTACAGAGTCCACGGATTCTCGCTACATACAGTAAGAAACAGACACTCTTGTGGCTATAGAATCTGGGGATTCTCGCTACATAGTGTAAGAAGCAGACAATCTTGTGGCTACAGAGTCCATGGATTCTCGCTACATACAGTAAGAAGCAGACACTCTTGTGGCTACAGAGTCCAGGGAATCTTGCTACATACAGTAAGAAGCAGACACTCTTGTGGCTACAGAGTCCAGGAATTCTCGCTATATACAGTAAGAAGCAGACACTTTTGTGGCTATAGAATCCAGGGATTCTCGCTACATAAAGTAAGAAGCAGACACTCTTGTGGCTACAGAGTCCAGGGATTCTCGCTACATTCATTAAGAAGCACACACTCTTGTGGCTACAGTCTCCAGGTATTCTCGCTATTTACAGTAAGTAGCAGACACACTTGTGACTACAGAGTCCAGGGATTCTCGCTACATACACCAAGATGCTGACACTCTTGTGACTTCAGAGTCCAGGGATTCTTGCTACATGCAGTAAGATCCGAGCACTCTTGTGGCTATAGAGTCTAGGGATTCTCGCTACTTTCAGTAAGTAGCAGGCACTCTTGGGCCTACAGAGTCCAGGGTTTCTCGCTACATACAGTAAGAAGCAGACACTCTTGTGGCTACACAGTCCAGGAATTCTCGCTACATACAGTAAGTAGCAGACACTCTTGTGGCTACAGAGTCCAGGGATTCTCGCTACATACAGTAAGTGGCAGTCACTCTTGTGGTAACAGTGTCCAGGGATTCTTGCTGCATACAGTAAGTAACAGACCTCTTGTGGCAACAGAGTCCAGGGATTCTCGCTACAAAGAGTAAGGAGGAGGCAATCTTGTGGCTACAGAGTCCAGGGATTCTCGCTACATACAGTAAGAAGCAGACACTCTTGTGGCTACAGAGTCCAGGGATTCTCGCTCTATACAGTAAGAAGCAGACACTCTTGTGGCTATAGAATCCAGGGATTCTCTCTACATAGAGTAAGAAGCAGACACTCTTGTGGCTACAGAGTCCAGGGATTCTCGCTTCATAGAGTAAGAAGCAGACACTCTTGTGGCTACAGTGTCCGGGGATTCTTGCTTCATACAGTAAGAAGCAGATATTCTTGTGGCTACAGATTCCAGGGTTTCTCGCTATATACAGTAAGTAGCAGGCACTCTTGTGACTAATGGGTCCAGGGATTCTAGCTACATACAGTAAGAAGCAGACACTCATGTGGCTACAGAGTCCAGGGATTCCCGCTACATACAGTAAGAAACAGACTCTCTTGAGGCTACAGAGTCCAGGGATTCTCACTACATACAATAAGTAGCAGACACTCTTGTGGCTACAGAGTTCAGGGATTCTCGCTACATACAGCAAGAAGCAAACACTCTTGTGGCTACAGAGTCCAGGGATTCCCGCTACATACAGTAAGAAACAGGTACTCTTGTGGCTTCAGATTCTAGGGATTCCGGCTACATACAGTAAGAAACAGACACCTTTGTGGCTACAGATTCCAGGGACTCCCGCTACATACAGTAAGTAGCAGACACTCTTGTGGCTACAGAATCCAGGGATTCCCGCTACATACAGTAAGAAACAGACACTCTTGTGGCTACAGAGTCCAGGGATTCCCGCTACATACAGTAAGAAACAGGTACTCTTGTGGCTTCAGAGTCCAGGGATTCTCGCAACATACAGTAAGAAACAGACACTCTTGTGGCTACAGAGTCCAGGGATTCTCACTACATACAGTAAGTAGCAGACTGTCTTGTGGATACAGAGTTCAGGGATTCTCGCTACATACAGTAAGAAGCAGACACTCTTGTGGCTACAGAGTTCAGGGATTCTCGCTACATACAGTAAGTAGCAGACACTCTTGTGGCTACAGAGTCCAGGGATTCTCACTACATACAGTAGGTAACAGACACTCTTGTGGCTACAGAGTTCAGGGATTCTCGCTACATCCAGTAAGAAGCAGACTCTCTTGTGGCTACAGAGTCCAGGGATTCTCGCTACATACAGCAAGTAGCAGGTTCTCTTGTTGCTAAAGAGTCCAGGGATTCTCGCTACATACAGCAAGAAGCAGGCACTCTTGTGGCTACAGAGCCCAGGGATTCTCGCTACATACAGTAAGAAGCAGACATTCTTGTGGCTACAGAGTCCAGCGATTCTCGCTACATACAGTAAGAAGCAGGCATTCTTGTGGCTACAGAGTCCAGGGATTCTCGCTACATACAGTAAGAAGCAGGCACTCTTGTGGCTACAGATTCCAGGGATTCTCGCTACATAGAGTAAGAAGCAGGCACTCTTGTGGCTACAGAGTCCAGGGATTCTCGCTACATACAGTAAGAAGCAGACACTCTAGTCACTAGAGAGTCCAGAGATTCTCGCTACATTCAGTAAGAAGCAGACACTCTTGTGGCTACAGGGTCCAGGGATTCTCGCTACATACAGTAAGAAGCAGACACTCTTGTGGCTACAGTGTCCAGGGATTCTCGCTACATTCAGTAAGAAGCAGGCACTCTTGTGGCTACAGGGTCCAGGGATTCTCGCTACATACAGTAAGAATCAGACACTCTTGTGGCTTCAGTGTCCAGGGATTCTCGCTACATTCAGTACGAAGCAGGCACTCTTGTGGCTACAGAGTCCAGGGATTCTCGCTACATACAGTAAGAAGCAGACACTCTTGTGACTATAGAATCTGGGGATTCTCGCTACATAGAGTAAGAAGCAGACAATCTTGTGGCTACAGAGTCTATGGATTCTCGCTACATACAGTAAGAAGCAGACACTCTTATGGCTACAGAGTCCAGGGAATCTCGCTACATACAGTAAGAAGCAGACACTCTTGTGGCTACAGAGTCCAGGGATTCTCGCTACATACAGTAAGAAGCAGACACTCTTGTGACTACAGAGTCCAGGGATTCATGCTACATACAGTAAGAAGCAGACCCTCTTGTGGCCGCAGAGTCCAGGGATTCTCTCTATGTACAGTAAGAAGCAGGCACTCCTTTGGCTACAGAGTCCAGGGATTCTCGTTACATACAGTATGAAGCGGACACCCTTGTGGCTACAGAGTCCAGGGATTATCGCTACATACAGTAGGAAGCAGGCACTCTTGTGGCTACAGAGTCCAGGGATTCTCGCTTCATACATTAAGAAGCAGGCACTCTTGTGGCTACAGAGTCCAGGGATTCTCGCTACATTCATTAAGAAGCACACAATCTTATGGCTACAGTGTCCAGGTATTATCGCTATTTACAGTAAGTAGCAGGCACTCTTGGGCCTACAGAGTCCAGGGTTTCTCGCTACATACAGTAAGAAGCAGACACTCTTGTGGCAACAGAGTCCAGGGATTCTCGCTACATACAGTAAGTAGCAAACACTGTTGTGGCAACAGTGCCCAGGGATTCTCGCTGCATACAGTAAGTAGCAGACACTCTTGTGGCTACAGAGTCCAGGGATTCTCGCTAAATACAGTAAGTGGCAGTCACTGTTGTGGCAACAGTGTCCAGGGATTCTTGCTGCATACAGTAAGTAACAGACCTCTTGTGGCAACAGAGTCCAGGGAATCTCGCTACATAGAGTAAGAAGCAGGCACTCTTGTGGCTACAGAGTCCAGGGATTCTCGCTACATACAGTAAGAAGCAGACACTCTTGTGGCTACAGAGTCCAGGGATTCTCGCTCTATACAGTAAGAAGCAGACACTCTTGTGGCTATAGAATCCAGGGATTCTCGCTACATAGAGTAAGAAGCAGACACTCTTGTGGCTACAGAGTCCAGGTATTCTCGCTTCATAGATTAAGAAGCAGACACTCTTGTGGCTACAGTGTCCGGGGATTCTCGCATCATACAGTAAGAAGCAGATATTCTTGTGGCTACAGATTCCAGGGTTTCTCGCTATATACAGTAAGTAGCAGGCACTCTTGTGACTAAAGGGTCCAGGGATTCTAGCTACATACAGTAAGAAGCAGACACTCATGTGGCTACAGAGTCCAGAGATTTCCGCTACATACAGTAAGAAACAGACACTCTTGAGGCTACAGAGTCCAGGGATTCTCACTACATACTGTAAGTAGCAGACACTCTTGTGGCTACAGAGTCCAGGGATTCTCGCTACATACAGCAAGAAGCAAACACTCTTGTGGCTACAGAGTCCAGGGATTCCCGCTACATACACTAAGAAGCAGGCACTCTTGTGGCTACAGAGTCCAGGGATTCCCGCTACATACAGTAAGTAGCAGACACTCTTGTGGCTACAGAATCCAGGGATTCCCGCTACATACAGTAAGAAACAGACACTCTTGTGGCTACAGAGTCCAGGGATTCCCGCTACATACAGTAAGAAACAGGTACTCTTGTGGCTTCAGAGTCCAGGGATTCTCGCAACATACAGTAAGAAACAGGCATTCTTGTGGCTACAGAGTCCAGGGAATCCCGCTACATACAGTAAGAAGCAGACACTCTTGTGGCTACAGAGTCCAGCGATTCTCGCTACATACAGTAAGAAGCAGGCATTCTTGTGGCTACAGAGTCCAGGGATTCTCGCTACATACAATAAGAAGCAGGCACTCTTGTGGCTACAGAGTCCAGGGATTCTCGCTACATACAATAAGAAGCAGGCACTCTTGTGGCTACAGAGTCCAGGGATTCTCGCTACATAGAGTAAGAAGCAGGCACTCTTGTGGCTACAGAGTCCAGGGATTCTCGCTACTTACAGTAAGAAGCAGACACTCTAGTCACTACAGAGGCCAGAGATTCTCGCTACATTCAGTAAGAAGCAGACTCTGTTGTGGCTACAGGGTCCAGGGATTCTCGCTACATTCAGTAAGAAGCAGACAATCTTGTGGCTACAGTGTCCTGGGATTCTCGCTTCATTCAGTAAGAAGCAGGCACTCTTGTGGCTACAGGGTCCAGGGATTCTCGCTACATACAGTAAGAAGCAGACACTCTTGTGGCTTCAGTGTCCAGGGATTCTCGCTACATTAAGTAAGAAGCAGGCACTCTTGTGGCTACAGAGTCCACGGATTCTCGCTACATACAGTAAGAAACAGACACTCTTGTGGCTATAGAATCTGGGGATTCTCGCTACATAGTGTAAGAAGCAGACAATCTTGTGGCTACAGAGTCCATGGATTCTCGCTACATACAGTAAGAAGCAGACACTCTTGTGGCTACAGAGTCCAGGGCATCTTGCTACATACAGTAAGAAGCAGACACTCTTGTGGCTACAGAGTCCAGGAATTCTCGCTATATACAGTAAGAAGCAGACACTTTTGTGGCTATAGAATCCAGGGATTCTCGCTACATAAAGTAAGAAGCAGACACTCTTGTGGCTACAGAGTCGAGGGATTCTCGCTACATTCATTAAGAAGCACACACTCTTGTGGCTACAGTCTCCAGGTATTCTCGCTATTTACAGTAAGTAGCAGACACACTTGTGACTACAGAGTCCAGGGATTCTCGCTACATACACCAAGATGCTGACACTCTTGTGACTTCAGAGTCCAGGGATTCTTGCTACATGCAGTAAGATCCGAGCACTCTTGTGGCTATAGAGTCTAGGGATTCTCGCTACTTTCAGTAAGTAGCAGGCACTCTTGGGCCTACAGAGTCCAGGGTTTCTCGCTACATACAGTAAGAAGCAGACACTCTTGTGGCTACACAGTCCAGGAATTCTCGCTACATACAGTAAGTAGCAGACACTCTTGTGGCTACAGAGTCCAGGGATTCTCGCTACATGCAGTAAGTGGCAGTCACTGTTGTGGCAACAGTGTCCAGGGATTCTTGCTGCATACAGTAAGTAACAGACCTCTTGTGGCAACAGAGTCCAGGGATTCTCGCTACAAAGAGTAAGGAGGAGGCAATCTTGTGGCTACAGAGTCCAGGGATTCTCGCTACATACAGTAAGAAGCAGACACTCTTGTGGCTACAGAGTCAAGGGATTCTCGCTCTATACAGTAAGAAGCAGACACTCTTGTGGCTATAGAATCCAGGGATTCTCTCTACATAGAGTAAGAAGCAGACACTCTTGTGGCTACAGAGTCCAGGGATTCTCGCTTCATAGAGTAAGAAGCAGACACTCTTGTGGCTACAGTGTCCGGGGATTCTTGCTTCATACAGTAAGAAGCAGATATTCTTGTGGCTACAGAATCCAGGGTTTCTCGCTATATACAGTAAGTAGCAGGCACTCTTGTGACTAATGGGTCCAGGGATTCTAGCTACATACAGTAAGAAGCAGACACTCATGTGGCTACAGAGTCCAGGGATTCCCGCTACATACAGTAAGAAACAGACACTCTTGAGGCTACAGAGTCCAGGGATTCTCACTACATACAGTAAGTAGCAGACACTCTTGTGGCTACAGAGTTCAGGGATTCTCGCTACATACAGCAAGAAGCAAACACTCTTGTGGCTACAGAGTCCAGGGATTCCCGCTACATACAGTAAGAAACAGGTACTCTTGTGGCTTCAGATTCTAGGGATTCCGGCTACATACAGTAAGAAACAGACACCTTTGTGGCTACAGAGTCCAGGGACTCCCGCTACATACAGTAAGTAGCAGACACTCTTGTGGCTACAGAATCCAGGGATTCCCGCTACATACAGTAAGAAACAGACACTCTTGTGGCTACAGAGTCCAGGGATTCCCGCTACATACAGTAAGAAACAGGTACTCTTGTGGCTTCAGAGTCCAGGGATTCTCGCAACATACAGTAAGAAACAGACACTCTTGTGGCTACAGAGTCCAGGGATTCTCACTACATACAGTAAGTAGCAGACTGTCTTGTGGATACAGAGTTCAGGGATTCTCGCTACATACAGTAAGAAGCAGACACTCTTGTGGCTACAGAGTTCAGGGATTCTCGCTACATACAGTAAGTAGCAGACACTCTTGTGGCTACAGAGTCCAGGGATTCTCACTACATACAGTAGGTAACAGACACTCTTGTGGCTACAGAGTTCAGGGATTCTCGCTACATCCAGTAAGAAGCAGACTCTCTTGTGGCTACAGAGTCCAGGGATTCTCGCTACATACAGCAAGTAGCAGGTTCTCTTGTTGCTAAAGAGTCCAGGGATTCTCGCTACATACAGCAAGAAGCAGGCACTCTTGTGGCTACAGAGCCCAGGGATTCTCGCTACATACAGTAAGAAGCAGACATTCTTGTGGCTACAGAGTCCAGCGATTCTCGCTACATACAGTAAGAAGCAGGCATTCTTGTGGCTACAGAGTCCAGGGATTCTCGCTACATACAGTAAGAAGCAGGCACTCTTGTGGCTACAGATTCCAGGGATTCTCGCTACATAGAGTAAGAAGCAGGCACTCTTGTGGCTACAGAGTCCAGGGATTCTCGCTACATACAGTAAGAAGCATACACTCTAGTCACTAGAGAGTCCAGAGATTCTCGCTACATTCAGTAAGAAGCAGACTCTCTTGTGGCTACAGGGTCCAGGGATTCTCGCTACATACAGTAAGAAGCAGACACTCTTGTGGCTACAGTGTCCAGGGATTCTCGCTACATTCAGTAAGAAGCAGGCACTCTTGTGGCTACAGGGTCCAGGGATTCTCGCTACATACAGTAAGAATCAGACACTCTTGTGGCTTCAGTGTCCAGGGATTCTCGCTACATTCAGTACGAAGCAGGCACTCTTGTGGCTACAGAGTCCAGGGATTCTCGCTACATACAGTAAGAAGCAGACACTCTTGTGACTATAGAATCTGGGGATTCTCGCTACATAGAGTAAGAAGCAGACAATCTTGTGGCTACAGAGTCTATGGATTCTCGCTACATACAGTAAGAAGCAGACACTCTTATGGCTACAGAGTCCAGGGAATCTCGCTACATACAGTAAGAAGCAGACACTCTTGTGGCTACAGAGTCCAGGAATTCTCGCTATATACAGTAAGAAGCAGACACTTTCGTGGCTATAGAATCCAGGGATTCTCGCTACATAAAGTAAGAAGCAGACACTCTTGTGGCTACAGAGTCCAGGGATTCTCGCTACATAGAGTAAGAAGCAGACACTTTTGTGGCTACAGATTCCAGGGATTCTAACTATATTCAGTAAGTAGCAGGCACTATTGTGGCTACAGGGTCCAGGGATTCTAGCTACATACGGTTAGAAGCAGACACTCTTGTGGATACAGAGTCCAGGGATTCCCTCTACTTACAGTAAGAAACACGCACCCTTGTGGCTTCAGAGTCCAGGGATTCTCGCTACATACAGTAAGAAGCAGACACTCTTGTGGCTACAGAGTCCAGGGATTCACGCTACATACAGTAAGTAGCAGGCACTCCTGGGCCTACAGAGTCCAGGGATTCTCGCTACATACTATAAGAAGCAGACACTCTTGTGGCTACAGAGTCCAGGGATTCGCGCTACATACAGTAAGTAGCAGACACTGTAGTGGCAACAGTGTCCAGGGATTCTCGCTGCATACAGTAAGTAGCAGAACTCTTGTGGCAACAGAGTCCAGGGATTCTCGCTACATACAGTAAGAAGCAGGCACTCTTGTGGCTACAGAGTCCAGGGATTCTCGCTACATACAGTAAGAAGCAGACACTCTTGTGGCTACAGATTGCAGGGATTCTCGCTATATTCAGTAAGTAGCAGGCACTCTTGAGGCTAAAGGGTCCAGGGATTCTAGCTACATACAGTAAGAAGCAGACACTCTTATGGCTACAGAGTCCAGGGTTTCCCGCTACAGAGAGTAAGAAGCAGGCACTCTTGTGGCTTCAGAATCCAGGGATTCTCGCTACATACAGTAAGTAGCAGACACTCTTGTGGCTAGAGAGTTCAGGGATCCTCGCTACATACAGTAAGAAGCAGACACTCTTGTGGCTAAAGGGTCCAGGGATTCTCGCTATATACAGTAAGTAGCAGGCACTCTTGTGGCTAAAGAGTCCAGGGATTCTCGCTACATACAGTAAGAAGCCGGCACTCTTGTGGCAACAGAGACCAGGGATTCTCGCTACATACAGTAAGAAACACACACTCTTGTGGCTACAGAGTCCAGGGATTCCCGCTACATTCAGTAAGAAGCAGTAGTCTTGTGACTTCAGAGTCCAGGGATTCTCGCTACATAGAGTAAGAAGCAGACACCTTTGTGGCTACAGAGTCTAGGGATTCTCGCTACATACAGTAATTAGCAGACATTCTTGTGGCTAGAGAGTTCAGGGATTCTCGCTACATACAGTAAGAAGCAGACACTCTTGTGGCTACAGAGTCCAGTGATTCTCGCTACATACAGTAAGAAGCAGGCACTCTTGTGGCTACAGAGTCCAGGGATTCTCGCTACATAGAGTAAGAAGCAGGCACACTTGTGGCTACAGAGTCCAGGGATTCTCGCTACATAGAGTGAAAAGCAGACACTCTAGTGACTACAGAGTCCAGAGATTCTCGCTACATTCAGTAAGATGCAGACTCTCTTGTGGCTACAGGGTCCAGGGATTCTCGCTACCTTCAGTAAGAAGCAGACACTCTTGTGGCTACAGAGTCCAGGGATTCTCGCTACATACAGTAAGTAGCAGGCGCTCTTGTGGCTAGAGAGTCCAGGGATTCTCGCTACATACAGAAAGAAGCAGACACTATTGTGGCTACTGAGTCCAGGAGTCTCGCTACATACAGTAAGTAGCAGACATTCTTGTGGCTACAGAGTCCAGGGATTCTCGCTACATACAATAAGAAGCAGACACTCTTTTGACTACTGACTCCAGGGATTCTCGCTACATACAGTAAGAAGCAGTCACTTTTGTGGCTACAGAGTCCAGGGATTCTCGCTACATAGTGTAAGAAGCAGACACTCTTGTGGCTACAATGTCCAGGGATTCTCGCTACATAGAGTATGAAGCAGACACTCATTGGCTACAGATTCCAGGGATTCTCGCTATATAGAGTAAGTAAAGGCACTCTTGTGGCTACAGGGTCCAGGGATTCTAGCTACATACAGTAAGAAGCAGACACTCTTGTGGATAGAGGCCAGGGATTCCGCTACATACAGTAAGAAGCAGGCACTCTTGTGGCTTCAGAGTCCAGGGATTGTGGCTACATACAGTAAGAAGCAGACACACTTGTGGCTACAGAGTCCAGGGATTCACGCTACATACAGTAAGTAGCAGACACTCTTGTGGCTACAAAGTCCAGGGATTCTCGCTTAATACAGTAAGAAGCAAGCACTCTTGTGGCTATAGAGTCCAGGGATTCTCGCTACATTCAGTAAGTAGCAGGCACTCTTGGGCCTACAAAGTCCAGGGATTCTCGCTACATACAGTAAGAAGCAGACACTCTTGTGGCTATAGAATCTAGGGATTCTCGCTTACATAGAGTAAGAAGCAGACACTCTTATCGCTACAGAGTCCAGGGATTCTCGCTACATACAGTAAGAAACAGCTACTCTTGTGGCTACAGAGTCCATTGATTCTAACTACATACAGTAAGTAGCAGACACTCTTGTGGCTACAGAGTTCAGGGATTCTCGCTACATACAGCAAGAAGCAAACACTCTTGTGGCTACAGAGTCCAGGGATTCCCGCTACATACAGTAAGAAACAGGTACTCTTGTGGCTTCAGATTCTAGGGATTCTGGCTACATACAGTAAGAAACAGACACCTTTGTGGCTACAGAGTCCAGGGATTCCCGCTACATACAGTAAGTAGCAGACACTCTTGTGGTTACAGAATCCAGGGATTCCCGCTACATACAGTAAGAAACAGACACTCTTGTGGCTACAGAGTCCAGGGATTCCCGCTACATACAGTAAGAAACAGGTACTCTTGTGGCTTCAGAGTCCAGGGATTCTCGCAACATACAGTAAGAAACAGACACTCTTGTGGCTACAGAGTCCAGGGATTCTCACTACATACAGTAAGTAGCAGACTGTCTTGTGGATACAGAGTGCAGGGATTCTCGCTACATACAGTAAGAAGCAGACACTCTTGTGGCTACAGAGTTCAGGGATTCTCGCTACATACAGTAAGTAGCAGACACTCTTGTGGCTACAGAGTCCAGGGATTCTCACTACATACAGTAGGTAACAGACACTCTTGTGGCTACAGAGTTCAGGGATTCTCGCTACATCCAGTAAGAAGCAGACTCTCTTGTGGCTACAGAGTTCAGGGATTCTCGCTACATACAGCAAGTAGCAGGTTCTCTTTATGCTAAAGAGTCCAGGGATTCTCGCTACATACAGCAAGAAGCAGGCACTCTTGTGGCTACAGAGCCCAGGGATTCTCGCTACATACAGTAAGAAGCAGACACTCTTGTGGCTACAGAGTCCAGCGATTCTCGCTACATACAGTAAGAAGCAGGCATTCTTGTGGCTACAGAGTCCAGGGATTCTCGCTACATACAGTAAGAAGCAGGCACTCTTGTGGCTACAGATTCCAGGGATTCTCGCTACATAGAGTAAGAAGCAGGCACTCTTGTGGCTACAGAGTCCAGGGATTCTCGCTACATACAGTAAGAAGCAGACACTCTAGTCACTAGAGAGTCCAGTGATTCTCGCTACATTCAGTAAGAAGCAGACTCTCTTGTGGCTACAGGGTCCAGGGATTCTCGCTACATACAGTAAGAAGCAGACACTCTTGTGGCTACAGTGTCCAGGGATTCTCGCTACATTCAGTAAGAAGCAGGCACTCTTGTGGCTACAGGGTCCAGGGATTCTCGCTACATACAGTAAGAATCAGACACTCTTGTGGCTTCAGTGTCCAGGGATTCTCGCTACATTCAGTACGAAGCAGGCACTCTTGTGGCTACAGAGTCCAGGGATTCTCGCTACATACAGTAAGAAGCAGACACTCTTGTGACTTTAGAATCTGGGGATTCTCGCTACATAGAGTAAGAAGCAGACAATCTTGTGGCTACAGAGTCTATGGATTCTCGCTACATACAGTAAGAAGCAGACACTCTTATGGCTACAGAGTCCAGGGAATCTCGCTACATACAGTAAGAAGCAGACACTCTTGTGGCTACAGAGTCCAGGAATTCTCGCTATATACAGTAAGAAGCAGACACTTTCGTGGCTATAGAATCCAGGGATTCTCGCTACATAAAGTAAGAAGCAGACACTCTTGTGGCTACAGAGTCCAGGGATTCTCGCTACATAGAGTAAGAAGCAGACACTTTTGTGGCTACAGATTCCAGGGATTCTCGCTATATTCAGTAAGTAGCAGGCACTATTGTGGCTACAGGGTCCAGGGATTCTAGCTACATACGGTTAGAAGCAGACACTCTTGTGGATACAGAGTCCAGGGATTCCCTCTATATACAGTAAGAAACACGCACCCTTGTGGCTTCAGAGTCCAGGGATTCTCGCTACATACAGTAAAAAGCAGACACTCTTGTGGCTACAGAGTCCAGGGATTCACGCTACATACAGTAAGTAGCAGGCACTCCTGGGCCTACAGAGTCCAGGGATTCTCGCTACATACTATAAGAAGCAGACACTCTTGTGGCTACAGAGTCCAGGGATTCGCGCTACATACAGTAAGTAGCAGACACTGTAGTGGCAACAGTGTCCAGGGATTCTCGCTGCATACAGTAAGTAGCAGAACTCTTGTGGCAACAGAGTCCAGGGATTCTCGCTACATACAGTAAGAAGCAGTCACTCTTGTGGCTACAGAGTCCAGGGATTCTCGCTACATAGAGTAAGAAGCAGACACTCATGTGGCTACAGTGTCCAGGGATTCTCGCTACATACAGTAAGAAGCAGACACTCTTGTGGCTACAGATTGCAGGGATTCTCGCTATATTCAGTAAGTAGCAGGCACTCTTGAGGCTAAAGGGTCCAGGGATTCTAGCTACATACAGTAAGAAGCAGACACTCTTATGGCTACAGAGTCCAGGGTTTCCCGCTACAGAGAGTAAGAAGCAGGCACTCTTGTGGCTTCAGAATCCAGGGATTCTCGCTACATACAGTAAGTAGCAGACACTCTTGTGGCTAGAGAGTTCAGGGATCCTCGCTACATACAGTAAGAAGCAGACACTCTTGTGGCTAAAGGGTCCAGGGATTCTCGGTATATACAGTAAGTAGCAGGCACTCTTGTGGCTAAAGAGTCCAGGGATTCTCGCTACATACAGTAAGAAGCCGGCACTCTTGTGGCAACAGAGTCCAGGGATTCTCGCTACATACAGTAAGAAACACACACTCTTGTGGCTACAGAGTCCAGGGATTCCCGCTACATTCAGTAAGAAGCAGTAGTCTTGTGACTTCAGAGTCCAGGGATTCTCGCTACATACAGTAAGAAGCAGACACCTTTGTGGCTACAGAGTCTAGGGATTCTCGCTACATACAGTAATTAGCAGACATTCTTGTGGCTAGAGAGTTCAGGGATTCTCGCTACATACAGTAAGAAGCAGACACTCTTGTGGCTACAGAGTCCAGTGATTCTCGCTACATACAGTAAGAAGCAGGCACTCTTGTGGCTACAGAGTCCAGGGATTCTCGCTACATAGAGTAAGAAGCAGGCACACTTGTGGCTACAGAGTCCAGGGATTCTCGCTACATAGAGTGAAAAGCAGACACTCTAGTGACTACAGAGTCCAGAGATTCTCGCTACATTCAGTAAGATGCAGACTCTCTTGTGGCTACAGGGTCCAGGGATTCTCGCTACCTTCAGTAAGAAGCAGACACTCTTGTGGCTACAGAGTCCAGGGATTCTCGCTACATACAGTAAGTAGCAGGCACTCTTGTGGCTAGAGAGTCCAGGGATTCTCGCTACATACAGAAAGAAGCAGACACTATTGTGGCTACTGAGTCCAGGAGTCTCGCTACATACAGTAAGTAGCAGACACTCTTGTGGCTACAGAGTCCAGGGATTCTCGCTACATACAATAAGAAGCAGACACTCTTTTGACTACTGACTCCAGGGATTCTCGCTACATACAGTAAGAAGCAGTCACTTTTGTGGCTACAGAGTCCAGGGATTCTCGCTACATAGTGTAAGAAGCAGACACTCTTGTGGCTACAATGTCCAGGGATTCTCGCTACATAGAGTATGAAGCAGACACTCAGTGGCTACAGATTCCAGGGATTCTCGCTATATAGAGTAAGTAAAGGCACTCTTGTGGCTACAGGGTCCAGGGATTCTAGCTACATACAGTAAGAAGCAGACACTCTTGTGGATAGAGGCCAGGGATTCCCGCTACATACAGTAAGAAGCAGGCACTCTTGTGGCTTCAGAGTCCAGGGATTGTGGCTACATACAGTAAGAAGCAGACACACTTGTGGCTACAGAGTCCAGGGATTCACGCTACATACAGTAAGTAGCAGACACTCTTGTGGCTACAAAGTCCAGGGATTCTCGCTTAATACAGTAAGAAGCAAGCACTCTTGTGGCTATAGAGTCCAGGGATTCTCGCTACATTCAGTAAGTAGCAGGCACTCTTGGGCCTACAAAGTCCAGGGATTCTCGCTACATACAGTAAGAAGCAGACACTCTTGTGGCTATAGAATCTAGGGATTCTCGCTTACATAGAGTAAGAAGCAGACACTCTTATCGCTACAGAGTCCAGGGATTCTCGCTACATACAGTAAGAAACAGCTACTCTTGTGGCTACAGAGTCCATTGATTCTAACTACATACAGTAAGTAGCAGACACTCTTGTGGCTACAGAGTTCAGGGATTCTGGCTACATCCAGTAAGATGTAGACACTCTTGTGGCTACAGAGTCCAGGGATTCTCGCTACATACAATAAGTAGCAGGCACTCTTGTGGCTAAAGAGTCCAGGGATTCTCGCTATATACAGTAAGTAGCAGGCACTCTTGTGGCTACAGAGTTCAGGGATTCTCGCTACAAACAGTAAGATGCAGACACTCTAGTGACTACAGAGTCCAGATATTCTCGCTACTTCAGTAAGAAGCAGACTCTCTTGTGGCTACAGGGTCCAGGGATTCTCGCTACATTCAGTAAGAAGCAGACAGTCTTGTGGCTACAGTGGCCAGGGATTCACGCTACATTCAGTAAGAAGCAGACACTCTTGTGGCTACAGAGTCCAGGGATTCTCGCTACATACAGTAAGTGCCAGACACTGTTGTGGCAACAGTGTCCAGGGATTCTTGCTGCATACAATAAGTAGCAGAACTCTTGTGGCAACAGAGTCCAGGGATTCTCGCTACATACAGTAAGAAGCAGGCACTCTTGTGGCTACAGAGTCCAGGGATTCTCGCTAAATTCAGTAAGAAGCAGACACTCTTGTGGCTACAGAGTCCAGGGATTCTCGCTCTATACAGTAAGAAGCAGACACCCTTGTGGCTAAAGAATTTAGGGATTCTCGCTACATAGAGTAAGAAGCAGACACTCTTGTCGCTACAGAGTCCAGGGATTCTCGCTACATACAGTAAGAAACAGGCACTCTTGTGGCTACAGAGTCCAGGGATTCTAACTACATACAGCAAGTAGCAGACACTCTTGTGGCTACAGAGTTCAGGGATTCTCGCTACATCCAATAAGAAGTAGACACTCTTGTGGCTACAGAGTCCAGGGAATCTCGCTACATACAGTAAGAAGCAGACTCTCTTGTGGCCGCAGAGTCCAGGGCTTCTCGCTATGAACAGTAAGAAGCAGGCACTCCTTTGGCTACAGAGTCCAGGGATTCTCGTTACATACAGTATGAAGCGGACACCCTTGTGGCTACAGAGTCCAGGGATTTTCGCTATATACAGTAAGAAGCAGACACTTTCGTGGCTATAGAATCCAGGGATTCTCGCTACATAAAGTAAGAAGCAGACACTCTTGTGGCTAAAGGATCCAGGGATTCTCGCTACATACAGTAAGTAGCAGGCACTCTTGTGGCTAAAGAGTCCAGGGAATCTCGCTACATACAGTAAGAAGCAGACACTCTTGTGGCTACATAGTCCAGGAATTTTCGCTATATACAGTAAGAAGCAGACACTTTCGTGGCTATAGAATCCAGGGATTCTCGCTACATAAAGTAAGAAGCAGACACTCTTGTGGCTACAGAGTCCAGAATTTCTCGCTACATAGAGTAAGAAGCAGACACTCTTGTGGCTACAGATTCCAGGGATTCTCGCTATATACAGTAAGTAGCAGGCACTATTGTGGCTACAGGGTCCAGGGATTCTAGCTACATACGGTTAGAAGCAGACACTCTTGTGGATATAGAGTCCAGGGATTCTCGCTACATACAGTAAGAAGCAGACACTCTTGTGGCTACAGAGTCCAGGGATTCACGCTACATACAGTAAGTAGCAGGCACTCCTGGGCCTACAGAGTCCAGGGATTCTCGCTACATACAGTAAGAAGCAGACACTCTTGTGGCTACAGAGTCCAGGGATTCGCGCTACATACAGTAAGTAGCAGACACTGTTGTGGCAACAGTGTCCAGGGATTCTAGCTGCATACAGTAAGTTGCAGAACTCTTGTGGCAACAGAGTCCAGGGATTCTCGCTACATACAGTAAGAAGCAGGCACTCTTGTGGCTACAGAGTCCAGGGATTCTCGCTACATAGAGTAAGAAGCAGACACTCCTGTGACTACAGATTCCAGGGATTCTCGCTCTATACAGTAAGAAGCAGACAGTATTTTGGCTATAGAATCTAGGGATTCTCGCTTACATAGAGTAAGAAGCAGACACTCTTGTCGCTACAGAGTCCAGGGATTCTCGCTACATACAGTAAGAAACAGGAACTCTTGTGGCTACAGAGTCCATTGATTCTAACTACATACAGTAAGTAGCATACACTCTTGTGGCTACAGAGTTCAGGGATTCTGGCTACATCCAGTAAGATGTAGACACTCTTGTGGCTACAGAGTCCAGGGATTCTCGCTACATACAATAAGTAGCAGGCACTCTTGTGGCTAAAGAGTCCAGGGATTCTCGCTATATACAGTAAGTAGCAGGCACTCTTGTGGCTAAAGAGTCCAGGGATTCTCGCTACATACAGTAAGAAGCAGGCACTCTTGTGGCTACAGAGTCCAGGGATTCTCGCTACATACAATAAGAAGCAGGCACTCTTGTGGCTACAGAGTCCAGGGATTCTCGCTACATAGAGTAAGAAGCAGGCACTCTTGTGGCTACAGAGTTCAGGGATTCTCGCTACATACAGTAAGATGCAGACACTCTAGTGACTACAGAGTCCAGATATTCTCGCTACATTCAGTAAGAAGCAGACTCTCTTGTGGCTACAGGGTCCAGGGATTCTCGCTACATTCAGTAAGAATCAGACAGTCTTGTGGCTACAGTGGTCAGGGATTCACGCTACATTCAGTAAGAAGCAGACACTCTTGTGGCTACAGAGTCCAGGGATTCTCGCTACATACAGTAAGTGCCAGACACTGTTGTGGCAACAGTGTCCAGGGATTCTTGCTGCATACAGTAAGTAGCAGAACTCTTGTGGCAACAGAGTCCAGGGATTCTCGCTACATACAGTAAGAAGCAGGCACTCTTGTGGCTACAGAGTCCAGGGATTCTCGCTAAATTCAGTAAGAAGCAGACACTCTTGTGGCTACAGAGTCCAGGGATTCTCGCTCTATACAGTAAGAAGCAGACACCCTTGTGGCTATAGAATCTAGGGATTCTCGCTACATAGAGTAAGAAGCAGACACTCTTGTCGATACAGAGTCCAGGGATTCTCGCTACATACCGTAAGAAACAGGCACTCTTGTGGCTACAGAGTCCAGGGATTCTAACTACATACAGCCAGTAGCAGACACTCTTGTGGCTACAGAGTTCAGGGATTCTGGCTACATCCAATAAGAAGTAGACACTCTTGTGGCTACAGAGTCCAGGGATTCACGCTACATACAATAAGTAGCAGGCACTCTTGTGGCTAAAGGATCCAGGGATTCTCGCTACATACAGTAAGTAGCAGGCACTCTTGTGGCTAAAGAGTCCAGGGAATCTCGCTACATACAGTAAGAAGCAGACACTCTTGTGGCTACAGAGTCCAGGAATTTTCGCTATATACAGTAAGAAGCAGACACTTTCGTGGCTATAGATTCCAGGGATTCTCGCTACATAAAGTAAGAAGCAGACACTCTTGTGGCTACAGAGTCCAGAATTTCTCGCTACATAGAGTAAGAAGCAGACACTCTTGTGGCTACAGATTCCAGGGATTCTCGCTATATACAGTAAGTAGCAGGCACTATTGTGGCTACAGGGTCCAGGGATTCTAGCTACATACGGTTAGAAGCAGACCCTCTTGTGGATACAGAGTCCAGGGATTCCCTCTACATACAGTAAGAAACACGCACCCTTGTGGCTTCAGAGTCCAGGGATTCTCGCTACATACAGTAAGAAGCAGACACTCTTGTGGCTACAGAGTCCAGGGATTCACGCTACATACAGTAAGTAGGAGGCACTCCTGGGCCTACAGAGTCCAGGGATTCTAGCTACATACAGTAAGAAGCAGACACTCTTGTGGCTACAGAGTCCAGGGATTCGCGCTACATACAGTAAGTAGCAGACACTGTAGTGGCAACAGTGTCCAGGGATTCTCGCTGCATACAGTAAGTAGCAGAACTCTTGTGGCAACAGAGTCCAGGGATTTTCGCTACATACAGTAAGAAGCAGGCACTCTTGTGGCTACAGAGTCCAGGGATTCTCGCTACATACAGTAAGAAGCAGACATTCTTGTGGCTACAGAGTCCAGGGATTTTCGCTATATACAGTAAGAAGCATAATACTCTTGTGGCTATAGAATCCAGGTATTCTAGCTACATAGAGTAAGAAGCAGACACTCTTGTGGCTACAGAGTCCAGGGATTCTCGCTACATAGAGTAAGAAGCAGACACTCATGTGGCTACAGTGTCCAGGGATTCTCGCTACATACAGTAAGAAGCAGACACTCTTGTGGCTACAGATTGCAGGGATTCTCGCTATATTCAGTAAGTAGCAGGCACTCGAGGCTAAAGGGTCCAGGGATTCTAGCTACATACAGTAAGAAGCAGACACTCTTATGGCTACAGAGTCCAGGGTTTCTCGCTACAGAGAGTAAGAAGCAGGCACTCTTGTGGCTTCAGAATCCAGGGATTCTCGCTACATACAGTAAGTAGCCGACACTCTTGTGGCTAGAGAGTTCAGAGATCCTCGCTACATACAGTAAGAAGCAGACACTCTTGTGGCTAAAGAGTCCAGGGATTCTCGCTATATACAGTAAGTAGCAGGCACTCTTGTGGCTAAAGAGTCCAGGGATTCTCGCTACATACAGTAAGAAGCCGGCACTCTTGTGGCTACAGAGTCCAGGGATTCTCGCTACATACAGTAAGAAACACACACTCTTGTGGCTACAGAGTCCAGGGATTCCCGCTACATACAGTAAGAAGCAGGTAGTCTTGTGGCTTCAGAGTCCAGGGATTCTCGCTATATACAGTAAGAAGCAGACACCTTTGTGGCTACCGAGTCCAGGGATTCTCGCTACATACAATAATTAGCAGACACTCTTGTGGCTAGAGAGTTCAGGGATTCTCGCTACATACAGTAAGAAGCAGACACTCTTGTGGCTACAGAGTCCAGTGATTCTCGCTACATACAGTAAGAAGCAGGCACTCTTGTTGCTACAGAGTCCAGGGATTCTCGCTACATAGAGTAAGAAGCGGGCACACTTGTGGCTACAGAGTCCAGGGATTCTCGCTACATAGAGTGAAAAGCAGACACTCTACTGACTACAGAGTCCAGAGATTCTCGCTACATTCAGTAAGAAGCAGACTCCCTTGTGGCTACAGGGTCCAGGGATTCTCGCTACCTTCAGTAAGAAGCAGACACTCTTGGGGCTACAGAGTCCAGGTATTCTCGCTACATACAGTAAGTAGCAGGCACTCTTGTGGCTAGAGAGTCCAGGGATTCTCGCTACATACAGAAAGAAGCAGACACTATTGTGGCTACTGAGTCCAGGGAGTCTCGCTACATACAGTAAGTAGCAGACACTCTTGTGGCTACAGAGTCCAGGGATTCTCGCTACATACAATAAGAAGCAGACACTCTTTTGACTACAGACTCCAGGGATTCTCGCTACATACAGTAAGAAGCAGTCACTTTTGTGGCTACAGAGTCCAGGGATTCTCGCTACATAGATTAAGAAGCAGACACTCTTGTGGCTACAATGTCCAGGGATTCTCGCTACATAGAGTATGAAGCAGACACTCAGTGGCTACAGATTCCAGGGATTCTCGCTATATAGAGTAAGTAATGGCACTCTTGTGGCTACAGGGTCCAGGGATTCTAGCTACATACAGTAAGAAGCAGACACTCTTGTGGATAGAGGCCAGGGATTCCCGCTACATACAGTAAGAAGCAGGCACTCTTGTGGCTTCAGAGTCCAGGGATTGTGGCTACATACAGTAAGAAGCAGACAAACTTGTGGCTACAGAGTCCAGGGATTCACGCTACATAAAGTAAGTAGCAGACACTCTTGTGGCTACAAAGTCCAGGGATTCTCGCTTAATACAGTAAGAAGCAAGCACTCTTGTGGCTATAGAGTCCAGGGATTCTCGCTACATTCAGTTAGTAGCAGGCACTCTTGGGCCTACAAAGTCCAGGGATTCTCGCTACATACAGTAAGAAGCAGACACTCTTGTGGCTACAGAGTCCAGGGATTCCTGCTACATACAGTAAGTAGCAGACACTGTTGTGGCAACAGTGTCCAGGGATTCTAGCTGCATACAGTAAGTTGCAGAACTCTTGTGGCAACAGAGTCCAGGGATTCTCGCTACATACAGTAAGAAGCAGACACTCTTGTGGCTACAGAGTCCAGGGATTCTCGCTACATAGAGTAAGAAGCAGACACTCCTGTGGCTACAGATTCCAGGGATTCTCGCTCTATACAGTAAGAAGCAGACACTCTATTGGCTATAGAATCTAGGGATTCTCGCTTACATAGAGTAAGAAGCAGACACTCTTGTCGCTACAGAGTCCAGGGATTCTCGCTACATACAGTAAGAAACAGGCACTCTTGTGGCTACAGAGTCCATTGATTCTAACTACATACAGTAAGTAGCAGACACTCTTGTGGCTACACAGTTCAGGGATTCTCGCTACATCCAGTAAGATGTAGACACTCTTGTGGCTACAGAGTCAAGGGATTCTCGCTACATACAATAAGTAGCAGGCACTCTTGTGGCTAAAGAGTCCAGGGATTCTCGCTATATACTGTAAGTAGCAGGCACTCTTGTGGCTAAAGAGTCCAGGGATTCTCGCTACATACAGTAAGAAGCAGGCACTCTTGTGGCTACAGAGTCCAGGGATTCTCGCTACATACAATAAGAAGCAGGCACTCTTGTGGCTACAGAGTCCAGGGATTCTCGCTACATAGAGTAAGAAGCAGGCACTCTTGTGGCTACAGAGTTCAGGGATTCTCGCTACATACAGTAAGATGCAGACACTCTAGTGACTACAGAGTCCAGAGATTCTCGCTACATTCAGTAAGAAGCAGACTCTCTTGTGGCTACAGGGTCCAGGGATTCTCGCTACATTCAGTAAGAAGCAGACAGTCTTGTGGCTACAGTGGCCAGGGATTCTCGCTACATTCATTAAGAAGCAGACACTCTTGTGGCTACAGAGTCCAGGGATTCTCGCTACATACAGTAAGTGCCAGACACTCTTGTGGCAACAGTGTCCAGGGATTCTTGCTGCATACAGTAAGTAGCAGAACTCTTGTGGCAACAGAGTCCAGGGATTTTCGCTACATACAGTAAGAAGCAGGCACTCTTGTGGCTACAGAGTCCAGGGATTCTCGCTACATTCAGTAAGAAGCAGACACTCTTGTGGCTACAGAGTCCAGGGATTCTCGCTCTATACAGTAAGAAGCAGACACCCTTATGGCTATAGAATCTAGGGATTCTCGCTACATAGAGTAAGAAGCAGACACTCTTGTCGCTACAGAGTCCAGGGATTCTCGCTACATACAGTAAGAAACAGGCACTCTTGTGGCTACAGAGTCCAGGGATTCTATCTACATACAGTAAGTAGCAGACACTCTTGTGGCTACAGAGTTCAGGGATTCTCGCTACATCCAATAAGAAGTAGACACTCTTGTGTCTACAGAGTCCAGGGATTCTCGCTACATACAATAAGTAGCAGGCATTCTTGTGGCTAAAGGATTCAGGGATTCTCGCTACATACAGTAAGTAGCAGGCACTCTTGTGGCTAAAGAGTCCAGGGATTCTCGCTACATACAGTAAGAAGCAGGCACTCTTGTGGCTACAGAGTCCAGGGATTCTCGCTACATCCAATAAGAAGCAGGCACTCTTGTGGCTACAGAGTCCAGGGATTCTCGCTACATAGAGTAAGAAGCAGGCACTCTTGTGGCTACAGAGTCCAGGGATTCTCGCTACATACAGTAAGATGCAGACACTCTAGTGACTACAGAGTCCAGAGATTCTCGCTACATTCAGTAAGAAGCAGACTCTCTTGTGGCTACAGGGTCCAGGGATTATCGCTACATTCAGTAAGAAGCAGACACTCTTGTGGCTACAGTGGCCAGGGATTCTCGCTACATTCATTAAGAAGCAGACACTCTTGTGGCTACAGAGTCCAGGGATTCTCGCTACATAGAGTAAGTGCCAAACACTGTTGTGGCAACAGTGTCCAGGGATTCTTGCTGCATACAGTAAGTAGCAGAACTCTTGTGGCAACCGAGTCCAGGGATTCTCGCTACATACAGTAAGAAGCAGGCACTCTTGTGGCTACAGATTCCAGGTATTCTCGCTACATACAGTAAGAAGCAGACACTTTTGTGGCTATAGAATCTAGGGATTCTGGCTACATAGAGTAAGAAGCAGACATTCTTGTCGCTACAGAGTCCAGGGATTCTCGCTTCATAGAGTAAGAAGAAGACACTCTTGTGGCTACAGTGTCCAGGGATTCTCGCTCTATACAGTAAAAAGCAGACACTCTTGTGGCTATAGAATCTGGGGATTCTCGCTACATAGAGTAAGAAGCAGACACTCTTGTGGCTACAGAGTCCAGGGATTCTCGCTACATACAGTAAGAAGCAGGCACTCTTGTGGCTACAGTGTCCGGGGATTCTCGCTACATACAGTAAGAAGCAGACATTCTTGTGGCTACAGATTCCAGGGTTTCTCGCTATATACAGTAAGTAGCAGGCACTCTTGTGGCTAAAGGGTCCAGGGATTCTTACTACATACAGTAAGAAGCAGACACTCTTGTGGCTACAGAGTACAGGGATTCTCGCTACATACAGTAAAAAGCAGACACTCTTGTGGCTACAGAGTTCAGGGATTCCCGCTACATACAGTAAGAAGCAGGCACTCTTGTGGCTTTAGAGTCCAGGGATTCTCGCTACATACAGTATGTAGCAGACACTCTTGTGGCTACAGAGTTCAGGGATTCACGCTACATAGAGTAAGTAGCAGGCACTCTTGTGGCTACAGAGTCCAGGGATTCTCGCTACATACAGTAAGAAGCAGACATTCTTGTGACTACAGAGTCCAGGGATTCTCGCTACATGCAGTAAGTAGCAGACCCTCTAGTGCCTACAGTGTCCAGGGACTCTCGCTACATACAGTAAGAAGTACACACCCTTGTGACTACAGAGTCCAGGGATTCTCGCTACATAGAGTAAGAAGCAGACATTCTTGTGACTACAGAGTCCAGGGATTCTCGCTACATGCAGTAAGTAGCAGACACTCTTGTGGATACAGAGTCCAGGGATTCTCGCTACATACAGTAAGAAGCAGGCACTCTTTTGGATACAGAGTCCAGGGATTCTCGCTACATGCAGTAAGTAGCAGACCCTCTTGTGGCTACAGAGTCCAGGGATTCTCGCTATATAGAGTAAGAAGCAGACACTTTTGTGGCTATAGAATCCAGGGATTCTCGCTACATAGAGTAAGAAGCAGACACCCTTGTGGCTACAGTGTCCAGGGAATCTCGCTACATACAGTAAGAAGCAGACACTCTTGTAGCTACAGATTCCAGGGATTCTCGCTATATACAGTAAGTAGCAGGCACTCTTGTGGCTACAGGGTCCAGGGATTCTAGCTACATACGGTTAGAAGCAGACACTCTTGTGGATACAGAGTCCAGGAATTCTCGCTACATAGTGTAAGAAGCAGACTCTCTTGTGGATACAGAGTCCAGGGATTCTCGCTACATACAGTAAGTAGCAGACACTCTTGTGGCTACAGAGTCCAGGGATTCTCGCTACATAGGGAAGGAAGCAGACACTCTTGTGGCTACAGAGTCCAGGGATTCTCGCTACATAGAGAAGGAATCAGACACTCTTGTGGCTACAGAGTCCAGGGAATCTCGCTACATACAGTAAGAAGCAGACACTCTTGTGGCTACAGAGTCCAGCGATTCTCGCTACATACAGTAAGAAGCAGGCATTCTTGTGGCTACAGAGTCCAGGGATTCTCGCTACATTCATTAAGAAGCACACACTCTTGTGGCTACAGTCTCCAGGTATTCTCGCTATTTACAGTAAGTAGCAGACACACTTGTGACTACAGAGTCCAGGGATTCTCGCTACATACACCAAGATGCTGACACTCTTGTGACTTCAGAGTCCAGGGATTCTTGCTACATGCAGTAAGAACCGAGCACTCTTGTGGCTATAGAGTCTAGGGATTCTCGCTACTTTCAGTAAGTAGCAGGCACTCTTGTGGCTACAGAGTCCAGGTATTCTCGCTACATACAGTAAGTAGCAGGCACTCTTGTGGCTAGAGAGTCCAGGGATTCTCGCTACATACAGAAAGAAGCAGACACTATTGTGGCTACTGAGTCTAGGGAGTCTCGCTACATACAGTAAGTAGCAGACACTCTTGTGGCTACAGAGTCCAGGGAATCTCGCTACATACAATAAGAAGCAGACACTCTTTTGACTACAGACTCCAGGGATTCTCGCTACATACAGTAAGAAGCAGACACTCTTGTGGCTACAGAGTCCAGGTATTCTCGCTACATACAGTAAGTAGCAGGCACTCTTGTGGCTAGAGAGTCCAGGGATTCTCGCTACATACAGAAAGAAGCAGACACTATTGTGGCTACTGAGTCCAGGGAGTCTCGCTACATACAGTAAGTAGCAGACACTCTTGTGGCTACAGAGTCCAGGGATTCTCGCTACATACAATAAGAAGCAGACACTCTTTTGACTACAGACTCCAGGGATTCTCGCTACATACAGTAAGAAGCAGTCACTTTTGTGGCTACAGAGTCCAGGGATTCTCGCTACATAGATTAAGAAGCAGACACTCTTGTGGCTACAATGTCCAGGGATTCTCGCTACATAGAGTATGAAGCAGACACTCATTGGCTACAGATTCCAGGGATTCTCGCTATATAGAGTAAGTAAAGGCACTCTTGTGGCTACAGGGTCCAGGGATTCTAGCTACATACAGTATGAAGCAGACACTCTTGTGGATAGAGGCCAGGGATTCCCGCTACATACAGTAAGAAGCAAGCACTCTTGTGGCTATAGAGTCCAGGGATTCTCGCTACATTCAGTAAGTAGCAGGCACTCTTGGGCCTACAAAGTCCAGGGATTCTCGCTACATACAGTAAGAAGCAGACACTCTTGTGGCTACAGAGTCCAGGGATTCCTGCTACATACAGTAAGTAGCAGACACTGTTGTGGCAACAGTGTCCAGGGATTCTAGCTGCATACAGTAAGTTGCAGAACTCTTGTGGCAACAGAGTCCAGGGATTCTCGCTACATACAGTAAGAAGCAGACACTCTTGTGGCTACAGAGTCCAGGGATTCTCGCTACATAGAGTAAGAAGCAGACACTCCTGTGGCTACAGATTCCAGGGATTCTCGCTCTATACAGTAAGAAGCAGACACTCTATTGGCTATAGAATCTAGGGATTCTCGCTTACATAGAGTAAGAAGCAGACACTCTTGTCGCTACAGAGTCCAGGGATTCTCGCTACATACAGTAAGAAACAGGCACTCTTGTGGCTACAGAGTCCATTGATTCTGACAACATACAGTAAGTAGCAGACACTCTTGTGGCTACAGAGTTCAGGGATTCTCGCTACATCCAGTAAGATGTAGACACTCTTGTGGCTACAGAGTCCAGGGATTCTCGCTACATACAATAAGTAGCAGGCACTCTTGTGGCTAAAGAGTCCAGGGATTCTCGCTATATACTGTAAGTAGCAGGCACTCTTGTGGCTAAAGAGTCCAGGGATTCTCGCTACATACAGTAAGAAGCAGGCACTCTTGTGGCTACAGAGTCCAGGGATTCTCGCTACATACAATAAGAAGCAGGCACTCTTGTGGCTACAGAGTCCGGGATTCTCGCTACATAGAGTAAGAAGCAGGCACTCTTGTGGCTACAGAGTTCAGGGATTCTCGCTACATACAGTAAGATGCAGACACTCTAGTGACTACAGAGTCCAGAGATTCTCGCTACATTCAGTAAGAAGCAGACTCTCTTGTGGCTGCAGGGTCCAGGGATTCTCGCTACATTCAGTGAGAAGCAGACAGTCTTGTGGCTACAGTGGCCAGGGATTCTCGCTACATTCAGTAAGAAGCAGACACTCTTGTGGCTACAGAGTCCAGGGATTCTCGCTACATACAGTAAGTGCCAGACACTCTTGTGGCAACAGTGTCCAGGGATTCTTGCTGCATACAGTAAGTAGCAGAACTCTTGTGGCAACAGAGTCCAGGGATTTTCGCTACATACAGTAAGAAGCAGGCACTCTTGTGGCTACAGAGTCCAGGGATTCTCGCTACATTCAGTAAGAAGCAGACACTCTTGTGGCTACAGAGTCCAGGGATTCTCGCTCTATACAGTAAGAAGCAGACACCCTTGTGGCTATAGAATCTAGGGATTCTCGCTACATAGATTAAGAAGCAGACACTCTTGTCGCTACAGAATCCAGGGATTCTCGCTACATACAGTAAGAAACAGGCACTCTTGTGGCTACAGAGTCCAGGGATTCTAACTACATACAGTAAGTAGCAGACACTCTTGTGGCTACAGAGTTCAGGGATTCTCGCTACATCCAATAAGAAGTAGACACTCTTGTGGCTACAGAGTCCAGGGATTCTCGCTACATACAATAAGTAGCAGGCACTCTTGTGGCTAAAGGATTCAGGGATTCTCGCTACATACAGTAAGTAGCAGGCACTCTTGTGGCTAAAGAGTCCAGGGATTCTCGCTACATACAGTAAGAAGCAGGCACTCTTGTGGCTACAGAGTCCAGGGATTCTCGCTACATACAATAAGAAGCAGGCACTCTTGTGGCTACAGAGTCCAGGGATTCTCGCTACATAGAGTAAGAAGCAGGCACTCTTGTGGCTACAGAGTCCAGGGATTCTCGCTACATACAGTAAGATGCAGACACTCTAGTGACTACAGAGTCCAGAGATTCTCGCTACATTCAGTAAGAAGCAGACTGTCTTGTGGCTACAGGGTCCAGGGATTATCGCTACATTCAGTAAGAAGCAGACACTCTTGTGGCAACAGTGTCCAGGGATTCTTGCTACATACAGTAAGTAGCAGAACTCTTGTGGCAACAGAGTCCAGGGATTCTCGCTACATACAGTAAGAAGCAGGCACTCTTGTGGCTACAGATTCCAGGTATTCTCGCTACATACAGTAAGAAGCAGACACTTTTGTGGCTATAGAATCTAGGGATTCTGGCTACATAGAGTAAGAAGCAGACATTCTTGTCGCTACAGAGTCCAGGGATTCTCGCTTCATAGAGTAAGAAGCAGACACTCTTGTGGCTACAGTGTCCAGGGATTCTCGCTCTATACAGTAAGAAGCAGACACTCTTGTGGCTATAGAATCTGGGGATTCTCGCTACATAGAGTAAGAAGCAGACACTCTTGTGGCTACAGAGTCCAGGGATTCTCGCTACATACAGTAAGAAGCAGACACTCTTGTGGCTACAGTGTCCGGGGATTCTCGCTACATACAGTAAGAAGCAGACATTCTTGTGGCTACAGATTCCAGGGTTTCTCGCTATATACAGTAAGTAGCAGGCACTCTTGTGGCTAAAGGGTCCAGGGATTCTTACTACATACAGTAAGAAGCAGACACTCTTGTGGCTACAGAGTACAGGGATTCTCGCTACATAGAGTAAAAAGCAGACACTCTTGTGGCTACAGAGTTCAGGGATTCCCGCTACATACAGTAAGAAGCAGGCACTCTTGTGGCTTTAGAGTCCAGGGATTCTCGCTACATACAGTATGTAGCAGACACTCTTGTGGCTACAGAGTTCTGGGATTCTCGCTACATAGAGTAAGTAGCAGGCACTCTTGTGGCTACAGAGTCCTGGGATTCTCGCTACATACAGTAAGAAGCAGACATTCTTGTGACTACAGAGTCCAGGGATTCTCGCTACATGCAGTAAGTAGCAGACACTCTAGTGCCTACAGTGTCCAGGGACTCTCGCTACATACAGTAAGAAGTACACACCCTTGTGACTACAGAGTCCAGGGATTCTCGCTACATAGAGTAAGAAGCAGACATTCTTGTGACTACAGAGTCCAGGGATTCTCGCTACATGCAGTAAGTAGCAGACACTCTTGTGGATACAGAGTCCAGGGATTCTCGCTACATACAGTAAGAAGCAGGCACTCTTGTGGATACAGAGTCCAGGGATTCTCGCTACATGCAGTAAGTAGCAGACCCTCTTGTGGCTACAGAGACCAGGGATTCTCGCTACATACAGTAAGCAGCAGGCACACTTGTGGCTACAGAGTCCAGGGAATCTCGCTACATACAGTAAGAAGCAGACACTCTTGTGGCTACAGAGTCCAGGGATTCTCGCTATATAGAGTAAGAAGCAGACACTCATGTGGCTACAGTGTCCAGGGAATCTCGCTACATACAGTAAGAAGCAGACACTCTTGTAGCTACAGATTCCAGGGATTCTCGCTATATACAGTAAGTAGCAGGCACTCTTGTGGCTACAGGGTCCAGGGATTCTAGCTACATACGGTTAGAAGCAGACACTCTTGTGGATACAGAGTCCAGGGATTCTCGCTACATAGAGTAAGAAGCAGACTCTCTTGTGGATACAGAGTCCAGGGATTCTCGCTACATACAGTAAGTAGCAGACACTCTTGTGGCTACAGAGTCCAGGGATTCTCGCTACATAGGGAAGGAAGCAGACACTCTTGTGGCTACAGAGTCCAGGGATTCTCGCTGCTACATAGAGAAGGAATCAGACACTCTTGTGGCTACAGAGTCCAGGGATTCTCGCTACATACAGTAAGAAGCATGCACTCTTGTGGCTACAGAGACCAGGGATTCCCGCTACATACAGTAAGTAGCAGGCACTCTTGTGGCTACAGAATCCAGGGATTCTCGCCACATACAGTAAGTAGCAGACACTCTTGTGGCTACAAAGTCAAGGGATTCTCGCTACATACAGTAAGAAGCAAGCACTCTTCTGGCTACAGAGTCCAGGGATTCTCGCTACATACAGTAAGAAGTACACACCCTTGTGACTACAGAGTCCAGGGATTCTCGCTACATAGAGTAAGAAGCATACATTCTTGTGACTACAAAGTCAAGGGATTCTCGCTACGTACAGTAAGAAGCAAGCACTCTTCTGGCTAAAGAGTCCAGGGATTCTCGCTACATACAGTAAGAAGCAGGCACTCTTGTGGCTACAGAGTCCAGGGAATCTCGCTACATACAGTAAGAAGCAGACACTCTTGTGGCTACAGAGTCCAGCGATTCTCGCTACATACAATAAGAAGCAGGCATTCTTGTGGCTACAGAGTCCAGGGATTCTCGCTACATTCATTAAGAAGCACACACTCTTGTGGCTACAGTCTCCAGGTATTCTCGCTATTTACAGTAAGTAGCAGACACACTTGTGACTTCAGAGTCCAGGGATTCTCGCTACATACACCAAGATGCTGACACTCTTGTGACTTCAGAGTCCAGGGATTCTTGCTACATGCAGTAAGAACCGAGCACTCTTGTGGCTATAGAGTCTAGGGATTCTCGCTACTTTCAGTAAGTAGCAGGCACTCTTGGGCCTACAGAGTCCAGGGTTTCTCGCTACATACAGTAAGAAGCAGACACTCTCGTGGCTACAGAGTCCAGGGATTCTCGCTACATACAGTAAGTAGCAGACACTCTTGTGGCTACAGAGTCCAGGGATTCTCGCTACATACAGTAAGTGGCAGTCACTGTTGTGGTAACAGTGTCCAGGGATTCTTGCTGCATACAGTAAGTAACAGACCTCTTGTGGCAACAGAGTCCAGGGATTCTCGCTACAAAGAGTAAGAAGCAGGCACTCTTGTGGCTACAGAGTCCAGGGATTCTCGCTACATACAGTAAGAAGCAGACACTCTTGTGGCTACAGAGTCCAGGGATTCTCGCTCTATACAGTAAGAAGCAGACACTCTTGTGGCTATAGAATCCAGGGATTCTCGCTAAATAGAGTAAGAAGCAGACACTCTTGTGGCTACAGAGTCCAGGGATTATCGCTACATACAGTAGGGAGCAGGCACTCTTGTGGCCGCAGAGTCCAGGGATTCTCGCTATGTACAGTAAGAAGCGGGCACTCCTTTGGCTACAGAGTCCAGGGATTCTCGTTACATACAGTATGAAGCGGACACCCTTGTGGCTACAGAGTCCAGAGATTATCGCTACATACAGTAGGAAGCAGGCACTCTTGTGGCTACAGAGTCCAGGGATTCTCGCTTCATACATTAAGAAGCAGGCACTCTTGTGGCTACAAAGTCCAGGGACTCGCTACATAAAGTAGGAATCAGACACTCTTGTGGCTACAGAGTCCAAAGATTCTCGCTACATTCATTAAGAAGCACACAATCTTATGGCTACCGTGTCCAGGTATTCTCGCTATTTACAGTAAGTAGCAGGCACTCTTGGGCCTACAGAGTCCAGGGTTTCTCGCTACATACAGTAAGAAGCAGACACTCTTGTGGCAACAGAGTCCAGGGATTCTCGCTACATACAGTAAGTAGCAAACACTGTTGTGGCAACAGTGCCCAGGGATTCTCGCTGCATACAGTAATTAGCAGACACTCTTGTGGCTACAGAGTCCAGGGATTCTCGCTAAATACAGTAAGTGGCAGTCACTGTTGTGGCAACAGTGTCCAGGGATTCTTGCTGCATACAGTAAGTAACAGACCTCTTGTGGCAACAGAGTCCAGGGATTCTCGCTACATAGAGTAAGAAGCAGGCACTCTTGTGGCTACAGAGTCCAGGGATTCTCGCTACATACAGTAAGAAGCAGACACTCTTGTGGCTACAGAGTCCAGGGATTCTCGCTCTATACAGTAAGAAGCAGACACTCCTGTGGCTATAGAATCCAGGGATTCTCGCTACATAGAGTAAGAAGCAGACACTCTTGTGGCTACAGAGTCCAGGGATTCTCGCTTCATAGAGTAAGAAGCAGACATTCTTGTGGCTACAGTGTCCAGGGATTCTCGCATCATACAGTAAGAAGCAGATATTCTTGTGGCTACAGATTCCAGGGTTTCTCGCTATATACAGTAAGTAGCAGGCACTCTTGTGACTAAAGGGTCCAGGGATTCCAGCTACATACAGTAAGAAGCAGACACTCATGTGGCTACAGAGTCCAGGGATTCTCGCTACATACAGCAAGAAGCAAACACTCTTGTGGCTACAGAGTCCAGGGATTCCCGCTACATACAGTAAGAGACAGGTACTCTTGTGGCTTCAGAGTCCAGGGATTCTCACTACATACAGTAAGTAGCAGACACTCTTGTGGCTACAGAGTCCAGGGATTCTCGCTACATACAGCAAGAAGCAAACACTCTTGTGGCTACAGAGTCCAGGGATTCCCGCTACATACAGTAAGAAACAGGTACTCTTGTGGCTTCAGAGTCTAGGGATTCTGGCAACATACAGTAAGAAACAGACACCCTTGTGGCTACAGAGTCCAGGGATTCCCGCTACATACAGTAAGAAGCAGACTCTCTTGTGGCTACAGGGTCCAGGGATTCTCGCCACATACAGTAAGTAGCAGACACTCTTGTGGCTACAAAGTCAAGGGATTCTCGCTACATTCAGTAAGAAGCATGCACTCTTGTGGCTACAGAGACCAGGGATTCCCGCTACATACAGTAAGTAGCAGGCACTCTTGTGGCTACAGAATCCAGGGATTCTCGCCACATACAGTAAGTAGCAGACACTCTTGTGGCTACAAAGTCAAGGGATTCTCGCTACATACAGTAAGAAGCAAGCACTCTTCTGGCTACAGAGTCCAGGGATTCTCGCTACATACAGTAAGAAGTACACACCCTTGTGACTACAGAGTCCAGGGATTCTCGCTACATAGAGTAAGAAGCATACATTCTTGTGACTACAAAGTCAAGGGATTCTCGCTACGTACAGTAAGAATCAAGCACTCTTCTGGCTAAAGAGTCCAGGGATTCTCGCTACATACAGTAAGAAGCAGGCACTCTTGTGGCTACAGAGTCCAGGGAATCTCGCTACATACAGTAAGAAGCAGACACTCTTGTGGCTACAGAGTCCAGCGATTCTCGCTACATACAATAAGAAGCAGGCATTCTTGTGGCTACAGAGTCCAGGGATTCTCGCTACATTCATTAAGAAGCACACACTCTTGTGGCTACAGTCTCCAGGTATTCTCGCTATTTACAGTAAGTAGCAGACACACTTGTGACTTCAGAGTCCAGGGATTCTCGCTACATACACCAAGATGCTGACACTCTTGTGACTTCAGAGTCCAGGGATTCTTGCTACATGCAGTAAGAACCGAGCACTCTTGTGGCTATAGAGTCTAGGGATTCTCGCTACTTTCAGTAAGTAGCAGGCACTCTTGGGCCTACAGAGTCCAGGGTTTCTCGCTACATACAGTAAGAAGCAGACACTCTCGTGGCTACAGAGTCCAGGGATTCTCGCTACATACAGTAAGTAGCAGACACTCTTGTGGCTACAGAGTCCAGGGATTCTCGCTACATACAGTAAGTGGCAGTCACTGTTGTGGTAACAGTGTCCAGGGATTCTTGCTGCATACAGTAAGTAACAGACCTCTTGTGGCAACAGAGTCCAGGGATTCTCGCTACAAAGAGTAAGAAGCAGGCACTCTTGTGGCTACAGAGTCCAGGGATTCTCGCTACATACAGTAAGAAGCAGACACTCTTGTGGCTACAGAGTCCAGGGATTCTCGCTCTATACAGTAAGAAGCAGACACTCTTGTGGCTATAGAATCCAGGGATTCTCGCTAAATAGAGTAAGAAGCAGACACTCTTGTGGCTACAGAGTCCAGGGATTATCGCTACATACAGTAGGGAGCAGGCACTCTTGTGGCCGCAGAGTCCAGGGATTCTCGCTATGTACAGTAAGAAGCAGGCACTCCTTTGGCTACAGAGTCCAGGGATTCTCGTTACATACAGTATGAAGCGGACACCCTTGTGGCTACAGAGTCCAGAGATTATCGCTACATACAGTAGGAAGCAGGCACTCTTGTGGCTACAGAGTCCAGGGATTCTCGCTTCATACATTAAGAAGCAGGCACTCTTGTGGCTACAAAGTCCAGGGACTCGCTACATAAAGTAGGAATCAGACACTCTTGTGGCTACAGAGTCCAAAGATTCTCGCTACATTCATTAACAAGCACACAATCTTATGGCTACCGTGTCCAGGTATTCTCGCTATTTACAGTAAGTAGCAGGCACTCTTGGGCCTACAGAGTCCAGGGTTTCTCGCTACATACAGTAAGAAGCAGACACTCTTGTGGCAACAGAGTCCAGGGATTCTCGCTACATACAGTAAGTAGCAAACACTGTTGTGGCAACAGTGCCCAGGGATTCTCGCTGCATACAGTAATTAGCAGACACTCTTGTGGCTACAGAGTCCAGGGATTCTCGCTAAATACAGTAAGTGGCAGTCACTGTTGTGGCAACAGTGTCCAGGGATTCTTGCTGCATACAGTAAGTAACAGACCTCTTGTGGCAACAGAGTCCAGGGATTCTCGCTACATAGAGTAAGAAGCAGGCACTCTTGTGGCTACAGAGTCCAGGGATTCTCGCTACATACAGTAAGAAGCAGACACTCTTGTGGCTACAGAGTCCAGGGATTCTCGCTCTATACAGTAAGAAGCAGACACTCCTGTGGCTATAGAATCCAGGGATTCTCGCTACATAGAGTAAGAAGCAGACACTCTTGTGGCTACAGAGTCCAGGGATTCTCGCTTCATAGAGTAAGAAGCAGACATTCTTGTGGCTACAGTGTCCAGGGATTCTCGCATCATACAGTAAGAAGCAGATATTCTTGTGGCTACAGATTCCAGGGTTTCTCGCTATATACAGTAAGTAGCAGGCACTCTTGTGACTAAAGGGTCCAGGGATTCCAGCTACATACAGTAAGAAGCAGACACTCATGTGGCTACAGAGTCCAGGGATTCTCACTACATACAGTAAGTAGCAGACACTCTTGTGGCTACAGAGTCCAGGGATTCTCGCTACATACAGCAAGAAGCAAACACTCTTGTGGCTACAGAGTCCAGGGATTCCCGCTACATACAGTAAGAAACAGGTACTCTTGTGGCTTCAGAGTCTAGGGATTCTGGCAACATACAGTAAGAAACAGACACCCTTGTGGCTACAGAGTCCAGGGATTCCCGCTACATACAGTAAGAAGCAGACTCTCTTGTGGCTACAGGGTCCAGGGATTCTTGCTACATTCAGTAAGAAGCAGACACTCTTGTGGTTACAGTGGCCAGGGATTCTCGCTACATTCAGTAAGAAGCAGACACTCTTGTGGCTACTGAGTCCAGGGATTCTCGCTACATACAGTAAGTGCCAGAAACTGTTGTGGCAAGAGTGTCCAGGGATTCTTGCTGCATACAGTAAGTAGCAGAACTCTTGTGGCAACAGAGTCCAGGGATTCTCGCTACATACAGTAAGAAGCAGGCACTCTTGTGGCTACAGAGTCCAGGGATTCTCGCTACATACAGTAAGAAGCAGACACTCTTGTGGCCATAGAATCTAGGGATTCTCGCTACATAGAGTAAGAAGCGGACACTCTTGTCGCTACAGAGTCCAGGGATTCTCGCTTCATAGTGTAAGAAGCAGACACTCTTGTGGCTACAGAGTCCAGGGATTCTCGCTCTATACAGTAAGAAGCAGACACTCTTGTGGCCATAGAATCTAGGGATTCTCGCTACATAGAGTACGTAGCAGACACTCTTGTGGCTACAGAGTCCAGGGATTCTCGCTACATACAGTAAGAAGCAGACACTCTTGTGGCTACAGTGTCCGGGGATTCTCGCTACATACAGTAAGAAGCAGACATTCTTGTGGCTACAGATTCCAGGGATTCTCTCTATATACAGTAAGCAGCAGGCACTCTTGTGGCTAAAGGGTCCAGGGATTCTAGCTACATACAGTAAGAAGCAGACACTCTTGTGGCTACAGAGTTCAGGGATTCTCGCTACATACACTAAGAAGCAGACACTCTTGTGGCTACAGAGTTCAGGGATTCCCGCTACATACAGTAAGAAGCAGGCACTCTTCTGGCTTTAGAGTCCAGGGATTCTCGATACATACAGTAAGTAGCAGACACTCTTGTGGCTACAGAGTTCAGGGATTCTCGCTACATAGAGTAAGAAGCAGGCACTCTTGTGGCTACAGAGTCCAGGGATTCTCGCTACATACAGTAAGAAGCAGACACTCTTGTGACTACAGAGTCCAGGGATTCTCGCTACATGCAGTAAGTAGCAGACACTCTAGTGCCTACAGTGTCCAGGGATTCTCGCTACATACAGTAAGAAGTAGACACCCTTGTGACTACAGAGTCCAGGGATTCTCGCTACATAGAGTAAGAAGCAGACATTCTTGTGACTACAGAGTCCAGGGATTCTCGCTACATGCAGTAAGTAGCAGACACTCTTGTGGTTACAGAGTCCAGGGATTCTCGCTACATACAGTAAGAAGCAGGCATTCTTGTGGCTACAGAGTCCAGGAATTCCCGCTACATGCAGTAAGTTGCAGACACTCTTGTGGCTACAGAGTCCAGGGATTCTCGCTACATACAATAAGAAGCAGACACACTTTTTACTACAGAGTCCAGGGATTCTCGCTACATACAGTAAGAAACAGACACTCTTGTGGCTACAGACTCCGGGGATTCTTGCTGCATACAATAAGATGCAGACACTCTTGTGGCTACAAAGTACTGGCAATCTCGCTACATACAATAAGAAGCAGACACTCTTGTGGATACAGAGTCCAGGGATTATCGCTACAATCAGTAAGAAGCAGACACTCTTGTGACTACTGAGTCCAGGGATTAACGCTACATACAGTGAGTAGCAGACACTCTTGTGGCTACAAAGTCCAGGGATTCCTGCTACATACAGTAAGAAGTACACACCCTTGTGGCTACAGAGTCCAGGGATTCTCGCTACATAGAGTAAGAAGCAGACATTCTTGTGACTACAGAGTCCAGGGATTCGCGCTGCATACAGTAAGAAGCAGACACTCTTGTGACTACAGAGTCCAGGGATTCTCGCTACATACAGTAAGAAGCAGACACTCTTGTGACTACAGAGTCAAGGGATTCATGCTACATACAGTAAGAAGCAGACCCTCTTATAGCCGCAGAGTCCAGCGATTCTCTCTATGTACAGTAAGAAGCAGGCACTCCTTTGGCTACAGAGTCCAGGGATTCTCGTTACATACAGTATGAAGCGGACACCCTTGTGGCTACAGAGTCCAGGGATTATCGCTACATACAGTAGGAAGCAGGCACTCTTGTGGCTACAGAGTCCAGGGATTCTCGCTTCATACATTAAGAAGCAGGCACTCTTGTGGCTACAAATTCCAGGGACTCGCTACATAAAGTAGGAATCAGACACTCTTGTGGCTACAGAGTCCAGGGATTCTTGCTACATTCATTAAGAAGCACACAATCTTATGGCTACAGTGTCCAGGTATTCTCGCTATTTACAGAAAGTAGCAGGCACTCTTGGGCCTACAGAGTCCAGGGTTTCTCGCTACATACAGTAAGAAGCAGACACACTTGTGGCAACAGAGTCCAGGGATTCTCGCTACATACAGTAAGTAGCAAACACTGTTGTGGCAACAGTGCCCAGGGATTCTCGCTGCATACAGTAAGTAGCAGACACTCTTGTGGCTACAAAGTCCAGGGATTCTCGCTAAATACAGTAAGTGGCAGTCACTTTTGTGGCAACAGTGTCCAGGGATTCTTGCTGCATACAGTAAGTAACAGACCTCTTGTGGCAACAGAGTCCAGGGATTCCCGCTACATAGAGTAAGAAGCAGGCACTCTTGTGGCTACAGAGTCCAGGGATTCTCGCTACATACAGTAAGAAGCAGACACTCTTGTGGCTACAGAGTCCAGGGATTCTCGCTCTATACAGTATGAAGCAGACACTCTTGTGGCTATAGAATCCAGGGATTCTCGCTACATAGAATAAGAAGCAGACACTCTTGTGGCTACAGAGTCCAGGGATTCTCGCTTCATAGAGTAAGAAGCAGACACTCTTGTGGCTACAGTGTCCGGGGATTCTCGCATCATACAGTAAGAAGCAGATATTCTTGTGGCTACAGATTCCAGGGTTTCTCGCTATATACAGTAAGTAGCAGGCACTCTTGTGACTAAAGGGTCCAGGGATTCTAGCTACATACAGTAAGAAGCAGACACTCATATGGCTACAGAGTCCAGAGATTCCCGCTACATACAGTAAGAAACAGACACTCTTGAGGCTACAGAGTCCAGGGATTCTCACTACATACTGTAAGTAGCAGACACTCTTGTGGCTACAGAGTCCAGGGATTCTCGCTACATACAGCAAGAAGCAAATACTCTTGTGGCTACAGAGTCCAGGGATTCCCGCTACATACAGTAAGAAGCAGGCACTCTTGTGGCTACAGAGTCCAGGGATTCCCGCTACATACAGTAAGTAGCAGACACTCTTGTGGCTACAGAATCCAGGGATTCCCGCTACATACAGTAAGAAACTGACACTCTTGTGGCTACAGAGTCCAGGGATTCCCGCTACATACAGTAAGAAGCAGGTACTCTTGTGGCTTCAGAGTCCAGGGATTCTCGCAACATACAGTAAGAAACAGACACTCTTGTGGCTGCAGAGTCCAGGGATTCTCGCTACATACAGCAAGTAGCAGGTTCTCTTGTTGCTAAAGAGTCCAGGGATTCTCGCTACATACAGTAAGAAGCAGGCACTCTTGTGGCTACAGAGTCCAGGGAATCTCGCTACATACAGTAAGAAGCAGACACTCTTGTGGCTACAGAGTCCAGCGATTCTCGCTACATACAGTAAGAAGCAGGCATTCTTGTGGCTACAGAGTCCAGGGATTCTCGCTACATACAGTAAGAAGCAGGCACTCTTGTGGCTACAGAGTCCAGGGATTCTCGCTACATACAATAAGAAGCAGGCACTCTTGTGGCTACAGAGTCCAGGGATTCTCGCTACATAGAGTAAGAAGCAGGCACTCTTGTTGCTACAGAGTCCAGGGATTCTCGCTACATACAGTAAGAAGCAGACACTCTAGTCACTACAGAGGCCAGAGATTCTCGCTACATTCAGTAAGAAGCAGACTCTGTTGTGGCTACAGGGTCCAGGGATTCTCGCTACATTCAGTAAGAAGCAGACACTCTTGTGGCTACAGTGTCCTGGGATTCTCGCTACATACAATAAGAAGCAGACACTCTTGTGGCTTCAGTGTCCAGGGATTCTCGCTACATTAAGTAAGAAGCAGGCACTCTTGTGGCTACAGAGTCCGGGGATTCTCGCTACATACAGTAAGAAGCAGACACTCTTGTGGCTATAGAATCTGGGGATTCTCGCTACATAGTGTAAGAAGCAGACAATCTTGTGGCTACAGAGTCCATGGATTCTCGCTACATACAGTAAGAAGCAGACACTCTTGTGGCTACAGAGTCCAGGGAATCTCGCTACATACAGTAAGAAGCAGACACTCTTGTGGCTACAGAGTCCAGGAATTCTCGCTATATACAGTAAGAAGCAGACACTTTTGTGGCTATAGAATCCAGGGATTCTCGCTACATAAAGTAAGAAGCAGACACTCATGTGGCTACAGAGTCCAGGGATTCTCGCTACATTCATTAAGAAGCACACACTCTTGTGGCTACAGTCTCCAGGTATTCTCGCTATTTACAGTAAGTAGCATACACACTTGTGACTACAGAGTCAAGGGATTCTCGCTACATACACCAAGATGCTGACACTCTTGTGACTTCAGAGTCCAGGGATTCTTGCTACATGCAGTAAGAACCGAGCACTCTTGTGGCTATAGAGTCTAGGGATTCTCGCTACTTTCAGTAAGTAGCAGGCACTCTTGGGCCTACAGAGTCCAGGGTTTCTCGCTACATACAGTAAGAAGCAGACACTCTTGTGGCTACAGAGTCCAGGGATTCTCGCTACATACAGTAAGTAGCAGACACTCTTGTGGCTACAGAGTCCAGGGGTTCTCGCTACATACAGTAAGTGGCAGTCACTGTTGTGGCAACAGTGTCCAGGGATTCTTGCTGCATACAGTAAGTAACAGACCTCTTGTGGCAACAGAGTCCCGGGATTCTCGCTACAAAGAGTAAGAAGCAGGCACTCTTGTGGCTACAGAGCCCAGGGATTCTCGCTACATACAGTAAGAAGCAGACACTCTTGTGGCTACAGAGTCCAGGGATTCTCGTTCTATACAGTAAGAAGCAGACACTATTGTGGCTATAGAATCCAGGGATTCTCGCTACATAGAGTAAGAAGCAGACACTCTTGTGGCTACAGAGTCCAGGGATTCTCGCTTCATAGAGTAAGAAGCAGACACTCTTGTGGATACAGTGTCCGGGGATTCTCGCTTCATACAGTAAGAAGCAGATATTCTTGTGGCTACAGATTCCAGGGTTTCTCGCTATATACAGTAAGTAGCAGGCACTCTTGTGACTAAAGGGTCCAGGGATTCTAGCTACATACAGTAAGAAGCAGACACTCATGTGGCTACAGATTCCAGGGATTCCCGCTACATACAGTAAGAAACAGACACTCTTGAGGCTACAGAGTCCAGGGAATCCCGCTACATACAGTAAGAAACAGGTACTCTTGTGGCTTCAGAGTCTAGGGATTCTGGCTACATACAGTAAGAAACAGACACCCTTGTGGCTACAGAGTCCAGGGATTCCCGCTACATACAGTAAGTAGCAGACTGACTTGTGGCTACAGAGTCCAGGGATTCTCGCTACATACAGTAAGAAGCAGACACTCTTGTGGCTACAGAGTTCAGGGATTCTCGCTACATACAGTAAGTAGCAGACACTCTTGTGGATACAGAGTGCAGGGATTCTCACTACATACAGTAAGTGGCAGACACTCTTGTTGCTACAGAGTTCAGGGATTCTCGCTACATACAGTAAGTAGCAGACACTCTTGTGGCTACAGAGTCCAGGGATTCTCACTACATACAGTAAGTAACAGACACTCTTGTGGCTACAGAGTTCAGGGATTCTCGCTACATCCAGTAAGAAGCAGACACTCTTGTGGCTACAGAGTCCAGGGATTCTCGCTACATACAGCAAGTAGCAGGTTCTCTTGTTGCTAAAGAGTCCAGGGATTCTCGCTACATACAGGAAGAAGCAGGCACTCTTGTGGCTACAGAGCCCAGGGATTCTCGCTACATACAGTAAGAAGCAGACACTCTTGTGGCTACAGAGTCCAGCGATTCTCGCTACATACAGTAAGAAGCAGGCATTCTTGTGGCTACAGAGTCCAGGGATTCTCGCTACATACAGTAAGAAGCAGGCACTCTTGTGGCTACAGAGTCCAGGGATTCTCGCTACATACAATAAGAAGCAGGCACTCTTGTGGCTACTGAGTCCAGGGATTCTCGCTACATAGAGTAAGAAGCAGGCACTCTTGTGGCTACAGAGTCCAGGGATTCTCGCTACATACAGTAAGAAGCAGACACTCTAGTCACTACAGAGTCCAGAGATTCTCGCTTCATTCAGTAAGAAGCAGACTCTCTTGTGGCTACAGGGTCCAGGGATTCTCGCTACATACAGTAAGAAGCAGACACCCTTGTGGCTACAGTGTCCAGGGATTCTCGCTACATTCAGTAAGAAGCAGGCACTCTTGTGGCTACAGGGTCCAGGGATTCTCGCTATATACAGTAAGAAGCAGACACTCTTGTGGCTTCAGTGTCCAGGGATTCTCGCTACATTCAGTAAGAAGCAGGCACTCTTGTGGCTACAGAGTCCAGGGATTCTCGCTACATACAGTAAGAAGCAGACACTCTTGTGACTATAGAATCTGGGGATTCTCGCTACATAGAGTAAGAAGCAGACAATCTTGTGGCTACAGAGTCCATGGATTCTCGCTACATACAGTAAGAAGCAGACACTCTTATGGCTACAGAGTCCAGGGAATCTCGCTACATACAGTAAGAAGCAGACACTCTTGTGGCTACAGAGTCCAGGAATTCTCGCTATATACAGTAAGAAGCAGACACATTCGTGGCTATAGAATCCAGGGATTCTCGCTACATAAAGTAAGAAGCAGACACTCTTGTGGCTACAGAGTCCAGGGATTCTCGCTACATAGAGTAAGAAGCAGACACTCTTGTGGCTACAGATTCCAAGGATTCTCGCTATATACAGTAAGTAGCAGGCACTATTGTGGCTACAGGGTCCAGGGATTCTAGCTACATACGGTTAGAAGCAGACACTCTTGTGGATACAGAGTCCAGGGATTCCCTCTACATACAGTAAGAAACACGCACCCTTGTGGCTTCAGAGTCCAGGGATTCTCGTTACATACAGTAAGAAGCAGACACTCTTGTGGCTACAGAGTACAGGGATTCACTCTACATACAGTAAGTAGCAGGCACTCCTGGGCCTACAGAGTCCAGGGATTCTCGCTACATACAGTAAGAAGCAGAACTCTTGTGGCAACAGAGTCCAGGGATTCTCGCTACATACTGTAAGAAGCAGGCACTCTTGTGGCTACAGAGTCCAGGGATTCTCGCTACATACAGTAAGAAGCAGACATTCTTGTGGATACAGAGTCCAGGGATTTTCGCTATATACAGTAAGAAGCAGAATACTCTTGTGGCTATAGAATCCAGGTATTCTAGCTACATAGAGTAAGAAGCAGACACTCTTGTGGCTACAGAGTCAAGGGATTCTCGCTACATACAGTAAGAAGCAGACACTCTTGTGGCTACAGTGTCCGGGGATTCTCGTTACATACAGTAAGAAGCAGACATTCTTGTGGCTACAGATTCCAGGGATTCTCGCTATATACAGTAAGTAGCAGGCACTCTTGTGGCTACAGTGTCCAGGGATTCTCGCTACATACAGTAAGAAGCAGACACTCTTGTGGCTACAGATTGCAGGGATTCTCGCTATATTCAGTAAGTAGCAGGCACTCTTGAGGCTAAAGTGTCCAGGGATTCTAGCTACATACAGTAAGAAGCAGACACCCTTATGGCTACAGAGTCCAGGGTTTCCCGCTACAGAGAGTAAGAAGCAGGCACTCTTGTGGCATCAGAATCCAGGGATTCTGGCTACATACAGTAAGTAGCAGACACTCTTGTGGCTAGAGAGTTCAGGGATCCTCGCTACATACAGTAAGAAGCAGACACTCTTGTGGCTAAAGAGTCCAGGGATTCTCGCTATATACAGTAAGTAGCAGGCACTCTTGTGGCTAAAGAGTCCAGGGATTCTCGCTACATACAGTAAGAAGCCGGCAATCTTGTGGCTACAGAGTCCAGGGATTCTCGCTACATACAGTAGGAAACACACACTCTTGTGGCTACAGAGTCCAGGGATTCCCGCTACATACAGTAAGAAGCAGGTAGTCTTGTGGCTTCAGAGTCCAGGGATTCTCGCTACATACAGTAAGAAGCAGACACCTTTGTGGCTACAGAGTCCAGGGATTCTCGCTACATACAGTAATTAGCAGACACTCTTGTGGCTAGAGAGTTCAGGGATTCTCGCTACATACAGTAAGAAGCAGACACTCTTGTGGCTACAGAGTCCAGTGATTCTCGCTACATACAGTAAGAAGCAGGCACTCTTGTGGATACAGAGTCCAGGGATTCTCGCTACATAGAGTAAGAAGCAGGCACACTTGTGGCTACAGAGTCCAGGGATTCTCGCTACATAGAGTGAAAAGCAGACACTCTAGTGACTACAGAGTCCAGAGATTCTCGCTACATTCAGTAAGAAGCAGACTCTCTTGTGGCTACAGGGTCCAGGGATTCTCGCTACCTTCAGTAAGAAGCAGACACTCTTGTGGCTACAGAGTCCAGGGATTCTCGCTACATACCGTAAGTAGCAGGCACTCTTGTGGCTAGAGAGTCCAGGGATTCTCTCTACATACAGAAAGAAGCAGACACTATTGTGGCTACTGAGTCCAGGGAGTCTCGCTACATACAGTAAGTAGCAGACACACTTGTGGCTACAGAGTCCAGGGATTCTCGCTACATACAATAAGAAGCAGACACTCTTTTGACTACAGACTCCAGGGATTCTCGCTACATACAGTAAGAAGCAGTCACTTTTGTGGCTACAGAGTCCAGGGATTCTCGCTACATAGAGTAAGAATCAGACACTCTTGTGTCTACAATGTCCAGGGATTCTCGCTACATAGAGTATGAAGCAGACACTCAGTGGCTACAGATTCCAGGGATTCTCACTATATAGAGTAAGTAAAGGCACTCTTTTGGCTACAGGGTCCAGGGATTCTAGCTACATACAGTAAGAAGCAGACACTCTTGTGGATAGAGGCCAGGGATTCCCGCTACATACAGTAAGAAGCAGGCACTCTTGTGGCTTCAGAGTACAGGGATTGTGGCTACATACAGTAAGAAGCAGACACACTTGTGGCTACAGAGTCCAGGGATTCACGCTACATACAGTAAGTAGCAGACACTCTTGTGGCTACAAAGTCCAGGGATTCTCGCTTAATACAGTAAGAAGCAAGCACTCTTGTGGCTATAGAGTCCAGGGATTCTAGCTACATACAGTAAGAAGCTGACACTCTTGTGGATAGAGGCCAGGGATTCCCGCTACATACAGTAAGAAGCAGGCATTCTTGTGGCTACAGAGTCCAGTGATTCTCGCTACATAGAGTAAGAAGCAGACACTCCTGTGGCTACAGATTCCAGGGATTCTCGCTCTATACAGTAAGAAGCAGACACTCTTTTGGCTATAGAATCTAGGGATTCTCGCTTACATAGAGTAAGAAGCAGACACTCTTGTCGCTACAGAGTCCAGGGATTCTCGCTACATACAGTAAGAAACAGGCACTCTTGTGGCTACAGAGTCCATGGATTCTAACTACGTACAGTAAGTAGCAGACACTCTTGTGGCTACAGAGTTCAGGGATTCTCGCTACATCCAGTAAGATGGAGACACTCTTGTGGCTACAGAGTCCAGGGATTCTCGCTACATACAATAAGTAGCAGGCACTCTTGTGGCTAAAGAGTCCAGGGATTCTCGCTATATACAGTAAGTAGCAGGCACTCTTGTGGCTAAAGAGTCCAGGGATTCTCGATACATACAGTAAGAAGCAGGCACTCTTGTGGCTACAGAGTCCAGGGATTCTCGCTACAGACAATAAGAAGCAGGCACTCTTGTGGCTACAGAGTCCAGGGATTCTCGCTACATAGAGTAAGAAGCAGGCACTCTTGTGGCTACAGAGTTCAGGGATTCTCGCTACATTCAGTAAGATGCAGACACTCTAGTGACTACAGAGTCCAGAGATTCTCGCTACATTCAGTAAGAAGCAGACTCTCTTGTGGCTACAGGATCCAGGGATTCTCGCTACATTCAGTAAGAAGCAGACAGTCTTGTGGCTACAGTGGCCAGGGATTCTCGCTACATTCAGTAAGAAGCAGACACTCTTGTGGCTACAGAGTCCAGGGATTCTCGCTACATACAGTAAGTGGCAGACACTGTTGTGGCAACAGTGTCCAGGGATTCTTGCTGCATACAGTAAGTAGCAGAACTCTTGTGGCAACAGAGTCCAGGGATTCTCGCTACATACAATAAGAAGCAGGCACTCTTGTGGCTACAGAGTCCTGTGATTCTCGCTACATTCAGTAAGAAGCAGGCACTCTTGTGGCTACAGAGTCCAGGGATTCTCGCTACATAGAGTAAGAAGCAGGCACTCTTGTGGCTACAGAGTCCAGGGATTCTCGCTACATACAGTAAGATGCAGACACTCTAGTGACTACAGAGTCCAGAGATTCTCGCTACATTCAGTAAGAAGCAGACTCTCTTGTGGCTACAGGGTCCAGGGATTATCGCTACATTCAGTAAGAAGCAGACACTCTTGTGGCTACAGTGGCCAGGGATTCTCGCTACATTCATTAAGAAGCAGACACTCTTGTGGCTACAGAGTCCAGGGATTCTCGCTACATAGAGTAAGTGCCAGACACTGTTGTGGCAACAGTGTCCAGGGATTCGTGCTGCATACAGTAAGTAGCTGAACTCTTGTGGCAACATAGTCCAGGGATTCTCGCTACATACAGTAAGAAGCAGGCAGTCTTGTGGCTACAGATTCCAGGTATTCTCGCTACATACAGTAAGAAGCAGACACTTTTGTGGCTATAGAATCTAGGGATTCTGGCTACATAGAGTAAGAAGCAGACATTCTTGTCGCTACAGAGTCCAGGGATTCTCGCTTCATAGAGTAAGAAGCAGACACTCTTGTGGCTACAGTGTCCAGGGATTCTCGCTCTATACAGTAAGAAGCAGACACTCTTGTGGCTATAGAATCTGGGGATTCTCGCTACATAGAGTAAGAAGCAGACACTCTTGTGGCTACAGAGTCCAGGGATTCTCGCTACATACAGTAAGAAGCAGACACTCTTGTGGCTACAGTGTCCGGGGATTCTCGCTACATACAGTAAGAAGCAGACATTCTTGTGGCTACAGATTTCAGGGTTTCTCGCTATATACAGTAAGTAGCAGGCACTCTTGTGGCTATAGGGTCCAGGGATTCTTACTACATACAGTAAGAAGCAGACACTCCTGTGGCTACAGAGTACAGGGATTCTCGCTACATACAGTAAAAAGCAGACACTCTTGTGGCTACAGAGTTCAGGGATTCCCGCTACATACAGTAAGAAGCAGGCACTCTTGTGGCTTTAGAGTCCAGGGATTCTCGCTACATACAGTATGTAGCAGACACTCTTGTGGCTACAGAGTTCAGGGATTCTCGCTACATAGAGTAAGTAGCAGGCACTCTGGTGGCTACAGAGTCCAGGGATTCTCGCTACATACAATAAGAAGCAGACATTCTTGTGACTACAGAGTCCAGGGATTCTCGCTACATGCAGTAAGTAGCAGACACTCTAGTGCCTACAGTGTCCAGGGACTCTCGCTACATACAGTAAGAAGTACACACCCTTGTGACTACAGAGTCCAGGGATTCTCGCTACATAGAGTAAGAAGCAGACATTCTCGTGACTACAGAGTCCAGGGATTCTCGCTACATGCAGTAAGTAGCAGACACTCTTGTGGATACAGAGTCCAGGGATTCTCGCTACATACAGTTAGAAGCAGGCACTCTTGTGGATACAGAGTCCAGGGATTCTCGCTACATGCAGTAAGTAGCCGACCCTCTTGTGGCTACAGAGTCCAGGGATTCTCGCTACATACAGTAAGCAGCAGGCACACTTGTGGCTACAGAGTCCAGGGAATCTCGCTACATACAGTAAGAAGCAGACACTCTTGTGGCTACAGAGTCCAGGGATTCTCGCTATATAGAGTAAGAAGCAGACACTTTTGTGGCTGTAGAATCCAAGGATTCTCGCTACATAGAGTAAGAAGCAGACACCCTTGTGGCTACAGAGTCCAGGGATTCTCGCTACATAGAGTAAGAAGCAGACACTCATGTGGCTACAGTGTCCAGGGAATCTCGCTACATACAGTAAGAAGCAGACACTCTTGTAGCTACAGATTCCAGGGATTCTCGCTATATACAGTAAGTAGCAGGCACTCTTGTGGCTACAGGGTCCAGGGATTCTAGCTACATACGGTTAGAAGCAGACACTCTTGTGGATACAGAGTCCAGGGATTCTCGCTACATAGAGTAAGAAGCAGACTCTCTTGTGGATACAGAGTCCAGGGATTCTCGCTACATACAGTAAGTAGCAGACACTCTTGTGGCTACAGAGTCCAGGGATTCTCGCTACATAGAGAAGGAAGCAGACACTCTTGTGGCTACAGAGTCCAGGGATTCTCGCTACATAGAGAAGGAATCAGACACTCTTGTGGCTACTGAGTCCAGGGATTCTCGCTACATACAGTAAGAAGCAAGCACTCTTGTGGCTACAGAGACCAGGGATTCTCGCTACATACAGTAAGTAGCAGACACTCTTGTGGCTACAGAATCCAGGGATTCTCGCCACATACAGTAAGTAGCAGACACTCTTGTGGCTACAAAGTCAAGGGATTCTCGCTACATACAGTAAGAAGCAAGCACTCTTCTGGCTACAGAGTCCAGGGATTCTCGCTACATACAGTAAGAAGTACACACCCTTGTGACTACAGAGTCCAGGGATTCTCGCTACTTAGAGTAAGAAGCAGACATTCTTGTGACTACAGAGTCAAGGGATTCTCGCTACATGCAGTAAGTAGCAGACACTCTTGTGGTTACAGAGTCCAGGGATTCTCGCTACATACTGTAAGAAGCAGGCACTCTTGTGGCTACAGAGTCCAGGGATTCTCGCTATATAGAGTAAGAAGCAGACACTTTTGTGGCTATAGAATCCAGGGATTCTCGCTACATACAGTAAGAATCAAGCACTCTTCTGGCTACAGAGTCCAGGGATTCTCGCTACATACAGTAAGAAATACACACCCTTGTGACTACAGAGTCCAGGGATTCTCGCTACATAGAGTAAGAAGCAGACATTCTTGTGACTACAGAGTCCAGGGATTCTCGCTACATGCAGTAAGTAGCAGACACTCTTGTGGCTACAGAGTCCAGGGATTCTCGCTACATGCAGTAAGTTCCAGACACTGTTGTGGGAACAGTGTCCAGGGATTCTTGCTGCATACAGTAAGTAGCAGAACTCTTGTGACAACAGAGTCCAGGTATTCTCGCTACATACAGTAAGAAGCAGGCACTCTTGTGGCTACAGAGTCCAGGGTTTCTCGGTACATACAGTAAGAAGCAGACACACTTGTGGCTATAGAATCTAGGGATTCTCGCTACATAGAGTAAGAAGCGGACACTCTTGTCGCTACAGAGTCCAGGGATTCTCGCTTCATAGTGTAAGAAGCAGACAATCTTGTGGCTACAGAGTCCAGGGATTCTCGCTCTATACAGTAAGAAGCAGACACTATTGTGGCCATAGAATCTAGGGATTCTCGCTACATAGAGTACGGAGCAGACACTCCTGTGGCTACAGAGTCCAGGGATTCTCGCTACATACAGTAAGAAGCAGACACTCTTGTGGCTACAGTGTCCGGGGATTCTCGCTACATACAGTAAGAAGCAGACATTCTTGTGGCTACAGATTCCAGGGATTCTCGCTATATACAGTAAGTAGCAGGCACTCTTGTGGCTAAAGGGTCCAGGGATTCTAGCTACATACAGTAAGAAGCAGACACTCTTGTGGCTACAGAGTTCAGGGATTCTCGCTACATACAGAAAGAAGCAGACACTCTTGTGGCTACAGAGTTCAGAGATTCCCGCTACATACAGTAAGAAGCAGGCACCCTTGTGGCTTTAGATTCCAGGGATTCTCGCTACATACAGTAAGTAGCAGACACTCTTGTGGCTACAGAGTTCAGGGATTCTCGCTACATAGAGTAAGAAGCAGGCACTCTTGTGGCTACAGAGTCCAGGGATTCTCGCTACATACAGTAAGAAGCAGACACTCTTGTGGCTACAGAGTCCAGGGATTCTCGCTCTATACAGTAAGACGCAGACACTCTTGTGGCTATAGAATCCAGGGATTCTCGCTACATAGAGTAAGAAGCAGACACTCTTGTTGCTACCGAGTCCAGGGATTCTCGCTTCATAGAGTAAGAAGCAGACACTCTTGTGGCTACAGTGTCCGGGGATTCTCGCTACATACAGTAAGAAGCAGATATGTTTGTGGCTACAGATTCCAGGGTTTCTCGCTATATAGAGTAAGTATCAGGCACTCTTGTGACTATAGGGTCCAGGGATTCTAGCTACATACAGTAAGAAACAGGTACTCTTGTGGCTTCAGAGTCCAGGGATTCTCGCTACATACAGTAAGAAACAGACACCCTTGTGGCGCCAAAGTCCAGGGATTCCCGCTACATACAGTAAGTAGCAGACACTCTTGTGGCTACAGAATCCAGGAATTCCCGCTACATAGTGTAAGAAACAGACACTCTTGTGGCTACAGAGTCCAGGGATTCCCGCTACATACAGTAAGAAACAGGTACTCTTGTGGCTTCAGAGTCCAGGGATTCTCGCTACATACAGTAAGAAACAGACACTCTTGTGGCTACAGAGTCCAGGGATTCTCACTACAAACAGTAAGTAGCAGACACTCTTGTGGCTACAGAGTCCAGGGATTCTCGCTACATACAGTAGGAAACAGACACTCTTGTGGCTACAGAGTTCAGGGATTCTCGCTACATACAGTAAGTAGCAGACACTCTTGTGGATACAGAGTGCAGGGATTCTCACTACATACAGTAAGTAGCAGACACTCTTGTTGCTACAGAGTTCAGGGATTCTCGCTACATACAGTAAGTAGCAGACACTCTTGTGGCTACAGAGTCCGGATATTCTCACTACATACAGTAAGTAGCAGACACTCTTGTGGCTACAGAGTTCAGGGATTCTCGCTACATCCAGTAAGAAGCAGACACTCTTGTGGCTACAGAGTCCAGGGATTCTCGCTACACACAGCTAGTAGCAGGTTCTCTTGTTGCTAAAGAGTCCAGGGATTCTCGCTACATACAGTAAGAAGCAGGCACTCTTGTGGCTACAGAGTCCAGGGATTCTCGTTACATACAGTAAGAAGCAGACCCTCTTGTGGCTACAGAGTCCAGCGACTCCCGCTACATACAGTAAGAAGCAGGCATTCTTATGGCTACAGAGTCCAGGGATTCTCGCTACATACAATAAGAAGCAGGCACTCATGTGGCTACAGAGTCCAGCGATTCTCGCTACATACAATAAGAAGCAGGCACTCTTGTGGCTACAGAGTCCAGGGATTCTCGCTACATAGAGTAAGAAGCAGGCACTCTTGTGGCTACAGAGTCCAGGGATTCTCGCTACATACAGTAAGAAGCAGACACTCTAGTCACTACAGAGTCCAGAGATTCTCGCTACATTCAGTAAGAAGCAGACTCTCTTGTGGCTACAGGGTCCAGGGATTCTCGCTACATTCAGTAAGAAGCAAACACTCTTGTGGCTACAGTGTCCAGGGATTCTCGCTACTTTCAGTAAGAAGCAGGCACTCTTGTGGCTATAGAATTTGGGGATTCTCGCTATATAGAGTAAGAAGCAGACACTCTTGTGGCTGCAGAGTCCATGGATTCTCGCTACATACAGTAAGAAGCAGACACTCTTGTGGCTATAGAATCTAGTGATTCTCGCTACATAGAGTAAGAAGCGGACACTCTTGTCGATACAGAGTCCAGGGATTCTCGCTTCATAGTTTAAGAAGCAGACAATCTTGTGGCTACAGAGTCCAGGGATTCTCGCTACATACAGTAGGAAACAGACACTCTTGTGGCTACAGAGTTCAGGGATTCTCGCTACATACAGTAAGTAGCAGACACTCTTGTGGATACAGAGTGCAGGGTCTTCTCGCTACATACAGTAAGAAGCAGACACTCTTGTGGCTACAGTGTCCGGGGATTCTAGCTACATACAGTAAGAAGCAGACATTCTTGTGGCTACAGATTCCAGGGATTCTCGCTATATACAGTAAGTAGCAGGCACTCTTGTGGATAAAGGGTCCAGGGATTCTAGCTACATACAGTAAGAAGCAGACACTCTAGTCACTACAGAGTCCAGAGATTCTCGCTACATTCAGTAAGAAGCAGACTCTCTTGTGGCTACAGGGTCCAGGGATTCTCGCTACATTCAGTAAGAAGCAAACACTCTTGTGGCTACAGTGTCCAGGGATTCTCGCTACTTTCAGTAAGAAGCAGGCACTCTTGTGGCTATAGAATTTGGGGATTCTCGCTATATAGAGTAAGAAGCAGACACTCTTGTGGCTGCAGAGTCCATGGATTCTCGCTATATACAGTAAGAAGCAGACCCTCTTGTGGCTATAGAATCTAGGGATTCTCGCTACATATAGTAAGAAGCGGACACTCTTGTCGATACAGAGTCCAGGGATTCTCGCTTCATAGTTTAAGAAGCAGACAATCTTGTGGCTACAGAGTCCAGGGATTCTCGCTCTATAAAGTAAGAAGCAGACACTATTGTGGCCATAGAATCTAGGGATTCTCGCTACATAGAGTACGAAGCAGACACTCTTGTGGTTACAGAGTCCAGGGATTCTCGCTACATACAGTAAGAAGCAGACACTCTTGTGGCTACAGTGTCCGGGGATTCTAGCTACATACAGTAAGAAGCAGACATTCTTGTGGCTACAGATTCCAGGGATTCTCGCTATATACAGTAAGTAGCAGGCACTCTTGTGGATAAAGGGTCCAGGGATTCTAGCTACATACAGTAAGAAGCAGACACTCTTGTGGCTACAGAGTTCAGGGATTCTCGCTACATACAGTAAGAAGTAGACACTCTTGTGGCTACAGAGTTCAGGGATTCCCGCTACATACAGTAAGAAGCAGGCACTCTTGAGGCTTTAGAGTCCAGGGATTCTCGCTACATACAGGAAGTAGCAGACACTCTTGGTGCTACAGAGTTCAGGGATTATCGCTACATAGAGTAAGAAGCAGGCACTCTTGTGGCTACAGAGTCCAGGGACTCTCGCTACATACAGTAAGAAGCAGACAGTCTTGTGACAACAGAGTCCAGGGATTCTCGCTACATACAGTAAGAAGTACACACCCTTGTGGCTACAGAAGCCAGGGATTCTCGCTACATAGAGTAAGAAGCAGACATTCTTGTGACTACAGAGTCCAGGGATTCTCGCTACATGCAGTAAGTAGCAGTCACTCATGTGGTTACAGAGTCCAGGGATTCTCGCTACATACAGTAAGAAGCAGACATTCTTGTGAATACAGAGTCCAGGGATTCTCGCTACATGCAGTAAGTAGCAGACACTCATGTGGTTACAGAGTCCAGGGATTCTCGCTACATACAGTAAGAAGCAGGCACTCTTGTGGCTACAGAGTCCAGGGATTCTCGCTACATACAATAAGAAGCAGACACTCTTTTGACTACAGAGTCCAGGGATTCTCGCTACATACAGTTAGAAACAGACACTCTTGTCGCTACAGAGTTCGGGGATTCTTGCTGCATACAATAAGAAGCAGACACTCTTGTGGCTACAAAGTCCTGGGAATCTCGCTACATATAATAAGAAGCAGACACTCTTGTGGATACAGAGTCCAGGGATTCTCGCTACATTCAGTAAGAAGCAGACACTCTTGTGACTACTGAGTCCAGGGATTCACGCTACATACAGTGAGAAGCAGACACTCTTGTGGCTACAGAGTCCAGGGATTCTTGCTACATACAGTAAGAAGTACACACCCTTGTGACTACAGAGTCCAGGAATTCTCGTTACATAGAGTAAGAAGCAGACATTCTTGTGTCTACAGAGTCCTGGGATTCGCGCTACATACAGTAAGAAGCAGACACTCTTGTGACTTCAGAGTCCAGGGATTCTCGCTACATACAGTAAGAAGCAGACACTCTTGTGAAAGGAAGCTTGTAGTTTAACGTGACCGTTAATCTCGCGATCATAAGCCACGGGACCTCCGTTTTACGTGGAATCCGAACCACAAGACATGGCATTTCACATCGAAAATCTCACATGCATTGACCGGGAATCGAACCCGGTCCGCCTTGGTGAGAGGCATACAGCTAGACCGCTGAGCCACCACGCCCCTAGCGCACTCTAGTGACTATAGAGTCCAGGGATTCATGCTACATACAGTAAGAAGCAGACCCTCTTGTGGCCACAGAGTCCAGGGATTCTCGCTATGTACAGTAAGAAGCAGGCACTCTTTTGGCTACAGAGTCCAGGGATTCTCGTTACATACAGTATGAAGCGGACACCCTTGTGGCTAGAGAGTCCAGGGATTATCGCTACATACAGTAGGAAGCAGGCACTCTTGTGGCTACAGAGGCCAGGGATTCTCGCTACATTCATTAAGAAGCAGGCACTCTTTTGGCTACAAAGTCCAGGGACTCGCTACATAAAGTAGGAATCAGACACTCTTGTGGATACAGAGTCCAGGGATTCTCGCTACATTCATTGAGAAGCACACACTCTTGTGGCTACAGAGTCCAGGTATTCTCGCTACTTACAGTAAGTAGCAGACACTCCTGTGACTACAGAGTCCAGGGATTCTCGCTACATAGAGTAAGAAGCAGGCACTCTTCTGGCTACAGAGTCCAGGGATTCTCGCTACATACAGTAAGAAGCAGACACTCTTGTGGCTACAGAGTCCAGGGATTCTCGCTCTATACAGTAAGAAGCAGACACTCTTGTGGCTATAGAATCCAGGGATTTTCGCTACATAGAGTAAGAAGCAGACACTCTTGTGGCTACAGAGTCCAGGGATTCTCGCTTCATAGAGTAAGAAGCAGACACTCTTGTGGCTACAGTGTCCGGGGATTCTCGCTATATACAGTAAGAAGCAGATATTTTTGTGGCTACAGATTCCGGGGTTTCTCGCTATATACAGTAAGTAGCAGGCACTCTTGTGACTAAAGGGTCCAGGGATAATAGCTACATACAGTAAGAAGCAGACACTCACGTGGCTACAGAGTCCAGGGATTCTCGCTACATACAGTTAGTAGCAGACACTCTTGTGGATACAGAGTGCAGGGATTCTCACTACACACAGTATTTAGCAGACACTCTTGTTGCTACAGAGTTCAGGGATTCTCGCTACATACAGTAAGTAGCAGACAATCTTGTGGCTACAGAGTCCAGGGATTCTCACTACATACAGTAAGTAGCAGACACTCTTGTGGCTACAGAGTTCAAGGATTCTCGCTACATCCAGTAAGAAGCAGACACTCTTGTGGCTACAGAGTCCAGGGATTCTCGCTACATACAGCAAGTAGCAGGTTCTCTTGTTGCTAAAGAGTCCAGGGATTCTCGCTACATACAGTAAGAAGCAGACACTCTTGTGGCTACAGAGTCCAGTGATTCTCGCTACATACAGTAAGAAGCAGGCATTCTTATGGCTACAGAATCCAGGGATTCTCGCTACATACACTAAGAAGCAGGCACTCTTGTGGCTACAGAGTCCAGGGATTCTCGCTACATACAATAAGAAGCAGGCACTCTTGTGTCCAGGGATTCTCGCTACATAGAGTAAGAAGCAGGCGCTCTTGTGGCTACAGAGTCCAGGGATTCTCGCTACATACAGTAAGAAGCAGACACTCTAGGCACTACAGAGTCCAGAGATTCTCGCTACATTCAGTAAGATGCACACTCTCTTGTGGCTACAGGGTCCAGGGATTCTCGCTACATTCAGTAAGAAGCAGACACTCTTGTGGCTACAGTGTCCAGGGATTCTCGCTACATCCAGTAAGAAGCAGGCACTATTGTGGCTATAGAATCTGGGGATTCTCGCTAAATAGAGTAAGAAGCAGACACTCTTGTAGCTGCAGAGTCCATGGATTCTCGCTACATACAGTAAGAAGCAGACACTCTTGTGACTACAGAGTCCAGGGAATCTCGCTACATACAGTAAGAAGCAGACACTCTTGTGGCTACAGAGTCCAGGGATTCTCACTATATACAGTAAGAAGCGGACACTTTTGTGGCTATAGAATCCAGGGATTCTCGCTACATAGAGTAAGAAGCAGACACTCTTGTGGCTAAAGGGTCCAAGGATTCTCGCTACATACAGTAAGAAGCAGACACTCTTGTGGCTACAGTGTCCAAGGATTCTCGCTACATTCAGTAAGAAGCAGACACTCTTTTGGCGACAGAGTCCAGGGATTCTCGCTACATACAATAAGTAGCAGACACTCTTGTCGCTACAGAGTCCAGGGATTCTCGCTACATACAGTAAGAAACAGGCACTCTTGTGGCTACAGAGTCCATTGATTCTAACTACATACAGTAAGTAGCAGACACTCTTGTGGCTACAGAGTTCAGGGATTCTCGCTACATCCAGTAAGATGTAGACACTCTTGTGGCTACAGAGTCCAGGGATTCTCGCTACATACAATAAGTAGCAGGCACTCTTGTGGCTAAAGAGTCCAGGGATTCTCGCTATATGCAGTAAGTAGCAGGCACTCTTGTGGCTAAAGAGTCCAGGGATTCTCGCTACATACAGTAAGAAGCAGGCACTCTTGTGGCTACAGAGTCCAGGGATTCTCGCTACATACAATAAGAAGCAGGCACTCTTGTGGCTACAGAGTCCAGGGATTCTCGCTACATAGAGTAAGAAGCAGGCACTCTTGTGGCTACAGAGTTCAGGGATTCTCGCTACATACAGTAAGATGCAGACACTCTAGTGACTACAGAGTCCAGAGATTCTCGCTACATTCAGTAAGAAGCAGACTCTCTTGTGGCTACAGGGCCCAGGGATTCTCGCTACATACAGTAAGTGCCAGACACTGTTGTGGCAACATTGTCCAGGGATTCTTGCTGCATACAGTAAGTAGCAGAACTCTTGTGGCAACAGAGTCCAGGGATTCTCGCTACATACTGTAAGAAGCAGGCACTCTTGTGGCTACAGAGTCCAGTGATTCTCGCTACATTCAGTAAGAAGCAGACACTCTTGTGGCTACAGAGTCCAGGGATTCTCGCTCTATACAGTAAGAAGCAGACACCCTTGTGGCTATAGAATCTAGGGATTCTCGCTACATAGAGTAAGAAACAGACACTCTTGTCGCTACAGAGTCCATGGATTCTCGCTACATACAGTAAGAAACAGGCACTCTTGTGGCTACAGAGTCCAGGGATTCTAACTACATACAGTAAGTAGCAGGAACTCTTGTGGCTACAGAGTTCAGGGATTCTCGCTACATCCAATAAGAAGTAGACACTCTTCTGGCTACAGAGTCCAGGGATTCTCGCTACATACAATAATTAGCAGGCACTCTTGTGGCTAAAGGATCCAGGGATTCTCGCTACATACAGTAAGTAGCAGGCACTCTTGTGGCTAAAGAGTCCAGGGATTCTCGCTACATACAGTAAGAAGCAGGCACTCTTGTGGCTACAGAGTCCAGGGATTCTCGCTACATACAATAAGAAGCAGGCACTCTTGTGGCTACAGAGTCCAGGGATTCTCGCTACATAGAGTAAGAAGCAGGCACTCTTGTGGCTACAGAGTCCAGGGATTCTCGCTACATACAGTAAGATGCAGACACTCTAGTGACTACAGAGTCCAGAGATTCTCGCTACAATCAGTAAGAAGCAGACTCTCTTGTGGCTACAGGGTCCAGGGATTCTCGCTACATTCATTAAGAAGCAGACACTCTTGTGGCTACAGAGTCCAGGGATTCTCGCTACATAGAGTAAGTGCCAGACACTGTTGTGGCAACAGTGTCCAGGGATTCTTGCTGCATACAGTAAGTAGCAGAACTCTTGTGGCAACAGAGTCCAGGGATTCTCGCTACATACAGTAAGAAGCAGGCACTCTTGTGGCTACAGATTCCAGGTATTCTCGCTACATACAGTAAGAACCAGACACTTTTGTGGCTATAGAATCTAGGGATTCTGGCTACATGGAGTAAGAAGCAGTCATTCTTGTCATTACAGAGTCCAGGGATTCTCGCTTCATTGAGTAAGAAGCAGACACTCTTGTGGCTACAGTGTCCAGGGATTCTCGCTCTATACAGTAAGAAGCAGACACTCTTGTGGCTATAGAATCTGGGGATTCTCGCTACATAGAGTAAGAAGCAGACACTCTTGTGGCTACAGAGTCCAGTGATTCTCGCTACATACAGTAAGAAGCAGACACTCTTGTGGCTACAGTGTCCGGGGATTCTCGCTACATACAGTAAGAAGCAGACATTCTTGTGGCTACAGATTCCAGGGTTTCTCGCTATATACAGTAAGTAGCAGGCACTCTTGTGGCTAAAGGGTCCAGGGATTCTTACTACATACAGTAAGAAGCAGACACTCTTGTGGCTACAGAGTACAGGGATTCTCGCTACATACAGTAAAAAGCAGACACTCTTGTGGCTACAGAGTTCAGGGATTCCCGCTACATACAGTAAGAAGCAGGCACTCTTGTGGCTTTAGAGTCCAGGGATTCTCGCTACATACAGTATGTAGCAGACACTCTTGTGGCTACAGAGTTCAGGGATTCTCGCTACATAGAGTAAGTAGCAGGCACTCTTGTGGCTACAGAGTCCAGGGATTCTCGCTACATACTGTAAGAAGCAGACATTCTTGTGACTACAGAGTCCAGGGATTCTCGCTACATGCAGTAAGTAGCAGACACTCTAGTGCCTACAGTGTCCAGGGACTCTCGCTACATACAGTAAGAAGTACACACCCTTGTAACTACAGAGTCCAGGGATTCTCGCTACATAGAGTAAGAAGCAGACATTCTTGTGACTACAGAGTCCAGGGATTCTCGCTACATGCAGTAAGTAGCAGACACTCTTGTGGATACAGAGTCCAGGGATTCTCGCTACATACAGTAAGAAGCAGGCACTCTTGTGGATACAGAGTCCAGGGATTCTCGCTACATGCAGTAAGTAGCAGACCCTCTTGTGGCTACAGAGTCCAGGGATTCTCGCTACATACAGTAAGCAGCAGGCACACTTGTGGCTACAGAGTCCAGGGAATCTCGCTACATACAGTAAGAAGCAGACACTCTTGTGGCTACAGAGTCCAGGGATTCTCGCTATATAGAGTAAGAAGCAGACACTTTTGTGGCTATAGAATCCAGGGATTCTCGCTACATAGAGTAAGAAGCAGACACCCTTGTGGCTACAGAGTCCAGGGATTCTCGCTACATAGAGTAAGAAGCAGACACTCATGTGGCTACAGTGTCCAGGGAATCTCGCTACATACAGTAAGAAGCAGACACTCTTGTAGCTACAGATTCCAGGGATTCTCGCTATATACAGTAAGTAGCAGGCACTCTTGTGGCTACAGGGTCCAGGGATTCTAGCTACATACGGTTAGAAGCAGACACTCTTGTGGATAGAGAGTCCAGGGATTCTCGCTACATAGAGTAAGAAGCAGACTCTCTTGTGGATACAGAGTCCAGGGATTCTCGCTACATACAGTAAGTAGCAGACACTCTTGTGGCTACAGAGTCCAGGGATTCTCGCTACATAGAGAAGGAAGCAGACACTCTTGTGGCTACAGAGTCCAGGGATTCTCGCTACATAGAGAAGGAATCAGACACTCTTGTGGCTACAGAGTCCAGGGATTCTCGCTACATACAGTAAGAAGCAAGCACTCTTGTGGCTACAGAGACCAGGGATTCTCGCTACATACGGTAAGTAGCAGGCACTCTTGTGGCTACAGAATCCAGGGATTCTCGCCACATAGAGTAAGTAGCAGACACTCTTGTGGCTACAAAGTCAAGGGATTCTCGCTACATACAGTAAGAAGCAGACACTCTTGTGGCTACAGTGTCCAAGGATTCTCTCTACATTCAGTAAGAAGCAGACACTCTTTTGGCTATAGAATATAGGGATTCTCGCTTACATAGAGTAAGAAGCAGACACTCTTGTCGCTACAGAGTCCAGGGATTCTCGCTACATACAGTAAGAAACAGGCACTCTTGTGGCTACAGAGTCCATTGATTCTAACTACATACAGTAAGTAGCAGACACTCTTGTGGCTACAGAGTTCAGGGATTCTCGCTACATCCAGTAAGATGTAGACACTCTTGTGGATACAGAGTCCAGGGATTCTCGCTACATACAATAAGTAGCAGGCACTCTTGTGGCTAAAGAGTCCAGGGATTCTCGCTATATACAGTAAGTAGCAGGCACTCTTGTGGCTAAAGAGTCCAGGGATTCTCGCTACATACAGTAAGAAGCAGGCACTCTTGTGGCTACAGAGTCCAGGGATTCTCGCTACATACAATAAGAAGCAGGCACTCTTGTGGCTACAGAGTCCAGGGATTCTCGCTACATAGAGTAAGAAGCAGGCACTCTTGTGGCTACAGAGTTCAGGGATTCTCGCTACATACAGTAAGATGCAGACACTCTAGTGACTACAGAGTCCAGAGATTCTCGCTACATTCAGTAAGAAGCAGACTCTCTTGTGGCTACAGGGTCCAGGGATTCTCGCTACATTCAGTAAGAAGCAGACAGTCTTGTGGCTACAGTGGCCAGGGCTTCTCGCTACATTCAGTAAGAAGCAGACACTCTTGTGGCTACAGTGTCCAGGGATTCTCGCTACATAGAGTATGTGCCAGACACTGTTGTGGCAACATTGTCCAGGGATTCTTGCTGCATACAGTAAGTAGCAGAACTCTTGTGGCAACAGAGTCCAGGGATTCTCGCTACATACTGTAAGAAGCAGGCACTCTTGTGGCTAAAGAGTCCAGTGATTCTCGCTACATTCAGTAAGAAGCAGACACTCTTGTGGCTACAGAGTCCAGGGATTCTCGCTCTATACAGTAAGAAGCAGACACCCTTGTGGCTATAGAATCTAGGGATTATCGCTACATAGAGTAAGAAGCAGACACTCTTGTCGCTACAGAGTCCAGGGATTCTCGCTACATACAGTAAGAAACAGGCACTCTTGTGGCTACAGAGTCCAGGGATTCTAACTACATACAGTAAGTAGCAGACACTCTTGTGGCTACAGAGTTCAGAGATTCTCGCTACATCCAATAAGAAGTAGACACTCTTGTGGCTACAGAGTCCAGGGATTCTCGCTACATACAATAATTAACAGGCACTCTTGTCTCTAAAGGATCCAGGGATTCTCGCTACATACAGTAAGTAGCAGGCACTCTTGTGGCTAAAGAGTCCAGGGATTCTCGCTACATACAGTAAGAAGCAGGCACTCTTGTGGCTACAGAGTCCAGGGATTCTCGCTACATACAATAAGAAGCAGGCACTCTTGTGGCTACAGAGTCAAGGGATTCTCGCTACATAGAGTAAGAAGCAGGCACTCTTGTGGCTACAGAGTCCAGGGATTCTCGCTACATACAGTAAGATGCAGACACTCTAGTGACTACAGAGTCCAGAGATTCTCGCTACATTCAGTAAGAAGCAGACTCTCTTGTGGCTACAGGGTCCAGGGATTCTCGCTACATTCATTAAGAAGCAGACACTCTTGTGGCTACAGAGTCCAGGGATTCTCGCTACATAGAGTAAGTGCCAGACACTGTTGTGGCAACAGTGTCCAGGGATTCTTGCTGCATACAGTAAGTAGCAGAACTCTTGTGGCAACAGAGTCCAGGGATTCTCGCTACATACAGTAAGAAGCAGGCACTCTTGTGGCTACAGATTCCAGGTATTCTCGCTACATACAGTAAGAAGCAGACACTTTTGTGGCTATAGAATCTAGGGATTCTGGCTACATAGAGTAAGAAGCAGACATTCTTGTCGCTACAGAGTCCAGGGATTCTCGCTTCATAGAGTAAGAAGCAGACACTCTTGTGGCTACAGTGTCCAGGGATTCTCGCTCTATACAGTAAGAAGCAGACACTCTTGTGGCTATAGAATCTGGGGATTCTCGCTACATAGAGTAAGAAGCAGACACTCTTGTGGCTACAGAATCCAGGGATTCTCGCTACATACAATAAGAAGCAGACACTCTTGTGGCTACAGTGTCCGGGGATTCTCGCTACATACAGTAAGAAGCAGACATTCTTGTGGCTATAGATTCCAGGGTTTCTCGCTATATACAGTAAGTAGCAGGCACTCTTGTGGCTAAAGGGTCCAGAGATTCTTACTACATACAGTAAGAAGCAGACACTCTTGTGGCTACAGAGTACAGGGATTCTCGCTACATACAGTAAAAAGCAGACACTCTTGTGGCTACAGAGTTCAGGGATTCCCGCTACATACAGTAAGAAGCAGGCACTCTTGTGGCTTTAGAGTCCAGGGATTCTCGCTACATACAGTATGTAGCAGACACTCTTGTGGCTACAGAGTTCAGGGATTCTCGCTACATTCAGTAAGAAGCAGACTCTCTTGTGGCTACAGGGTCCAGGGATTCTCGCTACATTCAGTAAGAAGCAGACAGTCTTGTGGCTACAGTGGCCAGGGCTTCTCGCTACATTCAGTAAGAAGCAGACACTCTTGTGGCTACAGTGTCCAGGGATTCTCGCTACATACAGTAAGTGCCAGACACTGTTGTGGCAACATTGTCCAGGGATTCTTGCTGCATACAGTAAGTAGCAGAACTCTTGTGGCAACAGAGTCCAGGGATTCTCGCTACATACTGTAAGAAGCAGGCACTCTTGTGGCTACAGAGTCCAGTGATTCTCGCTACATTCAGTAAGAAGCAGACACTCTTGTGGCTACAGAGTCCAGGGATTCTCGCTCTATACAGTAAGAAGCAGACACCCTTGTGGCTATAGAATCTAGGGATTATCGCTACATAGAGTAAGAAGCAGACACTCTTGTCGCTACAGAGTCCAGGGATTCTCGCTACATACAGTAAGAAACAGGCACTCTTGTGGCTACAGAGTCCAGGGATTCTAACTACATACAGTAAGTAGCAGACACTCTTGTGGCTACAGAGTTCAGAGATTCTCGCTACATCCAATAAGAAATAGACACTCTTGTGGCTACAGAGTCCAGGGATTCTCGCTACATACAATAATTAACAGGCACTCTTGTCTCTAAAGGATCCAGGGATTCTCGCTACATACAGTAAGTAGCAGGCACTCTTGTGGCTAAAGAGTCCAGGGATTCTCGCTACATACAGTAAGAAGCAGGCACTCTTGTGGCTACAGAGTCCAGGGATTCTCGCTACATACAATAAGAAGCAGGCACTCTTGTGGCTACAGAGTCCAGGGATTCTCGCTACATAGAGTAAGAAGCAGGCACTCTTGTGGCTACAGAGTCCAGGGATTCTCGCTACATACAGTAAGATGCAGACACTCTAGTGACTACAGAGTCCAGAGATTCTCGCTACATTCAGTAAGAAGCAGACTCTCTTGTGGCTACAGGGTCCAGGGATTCTCGCTACATTCATTAAGAAGCAGACACTCTTGTGGCTACAGAGTCCAGGGATTCTCGCTACATAGAGTAAGTGCCAGACACTGTTGTGGCAACAGTGTCCAGGGATTCTTGCTGCATACAGTAAGTAGCAGAACTCTTGTGGCAACAGAGTCCAGGGATTCTCGCTACATACAGTAAGAAGCAGGCACTCTTGTGGCTACAGATTCCAGGTTTTCTCGCTACATACAGTAAGAAGCAGACACTTTTGTGGCTATAGAATCTAGGGATTCTGGCTACATAGAGTAAGAAGCAGACATTCTTGTCGCTACAGAGTCCAGGGATTCTCGCTTCATAGAGTAAGAAGCAGACACTCTTGTGGCTACAGTGTCCAGGGATTCTCGCTCTATACAGTAAGAAGCAGACACTCTTGTGGCTATAGAATCTGGGGATTCTCGCTACATAGAGTAAGAAGCAGACACTCTTGTGGCTACAGAGTCCAGGGATTCTCGCTACATACAGTAAGAAGCAGACACTCTTGTGGCTACAGTGTCCGGGGATTCTCGCTACATACAGTAAGAAGCAGACATTCTTGTGGCTACAGATTCCAGGGTTTCTCGCTATATACAGTAAGTAGCAGGCACTCTTGTGGCTAAAGGGTCCAGAGATTCTTACTACATACAGTAAGAAGCAGACACTCTTGTGGCTACAGAGTACAGGGATTCTCGCTACATACAGTAAAAAGCAGACACTCTTGTGGCTACAGAGTTCAGGGATTCCCGCTACATACAGTAAGAAGCAGGCACTCTTGTGGCTTTAGAGTCCAGGGATTCTCGCTACATACAGTATGTAGCAGACACTCTTGTGGCTACAGAGTTCAGGGATTCTCGCTACATAGAGTAAGTAGCAGGCACTCTTGTGGCTACAGTGTCCAGGGATTCTCGCTACATAAAGTAAGAAGCAGACATTCTTGTGACTACAGAGTCCAGGGATTCTCGCTACATGCAGTAAGTAGCAGACACTCTAGTGCCTACAGTGTCCAGGGACTCTCGCTACATACAGTAAGAAGTACACACCCTTGTGACTACAGAGTCCAGGGATTCTCGCTACATAGAGTAAGAAGCAGACATTCTTGTGACTACAGAGTCCAGGGATTCTTGCTACATGCAGTAAGTAGCAGACACTCTTGTGGATACAGAGTCCAGGGATTCTCGCTACATACAGTAAGAAGCAGGCACTCTTGTGGATACAGAGTCCAGGGATTCTCGCTACATGCAGTAAGTAGCAGACCCTCTTGTGGCTACAGAGTCCAGGGATTCTCGCTACATACAGTAAGCAGCAGGCACACTTGTGGCTACAGAGTCCAGGGAATCTCGCTACATACAGTAAGAAGCAGACACTCTTGTGGCTACAGAGTCCAGGGATTCTCGCTATATAGAGTAAGAAGCAGACACTTTTGTGGCTATAGAATCCAGGGATTCTCGCTACATAGAGTAAGAAGCAGACACCCTTGTGGCTACAGAGTCCAGGGATTCTCGCTACATAGAGTAAGAAGCAGACACTCATGTGGCTACAGTGTCCAGGGAATCTCGCTACATACAGTAAGAAGCAGACACTTTTGTAGCTACAGATTCCAGGGATTCTCGCTATATACAGTAAGTAGCAGGCACTCTTGTGGCTATAGGGTCCAGGGATTCTAGCTACATACGGTTAGAAGCAGACACTCTTGTGGATACAGAGTCCAGGGATTCTCGCTACATAGAGTAAGAAGCAGACTCTCTTGTGGATACAGAGTCCGGGGATTCTCGCTACATACAGTAAGTAGCAGACACTCTTGTGGCTACAGAGTCCAGGGATTCTCGCTACATAGAGAAGGAAGCAGACACTCTTGTGGCTACAGAGTCCAGGGATTCTCGCTACATAGAGAAGGAATCAGACAATCTTGTGGCTACAGAGTCCAGGGATTCTCGCTACATACAGTAAGAAGCAAGCACTCTTGTGGCTACAGAGACCAGGGATTCTCGCTACATACAGTAAGTAGCAGGCACTCTTGTGGCTACAGAATCCAGGGATTCTCGCCACATACAGTAAGTAGCAGACACTCTTGTGGCTACAAAGTCAAGGGATTCTCGCTACATACAGTAAGAAGCAAGCACTCTTCTGGCTACAGAGTCCAGTGATTCTCGCTACATACAGTAAGAAGTACACACCCTTGTGACTACAGAGTCCAGGGATTCTCGCTACATAGAGTAAGAAGCAGACATTCTTGTGACTACAGAGTCAAGGGATTCTCGCTACATGCAGTAAGTAGCAGACACTCTTGTGGTTACAGAGTCCAGGGATTCTCGCTACATACTGTAAGAAGCAGGCACTCTTGTGGCTACAGAGTCCAGGGATTCTCGCTATATAGAGTAAGAAGCAGACACTTTTGTGGCTATAGAATCCAGGGATTCTCGCTACATACAGTAAGAAGCATGCACTCTTCTGGCTACAGAGTCCAGGGATTCTCGCTACATACAGTAAGAAATACACACCCTTGTGACTACAGAGTCCAGGGATTATCGCTACATAGAGTAAGAAGCAGACATTCTTGTGACTACAGAGTCCAGGGATTCTCGCTACATGCAGTAAGTAGCAGACACTCTTGTGGCTACAGAGTCCAGGGATTCTCGCTACATACAGTAAGTTCCAGACACTGTTGTGGCAACAGTGTCCAGGGATTCTTGCTGCATACAGTAAGTAGCAGAACTCTTGTGACAACAGAGTCCAGGTATTCTCGCTACATACTGTTACGGCTGTGAGTTTGTGTCATCGCTCGCCGCTTGAGTCACAACTGCCCCAGGGGCTGGGCTGTGGCTTGCCTCCTGTATTGCGCGCGCCTTATGCAACAGGGCTACTACAGACAAAGGGATAGTCCAGAAGATTCGTGACTGGACCAGCGGTGGAAACCTCGAGAAGCCGTGGACTCTGGATGGATCTAGAACCCTTTATTGGGTCACCGGCCTGCTATATAAGAGTGACCCGTGAAGCAGTTGTGTTTTGTGTTTTACGAGCTAGTGTGAGCGTTTATTCTGAGCGACAGGAGTGTGGTGACTTGCGAAACCCCTAGTGTAGCGGCGAAGTGAGGAACATACAGGGAACTGCCGTGTTCTGAGTAAGTGTGCTTTCACTGAGTGTCAGATATAGTGGTGTCGAAATTAAGTGACATTGTTTCTCCCAGCTGGTGAACAGCGCGCAGCAAGTGCTCGTAAGTACTGTAGTAGGCGCACATTAGAAAGAAGTTGCATGTAGTTCTGTCAAGGCCACTAGGCTCATTAGCGGCAGGATTAACTTCTGTGGTTTGTTGACAAGTGGAAGGGCCAAGAGCGCCCAAGGAAGAGACTTGACGAAACTGGAGTAAGGCTCCTAATTGCTTGTATTTGCTGATTCGTGTAATTTTCTGGCCACAATAAAGTTAATTATTTCTTTAAGCAGTAATTGGTGTTGTGCTTTGTACCCCACCGTAATCTAGTTAACAAAAGTGCCACTAGGGGGTGGCACGTAACAACTGGTGTCAGAAGTGGGATTACGAACTCAAGCACAACACCTGACGGTCCTGGTTTCAAAACCCGAGCAGGTCATTTTCTCTAATTTTCCTGTGAGTGCATGCCCTTTACAAGGCAAACAACTAAAATGGAGGCGCAATTGGCAGCATTGCTAGAAAAGTTAAATGGCATAGAAGACGGCCAGAAGAATTTAACCAAGGACCTAACTGCCAAAATGGAAGACGGCCAGAAGAAGTTAGCGGAGGACCTGAAGAAGATGGAGGACGGCCAGAAGAAGATGGAGGACGGCCAGAGGAAGTTAGCCGAGGACCTAACTGCCAAACTAGAAGACGGCCAGAAGAAGATGGAAGACGGCCAGAATAAGTTAGCAGAGGACCTAACCGCCAAATTTCTGGATGGCCAGAAAAATCTGGAAGAGTGTCTGCTGACGAAATTAGAGGAGAGCCAAAGGAAATTAGAACAGGGCCTACGTGAGGAAGTCACGGCAGTGGAAAAGAAGTTCGACGCCTTACAAGTGGAAGTTGCCGAGCTGCGCCAACGCCCGCTGATGGGGGTGGAGGAGAAATTCAACGCCTTGCAAGTGGAAGTTGCCGAGCTGTGCCAACGACCGCTGATGGGGGTGGAAGAGAGATTCAACGCTCTACAAAAGGAATTTGCTGAGCTGCGCCGACACCCGCCGACAGGGATGGAAGATAGATTCAAAGCCCTACAAGAGGAAGTCGCCGAGCTGCGTCGACGCCCGCCGACCGGGGTGGATGAGAGAGTCAAAGCCCTACAAGAGGAAGTAGCCGAACTGCGCCAACGCCCACTCACGGGGGTGGAAGAGAAAGTCAACGCTCTTCAAGAGGAAGTTGCCGAGCTGCGCCGACGCCCGCCCACAGGTACACGGGGGACACCAGGAACGGGACAGAGCAGAGTGACGCCCCCAACCTTCGACGGAAAGGTCCCGTGGAGCACCTATTTACGTCAGTTCGAGGCAGCCTGTTCCATAAACAACTGGAACAGCACGGAAAAGGCTACAGCTCTCATTGTAGCGCTGAGAGGGGACGCCCTTAACGTCCTTCAGGCCATCCCGACCGGATCCCAGGACTACGCTTCACTGATCGCACATATGGAGTCCAGATATGGGGATAGCCATTTTCAGCAGGCCTACCAGATGCAGCTCCGGACCCGGGTACAAAAGAACGCGGAAACCCTGCAGGAGTTCGAGATGGACATCACACGCCTCGTAAGGCTAGCCTACCCAACAGCGCCGGCCGACTTTCTGGAGCAGATTGCGACGCAAACCTTCACCGACGGACTACGGGACTCGGACACTCAACAGGCGCTGCGACTCGCGCGCAATAAGACCCTGGCAGATGGCTGAGCCACGCACTTGAGTTTGAGACGGCGAAACAGGCATCTAGAATGCACGCGCGGGTGCGCCAAGTGGACGTTGACGAACCAGCAAAACCCAACGAGACCAAGCCCCTGGCCGACGAATTGATGGAGGCGCTAAGCCGTTTCTTCGATAGTCGCGGCACTACCAGCAACGACACAGCCGGAAGACAACCGGAGAGGCGGCCCGGAAGAGGACTACCGACCTGCTGGAACTGCGGTAAGAAAGGCCACCTGAGCAAGGACTGCGGTGATCGCCGCCGCCGAGGGTATCCGACGGGAAGTCAGTCGTCTGAAAACCGCGCGGCCCAGGGAAACGAGTATTAGCCAGCCTTGGGGGGCAAAGGTTGGCTTGTGACAGTCGTCAAGCCCCGGCAGTCCAAGTCCGTGTGACGAAGTTACGGAGGGACAATAGCAGCCTGATGGTCGACGGAGTTATCAACGGAGTGAGCTGGCCCATGCTAATCGACACGGGAGCATCGAGGACCATCGTCAGCCCCACCGTGATCCCGAAGTGGAGAGTGCAACCCACACAAAGGAACCTCCAGCTAATAACCGCGACCGGAGAGACCGCACCGGTACATGGCGAAGCATCACTGGAGTTCGTCATTGGTCGACGGGCGATAAAGCATCCAGTACTTGTGGCTGACGTATCAAATGAAGTGATCATCGGACTGGACTTCCTGGACCAGAACAACATCATCTTGGATCTGAGTACCAACACTCTGCACTTCGGAAGTGAGGAACTTGCTTTGCAACCAGCACACGAGGCCGTCGCCGCACGACGAGTAAGGCTGAGAGAGGACGTCATCGTTCCCGCCAGGACGGAAGTCAGCGCTGCCGTAATTGTCGACGGAACTGCTGAGGGTGTGGCGGCTGTCATCGAGCCAAAATATGAGGACATCCAGACAAAAGAATTGCTAGTTGCCAAGACTCTCATCAACACGACGTCTCGGCCGTACGTCCACCTGTCCAACCTGAACGACTACGACATTACGGTTCACCGGGATACCAACCTAGGAGTCTGCGAGCCCGTTACCTGGATTGCCCGCATCACAGATACGACGGACGGACACCTGCAGACGGACAACCGAAGAAGACGCGCCCTGCCAGAAGAACTACAGAAGCTGTACCAAGGATCCCAGGACCATCTAGACGAAGAGCAATCACGCCAACTTCAGGACCTGCTACGCGAATTCCAGGATGTCTTCTCCGTGGGGAGCAAAGACTTCGGCAGGACAAGCTTGGTCCAGCACAGAATCGACGTTGGGGACAGCGCACCGATTAGGGCCCCATTCCGACGTGTCCCGCTCGCCAAGCAAGCCGAAGTCGACCGGATGGTAGAAGAGATGAAGGAGCAAGGGGTGATCGAGCCATCACATAGTCCTTGGAGTTCTCCGGTCGTGCTAGTGAAGAAGAAGGACGGTTCCACCAGGTTCTGCGTGGACTACAGGCGGGTGAACGACGTCACGAAAAAGGACAGCTACCCTCTACCCCGGATCGACGACACGCTGGACACCATATCAGGATCAAGATGGTTCTCCACCTTGGATTTGAAGAGTGGCTACTGGCAGGTGGAGGTCCACCCTAAGGACCGCGAGAAAACGGCGTTCTCTGTGGGCAGCGGGCTCTGGCAGTTCACCGTCATGCCATTCGGTCTGTGCAACGCCCCTGCAACCTTCGAAAGGCTAATGGAGTCCATTCTGAGGGGACTACACTGGAAGACCTGCCTGGTATACCTAGACGACGTCATCGTTCTGGGGAGGAGCTTCGAGGAGCACTACAGCAACCTGAAGGAGATCTTGTTGAAGCTACGGGCTGCCCAGCTGAAGTTGAGCCCCAAGAAGTGTCAGCTCTTCCAGAAGCGGGTCCAGTACCTTGGGCATATCGTCTCCGAGGAAGGGGTGCGCACCGACCCAGAGAAGACCGCAGCTGTGAGGGAGTGGCCAGTTCCGAAGGACAAGTCGCAACTACGAAGCTTCCTGGGACTCTGCACTTATTATCGTCGCTTCGTGAGAGGATTCGCCGACATCGCCAAACCTTTACATCGACTGACTGAGAAGGACCAACTCTTCACGTGGACAGCAGAATGCCACAGTGCCTTCGAACAACTCAAGCAGGCTCTGTGCACCGCACCTATTCTGGCCTACCCCAGACCTGGAACAAGGTTCATCGTCGATACCGATGCCAGCGACTTTGGCATAGGGGGATCCTGTCGCAAGTAGTGGACGGCGAGGAGAGAGTAGTGGCCTACTTCAGCAAGGCCTTGTCAAAGCCAGAAAGGAACTACTGCGTCACCAGGAAGGAGCTGCTCGCCATCGTGAAGACCATTGAACACTTCCACAAGTACCTGTACGGGCAAGAATTTCTCATCAGGACCGACCATGCATCCCTGCGGTGGCTCCTGAACTTCAAGCAGCCCGAGGGTCAACTCGCGCGGTGGTTAGAGAGACTTCAACAGTACAACTTTGAGATTCAGCACAGGAAAGGCCAACTGCATTCTAACGCCGACGCCCTGTCACGAAGACCGTGCCCCGAAGAATGCACCTTCTGTGCCCGAAGGGAGGAGAACACCGGGATACTGTGCCGACGGACTACTGTGGAACTTCAAGGGAACTGGAGCCGCGAATCTTTCACGCGGGCACAAGCAGAGGATGATGACCTGGGACTGATAGCCGAATGGAAGAGGGCCTGTGTCCCCAGACCCGGGTGGAACATTGTGAGTGACTGCAGCCCAAAGTTTAAGTCCTACTGGGCACAGTGGGACTCGCTGATTGTAAGGGATGGCCTCATCTGCCGTACCTGGGAGAGCACCGACGGGAAGACATCTCGGGAACAAGTCGTCGTTCCAAAGGCTATGACGGAGGAAGTCCTGAAGGAAGTTCATGGAGGATCATCTGGTGGACACCTAGGGATAAAGAAGACCCTGGAGAAGCTGAGAGAGCGGTTCTACTGGATCGGATGCCGAACAGACGTGGAGAACCACTGCGCGAGGTGCCACGATTGCGCAGCCAGCAAGGGCCCAGGACGAAGACGACGGGGTCCACTGAAGACCTACAACGTGGGCGGCCCCATGGAGAGAGTGGCCATCGACGTTGCTGGGCCATTCCCGTTAAGCGAGGCAGGGAACCGCTACATATTAGTCGTCAGCGACTACTTTACCAAATGGCCGGAGGCGTATGCGCTCCCTAACCAAGAAGCCGCGACGATTGCAGAGACCCTGGTGAAGGAATTCGTCAGCCGGTACGGAGTACCCCTGGAGCTGCACTCCGACCAAGGGAGGAACTTCGAGTCGCAGGTGTTCCAAAACCTATGCCAGCTGCTGGGAATCCGGAAGACAAGGACAACGCCACTACACCCTCAGTCCGACGGGATGGTAGAGCGATTCAATCGCACCATCGAGAACCATCTTCGAATAGTCGTCAGCGAGCACCAGAGGGATTGGGACAAACATCTTCCACTATTTCTCCTGGCCTACCGCGCCGCCGTGCATGAAGCCACCGGGTGCACACCAGCCCGGGCCATGTTTGGGAGGGAGCTCCGTCTACCTGTCGATCTTGCCTTTGGCCGACCTGGGAATGATCCGATCCCGGTAAGCCAGTATTGTCAAGAACTGGTCGACCAACTGGAGGACGTGCACGCGTTCGCGAGGAGGAAACTGCGGATCGAGACCGACAGAATGAAGACCCGATACGACCAGCAGACGGATGCCGGCGGATTCCACGAGGACGACCTGGTCTGGCTCTTCAACCCATTACGGAAGAAAGGCCTGTCACCCAAACTGCAGAAGTCCTGGGAGGGCCCGTACCGAGTCGTGAAACGGATCAACGATGTCGTCTACAGGATCCAGCGGAGCCCGAGGGCGAAGATGAAGATCGTGCATCGAGATCGCCTGGCAGCCTACGGAGGGACACAGACGGACCAATGATTGATCGGGACGATCAGCCTTTTTAGGAAGGGGGTGGTGTTACGGCTGTGAGTTTGTGTCATCGCTCGCCGCTTGAGTCACAACTGCCCCAGGGGCTGGGCTGTGGCTTGCCTCCTGTATTGCGCGCGCCTTATGCAACAGGGCTACTACAGACAAAGGGATAGTCCAGAAGATTCGTGACTGGACCAGCGGTGGAAACCTCGAGAAGCCGTGGACTCTGGATGGATCTAGAACCCTTTATTGAGTCACCGGCCTGCTATATAAGAGTGACCCGTGAAGCAGTTGTGTTTTGTGTTTTACGAGCTAGTGTGAGCGTTTATTCTGAGCGACAGGAGTGTGGTGACTTGCGAAACCCCTAGTGTAGCGGCGAAGTGAGGAACATACAGGGAACTGCCGTGTTCTGAGTAAGTGTGCTTTCACTGAGTGTCAGATATAGTGGTGTCGAAATTAAGTGACATTGTTTCTCCCAGCTGGTGAACAGCGCGCAGCAAGTGCTCGTAAGTACTGTAGTAGGCGCACATTAGAAAGAAGTTGCATGTAGTTCTGTCAAGGCCACTAGGCTCATTAGCGGCAGGATTAACTTCTGTGGTTTGTTGACAAGTGGAAGGGCCAAGAGCGCCCAAGGAAGAGACTTGACGAAACTGGAGTAAGGCTCCTAATTGCTTGTATTTGCTGATTCGTGTAATTTTCTGGCCACAATAAAGTTAATTATTTCTTTAAGCAGTAATTGGTGTTGTGCTTTGTACCCCACCGTAATCTAGTTAACAAAAGTGCCACTAGGGGGTGGCACGTAACAATACAGTAAGAAGCAGGCACTCTTGTGGCTACAGAGTCCAGGGTTTCTCGCTACATACAGTAAGAAGCAGACACACTTGTGGCTATAGAATCTAGAGATTCTCGCTACATAGAGTAAGAAGCGGACACTCTTGTCGCTACAGAGTCCAGGGATTCTCGCTTCATAGTGTAAGAAGCAGACACTATTGTGGCCATAGAATCTAGGGATTCTCGCTACATAGAGTACGAAGCAGACACTCCTGTGGCTACAGAGTCCAGGGATTCTCGCTACATACAGTAAGAAGCAGACACTCTTGTGGCTACAGTGTCCGGGGATTCTCGCTACATACAGTAAGAAGCAGACATTCTTGTGGCTACAGATTCCAGGGATTCTCGCTATATACAGTAAGTAGCAGGCACTCTTGTGGCTACAGGGTCCAGGGATTCTAGCTACATACGGTTAGAAGCAGACACTCTTGTGGATACAGAGTCCAGGGATTCTCGCTACATAGAGTAAGAAGCAGACTCTCTTGTGGATACAGAGTCCAGGGATTCTCGCTACATACAGTAAGTAGCAGACACTCTTGTGGCCACAGAGTCCAGGGATTCTCGCTACATAGAGAAGGAAGCAGACACTCTTGTGGCTACAGAGTCCAGGGATTCTCGCTACATAGAGAAGGAATCAGACACTCTTGTGGCTACAGAGTCCAGGGATTCTCGCTACATACAGTAAGAAGCAAGCACTCTTGTGGCTACAGAGACCAGGGATTCTCGCTACATACAGTAAGTAGCAGGCACTCTTGTGGCTACAGAATCCAGGGATTCTCGCCACATACAGTAAGTAGCAGACACTCTTGTGGCTACAAAGTCAAGGGATTCTCGCTACATACAGTAAGAAGCAAGCACTCTTCTGGCTACAGAGTCCAGGGATTCTCGCTACATACAGTAAGAAATACACACCCTTGTGACTACAGAGTCCAGGGATTCTCGCTACATAGAGTAAGAAGCAGACATTCTTGTGACTACAGAGTCAAGGGATTCTCGCTATATGCAGTAAGTAGCAGACACTCTTGTGGTTACAGAGTCCAGGGATTCTCGCTACATACTGTAAGAAGCAGGCACTCTTGTGGCTACAGAGTCCAGGGATTCTCGCTATATAGAGTAAGAAGCAGACACTTTTGTGGCTATAGAATCCAGGGATTCTCGCTACATACAGTAAGAAGCATGCACTCTTCTGGCTACAGAGTCCAGGGATTCTCGCTACATACAGTAAGAAATACACACCCTTGTGACTACAGAGTCCAGGGATTCTCGCTACATAGAGTAAGAAGCAGACATTCTTGTGACTACAGAGTCCAGGGATTCTCGCTACATGCAGTAAGTAGCAGACACTCTTGTGGCTACAGAGTCCAGGGATTCTCGCTACATACAGTAAGTTCCAGACACTGTTGTGGCAACAGTGTCCAGGGATTCTTGCTGCATACAGTAAGTAGCAGAACTCTTGTGACAACAGAGTCCAGGTATTCTCGCTACATACAGTAAGAAGCAGGCACTCTTGTGGCTACAGAGTCCAGGGTTTCTCGCTACATACAGTAAGAAGCAGACACACTTGTGGCTGTAGAATCTAGAGATTCTCGCTACATAGAGTAAGAATCGGACACTCTTGTCGCTACAGAGTCCAGGGATTCTCGCTTCATAGTGTAAGAAGCAGACAATCTTGTGGCTACAGAGTCCAGGGATTCTCGCTCTATACAGTAAGAAGCAGACACTATTGTGGCCATAGAATCTAGGGATTCTCGCTACATAGAGTACGAAGCAGACACTCCTGTGGCTACAGAGTCCAGGGATTCTCGCTACATACAGTAAGAAGCAGACACTCTTGTGGCTACAGTGTCCGGGGATTCTCGCTACATACAGTAAGAAGCAGACATTCTTGTGGCTACAGATTCCAGGGATTCTCGCTATATACAGTAAGTAGCAGGCACTCTTGTGGCTAAAGGGTCCAGTGATTCTAGCTACATACAGTAAGAAGCAGACACTCTTGTGGCTACAGAGTTCAGGGATTCTCGCTACATACAGAAAGAAGCAGACACTCTTGTGGCTACAGAGTTCAGAGATTCCCGCTACATACAGTAAGAAGCAGGCACCCTTGTGGCTTTAGATTCCAGGGATTCTCGCTACATACAGTAAGTAGCAGACACTCTTGTGGCTACAGAGTTCAGGGATTCTCGCTACATAGAGTAAGAAGCAGGCACCCTTGTGGCTACAGAGTCCAGGGATTCTCGCTACATACAGTAAGAAGCAGACACTCTTGTGGCTACAGAGTCCAGGGATTCTCGCTCTATACAGTAAGACGCAGACACTCTTGTGGCTATAGAATCCAGGGATTCTCGCTACATAGAGTAAGAAGCAGACACTCTTGTTGCTACCGAGTCCAGGGATTCTCGCTTCATAGAGTAAGAAGCAGACACTCTTGTGGCTACAGTGTCCGGGGATTCTCGCTACATACAGTAAGAAGCAGATATTTTTGTGGCTACAGATTCCAGGGTTTCTCGCTATATACAGTAAGTAGCAGGCACTCTTGTGACTATAGGGTCCAGGGATTCTAGCTACATACAGTAAGAAGCAGACACTCATGTGGCTACAGAGTCCAGGGATTCCCGCTACATACAGTAAGAAACAGACACTCTTGTGGCTACAGAGTCCAGGGATTCTCACTACATACAGTAAGTAGCAGACACTCTTGTGGCTACAGAGTCCAGGGATTCTCGCTACATACAGCAAGAAGCAGACACTCTTGTGGCTACAGAGTCCAGGGATTCCAGCTACATACAGTAAGAAACAGGTACTCTTGTGGCTTCAGAGTCCAGGGATTCTCGCTACATACAGTAAGAAACAGACACCCTTGTGGCGCCAAAGTCCAGGGATTCCCGCTACATACAGTAAGTAGCAGACACTCTTGTGGCTACAGAATCCAGGAATTCCCGCTACATAGTGTAAGAACCAGACACTCTTGTGGCTACAGAGTCCAGGGATTCCCGCTACATACAGTAAGAAACAGGTACTCTTGTGGCTTCAGAGTCCAGGGATTCTCGCTACATACAGTAAGAAACAGACACTCTTGTGGCTACAGAGTCCAGGGATTCTCGCTACATACAGCAAGTAGCAGGTTCTCTTGTTGCTAAAGAGTCCAGGGATTCTCGCTACATACAGTAAGAAGCAGGCACTCTTGTGGCTACAGAGTCCAGGGATTCTCGTTACATACAGTAAGAAGCAGACACTCTTGTGGCTACAGAGTCCAGCGACTCCCGCTACGTACAGTAAGAAGCAGGCATTCTTATGGCTACAGAGTCCAGGGATTCTCGCTACATACAGTAAGAAGCAGGCACTCTTGTGGCTACAGAGTCCAGCGATTCTCGCTACATACAATAAGAAGCAGGCACTCTTGTGGCTACAGAGTCCAGGGATTCTCGCTACATAGAGTAAGAAGCAGGCACTCTTGTGGCTACAGAGTTTAGGGATTCTCGCTACATACAGTAAGAAGCAGACACTCTAGTCACTACAGAGTCCAGAGATTCTCGCTACAGTCAGTAAGAAGCAGACTCTCTTGTGGCTACAGGGTCCAGGGATTCTCGCTACATTCAGTAAGAAGCAAACACTCTTGTGGCTACAGTGTCCAGGGATTCTCGCTACTTTCAGTAAGAAGCAGGCACTCTTGTGGCTATAGAATTTGGGGATTCTCGCTACATAGAGTAAGAAGCAGACACTCTTGTGGCTGCAGAGTCCATGGATTCTCGCTACATACATACAGTAAGAATCAGACACTCTTGTGGCTATAGAATCTAGGGATTCTCGCTACATAGAGTATGAAGCGGACACTCTTGTCGGTACAGAGTCCAGGGATTCTCGCTTCATAGTTTAAGAAGCAGACAATCTTGTGGCTACAGAGTCCAGGGATTCTCGCTCTATACAGTAAGAAGCAGACACTATTGTGGCCATAGAATCTAGGGATTCTCGCTACATAGAGTACGAAGCAGACACTCTTGTGGTTACAGAGTCCAGGGATTCTCGCTATATACAGTAAGAAGCAGACACTCTTGTGGCTACAGTGTCCGGGGATTCTAGCTACATACAGTAAGAAGCAGACATTCTTGTGGCTACAGTTTCCAGGGATTCTCGCTATATACAGTAAGTAGCAGGCATTCTTGTGGATAAAGGGTCCAGGGATTCTAGCTACATACAGTAAGAAGCAGACACTCTTGTGACTACAGAGTTCAGGGATTCTCGCTACATACAGTAAGAAGTAGACACTCTTGTGGCTACAGAGTTCAGGGATTCCCGCTACATACAGTAAGAAGCAGGCACTCTTGAGGCTTTAGAGTCCAGGGATTCTCGCTACATACAGGAAGTAGCAGACACTCTTGGTGCTACAGAGTTCAGGGATTATCGCTACATAGAGTAAGAAGCAGGCACTCTTGTGGCTACAGAGTCCAGGGACTCTCGCTACATACAGTAAGAAGCAGACAGTCTTGTGACAACAGAGTCCAGGGATTCTCGCTACATGCAGTAAGTAGCAGACACTCTAGTGCCTACAGTGTCCAGGGATTCTCGCTACATACAGTAAGAAGTACACACCCTTGTGGCTACAGAGTCCGGGGATTCTCGCTACATAGAGTAAGAAGCAGACATTCTTGTGACTACAGAGTCCAGGGATTCTCGCTGCATGCAGTAAGTAGCAGACACTCATGTGGTTACAGAGTCCAGGGATTCTCGCTACATACAGTAAGAAGCAGGCACTCTTGTGGCTACAGATTCCAGGGATTCTCGCTACATGCAGTAAGTAGCAGACACTCTTGTGGCTACAGAGTCCAGGGATTCTCGCTACATACAATAAGAAGCAGACACTCTTTTGACTACAGAGTCCAGGGATTCTCGCTACATACAGTTAGAAACAGACACTCTTGTCGCTACAGAGTTCGGGGATTCTTGCTGCATACAATAAGAAGCAGACACTCTTGTGGCTACAAAGTCCTGGGAATCTCGCTACATACAATAAGAAGCAGACACTCTTGTGGATACAGAGTCCAGGGATTCTCGCTACATTCAGTAAGAAGCAGACACTCTTGTGACTACTGAGTCCAGGGATTCTTGCTACATACAGTAAGAAGTACACACCCTTGTGACTACAGAGTCAAGGGATTCTCGTTACATAGAGTAAGAAGCAGACATTCTTGTGTCTACAGAGTCCTGGGATTCGCGCTACATACAGTAAGAAGCAGACACTCTTGTGACTACAGAGTCCAGGGATTCTCGCTACATACAGTAAGAAGCAGACACTCTTGTGAAAGGAAGCTTGTAGTTTAACCTGACCGTTAATCTCGCGATCATAAGCCACGGGACCTCCGTTTTACGTGGAATCCGAACCACAAGACATGGCATTTCACATCGAAAATCTCACATGCATTGACCGGGAATCGAACCCGGTCCGCCTTGGTGAGAGGCATACAGCTAGACCGCTGAGCCACCACGCCCCTAGCGCACTCTTGTGACTATAGAGTCCAGGGATTCATGCTACATACAGTAAGAAGCAGACCCTCTTGTGGCCACAGAGTCCAGGGATTCTCGCTATGTACAGTAAGAAGCAGGCACTCTTTTGGCTACAGAGTCCAGGGATTCTCGTTACATACAGTATGAAGCGGACACCCTTGTGGCTAGAGAGTCCAGGGATTATCGCTACATACAGTAGGAAGCAGGCACTCTTGTGGCTACAGAGGCCAGGGATTCTCGCTACATTCATTAAGAAGCAGGCACTCTTTTGGCTACAAAGTCCAGGGACTCGCTACATAAAGTAGGAATCAGACACTCTTGTGGATACAGAGTCCAGGGATTCTCGCTACATTCATTGAGAAGCACACACTCTTGTGGCTACAGAGTCCAGGTATTCTCGCTACTTACAGTAAGTAGCAGACACTCTTGTGACTACAGAGTCCAGGGATTCTCGCTACATACGGTAAGTGGCAGTCACTGTTGTGGCAACAGTGTCCAGGGATTCTTGCTGCATACAGTAAGTAACAGACCTCTTGTGGCAACAGAGTCCAGGGATTCCCGCTACATAGAGTAAGAAGCAGGCACTCTTCTGGCTACAGAGTCCAGGGATTCTCGCTACATACAGTAAGAAGCAGACACTCTTGTGGCTACAGAGTCCAGGGATTCTCGCTCTATACAGTAAGAAGCAGACACTCTTGTGGCTATAGAATCCAGGGATTTTCGCTACATAGAGTAAGAAGCAGCCACTCTTGTGGCTACAGAGTCCAGGGATTCTCGCTTCATAGAGTAAGAAGCAGACACTCTTGTGGCTACAGTGTCCGGGGATTCTCGCTATATACAGTAAGAAGCAGATATTTTTGTGGCTACAGATTCCAGGGTTTCTCGCTATATACAGTAAGTAGCAGGCACTCTTGTGACTAAAGGGTCCAGGGATACTAGCTACATACAGTAAGAAGCAGACACTCATGTGGCTACAGAGTCCAGGGATTCCCGCTACATACAGTTAGTAGCAGACACTCTTGTGGATACAGAGTGCAGGGATTCTCACTACACACAGTAAGTAGCAGACACTCTTGTGGCTACAGAGTTCAAGGATTCTCGCTACATCCAGTAAGAACAGACACTCTTGTGGCTACAGAGTCCAGGGATTCTCGCTACATACAGCAAGTAGCAGGTTCTCTTGTTGCTAAAAGTCCAGGGATTCTCGCTACATACAGTAAGAAGCAGACACTCTTGTGGCTACAGAGTCCTGTGATTCTCGCTACATACAGTATGAAGCAGGCATTCTTATGGCTACAGAATCCAGGGATTCTCGCTACATACAGTAAGAAGCAGGCACTCTTGTGGCTACAGAGTCCAGGGATTCTCGCTACATACAATAAGAAGCAGGCACTCTTGTGTCCAGGGATTCTCGCTACATAGAGTAAGAAGCAGGCACTCTTGTGGCTACGGAGTCCAGGGATTCTCGCTACATACAGTAAGAAGCAGACACTCTAGTCACTACAGAGTCCAGAGATTCTCGCTACATTCAGTAAGATGCACACTCTCTTGTGGCTACAGGGTCCAGGGATTCTCACTACATACAGTAAGAAGCAGACACTCTTGTGGCTACAGTGTCCAGGGATTCTCGCTACATCCAGTAAGAAGCAGGCACTATTGTGGCTATAGAATCTGGGGATTCTCGCTAAATAGAGTAAGAAGCAGACACTCTTGTAGCTGCAGAGTCCATGGATTCTCGCTACATACAGTAAGAAGCAGACACTCTTGTGGCTACAGAGTCCTGGGAATCTCGCTACATACAGTAAGAAGCAGACACTCTTGTGGCTACAGAGTCCAGGGATTCTCGCTATATACAGTAAGAAGCAGACACTTTTGTGGCTATAGAATCCAGGGATTCTCGCTACATAGAGTAAGAAGCAGACACTCTTGTAGCTGCAGAGTCCATGGATTCTCGCTACATACAGTAAGAAGCAGACACTCTTGTGGCTACAGAGTCCTGGGAATCTCGCTACATTCAGTAAGAAGCAGACTCTCTTGTGGCTACAGAGTCCAGGGATTCTCGCTATATACAGTAAGAAGCAGACACTTTTGTGGCTATAGAATCCAGGGATTCTCGCTACATAGAGTAAGAAGCAGACACTCTTGTGGCTAAAGGGTCCAGGGATTCTCGCTACATTCAGTAAGAAACAGGCACTCTTGTGGCTATAGAGTCCAGGGATTCTCGCTACATACAGTAAGAAGCAGACACTTTTGTGGCTATAGAATCTGGGGATTCTCGCTACATAGAGTAAGAAGCAGACACTCTTGTGGCTACAGAGTCCATGGATTCTCGCTACATACAGTAAGAAGCAGACACTCTTGTGGCTAAAGAGTCCAGGGAATCTCGCCACATACAGTAAGAAGCAGACACTCTTGTGGCTACAGTGTCCAAGGATTCTCGCTACATTCAGTAAGAAGCAGGCACTCTTGTGGCTATAGAGTCCAGGGATTCTCGCTACATACAGTAAGAAGCAGACACTTTTGTGGCTATAGAATCTGGGGATTCTCGCTACATAGAGTAAGAAGCAGACACTCTTGTGGCTACAGAGTCCATGGATTCTCGCTACATACAGTAAGAAGCAGACACTCTTGTGGCTAAAGAGTCCAGGGAATCTCGCCACATACAGTAAGAAGCAGACACTCTTGTGGCTACAGAGTCCAGGGTTTCTCGCTATATACAGTAAGAAGCAGACACTTTTGTGGCTATAGAATCCAGGGATTCTCGCTACATAGAGTAAGAAGCAGACACTCTTGTGGCTACAGAGTCCAGGGTTTCTCGCTACATAGAGTAAGAAGCAGACACTCATGTGGCTACAGTGTCCAGGGATTCTCGCTACATACAGTAAGAAGCAGACACTCTTGTGGCTACAGATTCCAGGGATTCTCGCTATATACAGTAAGTAGCAGGCACTATTGTGTCTACAGGGTCCAGGGATTCTAGCTAGATACGGTTAGAAGCAAACACTCTTGTGACTACAGAGTCCAGGGATTCACGCTACATACAGTAAGTAGCAGGCACTCTTGGGCCTACAGAGTCCAGGGATTCTCGCTACATACAGTAAGAAGCAGACACTCTTGTGGCTACAGAGTCCAGGGATTCTCGCTACATACACTAAGTAGCAGACACTGTAGTGGCAACTGTGTCCAGGGATTCTCGCTGCATACAGTAAGTAGCAGAACTCTTGTGGCAACAGAGTCCAGGGATTCTCGCTACATACAGTAAGAAGCAGGCACTCTTGTGGCTACAGAGTCCGGGGATTCTCGCTACATACAGTAAGAAGCAGACATTCTTGTGGCTACAGAGTCCAGGGATTTTCGCTATATACAGTAAGAAGCAGACACTCTTGTGGCTATAGAATCCAGGTATTCTCGCTACATAGAATAAGAAGCAGACACTCTTGTGGCTACAGAGTCCAGGGATTCTCGCTACATAGAGTAAGAAGCAGACACTCATGAGGCTACTGTGTCCAGGGATTCTCGCTACATACAGTAAGAAGCAGACAGTCTTGTGGCTACAGATTGAAGGGATTCTCGCTATATTCAGTAAGTAGCAGGCACTCTTGAGGCTAAAGGGTCCAGGGATTCTAGCTACATACAGTAAGAAGCAGACACTCTTATGGCTACAGAGTCCAGGGATTCCCGCTACAGAGAGTAAGAAGCAGGCATTCTTGTGGCTTCAGATTCCAGGGATTCTCGCTACATACTGTAAGTAGCAGACACTCTTGTGGCTAGAGAGTTCAGGGATCCTCGCTACATACAGTAAGAAGCAGACACTCTTGTGGCTAGAGAGTTCAGGGATTCTCGCTACATACAGTAAGAAGCAGACACTCTTGTGGCTACAGAGTCCAGTGATTCTCGCTACATACAGTAAGAAGCAGGCACTCTTGTGGCTAAAGAGTCCAGGGATTCTCGCTACATACAGTAAGAAGCAGGCACTCTTGTGGCTTCAGAGTCCAGGGATTCTCGCAACATACAGTAAGAAACACACACTCTTGTGGCTACAGAGTCCAGGGATTCTCGCTACATACAGTAAGAAGCAGGTAGTCTTGTGGCTTCAGAGTCCAGGGATTCTCGCTACATACAGTAAGAAGCAGACACTTTTGTGGCTACAGAGTCCAGGGATTCTCTCTACATACAGTAAGTAGCAGACACTCTTGTGGCTAGAGAGTTCAGGGATTCTCGCTACATACAGTAAGAAGCAGACACTCTTGTGGCTACAGAGTCCAGTGATTCTCGCTACATACAGTAAGAAGCAGGCACTCTTGTGGCTACAGAGTCCAGGGATTCTCGCTACATAGAGTAAGAAGTAGGCACACTTGTGGCTACAGAGTCCAGGGATTCTCGCTACATACAGTGAAAAGCAGACACTCTAGTGACTACAGAGTGCAGATATTCTCGCTACATTCAGTAAGAAGCAGACTCTCTTGTGGCTACAGGGTCCAGGGATTCTCGCTACCTTCAGTAAGAAGCACTCTTGTGGCTACAGAGTCCAGGGATTCTCGCTACATACAGTACGTAGCAGGCACTCTTGTGGCTAGAGAGTCCAGGGATTCTCGCTACATACAGTAAGAAGCAGACACTATTGTGGCTACTTAGTCCAGGGAGTCTCGCTACATACAGTAAGTAGCAGACACTCTTGTGGCTACAGAGTCCAGGGATTCTCGCTACATACAATAAGAAGCAGACACTCTTTTGACTACAGAGTCCAGGGATTCTCGCTACATACAGTAAGAAGCAGATATTTTTGTGGCTACAGATTCCAGGGTTTCTCGCTATATACAGTATGTAACAGGCACTCTTGTGGCTACAGGGTCCAGGGATTCTAGCTACATACAGTAAGAAGCAGACACTCTTGTGGATAGAGGCCAGGGATTCCCGCTACATACAGTAAGAAGCAGGCACTCTTGTGGCTTCAGAGTCCAGGGATTCTCGCTACATACAGTAAGAAGCAGACACACTTGTGGCTACAGAGTCCAGGGATTCACGCTACATACAGTATGTAGCAGACACTCTTGTGGCTACAAAGTCCAGGGATTCTCGCTTAATACAGTAAGAAGCAAGCACTCTTGTGGCTATTGAGTCCAGGGATTCTCGCTACATTCAGTAAGTAGCAGGCACTCTTGGGCCTACAAAGTCCAGGGATTCTCGCTACATACAGTAAGAAGCAGTCACTCTTGTGGCTACAGAGTCCAGTGATTCCTGCTACATACAGTAAGTAGAAGACACTGTTGTGGCAACAGTGTCCAGGGATTCTAGCTGCATACAGTAAGTAGCAGAACTCTTGTGGCAACAGAGTCCAGGGATTCTCGCTACATACAGTAAGTAGCAGGCACTCTTGTGGCTACAGAGTCCAGGGATTCTCGCTTAATACAGTAAGAAGCAAGCACTCTTGTGGCTATAGAGTCCAGGGATTCTCGCTACATTCAGTAAGTAGCAGGCACTCTTGGGCCTACAAAGTCCAGGGATTCTCGCTACATACAGTAAGAAACAGACACTCTTGTGGCTACAGAGTCCAGGGATTCTCGCTCTATACAGTAAGAAGCAGACACTCTTGCGGCTATAGAATCTAGGGATTCTCGCTACATAGAGTAAGAAGCAGACACTCTTGTCGCTACAGAGTCCAGGGATTCTCGCTACATACAGTAAGAAGCAGACACTATTGTGGCTACTGAGTCCAGGGAGTCTCGCTACATACAGTAAGTAGCAGACACCCTTGTGGCTAAAGAGTCCAGGGATTCTCGCTACATAGAGTAAGTAGCAGGCACTCTTGTGGTTAAAAAGAGTCCAGGGATTCTCGCTACATACAGTAAGAAGCAGGCACCCTTGTGGCTACAGAGTCCAGGGATTCTCGCTACATACAATAAGAAGCAGGCACTCTTGTGGCTACAGAGTCCAGGGATTCTCGCTACATAGAGTAAGAAGCCGGCACTCTTGTGGCTACAGAGTCCAGGGATTCTCGCTACATACAGTAAGATGCAGACACTCTAGTGACTACAGAGTCCAGAGATTCTCGCTACATTCAGTAAGAAGCAGACTCTCTTGTGGCTACAGGGTCCAGGGATTCTCGCTACATTCAGTAAGAAGCAGACAGTCTTGTGGCTACAGTGGCCAGGGATTCTCGCTACATTCAGTAAGAAGCAGACACTCTTGTGGCTACAGAGTCCAGGGATTCTCGCTACATACAGTAAGTGCCAGACACTGTTGTGGCAACAGTGTCCAGGGATTCTTGCTGCATACAGTAAGTAGCAGAACTCTTGTGGCAACAGAGTCCAGGGATTCTCGCTACATACAGTAAGAAGCAGGCACTCTTGTGGCTACAGAGTCCAGGGATTCTCGCTACATACAGTAAGAAGCAGACACTCTTGTGGCTACAGAGTCCAGGGTTTCTCGCTCTATACAGTAAGAAGCAGACACTCTTGGAGCTATAGAATCTAGGTATTCTCTCTACATAGAGTAAGAAGCAGACACTCTTGTCGCTACAGAGTCCAGGGATTCTCGCTACATACAGTAAGAAACAGGCACTCTTGTGGCTACAGAGTCCAGGGATTCTACCTACATACAGTAAGTATTAGACACTCTTGTGGCTACAATGTCCAGGGATTCTCGCTACATAGAGTAAGAAGCAGACACTCAGTGGCTAAAATTCCAGGGATTCTCGCTATATACAGTAAGTAACAGGCACTCTTGTGGCTAGATAGTCCAGGGATTCTCGCTACATACAGTAAGAAGCAGACACTATTGTGGCTACTGAGTCCAGGGAGTCTCGCTACATACAGTAAGTAGCAGACCCTCTTGTGGCTACAGAGTCCAGGGATTCTCGCTACATACCATAAGAAGCAGACACTCTTTTGACTACAGAGTCCAGGGATTCTCGCTACATACAATAAGAAGCAGTCACTTTTGTGGCTACAGAGTCCAGGGATTCTCGCTACATAGAGTAAGCAGCAGACACTCTTGTGGCTACAATGTCCAGGGATTCTCGCTACATAGAGTAAGAAGCAGACACTCAGTGGCTACAGATTCCAGGGATTCTCGATATATACAGTAAGTAACAGGCACTCTTGCGGCTACAGGGTCCGGGGATTCTAGCTACATACAGCAAGAAGCAGACACTCTTGAGGATAGAGGCCAGATATTCCCGCTACATACAGTAAGAAGCAGGCACTCTTGTGGCTTCAGAGTCCAGGGACTCTCGCTACATACAGTAAGAAGCAGACACACTTGTGGCTACAGAGTCCAGGGATTCACGCTACATACAGTAAGTAGCAGACACTCTTGTGGCTACAAAGTCCAGGGATTCTCGCTTAATACAGTAAGAAGCAAGCACTCTTGTGGCTATAGAGTCCAGGGATTCTCGCTACATTCAGTAAGTAGCAGGCACCCTTGGGCCTACAAAGTCCAGGGATTCTCGCTACATACAGTAAGAAGCAGACACTCTTGTGGCTACAGAGTCCAGGGATTCCTGCTACATACAGTAAGTAGCAGACACTGTTGTGGCAACAGTGTCCAGGGATTCTAGCTGCATACAGTAAGTAGCCGAACTCTTGTGGCAACAGAGTCCAGGGATTCTCGCTACATACAGTAGGAAGCAGGCACTCTTGTGGCTACAGAGTCCAGGGATTCTCGCAACATACAGTAAGAAACACACACTCTTGTGGCTACAGAGTCCAGGGATTCTCGCTACATACAGTAAAAAGCAGGTAGTCTTGTGGCTTCAGAGTCCAGGGATTCTCGCTACATACAGTAAGAAGCAGTCACTTTTGTGGCTACAGAGTCCAGGAATTCTCGCTACATACAGTAAGTAGCAGACACTCTTGTGGCTAGAGAGTTCAGGGATTCTCGCTACATACAGTAAGAAGCAGACACTCTTTTGGCTACAGAGTCCAGTGATTCTCGCTACATACAGTAAGAAGCAGGCACTCTTGTGGCTACAGAGTCCAGGGATTCCCGCTACATAGAGTAAGAAGCAGGCACACTTGTGGCTACAGAGTCCAGGGATTCTCGCTACATACAGTGAAAAGCAGACACTCTAGTGACTACAGAGTCCAGAGATTCTCGCTACATTCAGTAAGAAACAGACTCTCTTGTGGCTACAGGGTCCAGGGATTCTCGCTACCTTCAGTAAGAAGCACTCTTGTGGCTACAGTGTCCAGGGATTCTCGCTACATACAATAAGAAGCAGGCACTCTTTAGTCCAGGGATTCTCGCTACATAGAGTAAGAAGCAGGCACTCTTGTGGCTACAGAGTCCAGGGATTCTCGCTTCATAAAGTAAGAAGCAGACACTCTTGTGGCTACAGAGTCCAGGGATTCTGGCTATATACAGTAAGAAGCAGACACTTTTGTGGCTATAGAATCCAGGGATTCTCGCTACATACAGTAAGAAACAGACAATCTTGTGGCTACAGAGTCCGGGGATTCTCGCTACATTCAGTAAGAAGCAGTCACACTTGTGGCTACAGAGTCCGGGGATTCTCGCTACATACAGTAAGAAGCTGGCACTCTTGTCGGTACAGAGTCCAGGGATTCTCGCTACATACCGTAAGAAACAGGCACTCTCGTGGCTACAGTATCCAGGGATTCTTGCTACATACACTAAGTAGCAGAAACTCCTGCGGCTACAGAGTCTAGGGATACTCGCTACATTCAGTAAGAAGCTGACACTCTTGTGGTTACAGAGTCCAGGGTTTCTCGCTACATACAGTAAGAAGCCGACACTTTTTTGGCTACAGAGTCCAGGGATTCTCGCTACATATAGCTAGAAGCAGGCCCTGCTGTGGCTACAGGGTCCAGGGATTCTCGCTACATACAGTAAGAAGCAGATATTCTTGTGGCTACAGAGTCCAGGGATTCTCGTTACATACATTAAGAATCAGGCATTCTAGTGGCTACAATGTCCAGGGATTCTCGCTACATACAGTAAGAAGCATGCTCTCTTGTTACAACAGAGTCCAGGGATTCTCCTTATATATAGTAAATATCAGGCTCCCTTGTGGCTACAGAGTCCAGGGATTCTCGCTACATACATTAAGTAGCAGGCACTCTTGTGGCTACAGAGTCCAGGGATTCTCGGTACATACTGTAAGAAGCAGGCACTTTTGTGGCTACAGAGTCCAGGGATTCTCGCTACTTAAAGTAAGTAGCAGGCACACTTGTGGCTACAGAGTCCAGGGATTCTCGCTACATATATTAAGAAGCAGACACTCTTGTGACTACAGAGTCCAGGGATTCTCGCTACATACAGTAAGTAGCAGACACCCTTGTGGCTACAAAGTCCAGGGATTCTCGCTACATAGAGTAAGACGCAGGCACTCTTGTGGATAAAGAGTCCAGGGATTCTCGCTATGTACAGTAAGTAGCAGTCACTCTTGTGGTTACAGGGTCCAGGGATTCTAACTGCATACAGTAAGAAGAAGACACTCTTGTGTCTACAGTGTCCAGGGATTCTCGCTACATACAGTAAGAAACAGACACTCTTGTGGCTACAGAGTGCAGTGATTCTCGCTACATATAGTTAGAAGCAGGCACTCTTGTGGCTACAGTGTCCAGGGATGCTCGCTACATACAGTAAGAAGCAGGCACTCTTGTGGCTTCCGAGTCAAGGGATTCTCGCTACATACAGTAAGAAGCAGACACTCTTGTGGCTACAGAGTCCAGGGATATTCGCTACATACAGTAAGAAGCAGGCACTCTTTTGGCTACAGAGTCCAGGGATTCTCGCTACATACAGTAAGAAGCAGACACTCTTGTGTCTACAGAGTCCAGGGATTCTCGCTATATACAGTAAGTAGCAGACAATCTTGAGGCAAGAAAATCCAGGGATTCTCGATATATACACTAAGTAGCAGACACTCTTGTGGCTACAGAGTCCAGGGATTCTCGCTACATACAGTAAGAAACAGACACCCTTGTGGCTACAGAGTCCAGGGATTCTCCCTACATTGAGTAAGTAGCAGGCACTCTTGTGACTACAGAGTCCAGGGATTCTCGCTATATACACTAAGTAGCAGACACTCTTGTTGCTACAGAGTCCAGGGATTCTCGCTACATACAGTAAGTAGCAGACACCCTTGTGGCTACAGAGTCCAGGGATTATCAATATATACACTAAGTAGCAGACACTCTTGTGTCTACAGATTCCAGGGATTCTCGCTACATACAGTAAGAAGCAGACAATCTTGTGGCTACAGAGTACAGGGATTCTCCCTACATAGAGTAAGTAGCAGGCACTCTTGTGACTACAGAGTCCAGGGATTCTCGCTATATACACTAAGTAGCAGACACTCTTGTTGCTACAGAGTCCAGGGATTCTCGCTACATACAGTAAGTAGCAGACACCCTTGTGGCTACAGAGTCCAGGGATTCTCAATATATACACTAAGTAGCAGACACTCTTGCGGCTACTGAGTCCAGAGATTCTCGCTACATACAGTAAGAAGCAGACAATCTTGTGGCTACAGAGTCCAGGGATTCTCCCTACATAGAGTAAGTGGCAGGCACTCTTGTGACTACAGAGTCCAGGGATTCTCGCTATATACACTAAGTAGCAAACACTCTTATGGCTACAGAGTCCAGGGATTCTCGCTATATTGAGTAAGAACCAGACACTCTTGTGGCTACAGATTCCAGGGATTCTCGCTACATACAATAAGGAGCAGACACTCTTGAGGCTACAGAGTCCAGGGATTCTCGCTACACACAGTAAGTAACAGACACTCTTGTGGCTACAGAAACCAGGGATGCTCGCTACATACAGTAAGAAGCAGGCATTCTTGTGGCCACAGCGTCTTCGGGTTCTCGCTATATATTGTAAGAAGCAGGCACTCTTGTTTCTACCGAGTCCAGGGATTCTCGCTACATACAGTAAGTAGCAGACACTCTTGTGGTTATGGAGTCCAGGGATTCTCGCTACATACTGTGAGGAGCGGGCTCTCTTGTGTCTACAGAGTCCAGCGATTCTCGCTACATACAGTAAGAAGCAGGCACTCTTGTGACCACAGAGTCCAGATATTCTCGCTACATACAGTAAGAAGCAGGCACTCTTGTGGCTACAGAGGCCAGGGATTCTCGCTACACACAGTAAGTAGCAGACACTCTTGTGGCTACAGAAACCAACGATGCTCGCTACATAGAGTAAGAAGCAGGCACTCATGTGGCTTCGGAGTCAAGGGATTCTCGCTACATACAGTAAGAAGCAGACACTCTTGTGGCAACAGAGTGCAGGGAATCTGGCTATATACCGTGAGGAGCAGGCTCTCTTGTGGCTACAGAGAGCAGGGATTCTCGCTACATATAGTTAGAAGCAGGCACTCTTGTGGCTACAGTGTCCTGGGATTCTCGCTACATACAGTAAGAAGCAGGTACTCATGTGGCTTCGGAGTCAAGGGATTCTCGCTACATACAGTAAGTAGCAGACACTCTTGTGGCTACAAAGTCCAGGGATTCTCGCTATATACAGTGAGGAGCAGGCTCTCTTGTGACTAAAGATTCCAGGGATTCCCGCTTCATCTAGTATGAAGCAGGCACTCTGGTGGCTACAGCGTCCAGGCATTCTCGCTATATACAGTAAGAAGCAGACACTCTTGTGGCTACAGAGTGCAGGGATTCTCACTACATACATTAAGTAGCAGGCACTCTTGTGGCTAGAGAGTCCAGGGATTCTCGCTACATACAGTAAGAAGCAGACACGCTTTGACTACAGAGTCCAGGGATTCTTGCTACATACAGTAAGAAACAGACACTCTGGTGGCTACTTAGTCAAGGGATTCTCCCTACATAAAGTAAGAAGCAGACACTCTTTGACTACAGAGTCCAGGCATTCTCGCTATATACAGTAAGAAGCAGGCACTCTTGTGGCTACTGAGTCCAGGGATTCTCGCTACATACAGTAACAAGGAGACACCCTTTGACTACAGAGTCCAGGGATTCTCGCTACATACAGTAAGAAACAGACAATCTTGTGGCTACAGAGTCCGGGGAATCTCGCTACATTCAGTAAGAAGCAGTCACACTTGTGGCTACAGAGTCCGGGGATTCTCGCTACATACAGTAAGAAGCTGGCACTCTTGTCGGTACAGAGTCCAGGGATTCTCGCTACATACCGTAAGAAACAGGCACTCTCGTGGCTACAGTGTCCAGGGATTCTTGCTACATACACTAAGTAGCAGAAACTCCTGCGGGTACAGAGTCTAGGGATACTCGCTACATTCAGTAAGAAGCTGACACTCTTGTGGTTACAGAGTCCAGGGTTTCTCGCTACATACAGTAAGAAGCCGACACTTTTTTGGCTACAGAGTCCAGGGATTCTCGCTACATATAAGCTAGAAGCTGGCCCTGCTGTGGCTACAGGGTCCAGGGATTCTCGCTACATACAGTAAGAAGCAGATATTCTTGTGGCTACAGAGTCCAGGGATTCTCGTTACTTACATTAAGAATCAGGCATTCTGGTGGCTACAATGTCCAGGGATTCTCGCTACATACAGTAAGAAGCATGCTCTCTTGTTACAACAGAGTCCAGGGATTCTCCTTATATATAGTAAGTATCAGGCTCCCTTGTGGCTACAGAGTCCAGGGATTCTCGCTACATACATTAAGTAGCAGGCACTCTTGTGGCTACAGAGTCCAGGGATTCTCGGTACATACTGTAAGAAGCAGGCACTTTTGTGGCTACAGAGTCCAGGGATTCTCGCTACTTAAAGTAAGTAGCAGGCACACTTGTGGCTACAGAGTCCAGGGATTCTCGCTACATACATTAAGAAGCAGACACTCTTGTGACTACAGAGTCCAGGGATTCTCGCTACATACAGTAAGTAGCAGACACCCTTGTGGCTACAAAGTCCAGGGATTCTCGCTACATAGAGTAAGACGCAGGCACTCTTGTGGATAAAGAGTCCAGGGATTCTCGCTATGTACAGTAAGTAGCAGTCACTCTTGTGGTTACAGGGTCCAGGGATTCTAACTGCATACAGTAAGAAGCAGACACTCTTGTGTCTACAGTGTCCAGGGATTCTCGCTACATACAGTAAGAAACAGACACTCTTGTGGCTACAGAGTGCAGGGATTCTCGCTACATATAGTTAGAAGCAGGCACTCTTGTGTCTACAGTGTCCAGGGATGCTCGCTACATACAGTAAGAAGCAGGCACTCTTGTGGCTTCCGAGTCAAGGGATTCTCGCTACATACAGTAAGAAGCAGACACTCTTGTGGCTACAGAGTCCAGGGATACTCGCTACATACAGTAAGAAGCAGGCACTCTTTTGGCTACAGAGTCCAGGGATTCTCGCTACATACAGTAAGAAGCAGACACTCTTGTGTCTACAGAGTCCAGGGATTCTCGCTATATACAGTAATTAGCAGACAATCTTGTGGCAAAAGAATCCAGGGATTCTCGATATATACACTAAGTAGCAGACACTCTTGTGGCTACAGAGTCCAGGGATTCTCGCTACATACAGTAAGAAACAGACACTATTGTGGCTACAGAGTCCAGGGATTCTCCCTACATTGAGTAAGTAACAGGCACTCTTGTGACTACAGAGTCCAGGGATTCTCGCTATATACACTAAGTAGCGGACACTCTTGTTGCTACAGAGTCCAGGGTTTCTCGCTACATACAGTAAGTAGCAGACACTCTTCTATCTATGGAGTCCAGGGATTCTCGATACATACTGTGAGGAGCAGGCTCTCTTGTGTCTACAGAATCCAGGGATTCTCGCTACATTCAGTAAGAAGCAGGCACTCATGTTGCTACAGAATCGAGGGATTCTCGCTATATACAGTAAGAAGCAGACACTCTTGTGGCTACAGAGTCCAGGGATTCTCGCTACACACAGCAAGTAGCAGACACTCTTGTGGCTACAGAAACCAGGGATGCTCGCAACATGCAGTAAGAAGCAGGCATTCTTGTGGCTTTAGAGTTTTGGGGTTCTCGCTATATATAGTAAGAAGCAGGCACTCTTGTTTCTACCGAGTCCAGGGATTCTCGCTACATTAAGTAAGTAAAAGACACTCTTGTAACTATGGAGTCCAGGGATTCTCGCTACATACTGTGAGGAGCAGACACTCTTGTGGCTACAGAAACCAGGGATGCTCGCTACATAGAATACGAAGCATGCACTCATGTGGCTTCGGAGTCAAGGGATTCTCGCTACATACAGTAAGAAGCAGACACTCTTGTGGCTACAGAGTGCAGAGATTCTCGCTATATACAGTGAGGAGCAGGCTCTCTTGTGGCTACAGAGTGCAGGGATTCTCGATACATATATTTAGAAGCAGGCACTCTTGTGGCTACAGTATCCAGGGATTCTCGCTACATACAGTAAGAAACAGGCACTCATGTGGCTTCGGAGTCAAGGGATTCTCGCTACATCAGTAAGAAGCGGACAGGCTACAGAGTCCAGGGATTCTCGCTATATACAGTGAGGAGCAGGCTCTCTTGTGGCTAAAGAGTCCAGGGATTCCCGCTACATGCAGTATGAAGACGGCACTCTGGTGGCTACAGCGTCCAGGCATTCTCGCTATATACAGTAAGAAGCAGACACTCTTGTGGCTACAGAGTGCAGGGATTCTCGCTACATACATTAAGTAGCAGGCACTCTTGTGGCTACAGAGTCCAGGGATTCTCGCTACATACAGTAAGAAACAGGCACTCTTGTGGCTTCAGAGTCCAGGGATTCTCACTACATACAGTAAGAGGCAGACACTCTAGTGGCTATGGAGTCAAGGGATTCTCGCTACATACAGTGAGGAGCAGGCTCTCTTGTGACTACAGAGGCCAGGGATTCTCGCTACACACAGTAAGTAGCAGACACTCTTTTGGCTACAGAAACCAGGGATGCTCGCTACATACAGTAAGATGCAGGCATTCTTTTGGCTACAGAGTCTTGGGGTTCTCGCTATATATAGTAAGAAGCAGGCCCTCTTGTTTCTACCTAGTCCAGGGATTCTCGCTACATACAGTAAGGAGCAGACACTCTTGTACCTATGGAGTCCAGGGATTCTCGCTACATACTGTGAGGAGCAGGCTCTCTTGTGTCTACAGAGTCCAGGGATTCTCGCTACATACAGTAAGAAGCAGGCACTCTTGTGGCTACAGAGTCCAGGGATTCTCGCTATATACAGTAAGAAGTAGACACTCTTGTGGATACAGAGTTCAGGGATTCTCGCTACATATAATAAGAATCAGACACTCTTGTGGCTACAGAGTCCAGGGATTCTCGCTACATACAGTAACTAGCAGACACTCTTGTGGCTACAGAGTCCAGGGATTCTCGCCACATTCAGTAAGAAGCAGGCAATCTTGTGTTTTCTGAGTCCAGGTATTCTCGCTACATACAGTAAGAAGCAGACACTCTTGTGGCTTCAGAGTCCAGGGATTCTCGCCACATACAGTAAGAAGCAGGCAATCTTGTGTTTTCTGAGTCCAGGGATTCTCGCTACATACAGTAAGAAGCAGGCACTCTAGTTTCTACCGAGTACAGGGATTCTCGCTACATACAGTAAGTAGCAGACACTCTTGTGGCTATGGAGTCCAGGGATTCTCGCTACATACTGTGAGGAGCAGGCTCTCTTGTGACTACAGAGTCCAGGGATTCTCGCTACATACAGTAAGAAGCAGGCACTCTTGTGGCTACAGAGTCCAGGAATTCTCGCTATATACAGTAAGAAGCAGACACTCTTGTGGATACAGAGTGCAGGGATTCTCGCTACATACAGTAACTAGCAGACACTCTTGTGGCTACAGAGTCCAGGGATTCTCGCTACATAGATTAAGAATCAAACACTCTTGAGGCTACAGAGTCCAGGGATTCTCGCCGCATACAGTAAGAAGCTGGCACTCTTGTGTTTTCTGAGTCCAGGGATTCTCGCTTCATACCGAAAGAAGCAGGCACTCCTGTGGCTACAGAGTCCAGGGATTCTCGCTACATAGAATAAGTAGCAGCCACTCTTGTGGCAACAGAGTCCAGGGATTCTCGCTATATACAGTAAGAAGCAGGCGCTCTTGTGGCTACAGAGTCAGGGATTCTCGCTATATAGAGTAAGAAGCAGACACCCTTGTGGCTACAGATTCCAGGGATTCTCCCTACATAGAGTAAAAAGCAGACACTCTTGTGACTACAGAGTCCAGGGATTCTGGTTACATACAGTAAGAAGCAGACACTCTTGTGACTACAGAGTCCAGGGATTCTCGCTACATACAGTAAGGAGCAGACACTCTTGTGGCTAGAGAGGCCAGGGATTCTCGCTACACACAGTAAGTAGCAGACACTCTTGTGGCTACAGAAACCAACGATGCTCGCTACATAGAGTAAGAAGCAGGCACTGATGTGGCTTCGGAGTCAAGGGATTCTCGCTACATACAGTAAGAAGCAGACATTCTTGTGGCTACAGAGTGCAGGGATTCTCGCTATATACCGTGAGGAGCAGGCTCTCTTGTGGCTACAGAGAGCAGGGATTCTCGCTACATATAGTTAGAAGCAAGCACTCTTGTGGCTACAGTGTCCAGGGATTCTCGCTACATACAGTAAGAAGCAGGTACTCATGTGGCTTCGGAGTCAAGGGATTCTCGCTACATACAGTAAGTAGCAGACACTCTTGTGGCTACAGAGTCCAGGGATTCTCGCTATATACAGTGAGGAGCAGGCTCTCTTGTGACTAAAGATTCCAGGGATTCCCGCTACATCTACTATGAAGCAGGCACTCTGGTGGCTACAGCGTCCAGGCATTCTCGCTATATACAGTAAGAAGCAGACACTCTTGTGGCTACAGAGTGCAGGGATTCTCACTACATACATTAAGTAGCAGGCACTCTTGTGGCTAGAGAGTCCAGGGATTCTCGCTACATACAGTAAGAAGCAGACACGCTTTGACTACAGAGTCCAGGGATTCTTGCTACATACAGTAAGAAACAGACACTCTTGTGGCTACTTAGTCCAGGGATTCTCCCTACATAAAGTAAGAAGCAGACACTCTTTGACTACAGAGTCCAGGCATTCTCGCTATATACAGTAAGAAGCAGGCACTCTTGTGGCTACTGAGTCCAGGGATTCTCGCTACATACAGTAAGAAGGAGACACCCTTTGACTACAGAGTCCAGGGATTCTCGCTACATACAGTAAGAAACAGACAATCTTGTGGCTACAGAGTCCGGGGATTCTCGCTACATTCAGTAAGAAGCAGTCACACTTGTGGCTACAGAGTCCGGGGATTCTCGCTACATACAGTAAGAAGCTGGCACTCTTGTCGGTACAGAGTCCAGGGATTCTCGCTACATACCGTAAGAAACAGGCACTCTCGTGGCTACAGTGTCCAGGGATTCTTGCTACATACACTAAGTAGCAGAAACTCCTGCGGCTACAGAGTCTAGGGATACTCGCTACATTCAGTAAGAAGCTGACACTCTTGTGGTTACAGAGTCCATGGTTTCTCGCTACATACAGTAAGAAGCCGACACTTTTTTGGCTACAGAGTCCAGGGATTCTCGCTACATATAGCTAGAAGCAGGCCCTGCTGTGGCTACAGGGTCCAGGGATTCTCGCTACATACAGTAAGAAGCAGATATTCTTGTGGCTACAGAGTCCAGGGATTCTCGTTACATACATTAAGAATCAGGCATTCTAGTGGCTACAATGTCCAGGGATTCTCGCTACATACAGTAAGAAGCATGCTCTCTTGTTACAACAGAGTCCAGGGATTCTCCTTATATATAGTAAATATCAGGCTCCCTTGTGGCTACAGAGTCCAGAGATTCTCGCTACATACAGTAAGAAGCAGGCACTCTTGTGGCTACAGAGGCCAGGGATTCTCGCTACACACAGTAAGTAGCAGACACTCTTGTGGCTACAGAAACCAACGATGCTCGCTACATAGAGTAAGAAGCAGGCACTCATGTGGCTTCGGAGTCAAGGGATTCTCGCTACATACAGTAAGAAGCAGACACTCTTGTGGCTACAGATTGCAGGGATTCTGGCTATATACCGTGAGGAGCAGGCTCTCTTGTGGCTACAGAGAGCAGGGATTCTCGCTACATATAGTTAGAAGCAGGCACTCTTGTGGCTACAGTGTCCTGGGATTCTCGCTACATACAGTAAGAAGCAGGCACTCATGTGGCTTCGGAGTCAAGGGATTCTCGCTACATACATTAAGTAGCAGGCACTCCTGTGGCTACAGAGTCCAGGGATTCTCGGTACATACTGTAAGAAGCAGGCACATTTGTGGCTACAGAGTCCAGGGATTCTCGCTACTTAAAGTAAGTAGCAGGCACACTTGTGGCTACAGAGTCCAGGGATTCTCGCTACATACATTAAGAAGCAGACACTCTTGTGACTACAGAGTCCAGGGATTCTCGCTACATACAGTAAGTAGCAGACACCCTTGTGGCTACAAAGTCCAGGGATTCTCGCTACATAGAGTAAGACGCAGGCACTCTTGTGGATAAAGAGTCCAGGGATTCTCGCTATGTACAGTAAGTAGCAGTCACTCTTGTGGTTACAGGGTCCAGGGATTCTAACTGCATACAGTAAGAAGCAGACACTCTTGTGTCTACAGTGTCCAGGGATTCTCGCTACATACAGTAAGAAACAGACACTCTTGTGGCTACAGAGTGCAGGGATTCTCGCTACATATAGTTAGAAGCAGGCACTCTTGTGGCTACAGTGTCCAGGGATGCTCGCTACATACAGTAAGAAGCAGGCACTCTTGTGGCTTCCGAGTCAAGGGATTCTCGCTACATACAGTAAGAAGCAGACACTCTTGTGGCTACAGAGTCCAGGGATACTCGCTACATACAGTAAGAAGCAGGCACTCTTTTGGCTACAGAGTCCAGGGATTCTCGCTACATACAGTAAGAAGCAGACACTCTTGTGTCTACAGAGTCCAGGGATTCTCGCTATATACAGTAATTAGCAGACAATCTTGTGGCAAAAGAATCCAGGGATTCTCGATATATACACTAAGTAGCAGACACTCTTGTGGCTACAGAGTCCAGGGATTCTCGCTACATACAGTAAGAAACAGACACTATTGTGGCTACAGAGTCCAGGGATTCTCCCTACATTGAGTAAGTAACAGGCACTTTTGTGACTACAGAGTCCAGGGATTCTCGCTATATACACTAAGTAGCGGACTCTCTTGTCGCTACAGAGTCCAGGGATTCTCGCTACATACAGTAAGTAGCAGACACTCTTCTATCTATGGAGTCCAGGGATTCTCGATACATACTGTGAGGAGCAGGCTCTCTTGTGTCTACAGAATCCAGGGATTCTCGCTACATTCAGTAAGAAGCAGGCACTCATGTTGCTACAGAATCGAGGGATTCTCGCTATATACAGTAAGAAGCAGACACTCTTGTGGCTACAGAGTCCAGGGATTCTCGCTACACACAGCAAGTAGCAGACACTCTTGTGGCTACAGAAACCAGGGATGCTCGCAACATGCAGTAAGAAGCAGGCATTCTTGTGGCTTTAGAATTTTGGGGTTCTCGCTATATATAGTAAGATGCAGGCACTCTTGTTTCTACCGAGTCCAGGGATTCTCGCTACATAAAGTAAGTAAAAGACACTCTTGTAACTATGGAGTCCAGGGATTCTCGCTACATACTGTGAGGAGCAGACACTCTTGTGGCTACAGAAACCAGGGATGCTCGCTACATAGAATACGAAGCATGCACTCATGTGGCTTCGGAGTCAAGGGATTCTCGCTACATACAGTAAGAAGCAGACACTCTTGTGGCTACAGAGTGCAGAGATTCTCGCTATATACAGTGAGGAGCAGGCTCTCTTGTGGCTACAGAGTGCAGGGATTCTCGATACATATATTTAGAAGCAGGCACTCTTGTGGCTACAGTATCCAGGGATTCTCGCTACATACAGTAAGAAACAGGCACTCATGTGGCTTCGGAGTCAAGGGATTCTCGCTACAGCAGTAAGAAGCGGACAGGCTACAGAGTCCAGGGATTCTCGCTATATACAGTGAGGAGCAGGCTCTCTTGTGGCTAAAGAGTCCAGGGATTCCCGCTACATGCAGTATGAAGACGGCACTCTGGTGGCTACAGCGTCCAGGCATTCTCGCTATATACAGTAAGGAGCAGACACTCTTGTGGCTACAGAGTGCAGGGATTCTCGCTACATACATTAAGTAGCAGGCACTCTTGTGGCTACAGAGTCCAGGGATTCTCGCTACATACAGTAAGAAGCAGGCACTCTTGTGGCTTCAGAGTCCAGGGATTCTCACTACATACAGTAAGAGGCAGACACTCTAGTGGCTATGGAGTCAAGGGATTCTCGCTACATACAGTGAGGAGCAGGCTCTCTTGTGACTACAGAGGCCAGGGATTCTCGCTACACACAGTAAGTAGCAGACACTCTTTTGGCTACAGAAACCAGGGATGCTCGCTACATACAGTAAGAAGCAGGCATTCTTTTGGCTACAGAGTCTTGGGGTTCTCGCTATATATAGTAAGAAGCAGGCCCTCTTGTTTCTACCTAGTCCAGGGATTCTCGCTACATACAGTAAGGAGCAGACACTCTTGTACCTATGGAGTCCAGGGATTCTCGCTACATACTGTGAGGAGCAGGCTCTCTTGTGTCTACAGAGTCCAGGGATTCTCGCTACATACAGTAAGAAGCAGGCACTCTTGTGGCTACAGAGTCCAGGGATTCTCGCTATATACAGTAAGAAGTAGACACTCTTGTGGATACAGAGTTCAGGGATTCTCGCTACATATAATAAGAATCAGACACTCTTGTGGCTACAGAGTCCAGGGATTCTCGCTACATACAGTAACTAGCAGACACTCTTGTGGCTACAGAGTCCAGGGATTCTCGCCACATTCAGTAAGAAGCAGGCAATCTTGTGTTTTCTGAGTCCAGGTATTCTCGCTACATACAGTAAGAAGCAGACACTCTTGTGGCTTCAGAGTCCAGGGATTCTCGCCACATACAGTAAGAAGCAGGCAATCTTGTGTTTTCTGAGTCCAGGGATTCTCGCTACATACAGTAAGAAGCAGGCACTCTAGTTTCTACCGAGTACAGGGATTCTCGCTACATACAGTAAGTAGCAGACACTCTTGTGGCTATGGAGTCCAGGGATTCTCGCTACATACTGTGAGGAGCAGGCTCTCTTGTGACTACAGAGTCCAGGGATTCTCGCTACATGCAGTAAGAAGCAGGCACTCTTGTGGCTACAGAGTCCAGGAATTCTCGCTATATACAGTAAGAAGCAGACACTCTTGTGGATACAGAGTGCAGGGATTCTCGCTACATACAGTAACTTGCAGACACTCTTGTGGCTACAGAGTCCAGGGATTCTCGCTACATAGATTAAGAATCAAACACTCTTGAGGCTACAGAGTCCAGGGATTCTCGCCGCATACAGTAAGAAGCTGGCACTCTTGTGTTTTCTGAGTCCAGGGATTCTCGCTACATACCGAAAGAAGCAGGCACTCCTGTGGCTACAGAGTCCAGGGATTCTCGCTACATAGAATAAGTAGCAGCCACTCTTGTGGCAACAGAGTCCAGGGATTCTCGCTATATACAGTAAGAAGCAGGCGCTCTTGTGGCTACAGAGTCAGGGATTCTCGCTATATAGAGTAAGAAGCAGACACCCTTGTGGCTACAGATTCCAGGGATTCTCCCTACATAGAGTAACAAGCAGACACTCTTGTGACTACAGAGTCCAGGGATTCTGGTTACATACAGTAAGAAGCAGACACTCTTGTGACTACAGAGTCCAGGGATTCTCGCTACATACAGTAAGGAGCAGACACTCTTGTGGCTACAGAGGCCAGGGATTCTCGCTACACACAGTAAGTAGCAGACACTCTTGTGGCTACAGAAACCAACGATGCTCGCTACATAGAGTAAGAAGCAGGCACTCATGTGGCTTCGGAGTCAAGGGATTCTCGCTACATACAGTAAGAAGCAGACACTCTTGTGGCTACAGAGTGCAGGGATTCTCGCTATATACCGTGAGGAGCAGGCTCTCTTGTGGCTACAGAGAGCAGGGATTCTCGCTACATATAGTTACAAGCAAGCACTCTTGTGGCTACAGTGTCCAGGGATTCTCGCTACATACAGTAAGAAGCAGGTACTCATGTGGCTTCGGAGTCAAGGGATTCTCGCTACATACAGTAAGTAGCAGACACTCTTGTGGCTACAGAGTCCAGGGATTCTCGCTATATACAGTGAGGAGCAGGCTCTCTTGTGACTAAAGATTCCAGGGATTCCCGCTACATCTACTATGAAGCAGGCACTCTGGTGGCTACAGCGTCCAGGCATTCTCGCTATATACAGTAAGAAGCAGACACTCTTGTGGCTACAGAGTGCAGGGATTCTCACTACATACATTAAGTAGCAGGCACTCTTGTGGCTAGAGAGTCCAGGGATTCTCGCTACATACAGTAAGAAGCAGACACGCTTTGACTACAGAGTCCAGGGATTCTTGCTACATACAGTAAGAAACAGACACTCTTGTGGCTACTTAGTCCAGGGATTCTCCCTACATAAAGTAAGAAGCAGACACTCTTTGACTACAGAGTCCAGGCATTCTCGCTATATACAGTAAGAAGCAGGCACTCTTGTGGCTACTGAGTCCAGGGATTCTCGCTACATACAGTAAGAAGGAGACACCCTTTGACTACAGAGTCCAGGGATTCTCGCTACATACAATAAGAAACAGACAATCTTGTGGCTACAGAGTCCGGGGATTCTCGCTACATTCAGTAAGAAGCAGTCACACTTGTGGCTACAGAGTCCGGGGATTCTCGCTACATACAGTAAGAAGCTGGCACTCTTGTCGGTACAGAGTCCAGGGATTCTCGCTACATACCGTAAGAAACAGGCACTCTCGTGGCTACAGTGTCCAGGGATTCTTGCTACATACACTAAGTAGCAGAAACTCCTGCGGCTACAGAGTCTAGGGATACTCGCTACATTCAGTAAGAAGCTGACACTCTTGTGGTTACAGAGTCCAGGGTTTCTCGCTACATACAGTAAGAAGCCGACACTTTTTTGGCTACAGAGTCCAGGGATTCTCGCTACATATAGCTAGAAGCAGGCCCTGCTGTGGCTACAGGGTCCAGGGATTCTCGCTACATACAGTAAGAAGCAGATATTCTTGTGGCTACAGAGTCCAGGGATTCTCGTTACATACATTAAGAATCAGGCATTCTAGTGGCTACAATGTCCAGGGATTCTCGCTACATACAGTAAGAAGCATGCTCTCTTGTTACAACAGAGTCCAGGGATTCTCCTTATATATAGTAAATATCAGGCTCCCTTGTGGCTACAGAGTCCAGGGATTCTCGCTACATACATTAAGTAGCAGGCACTCTTGTGGCTACAGAGTCCAGGGATTCTCGGTACATACTGTAAGAAGCAGGCACTTTTGTGGCTACAGAGTCCAGGGATTCTCGCTACTTAAAGTAAGTAGCAGGCACACTTGTGGCTACAGAGTCCAGGGATTCTCGCTACATACATTAAGAAGCAGACACTCTTGTGACTACAGAGTCCAGGGATTCTCGCTACATACAGTAAGTAGCAGGCACCCTTGTGGCTACAAAGTCCAGGGATTCTCGCTACATAGAGTAAGACGCAGGCACTCTTGTGGATAAAGAGTCCAGGGATTCTCGCTATGTACAGTAAGTAGCAGTCACTCTTGTGGTTACAGGGTCCAGGGATTCTAACTGCATACAGTAAGAAGCAGACACTCTTGTGTCTACAGTGTCCAGGGATTCTCGCTACATACAGTAAGAAACAGACACTATTGTGGCTACAGAGTGCAGGGATTCTCGCTACATATAGTTAGAAGCAGGCACTCTTGTGGCTACAGTGTCCAGGGATGCTCGCTACATACAGAAAGAAGCAGGCACTCTTGTGGCTTCCGAGTCAAGGGATTCTTGCTACATACAGTAAGAAGCAGACACTCTTGTGGCTACAGAGTCCAGGGATATTCGCTACATACAGTAAGAAGCAGGCACTCTTTTGGCTACAGAGTCCAGGGATTCTCGCTACATACAGTAAGAAGCAGACACTCTTGTGTCTACAGAGTCCAGGGTTTCTCGCTATATACAGTAAGTAGCAGACAATCTTGTGGCAAAAGAATCCAGGGATTCTCGATATATACACTAAGTAGCAGACACTCTTGTGGCTACAGAGTCCAGGGATTCTCGCTACATACAGTAAGAAACAGACACTATTGTGGCTACAGAGTCCAGGGATTCTCCCTACATTGAGTAAGTAGCAGGCACTCTTGTGACTACAGAGTCCAGGGATTCTCGCTATATACACTAAGTAGCAGACACTCTTGTTGCTACAGAGTCCAGGGATTCTCGCTACATACAGTAAGTAGCAGACACCCTTGTGGCTACAGAGTCCAGGGATTATCAATATATACACTAAGTAGCAGACACTCTTGTGGCTACAGATTCCAGGGATTCTCGCTACATACAGTAAGAAGCAGACAATCTTGTGGCTTCAGAGTCCAGGGATTCTCCCTACATAGAGTAAGTAGCAGGCACTCTTGTGACTACAGAGTCCAGGGATTCTCGCTATATACACTAAGTAGCAGACACTCTTGTTGCTACAGAGTCCAGGGATTCTCGCTACATACAGTAAGTAGCATACACCCTTGTGGCTACAGAGTCCAGGGATTCTCAATATATACACTAAGTAGCAGACACTCTTGCGGCTACTGAGTCCAGGGATTCTCGCTACATACAGTAAGAAGCAGACAATCTTGTGGCTACAGAGTCCAGGGATTCTCCCTACATAGAGTAAGTGGCAAGCACTCTTGTGACTACAGAGTCCAGGGATTCTCGCTATATACACTAAGTAGCAAACACTCTTATGGCTACAGAGTCCAGGGATTCTCGCTATATTGAGTAAGAAGCAGACACTCTTGTGGCTACAGTTTCCAGGGATTCTCGCTACATACAATAAGGAGCAGACACTCTTGAGGCTACAGAGCCCAGGGATTCTCGCTACACACAGTAAGTAGCAGACACTCTTGTGGCTACAGAAAGCAGGGATGCTCGCTACATACAGTAAGAAGCAGGCATTCTTGTGGCTACAGCCTCTTCGGGTTCTCGCTATATATTGTAAGAAGCAGGCACTCTTGTTTCTACCGAGTCCAGGGATTCTCGCTACATACAGTAAGTAGCAGACAATCTTGTGGTTATGGAGTCCAGGGATTCTCGCTACATACTGTGAGGAGCGGGCTCTCTTGTGTCTACAGAGTCCAGCGATTCTCGCTACATACAGTAAGAAGCAGGAACTCTTGTGACCACAGAGTCCAGAGATTCTCGCTACATACAGTAAGAAGCAGGCACTCTTGTGGCTACAGAGGCCAGGGATTCTCGCTACACACAGTAAGTAGCAGACACTCTTGTGGCTACAGAAACCAACGATGCTCGCTACATAGAGTAAGAAGCAGGCACTCATGTGGCTTCGGAGTCAAGGGATTCTCGCTACATACAGTAAGAAGCAAACACTCTTGTGGCTACAGAGTGCAGGGATTCTCGCTATATACCGTGAGGTGCAGGCTCTCTTGTGGCTACAGAGAGCAGGGATTCTCGCTACATATAGTTAGAAGCAGGCACTCTTGTGGCTACAGTGTCCTGGGATTCTCGCTACATACAGTAAGAAGCAGGCACTCATGTGGCTTCGGAGTCAAGGGATTCTCGCTACATACAGTAAGTAGCAGACACTCTTGTGGCTACAGAGTCCAGGGATTCTCGCTATATACAGTGAGGAGCAAGCTCTCTTGTGACTAAAGATTCCAGGGATTCCCGCTACATCTAGTATGAAGCAGGCACTCTGGTGGCTACAGCGTCCAGGCATTCTCGCTATATACAGTAAGAAGCAGACACTCTTGTGGCTACAGAGTGCAGGGATTCTCACTACATACATTAAGTAGCAGGCACTCTTGTGGCTAGAGAGTCCAGGGATTCTCGCTACATACAGTAAGAAGCAGACACGCTTTGACTACAGAGTCCAGGGATTCTTGCTACATACAGTAAGAAACAGACACTCTTGTGGCTACTTAGTCCAGGGATTCTCCCGACATAAAGTAAGAAGCAGACAATCTTTGACTACAGAGTCCAGGCATTCTCGCTATATACAGTAAGAAGCAGGCACTCTTGTGGCTACTGAGTCCAGGGATTCTCGCTACATACAGTAAGAAGGAGACACCCTTTGACTACAGAGTCCAGGGATTCTCGCTACATACAGTAAGAAACAGACAATCTTGTGGCTACAGAGTCCGGGGATTCTCGCTACATTCAGTAAGAAGCAGTCACACTTGTGGCTACAGAGTCCGGGGATTCTCGCTACATACAGTAAGAAGCTGGCACTCTTGTCGGTACAGATTCCAGGGATTCTCGCTACATACCGTAAGAAACAGGCACTCTCGTGGCTACAGTGTCCAGGGATTCTTGCTACATACACTAAGTAGCAGAAACTCCTGCGGCTACAGAGTCTAGGGATACTCGCTACATTCAGTAAGAAGCTGACACTCTTGTGGTTACAGAGTCCAGGGTTTCTCGCTACATACAGTAAGAAGCCGACACTTTTTTGGCTAGAGAGTCCAGGGATTCTCGCTACATATAAGCTAGAAGCAGGCCCTGCTGTGGCTACAGGGTCCAGGGATTCTCGCTACATACAGTAAGAAGCAGATATTCTTGTGGCTACAGATTCCAGGGATTCTCGTTACTTACATTAAGAATCAGGCATTCTGGTGGCTACAATGTCCAGGGATTCTCGCTACATACAGTAAGAAGCATGCTCTCTTGTTACAACAGAGTCCAGGGATTCTCCTTATATATAGTAAGTATCAGGCTCCCTTGTGGCTACAGAGTCCAGGGATTCTCGCTACATACATTAAGTAGCAGGCACTCTTGTGGCTACAGAGTCCAGGGATTCTCGGTAAATACTGTAAGAAGCAGGCACTTTTGTGGCTACAGAGTCCAGGGATTCTCGCTACTTAAAGTAAGTAGCAGGCACACTTGTGGCTACAGAGTCCAGGGATTCTCGCTACATACATTAAGAAGCAGACACTCTTGTGACTACAGAGTCCAGGGATTCTCGCTACATACAGTAAGTAGCAGACACCCTTGTGGCTACAAAGTCCAGGGATTCTCGCTACATAGAGTAAGACGCAGGCACTCTTGTGGATAAAGAGTCCAGGGATTCTCGCTATGTACAGTAAGTAGCAGTCACTCTTGTGGTTACAGGGTCCAGGGATTCTAACTGCATATAGTAAGAAGCAGACACTCTTGTGTCTACAGTGTCCAGGGATTCTCGCTACATACAGTAAGAAACAGACACTCTTGTGGCTACAGAGTGCAGGGATTCTCGCTACATATAGTTAGAAGCAGGCACTCTTGTGGCTACAGTGTCCAGGGATGCTCGCTACATACAGTAGGAAGCAGGCACTCTTGTGGCTTCCGAGTCAAGGGATTCTCGCTACATACAGAAAGAAGCAGACACTCTTGTGGCTACAGAGTCCAGGGATACTCGCTACATACAGTAAGAAGCAGGCACTCTTTTGGCTACAGAGTCCAGGGATTCTCGCTACATACAGTAAGAAGCAGACACTCTTGTGTCTACAGAGTCCAGGGATTCTCGCTATATACAGTAAGTAGCAGACAATCTTGTGGCAAAAGAATCCAGGGATTCTCGATATATACACTAAGTAGCAGACACTCTTGTGGCTACAGAGTCCAGGGATTCTCGCTACATACAGTAAGAAACAGACACTATTGTGGCTACAGAGTCCAGGGATTCTCCCTACATTGAGTAAGTAGCAGGCACTCTTGTGACTACAGAGTCCAGGGATTCTCGCTATATACACTAAGTAGCAGACACACTTGTTGCTACAGAGTCCAGGGATTCTCGCTACATACAGTAAGTAGCAGACACCCTTGTGGCTACAGAGTCCAGGGATTATCAATATATACACTAAGTAGCAGACACTCTTCTGGCTACAGATTCCAGGGATTCTCGCTACATACAGTAAGAAGCAGACAATCTTGTGGCTACAGAGTCCAGGGATTCTCCCTACATAGAGTAAGTAGCAGGCACTCTTGTGACTACAGAGTCCAGGGATTATCGCTATATACACTAAGTAGCAGACACTCTTGTTGCTACAGAGTCCAGGGATTCTCGCTACATACAGTAAGTAGCAGACACCCTTGTGGCTACAGAGTCCAGGGATTCTCAATATATACACTTAGTAGCAGACACTCTTGCGGCTACTGAGTCCAAGGATTCTCGCTACATACAGTAAGAAGCAGACAATCTTGTGGCTACAGAGTCCAGGGATTCTCCCTACATAGAGTAAGTGGCAGGCACTCTTGTGACTACAGAGTCCAGGGATTCTCGCTATATACACTAAGTAGCAAACACTCTTATGACTACAGAGTCCAGGGATTCTCGCAATATTGAGTAAGAAGCAGACACTCTTGTGGCTACAGATTCCAGGGATTCTCGCTACATACAATAAGGAGCAGACACTCTTGAGGCTACAGAGTCCAGGGATTCTCGCTACACACAGTAAGTAGCAGACACTCTTGTGGCTACAGAAACCAGGGATGCTCGCTACATACAGTAAGAAGCAGGCATTCTTATGGCTACAGCGTCTTCGGGTTCTCGCTATATATTGTAAGAAGCAGGCACTCTTGTTTCTACCGAGTCCAGGGATTCTCGCTACATACAGTAAGTAGCAGACACTCTTGTGGTTATGGAGTCCAGGGATTCTCGCTACATACTGTGAGGAGCGGGCTCTCTTGTGTCTACAGAGTCCAGCGATTCTCGCTACATACAGTAAGAAGCAGGCACTCTTGTGACCACAGAGTCCAGAGATTCTCGCTACATACAGTAAGAAGCAGGCACTCTTGTGGCTACAGAGTCAAGGGTTTCTCGCTATATACAGTAAGTAGCAGACACTCTTGTGGCTACAGAAACCAGGGATGCTCGCTACACACGGTAAGTAGCAGACACTCTAGTGGCTACAGAAACCAGGGATGCTCGCTACATAGAGTAAGTAGCAGACACCTTGTGGCTACAGAAACCAGGGATGCTCGCTACATACAGTAAGAAGCAGGCATTCTTTTGGCTACAGAGTCTTGGGGTTCTCGCTGTATATAGTAAGAAGCAGACCCTCTTGTTTCTACCTAGTCCAGGGATTCTCGCTACATACAGTAAGAAGCACACACTCTTTTACCTATGTAGTCCAGGGATTCTCGCTACATACTGTGAGGAGCAGGCTCTCTTGTGTCTACAGAGTCCAGGGATTCTCGCTACATACAGTAAGAAGCAGGCACTCTTGTGGCTACAGGGTCCAGGGATTCTCGCTATATACAGTAAGAAGCAGACACTCTTGGGGATACAGAGTTCAGGGATTCTCGCTACATATAGTAAGAATCAGACACTCTTGTGGCTACAGAGTCCAGGGATTCTCGCTACATACAGTAACTAGCAGACATTCTTGTGGCTACAGAGTCCAGGGATTCTAGCCACATTCAGTAAGAAGCAGGCAATCTTGTGTTTTCTGAGTCCAGGGATTCTCGCTACATACAGTAAGAAGCAGGCACTCTTGTGGCTACAGAGTCCAGGGATTCTCGCCACATACAGTAAGAAGCAGGCAATCTTGTGTTTTCTGAGTCCAGGGATTCTCGCTACATACAGTAAAAAGCAGGCACTCTAGTTTCTACCGAGTACAGGGATTCTCGGTACATACAGTAAGTAGCAGACACTCTTGTGGCTATGGAGTCCAGGGATTCTCGCTACATACTGTGAGGAGCAGGCTCTCTTGTGACTACAGAGTCCAGGGATTCTCGCTACATACAGTAAGAAGCAGGCACTCTTGTGGCTACAGAGTCCAGGAATTCTCGCTATATACAGTAAGAAGCAGACACTCTTGTGGATACAGAGTGCAGGGATTCTCGCTACATACAGTAACTAGCAGACACTCTTGTGGCTACAGAGTCCAGGGATTCTCGCTACATAGAGTAAGAATCAAACGCTCTTGAGGCTAAAGAGTCCAGGGATTCTCGCCACATACAGTAAGAAGCTGGCACTCTTGTGTTTTCTGAGTCCAGGGATTCTCGCTACATACGGAAAGAAGCAGACACTCCTGTGGCTACAGAGTCCAGGGATTCTCGCTACATAGAATAAGTAGCAGCCACTCTTGTGGCAACAGAGTCCAGGGATTCTCGCTATATACAGTAAGAAGCAGGCGCTCTTGTGGCTACAGAGTCAGGGATTCTCGCTATATAGAGTAAGAAGCAGACACTCTTGTGGCTACAGATTCCAGGGATTCTCCCTACATAGAGTAACAAGCAGACACTCTTGTGACTACAGAGTCCAGGGATTCTGGTTACATACAGTAAGAAGCAGACACTCTTGTGACTACAGAGTCCAGGGATTCTCGCTACATACAGTAAGGAGCAGACACTCTTGTGGCTACAGAGGCCAGGGATTCTCTCTACACACAGTAAGTAGCAGACACTCTTGTGGCTACAGAGTCCAGGGATTCTCGCTATATACAGTGAGGAGCGGGCTCTCTTGTGACTAAGGATTCTAGGGATTCCCGCTACATCTAGTTTGAAGCAGGCACTCTGATGGCTACAGCGTCCAGGCGTTCTCGTTATATACAGTAAGAAGCAGACACTCTTGTGGCTACAGAGTGCAGGGATTCTCACTACATACATTAAGTAGCAGGCACTCTTGTGGCTACAGAGTCCAGGGATTCTCGCTACATACAGTAAGAAGCAGACACTCTTTGACTACAGAGTCCAGGGATTCTTGCTACATACAGTAAGAAACAGACACTCTTGTGGCTACTAAGTCCAGGGATTCTCCCTACATACAGTAAGAAGCAGACACTCTTTGACTACAGGGTCCAGGCATTCCCGCTATATACAGTAAGAAGCAGGCACTCTTGTGGCTACTGAGTCCAGGGATTCTCGCTACATACAGTAAGAAGCAGACTCCCTTTGACTACAGAGTCCAGGGATTCTCGCTACAAACACTAAGAAACAGACAATCTTGTGGCTACAGAGTCCGGGGATTCTCGCTACATACAGTAAGAAGCAGTCACACTTGTGGCTACAGAGTCCGGCGATTCTCGCTACATACAGTAAGAAGCTGGCACTCTTGTGGTTACAGGGTCCAGGGATTCTAACTGCATACAGTAAGAAGCAGACACTCTTGTGTCTACAGAGTCCAGGGATTCTCGCTACATACAGTAAAAAACAGACACTCTTGTGGCTACAGAGTGCAGGGATTCTCGCTACATATAGTTAGAAACAGGCTCTCTTGTGGCTACAGAGTCCAGGGATTCTCGCTACATACAGTAAGAAGCAGACACTCTTGTGGCTACAGAGTCCAGGGATTCTCGCCTCATATATTAAGAAATATGCACTCTTGTGGCTACAGAGTCCAGGCATTCTCGCTACATACAGGAAGTAGCACACACTCATGTGGCTACAGAGTCCTGGGATTCTCGCTACATACTGTAAGAAGCAGGCACTCTTGTGGCTACAGAGTCCAGGGATTCTCGCTATATACAGTAAGTAGCAGACTCTCTTGTGGCTGCAGAGTCCAGGGATTCTCGCTACATACAGTAAGAAGCAGGCATTATTGTGGCTACAGAGTCCTGCTATTCTCACTACATACAGTAAGAAGCAGGCACTCTTGTGGCTTCAGAGTCCTGGGATTCTCACTACATACAGTAAGAGGCAGACACTCTTGTGGCTATGGAGTCAAGGAATTCTCGCTACATACAGTGAGGAGCAGGCTCTCTTGTGACTACAGAGTCCAGGGATTCTCGCTACATACATTAAGAAACAGGCACTCTTGTGGCTACAGAGTCCAGGGATTCTCGCTACATGCAGTAAATAACAGGCACTCTTGTGGCTACAGAGTCCAGGGATTCTCGCTACATACAGTATGTAGCAGGCCCAGGGATTCTCGCTACATACAGTAGGGAGCAGACACACTTGTGTCTACAGAGTCCAGGGATTCTCGCTACATAGAGTAAGAAGCAGGCCCAGGGATTCTCGCTACATACAGTAAGAAGCAGGCACCCTTGTGACTACAGAGTCCAAGGATTCTCGCTATATACAGTAAGAAGCAGACACTCTTGTGGCTACTGAGTCCAGGGATTCTCGCTACATACAGTAAGAAGCAGGCATTCTTGTGGCTACAGAGTCCTGCGATTCTCTCTACATACAGTAAGAATCAGGCACTCTTGTGGCTTCAGTGTCCAGGGTTTCTCACTACATACAGTAAGAGGCAGACACTCTTGTGGCTATGGAGTCAAGGGATTCTCGCTACATACAGTGAGGAGCAGGCTCTCTTGTGACTACAGAGTCCAGGGATTCTCGCTACATACATTAAGAAACAGGCGCTCTTGTGGCTACAGAGTCCAGGGATTCTCGCTACATACAGTTAGTAGCAGGCACTCTTGTGGCTACATAGTCCAGGGCTTCTCGGTACATACTGTAAGAAGCAGGCACTTGTGTGGCTACAGAGTCCAGTGATTCTCGCTACATACACTAAGAAGCAGGCACTCTTGGGGGTACAGAGTCCAGGGATTCTCTCTACATACAGTAAGAAGCAGACACTCTTGTGGCTACGGAGTCCAGGGATTCTCGCTACATACAGTAAGTAGCAGACACTCTTGTGGCTACAGAGTCCAGTGAATCTCGCTACATGCAGTATGAAGCAGGCACTCTGGTGGCTACAGAGTCCAGGGATTCTCGCTATATACACTAAGAAGCAGACTCTCTTGTGGATACAAAATCCAGGGATTCTCGCTACATACAATAAGGAACAGGCACACTTGTGGCTACAGAGTCCAGGGATTCTCGCTACATACAGTAAGAAGCAGACACTCTTGTGGCTACAGAGTCCAGGGATTCTCGCTACATACAATAAGAAGCAGGCACTCTTGTGGCTACAGAGTCCAGGGATTCTCACTACATACAGTAAGAAGCAGGCACTCTTGTTGCTACAGTGTCCAGGTATTCTCCGGTAAGCAGGCACTCTTCTGGCTTCGGAGTCAAGGGATTCTCGCTGCATACAGTAAGAAGCAGACACTCTTGTGGCTACAGAGTCCAGGGATTCTCCCTACATAGAGTAAGTAGCAGGCACTCTTGTGACTACAGAGTCCAGGGATTCTCGCCATATACACTAAGTAGCAGACACGCTTGTGGCTACAGAGTCCAGTGATTCTCTCTACATAGAGTAAGAAACAGACACTCTTTTGGCTACAGAGTCCAGGGATTCTCCCTACATAGAGTAAGTAGCAGGCACTCTTGTGACTACAGAGTCCAGGGATTCTGGTTACATACAGTAAGAAGCAGGCACTTTTGTGGCTACAGAGTCCATGGATTCTCGCCATATACACTAAGTAGCAGACACTCTTGTGTCTACAGAGTCCAGGGATTCTCGCTACATACAGTAAGAAGCAGACACTCTTGTGGCTACAGAGTCCAGGGATTCTCCCTACATACAGTAACAAGCAGACACTCTTGTGACAACAGAGTCCATGGATTCTCGCTACATACAGTAAGTAGCGGGCACTTTTGTGGCTACAGATTCCAGGGATTCTCGCTATTTACAGTAAGGAGCAGACACTCTTGTGGCTACAGAGTACAGGGATTCTCTCTTCATGTAGTAAGTAGCAGACACTCTTGTGGCTACAGAGTCCAGGGATGCTCGCTACATACAGTAAGAAGCAGGCACTCTTGTGGCTACAGAGTCCTGGGATTATCGCTATATATAGTAAGAAGCAGGCACTCTTGTGGGTACAGAGTCCAGGGATTCTCGCTACATACTTTAAGTTTCAGACACTCTTTTGGCTATTGAGTTCAGGGATTCTCGCTATATACAGTGAGGAGCAGGCTCTCTTGTGACTACAGAGTCCAGGGATTCTCGCTACATACAGTAAGAAGCAGGCACTCTTGTGGCTACAGAGTGCACCGCCTTGTGCTTCAACGTTAAACAAAATAGCAGAGGCATGAGGAATACAGTGGAAGCGAAAACAACAACTTAAACAGGATCGCTAAGGAGCGGGGAAAGGATGTCTCTTTCGATGCGTGCTGGGCCCAAGATTCCGGATCAAAAGAAAGATACTTTCCAAAAAAGGATACGAATGAATTGTTTAAAACAAATCAAAAGAGGAATTAAATTTATCTAATTGATCGAAGAACCCAGAAGCGTGTAGGTCGTGACTGCGTTACAGTACGAAGCCAAGACCGACGAAATCGAACGAGAGATGAGGGAACTTAGAATTACAAATGAAAGAGGACGAAACCAAAGTGAACTACTTACTAATGTATTTAAAGTAAACTAAAACAGGTGCGCATAAGAGTAAGGATTAATCTAAACACAAAATTTAAGGTAAACTTGAAGAGGTATTAACTTAAAATCACTTAATAACAAACAAAATAAAATTAATGACTAAAGATGGTACCCAAGAAAGGGGTACACAAAAGCAATATCAAGAGAAAAGTGTATAAATGAACTTAAGCACAAACAAAGACGAAACAAGATTAATTAAAATGTACTTACAATCAATGTGCAACTAAACCGTAAGCGCGACTCGATAACCAAAATTTAAAATAAAAAAATAGAGAGTATGGACGAGTCGAATAAGAGAACACCTCTACTTACGAGGATGACCTGGACTAGAATGCCCCGCGCCATAAACAGAACTAAGACGCTCATGATGTTGTGAAATCATGGGGTAGAGGGTGAAAGTGGTGGGGATTGGAGGAGTGCGTATGTAGGAAACGGGGGTGGGGGGATGACACGGAGTTACGTAATATAACGAAGCCAGAGGAAGCAACACAAAATTAACACAAAAAAATAAAGGAAATGAGCATTACATTAAATTAATTGACATTACCGGGACAGGAATTGAAAGGAAAAATCAATCAGCTAAGAAATATGCTTTGTAGGAAAATATAGGCTTACATAGAGGTAGTAATGTCTAAATATAACGACATACGAAGAAACAAAGGAATTAAGGTATGGCAAATGGACGGTGACTAACACAAAGACCATCGCTCACACACTTTTCCTAAAACAGAGGGAAGGATCAACTTGGAGGCGAAATGAGACATGGCTCCGTTACTCCAATGATACCTTGACCCAAAAAAACAAACTCTGATACGACAATCAAATGAAAGATGCCTCGAAAGAATGCACATCAATTTGTGACGTAATACAGAGCGCTAGAAAGCCTCGCAGAAAAATTGCATATATTTCAGACCTGAGAGATTTGAGTAAAAATAAAACCGATTACATGAAAGGTAGGGATGACAAATAAACACAGAGGCTTCGCTAAACTAACGTAAACAAAGGCGAAGGGACTTGGGTTCATGTATCGAATTCACATCATCATAAGACAGGGAAATTGTAAGTGAATCAAAGGAGACACAAAAATAAAATAAAAAATGGATAAACTGAAATTCAAAAATGATAGCATGCCAGATAAATCAAGTGATCGAATCGTACTTACGCTTAGTTGCGTTGGGCACGGGCGAAAGCCCGACACACACGGCTGTGACCGTTTCACATGACGGTCAGAAAATGGAAGGAAGCAACCTTCTCTAAAGGAACGCAGTAACGCGCTCGAGAAAAATAAGTCGTAGAACACCCCCTCTCCAGAACATAAAGGGGGCCAATGGGAGAAGCAAAGCTTAGCAACAAGTTATGCTTCAACCAATGGTAAAACTGTGTCAGTAGGGGTGAAAAGTTTCTCCATCTGGTGAAACGTTTACGCAGAATTACAAAGTTTGAACGCAGTAGGTGAGACGGAGAAACGTATGTCACAATAATGCGACATGAAGGAAATGATGATAATAATAATAATAATAATAATAATATGACAAAAAATAATGAACCTGATAAAAACGGTTCAAAATTCCCCTGCTCTCCCAAAAAAAGGAATTTTCCTGGCCATGGAAATTTCTTTTTTCGTACAAATGGAGAGGCAAAAAAAATCGTAAAGGGGGAAAAAAATTGAATACTAAAAAAATTGGTACTAAAGACCTCTAGGAGAATACAACAAAAATGAACAGTTGACTAATCTGACCGAGAAATGAAGGTGGTACCCCCTTCATTGCTCGTCAACACTAGCCACTAACGTCAAAAGTACTGCGTTCAAAAAGAAATACAGTGAGTTCATATATTAAATAGTGATCATTGTTCTTGCTAGTTCATGATGATGCGGATGTCGAAATCTTCAAGATGGACGTTACCCCGAGACTGCAAATCTCTCCAGCCTCTGATGAGAAAAGACATACAAAGTTAAATCGTGATCACATTAAAAAATACAATTGGGACACCTGTATATAGGACCGTTCTTTGCGTCAACGAGGAATATGCAATAGTGTCATAATGTCTTCGAAAGGGAAAGTACTCTCCTTTTCAGCTGCTGAAAATAAAGCTGCTTGTTGTTACTCGCTAACCGTCTGGATGGTTGCTAGACAATACACGACATTCTAAGAACACTTGACAATTTAAAACCAAACAAAATACATGAACTCACAATAAACATCAAAATCAAGATGACACAAAGGTGCATGATATCTCAAAACCATGACACAAAAAGTCAATTACATCAATAAATTTAAAATAAATACAAAGTTCCTACAAGGTCAAACAGGAAGTGTTGAAGGGTCCTTGTCTGTCGCCGAACAATAGGAGTTAAGCCGAGGAGCAGTACAAAAGAGGAGTAGGAGTGGTTTGCAAATAGTGACCGACCAGGTATATGCTGATGGCCTCAGGCAAAGATATAGCTCGACAGAGATGTCAAGTATTCACGACACACTCGCGTACGAGAAAAAGGCCACGGGTGTCTCCTGTCTTGTCACAGGAAATAAATGAAAAGGAAGCACACGAATTAAAATCTGAATATGCACACATGCTAGGTTGGCTATTAAGGAGCTCGGGCATCCAATTAGAATAAAAGGAAAATAAAAATACAACATTATAGCGAGGTGAAATTCATAAGATCACTTGACAAATTTTTTCAACTGCGTGACGTGGGCCGAAGTCACTGAATTATCGTGATCGTCCACCAACTCCACTGAGACGGGATTTAAAAAACATGCAATAGTCTTGGGAGTTGACCAACGTAAGCACAGCTTACTGGAAATTTGTTTGGTAGCGTCACTCAAAGGATGTAAACGACACAAAACTTTGTCCCCAATTTGGAATTTAACATCATGACGGCCTAAGTTGTAACGCTTCGCTACTCTGGCTTTTGCTTTCTTGAGGTGACCGGTAGCGATGGCCCATTTTTGAGCAACAGAGGTGGTGCGAGAATGTTCGGAAAGATATTCAATATTCCATTTGAGCAGCAAGGGGTCGACAAGCGCTCGGCCTAGGAATAATTCAGCTGGAGTAGTTTGAACGGACGAATGGAAAGAGGTATTGAACCCGAGACTGAAATACTGTAGGTTCGTATCCCAGGAGGTTTGATCGGCATTGTGAAAAGCGGACATACAAGCCTTCAAGTTTTTGTGAAAACGCTCTACGTGATTTCCCTGCGGTCGATACGGTGACAAGAAAATATGTTGGATGCCCCAGTTAAATAACATAGTTTCAAAAGCTTTGGAACGGAATACAGAGGCGTTATCTGACACAAGGTACTTGGGAGGACCAAAAACTCCAAATATATATCTAGACAAGAAATGGATAGTAGTCTGAGAAGTGATATTCTTTACTGGGAATAACCAAACAAACTTCGAAAAACCATCAATGACAGTTAAAATGGCTTGATTGCTAGATTTTGATCTCACGACTGGACCAAAGTAATCAAAGAAAAGGCGTTCGCCGGGACGAGTGACGATACCAGCTTGGTGGAAGCCTACACGAGTGTTCTGGGCAGGTTTAGAACGCTGGCAGGTTAAACATCTTCTGACATGAGCAAAAGCATCTACCTTAATTGAGGGCCAATAAAATTCACCGGATATCTTACGGAAAGTGCGCTGCATCCCTGCATGAGTTCCCAGTGCAGAATCATGATAATATGTCAAAAGCATATCACGTACTGCTAACGGAGCAAAAATTCTAAATTTAGAAGAGTTAGGAAGAACATAGCCAATAACATCATTTCGAACACAAAAGTTGCTTACTGCCGGATCTTTGTTTGCAATTTTTGCATGGAGGTCAGTGCAAAATGGATCCTCAGACTGGAATTTCCGGATATCCACAAAAGACCAAGGACAATGTTGCAATAGGAAAATATTTTCTTGAAGTGGTGTACTGATAGAAACGCTCTCGATTGGAGTCCTAGGGGTCTCTTCAAACATGCGTGACAGGCAGTCAGCTACCGGGTTCTCGCTCCCTTTTACGTGGATGATATCAAACTTTAAAGATGACAACCTCAAAATCCACCTGTTGATGCGTCCAAGCTTTTTCACGTGAGAAAGACTCCATTTCAAAGCCTCATTGTCGGTAAAAACAGTAAAGTGATGGTGTTCCAAAAAAGTCCTGAATTTTTCACATCCAAAAACCACAGCAAGACTTTTCTTCTCGAAAATTGAGTAACGTCGTTCATGTTGATTTAACATACGACTCGCGAAGGCCACTGGTGCAAATTTTCCATCCACACGCTGGCTCAAAACACTAGAAATGGCCAAATCACTGGCGTCACAATGTAAAAAGAAAGCTGATTCGAAATCAGGCGTGTGCAGTACTGGTGCTGACATAAGGGCTTCTTTCAAAACATTGAAAGCTTTGTCCTGTTCTGGCCCCCATACAAATTTCACATTCTTATTTTTGAGAGCATTTAGAGGTGCCGAAATGTCAGAGAAGTTTTTGATAAAACGAGAATAGAACGTGAACATACCCATTACTCTTCTCAAGGCCCTAACTGTGGTGGGTACAGGTAACTGCTGAATGCAATCTGCGCGCTCGGGTATGACACGGATACCATCGGCTGACAGAATGTGGCCCAGAAATGTAATTTGAGTGCAGCCCAAAGAGGTCTTTTTTGGATTGATAGTGAGACCGGCCTTCCTGAGGCGGGAGAAAACTTCCCTAAGATGAACGACATGCTCCTCAAAAGATCTGCTGTATACGACTAAATCGTCAAGATAATTAAATACAAAATTGAACTTCAGGTCTCCCAAGATGTCGTCTAGCACGCGACTGAGGACTTGCGCACCAACAGCTATACCTATCGGAAGACGCTTGAAATTATATAACCCGAAAGGGGTGTTAAAAGCAGTGAAGTCGCGACTCTCAGCATCCAAAGGAATCTGATAATAGGCACTATTTAGATCAATCATCGAATACACATTGGCCCCGTGGAAATGTTGAAAAGCACTCTCAATAGTAGGCAGTGGGAAATTATCAAAGACTACCTTCTTGTTCAATTTTCGGTAGTCTACGACTAGCCGGTTATCGCCCTCTTCTTTCTTGGGAATTAAGAAATCAGGAGACCCATAAGCTGATTTGGAAGGAACCACTACTTCTTGATCTTGCAAATCATTGATATACTTTTTCATGGCCAAGAACTTGGGCGGATTACAAGGAAATGGAGGACTTCGAACAGGTACATTGTCGCTCAAGTCAATGTGGCATTCGTGATTTACAGCAGAACCTAAATCTTCTGTGAGGACATCAGAAAATTCCTCAACTAAATCGTTCAGAGTATCACGTTGCTCGGACATCAAAGTTAATGGAAGATGTACGGAAAATACAGGAGACACATCAACGTAGTTAGAAGTACATTCTTCAAAGGGGAACATTTTATCTGAGCGAAATTTGAAACAAAATGAATCGTTAATAAAATCTAACTGCATACCAGTTTTATGCATAAAGTCAATTCCTAAAATACATTCTGTGGTGAGATTGTTAACCACATGAAAAACATGTTTCCAAGAAAATCCGTGAATTTTAATGCGACATAAAATAGTTTCGGCAACATCGATAACTGACGATCCCGCAGACAGGAACTGACATTTATTCTGTATGGGGTGTTTTTGTGAAGTGCGAATGCCATCTGCCACTGAACGGTGAATGAAACTTCTGGTGGCGCCTGTATCCAAAATAGCAGGTGCCGAGACATTATCGAAATTTACTGAGACTCCTGGTTGTAACACAACATCAAAATTAGATGCATTGTCAAGTTTGGATGGAGGACTGCTCCGGGAGTCGAACTCAGAACACCTCCCTATGAGTTTTCCTGTTTGGAATTACAATTCGGACAGAAACAAGTCGTGACCTAATTCATCCCACAGCCAAAACAGAACTTTCGGCGTTTTAAAGAACACATTTTAAAATGATGTCCAAGTTCATTACAGTTCCAACAAGTTATGCGACCAGAAGAAACATTGCGTGTGATTGTTGTTGGGTTGTTTGTAGTCCTTTCACGGGAGACAGTAGAAGAATTACGAGCCACTGAAGGGTTTAGATTAGAATTCCTAGAATGGGACTCAGCACGGCGAGCAGACGGCTTAAACCGTAAGGTGTTGTCTTTGTTCGGTCGACAGCTGGGCTAGACAGTGTTGTCTGGGGGGGGAGTAGGCTAACTCGGGGAAAATCGTATTATCGGCTCTTGGAGGTGGAGTATAGTTCGAACAGGCTCGTGCATTTAATTCATTATCACGGCCTTGCAATATGATGTATTCGATGGAAAAAACGGATGTACGCCGAATGAAGTATTTATAAGTGGGATTTAAATTCCTGTATATAATTTCCAACAGATCCCTGGGATAAAAGGGTTGGGGGAGATTCGCTGCTAACAGACGGACTGCGGTTACATAATCGTCGATCATCTCCCCAGGAGTCTGAGTACGGGAGTATATTTCTTGTTTGAGAGCGAAATTGAAATCTTGTGGCGCGAATCGGTCCTTAATGCACCCAAAATATACGTCCCATGACTTATAAAAATTTGGAGAAGTGCGATGCCACATCAGCGCTTTTCCAGACAAAAGAATAGGTAAGCAACGTACAATACTGTCGGGATTAATATTGTGACAATAACACAATTCCTCCACACGTTGGATAAAACAAAAAACTGATGAGGTATTGTTCAACGGTTCAAGAGTCCAGGGATTCACGCTATATACAGTAAGAAGCAGACACTCTTGTGGCTACAGAGTCCAGGGATTCTCGCTACATACAGTAAGAATCAGACACTCTTGTGGCTGCAGAGTCCAGGGATTCTCGCTACATACAGTAACTAGCAGACACTCTTGTAGCTACAGAGTCCAGGGATTCTCGCTACATACATTAAGTAGCAGACACTCTTGTGGCTATTAAGTCCAGGGATTCTCGCTACTTACAGTGAGGAGCAGGCGCTCTTGTGACTACAGAGTCCAGCGATTCTCGCTACATACAGTAAGAAGCAGGCACTCTTGTGACTACAGGGTCCAGGGATTCTCGCTATATACAGTAAGAAGCAGACACTCTTGTGGTTACAGGGTCCAGGGATTCTCGCTGTATACAGTAAGAAGCAGGCACTCTTGTGGCTACAGGGTCCAGGGATTCTCCCTACATACAGTAAGTAGCAGACACTCTTGTAGCTACAGAGTCCAGGGATTCTCGCCACATACAGTAAGAAGCAGGCACTCTTGTTGCTACAGAGTCCGGGGATTCTCGCTACATAGAATAAGTAGCAGACACTCTTGTGGCAACAGAGTCCAGGGATTCTCGCTACACACAGTAAGTAGCAGACCCTCTTGTGGCTAGAGAGTCAAGGGATGCTCGCTACATACAGTAAGAAGCAGGCATTCTTGTGGCTACAGAGTCTTGGGGTTCTCGCTATATGCAGTAAGAAGCAGGCACTCTTGTTTCTACCGAGTCCAGGGATTCTCGCTACATACAGTAAGTAGCAGACACTCTTGTGGCTATGGAGTCCAGGGATTCTCGCTACATACAGTGAGGAGCAGGCTCTCTTGTGACTACAGAGTCCAGGGATTCTCGCTACATACACTAAGAAGCAGGCACTCTTGTGGCTACAGAGTCCAGGGATTCTCTCTATATACAGTAAGAAGCAGACACTCTTGTGGATACAGAGTGCAGGGATTCTCGCTACATAAAGTAAGAAGCAGGCACTCTTGTGTCTTCTGAGTCCAGGGATTCTCGCTACATACAGTAAGAAGCAGACATTCCTGTGGCTACAGAGTCCAGGGATTCTCGCTACATAGAATAAGTAGCAGACACTCTTGTGGCAACAGAGTCCAGGGATTCTCGCTACATACAGTAGGAAGCAGACACACTTGTGCCTACAGAGTCCAGGGATTCTCGCTACATAGAGTAAGAAGCAGGCACTCTTGTGGCTACAGAGTCCAATGATTCTCGCTACATAGATTAAGAAGCAGGCACTCTTGTGACTACAAAGTCCAGGGATTCTCGCTACATACAGTAAGTAGCAGACTCTCTTGTGACTACAGAGTCCAGGGATTCTCGCTACATACAGTAAGAAGCAGACACTCCTGTGGCTACAGAGTCCAGGGATTCTCGCTACATAGAATAAGTAGCAGACACTCTTGTGGCAACAGAGTCCAGGGATTCTCGCTACATACAGTAGGAAGCAGACACAATTGTGCGTACAGAGTCCAGGGATTCTCGCTACATAGAGTAAGAAGCAGGCACTCTTGTGGCTACAGAGTCCAGTGATTCTCGCTACATAGATTAAGAAGCAGGCACTCTTGTGACTACAGAGTCCAGGGATTCTCGCTACATTCAGTAAGAAGCAGGCACTCTTGTGTCTTCTGAGTCCAGGGATTCTCGCTACATACAGTAAGAAGCAGACACTCCTGTGGCTACAGAGTCCAGGGAATCTTCGCTACATAGAATAAGTAGCAGACACTCTTGTGGCAACAGAGTCCAGGGATTCTCGCTACATACAGTAGGAAGCAGACACACTTGTGCCTACAGAGTCCAGGGATTCTCGCTACATAGAGTAAGAAGCAGGCACTCTTGTGGCTACAGAGTCCAGTGATTCTCGCTACATAGATTAAGAAGCAGGCACTCTTGTGACTACAGAGTCCAGGGATTCTCGCTACATACAGTAAGTAGCAGACTCTCTTGTGACTACAGAGTCCAGGGATTCTCGCTACATACAGTAAGAAGCAGACACTCTTGTGGCTACAGAGTCCAGGGATTCTCCCTACATAGGGTAAGTAGCAGGCACTCTTGTGACTACAGAGTCCAGGGATTCTCGCTATATACACTAAGTAGCAGACACTCTTGTGACTACAGAGTCCAGGGATTCTCGCTATATACACTAAGTAGCAGACACTCTTGTGGATACAGAGTCCAGGGATTCTCGCTACATACATTAAGTAGCAGACACTCTTGTGGCTACAGAGTCCAGGGATGCTCGCTACATACAGTAAGAAGCAGGCACTCTTGTGGCTACAGAGTCCTGGGATTCTCGCTATATATATTAAGAAGCAGGCACTCTTGTGGCTACCGAGTCCAGGGATTCTCGCTATATACAATAAGTAGCAGGCACTCTTGTAGTTACAGAGTCCAGGGATTCTCGCTATATACAGTAAGTAGCAGGCACTCTTGTGGCTACAGTGTCCAGGGATTCTCGCTACATATAATAAGAAGCAGACACTCTTGTGGCTACAGAGTCCAGGGGTTCTCGCTACATTCAGTAAGAAGCAGGCAATCTTGTGGCTACAGAGTCCAGGGATTCTCGCTACATACAGTAAGAAGCAGACACTCTAGTGACTACAGAGTCCAGGGATTCTCGCTATATACACTAAGTAGCAGACACTCTTGTGGATACAGAGTCCAGGGATTCTCGCTACATGCATTAAGTAGCAGACACTCTTGTGGCTACAGAGTCCAGGGATGCTCGCTACATACAGTAAGAAGCAGGCACTCTTGTGGCTACAGAGTCCTGGGATTCTCGCTATATATATTAAGAAGCAGGCACTCTTGTGGCTACCGAGTCCAGGGATTCTCGCTATATACAATAAGTAGCAGGCACTCTTGTAGTTACAGAGTCCAGGGATTCTCGCTATATACAGTAAGTAGCAGGCACTCTTGTGGCTACAGTGTCCAGGGATTCTCGCTACATATAATAAGAAGCAGACACTCTTGTGGCTACAGAGTCCAGGGGTTCTCGCTACATTCAGTAAGAAGCAGGCAATCTTGTGGCTACAGAGTCCAGGGATTCTCGCTACATACAGTAAGAAGCAGACACTCTAGTGACTACAGAGTCCAGGGATTCCCGCTACATACATTAAGAAACAGGCACTCTTGTGGCTACAGAATCCAGAGATTCTCGCTACATACCGTAAGAAGCAGGCACACTTGTGGCTACAGAGTCCAGGGATTCTCGCTATATACAGTAAAAATCAGGCACTCTTGTTGCTGCAGAGTCCCGAGATATCAGCTTGTCCCTTACTCTGTTCAGCTATTGCCTCATTCTGTTTACTTCTCATAGCACTGACTTTATTCATCAACATTTGTAACCAATACGGGCTCTCCTCTTTATCCTGCAATTGGCAACGTCGAGTGCTTGTATTATGGATTCGTCCTTGCCCTTTGCCTCATTTTCTGCCATGCTGCTATTAGTATCCTGATATGTCCTCAGTCATATTACCGTCCTCTATTTTGGTCTGCATGCTATTTTCTTTGTCCATTTTTGACATTTTATGACACTGCGATTATATAATTTAAGGGGGGACCTACTTCTTAAGTTCCAAAAAATGACATTTTTCAAATATATCATATTCGAATAGAACAACAATTTCTCTTTAATTCAGTGAAAAAATTGGTTTAATATCCCGAATAGAACGGAAGTTATAGTAAAAGTACGATATGACTGACTTCTCCCAGTGAAAATTAAATTCCTGTCAACGCCCATTTTCATGAGCAATCTCCATTCCTCAAAATGACCCTTTTAGATTATTCACTTTCTATCAAATTATATTGATATCACTGGCATTGTAAAATTTGCACAAAATATCGCTGGAATATTTTGGTCTAATAGTTTTTGTTGTTGTTGTTTGAGTCTTCAATCTTTTGACTGGTTTGATGCAGCGCTCCATGCTTCCCAGTCCTGAGCTAATCGTTTCATCTGTACATAGCTGCCACACCCTTCATCCGAGGCAATCTGTTTAACATATTCTAACCTAGTTTACCCCTATAGTTCTTATCCTCAACCCTTTCTTCCATAACGAACTTTGCTATTCCTGGGTGTCCTACCAACTTACCTCTTCTCTTCGTTAGCATTAGCAAAGAAAACTAGTTTTAAAAGAAATAAGAGACTATGACTGGAGGAAAACACTCCGAAATCCGGTGAGGAAGGACCAGTTTATACGGCTATGGAATTTTAGAACATCCCAACCATGTGAAACTGTCGTCGCTCATTTCCCTTAAGTTCATATTGTTCACTCCGTTTCCCTAATAACTCATGAACTTACAAAGATATTTCAGTGAAGTTTTGTAGTCACATTTCTACAATAGTTATCAACAAAATGTATTAGAATGGTTGCCCTAACCTTTATAGTTTATTAATAATAAATTATTTTCTATGAAAATTCTATAGATTTTTAGACCCATCATTTAAAAAATCTCAAAATAATATTTTTTCTTGTAATATTTCAGTCATTGTAGTACATGTTGTTGCCATGACATCTAGAAACACATTAAAAACAATAATTAAAATATAACAATATTTCCGAGTGTTACTAAGGAAACCCCATTCTTGTGTATAATATACAGCCGCCATTTTGTGTGCAAATATATCCATGATGATGCAATTTTCTAAATATTTAATAGTTGGTCTGTGTTAAAATTGTATTGTATGTAGACTGTGTTAAGTGAAAACTCCAAACAGTTTATCAGTGCAATGAAAATAAATGTTAAAAATTCACTATTTTGTTCCTGTCGAAGGTGTAGGTCCCCACTTGTCCCACAATATCCTCTTTATCATATACTTTATAACAATTTAAACATGAAAATCAAATTTGTTAACAGCTTACTTATCCAGATAGGAGTTCTCTACACATTTGTTTCGCATATTCTCAATGTGGCCTGATGATAATAAAATTGAGAAGTTGACATTTACTCACAAACTGTTGAACCCGTAATATTTATATCGAAAGCAATGGTACATTTATAACAGCAGCTAAGTGTGTACCTCACGTTAGGTGACATGTTCCAGAGTTGGGATATGAATTGTGTTGGTTGAAATGCAGGGAGAGTTTTTTTTGCTACACTAACATCTTTCTTACATAGTTCTGTAGATCGGAACCGGGAACTCACTGCACACTATTCCCTTCTCCATACGACCATCCTGAGAGAATACTCAGCGTAAGTACTTAAAATGTTCCGCCTGCTCCAACTTAGTTCCTACCGACATAACATTCGTCTTCGAAATGCTGCTCTGCATATCGTACTCCCAGCATTTCTGATTAAGTTCCAACCTGTTGGTTTGCAATGTCCGGCATTATCTCCAGGTCATCAGCGTAGGCCTGACAGCTTACCTGGTTTCCACCTAATTGAATCCCACCCGGCCAGTTTATGCCCTGCAGCAAATGGTCCACATATAAAATAAGCAGTAGTGGTGAGAGGTTACAACCATCTATTATGTTGCCTGGGTTAACTGACGGAGAGCACTTGAATCTAATCTACGGGTGTGAGGAGATATTTCACTTGACAGAACAGCGGTTTGTTTAAGAAATTAATAAGACAATATTTCCTTCTTATTTTGAGTTCTTGGTTCAAGGTTGTTACAGGATTGCGGCAAGGCTGTAATTTCTTGCCTAAAAAATATTTAAATGAATGAATGTAGGAGAGATTTTACCTTAACGTAGACTGTACTGTATTCGTATACTGGACGGGGACTGAAGGCAGGGGAGCAATTAAATGTCGGTAGCGGTAAGAAATACACCATCGAGTGAGATGTTAAATTGTCCCATCACTTCCCCTCGCCTCACCCTCACAGTGGTCCAAGAGGCCCTGGGGGGCTGTATATGGTGCAGGTGAGTGATGTATGCTTGGAAGGGAAGGCGGACGTTAATTCCATCACGCAATGTTAACTGGTCCAGCACCAGAAATAGATGGAATACATTCTCCAAGCAAAGTCTACACGTTTTTAAACACTTATATATCTGATAAAAGGTGGTGGGTATGATAAACTCACAGACTTCTTCTAGCACTCGATAGCAACGAGTTGGATTCGCCATGATATTCGGAGATTTTGGATAAGTTCCATTGCCCTATTTTGTGGTCATTGGTACACTTTGATAGTCTGTGTTTGTTCCCAGCTATTCCGAGTTCTGCTGATAATGGTTCGATTCTTACGTCAGCTATCCTAAAACTGGATACCCAAATATAATTCATGTAAATGTTACGGCTATGATCTACCTAATCCTAGCACCGGTTCAAACATATATACAAATCGTGGCCTACGTTATACTCAAGGCCTGGAAATAGAGCGGAGACTTGGTACGCCAAACTGGTAGTTCCAATGCACGCCACTAGGATCGCGGCTCGGCGCCCTAGTTGTCTGCTTTTGACTATGCGTTACATGCAACTCAAGTACATTTAATACAAGTTTTTTAGCACTTCTTACCTGTTTTCCTCCATTTTCCCCCAAATGATGAATACTGCTCACTCCTGACTGTACTTCACGTCACTTTAAGAATTTTTCTGTCAAGTGGTTTACTTCTTAAATTCAGAAACGTTGCACAACTGCCCGTGTGGTTAACACCAATATTCTTTAAAAGTGGCCTTAAGTACTTTTGCAGAACGGAGAGAGAATTGTCAATACACACTTCGCATTTTGTGTGCTCGGAAAACGTGTCAGTTAAAATATTTGTAAAATTTGACACTAAATATTTTCGAGACATGAAATTTACGGTTGTTGTGACAAAGTCAGAAATTGTTTCCAACAGATAAATGAAAGAAGATTTGGGATATCTTAATCCACCTCTGTCTTGAAAATGTATTAAACTAAATGGCAGGCTTGAATTTGCTGGAGCTGATATTTTCTCTAAGCAAACTTCACAGTCTGTTCTCTCTTCTGCCACTCATACAAGAAATCCCGCTACCATTGCAATTGAGATGGAAGATAGAGACACTGGATTTTCTGAAAACCAAAATAGAGATTTTAATACTGTGCCCATTCAGCATGAAATATGCAAATCACAGTTTGCCAGCACTGCTCAATCAGGAGTATCGGGGTTCATGGTATGTTCTCCCACTCTGTGACTCACACACTTTGGATTAAATAGAGGATACACTTCCAAAAAAATAAGCAAACTCAACTCCTACTATAAAACATTTAATTACTCAAATATATGGCGCTACAACAAATTAAACAAATACATTACTGACCCTTTAATTCATACTTGTTCAGAGTGAACAAGGAAATCATATTTAAACAAATATTAAATCATAATAAATGGTTTTCTATAAACCAGCAAACTTCTATTAATTTTTCACTTCCATATAGTGTCCTTTTAAAAATCTAATAAAATCAAGAGCTCCCATAGGCTCGATACTTTTACACATACTGTGTTATCCATTTACAACACATCACTTCCTATTACATGAGTATATCTTCTAATCAAAAATATATAATTTAACAAAGTACTGTTACTCATTTACTTAAAATTTTTGGGCTTCCACAATGCTCATAGATTACCATCTCTCTCTCAAGTCAACAATTCATTACCGCGATTGGGAAACATTTGCGTACTCCCGAGCTACAGAAGACTACTTGAACAAGTCAAAAATTAAGATCACTCCCGGAATCTAATTGTCTTCACTAAAACCCGTGAATCACAACATCATATAACATTACATTAGGGATTTATTACTATTTTGTCTTAAAAGACTATTATATCCTAAGAAAGCAACGATCTGAACTTTTCAAGCGGTAATATTCATCTAAAAGAACCTCGGTTCGAAGACCGGGTCATTAAAACCAACTCTAAACACTCTGGTGTGCTATAACTTCAAACGGACAGCTCTTAGACCTACCATAACACGTTAATGGTAAGGGCCTGGCCTTGGCTACTTAGCGTGATTTATTGCCGGGAGCAGGAACTTCACGGTCTCGTTCACAAGAGACGGGTTACCCTCAGTTTTATACAGCTGTTCTTAAATGCAGTTCTTTGAACAGGCAAGGCTTTCATATTACTTATTTTAACAACATATTTAGGTTCAACAGACCTATTTTCTTAACTTCGGCATTTATTAATTATGAAGTGTCCTCATTGGCGGGTAAGAATAATTCAATACAACAACAATATTTAGGGGCTTAAACATGGACGAATCTGGGTTCGATCCTTTCAAATGCCTCGGGAACCATATCCCACACTGGAGGACTTATAACATTAGCGACTTATAGCAGGCCTCTTTGCCTTACACCCGCGCTCATACTACAATTATTAGCACCCTCTTACAATACAATACACACACGGCCTCGTGATCACATCACTTTTTACAGGACATACCATAGTTCAATTACCACGACCAACTGCCCCTCATAATTAATGTTACCGAGTGTTTTTAACGCATTCCTAGCGTGACAAATTACTTCAATGCGCTACATGGCGCTTATACATTAATTGAGCCAAGTTGCCTTCAAAGAACTGATAAATTCAAAATCAACGTTTGATCTACATCTCAAATTCTATATTAATCCTCTCCCTTGACAATAATCGCTTTACCTTAAGAACATGTGTTCATAACATGTACTTATTCTTTTAAAGGAGCTCGGAAGCTACTACTTTTCATACAATTCATCATAATATTCATTCATTTATACAATTATTATTATTATTATTATTATTACGCTTGCTTTCACATATTTAAATAATTTATCAAAGACACTGATATTTTATTTCATGCATTTCCCCAAGGGATTTATTTATATTTCTCATATTTATTTTATACTTTCTCAATTTTAATTGTTCAGATCGCGCTATTATTATTTTATCTGTTATTCAAAAACATCCCTATTGTTTCCTTCAGATGTGGATTGTACGCAAATCTTCCCCAACACATAACATAATGAAATGGTTACTCACATGCTTTTTACGGTCATCGACTGAATTCTCCAGCGATGTTTCATTTTTGCCCACTCACTGCATTTAAGCCATCTTCATTGATTCCATTTCACACAATGACACTTCTTTAAACACATACACATTATTTACCTTAAACACTGGTAACATATTGAATACAATTTTGTATTCGTTTATCATACACAAATACATTCACTAAAAATTATTACACTAAAACGAATTCACTATATTTACATTACATGGCTTTTAAACACTTAGGCTTTGATTTTTGCCTTACACACGTGATTTCTCTCTTTCCCGTTTCCAAGGGTGACACTCTTCTACGTCGGTTCCCTAACCTGGTAAGATGATGAAAGTCTCGATCAATCTACCCCTCCCTGGAACGGTTATTCTTCAGATCCGGTTTCTGACTATCGGCTTCTATTTTTTACTAGCTCGATGTCGTTTCTTCCTAGACACTATTTAGTGTGTCTAGCTAAAGTCTGTCCTGGTTACGGCCTCTCGAATACTTTATCGGTGACCTAATGATTCCCTAGCATTTACTGCTATTCTTTCAATTCGTAGCTTAGTGCTTTTTACTGTTCGTTTGTCTCCTTGAGACAACGCCTTGGATTAAATTCTCAATTCTTATTCTTCTGCGCTCTCGTCCCTATCTTTTCGGCACACTAGGCGTTACTTATTTCGTCCGACCCTGATTGGGTTCCTTAACTTTGATAGAAATGTTTGTTTCGCTTCCGTTGGTACTTCGAAACGTTACGATACTTTCTGTCTTTTAACCGAACTATTATTCGAAGACCTATCGCCTGTTCTTTCTTCTCAGTTCGCAGCCTAATTTTGACTGTAATAATGAACTTTCACTTTAAATACTGATGCTTACTGAAATATATCCTGTACTAGGATTTTTCTATGTCTTCACACGGCGATATTAATGACGATACTTCTCGGCCACGCCCATACGGGTGCTCGTTGGTGACACCGCGCATCACGACCTCTCGAGGTCTGGTAAGTACTGCATATACGATGTGATGTAACGTCACGTCCTCTGGACGGAATAAACTGCATTTGCGAAACAGCACCGTGCCCTCAGGCACCTATGGTAGACTGAATGTGATCTCTATAATGTTCTTTAGCCCTTTATCGGGCCCACTTTGGTATAACGAATACGTATATTTACTCGTACTGATGATCTGAACACTGTGATGAAGCACCTCCCCACGAGGTCTGCTATAAACTGCATGATTAACCTGCCTCTGCCAGGGCTTTTATACAAATCGGCGACAAAAAGATAAAGTCTTCGTCTTTTTCATAACTAACTTTTGAAGCAATAGTCGCACACTTTTGAAAATTATATCTCTGGAAAGCTCGTTTTCTAAACGCAAACTGACTTCTTTGCACATGAAAATCGATCGTACAATTCCGAGATATTAAATAAATTTTGCTTTTCAGATACGTGGGTGTTGAGGTTGATTTTTAATCCCTCCCACCCCTGGTCTCGGGGAACTTTTAACTACGTCATGCTGCGTTTGCTCTTCTTTCCTGTGCAATTATTATAACATCTTTCCCCACACAAAAATCTCTATTCCAAAATGATTCACAATGATGTATTTCTTTTGTTAATTATATTCTCGCAAATGGCTTAAATCTAATTATTCCTCTTCTTGCACAACTGCAAGGATGCCATTTTATTGCTGCGTAAGATCAATTTCCGAAACCTCTTCTCGCTTACACACAGCGGAAAGTTTTTATCGTTCTATTAATAGTTATGATCGGCTCCCTATCGGTGCGTCACGCATGATATCATTTCCTGGGGACACCTGGTCTCTTATTCTTGCGCCACATTAGACCAGACCTCTTGCATAAAATCTTCCTAAGTCATTCTAAGGACTTTATTTTTCCTCTCTTCTTTTACCAATAAAACATGGATTCGACCCCTTGAACCAATGGTACATGGGTTCATTTCTCCCCAACTTAGATAAAGAAATTTTCGAAATTTTGAGGAAATTTATTTAAACATTTTCACAAAAAAAAATTATTTCAGTGTCGAAGCCATCATAACACTTCTCAGTACCTTCTGGTCTTTCTTTCCGAGCACTTCCCTGCTCTGGCTTGTTTTGGGTCTCACAGGGTTTCCATTCATTCATTTCCTTTAAGCGGATGTCCACACTTAAGGCTATAAATTACTCGTCTCGTTCGGGTGTTTCTGAGTCTCCTCCTAGTCTGGCTTTCTGCCTGCCTGTCTCTTTCTTCTCAGGTTCTTTACTGTCAACATATTTACATTCTTTTAAGGCTTCACGGGTGCGGTATGGCTTTACCCCGTTACTACTTTCTTTATTTTTGTTTTCTGGACTCAACGTCTACAGAATTTCGTTTGTCCTTAAGAGCACGGTCTGTCCCAACCCGTCTCTTCTTGGTTTTCGTCCCTTTTCCCTCATCTCGCCTCGAGATGGCATTTTCAAGGAAATTTCTTTTTTATTCTTACTCTTTAATGGGTGCATATAAGCTTAACCCGTTACCTGTTCTAGCGTAACCTTTTTCCCTCATCTCGCCTCGAGATGGCATTTCCAAGTAAAATTTCTTTTTCCTACTTTTCCAATTACATAGTTCCTTTATATCTTCTCCTTTTCTTTTCTTTCTACTCTTCCATTTCTTCCTACGTATTTTCCAGCTATAAAACGCTTGTGCGTCTTCTTTCTCCAGGGTCATGTGCATTATTTCTCCTCCTCTCCTAACTTCAATAGGGTTTCTATTCTCTTGTAAACCCGCTACAATTTGCGGCTGTCTTCCTCTTTCATCATTTCCTTCAAAGGCCTTTCTTCACTTTCTCCAATAGTCTCATCTTTTTCTTTGAGGTTTTCTTTGCTCTCATTTGAGTTGGTTTCCATTTTTCTTTTCTTTCGTCGACATTCCTGATATTTTCTTATTAATTCAAGAATCTGTGCTTTCAAATGTTCTTTTTCTCCTTCTAATGGTATCTTATCTTCCTTATCCTCATGAATTTCTTCCGGGTTTTACTTTTCAATTTCTGTTAAATCTTGAACCTCTGCTTCCCTCTTTGCCTCGACGACACTCTCTCTTTGAGTTTCATTTAATTTCTCCATTTACCCATACATTATTATTTCGATCTCCCCAACTTTCACTTCTTTTGTTATTATCCCTTGCTCTGGGTTTTTCTCTTGCTCTTCAGGCTCAGCTTTTACATACAAAGGATCTTCTTTCATTTGCAGCTCGTTTTCATTTCGGCTTTCTTCCTGACCTGGAATTGTTATTTCCTCCTGAATCTCCATTGTTTTCTCTAGAGGAATCTCAATGTTTTTCTCAGTTTCCCCTTGACTCTTATACAATCTCATCAATTCGTCTTGGACCTGGTTTACTTCAGTATTGGTTTTTCCTACTTGTCCCTTTAATGTTCCTATGGTTTCCTGAACCTCATTGATACCCTTACTTATTTCATCTATCTTCTGAGTATTCTCCTTATTTTCTTTATCTCGTTGCTTTCTTTCTCCCTGGAGATGTTCTTCGTATGTACCTAATCTCTTATTTATTTCGTCCTCGTGCTTCCTCAAGTTCTCATCTACCTGCCCGGTGAAATGATCAAATTGATCTTTCCTGTTCTTCGCATCTTCTTGATTTTGAATTTTCATCTCATTTACTTCGTCCTGAACTCCCCCGACTTTTTCCTCGAGTTTTCCTACTTTTTTATCAAACCCTTCGAATCTTTCTCCTAACTCACTGAGGCTACCTTTTATCTCATCCCGGGATGCTTGACAAAGATTCATGTTTGACCCTACCTGCTTTATTAATTCATCTCGCACCTCTTGGATCTGGGTTACAAGTTTCTTTTCACAATTATCTCCCTTTTCTTCCATATTACTTAATTTAGTTTCCGTAGAACTAATTTTATTATTTAAATTTTCAAAAATTTCTTGACATTTAGTTTGGGAATTTACCGTACTTTCCTCTAAGGTCTTTATTTGGTCTTGCAATTCTAACTTAAGTACTCCGTTTTCCTTTTTAATTTTTCTTATAATTTCCCCTTTTAACTCTCTTAACTTACTCTCCAGACCCGTGTCAAAACCTTGAAATTTGGTATTCATTGTCTCTTCTATTTCAGCCTTCAGTACCTCATTATTTGCTTTACTGTCGGCTTTCATAGAGGCTAATGTTTCCTCTTTTGCAGCCTTCAACTGTTCTCCAATGTTTTTCCCATTTTCCGTTTTCATTTTATCTATCTCAGCCTTCAGTTCACTATTCATTCTTATACAGTCGGCTTTGATAGATCCTAAATTCTGATTTATGGATTCTAAATCCTTTTTATTTTCGCTCTGTTGGCTATCCAATTTATTGTCTATTGCCTCCAACTTTTCCTTATTATCGGCCTTTATAGCTGCCAAATTTTCACTGCTGTCGGCCTTTGTAATGTCCACAAGCCTCTGCATTTCCTCACTTAATGCCATCTTGCTCTCTTATAGAATACAGTGGGCTACTATGCCACATCGCCGGTTCATGCATGAGAGATGGTACTCCGAACTCTTGTGTCCCAATTTCCAAAATTTACCTCATTACGGGTGTTTACTAAAACGTACCCTTTTGGTATACTCATTCAATGTCAAAACCTTTATGGAAGTGATTTAAAAATTCAAAAATTTCGAAAAACCATATTTTTCAAAAAATGAAAATTTTGATTTTTCATGAAAAACTCGGGTTTTCCCTAGGGAAACTCAGCCCTACGTACTGGGCGCCATGATTGTGTGTGTGCTAGGGGGTTTTTAAAATCTAGGGCTGCTCGGTGTGAGTTTCCAGGGTCCCAATGCGGTCAGTTAACTTTATAATTTGCAGCTACTTCTATCATTATTTTACTTTTTCAGGATATGACCGTCTTAAGTGTTCCTCTAATATTAATCCAAACACATTACTTCTATGCCCCCATGTGCCCATTCAGCATGAAATATGCAAATCACAGTTTGCCAGCACTGCTCAATCAGGAGTATCGGGGTTCATGGTATGTTCTCCCACTCTGTGACTCACACACTTTGGATTAAATAGAGGATACACTTCCAAAAAAATAAGCACACTCAACTCCTACTATAAAACATTTAATTACTCAAATATACGGCGCTACAACAAATTAAACAAATAAATTACTGACCCTTTAATTCATACTTGTTCAGAGTGAACAAGGAAATCATATTTAAACAAATATTAAATCATAATAAATGGTTTTCTATAAACCAGCAAACTTCTATTAATTTTTCACTTCCATATAGTGTCCTTTTAAACATCTAATAAAATCAAGAGCTCCCATAGGCTCGATACTTTTACACATACTGTGTTATCCATTTACAACACATCACTTCCTATTACATGAGTATATCTTCTAATCAAAAATATATAATTTAACAAAGTACTGTTCCTCATTTACTTAAAATTTTTGGGCTTCCACAATGCTCATAGGTTACCATCTCTCTCTCAAGTCAACAATTCACTACCGTGATTGGGAAACATTTGCGTACTCCCGAGCTACAGAAGACTACTTGAACAAGTCAAAAATGAAGATCACTCCCGGAATCTAATTGTCTTCACTAAAACCCGTGAATCACAACATCATATAACATTACATTAGGGATTTATTATTATTTTGTCTTAAAAGACCATTATATCATAAGAAAGCAACGATCTGAACTTTGCAAGCGGTAATATTCATCTAAAAGAACCTCGGTTCGAAGACCGGGTCGTTAAAACCAACTCTAAACAATCTGGTGTGCTATAACTTCAAACAGACAGCTCTTAGACCTACCACAACACGTTAATGGTAAGGGCCTGGCCTTGGCTACTTAGCGTGATTTATTGCCGGGAGCAGGAACTTCACGGTCTCGTTCACAAGAGACGGGTTACCCTCAGTTTTATACAGCTGTTCTTAAATGCAGTTCTTTGAACAGGCAAGGCTTTCATATTACTTATTTTAACAACATATTTAGGTTCAACAGACCTATTTTCTTAACTTCGGCATTTATTAATTATGAAGTGTCCTCATTGGCGGGTAAGAATAATTCAATACAACAACAATATTTAAGGGCTTAAACATGGACGAATCTGGGTTCGATCCTTTCAAATGCCTCGGGAACCATATCCCACACTGGAGGACTTATAACATTAGCGACTTATAGCAGGCCTCTTTGCCTTACACCCGCGCTCATACTACAATTATTAGCACCCTTTTACAATACAATACACACACGGCCTCGTGATCACATCACTATTTAGAGGACTTACCATAGTCCAATTACCACGACCAACTGCCCCTCATAATTAATGTTACCGAGTGTTTTAACGCATTCCTAGCGTGACAAATTACTTCAATGCGCTACATGGCGCTTATACATTAATTGAGCCAAGTTGCCTTCAAAGAACTGATAAATTCAAAATCAACGTTTGATCTACATCTCAAATTCTATATTAATCCTCTCCCTTGACAATAATCGCTTTACCTTAAGAACATGTGTTCATAACATGTATTTATTCTTTTAAAGGAGCTCGGAAGCTACTACTTTTCATACAATTCATCATAATATTCATTCATTTATACAATTATTATTATTATTATTACGCTTGCTTTTACATATTTAAATCATTTGTCAAAGTCACTTATATTTTATTTCATGCATTTCCCCAAGGGATTTATTTATATTTCACATATTTATTTTATACTTTCTCAATTTTAATTGTTCAGATCGCGCTATTATTATTTTATCTGTTATTCAAAAACATCCCTATTGTTTCCTTCCCATGTGGATTGTACGAAAATCTTCCCCAACACATAACATAATGAAATGGTTACTCACATGCTTTTTACGGTCATCGACTGAATTCTCCAGCGATGTTTCATTTTTGCCCACTCACTGCATTTAAGCCATCTTCATTGATTCCATTTCACACAATGACACTTCTTTAAACACATACACATTATTTACCTTAAACACTGGTAACATATTGAATACAATTTTGTATTCGTTTATCATACACAAATACATTCACTAAAAATTATTACACTAAAACAAATTCACTACATTTACATTACACTGCTTTTAATCACTTAGGCTTTGATATTTGCCTTACACACGTGATTTCTCTCTTCCCCGTTTCCAAGGGTGGCACTCTTCTACGTCGGTTCTCTAACCTGGTAAGATGATGAAAGTCTCGATCAATCTACCCCTCCCTGGAACGGTTATCCTTCAGATCTGGTTTCTGACTATCGGCTTCTATTTTTTACTAGCTCGATGTCGTTTCTTCCTAGACACTATTTAGTTTGTCTAGCTAAAGTCTGTCCTGGTTACGGCCTCTCGAATACTTTATCGGTGACCTAATGATTCCCTAGCATTTACTGCTATTCCTTCAATTCGTAGCTTAGTGCTTTTTACTGTTCGTTTGTCTCCTTGAGACAACGCCTTGGATTAAATTCTCAATTCTTATTGTACTGCGCTCTCGTCCCTATCTTTTCGGCACACTAGGCGTTACTTATTTCGTCCGACCCTGATCGGGTTTCTTAACTTTGATAGAAATGTTTGTTTCGCTTCCGTTGGTACTTCGAAACGTTACGATACTTTCTGTCTTTTAACCGAACTATTATTCGAAGACCTATCGCCTGTTCTTTCTTCTTAGTTCGCAGCCTAATTTTGACTGAAATAATGAACTTTCACTTTAAATACTGATGCTTACTGAAATAAATCCTGTACTAGGATTTTACTATGTCTTCACACGGCGATATTAATGACGATACTTCTCGGCCACGCCCATACGGGTGCTCGTTAGTGATACAGCGTATCACGATCTCTCGAGGTCTGGTAAGTACTGCATATACGATGTGATGTAACGTCACGTCCTCTGGACGGACGAAACTGCATTTGCGAGACAGCACCGTGCCCTCAGGCACCTATGGTAGACTGAATGTGATGTCTATAATGTTATTTAGCCCTTTATCGGGCCCACTTTGGTATAACGAATACGTATATTTACTGGTACTGATGATCTGAACACTGTGATGCAGCACCTCCCCACGAGGTCTACTATAAACTGCATGATTAACCTGGCTCTGCCAGGGCTTTTATACAAATCGGCGACAAAAAGATAAAGTCTTCGTCTTTTTCATAACTAACTTTTGAAGCAATAGTCGCACACTTTTGAAAATTATATCTCTGGAAAGCTCGTTTTCTAAACGTAAACTGACTTCTTTGCACATGAAAATCGATCGTACAATTCCGAGATATTAAATAAATTTTGCTCTTCAGATACGTGGGTGTTGAGGTTGATTTTTAATCCCTCCCACCCCTGGTCTCGGGGAACTTTTAACTACGTCATGCTGCGTTTGGACTTCTTTCATGTGCAATTATTATAACATCTTTCCCCACACAAAAATCTCTATTCCAAAATGATTCACAATGACGTATTTCTTTTGTTAATTATATTCTCGCAAATGGCTTAAATCTAATTATTCCTCTTCTTGCACAACTGCGAAGATGCCATTTTATTGCTGCGTAAGATCAATTTCCGAAACCTCTTCTCGCTTACACACAGCGGAAAGTTTTTATCGTTCTATTAATAGTTATGATCGGCTCCCTATCGGTGCGTCACGCATGATATCATTTCCTGGGGCCACCAGGTCTCTTATTCTTGCGCCACATTAGACCAGTCCTCTTGCATAAAATCTTCCTAAGTCATCCTAAGGACTGTATTTTTCCTCTCTTCTTTTACCAATAAAACATGGATTCGACCCCTTGAACCAATGGTACATGGGTTCAATACTAAAATGTCAACCATAATGTTTTATTTCAATGAACTTTATATAGGCTATAAGCCCCATATTCTTACCTTGAACAGGGATTTCAAGAATCTCCAAGACATGTGCCGGAAGCTGGGGTGTTTCTTTAGTATTGGCTGGGTTTTGTACCTTCCGCGATTTTTTAGGCTTCAGAAACTTGGTCAAGGCGCCTGTTACGACTGCTTCTTCCCTCAGCTCCACATTCCCACTTCTAGAAGATGCGATGATTCCTGTGCTAAGTGTTGACTCGATGGCATGCAGGCATGATCTCACGTCCATCATGTCATTGTTACCTCCCTTATTTCTCAGGTGACTGGAGAGCAGTTCTACATCCTCACTTGTGAGATTCCGCGTGAGCACATAATGGAAGCCGATACTGATTAGAAATCGTATGCAGGACACGGTTGATGAAGTTGTTAGCACCAAAGGTTGATAAGTTTCCTTTGTATATCTCATCTTTTTATCGGGATAACTTGGAATCTGTGACAGGTGGGGCAGAAATTCATTGGTCAGCCATGAATGTCTCTCATCATTAACTTCACTGAAAATAAGCTTGTCCGTGTTTCTGGAATGAAGTCCGTGTGTGGTATTGCAGATATCATGTATATCAAACCATTTTCTAAAAATTTCCAAGAATTTTGTTGTTTCGTGTAGGCTGTCCTTATCTTCAACTTTCTCTGGGCACACGACTTCCATGCTCTTAAGTCCAGATATTGTCTCTGGAGTAAACACCAATTTGGCTCTTGCCACATTCATTTTTTCTACATTGCTTGGATATACAACCTTCCTGCTTAATTTTCTAACTGGCTTTACTACTAGCTTTTTCTGTAAGGGGTACAGATTCTTGAGATGATCACTAGTTATTAAATTGTCATCTACATAGAAGTTCCTAATCAGATATTGTGATCGTACATTCTTAATGATGTGACTCGGATCGAAACGAAGAAAAAGTGGCCTCTGCTCGTCTTTCGGGTGATGAATTTCATGAGTGGCACATCCGCCACACAGCGCCTCAAACATTGACACATTCAACTGACAGTTGTCCGTCACTATTCTGATGACCTTGAAGCCGCATTCCTCAACCGCAGTCAGTGCAACCAGTGTTATCCTAGATAACTGTTGTCCTGTGAGTTCACATGTAAAGTAGAACGAACAGGTATCCTGTAGAAGGATGACAGGCCCTTGAACAGTATGCATAATAATGTATTAGCTAATTTATGTTCGATTCCAATTGCATCTTTCTCAATATCACTAATGCCGAAAAACATGTCTAAATTCTTGTCATACAATAGTCTTGACTTTATGGCCATTTCATCAATGATTAATGAACCAACCTTCTCATTATCGTGAGTCAGTGACTTTTCTTCAGCTGTCAACTTACCTTTTGCAAGTGACGTGACACCTGTCTCTCCGTTCGTATACCCAATGTACGTTTTCAGTGTTCGTGGATGAGGAAGTTGTAAAATATTCATATCTCTCAGTAAGCGGTAAGAAGAGGGTGATTTATTACAGAGCAATACACACATTTTTATTGTTGTTTCATTGTATTTAAACATTCTTTTCGTGAAAGCTCGAATTTGTTCACGTAAGAAATTAGCCTTCAAGTCCCCACGATTCGCTTCACTCTACAGCTTCGATATTTGAACATCGAGTTTTTCCGGACGTTGCACTGAGTGTAATTTTTGTTTCAATGATTTTATCTTCTGATTCAATGACATAATTGTAGTTCTGTAAACTGTATTTTTTTCTTAGTGCCTCCTTAATTTTAATTTTGTTGACTTGCAATGAGTTTGCTTGATTGTAGAATATTGCGTTCCTACACTAACACGTGGTTGATCATGGTTTTCTTCAATTCATTCATCACAATAGTCTTCCGTAAAATTTAAATTACCTGAACATTTCCTTTTGTTGTTGATAGGTATATCTCTAACGACACGTGCACTTTTGCGCGTATTTCTATTTATTTGTGCTTGTTTATGTTCGGGGTAGTCCTCAAAACCCGTCGTAAATGCTTTCGGTAAAAGCGTTCTCTTTGTAGTACTTATACTAAAATTAGAATCGTTGAATTGCTTGCTACAAATTGTAGAAGACCGTTTTGGTGTCCACAAAGACCCTGGCTTTAACCCCTCACGTGATACAGCTAAAACCCAATGTTTCAGTATGTCATTGTTCAATGGAAATTTATGGAACGAAAGTCCATTGTTTTTAACTTGACGAGATTTACAATATGGCACGCTACAGTACACCATTTTTGACGAACACAATAATAACACTAATATTTACACATAAGTTACTCTATTAAAATCATTCAGTGATTTATATCTAAAGTATTTATCACACATACATGTTACATTTACGCTGGTACACTGGATTAAAACTTGCTTTTCACTACGTCTTGTTCATAAAGACCACATAGCACCCATCTCAATATCAATCAAACAGCTGTCAACTGCTCATGACGAAAGCACAACTATAATACGACACGCTTCGCCGGTCAATTTTAAACTCACCTTAGCTTTCTCACTCATTAGGATACCTTATTTACCGCCAAATACAGACACACTGATCACATTGTACGTAATGCAAACGGTACGATTAAGGGCGCCAGGCAGCGAACACAGTGGCAAAATGCGGAACAATTTCGAACCATCGCTCGCAATCTTGTCCGGCGCCTCATTTCCAGGCCTTGTATATAACGTAGGCCACGATACAAATACAGTAGAGACACAACAAGACCACACACACAGGACTGTGTTGGTGCGAAAATATACTGAACACTACGGTACTGAACATTCAGATCCCCAGCTTTCTCAACAAATATGTAGCACGCTGCTATTAGAGTTAATTTGTCCGCTAACCACAACCGCCAAATGGAATACTTTGGCCTACAAGTATGTTATTTGTGGAAGGAGAGCGGTAGGAATAGTTTAAACTCACCATAGGTACACAAGGCTGATGACCAACAAGATTCCAAACATTGAAAACCACAAACACTTAAAATAATATCCATTGCCAGATCTCGGTAAGTGTCATGTGACTGGGTACATGTGGGGACTACTAGAGAGCTCCACTGTCAACTGAGCAACCAGTATGTGTTGGGTGTCGAATGGGGTCGAATCTCAATGTAACACTGCGTGTAACATAGGTCACATCTGAATGTAACACTGCGTGTAACATGGGTCAAAACTCAATGTAACACACCGTGTAACATGAGCCACATCTCAATGTAACACACCCTGTAACATGGGTCACATCTCAATGTAACACACCGTGTAACATGGGTCACTTCTCGATGTAACACTGCGTGTAACATGAGTTACATCTAAATGTAACACACCGTGTAACATGAGTCACATCTCAATGTAAGAAACCGAGTAACATGGTCATATCTCAATGTAACACACCGTGTAACATGTGTCCCACCCCACTGTAACACACCGTGTAACATGTGTCACACCTCGCTGTAGCACACCGTGTAACATTGGCCACTTCTCAATGTAACACACCGTGTAACAAGGGGCCACTTCTCAACGTAGAACACCGTGTTACATGGGCCACATCTCAATGTAACACACCGTGTAACATGGGCCATATAACAATGTAACACACCGTGAAACATAGGTCATATCTCAATGTAACACACCGTGTAGCATGGGTCACATCTCAATGTAACACACCGTGTAACATAGGTCACACCTCAATGTAACACATCGTGTAACATGGGTCACATCTCAATGTAACACACCGTGTAACATAGGTCACACCTCAATGTAACACACCGTGCACCATGTGTCCCACCTCGCTGTAACACACCGTGTAACATGGGCCACTTCTCAACCTAGAACACCGTGTAACATGGGCCACATCTCGATGTAACACAGCGTGTAACATGGGTCTCATCTCAATGTAACACACCGTGTAACATGAGCCACATCTCAATCTAACACACCGTGTAACATGGGTCATATAAATATGTAACACACAGTGTAACATGGGTCACATCTCAATGTAACACACCGTGTAACATGGACCATATCAATATGTAACACACCGTGTAGCATGGGTCATATCTCAATGTAACACACCGTGCAACATGGGTCATATCTCAATGTAACACACCGTGTAGCATGGGCCATATCTCAATGTAAAACACCGTGTAACATGGGTCATATCAATATGTAACACACCGTGTAGCATGGGTCACATCTCAATGTAACACACCGTGTAACATGGGTCACATCTCAATGTAACACACCGTGTATCATGGGTCACATCTCAATGTAACACACCGTGTAACATAGGTCACACCTCAATGTAACACACCGTGTAACATGGGTCACATCTCAATGTAACACACCGTGTAACATTGTCACACCTCAATGTAACACACCGTGTACCATGTGTCCCACCTCGCTGTAACACACCGTGTAACATGGGCCACTTCTCAACCTAGAACACCGTGTAACATGGGCCACATCTCGATGTAACACAGCGTGTAACATGGGTCTCATCTCAATGTAACACACCGTGTAACATGAGCCACATCTCAATCTAACACACCGTGTAACATGGGTCATATAAATATGTAACACACAGTGTAACATGGGTCACATCTCAATGTAACACACCGTGTAACATGGACCATATCAATATGTAACACACCGTGTAGCATGGGTCATATCTCAATGTAACACACCGTGCAACATGGGTCATATCTCAATGTAACACACCGTGTAGCATGGGTCATATCTCAATGTAAAACACCGTGTAACATGGGTCATATCAATATGTAACACACCGTGTAGCAAGGGTCACATCTCAATGTAACACACCGTGTAACATGGGTCACATCTCAATGTAACACACCGTGTATCATGGGTCACATCTCAATGTAACACACCGTGTAACATAGGTCACACCTCAATGTAACACACCGTGTAACATGGGTCACATCTCAATGTAACACACCGTGTAACATAGGTCACACCTCAATGTAACACACCGTGTACCATGTGTCCCACCTCGCTGTAACACACCGTGTAACATGCGCCACTTCTCAACCTAGAACTCCGTGTAACATGGGCCACATCTCGATGTAACACAGCGTGTAACATGGGTCTCATCTCAATGTAACACACTGTGTAACATGAGCCACATCTCAATCTAACACACCGTGTAACATGGGTCATATAAATATGTAACACACAGTGTAACATGGGTCACATCTCAATGTAACACACCGTGTAACATGGACCATATCAATATGTAACACACCGTGTAGCATGGGTCATATCTCAATGTAACACACCGTGCAACATGGGTCATATCTCAATGTAACACACCGTGTAGCATGGGTCATATCTCAATGTAACACACCGTGTAACATGGGTCATATCAATATGTAACACACCGTGTAGCATGGGTCACATCTCAATGTAACACACCGTGTAACATGGGTCACATCTCAATGTAACACACCGTGTATCATGGGTCACATCTCAATGTAACACACCGTGTAACATGGGTCACATCTCAATGCAACACACCGTGTAACATGGGTCACATCTCAATGTAACACACCGTGTAGCATGGGTCACATCTCAATGTAACACACCGTGTAACATGGGTCACATCTCAATGTAACACACCTTGTAAAATGGGTCCCATCTCAATGTAACACACCGTGTAACATGGGTCACATCTCAATGTAACACACCGTGTAACATGGGTCACATCTCAATGTAGCACACCGTGTAACATGGGTCACATCTCAATGCAACACACCGTGTAACATGGGCCACATCTCAATGTAACACACCGTGTAACATGGGTCACATCTCAATGTAACACACCGTGTAATATGGACCAAATCTCAATGTAACACACCGTGTAACATGGGTAATATCAATATGTGACACACCGTGTAGCATGGGTCACATCTCAATGTAACACACCGTGTAGCATGGGTCACATCTCAATGTAACACACCGTGTAACATGGGTCACATCTCAATGTAACACACCGTGTAACATGGGACACATCTCAATGTAACGCACCGTGTAACATGAGCCACATCTCAATGTAACACACCGTGTAACATGGGTCACATCTCAATGTAACACATCGTGTAACATGGGTCATATCTCAATGTATCACTGCGTGTAACATGGGTCACATCTCAATGTAGCACACCGTGTAACATGGATCTATCTCAATGTAACACACCGTGTAACATGGGTAATATCTCAATGTAACACACCGTGTAACATGGGTCACATCTCAATGTAACACACCGTGTAACATGGGTCATATCTCAATGTATCACACCGTGTAACATGAGTAACATCTAAATGTAACACACCGTGTAACATTGGTCACATCTCATTGTAGCACACCGTGTAACATGGGTCACTTCTCGATGTAACACACCGTGTAACATGAGTTACATCTAAATGTAACACACCGTGTAACATGGGTCACATCTCAATGTAAGAAACCGTGTAACATGGGTCACATCTCAATGTAACACACCGTGTAACATGGGTCACATCTCAATGTAACACACCGTGTAGCATGGGTCACATCTCAATGTAACACTGCGTGTAGCTTGGGTCATATCTCTATGTAACACACCGTGTGACATGGGTCACATCTCAATGTAACACACCGTGTAACATAGGTCACACCTCAATGTAACACACCGTGCACCATGTGTCCCACCTCGCTGTAACACACCGTGTAACATGGGCCACTTCTCAACCTAGAACAGCGTGTAACATGGGCCACATCTCGATGTAACACAGTGTGTAACATGGGTCTCATCTCAATGTAACACACCGTGTAACATGAGCCACATCTCAATCTAACACACCGTGTAACATGGGTCATATAAATATGTAACACATAGTGTAACATGGGTCACATCTCAATGTAACACACCGTGTAACATGGACCATATCAATATGTAACACACCGTGTAGCATGGGTCATATCTCAATGTAACACACCGTGCAACATGGGTCATATCTCAATGTAATACACCGTGTAGCATGGGTTATATCTCAATGTAACACACCGTGTAACATGGGTCATATCAATATGTAACACACCGTGTAGCATGGGTCACATCTCAATGTAACACACCGTGTAACATGGGTCACATCTCAATGTAACACACCGTGTATCATGGGTCACATCTCAATGTAACACACCGTGTAACATAGGTCACACCTCAATGTAACACACCGTGTAACATGGGTCACATCTCAATGTAACACACCGTGTAACATAGGTCACACCTCGCTGTAACACACCGTGTAACATGGGCCACTTCTCAACCTAGAACACCGTGTAACATGGGCCACATCTCGATGTAACACAGCGTGTAACATGGGTCTCATCTCAATGTAACACACCGTGTAACATGAGCCACATCTCAATCTAACACACCGTGTAACATGGGTCATATAAATATGTAACACACAGTGTAACATGGGTCACATCTCAATGTAACACACCGTGTAACATGGGTCATATCTCAATGTAACACACCGTGTATCATGGGTCATATCTCAATGTAACACACCGTGTAACATGGACCATATCAATATGTAACACACCGTGTAGCATGGGTCATATCTCAATGTAACACACCGTGCAACATGGGTCATATCTCAATGTAACACACCGTGTAGCATGGGTCATATCACAATGTAACACACCGTGTAACATGGGTCATATCAATATGTAACACACCGTGTAGCATGGGTCACATCTCAATGTAACACACCGTGTAACATGGGTCACATCTCAATGTAACACACCGTGTATCATGGGTCACATCTCAATGTAACACACCGTGTAACATGGGTCACATCTCAATGCAACACACCGTGTAACATGGGTCACAACTAAATGTAACACACCGTGTAACATGGGTCACATCTCAATGTAACACACCGTGTAACATGGGTCACATCTCAATGTAACACACCGTGTAACATGGGTCACAACTCAATGTAGCACACCGTGTAACATGGGTCACATCTCAATGCAACACACCGTGTAACATGGGTCACAACTCAATGTAACACACCGTGTAGCATGGGTCACATCTCAATGTAACACACCGTGTAACATGGGTCACATCTCAATGTAACACACCGTGTAACATGGGTCACATCTCAATGTAACGCACCGTGTAACATGAGCCACATTTCAATGTAACACACCGTGTAACATGGGTGACATCTCAATGTAACACACCGTGTAACATGGGTCATATCTCAATGTAACACTGCGTGTAACATGGGTCACATCTCAATGTAGCACACCGTGTAACATGAGTTACATCTAAATGTAACACACCGTGTAACATGGGTCACATCTCATTGTGGCACACCGTGTAACATGGGTCACTTCTCGATGTAACACACCGTGTAACATGAGTTACATCTAAATGTAACACACCGTGTAACATGGGTCACATCTCAATGTAAGAAACCGTGTAACATGGGTCACATCTCAATGTAACACACCGTGTAACATGGGTCACATCTCAATGTAACACACCGTGTAGCTTGGGTCACATCTCAATGTAACACTGCGTGTAGCATGGGTCATATCTCTATGTAACACACCGTGTGACATGGGTCACATCTCTATGTAACACACCGTGTAACATGGGCCACTTCTCAACATAGAACACCGTGTAACATGGGCCACATCTCAATGTAACACAGCGTGTAACATGGGTCTCATCTCAATGTAACACACCGTGTAACATGAGCCACATCTCAATCTAACACACCGTGTAACATGGGTCATATAACTATGTAACACACAGTGTAACATGGGTCACATCTAAATGTAACACACCGTGTAACATGGACCATATCAATATGTAACACACCGTTTAGAATGGGTCATATCTCAATGTAACACACCGTGCAACATGGGTCATATCTCAATGTAACACACCGTGTAGCATGGGTCATATCTCAATGTAACACACCGTGTAACATGGGTCATATCAATATGTAACACACCGTGTAGCATGGGTCACATCTCAATGTAACACACCGTGTAACATGGGTCACATCTCAATTTAACACACCGTGTATCATGGGTCACATCTCAATGTAACACACCGTGTAACATAGGTCACACCTCAATGTAACACACCGTGTAACATGGGTCACATCTCAATGTAACACACCGTGTAACATAGGTCACACCTCAATGTAACACACCGTGTACCATGGGCCACTTCTCAACCTAGAACACCGTGTAACATGGGCCACATCTCGATGTAACACACTGTGTACCATGGGTCATATAAATATGTAACACACAGTGTAACATGGGTCACATCTCAATGTAACACACCGTGTAACATGGGTCACATCTCAATGTAGCACACCGTGTAACATGGGTCACATCTCAATGCAACACATCGTGTAACATGGGCCACATCTCAATGTAACACACCGTGTAACATGGGTCACATCTCAATGTAACACACCGTGTAACATGGACCAAATCTCAATGTAACACACCGTGTAACATGGGTAATATCAATATGTAACACACCGTGTAGCATGGGTCACATCTCAATGTAACACACCGTGTAGCATGGGCCACATCTCAATGTAACACACGGTGTAACTTGGGTCACATCTCAATGTAACACACCGTGTAACATGGGACACATCTCAATGTAACGCACCGTGTAACATGAGCCACATCTCAATGTAACACACCGTGTAACATGGGTCACATCTCAAGGTAACACACCGTGTAACATGGGTCATATCTCAATGTAACACTGCGTGTAACATGGGTCACATCTCAATGTAGCACACCGTGTAACATGAGTTACATCTAAATGTAACACACCGTGTAACATTGGTCACATCTCAATGTAGCACACCGTGTAACATGGGTCACTTCTCGATGTAACACACCGTGTAACATGAGTTACATCTAAATGTAACACACCGTGTAACATGGGTCAAATCTCAATGTAAGAAACCGTGTAACATGGGTCACATCTCAATGTAACACACCGTGTAACATGGGTCACATCTCATTGTAACACACCGTGTAGCATGGGTCACATCTCAATGTAACACTGCGCGTAGCATGGGTCATATCTCTATGTAACACACCGTGTGACATGGGTCACATCTCAATGTAACACACCGTGTAGCATGGGTCATATCTCAATGTAACACACCGTGTAGCATGGGTCATATCTCTATGTAATACACCGTGTGACATGGATAACATCTCAATGTAACACACCGTGTAACATGGGTCACATCTCAATGTAACACACCGTGTAACATGGGTCACATCTCAATGTAACACACCGTGTAGCATGGGTCACATCTCAATTTAACACACCGTGTAGCATGGGTCACATCTAAATTTAACACACCGTGTAACATGGGTCACATCTCAATGTAACACACCGTGTAACATGGGTCACATCTCAATGTAACACACCGTGAAGCATGGGTCACATCTCAATGTAACACACCGTGTAGCATGGTTCACATCTCAATTTAACACACCGTGTAGCATGGGCCACATCTCAATGTAACACACCGTGTAGCATGGGTCATATATCTATGTAACACACCGTGTAGCATGGGTCATATCTCTATGTAACACACCGTGTGACATGGGTCACATGTCAATGTAACACACCGTGTAACATGCTTCACATCTCAATGTAACACACCGTGTAACATGGGTCACATATCAATGTAACACACCGTGTAGCATGGGCCACATCTGAATGTAACACACCGTGTAACATGGGTCACTTCTCGATGTAACTCACCGTGTAACATGGGCCACTTCTAGATGTAACTCACCGTGTAACATGGGTCACTTCTCGATTCAACATACTGTGTAACATGGACCATTTCTCGATGTAACACACCGTGTAACATGGGCCACATCTCAATGTAACACACCGTGTAACATGGGTCACTTCTCGATGTAACTCACCGTGTAAAATGGGTCACTTCTCGATGTAACACACCGTGTATCATGGGCCACATCTCAATGTAACACACCGTGTACCATGGGTCACTTCTCGATGTAACTCACCGTGTAACATGGGTCATTTCTCGATGTAACTCACCGTGTAACATGGGCCACTTCTCGATGTATCACACCGTGTATCATAGGCCACTTCTCGATATAACTCACCGTGTATCATGGGCCACTTCTCAATGTAACACACCGTGTAACATGGGTCACTTCTCGATGTAACTCACCGTGTAACATGGGTCACTTCTCGATGTAACTCACCGTGTAACATGGGCCACTTCTCGATGTAACACACCGTGTATCATAGGCCACTTCTCGATATAACTCACCGTGTATCATGGGCCACTTCTCGATGTAACACACCGCGTATCATGGACCACTTCTCGATGTAACTCACCGTGTAACATGGGCCACTTCTCGATGTAACACACCGTGTATCATGGGCCACATCTCAATGTAACACACCGTGTAACATGGGCCACATCTCAATGTAACACACCGTGTATCATGGGTCACTTCTCGATGTAACTCACCGTGTATCATGGGCCACTTCTCGATGTAACACACCGTGTATCATGGGCCACTTCTCGATGTAACACACCGTGTAACATGGGCCACATCTCAATGTAACACACCGTGTATCATGGGCCATTTCTCGATGTAACTCACCGTGTAACATGGGCCACATCTCGATGTAACACACCGTGTATCATAGGCCACTTCTCGATATAACTCACCGTGTATCATGGGCCACTTCTCGATGTAACACACCGTGTATCATGGGCCACTTCTCGATGTAACTCACCGTGTAACATGGGCCACTTCTCGATGTAACTCACCGTGTAACATGGGCCACTTCTCGATGTAACTCACCGTTTAACATGGGTCACTTCTCGATGTAACTCACCGTGTAACATGGGCCACTTCTCGATGTAACTCACCGTGTAACATGGGCCACTTCTCGATGTAACTCACCGTGTAACATGGGTCACTTCTCGATTTAACTCACCGTGTAACATGGGCCACTTCTCGATGTAACACACCGTGTATCATGGGCCACTTCTCGATGTAACTCACCGTGTAACATGGGCCACTTCTCGATGTAACACACCGTGTATCATGGGCCACTTCTCGATGTAACTCACCGTGTAACATGGGCCACTTCTCGATGTAACACACCGTGTATCATGGGCCACTTCTCGATGTAACTCACCGTGTAACATGGGTCACTTCTCGATTCAACATACCGTGTAACATGGGTCACTTCTCGATGTAACTCACCGTGTAACATGGGCCACTTCTCGATGTAACACACCGTGTATCATGGGTCACTTCTCGATGTAACTCACCGTGTAACATGGGCCACTTCTCGATGTAACACACCGTGTATCATGGGCCAATTCTCGATGTAACTCACCGTGTACCATGGGCCACTTCTGATGTAACACACCGTGTATCATGGGCCACTTCTCGATGTAACACACCGTGTATCATGGGCCACTTCTCGATGTAACTCACCGTGTAACATGGGTCACTTCTCGATTCAACATACCGTGTAACATGGGCCACTTCTCGATGTAACACACCGTGTAACATGGGCCACTTCTCGATGTAACACACCGTGTATCATGGGCCACTTCTCGATGTAACTCACCGTGTACATGGGCCACATCTCAATGTAACACACCGTGTAACATGGGTCACTTCTCGATGTAACTCACCGTGTAACATGGGCTACTTCTCGATGTAACTCACCGTGTAACATGGGTCACTTCTCGATGTAACACACCGTGTAACATGGGTCACTTCTCGATGTAACTCACCGTGTAACATGGGCCACATCTCAATGTAACACACCGTGTAACATAGGTCACACCTCGCTGTAACACACCGTGTAACATGGGCCACTTCTCAACCTAGAACACCGTGTAACATGGGCCACATCTCGATGTAACACAGCGTGTAACATGGGTCTAATCTCAATGTAACACACCGTGTAACATGAGCCACATCTCAATCTAACACACCGTGTAACATGGGTCATATAAATATGTAACACACAGTGTAACATGGGTCACATCTCAATGTAACACACCGTGTAACATGGGTCATATCTCAATGTAACACACCGTGTATCATGGGTCATATCTCAATGTAACACACCGTGTAACATGGACCATATCAATATGTAACACACCGTGTAGCATGGGTCATATCTCAATGTAACACACCGTGCAACATGGGTCATATCTCAATGTAACACACCGTGTAGCATGGGTCATATCACAATGTAACACACCGTGTAACATGGGTCATATCAATATGTAACACACCGTGTAGCATGGGTCACATCTCAATGTAACACACCGTGTAACATGGGTCACATCTCAATGTAACACACCGTGTATCATGGGTCACATCTCAATGTAACACACCGTGTAACATGGGTCACATCTCAATGCAACACACCGTGTAACATGGGTCACAACTAAATGTAACACACCGTGTAACATGGGTCACATCTCAATGTAACACACCGTGTAACATGGGTCACATCTCAATGTAACACACCGTGTAACATGGGTCACAACTCAATGTAGCACACCGTGTAACATGGGTCACATCTCAATGCAACACACCGTGTAAATTGGGTCACAACTCAATGTAACACACCGTGTAGCATGGGTCACATCTCAATGTAACACACCGTGTAACATGGGTCACATCTCAATGTAACACACCGTGTAACATGGGTCACATCTCAATGTAACGCACCGTGTAACATGAGCCACATTTCAATGTAACACACCGTGTAACATGGGTGACATCTCAATGTAACACACCGTGTAACATGGGTCATATCTCAATGTAACACTGCGTGTAACATGGGTCACATCTCAATGTAGCACACCGTGTAACATGAGTTACATCTAAATGTAACACACCGTGTAACATGGGTCACATCTCATTGTGGCACACCGTGTAACATGGGTCACTTCTCGATGTAACACACCGTGTAACATGAGTTACATCTAAATGTAACACACCGTGTAACATGGGTCACATCTCAATGTAAGAAACCGTGTAACATGGGTCACATCTCAATGTAACACACCGTGTAACATGGGTCACATCTCAATGTAACACACCGTGTAGCTTGGGTCACATCTCAATGTAACACTGCGTGTAGCATGGGTCATATCTCTATGTAACACACCGTGTGACATGGGTCACATCTCAATGTAACACACCGTGTAACATAGGTCACACCTCAATGTAACACACAGTGCACCATGTGTCCCACCTCGCTGTAACACACCGTGTAACATGGGCCACTTCTCAACATAGAACACCGTGTAACATGGGCCACATCTCAATGTAACACAGCGTGTAACATGGGTCTCATCTCAATGTAACACACCGTGTAACATGAGCCACATCTCAATCTAACACACCGTGTAACATGGGTCATATAACTATGTAACACACAGTGTAACATGGGTCACATCTAAATGTAACACACCGTGTAACATGGACCATATCAATATGTAACACACCGTTTAGAATGGGTCATATCTCAATGTAACACACCGTGCAACATGGGTCATATCTCAATGTAACACACCGTGTAGCATGGGTCATATCTCAATGTAACACACCGTGTAACATGGGTCATATCAATATGTAACACACCGTGTAGCATGGGTCACATCTCAATGTAACACACCGTGTAACATGGGTCACATCTCAATTTAACACACCGTGTATCATGGGTCACATCTCAATGTAACACACCGTGTAACATAGGTCACACCTCAATGTAACACACCGTGTAACATGGGTCACATCTCAATGTAACACACCGTGTAACATAGGTCACACCTCAATGTAACACACCGTGTACCATGGGCCACTTCTCAACCTAGAACACCGTGTAACATGGGCCACATCTCGATGTAACACACTGTGTACCATGGGTCATATAAATATGTAACACACAGTGTAACATGGTTCACATCTCAATGTAACACACCGTGTAACATGGGTCACATCTCAATGTAGCACACCGTGTAACATGGGTCACATCTCAATGCAACACATCGTGTAACATGGGCCACATCTCAATGTAACACACCGTGTAACATGGGTCACATCTCAATGTAACACACCGTGTAACATGGACCAAATCTCAATGTAACACACCGTGTAACATGGGTAATATCAATATGTAACACACCGTGTAGCATGGGTCACATCTCAATGTAACACACCGTGTAGCATGGGCCACATCTCAATGTAACACACGGTGTAACTTGGGTCACATCTCAATGTAACACACCGTGTAACATGGGACACATCTCAATGTAACGCACCGTGTAACATGAGCCACATCTCAATGTAACACACCGTGTAACATGGGTCACATCTCAAGGTAACACACCGTGTAACATGGGTCATATCTCAATGTAACACTGCGTGTAACATGGGTCACATCTCAATGTAGCACACCGTGTAACATGAGTTACATCTAAATGTAACACACCGTGTAACATTGGTCACATCTCAATGTAGCACACCGTGTAACATGGGTCACTTCTCGATGTAACACACCGTGTAACATGAGTTACATCTAAATGTAACACACCGTGTAACATGGGTCACATCTCAATGTAAGAAACCGTGTAACATGGGTCACATCTCAATGTAACACACCGTGTAACATGGGTCACATCTCATTGTAACACACCGTGTAGCATGGGTCACATCTCAATGTAACACTGCGCGTAGCATGGGTCATATCTCTATGTAACACACCGTGTGACATGGGTCACATCTCAATGTAACACACCGTGTAGCATGGGTCATATCTCAATGTAACACACCGTGTAGCATGGGTCATATCTCTATGTAATACACCGTGTGACATGGATAACATCTCAATGTAACACACCGTGTAACATGGGTCACATCTCAATGTAACACACCGTGTAACATGGGTCACATCTCAATGTAACACACCGTGTAGCATGGGTCACATCTCAATTTAACACACCGTGTAGCATGGGTCACATCTAAATTTAACACACCGTGTAACATGGGTCACATCTCAATGTAACACACCGTGTAACATGGGTCACATCTCAATGTAACACACCGTGAAGCATGGGTCACATCTCAATGTAACACACCGTGTAGCATGGTTCACATCTCAATTTAACACACCGTGTAGCATGGGCCACATCTCAATGTAACACACCGTGTAGCATGGGTCATATATCTATGTAACACACCGTGTAGCATGGGTCATATCTCTATGTAACACACCGTGTGACATGGGTCACATGTCAATGTAACACACCGTGTAACATGCTTCACATCTCAATGTAACACACCGTGTAACATGGGTCACATATCAATGTAACACACCGTGTAGCATGGGCCACATCTGAATGTAACACACCGTGTAACATGGGTCACTTCTCGATGTAACTCACCGTGTAACATGGGCCACTTCTAGATGTAACTCACCGTGTAACATGGGTCACTTCTCGATTCAACATACTGTGTAACATGGACCATTTCTCGATGTAACACACCGTGTAACATGGGCCACATCTCAATGTAACACACCGTGTAACATGGGTCACTTCTCGATGTAACTCACCGTGTAAAATGGGTCACTTCTCGATGTAACACACCGTGTATCATGGGCCACATCTCAATGTAACACACCGTGTACCATGGGTCACTTCTCGATGTAACTCACCGTGTAACATGGGTCACTTCTCGATGTAACTCACCGTGTAACATGGGCCACTTCTCGATGTATCACACCGTGTATCATAGGCCACTTCTCGATATAACTCACCGTGTATCATGGGCCACTTCTCAATGTAACACACCGTGTAACATGGGTCACTTCTCGATGTAACTCACCGTGTAACATGGGTCACTTCTCGATGTAACTCACCGTGTAACATGGGCCACTTCTCGATGTAACACACCGTGTATCATAGGCCACTTCTCGATATAACTCACCGTGTATCATGGGCCACTTCTCGATGTAACACACCGCGTATCATGGACCACTTCTCGATGTAACTCACCGTGTAACATGGGCCACTTCTCGATGTAACACACCGTGTATCATGGGCCACATCTCAATGTAACACACCGTGTAACATGGGCCACATCTCAATGTAACACACCGTGTATCATGGGTCACTTCTCGATGTAACTCACCGTGTATCATGGGCCACTTCTCGATGTAACACACCGTGTATCATGGGCCACTTCTCGATGTAACACACCGTGTAACATGGGCCACATCTCAATGTAACACACCGTGTATCATGGGCCATTTCTCGATGTAACTCACCGTGTAACATGGGCCACATCTCGATGTAACACACCGTGTATCATAGGCCACTTCTCGATATAACTCACCGTGTATCATGGGCCACTTCTCGATGTAACACACCGTGTATCATGGGCCACTTCTAGATGTAACTCACCGTGTAACATGGGCCACTTCTCGATGTAACTCACCGTGTAACATGGGCCACTTCTCGATGTAACTCACCGTTTAACATGGGTCACTTCTCGATGTAACTCACCGTGTAACATGGGCCACTTCTCGATGTAACTCACCGTGTAACATGGGCCACTTCTCGATGTAACTCACCGTGTAACATGGGTCACTTCTCGATTTAACTCACCGTGTAACATGGGCCACTTCTCGATGTAACACACCGTGTATCATGGGCCACTTCTCGATGTAACTCACCGTGTAACATGGGCCACTTCTCGATGTAACACACCGTGTATCATGGGCCACTTCTCGATGTAACTCACCGTGTAACATGGGCCACTTCTCGATGTAACACACCGTGTATCATGGGCCACTTCTCGATGTAACTCACCGTGTAACATGGGTCACTTCTCGATTCAACATACCGTGTAAAATGGGTCACTTCTCGATGTAACTCACCGTGTAACATGGGCCACTTCTCGATGTAACACACCGTGTATCATGGGTCACTTCTCGATGTAACTCACCGTGTAACATGGGCCACTTCTCGATGTAACACACCGTGTATCATGGGCCAATTCTCGATGTAACTCACCGTGTACCATGGGCCACTTCTGATGTAACACACCGTGTATCATGGGCCACTTCTCGATGTAACACACCGTGTATCATGGGCCACTTCTCGATGTAACTCACCGTGTAACATGGGTCACTTCTCGATTCAACATACCGTGTAACATGGGCCACTTCTCGATGTAACACACCGTGTAACATGGGCCACTTCTCGATGTAACACACCGTGTATCATGGGCCACTTCTCGATGTAACTCACCGTGTACATGGGCCACATCTCAATGTAACACACCGTGTAACATGGGTCACTTCTCGATGTAACTCACCGTGTAACATGGGCCACTTCTCGATGTAACTCACCGTGTAACATGGGTCACTTCTCGATGTAACACACCGTGTAACATGGGTCACTTCTCGATGTAACTCACCGTGTAACATGGGCCACATCTCAATGTAACACACCGTGTAGCATGGGTCACATCCCAATGTAGCACACCGACTAACATGGGTCATTACTCGATATAACACACCGTGTAACATGGACCACATCTCGATGTTACACACTGTGTAACATGGGTCAATTCAGGATGTAACACTCCGTGTAACATGGGCCTCTTCTCGATGTAATACACCGTGTAACATGGGTCACTTCAGGATGTAACTCACCGTGTAACAAGGGCCACTTCTCGATGTAACACACCGTGTAGCATGGGTCACATCTCGATGTAACTCACCGTGTATAATGGGCCACTTCTCGATGTAACACACCGTGTAGCATGGGTCACATCTCGATGTAACTCACCGTGTAACATGGGCCACTTCTCGATGTAACACACCGTGTATCATGGGCTACTTCTCGATGTAACTCACCGTGTAACATGGGCCACTTCTCGATGTAACACACCGTGTAGCATGGGTCACATCTCGATGTAACTCACCGTGTAACATGGGCCACTTCTCGATGTAACACACCGTGTATCATGGGCCACTTCTCGATGTAACTCACCGTGTAACATGGGCCACTTCTCGATGTAACACACCGTGTATCATGGGCCACTTCTCGATGTAACTCACCGTGTAGCATGGGTCACATCCCAATGTAGCACACCGTCTAACATGGGTCATTACTCGATATAACACACCGTGTAACATGGACCACATCTCGATGTTACACACTGTGTAACATGGGTCAATTCAGGATGTAACACTCCGTGTAACATGGGCCTCTTCTCGATGTAATACACCGTGTAACATGGGTCACTTCAGGATGTAACTCACCGTGTAACAAGGGCCACTTCTCGATGTAACACACCGTGTAGCATGGGTCACATCTCGATGTAACTCACCGTGTATCATGGGCCACTTCTCGATGCAACACACCGTGTAGCATGGGTCACATCTCGATGTAACTCACCGTGTAACATGGGCCACTTCTCGATGTAACACACCGTGTATCATGGGCCACTTCTCGATGTAACTCACCGTGTAACATGGGCCACTTCTCGATGTAACACACCGTGTAGCATGGGTCACATCTCGATGTAACTCACCGTGTAACATGGGCCACTTGTCGATGTAACACACCGTGTATCATGGGCCACTTCTCGATGTAACTCACCGTGTAACATGGGCCACTTCTCGATGTAACACACTCGTATCATGGGCCACTTCTCGATGTAACTCACCGTGTAACATGGGTCACTTCTCGATTCAACATACCGTGTAACATGGGTCACTTCTCGATGTAACTCACCGTGTAACATGGGCCACTTCTCGATGTCACACACCGGGTAACATGGGCCACTTCTTGATGTAACTCACCGTGTAACATGGGCCACTTCTCGATGTAACACACCGTGTATCATGGGCCAATTCTCGATGAAACTCGCCGTGTAACATGGGCCACTTCTCGATGTAACACACCGTGTATCATGGGCCACTTCTCGATGTAACTCACCGTGTAACATGGGCCACTTCTCGATGTAACACACCGTGTAACATGGGCCACTTCTCGATTCAACATACCGTGTAACATGGGTCACTTCTCGATTCAACATACCGTGTAACATGGGTCACTTCTCGATGTAACTCACCGTGTAACATGGGCCACTTCTCGATGTAACACACCGTGTAACATGGGCCACTTCTCGATGTAACTCACCGTGTAACATGGGCCACTTCTCGATGTAACACACCGTGTATCATGGGCCACTTCTCGATGTAACTCACCGTGTAACATGGGCCACTTCTCGATGTAACACACCGTGTATCATGGTCCACTTCTCGATGTAACTCACCGTGTAACATGGGTCACTTCTCGATTCAACATACCGTGTAACATGGGTCACTTCTCGATGTAACTCACCGTGTAACATGGGCCACTTCTCGATGTAACACACCGTGTACCATGGGTCACTTCTCGATGTAACTCACCGTGTAACATGGGCCACATCTCAATGTAACACACCGTGTAGCATGGGTCACATCCCAATGTAGCACACCGTCTAACATGGGTCATTACTCGATATAACACACCGTGTAACATGGACCACATCTCGATGTTACACACCGTGTAACATGAGTCACTTCAGGATGTAACACTCCGTGTAACATGGGCCACTTATCGATGTAACACACCGTGTAACATGGGTCACTTCAGGATGTAACTCACCGTGTAACATGGGCTACTTCTCGATGTAACACACCGTGTATCATGGGCCACTTCTCGATGTAACTCACCGTGTAACATGGGTCACTTCTCGATTCAACATACCGTGTAACATGGGTCACTTCTCGATGGTACTCACCGTGTAACATGGGCCACTTCTCGATGTAACACACCGTGTACCATGGGTCACTTCTCGATGTAACTCACCGTGTAACATGGGCCATATCTCAATGTAACACACCGTGTAACATGGGTCAATTCTCGATGTAACTCACCGTGTACCATGGGTCACTTCTCGATGTAACTCACCGTGTAACATGGGTCACTTCTCGATGTAACTCACCGTGTAACATGGGCCACTTCTCGATGTAACACACCGTGTAACATGGGTCACTTCTGGATGTAACTCACCGTGTAACATGGGCCACTTCTCGATGTAACTCACCGTGTAACATGGGCCACTTCTCGATGTAACTCACCGTGTAACATGTGCCACTTCTCGATGTACCACACCGTGTAACATGGGCCACATCTCAATGTAACACACCGTGTAACATGGGTCACTTCTCGATGTAACTCACCGTGTAACATGGGCCACTTTTCGATGTAACTCACCGTGTAACATGGGTCACTTCTCGATTCAACATACTGTGTAACATGGGCCATTTCTCGATGTAACACACCGTGTAACATGGGCCACATCTCAATCTAACACACCGTGTAACATGGGTCAATTCTCGATGTAACTCACCGTGTAACATGGGTCACTTCTCGATGTAACACACCGTGTATCATGGGCCACATCTCAATGTAACACACCGCGTACCATGGGTCAATTCTCGATGTAACTCACCGTGTAACATGGGTCACTTCTCGATGTAACTCACCTTGTAACATGGGCCACTTCTCGATGTAACACACCGTGTATCATAGGCCACTTCTCGATATAACTCACCGTGTATCATGGGCCACTCCTCGATGTAACACACCGTGTAACATGGGTCACTTCTCGATTCAACATACCGTGTAACATGGGTCACTTCTCGATGTAACTCACCGTGTAACATGGGCCACTTCTCGATGTAACACACCGTGTACCATGGGTCACTTCTCGATGTAACTCACCGTGTAACATGGGTCACTTCTCGATGTAACTCACCGTGTAACATGGGCCACTTCTCGATGTAACACACCGTGTATCATAGGCCACTTCTCGATATAACTCACCGTGTATCATGGGCCACTTCTCGATGTAACACACCGTGTATCATGGGCCACTTCTCGATGTATCTCACCGTGTAACATGGGCCACTTCTCGATGTTACACACCGTGTATCATGGGCCACATCTCAATGTAACACACCGTGTAACATGGGCCACATCTCAATGTAACACACCGTGTATCATGGGTCACTTCTCGATGTAACTCACCGTGTATCATGGGCCACTTCTCGATGTAACACACCGTGTAACATGGGTCACTTCTCGATTCAACATACCGTGTAACATGGGTCACTTCTCGATGTAACTCACCGTGTAACATGGGCCACTTCTCGATGTAACACACCGTGTACCATGGGTCACTTCTCGATGTAACTCACCGTGTAACATGGGTCACTTCTCGATGTAACTCACCGTGTAACATGGGCCACTTCTCGATGTACCACACCGTGTAACATGGGCCACATCTCAATGTAACACACCGTGTAATATGGGTCACTTCTCGATGTAACTCACCGTGTAACATGGGCCACATCTCAATGTAACACACCGTGTAGCATGGGTCACATCCCAATGTAGCACACCGTCTAACATGGGTCATTACTCGATATAACACACCGTGTAACATGGACCACATCTCGATGTTACACACTGTGTAACATGGGTCAATTCAGGATGTAACACTCCGTGTAACATGGGCCTCTTCTCGATGTAATACACCGTGTAACATGGGTCACTTCAGGATGTAACTCACCGTGTAACAAGGGCCACTTCTCGATGTAACACACCGTGTAGAATGGGTCACATCTCGATGTAACTCACCGTGTATCATGGGCCACTTCTCGATGTAACACACCGTGTAGCATGGGTCACATCTCGATGTAACTCACCGTGTAACATGGGCCACTTCTCGATGTAACACACCGTGTATCATGGGCTACTTCTCGATGTAACTCACCGTGTAACATGGGCCACTTCTCGATGTAACACACCGTGTAGCATGGGTCACATCTCGATGTAACTCACCGTGTAACATGGGCCACTTCTCGATGTAACACACCGTGTATCATGGGCCACTTCTCGATGTAACTCACCGTGTAACATGGGCCACTTCTCGATGTAACACACCGTGTATCATGGGCCACTTCTCGATGTAACTCACCGTGTAGCATGGGTCACATCCCAATGTAGCACACCGTCTAACATGGGTCATTACTCGATATAACACACCGTGTAACATGGACCACATCTCGATGTTACACACTGTGTAACATGGGTCAATTCAGGATGTAACACTCCGTGTAACATGGGCCTCTTCTCGATGTAATACACCGTGTAACATGGGTCACTTCAGGATGTAACTCACCGTGTAACAAGGGCCACTTCTCGATGTAACACACCGTGTAGCATGGGTCACATCTCGATGTAACTCACCGTGTATCATGGGCCACTTCTCGATGTAACACACCGTGTAACATGGGTCACATCTCGATGTAACTCACCGTGTAACATGGGCCACTTCTCGATGTAACACACCGTGTATCATGGGCCACTTCTCGATGTAACTCACCGTGTAACATGGGCCACTTCTCGATGTAACACACCGTGTAGCATGGGTCACATCTCGATGTAACTCACCGTGTAACATGGGCCACTTCTCGATGTAACACACCGTGTATCATGGGCCACTTCTCGATGTAACTCACCGTGTAACATGGGCCACTTCTCGAAGTAACACACCGTGTATCATGGGCCACTTCTCGATGTAACTCACCGTGTAACATGGGTCACTTCTCGATTCAACATACCGTGTAACATGGGTCACTTCTCGATGTAACTCACCGTGTAACATGGGCCACTTCTCGATGTCACACACCGGGTAACATGGGCCACTTCTTGATGTAACTCACCGTGTAACATGGGCCACTTCTCGATGTAACACACCGTGTATCATGGGCCAATTCTCGATGAAACTCACCGTGTAACATGGGCCACTTCTCGATGTAACACACCGTGTATCATGGGTCAATTCTCGATGTAACTCACCGTGTAACATGGGCCACTTCTCGATGTAACACACCGTGTAACATGGGCCACTTCTCGATTCAACATACCGTGTAACATGGGTCACTTCTCGATTCAACATACCGTGTAACATGGGTCACTTCTCGATGTAACTCACCGTGTAACATGGGCCACTTCTCGATGTAACACACCGTGTAACATGGGCCACTTCTCGATGTTACTCACCGTGTAACATGGGCCACTTCTCGATGTAACACACCGTGTATCATGGGCCACTTCTCGATGTAACTCACCGTGTAACATGGGCCACTTCTCGATGTAACACACCGTGTATCATGGTCCACTTCTCGATGTAACTCACCGTGTAACATGGGTCACTTCTCGATTCAACATACCGTGTAACATGGGTCACTTCTCGATGTAACTCACCGTGTAACATGGGCCACTTCTCGATGTAACACACCGTGTACCATGGGTCACTTCTCGATGTAACTCACCGTGTAACATGGGCCACATCTCAATGTAACACACCGTGTAGCATGGGTCACATCCCAATGTAGCACACCGTCTAACATGGGTCATTACTCGATATAACACACCGTGTAACATGGACCACATCTCGATGTTACACACCGTGTAACATGGGTCACTTCAGGATGTAACACTCCGTGTAACATGGGCCACTTATCGATGTAACACACCGTGTAACATGGGTCACTTCAGGATGTAACTCACCGTGTAACATGGGCTACTTCTCGATGTAACACACCGTGTATCATGGGCCACTTCTCGATGTAACTCACCGTGTAACATGGGTCACTTCTCGATTCAACATACCGTGTAACATGGGTCACTTCTCGATGGTACTCACCGTGTAACATGGGCCACTTCTCGATGTAACACACCATGTATCATGGGCCACTTCTCGATGTAACTCATCGTGTAACATGGGCCACATCTCAACGTAACACACCGTGTAACATGGGTCACTTCTCGATGTAACTCACCGTGTAACATGGGTCATTTCTCGATTCAACATACCTTGTAACATGGGTCACTTCTCGATGTAACTCACCGTGTAACATGGGCCACTTCTCGATGTAACACACCGTGTACCATGGGTCACTTCTCAATGTAACACACCGTGTAACATGGGTCAATTCTCGATGTATCTCACCGTGTACCATGGGTCACTTCTCGATGTAACTCACCGTGTAACATGGGTCACTTCTCGACGTAACTCACCGTGTAACATGGGCCACTTCTCGATGTAACACACCGTGTAACATGGGTCACTTCTGGATGTAACTCACCGTGTAACATGGGCCACTTCTCGATGTAACTCACCGTGTAGCATGGGCCACTTCTCGATGTAACTCACCGTGTAACATGTGCCACTTCTCGATGTACCACACCGTGTAACATGGTTCACATCTCAGTGTAACACACCGTGTAACATGGGTCACTTCTCGATGTAACTCACCGTGTAACATGGGCCACTTCTCGATGTAACTCACCGTGTAACATGGGTCACTTCTCGATTCAACATACTGTGTAACATGGGCCATTTCTCGATGTAACACACCGTGTAACATGGGCCACATCTCAATGTAACACACCGTGTAACATGGGTCACTTCTCGATGTAACGCACCGTGTAACATGGGTCACTTCTCGATGTAACACACCGTGTATCATGGGCCACATCTCAATGTAACACACCGTGTACCATGGGTCAATTCTCGATGTAACTCACCGTGTAACATGGGTCACTTCTCGATGTAACTCACCTTGTAACATGGGCCACTTCTCGATGTAACACACCGAGTATCATAGGCCACTTCTCGATATAACTCACCGTGTATCATGGGCCACTTCTCGATGTAACACACCGTGTAACATGGGTCACTTCTCGATTCAACATACCGTGTAACATGGGTCACTTCTCGATGTAACTCACCGTGTAACATGGGCCACTTCTCGATGTAACACACCGTGTACCATGGGTCACTTCTCGATGTAACTCACCGTGTAACATGGGTCACTTCTCGATGTAACTCACCGTGTAACATGGGCCACTTCTCGATGTAACACACCGTGTATCATGGGCCACATCTCAATGTAACACACCGTGTAACATGGGTCACTTCTCGATGTAACTCACCGTGTAACATGGGCCATATCTCGATGTAACACACCGTGTAACATGGGCCACATCTCAATGTAACACACCGTGTAACATGGGTCACTTCTCGATGTAACTCACCGTGTAACATGGGTCACTTCTCGATGTAACACACCGTGTATCATGGGCCACATCTCAATGTAACACACCGTGTACCATGGGTCAATTCACGATGTAACTCACCGTGTAACATGGGTCACTTCTCGATGTAACTCACCTTGTAACATGGGTCACTTCTCGATGTAACACACCGTGTATCATAGGCCATTTCTCGATATAACTCACCGTGTATCATGGGCCACTTCTCGATGTAACACACCGTGTAACATGGGTCACTTCTCGATTCAACATACCGTGTAACATGGGTCACTTCTCGATGTAACTCACCGTGTAACATGGGCCACTTCTCGATGTAACACACCGTGTACCATGGGTCACTTCTCGATGTAACTCACCGTGTAACATGGGTCACTTCTCGATGTAACTCACCGTGTAACATGGGCCACTTCTCGATGTAACACACCGTGTAACATGGGTCACTTCTCGATTCAACATACCGTGTAACATGGGTCACTTCTCGATGTAACTCACCGTGTAACATGGGCCACTTCTCGATGTAACACACCGTGTACCATGGGTCACTTCTCGATGTAACTCACCGTGTAACATGGGTCACTTCTCGATGTAACTCACCGTGTAACATGGGCCACTTCTCGATGTAACACACCGTGTACCATGGGTCACTTCTCGATGTAACTCACCGTGTAACATGGGCCACTTCTCGATATAACTCACCGTGTATCATGGGCCACTTCTCGATGTAACACACCGTGTATCATGGGCCATTTCTCGATGTAACTCACCGTGTAACATGGGCCACTTCTCGATGTTACACACCGTGTATCATGGGCCACATCTCAATGTAACACACCGTGTAACATGGGCCACATCTCAATGTAACACACCGTGTATCATGGGTCACTTCTCGATGTAACTCACCGTGTATCATGGGCCACTTCTCGATGTAACACACCGTGTATCATGGGCCACTTCTAGATGTAACACACCGTGTAACATGGGCCACATCTCCATGTAACACACCGTGTATCATTGGTCACTTCTCGATGTAACTCACCGTGTATCATGGGCCACTTCTCAATGTAACACACCGTGTAACATGGGTCACTTCTCGATGTAACTCACCGTGTAACATGGGTCACTTCTCGATGTAACTCACCGTGCAACATGGGCCACTTCTCGATGTAACACACCGTGTAACATGGGTCACTTATCGATGTAACTCACCGTGTAACATGGGCTACATCTCAATGTACACACCGTGTAACATGGGCCACATCTCGATGTAAGACACCGTGTATCATGGGTCACTTCTCGATGTAACTCACCGTGTAACACGGGTCACTTCTCGATGTAACTCACCGTGTAACATGGGCCACATCTCAATGTAACACACCGTGTAGCATGGGTCACATCCCAATGCAGCACACCGGCTAACATGGGTCATTACTCGATATAACACACCGTGTAACATGGACCACATCTCAATGTAACACACCGCGTAACATGGGTCACTTCAGGATGTAACACTCCGTGTAACATGGACCACTACTCGATGTAACACACCGTGTAACATGGACCACATCTCGATGTTACACACCGTGTAACATGGGTCTCTTCTGTATGTAACACACCGTTTAATCTGGGCCACTTCTCGATGCAGCGCACCGTGTAACATGGGTCAGTGTGTTGATAGTGCCATTGTTCAGCGCAGTCTAATTCTATTAAAGAAAGCTTTGTAATATTACAGTGATTGGGATTACTTAGTGTTGGTCGAGTGATTGGGAGCAATGGCTGGAGGGTGCCGGTGGGGTAATGTGTTAACTTGTAGAGGGTAAGAGCAGCAGAGGTAGACATAGGAGGCGATCGTTAGATTCAGTGTTCGATTTCAAAAATGAGAGGTGTAGAGACAGATGAGGCCGTAGTGCTAACTGCTCATAGGGAATCAATGAGGCCACAGAGGCTTGCGGGCTAAACTTGACTTTAAAACGCAAATAAAACTGCAGGTTATTATGGGCCTCGCTTAACAAAGAGACAAGTGCCGTTCCGAACCCTAACAACTACAGGCACCACGTAAGCACAGGTTATCAGACACCACATGAGCAAAAGGTCTAAAGGCAGTGTTGGTTCGATTCCGGGCTCTTCCATTAAATGCAATTCTGGTGTGAGAGCTTGCCACGGTGGATGGGTGGTTATCGTGTCCGACTACCAACCCCCAAGCTTGCAGGTTCGCTCCTGGCCGTGGTAAGTGATTTTTTGAAGGGCAGCAAAAATCACGACACGCATGTCATTCGATGTTGGCATGCTAAAGAACCCATATGAATCCAGTAGGCCGTATTCGTAATGACAAAATTAATCTCGGGATTATCCACCAATACAATGTTCCTCATTTCTCTACTAGAAAACGCTATAAAGTCAAGGAGCTTAGATATCTAACCCCCTTGACTTTCATGGTGGTTCAAGGAACAACGAAATTTGACATGCAAGCTACCCTCTGGGTGAAAATTACAAAGTTGCACCCGGCTTCCGAGGCCATACGATATTATAATTATTAGTTTCGCAAGGGAAGAGTCGCTCTCTCGCTTCCACTCAAGTACATGGGGCTTTAGGAATCAACAACAACAACAATAACATTAGGGTGTGGTCGAATTGCACATTTGAAGCCTGAAGCGGCTGCGCTTGCGTATCGCTCACTTTTTGTATCCAGAGTGGAACCAGATGCAAGCCAATTAACACACAGGCTGGCGCGGCTCTGACAACATACACAGCCTTTATGGAGTTTTCTTGTTAAGGCTGGCGTTCGATTCCCGAATTTACCAACAAACTAATTCTGTTTCGGGGCCTCTAGACGACAACTGTGAGGAAGTGGGTCGAATCCTTAAAGTGACCAAGTCACAAATGCAATCAAACCGCAATTCCCCGATCTCTCATTTTGTAAATAACTTTCTAGGGAATTTTTAATGTTCTATGATCGTACCTTCTATTGGGGGATTCAGCTTCACACATATAATTTCCATCGCCAAAATCAAACCGATAGGATGGGAGGGAATATTGCCCTTTATTGCAGAGCTCTGTTCACCATCGTCCATTTGGTCATGTTTTTGAGTGAGCAAAAAGTACTGATGGGTATTGTCTATCGCCCACCTATGTATCGTACATTCTCGAGTGTCAAACCCGTCTGCTTAATTTACTGCCATCTTACAAACATGTCTTTACACTCGAACATGTTAGTCTTGTGATGATACCTATCACAGGTGACACAGCTAACCACAACATGATAGTCTTGTGATGGTACCTAACACAGGTGACACAGCTAACCACAACATGATAGTCTTGTGATGGTACCTAACACAGGTGAAACAGCTAACCACGACATGACAGTCTTGTGATGGTACCTAACACAGGTGAAACAGCTAACCACAACATGATAGTCTTGTGATGGTAACTAACACAGGTGAAACAGCTAACCACAACGTGATAATCTTGTGATGATACCTAACACAGGTCACACAGCTAACCACAACAATACAGTCTTGTGATGATTCCTAACACAGGTCTCACAGCTAACAACAACATGATAATCTTGTTATGATACCTAACACAGGTCACAGAGCTAACCACAACATGATAGTCTTGTGACGATACCTAACACAGGTCACACAGCTAACCACAACATGATAATCTTGTGATGATACCTAACGCAGGTCACACAGCTAACCCCAACATGATAGTCTTGTGATGATACCTAACACAGGTCACACAGCTAACCACAACATGATAATCTTATGATGATACCTAACACAGGTCACACAGCTAATCCCAAAATGATAGTCTTTTCATGATACATAACACAGGTCACGCAGCTAACACCAACATGATAGTTTTGTGATCGTATCTAACACAGGTCACACGGATAACCACAACATGATAGATTTTTCATGATACATAACACAGGTCACACAGCCAACAGCAACATGATAGTCTTGTGACGATACCTAACACAGGTCACACAGCTAACCCCAACATGATAGTCTTGTGATGATACCTAACGCAGGTCACACAGCTAACGCCAACATGATAGTCTTGTCATGATACCTAACACAGGTCACACAGCTAACCCCAACATGATAGTCTTGTGATGGTCCCTAACACAGGTCACACAGCTAACACCAACATGATAGTCTTGTGATGATACATAACACAGGCCACACAGCTAACACCAACATGATAGTTTTGAGATCGTATCTAACACAGGTCACACGGCTAACCACAACATGATAGTCTTTTCATGATACAAACACAGGTCACACAGCCAACCGCAACATGATAGTCTTGTCATGATACCTAACACAGGTCACACAGCTAACCGCAACATGATAGGCTTGTCATGATACCTAACACAGGTCACACAGCTAACACCAACATGGTAGTCTTGTCACGATACCTAACACAGGTCACACAGCTAACCACAAAATGATAGTCTTGTGATGATACCTAACACAGGTCACACAGCTAACCACACCAAGATAGTCTTGTGATGTTACATAACAAAGGTCACACAGTTAACCACAACATGGTAGTCTTGTGACGATACCTAATACAGGTCACACAGCTAACCACAAAATGATAGTCTTGTGATGATACCTAACACAGTCCACACAGCTAACAACAACATGATAGTCTTGTGATGATACCTAACACAGGTCACACAGCTAACCACAAAATGATAGTCTTGTGATGATACCTAACACAGGTCACACAGCTAACCACAACATGATAGTCTTGTGATGATACCTAACACAGGTCGCACAGCTAACCACACCAAGATAATCTTGTGATGGTACCTAACACAGGTCAAACGGCTAACCACAACAAGATAATCTTGTGATGGTACCTAACACAGGTCACACAGCTAACCACAACAAGATAATCTTGTGATGGTACCTTACACAGGTCACACTGCTAACCACAACAAGATAATCTTGTGATGGTACCTAACACAGGTCACACGGCTAACCGTAACATGATAGTCTTGTGATGATACCTAACACAGGTCACACGGCTAACCACAACATGATATTCTTGTGATGATACCTAACACTGGTCACACAGCTAACCACAACATGATAGTCTTGTGATGGTACCTAACACAGGTCGCACAGCTAGCCACAGCAAGATAATCTTGTGATGGTACCTAACACTGGTCACACGGCTAACCACAACAAGATAATCTTGTTATGGTACCTGATACAGGTCACACGGCTAACCCCAACAAGATAATCTAATGATGGTATCTTACACAGGTCACATGGCTAACCACAACATGATAGTCTTGTGATGATACCTAACACAGGTCACACAGCTAACCACAACAAGATAGTCTAATGATGGTACCTAACACTGGTTACACAGCTAACCCCAACAAGATAATCTAATGATGGTACCTAACACAGGTCACACAGCTAACCACAACATGATGGTCTAATGATGGTATCTAACACAGGTCACACGGCTAACCCCAACAAGATAATCTAATGATGGTACCTAAAACTGGTCACACAGCTAACCACAACATGATAGTCTAATGATGGTATCTAACACAGGTCACACGGCTAACCCCAACAAGATAATCTAATGATGGTACCTAACACAGGTCACACAGCTAACCACAACAAGATAGTCTAATGATGGTATCTAACACAGGTCACACGGCTAACCCCAACAAGATAATCAAATGATGGTACCTAACACTGGTCACACAGCTAACCACAACATGATAGTCTTGTGATGGTACCTAACACAGGTCACACAGCTAGCCACAGCAAGATAATCTTGTGATGGTACCTAACACTGGTCACACGGCTAACCACAACAAGGTAATCTTATTATGGTACCTGATACAGTTCACACGGCTAACCCCAACAAGATAATCTAATGATGGAATCTAACACAGCTCAAATGGCTAACCACAACAATATAGTATTGTGATGGTACCTAACACAGGTCACACGGCTAATCACAACATGATAGTCTTGTGATGGTAACTCACACACGTCACACTGCTAACCACAACGTGATAGACTTGTGATGGTACCTAACACAGGTCACACGGCTAACCTCAACAAGATAATCTAATGATGGTATCTAACACAGGTCACATGGCTAACCACAACATGATAGTCTTGTGATGGTACCTAACACAGGTCACACAGCTAACCACAACAGGGTAATCTTGTGATGGTATCTAACACAGGTCGCACGGCTAACCACAACATGATAGTCTTGTGATGGTACCTAACACAGGTCACACAGCTAACCACAACATGATAGTCTTGTGATGTTAACTAACACAGGTCACACAGCTAACCACAACATGATAGTCTTGTGATGGTACCTAACACTATCACACTGCTAACCCAAACAAGATAATCTTGTGATGGTACCTAACACAAGTCACACAGCTAACCACAACATGATAGCCTTGTGATGGTACCTAACACAAATATCACGGCTAACCAGTGGCGTAGCTGGTTCTGAAGGGGTCCCGGGGCAAGAAGTTGGAATTGGCCCACTCACTATCCTTTGAAAACCTGACATAACTGCAGGCCTTTAAATTAAAATAATGTTTGAGGATAATAACTTATCAAAGTGACTGTATGCACTTTTCAAATTCCTGTCCCGTTGCCATTCCCATTTTCTAGAAATATTTAATTTATACTTTGGCTGTTGGCTCCATAAAATGTCCTAAACAATTATGATAAACTAGCAGTAGTGCCCGGCTTCGCCCGGTGGATTTAATGTGTTTTATGGATGATTATGAATACCACTACAGAACTGGCACATGATACTTTATCTAACAGAAAAATATTTTAAAAATATAACTTTTTGTCATGGTGGTTGTTGTAGTGGGCGTGATAGGAAGTACAGTATAATGTACGTAACATTCCCGTAATAATAGTAATGAATAGGGAAACAGCTATTTACTAACTAAAGCACTGACACTTGTAATTTACAAACGAATTTAAAAAAAATTATTAGAAAGAAGAGTAAGTGAAATAAAAGACACTGCCATGGCCTATGTCTCATTGGCTGTTAGAAATGTAGAGACCAATAGTGTCGGCTTAAGTCGCATAGCGCCGTAGGAAAATAATCAGAACACTTGGGAAAACTTCGGCTGTCCCGAGCTCCTGAGGTAGCAATAGTAACATTTATCACCACATAGCGCTCAAGGATGAGGTTCGGAATAAATGAAGGTACATTTGAAAGCACCAATGCTTATTTCAGCTGGTAACCTCATTGTACTGCACCAACACCATTGCACTTATACAAAGGTATAATATGTTCATGATGATAACTGTTTTAAGGGGCCTAAGAAATATTTTTGCTATTATTACTCCACGTGACTGCAATTTATAAACAGCGCAAGATGCAACTATTTTCGCAATTCTGCACCAGAACACTGGTAGGGATGACATGATGCAGGCCGAACTTATTAAAATACTCTTACAGTTACACACATGAATGGTTCTAGGGCATTAATACGTGGTTTTCAAGTTCATTTTGTCTGTTATTCTAAATGTAGGGATTGGAGAGCGTTGTCCAAAATATCAAGTGGACAGTGTTACCAGCGAGGTTCCAAAGCGTATGTAAAATTTGGTGCAATTAGGAGGAACGGTGTAGATTTGTGATAAAGGGCCTAAATGCAGTGGAGTGGTCTTCCCGAAATTCAAAGTGGACAGTGTCACCCCCAGGGTTCCAAAGGGTAGGTAGGCTAAGTAGACTATACAAAATGTTCAGATCGGTGAAACGGTATAGATTTGTGACTAAGGGCCTATATGCAGGGAATAGAGTGGTCTGACCGAAATTTCATGCAGACAGTGTTACTCGCAGGGTTCCAAAGGGTAAGTATACAAATTTTGTTTCACATTGGTGAAACGGTGTACTGTACGTATCACTAACCATAACGCCAGTGCATGCGGATAGAGCTGTTCGGGAGTGCTTGTTCTTCCGACTTACTGAACAAAAATCATTCTTGAAGATTGATGATGATCAGGTGCCATCGAGTCGGCGTCGACTCCTAGCGACTGCATGGATGGACTGTCTTCAGCCATATACTTCGCATCCTTCAGTGTCATATCCATGTTGGATTTGATGGAGTCGATCCATCTCAATGCTGGCCGCCCTCGTCTCCGAGACCCTTCCACCTTTCCAAGCATAATTGTCTTGAAGGTTACCTGAGAGGTTTAGCCTAATGCTACATAGCCTAAACTATTCCTCTTGAATCTGGCTATCATATACAAAAATAATTTTTCGAATCCGTCTGGTAGTTCCAGAGATTAGAGCGTTTAAACACACTATCACACAAACTCTTCAGATTTATTATATTAGTATAGATAATAGCTCTAGCTTATCAATGTGTGAAATTGTGATATCCTAATAAGAAATCTACGTCTACACAAATATCAATTAGAAAGAGAAGAAAACTGCATGTGAATATACACATTCTGTATTCGTTCTTTTATTACTGACAGCAATGAAGCTAGAGTAGAAAACAAAAGGGAACAGATAGGATCGTCTATGAAGTACTAGGCTTTACAAATAAAATACATGCCAGGTCGAAAGCTCAAAATTATAAATGTATTATACAAATAACTTGAAATAAAATAAATGCATACATGTTTACCCATTGTTTACAAAACAAATGTGAGTTATTAGTATTATTAAACAAACCATTTAAAACAAATAAACTTATCAACTAACCTACTTTACACAAAGCTTTTTTCCTACTCTTTGCATCTGCAAACATGTTAATTACATGTGAAAAGTTAAGTTTTCCATCTGTTTCATTTTCAATCGATAAAGGGGCCAACCCACTTAAACGTTCTTGGCTCATTGTGCTTCTTAGGTAGGACTTGATATTTTTCAGCTTGGAAAAAATCTTCTGCTGTAGCCACTGTGGTAGGTACAGTCAAGAACATAAAACAAGCAGTACACACGTCAGAATAGCTTCCAACCTGAATGTGATTTTCAATGCAGAGGAGGTCTATCAGTTGCCTAACAGTCGACATTTTCTTAATTTTAGAGGAAGAAGATGGACGCACGCTGGAAATTTGTTCAGGAAATGTTGGCGACACATCATCAGAAAAAGTTCGGAGAAACCTTTTGGCTCTTTAATCAGTTCGTCATCTGAAGCATTGCTCAAGAAATAAGGTTGAACAACTTTGTAGGCATTAATAACTGACTTCATGCCTTCAAATCTGCTGTTTAACTAAGCCATAATTGTATCAATCAAGGGTTAAAACACAGATACCCGAAATCTAGTTTCAGGATTGAGAAATCGGTGGTCTACACTCAGTTCATAAAAATGCTTTTTAACACGCTTTAGTCTTTTCTCAGAAAACTCACAAGGTATTCCGCACTTGGCGCCCATAGTTGAAGCTTCTTTTACAAGGTCCTCAAATTAATTTCTTAGTTCTGTAACACCTAAGAGATAATCACATAATAGATCAAAAGCTAAAACAATATCTATATTTTCCGTTTGGAGACATTTAGATGCGATGTTCAGTTGCTGCAAAATCTTTGTTTGTACAAATAACAGAAGCACAATTTCAAAACGTTTCTTTTTTAATACTATTGCATCATTCCTTTCGTTTGCCTTATTAGTTGTCAAAATAAGTTTTGATGGCTCTCTTAATACACCGCCAAACCTCTCATGTAAAGAAAGAACAGCTCGTACCTTCCCGACCATCTTGTTGGTTGAGTGTTTTTAACGTTATGTTTGCATTTTGAGATGCGTCTTGCAGCCCCAGCCAGTGTTTGATACTGTGTCCAAGGAAGTTGTAGTCACTTTATACATCCTCAAGAAACTATGATATTTCACGATTGGCTTCTACAGCGTCTTTCAACACCAGATTTAAATTGTGACTTGCACAATATGGCGCAACTTCTTGAATCTTTTTCTGCACTCCATTGTATACTCCACTCATTACGCTTGCGCCGTTATAACCCTGGCGACTACATTTTTTCAATTCAAGACCTTTATCTTTAATAGATTCCACTATTTTACTTGCCATACGAAATGCACTTTGATCTTGAACTTTTGTAAAAGAAGTAAACGTCTCGCAAATCTTTATTTCTTTGGGTTTATTTTTTTTCCTAGTTTACCACTTTGACGTACTTGAAAACTTCACTTAACTGATCAACTTTATTATTAACAGAAAAGCGCAGGAATGTGCATAACATAGATTTACACTAGTGAAACAAACATGTTACAAAAGAGTTAATTGATGTGAAAAACATCAAGATCCAGGAATGTGTGCATTAAAGCATTCATTCATGACCAGTCATTATATTTTGAATTGAATGTTATTTGTGAAATAGAGCAACACTGTATGATGCTTTGTTCATTTTAAACGTTAGTCCTTGCTATAATCACAGAGTGATTTCTGGTTATTTTTACATCGTGTGATGTGATATGTGTCACAGAACTGGTCACATAACGAGCACACGCAGAGTTCATTTGGGGCGTGGTAGGACATGTTTTTACATATTTTATGGTGGTAGCCATGCACTGCTAACTTTATTACCACATGTCTTAGTTTCTGATTGGCGCTGGTCCAGTTCCGGTTGATCATGGCATCCGTGCTGTAAAATTCTAGCGGAATGCCTTCTCTCTTATCTCTTCTCTCTGCTAGGTGCGCTTCAGCATTCTTTGTTGATGGAAGCTGTAATTTTGTTCTTATTTCTTCGACGAGGAAGGGTTCCCGTGCTAATTCATATGTTAGGCGGGAGCGCGTGTATTTTGAGATGCCCATTAAGGTTTTCAGGAATTGGGCTTTAACTCTTTCGATGGTGGCCAGATCTCTCTTCGTTAGTCGGTCCCATATCAAGTGGATCCCGTACGTGAGAATTGGTAGGATCTTTGCGTCAAACAGATGCATAGCTGTTTTTAAGGATAGCTGCTGTAGATTGATAATGTCGTACATGGCTTTCAAGCAAGCCACTGCTCTGTCTTGGATGTGTAGTCTGAATGTTCCGGTAGTCTGTAAAGTGATCCCAAGGTATTTAACTGCATTCACTATTTCCACTTTGACCTCTTCATATTGCAAGTTGTCGTTTGCTGCTACACGCCCACCTTTCCGAAAAACCATCTGTTGGGTTTTTGTCCAGTTTATTTTCAGACTGTTATTTCCTGCCCATTCTACCAGTGCTGAGAAGGCGTTTTGGAGTTCTTCCTTATTTGGTGATCCTAGGACCATGTCGTCCGCATATATGTAGATCACTGCGTCCTTTGATTTCTCCCGGATTGCTGTTGTTACATCGACTGTGGCAATATTGAACAGTATGGGACTGAGGGGGTCACCTTGCAACACTCCATTAGTTTCAACTTTACGTAAATCCTGAGTTGTATCCATAATAACAGAGAAAAAAGGAGAGCTCTGTACTTCATATTTGATTTCTTTCAGTACTTCATTTGCCATCAAAGAAAAAACTTCATTTTGTATGCTAGAGCTTAAATAGTTTACACTTCCTGCTGGCTTTTGCAAAAGGGTTTTTAGTACAGGGTCATAGTCAGACAGAAGTTCTATTATAAACAATAAATGTCCTTTATCTGGATCCTCCATTTCACTACTTCTTCCGCGGAAAGCAAGGTTACAGGTGACCAAAGTTAATGAAACATTAACTATTCTTTCTAGAACGTTCTTCCTGTATTTTTGCTCTTCTTTTAACTGTTTTTCTGAAGCGTCGCTCATTGTTTCATCATTCCACCATTTCTCAAATATAACACAAGAAAATATGTGGTCATCCGATTGTTCATGAGTTTTATTTCTATCAGAAAGATGTTTCCAGTCGTTTATTCCCGTACTACCGAAATTGTTGTCTGAATGTTGTGGGAACAGCCAAGATGGTTGACAGTAGACACGGTCTAACTTTTGCGAATAGCAAAGCCAGAGTCTGATACATTTCATCCCAGAACCTGATATAAAAGTGTAGCAATTAGTTGAAAATGATCTTTTACTTTCTCGTCCATCAGGCTGTTTTGGAAAGGGACCACGAGCTTGACAAGGTCCTGATGCTATGAATAACCTTTTCTTTTCTTTTCTTTTCTTGATTATTGACGGGACTGGGATCAATTTTGTCTTGTAAACCGTAATTTTCAGCGTGTCCAGTTTAGCCAAGCTTACTGCGTCCTTTTTATTATCGACTGGCTGACCAAGACATGAAAGGCCACTATGAGTGGCCGGAACATCGATTTTATGTACTTCAGACTGCTGATGAGCGTCAACATCTGAAAAAAATACATAGTGAATAATATTGAGCAATACAATTTAGTGTAGTGGTGTATAGTTGATCGCAGTGTTTTATTTGTAGAAAGAGATTCAAATAACTGTAAAACTGATTATTGGTTGGTTAACGGGCCAAAAAGACTGTGTCACCAATGATAGTCGTCCGTTGAAACGATGCATACTGTAGCCTATACCCGATATAGTGTGATTTTTAATGTGAAGAGAAAAACAAACAAATGTGCTCAGTCAAGTGGAGTTAATCAACCGTCGCAATACGCAAACCGCTTCATTTTTGTTTTTTTAATCACACATTCTATGCTTTTTATAATATTAACGTAATACGAGACACGTCCAGAAAGTAAGTTCCGTTTGGTAATAAAATTAAATTGTGTACAGATACAGAAAAATTATTTATTGCACAACATTCTACCCCTCTTAAACTACTTTTCCAGCTAACTGCCGAACTTTTGCAGGCACAAGTTTTTGGATACCTTCTTCATAGAAGTTTGCCGCCGACCGTAAACGAGAGTGAAGACTCCCCTGTACGATATTCTAATGTTTGGCCACCACTGTTAGGCAAATTGCGTATGTGGTCAGGAGAACTCCTAAACATACGCAGTTCTCCTGGTAAGCACGCAATTTGCCTAACAGTGGTGGCCAAAAAGTAGGATATCTTACAGGTGAGTCTTTACTCTTTACTCTCAGCTTCAACAAAGATCCATTAAATCCTATAATTTATATCAGATTTAACTTCATCGAGGATCCGCTGTCCTGTGAATTTCAAGGAGTTTCAACTATATTGAGACTATTTCAATAACATCCACAATTAACAAACTTCCATAACATTGCTCTCATAACTTCTTACTTCCATGAAATACACGCGTCTGTCACTACAGACATTTCTACAAAAATTGATCAATGGCTACACACTGGCTCATTGTCTCACAACAAATACCACCGTCTACAACGGGAATAATAAATCTCATCCATCGAGATCCTTCGCAGTTCCTTCAGTAAAATTCCTTTCTCTATACTTTCCAATAATAAACTCTTCTTTCAGTTACCACAATCTTAATAACCATATAATAAAAAATGGTTCTCTCCATGGATCAATTTAATAAATAATGCGATAAAATGATAATCTTCAAATAAAAATCTTATTTCTTTGCCTCACTCACATTTCATAAAAACCTTTCAACAAACTGTAACATTCCTTCAATTCCTACGTTACATTATTTCTTACTTCAAAATACACTATCGTTCGTATTTGTTAATTCCACATTATAATTCTTCACAAAGTCTTTCTTTACTGTTTTTCAACAAATTCCAATACTTTAAAAAATATTACTCACACAATTTCTTCACTAAATCTGTTTCATTATTTCTCAGATCGGGACTTTATATAGATCTCTACAATAGATCTTTCTGAATCGCATTCTTTGACATATACATCCTATCACATACCTGGAAAACATTTCTATCATTACAATCATTAATAAAACATAGATATCGTGCGGTTTAAAACACGTTTAAATTTTACTATAACTATTCTGAACTAAACTATAAAATATCCCTTCAAATTTCGAATATCGCAAAAACCGAAAAATCGAAATGAAAAAACCCTAAAATTCCGAAATCGTCGAAAAATACGACCAAACATCCGCATGATGTTTTTACGAATATAAGAATAAAAACTGCAATAATCTAATAAACAATATAGAAAAATGGCATTCAAAAATAGTTGTCGGATATTCACGATATATACAATTCTACAAAGTGGGATGTTCAATTTTGGTCCGTGGACTACCTTGTGCTGGGTTAAAGTTGACATGGAGCGGACTTCCTTTGGTTACCCATTAGAAACGGAATGTTTCTAGCGGCTTAAGACTGCGTGATGTTCAGCATTCTTGTCCAATTCTCCCTCCGAATATTTCGTGCGGTCAGGTCTCGGGATACGAACTCGATCATCATCGTTCTGTCGCCCCCTTCCGCCGATGACTCTTCTGGGAGAGATGGGATAGCCCTTTCTCGCTTCGGCGCCGGGTAATTCCCTGGCCGCCCTCGTCCATGAATATCTTCTGGTCTTCTTTCATCAAAGTTCCCTGTAGTTCGTCATTTGAGATGGTAGAATTGTAGAATTTCTATTACGGGAGAGATGAGATGTTAATCTCCCCCGAAATGTTGATGTTAAGTCATTTTGGATGTTCTTGATGCCAACATAGCGTCGTTCCCATAATTGTTTAGGCGTTCATCGCGACGCTTGTAGAATTGTTAGGAAATTCCTCCCTCAACTTTTGGAGTTTTACCACGCTTGAAGCTTTAGATCTGTCGTTAATAATATAATTATTTCTTCGCGAAACGTCGACTTTAATATTATTGGCACATTACTAAGTGCCTTCGATGAATATTTTCTATTTGCTTTGTTCAACTTGTAGAGTAGTTTGTTCGAACGACCTTCTGCTTCGAAATCATGGTTGATAAGAATCTCGCTGCCTCTTCTCTTTCCCCCTCGTCAAATTTCCATAACAGCATCTTTTCTCAATCCATGGCTCTGATTGGTTACTTATAATAATTGATCAAACTCTTCATTAATTACTTAAATACTCGGCTGTAATCGTAGTCAATCGTTCTTAATCATCATTCAACACTCTTCATGATGGTTTAATATTATAACTTTGTCCTATTAATTATATATGTTAATTACCCTGTTGGTGTTAATTTTAATAAGGCGGCTTCTCATTGGTTCCAGTCGCGTGTCGAGCTCGCGCCACTTCCCCTTCTCCTCCTTCTAACCACACGCCTCGCTTTTCTGTCGGGGATCTTACTCGGGAGTCTTCGTTTCCGCTCGGGCTCTCTGTCGTCTCGGCAAAGCAAGTTCCGAGTCCCCTAGCGGCTACTAATCTGCGATTGGCTGGCCGAATTAACTCAGTTAATTCCTTTGATCAACAAACCTGTTTTGTGTCAACTTGCAGCATCGATAAATATTAACATGGGTCAATTTATAAAACTTTACACTAGGTGTATGATTTTCTGCCTCGTCCCTCCAAACGAGTACAATCCTCACTCAACTTTTCATTGCAAAAGAGTGGAACAAAGCTTTTGAAATCTCTTCTTCATCACTGAATTGGACCATAGTTAACTCACTATTCTACCTTCCTGTAGTAGCGGTTCAAATTCTTAGCATTGTAATTTCCAACAACTTGATTGTCATGAACGTTCACAATTTTTAATAGGCAACTCAGCCATTTTCTCTCTCTCTGGGATCTCTTCCTCGAATAAAAAATCATCATCCGTCGTCCGATATATCTCATTTACCGTGATTTCATTAGTAGTTGAAGATTTTCTGCGGTTTATTGTTGTTTCCCATTTGAAGTTTTTTTGCCTAGATGTATTATCATTGTAACTGCGCCCGAATTCCTCTAGAGCACAGTCCCAAATCCGCACAGATGGTAAAAGGATCGTGAGAAAGTCAACACCCGGCTATGAGTTGAGCAACTCTCACCGGACTGATGACTAGGGAACCCTAGGAACACACATATACATCTCTAACTATACTACTAACTAGTTGCATACAGTACAGAAAATATAAACAAATAAAAGTAGAGCATTAACGAGCAACTCGGCTCTCGGGCGTTAAGATAAGTCGTCGATTATCTGTGTGCATCGAGCCAGCGGTATCGTTCTAGTGTAATTAAGCATTGAATCAAAGAAACAGTTCTAAAAAACTCAGCAATAATAAAAATATTCTTGCCATTGATTAATAATAAAATATCACATGACACAAATTATTAACGTTACTTCCGGTGTCCCTCAGGGTTCTGTATTAGGCCCTCTCCTCTTTATACTTTTTGTGAATGATATCCCTCGTATAATTCATAATTCTAGGTGCCTGATGTACGCTGACGACCTTAAACTGTATATGCCCATCGGTATTATAAATGACTGTGAGTTGTTGCAAGAAGACCTACACCAACTCAGTGAATGGTGTGAAACATGGAAACTGAAACTGAATACTGAAAAGTGTAAAGTTTTGTCAGTTTCATTGAAACGTAACCTCCTACCCAGGTTTAATTATTGTATTAATAATGAAACTCTAGGTAGAGTGTCAACCGTTAAGGATTTAGGGGTGACAATCAAAAATAATTTCTCGTTCGATGAACATATTTCAAAAATATGTCGTGAAAGTTTCCGGATCCTGGGATTTTTAAAAAGAAATTGTTTAAATTATTTTTCAGACATAACTCTATCCAAATTATTTAAGTCACTCATTCGGCCTACTGTAGTGTGATCTGGAATCCTTTTCACAGTGATAAAATTGACGCCATCGAACGTGTGCAAAAGAGATTTGTCAAATGGCTCTGTTACAGGGGTGGACGATCGTACCATAGAGTTGAGTATGAGAGTTATTGCAACGTGTACGGTCTTCCTCCACTGAGCAGTCGGCGCACAGTGGGTGGGTGACGTGAGATTCCTGTGGAAGCTGGTAAATGGCGGAATTGACTCTAATCAGTTGCTAGCTGACTTGGGTTTTCACGTCCCTCAGAGAACCACCAGACGGAAGCACACGTTCGATGGGGGCAGATCGAGAATTGATGTACATAAAAATTCATGTCTGATCCGGTTGCAGTCAACATACAGCTTGATGGAGAGGAAAAGAGCTACTGGTATTCACTTCGAATCTCTATCAACTGTTATGAGAAACATATCAAGTGGGCTGTAAAATAGTGTATGCATTTTGTGTTATTTTCTATTTGCGTTTATTGATTGATTGATTGATTGATAGATTGAACATGTGGTTGAATGAACGGATGATTGATTTTTTGATTGAATGTATGAGCGACTGAAGTAATGTAATTTTTGTTTGCTGTTATCTAGATCCTCGAATGTCACTCTCGTATTACTTTTTTTTCCCAGTTTCTGAACTTTTTCTTCATATCTTTTATTTTAGGTTTTTGCCTTTTTCCGTTTACTGTAGATAGTTTTGTTTTTTCTGTAATAATTATTCAATGTTTCTGGTACAAATGGATTGTATGAATGAATGCTTGAGATAGGGTGTTTGATTGCGTGTCTGTATGGTTGTGGTTGTTGATTTATAATAGACTAGTGTATTTTTATTTTTTGTTCGTGTTTGCTGTTTTTGTTTTGTTTATACTTGTAAATTTTATTGTTAATTATTATATTGTCACTAGTGGATTTTATCTGTCTCACAATAAAGAATACATACAATATGTTCCCTTCACCAAGAATAAAATAAAATATTGTATGTGCCTCACTTAGGCCTGTTGAGCATAATAAGTGTCTTTCTTGCATCTTTATACTAATGCAACAAGTATCTCTTGCTTAATAATATTTAAACAAACACAGAGTTCAATTAATGACAGTAGTGTCTGTCCTACCTCTATACTAAAATTAGGCTTTAACGCTCATCGCAACAAATATACTCCCTACATAATACAATCGTTAAAGTCTTCAAATTTAAATCCTATGTTCCTAAATATAATAAAAGCAATAATTAATACTAAAATAATAACGTATTTACATTTTATACATGATTGCGTCCCGCACGATATAAAAATAACTGTCTCTAATTCATTAGAGTTCATTTCATCGCTTTCCTCCTGTCTTATATTCTTTCTTTACGTGCATCACCAACTTTCTGCGTATCTCACACAATAAACTAGTCAAAATAGGTGTTTGTGTGTCAATTCCATGTGAATCATAAATACGAACAGTGAAGTTAATATTTCATCACTTTAGTGTACAACTCTGGTATTTCAATAATTAATAATAGAACAAACTAACAATGCACGACTGTACAGATAAGCTCTTCAACCAAAAATCGAGTGTGTGTGGCATGAATCCTCACTCCCACACTCCTATCTCCTGCAAATACAACATATGACTTCTCCTGGTCACCACAAAATATTACAAAACCTTTCTTCAATTACTCACGTTGCATATTATTGCGTCTTTAGTTACGCCTTCATCAATACAAATGCATTACATCAACCTTCCTTCTCTTAGCACGTTCACAAACCTCTACCGTTCCATATCAACTACTTTCATCAAAGTGTGATATTTAGTATTCTTACTAGAAATTACAACTCTAATAACGTTCATGAATACGTCTCACTCCTCCTACAAACTCCCCTATCGATTTCACATCTCGTGCTATGTCCAAATACTTTCCACATACTTCCTCCTTCGCTTCACATATTACTTTGTTACAATTTATAGCTTTATACTGAATTTCAAGTCTTCTTGTATCTGTTATGAAAATAACAATAACCTTCCCTCACGTTTATGTTCATAATAAATATTTATATGTCTCCTTCCATCTTACAGTATCGTTTTATGATAAATATACATCCATAACATTTTATAATAACGTCTCTAGTAGGGGGTACTAGGAGTTCTGCCCCACTCATTTTATTTGTACCCGACTGTACATGTTAAAATAATTAATATCTCTCGAACGCATGGTCCTATTTTGACAAATGAAGTGTCGTTGGACTCGAGCTGATGTCCTCTTTCCTATGGACCACTGGTTATATTTTTCAAAAAATTTTGAAATTTTTCGTTTTCGAAAATAGGTAATAGTTTGAAAACCAAACATGATAGAACGTTGTGCCATTGCTCAAACGAATGGTCTTTATGACCTTTATTTTCTATAATAAAACTTTTTATTTTTTATGTTTTTTGAAAGCACTCGAATTTTGAAAATCCTATATTTTGGAAACTAGGAAGTTTACAAAAAAGTTTGTTTGACGTAAATCAATGGTCCCTACCCTCTCTACCCTCCAAAATAAATATCATGTCTCTAGGATAAAAACCTGACAGTAGTATGGTAGTGAGAGTGCTACGCCACTTAGAAGTTGTGAGCCCCTGCGACCTTGGAATGGAAGGAGTCATGCTAGGAAGGCGTGCTTGGATTCGTTTTTTTTTCGTCTCGTTGCGCTCTTTACGGAAATGTAGTTGTCGAAAGGGTGAACATCTGGAAACATGTATTTTTTGGGGTAAAAACGTGATTTTAGACTTTTTGCTATATCTCGCGAACCAATGATGCTAGAGGCGTGTACGACGGGTCCAAGGACTCGGGGTGACGTCCTTGCTGCTATGGACCACTCGTTGTAATTTTTAAAAAATGTGGAAACTCGATTTTGGGGTAAACACGTGTTCTTTGTGATTTTTACTGATTTCTCACGAACCAATAACGCTAGAGACGTGTACGAGGTGTCCTAAGACTCGGGCTAACGCCCCCTTTCAAATGTGGAAGATATTGTTTCCAAAAAAATAATGCACAAAGGGCCTAACGCCATACATGTTGAAAAAACTATTTTTTCTTTACCTGTTTATAATGTCCATGAAGCGTGGTGGTTGAGAGAGACGATACTTCTGGGTGTGTGTGTGTCGACGAACCTGTTGCTGACTACGGTGGCTGTGTTCAATAGATCAATAGATATTTCGACGGGTCGGTTTATGACAGAGCGAGGGTGCGTTTTTTCACACATTTTACCTTTGACGTGTAAACGGTGATGAGAACTTGGTCCTATGTTGGTCGAAGCGAGTACAGAAAACAAACTTGCAGACGAGCAGGAGGTGAATGTCATTTGAGCTTATTGGGAGGCGCTGATCTGACTTGACAACAGGTGCAATGGAAAAATGACAATGACGTTTGAAGGTGAAATAATTTGACCATCGTGGTGGCAGGGGAGTGCGAAATGCATGTGAACATGTGTGAAACCACATGTAGGCTAAACAAGATACATCCTGTCTTGCTTCGTACGTGACAAAATGCAAGTCCATGTGAAATTTGATCTGCCACAGGTGTTCACCTTGGACGTTATCTGTCCACGTGCACGATAACTGTTAACAAGTCACATCCTGTTTTGCTTCGTACGTGACAAAATGCAAGTTGACGTGAAATTTGATCTGCCACAGGTGTTCACCTTGGACGTTAGCTGTCCACGCGCCTGATAACAGAATGTTCAAAGCGTGGGAAAAATGATTATACACGCAACGTAACATATATGAAGACATGTCGTTATCATTTCCACTCTCACTTAGGTGACTACCTTTGAACACACTGCGTTGCATGAAACCCCTGGTCTTGTTTAACAGTTTTGGTGCTGGTGGAAAATACTTAACCTTGTTGTGGGGTAGGTATATATTTATTCATTTATATATTTAATGATTTTTATATAAATACATGCAATTATTTATTGATTGTTAAAGTTACAATTAAATGTTTATTTATTTGTTTGCAGATAACGTGTATAGCCTACCTGTCGTGTGTCTGTGAGATATATATTAAAGAAAGAGAAAGACAGACAGCTAGAAAAGGAAACCATTTCCACACTAGCCCACGAGACGGGAATATAGCAAAGCATTACACGTCAAGGTGAGATTTGTTTTTTTTTAATATATAACCTGTTTGTTTTTGTTTGGTTTATGAAATGCATAAACTATATGGAATGGATATACTTATGGTGGTTTATTTTATTTCTTTTTAGAGTGTTGGAAAACGCTTGACCTCTGTTGGTAACCAGGAACGCGTGTGCTTGAGGCCATTGTCCAGCAGTGTACAGCTGAAAACTCAGGTGAGAGTGTTCTTTCAAAATAATGTATTTTGCCACTGCTACCGATAGCCTAACTTTGGAACCCCTAAACAGTTGTTTCAAATCGCGTGTGTGCTCTGGTCGTGTGGTCAATGTTAGAAAAAGTTTGATTCCCAAAGAATTTTTACAATCTTCTTTTGAAATTTTTTAAATTGAAATTTGTACAGCGCAAAGGTTGCATACGGCTTTAAAGGTGAATACAGAACTGGTGTGCGATTTCATATATAAAAAGAAGGACGTAGAGCATAAAGAGACATTTTATATTTGCAGTGAAATGCAAGAGCTTTTGATAGCCGATAATCTGAACGAGTGGTATCAAAGCCATGTGTTGAATGCCTTGCTATCAAAATTTGATAAACTGCCACAAGGACCCAGTGGTTTAGCGTTAGACAAAATTTATCATTTGCAAATCAACATTTGTCAATTCAACCCGTTGAATGCTGGGTCTAGCTTTATTGAAACACCACCAGCAATAGCTTCGAAAAAGGCAGTGGTAAATATTGAGAACCATGACAATGATTGCTTTCTGTGGTCTGTGGCTGCCTATTTGCAGTCAGCTCAAGATCGTCATGTTAACAGACCAGCAAAGTACAAGGCCAAGTTTGATGAATTGAAACAAACTTTAAATTTAACTTGAGTATCGTTCCCTATGGACTTAACCGAGATCCATAGGTTTGAACAAGATAACCAAGACTTTTCATTCATGGTCTATGGCCTTGACGGTGATGAGATTGTGGGTCCTCTTTATGCCACAAAAGAACCAAAACGACACCACATTCATCTTTTATATCTGTCTTACGGAGAAGTGAATCACTATTGCCTCATTAAAAGCCTAAGTAGATTGCTAAGCAGCCAAATGTCCAAAGCACATGGTAAAAAGCATATTTGTGGCCGTTGTCTCCAATACTTTTGGACGCCTACTTCTTTGGAACGTCACAGGGTGGATTGTGTTTCTCAGGAAGCAGTGAGACTGATATTGCCACAAGGGGACAAGGCTGTGTTAAAGTTTAAGGACATTCACAAGCGTGACACTGTTCCCTATGTGGTATACGCAGATTTTGAAGCTCTCACCACACCCATGGCGGGATGTGGACCAGATCCCACCATTAGCTCAACCACACCCATTCAAAAACATGAACCCTTTGCCATAGGATTTAATGTGGTGTGTGCCTATGACCCCACACAATCTGTTTACAAATACCGCGCGGGGACAGATTGTGCCAAATGGTTCTTGGATGAACTTGTCAAGTTGGCTCATGATGTACAGGAATTACTGGACCAACCAGTACCCATGAGCCTATCTCAAGAACAGCAGCAGCGGTATGAGCATGCCACGACATGCCATATTTGCGAAAAGCCTATTTTAAGTGGAGAGGAAAAGGTCAGAGACCACTCGCACTTTACAGGGGAGTTTCGTGGAGCTGCGCACAGCAAATGCAACTTGAACTTTCCAGCTCCTCGTTTCATCAGTGTCTTTTTCCACAATCTGGCGAATTATGACTTTCAGTTTTTGATTCGTGAATTGGGCCATGTCAACAAGGGCTCGTTTACCATTATTCCCCAAAACCATGAGCGTTTTACAGCCCTGACATGGAGGTTGGGCGACTTTAGCATTCGATTTTTGGATTCCTTTAAGTTTATGGCATCCTCGCTAGACAGCCTTGTGAATGGCTTGAATGAGGAGGAATTAAAAAATACTAGAATGCATTTTAATAATCCTGAGCAATTTCAATTGTGCATTCGGAAAGGTATATTCCCATATGATTTCTGCAACAGCTGGGACTTGTTAAAGCAAAGAAAACTCCCACCACAAGAGAAATTTTACTCGAAACTAACACGCAGTACCGTTTTCGATGAAGACTATGCACATGCATGTCAAGTTTGGCGAGTGTTTGGCATGAACACGCTAAGTGAATATACTATGTATTACCTAAAACTGGATGTATTGCTGCTCACTGATGTGTTTGAAAAATTCCGTAACTTGTGTCAATACATTTACGGTCTTGACCCGGCTCACTATTATACGAGTCCTGGGCTCTCGTTTGATGCCACTTTGAAATACACTCAAGTGGAATTGGATTTACTCACTGACGTAGACATGGATCTATTTTTTGAAAAGGGCATTCGTGGCGGCTTTGTGTCGCTTAACCAACGCCATGCCGAAGCGAACAATATCTACATGCCTGATTATTCACCAGACAAACCAGAATCGTACTTAATGTACTATGACGTGAATAATTTGTACGGTTACGCCATGAGTCAGCCTTTGCCCTATGGGAAGTTTGCTTGGCTGACAGACAAACAAGTGTCAGAATTTGATGTGATCAAGGCTAGCCAAGAAACAGGCCGTGGATATGTGCTAGATGTGGATATTGAATATCGCTCATTTTTGTATGATGAACATGCCGATTTCCCATTCTGCCTTGAGCAAATGGTTCCCCCTGACAGTAAAGTGAAAATTGAAAAACTCATGGGCACACTTTACAACAAAAATCGATATGTGCTACATATCCAAATGTTGGTGCAATGCCTCGCCCAAGGCTTGGTGTTGAAGAAAATCCACAGGGGTATTTCTTTTGCTCAAAAAGCATGGCTTGAGCCATACATGCGACTCAACACAGAGCACCGACAAATGGCAACACAGCAGTTTGAAATTAATTTTTTTAAATTAATGAACAACTGCATCTATGGCAAGTTTATGGAGAATGTTCGCAAATACCATGACATTAAATGGGTGAATGTCTGGGAGGGGCGGAGGGGTGCCCGGCGGTACATTGCCTAGCCAAATTTTAAATCGATCAACATTATCGATGAGGATTTGGCTACTATTGAAATGAGTAAGACCAGCGTGACCATGGATAAACCCATTTACTTGGGTCAAGTCATTTTAGACTTTTCTAAATCGGTAATGTATTGATTTCACTATGAGTTTGCCAAACGCCATTTTGAGAACGTCTCTCTTTTGTATATGGATACGGACTCATTCATTTACCACATTCGCCACTGCAACCCCTATGACGTCATGAGGCAGCATAGTGAATGGTTCGACACCTCTTGCTATAGCGCTGACAACGTGTTTCAGCTGCCCATAAAAACAATAAGGAAATGGGCGTTTTAAAAGGTGAATGCGGTGATTCCATTATGACGGAATTCGTAGGTTTGGCCTCAAAAATGTATGCTTACCGCACACTCGACTGTAAGGAAGCCAAAAGAACAAAAGGTGTAGGTAGAGCAGTGGTAAAATCGCTACGTGTAGACGTTTACTTAGCGGTTTTACGCACTGGCAAAGCTATGTCTCATACACAGTGCAGGATAAAATCCAGCAACCATCATTTGTATCTTGTGGAACAGAGAAAACGCACCCTCGCCTCCATGGATAACAAACGTGTGTGGACTGACGACCTGCTCACCAGCCTGCCCTGGGGTTATGATCGCAAGGAGGAGGAGGTGTGATTTCACTGTTTAATCGTTTATGGGACATAGCTTTATGTAACTTGTAGATTTAGTATTTTGTAAATATTGGTTTCTGCCATTGTAAATAGTAGATTTTGTAAATAGTGGCAACCCACTTGGACCTTTTGCTCTTAAAAAAGTTCTATGCAACCTTTTTATTTTTTATTTTTGATTGGTGAATAGTTTGATTATTTTGAGCTGTACAAAGTTTTTTATTGTAAATATGAAATAAGTAAGATTTTTAGTAACGTTAATAACTAGTATTTAATTATTTTTCGTAATGTAAATGATAAACTAAAAAAGTTCTTTTGGAATGAGTGTGCATGTCGAGAATGTGCTTTTGGGAATAAATAAAGTGGTTGTGTTTGTTCCCAAAGACAACTGTGAATGTATGAGTGGAGAGAGAAAGCAGGTGTGTATGGTTGACCAGAGCAAACACGGTGAGGTAGGGTGGGTGGGAGGAGGTAAATGGTCACTTATATACTCCTTTGTTTTCAATAGTTTTGTTTTCTTTGAAAGTGGCAGACAATAGACATTATTTTTGTAAAAAAAACAGTCTTACCTGCAGTAGTCGTAGACATTGACGTTTCCGCAATCACATAAACTCACTGCAGCATCGCCATGGTCATGCACTTGCATCAACATCATTGTCAAATCTCAACTTTCGACACACCAAATGGAAAAATGTGAAAACAGCAAAATGGAAAATCCATGTTTCCATATCACCAAAAAAAAACGCAAAACTTAAAACAGACATTTTTAAAAACTGGATATGGCCATGTGTGAAATTTGAAAATTCAAAAAACTTCAAACGAACATTGTTTAAAATGTGTCATCAACAAACTGGAAAAATCCATATCATCAAAAACGGAAAACTTGAAACGAACTTTTTTTAAATCTGTAAATTGCAAAATGACAAATGGCAGTGTGTGAATTCATCATGTGTGAAATGTGTAAAATGAAACATAAGCCATCAACATCATGATTTCTTAAAATTAAAAATAACAAAACATCTTGCTCTGGTAAACCTTTGTTTTTATTTCATAGTCATAGTTAATTGACAAAAGAAAATTGAATACAAACAAATCCCAATTCCTCACTCCTCAATGTTTATGTCCATGCATCATCAACTTTCCTTTCATAGAACTCATGACAATCAGGGCTGCCAATCTTTCACCCACTGAGGCATCACTGGATGTGAAACGTTGTTTAGCTTTCTTCAATAACAATTTATCTGCCACATGTCTTAAACCAGGATGACTATGGCGATAAGAAAGGTCATGTTCCTTGCATGCTTCATCCAAAAGATTAATGGGTACATCACCACGTTGTAAACGTTTTTCAAGATGAGTTCCAGGGCCGCAAAAACGATAACCAGGAAGATGGATTTCGAAAAGTAGGTATTGAATCACTTTGTCAATGACGCCATTGCCAGTACAGGTGTGGCATATCCTTTTCCATCGATGGTAAAAAGGTTTGGTCTTCCTCCTCCTCTGTGGACGATGTTTGTGTTTGTTGTTGTTGTTGCTTTTTCTCGCCATGACACCCGTGGAATGATTCAACAAAGTCTTTACACGGACTTTTATGACCGTGATACAGTTTCACTAGCTGGCAAGTCGCACACTGACGCATAGACGGTATTTTTGCCATGGCCACTTGCTTATGGTGATCGTAATCCGTACAGGGTTGCAATTCACTCAACACAGGGTCTTGAGTCCGTGATTTTGGTACATGTTGCCAGATTTCTTTGACCGCGTTGGCGGCCAAATAATAAATGAACGACTTGGGGAGCGCCAAGAGTTCCTCTTTGGTAAAACTGTCTAGTTTCTTTTTGCACACAAAGAACTTGCCTATGGCTTTGTCCGTAGCATTGCCTTTCTCCATGGTATCACGTGCTGTAGATGTTTACACGTCGCATGTAGAAATCTCACTGGCGTCATTCACAGGTAAATCTTGAGTTATAATTTTGTTACACAACTCCCAGCAGGCATGGGTGGTTAACCAATGAAAGAGATGCCTCGCATGCGGTAGGGCTGTATGGGTAATGCTGTCACAGGAACAAGTATACATGTGCGTTTGCAGGGAGGGGCAGCCCAACTCCATGAGGTCGATACATTGGCAGTAGGACGCCAAAAATGGTTGCAACCATTGACGTTTTTCATTACCTTTCACAAATACCACATTGGCCGAGGACAAGTGTGCTTTCACGACCACGTCCAAATATTTATAGGAAATGGTTCCCTGATTCCAGTCTAGTTGCCTATGATTTTCAATCCACTGGGTTTGTTTACGGTCTTTTTCACACAACAAATCAAAAGCATGGGGTGGTTTAAGTAGCAAATGCATAGCTTGTGATATCCAAAACGTGGTACAATCGATAATGGCCACTTGTTTAAATATAAATTTGTTGTCACCAACTTTGAACCCTTGGCAATCCACAATGAGTGTGCGCAACATGTTGACGCTTGCCTGGACCAAGTTCAACTGACGACTGACTGACGATCGACCACTAAAGTGTGATCATGGCATGGGCTTACCAGCCATGCTAGTTTCAAATTGAGGTTAGGGTAGGTCAGGGGGACATGCAAAAATAAGAATTTAAGAATTACATCATTTTATTATCATAACACGTCTTACAGGCTTTTGTCATTTTGGGATAAGGACGATACCAACTGATACAACAATACAGTCTCTTGTGTTTGTAACGTCCATAACACCGATGATGTCCCAATGTCTCTAAACTAGGCTTTTTTGATGGTGAGCTGCTCACCGAAGCACCATGGATACCGTACGGCCCAAACGTATCGTAACTTGTTTTTTTTTTCATTACCCAGAGACACAAGTGAGGGATAGCTTGAATGACAGGGTATATTTCCCACTTCCATTCTGCACAGGTAGGGGCACGTGGGTGACCAGCGCTGATGTTCCTGCATGGGTTCATTGCCCTCCTGCCATTGGTCTATGATGATGGGACAAAAGGCACATTTCACTTCATCTCTTGTTTTTAAATAGTAGAATCCAGCGGCCGCCAAGGCTTGAGGGTTTATGAAAAGCACCGGCCATGTGCAAAAGTCTTGAAACGTTGTTCCTCAGAGTTTAAATTCATGGATGTGATGTCTCTTGAGGCCTTAAAGCAAGACATGACTGAGCGGCTTGACGTGGGTTGACCTGTTATTTATACACTCGTCACTTGGTTGGACAGTGGATAATAGTTGACTTGTTTGTGATGAATAATCAAACAGTAGGCCGTCGTATTGGCTGGTACATTGTCATGCGTTTCAAAATCTAGTCGAATGTCAATATTGGATGGCTTGACAGGCTCTTCCAGGTAAGAATAGTCAAAGACAATCAGTGGCGCTCTTGCCTTAAACGCTTGGGGTAGCAGCATGGGGCCATTCTCTTTTTGATAATACGACCATCGAAATTTAGAAAACAAGTCGTACAGAGGGCCAAACTTATTTTTGAAAAATCCAAATCCAGTCCTTCGTAGGGAAACACGGCTCCATTGAGGAAAAGACGTGCATTTCTCAATTGCAGGTCATCAAATTGCGTGGCATCTTTGGTTTGTTGATACTTGCGATTCGTTTGAAAACCCACGATCAGGTAGAGAGGTCTCTCTGTATAGCGAGCTGTTTTTACAGACCAACTGTGTGTGTTGGTGGTGGGCAATAGCGGATACTCAAGGAGTGCCCAGCTTCTAAATTCCATGGGTAGGGGCATATCTCCCTTTACCATTTTGAGTATGTCCAGTTTTTTGCTATCTTCAAGGGTCACATGAGGCACTTTCCATAGCAAGCGTTGTAGTTGAATTTTTGAATCTATGGGGGCATTGTCGGCTCCCTTGAGTGCATTATTATCACTCTTGTCTGTCACTAGATAAAGCACTTGCCTTGCGTTGACCACAGTGCGTTGGTGATCTTCGGCAAAGCCTAAAATCAGTTTAAGAGGTAAATATCCAGTAAAGGTCCCATCAGTGTGTACCATCCAGTCATTGGTCGTGTCAGGACACTAACCTGCCATGCAAAGTGTTTTAACTTCTTCCTCACTATAAGAGGGGTACAGTTTCATGACACTGGAAATGCCCACATTTCGAGTGCTATCCACCACGATATCGTTAATGACATACCGCACTACAGAAAACAGAAAGGCCAAACCATGGTTGGCCAACTTGGATGTGGTGGGTGTAGAGCCATCGGCTTTGGTGAGCCGACCTTCAATCTGAATGACACTTTCGTGCGGTAGGGTGTAAATATCTTGGTTGTTGATAACAAATTGAATTTCATCATTGTTATTGAGTCCAGGTGTTTGAGCTTGATAGGAATGGAGATCAATTCTTACCACTCCTGGTTGCTCCTCGATGCGGTTCGCTATCTCTAGGATAGAATTCATCATGAGGGTTGACGTGGTAACCCAAATGCTGTAAAATCTGCTTGCCTTGATATGTTAACGTGTATTCACGTGGCAAACAACTAACACCATTCCTAGACGGTGTTGTTGCTTTATATACAAATTTCATAGTGGCTTTAGCACCAACTTGTAAGTCACTGGTGTGGTAGAATCTAGATCAATGAGTTGTTGATCTCTATTGATCAGTCTTAATGTTGTATTACTAATACTATCGACAGCCACAGAATGGAAAAGCACCACTGGAGGGTTTTCACGAATAATATAGCCATTGGGCGATGTCACAATAAAGTCATAAAACGAATGCGATGGTTCTTGATTGGTGTACACTTGGCTAATAATATTACACGTCACCGACACATGATGGTCCTCAATGAATTTCACTTCGTGGTCCGATTCATGTTTTTTTGTTGGGCTCCAACACACGTGGTTTAAATCCTAGTAATGGACCAATGGAATCGGGGTGTGTTTTAAAGTCAATGTTGAATGTGGAGAAAATACTGCAGCGATGAGTGTTGGTATTGCCTACAAGTTCAAACTTGTTCGTTCCGTCGAGAAATGACTTTAAACCATACTCATTGATCAACACCACATAAATGTGTTCATAAATGTCATCGATCGTGTATCCACCAGAGTTCAAGGTGAGCACAGAATCATCATAGTAAAACTTGTTGTTCACATTTTCACGTATGTTGTATATTCGATTGTACGTTTCAAGAGAAACACGTCCTAAACCATAAGGTTTTTCACTCAATTCGATAGGCGGGTAAAAGTCTAGGCTGACTTCAGGTCCACGTCCATGCAGTGTAAACTTTTTACTTTCAGCCGACATACTGGTGGCGTTTTAGCTTATGCTGCGTCGTATATAACAAAAATAAACACAAACGTCCACACTGTTGGCTGTTAAACGTTTGCTCACGTTTCACATTGTAATATATCTTGATCCTGTTTCCAAAATAGGCCACTAGTTCCATGGGCGGGGGCAAATTCCCAAAACTGTCAAAGTACCATACAGTGGATCCCTCTTTGACATAAGCTACATAATGCGTTCCTGGTCCTCGGTGATCATCCAAATTGACAACAGCACATTCCTGTTTCCAGGGTCGTGGGGGTAATTGGTTTCGCATAAACACACCTCGAAAATGAGAAAGCTTTAGTTGTTTAGCATAGCTTTCCAGTTGTTGATGCGTCAGGGCTTGTCTCGCTATGGCTGAGGTTATTTTTTTTTTAATATTTCGAAATGGTGAAATCCCAAATCCTTGTTGATAAAATGCTGGCTTTAAATTGGCATTTCTAGCCCCCATGGCAATCGCTTCCATCGTTTCATTGTGTCGCTGACTTTCTTTGAGTTGTTGCTTGCCCTGCTGCGCGGCTTTAATGGTTTTCGCCACTGCACTGGCACCGCCCAATAGTGAACCTAGAGCAGCCAGACCGGCAAATAATGCAGGTAAAAATCCCGCTCGTTTGGGGACGGGAATCACTCGCCCTTGGTTTGAAACCTGTCGCCGACGTTTTGGAATAACATGTCTCTGTGCTGCTCGAAAGGCTTTCCTTATGGTAAATACATTATTTTTTCTTTTTTTCTTTCGCAAGGGCTTGTCCGCGAATGTCTTAAGCCCAGGCTTTGCCAAGGACAAAGTCCTTTTTTTAGTCTTTCTCACCGCATACCTTTGTTTCGCCATGATGATAATGACCAACAACCTTTCACAAGAAAGTTTAAATCACAACTAACGTCAGATGGTTATTTCTTGGCTGTATATTTCAATTCCACATTAAGTGGGAAATCGTTTATGGTTTTTCCCGCTTGCTTTTCATCCCATGCCAACATGAGATGAAAGGATAATTCGTCACCTGCATTGACCATTTCATGGTTATGGACCAAAATCCTATGACCATTTATCTGTATTTGTAAATGGTTCTCATCAGGTATGGCATATTTGATGTGAATGGTTCCATCATAGTGTAATCGATAGTGGCTTAAACCCGAAGCAAGCACATAGGTCAAGTGCCGATCATGAACTAGCGGTATATGGTTTCTCTCATACAAAGGATTTTTCATTTGTCAGATACACTAAAAATACAGATGGGATAAATTTATAAAGCCTTTTCATTTCATAGTTCACGTAACGCTTGGTACAGACATCGTCTTCGTCTTGCAGGTCTTCCACGTGAATAATCTGATGGTGATTAGCGCTATAGCCATTCACCGTAAGCTGGAGCACTTTGTCATAAAACACATACACTTTGTTATCCACATACCTTTTCGTAGTAACGTCTGTAGACACTTGAGGATGTTTTACATGGGTTAACCGCTTTCCCTTAAAGTCATAATCTCCCTGTTTTGTGCGTGGCACTATTTACCTATCCACATAGTGTTTATTATCAGGATCTGTTTCTTGTTTAGGATCATGTATGGGGACAGACCTAGCTTTGGCCATCAACGCACGTCCAAAGACATCCATCGTCAACCTGTAGTACCAGTCTACTGTTTCTATGACAAGGCTCGGTCTCCTGTATATAGACAACCGGCTAGCCTGTCTAAGCCTTAGTTGAAATGAAGATTATTAAGCAGCAAGTGTCATTCCCCGTGGGGGACATGGTTTCCCATCTCTGTCCCACATCACGTGAACAACGCCATGGTTCACTGTTTCCATCTTACATTCGCTGCATCATTGTGGGGCCTTCCGGCTGTGGAAAGACTAATCTTTTGCTAACGCTCATCACAGCGCCCAATGGTCTGCGTTTTCAAAATATTTATATTTTTGCAAAATCTCTCTACCAACCCCTCTACGTGTTTCTGGATCAAGTCATGTCTGGATTACAAAAAGAGAATATGGGTTATTTCACATTTTCCATGCAAGAAAATGTGATTTCACCGCATGAGGTAATGCCAGATTCACTCATGATTTTCGATGATGTATCCACTGAACGTCAAGGCATCATTCAAAGCTATTTCAGCATGGGTCGTCACAAACATATCGATTGCTTCTATCTTGGACAAACGTATTCAAAAATGTCCAAACAGTTGATTCGTGACAATGCCAATGTCATTGTTTTATTTCGCCAGGATGAAAGGATCAGTCGTCACATTTATAATGAACATGTGAATCCGGATATGACCTTTCAAATGTTTACAGAATTGTGTGCCAAGTGCTGGAACACTCAACGTCATGCCTGTTTAGTGATTGACAAACAAAGTGAACTCAACCAAGGACGGTATCGCATAGGGTTTGATCATTTTGTTGCTATTTAAGGCCCTGTCTAATTCCCCGTCAAGTCATTTGTCAAGACACCATGGCGTTAGCAGAGAGTCAATTGAAAAAGCATATTATTAGAGCAAAAAATACTATTCGCCAAAAGTTTCGTCAATTGAAACAATCACGTGCAAACCATGCTTTGTTTATTCAACAACATTTAGCACCTCCACTAAAAGCCATGTTGAAACCCTCTTTCAAGCCATCTGAAACGCTACCCACCGTTTCACAAGCCACGCAGACGCTGCACGAGAACCCTGAGGAAGAGGAACAGGAAGATTTGACTAGTGTTAGCGAAGTTGAGGATGACGAGGGACATGTTTTACGCCTCAAAAAAAGGCCGCACCCTTGCAGAGTTTTTGAGAAAAAAGAAATCCTTGGCCTTGGTTGAAACACGTTGCCCTTCCAGAGCGTCTCCGTTTTCACAACTCTTGTACACCCCTCAACATAAAGCTCCACTGAAAACCATTTTAATAAAATATTATGGATCAACATTGGAACCCTATTTCACCGATCTATTTATTGGAAACACAGATACCACGTATGGTGGTCGCTATGAGGATGATAGTTTTAAAATTGGCGATTCATCCATTAAACTTGCTCGTACTAAAGCTGTCAATAAAAACATCAACTATAAATTAACTCCAGGACTGTTAAAGCTGCTCTTTTCTCAGACCCCCTCTTCCCATAACTATACACCAGAGGATCTCGACCAATATAAATCCATTTTATTGGATACCCATGCCCACAAAAGACAGTATGATCCCGCTCAACAAGTGAATGCCAATATATCTCAAAAATATAAAACCATCATTGCAAAAATGTTTCCCACCAGTCAAAGTACTCGTCGTAAAGCGTCCGCTTCGGGAGTGACATTTAAACCATTAAAACCCCTTGTGGATGTTACCTACTGGCACAATCCCAATAAGCTCGTCCAGCGGCTACAGTTGTTGCATGCCTCACGTCAAGCTGGCCATACCGGTCACGATTGGGAAATTCAAGAAATTGAACAAGAACTTCGAAATGCCAAAATTATTGTTTAAGCCCCCACCCATTAAAATGGGTATTGCTCACGAGTCGCATCGCCCAGCTAGGCGTCACTATCCGTGACTCAAGGTGATTTCACGAGGTGTGGAAGAACTTTGGCAGGCTGACTTGGTTGATTTGATACCCTATGCTAGCGTTAACGATGGTGTACGCTATATGTTGACCGTCATTGATGTCTATTCCAAAATGGCCTTTGTTGAACCTGTGCGTCGCAAGTCTGGTCCACTAGTTACCAAGGCCTTTCAACATATTATTCAACACTCCAAACTTCAACCTCAGTTGCTACAAACCGACCAGGGGAAAGAATTTTTCAACAAGGATTTCTCCAGTTTTCTCAAATCTAAGGATATTCACCATTACACCACGTACAGCAATCTCAAAGCCAGTGTGGTCGAGCGGTTCAGCCGAACATTGAAAACCCATATGTGGAAAGCGTTTACCGCTCAGGGCAGTTATCGCTGGTTGGACATGTTACCTGAGCTAGTATCACGTTACAATGACAGCAAACATAGAACGATTGGGACCAAGCCACGCCTCGTGACTAAAAATATTCAGCGATTGGATAAACTGTTTATCCCCATAAAAACAGCCGATCCTAAACGTCACCGATTGAAAGTTGGTGATTTTGTTCGTGTGAGCAAATTTAAGTCTGCCTTCAATAAGGGCTACACGCCACAGTGGGGGGGACTGAACTATTTCGAATTCGTCGAGTCAACTTGGACTGTCCAGTCACCTATTTACTCGAGGACCTCAACCATTAACCCATAAAAGGTAGATTTTATCTCCATGAACTTCAGAAAACAGCATTTCCTAAGCATTATCTTGTTGAAAAAGTGTTGAAAAAAAAAGGAAATAAACTATATGTCAAATGGTTAGGGTTTAACTCTACGTTTAATTCTTGGATCAATAAATTACATGTTGTGTGAACCTCTGCAATTTTTAATTTATTTATTCACACATTTTGTACACCACCTATAGCTCTATGTGTACAGTCCTCAGCTCCACATATTTCTTTCTCTTTCCACCTGTGTTCTCTCTTACATTACCCCTCCCCCTCTCCCCCCCCCCCCCCCACCTCCCACCACTGCTGTTCGCAGCTCTTGCCTATCTATTGGTTGTGACATCATTCCCACAAATTGCATCATACTTTTTACTGATTCAGCGATTACCACGCTTTGAAGATTCTGTTATCAGGCGCGTGGAGAGCTAACGTCCAAGGTGAACACCTGTGGCAGATCAAATTTCACGTCAACTTGCATTTTGTAACGTACGAAGCAAAACAGGATATGACTTGTTAACAGTTATCATGCACGTGGACAGATAACGTCCAAGGTGAACACCTGTGGCAGATCAAATTTCACATGGACTTGCATTTTGTCACGTACGAAGCAAGACAGGATGTAAGTTGTTTAGCCTACATGTGGTTTCACACATGTTCACATGCATTTCGCACTCCCCTGCCACCACGATGGTCAGATTATTTCACCTTCAAGCGTCATTGTCATTTTTCCATTGCACCTGTTGTCATGTCAGATCAGCGCCTTCCAAAAAGCTCAAATGACATTCACCTCCTGCTCGTCTGCAAGTTTGTTTTCTGTGCTCGCTTCGACCAACATAGGACCAAGTTCTCACCACCGTTTACACGTCAAAGGTAAAATGTGTGAAAAAACGCAACCTCGCTCTGTCATAAACCGACCCGTCGAAATATCGATTGATCTATTGAACACAGCCACCGTGGTCAGCGACAGGTTCGTTGACACACACACACCCAGCAGTATCGTCTCTCTCAACCACCACGCTTCATGGACATTATAAACAGGTAAAGAAAAAAATAGTTTTTTCAACATGTATGGCGTTAGACCCTTTGTGAATTATTTTTTTGGAAAAAAATATCTACCATATTTTAAATGGGGCGTTATCCCGAGTCTTAGGACACCTCGTACACGTCTCTAGCGTTATTGGTTCGTGAGAAATCAGTAAAAATCACAAAAAACACGTGTTTACCCCAAAATCGAGTTTCCAATTTTAAAAAAATACAAAACGAGTGGTCCATAGCAGAAAGGACGTCATCCCGAGTCCTTGGACCCGTCGTACATGCCTCTAGCATCATTGGTTCGCGAGATATAGCAAAAAGTCTAAAATCATGTTTTTACCCCAAATAATACATGTTTCCAGATGTTCACCCTTTCGACACCTACATTTCCGTAAAGAGCGCAACGAGACGAAAAAAACGAATCCAAGCACGCCTTCCTAGCATGACTCCTTCCATTCCAAGGTCGCAGGGGCTCACAACTTCCTAAATGGCGTAGCTCTCTCACTACCACACTACTGTCAGGTTTTAATCCTAGAGACTTGATATTTACTTCGGGGAGTAGAGGGGGTAGGGACCATTGATTTACGTCAAACAAACCTTTTTTGTAAACTTCCTAGTTTCCAAAATATAGGATTTTCAAAATTTGAGTGTTTTCAAAAAAACATAAAAAATAAAAATGTTTTATTATATAAAATAAAGGTCATAAAGACCATTCGTTTGAGCAATGGCACAACGTTCTATCATGTTTGGTTTTCAAACTATTACCTATTTTCGAAAACGAAAAATTTCAAATTTTTTTGAAAAATATAACCAGTGGTCCATAGGAAAGAGGACGTCAGCTAGAGTCCAACGACACTTCATTTGTCAAAATCGGACCATGCGTTCGAGAGATATTAATTATTTTAACATGTACAGTCGGGTACAAATAAAATGAGTGGGGCAGAAATCCTAGTAGCCCCCGACTGTTTTTCGTTCAGTTATGCTTTCTACCATCGCATACTGTTCCTTCCCGTACATCAACATTCTGTGTTTTACAATGAGATTACATTACTTGCATACAAGAGTTACCTCAATGCCAATATAGAATACTTCTGTTAGCTTTATCGTTCTATACATCTTATTTCGTTCCTGAAATGAATAAACTATTCACTTATATATTCTTTCTCTGATACATTTCTTAATTATTTCTCACAAAGTTGTGCTCCATTTCTCTTTTTTCAATACAAATATATTATCGTTCTTCAATATTTCCACAAATATAAAAAATTCTCTAATATATCAACTAATCTACTGAGTTCTCCAATGTTACAACAAATCTACGGAGTTCTCCAATGTTACAACAAACCTACGGAATATACGCTCGCAATCGCAACGAAATGGTTCGTAAGTAAAATTTTAACGCTCTAAAATGACACTGAAAAATACTAACGATGTCTAACATCATCGATCAAAATTTCAAAATACGTCTAAATGACGTATGAAAATAACTATCGCAATAACTAATATTAACTAAAACTTTCAAGACAATAATAACATAGGTTACAAATACAAATATGTTGGTCAGTATTCTGGAATAACGTAAACAAAGTCTAACTGCAGATATGGAAAATGCCTTTCTGAGAACGTTGGTGACAGACCTGATGACTCCTGTGTCCTCGTAACGTCACCGTGTGGTCTCTGGAATGCTGCGTGCTGCTCCCATCTGGCTGTATTATGTCACCTCGGCCTTGAGTGGACCGCATTAAAGTTGAACGACCAGGTGTGCTGTCTCGAAAACAGGTTACCAGCTGGCTTCCCGCTCGCGACCCACTTCTCTCGTGCAAGATGATGACACGACCTCGCCTCCGCTCTGCTGGCCTCGCGTCCATCAGTCCTGGGTTCCTTGTCGTCTCCATCACGCATCCGCTCGTCTTCTTCTTCTCAGATGTAGATGTTCTTTGAAGTCGGTAGTTTGCATTGTTCTTTCCATCATGAAAAATCACCTCTATGTCGTGAAATTCCCTTGTAGTAGCTAGCAACGTTATGTTAGCGAAAACTGCGGTGGTCTGCAGTTCGCTATGCATACTGCTATGTCATCCTGGTCATTTCTGAATCTCACCGGTTCAGTATAGTTCTATCTTCCCATCATGGTGAATTTAAAACATCATTCTCACCGCGCAATTGTTTGTAGTCGTAGTTCTTCCCCTTCGACCTAAATTCTTACTCATTCTTGTCTAGATTGTTAAATTTTCAATAGTTTAAGTCTCCTTTCTTGAGACTTTCTTTCTGCGTAGTTACGTGTTTGATGTTTAATTTGTAACTAGCAGCGTTTTCTCTCGTCGTAGATTTCTTCTCTTAGAATGTGAAGAATAACTTTTCTCAATACTGTTGACTTGTAATATTAATTGTTCGTTTCCATTACTACTTGCTTCATTTTGAAGTCTCCAGTTCACAAAACCTTTGTCTAATACTTCTGAAGAGTAAATACAATTTACATCTGGTCTTCTCGACGGTCCATGTAGAAAGAACCTCGTTTGCTAGCGTCTCCTAGCCTCCTCGGTTAGATTTCCCTCGTAAATCTGATCAACTAGCCTCCAACCGCTATGAATATTAACAAATTCATACATAACTTATCTCTCAGTCTTTCAATTTAAAATCTGTTTTGACAATTATTATTTTTTTCTCTGCTGGTTAATTCAATGTGCAATACTGTTATAAAATATTAAAATAAAGATTTTAATATTTGTTCCTTCCTCAGTATTCAAACTATTTTCCTATTGGTTCTTGCCTAAAAGTGGTGCGCTTCTGCCACGCGTTGGCTTCTTCCTCTCTTGATACTGACGTGTGTCTGACCTCAAGTCCACCTTCTCTCTCCCCTCGCTTCAAAAACAGGTTTCTCACCTCGTTAAAAGTGTCGACTTCCCAGAACAGTATCTCTATCATTCACTCATGGTTAAACATTTACCAAATCTTAAAATCTCCATTATACATGAAATAAAAATATTTCTTCAGACGAAAATTTTCCCAAATGCTTGTAGTAGCGTTCTCTTCCAGGTGGACTGCTAATTTAGTCGAAAATTCCAAATTTAAAATATGCAATTTTTCTGAGGTGGTCCTTGGTTCATACCTCATACTGTCTTCTCCTCTCCACTAGACATGATTTCGAGTGCATTTCCCCATTCGACCTTAATAGAAAGTATAAGAATGGACTTTCTGTTACTACATATAGTTACTAATCATAGATATGCTGTCGAAATTGTGTCTCTATTGAATCCTGGGGTAAAATCTCTTTAACTTAGAATGATTGTATTTCCCAATAATACGATTATCGCTCATTCTGGATATGGCATGGCAATTATTTCCATAAACCTTCACTACCTTGAACGGCCCTTTGAAAACCTTACTAAATTTAACAAATATCTTCTTCAAGACGTCAGCCTTCACATTTGTTCTAGTCAGAACCAAATCTCCTTCTCTCAGTGGTCTGCTGAATTGCTTGCCTCTCGTTCTCTTCAATCGCTTTTCTGCGGACTTGTTGAGATGTTCCCTGGCTTCTTCTATCCTTCTGTCCATCGGTATCTCTCTATCTTCTTGGATATCTATGATTCCATCCCATGGTCTTCTAGGTTTTTCATTATAGTGCAGTACTGTTGGAATCTCATTCGAACTCTCATGACGAGTGCTTTTCATGCAGTATTCTACCAGTGATATCACCTTCACCCAATTCGCATGATTTTCAGAACTGTATAAGCGAATGTACTTCGATAGTTCCAAAATCGATCTTTCAATAGGACTAGTTTGTAGGCTTCTCAAAGAACTATAAATATGACTTATATCCAATCTCCATAGTTTCTTCGAATTCTGCAGCTGTATATTGAGTTCCATGTTCCTTTATTAATTTATCTGGCTTTCCTAGCTTCGGTATCACGTTCTTCTCTAAATGCTTCAGAACTGCTGTTGTTGTTGCTTTCTGCATAGGGTTTAGCATAATGATTTTCGAAAATACATCCATGGTGACAAGTACATATTGATTTCCTCGTAGCTATTCGGTGCAGGCCCGAAAATATCCTGGCTGAACAATTCCAATGGCTTTGTTGGTATAATAGCCTTCGGTTTCTCAAATAGCAAATCAGAATTGTATTTGTTCTTCTGGCAAAGTTCACAAGATCGTATGACGATAGCAATGGATTCTCGCATGTTAATCCAATTTAATTTTTCCTGGGAAGTACTGTAGGTTTTGTCTAACCCTCCATGACCTATAGACTTGTGTGTTAACCATACAACTGGTACAATCAATTCTGGTGGTATCACTATTCTGATCTTAGTATGATCCACATCCACATATTTACAGACCTTGTCTCCCTGCAGTACAAAGTGTCTAGATTTCCTTCTCATCTCCTCGTAAGTAGAATTCTGTCCATTTAATCTTCCTGACAAATACTTATACATGTTTCCCAGAAATGCGTCCTTCCTTTGAAAAGTTGAGATTCTGGCTAACTTGCCCAATGTTGCCTGGTCTTCGTCATCAGTTTGTATGACATTAACTCTGACGTTAGTCTTGGCTGTTGGATGCCTCGACAATATATCTGCTAACAGATTAACCTTGCCTGGCACGTGACTAATGATTGCATTGATCTGCTGCAAGAACATAGTCCATCTAGTCATTCTGTCGCTAGACAAATCAGACTTCAGCATGAATTCTAATGCCTTATGGTCAGTTCTAATAATTATAGGACGGCCTATCAATAGCTTCTTCCAATGTTGTAATGCATTTATGGCAGCTAATGCTTCCAGCTCTGTAGTGTAGTAGTTCACCTCGTGTGACCTGAGCTTCCTTCTATGAAAAGCTATGTAGTGTTTGTTCCCTTCAGAGTCTTTCTGATATAATACAGCGCTTATGCAAATCCTAGATGCGTCTGTTTCCACAATGAATGTCCTCTCAAAATCAGGATATTCCAGCTTAATGTTGTTTTTAAGCATCTCCTTAACTTGTACAAAGGCATTTTCTACTGTAGTGTCCCATTTCCATCGATAATTTTTCTTTAAGAGTTCGCGAAGTGGAGCCATCACTTCCGAATAACGTGGACAATGACTACTCAAAAATTGGCAAGGCCCTAAAAATGCTCGAAGATCCTTAATCTTCTTAGGTCTAGGAAATTCCGAAATTGCTTCAATTTTGTTATTGTTTGGATGATAACCAAATTGATCTATGGTGTGTCCTAAAAAGTTTATTTTCTCCTGGAAAAAGTGACATTTGTTGAAGTTGACTTTAATATTTGCTTCTCTCAAGTCTTCAAACAACCTTCTCAGATGCTATAAGTGCTGCTCTGGCGTTTCTGAGGAAATTTTCAAGACGTCGACATAACATATGACGTACTTTTTTACCTCTTCGCTCAGCTTATTATCGAGAGCTCTAATAATTGCTGGGCTCGAGTTCACTAAACCAAACGGAACCCGACGAAACGTAAAACTAGTTTCGTTAAATAAAAAACCAGTATAACATCTGCTACCTTCAGTCAACTCAATTTGGTAAAAGGTGGCCACCAGGTCTATGACGGAAAAACAGGTCTTTCCACGGATTTTTCTCAGTAATTCCCTTATCTTCGGTGGCCTGTCTTGTTCATTCATCGTTAACATATTGATTTGACGGGCATCTAAACAAACCCTCAAGCTTCCATCTGCCTTCTTCACCACAGTGATTGGGTTTAAATAAGGAGTAGCTTGCTTCTGAATAATACCATCCCTTTCCATGCCTTTAATAATCTCTGCAACTTCTTCGTGATATTTTTCAGGTATCGGATAGAGTTTCTTCTGAAATGGAGCGTTATCTATCAAGCGAATCTGATATTTGAAACCTTTAATCACCCCTGGTTTATCATCAAAAATATCAGTGAAGTGTGAAATTAGTGCCTCCAATTTCTCCTGATAATATCCAAAATTTTCTATGGTGTAGTTGGGACGTCTTTTTCGTTCCTCTTGTACTTCCAAGACCATCTCTTCCAATCTCCCTTCTTCAATACCATCTTCCATGCAGTACTCTTGTTCCTTCGAGCTTGAAGTTCCAGCCTCTGCTTCGCTATTTTTTAATCTGATAATTCCATTCATTAGGTCAATGACAGCTCCTGACTGTGTAATAAAGTCAATACCCGGTATTGCATCAAAACTAATGTGACTTAGCACTATGAATACCTGTTCATATCTCTGCTCGTTTATATAACATTCCACCAATGCTTGTACTTTGCACTTCATAGTTTTGTCATTCAATACTCCTTTCACTTTTATAGTAGATACAGGCAATGCAGTTAATAAATTCTCAGCTTCTAAGTTCTGGAAACTACTCTCCGATATGATTGAGGCTGTAGCAACAGTGTCTATAAGGGTTTTTAAAGTGTTCTCCCCTACTTTCATATGGATTATAGGTAATCTGGCTGTATTTCCTTTCTTCGGCTCCTCTCTCTCGTATAACAATTCTTCATCGGTGACCTCGTATAGTTCGTTGATGGTGATCTCATTCCTCGTTATTGTGTGATTTACGTCTTCATCTACCTTCGTTTCTGAATTGGCGTTTTTTTGTCAATTCCTGTCGTGGTTTTGGCCTTAACGACTGGTTCCTGGTTGAGGCTCGTCACTCACTTGTGCCTGTTGTTGGGGTTGTTCCTTTCTCTCTTCTCTATCTCTCTGATTTCTTCTGTAATCCTGGCTTTCACTTTCTCGTTCCTCATAGTATCTTTGAACATTCCCATCATCTCTCCATCTGCTCCTCTGATAGTTGTTCCTCGGTTGTTGTTGTTTTTGTTGTAAAGGACGTCTCTGATGTTGTTGTTGGTTGCCATCGTTCCCGTTCCTATATCTGGAATACCTTCTTTGATCTCCTTCATTCTGCCTGTCGGGGTAGCTATTTATTTGAAATCCCCTATTATTATAGCTGTTATTTTGGTATCTGGAACCCCTCTGTCTGTCGTTCCAGTACCTGTTTTTATATGGCCAAACTTCTCTGCCTCTATTGTAGCCTGGAACATACCTGGTCCTACCATAGTTGTTATGTCTTATTGGTCCTGTCCTAGCTGGTGTTACATCAGTCTGTTGTTGCTGATCAACCAACACTGTGTGTACCTCTCTGTTTTCATGCCTGTTTCTCGTATTCTGACTGTTGGTTTGTCCTTGAGATTGCGCTATAGAACATGTGTGGTCTAATCTTCGCAGCAACTCAGCCATGTCTTCTAAAGTATTGACATTAAACGAAATTAGGTGTTTCCTAACCTCGGCTGGTAACTGTCTGGATATGGCGTGTATCAGCTCCGGTTCTGCCAATGGTGTATGAAGATGTTGCAAGCGGGCTAATTGGTTAGTGAAGTAGCTCGCATAACGTGTCGGTACAGAGTAAGGATATTTCTTCGAATATATTTCTGCTCTGATGTCTTGTTGCAACTCTTCGCTCCAGAATCGTTTTAACAATGCGAAATCGTCGAACGTAGTATAAGTATATCCAAACGCTCTATGCCAAATTTTACGCTTCTGCTGACCAGTACTTCTCTACTACTCTCATCTCTCTCTAGGAATTTTATTCTCCTCCAGGTAGTAACGCATGTCTCTTAAAAAATCAAGGGCGGTGACGTTTCCTTCCCCCGTGAACTTATATGGTTTCTCCTCATGGCTTTTAATCACTACCACATTCTGATTATTTCTACCGGGAATCTGATCGTTTGTCCTTCCTACCAAGTCTGGTTCATTTATATTCCCCTCGGTGTGTTCCATTCCAAAAGTGTTATGGCGTGACCTACTAAACATTTGAGTGTCTACGCCCTCCTTATCCTCTTCCTGTTCACCTTGGCTGACTCCTAGTCTGTGCAATTCTCCTCTCATTTGACTGTCTCTCTCTTTAAAGAATTCGTGTAGATCTTTTTTCATGTTCATTTGTTCGTTAAGATCACCTATCTCCTTCTCTTGCTTAGACTTGACCTTAGCTATTTCAGTGTTGACCTCACCAACTAATTGTCTAATTTTATCTAATTCTTTAAGTTTAATTCGATCGGTTTTGCTCGTAATTTCGCTAATTGTTTTAACATGGGATTCCTCTAAAGAGTCTATTCGTTTCGTTAATTCCTCTCGCAATCCAGTTACATGAATATTAGTCTTACTTTCTATGTCTTTAACCTCTTTCATGATCTTACCATGCATTTCATAGTACTACTATTCTTTAACACATCTTCTTTCAATTTTAACACAGCTTCAACAATACATTTGTTTATATCAACATTTATGCCCTCAGATATAAATTGTTGTTGAATTGTTACCTTTTGTTGGAGCTCACCAACTGTACCAGTTAAGGTAGTCAGCTGATTCTGCAACTCACCTTGGGACCCTGAAATTGTGTTGAAATGGTTTGTGTCGTCAACCTTGATAGTATCTATGCTATTTGTAGAGTTTGCTGTAGCTCATGTAGGCGCTTCTCTGCGTCTTCTTGTGCCTTTTCTTCTGCCTTTTCCAACAATTCTCTGGCGTCCTTTGTGCCTTTCTACTCTCTTCTTGCGCCAATCGACTTTCTTCCTGAGCTAGTCTACTCATTTCCTGTGATTCTCTTCCTTCATTCTGCGCCTTCTCTAGGGCTTTCTTGATCTCCTCCTGTGGATTTTTACTTCTTCTTGTGCCAGTCAATTTTCTTCTTGAGCCTGTCTACTTTCTTCTCTCGCCTGTCTACTTTATTCTTGTGTCCTTTCTAAGGCTTTCCTAATCTCCTCCTGCGCTTTCTTGGTCTCTTCTTGCGCCAACTTACTCTCTTCCTTCAAAGCTGCTGTTGTATCCTTAATTTCTTTCCCTATCTTTTTAGTGTTTTCATGTGTAATAACGTGTAGGGCTTCAATTCGGCAGTTAATCCTGCCTGACTGGTCCTCATCTGCTCCAGTATCGACCTGATATAGGTCATGTCCTCAGATGACATAATCTTATACAATGAGAAAATATGGGAAGTATAACTATACTAAACACAGCAAAATTCCAGAATGACCAACATTTATGATTTCTTACGATATACTCACGCATTCCGTAGATATGTTCTCCTACCTTACCTACGTCAATACTAACGCTAACGGTATCTAGCACTATCAATCCCTAACATTGAACTTGCTTCAACACTTAATTCTAACCAAAATTTATTTAAATATGACATCACCATATAGTTATCGTTATACTTGACCAAAAAGGCTTTCGCTGGAACAATGCAATATATGCCTCACAACAAATTGTACTCCACATATCAAACAACGGGAATTCATCTCCTCAACTTGCTAGATTGGGATTGGCATTTAAAATATAAACAAAACACGACTGTGTCGTACACCAAACATGCTTAAAATAGCCGTGATTTCGAAATATCACTTAGTGTAACGAATTAGACACAACCGCTGGTCACTCAGCACTGGGATTTCAAATTTACAAATTCGATAGACCCATGCAATCGACAACGTCGATCCCCCACGTTGGGCGCCATCAATTAGATATGTTATATATGCGCCCGAATTCCTCTAGAGCACAGTCCCAGATCTGCACAGATGATAAAAGGACCGTGAGAATGTCAACACCCGGCTATGAGTTGAGCAACTATCACCGGACTGATGATTAGGGAACCCTAGGAACACACATATACATCTCTAACTATACTACTAACTAGTTGCATACAGTACAGAAAATATAAACAAATAAAAGTAGAGTATTAACGAGCAAGTCGGCTCTCGGGCGTTAAGATAAATCGTCGATCATCTGTGTGCATCTAGCTAGCGGTATCGTTCTAGTGTAATTAAGCATTGAATCAAAGAAACAGTTCTAAAACACTCAGCAAGAATAAAAATGTTCTTGCCATTGATTAATAATAAAATATCACATGACAAAAATTATGTTCCCTTCACCAAGAATAAAATAAAATATTTTATGTGCCTCACTTAGGCCTGTTGAGCATAATAAGGGTCTTTCTTGCATCTTTATACTAATGCAACAAGTATGTCTTGCTTAATAATATTTATACAAACACAGAGTTCAATTAATGACAGTTATGTCTGTCCTACCTGTTTACTAAAATTAGGCTTTAACGCTCATCGCAAGAAATATACTCCCTACATAATACAATCGTTAAAGTCTTCAAATTTAAATCTCATGTTCCTAAATATAATAAAAGCAATAATTAATACTAAAATAATAACGTATTTACATTTTATACATGATCGCGTCCCGCACGATATAAAAATAACTGTCTCTAATTCATTAGAGTTCATTTCATCACTTTCCTCCTGTCTTATCATCTTTCTTTACGTGCATCACCAACTTTCTGCGTATCTCACACAATAAACTAGTCAAAATAGGTGTTTGTGTGTCAATTCCATGTGAATCATAAATACGAACAGTGAAGTTAATATTTCATCACTTTAGTGTACAACTCTGGTATTTCAATAATTAATAATAGAACAAACTAACAATGCACGACTGTACAGATAAGCTCTTCAACCAAAAATCGAGTGTGTGTGGCATGAATCCTCACTCCCACACTTCTATCTCCTCCAAATACAACATATGACTTCTCTTTCTCACCACAAAATATTACAAAACCTTTCTTCAATTACTCACGTTGCATATTATCGCGTCTTTAGTTACGCCTTCATCAATACAAAAGCATTTCATCAACCTTCCTTCTATTAGCACGTTCACAAACTTCTAAGGTTCCATATCAACTAGTTTCATCAAATTGTGATATTTAGTATTCCTACTAGAAATTACAACTGTAATAACGTTCATGAATACGTCTCACTCCTTCTACAAACTCCTCTATCGATTATATATCTCGTGCTATGTCCAAATACTTTCCACATACTTCCTCCTTCGCTTCACATATTACCTTGTTACAATTTATCGCTTAATTTTGAATTTCAAGTCTGCTTGTGTCTGTTATGAAAATAACAATAACCTTCCCTCACGTTTATGTTCATAATAGATATTTATATGTCTCCTTCCATCTTACAGTAACGTTTCATGATAAATATACATCCATAACATTTTATAATAACGTTTCTCGTTCAGTTATGCTTTCTACCATCGCATACTGTTCCTTCCCGTACATCAAAATTTTGGGTTTTACAATGTCATTACATTACTTGCATACAAGAGTTACCTCAATGCCAATATAGAATACTTCTGTTAGCATTATCGTTCTATACATCTTATTTCGTTCCTGAAATGAAATAACTATTCACTTATAGGATTCTCCGTCGTTCCTTTCCCCACTTCAAGTAATACACTATTTACTTTCGTCAAACACATGACTATATTCTTTCTCTGATTCATTTCTTATTTATTTCTCACAAAGTAGCGTTTCATTTCTCTTGTTTCAATACAAATATATTATCGTTCTTCAATATTTCCACAAATATACAAAATTCTCTAATATATCAACAAATCTACAGAATATACGCTCGCAATCGCAACGAAATCGTTCGTAAGTAAAATTTTAACGCTCTAAAAATGACAATGAAAAATATTAACGATGTCTAACATCATCGATCAAGATTTCAAAATACGTCCAAATGACATATGAAAATAACTATCGCAATAACTAAAATTTACTAAAATTTTCAATGCAATAATAACATAGGTTACAAATACAAATATGTTGGTCAGTATTCTGGAATAACGTAAACAAAGTCTAACTACTGATATGAAAAATGCACTCTTCTACCTTCTTTCTGAGATCGTTGGTGACAGACCTGATGACTCCTGTGTCCTCTTAACGTCACCGTGTGGTTTCTGGAATGCTGCGTACTGCTCCCATCTGGCTGTATTATGTCACCTCGGCCTTGAGTGGACCGCATTAAAGTTGAACGACCTGGTGTGCTGTCTCGAAAACAGGTTACCAGCTGGCTTCCCGCTCGTGACCCACTTCTCTCGTGCAAGACGATGACACGACCTCGCCTCCACTCTGCTGGCCTCGCGTCCATCAGTCCTGGGTTCCTTGTCGTCTCCATCACGCATCCGCTCGTCTTCTTCTTCTCAGATCTAGATGTTCTTTGAAGTCGGTAGTTTGCATAGTTTTTTCCATCATGAAAAATCACCTCCATGTCGTGAAATTCCCTTGTAGTAGCTTACAACGTTATGTTAGCGAAAACTGCGGTGGTTTGCAGTTCGCTATGCATACTGCTATGTCATCCTGGTCATTTCTGAATCTCACCGGTTCAGTATAGTTCTATCTTCCCATCATGGTGAATTTAAAACATCATTTTCACCGCGCAATTGTTTGTAGTCGTAGTTCCTTCGACCTAAATTCTTACTCATTCTTGTCTAGATTGTTGAATTTTCAATGGCTTAAGTCTCCCTTCTTCAGAATTTCGTTCTGCGTAGTTGAGTGTTCGATATTTAGTTTGTAACTAGCAGCGTTTTCTCTCGTCGTAGATTTCTTCTTTTAGAATGTGATGAATAACGTTTCTAAATACTGTTGACATGTAATATTAATTGTTCGTTTCCATTACTACTTGCTTCATCTTGAAGTCTCCAGTTCACAAAACCTTTGTCTAATATTTCTGAAGAGTAAATACAATTTACGTCTGGTCTTCTCGACGGTCCATGTAGAACGAGCCTCGTTTTGCTAGCGTCTCCTAGTCTCCTAGCCTCCTCGGTTAGATTTCCCTCGTAAATCTGATCAACTAGCCTCCAACCGCTATGAATATTAACAAATTCATACAAAACTTCTCTCTCAGTCTTTCAATTTAAAATCTGTTTTGCCAATTAAATTTCTTTTTCTCTACTGGTGAATTCAATGTGCAACACTCTTATAAAATATTAAAATAAACATTTTAATATTTGCTCCTTCTTCGGTATTCAAACTATTTTCCTATTGGTTCTTGCCTAAGAAACCGTGAAAACTGTCTCATGTAAGTTTCAATAAGCTTCTATACAGCGAACAACGGTTGTGTCCCAGGTGACGGGAGGTTATAACAAGAAAAATGTTATAAGCTAAAAGTTTAAATAATCCCAAAATAAATGACGTTACCCATGACGTAGATCTCCGTCATTACAAATACTATTCATTACTCTATACAATTTATCTCCCGCACCCTAACATTAAAATTTCTTCCTCTAGGAAGCGCAAAATCTCTACACAACTTTAAAGTTTAAATTTAAAATATAAAACACTCCTAAATCTACTTACGAATCTATTTGAAATATATTTAATACAACATTCTATACAATGAAAATAATCACGTCGTAGTTCATCGACTACTTACTTAAATCAAAAATATATACAACGCGTTCCTTCCTTTCTCCCGACAATAAAACACGTAACTGTCCTTCTACTTCACTCCTGCCTCTCGAGGGGCTTCAGAAAAATATGACTTCACTCTGCTATGTCTTGTTCGTGGTTTGCGTTCAAATCTGGGATTCTATAATCCATACAATTAAGTAGAGACTGGCTCAAAAACCTCCTACAACTTATCTCTTCATGAAATAAATATACTTAATAAAAATACACATTTCCACTCGTCGAATAATTACCATAAATGAAAACATTAGGAAAAGAACCATTTAATAGATCTCAGTTTACTCTCAGCTTCAACAAAGATCCCTCTAAATCCTATAATTTCTATTAGATTTAACTTCATCCAGGATCCGCTGTCCTGTGAATTTCAAGGAGTTTCAACTATATTGAGACTATTTCAATAACATCCACAATTAATAAACTTCCATAACATTGCTCTCATAACTTCTTACTTCCATGAAATACACGCGTCTGTCACCACAGACATTTCTACAAAAATAGATCAATGGCTACACACTGGCTCATTGTCTCACAACAAATACCACCGTCTACAACGGGAATAATAAATCAAATCCATCGAGATCCTTCGCAGTTCCTCCAATAAAATTCCTTTCTCTATACTTTCCAATAATAAACTCTTCTTTCTGTTACCACAATCTTAATAACCATATAATTAAAAAAATACTGGTTCTCTCCATGAATCAATTTAATAGGTAATGCGATAAAATGATAATCTTCAAATAAAAATCTTATTTCTTTGCCTCACACACATTTCATAAAAACCTTTCAACAAACTGTAACATTCCTTCAATTCCTTCGTTACATTCTTTCTTACTTCAAAATACACTATCGTTCGTATTTGTTAATTCCACATTATCATTCTTTACAAATTCTTTCTTTACTGTCTTTTCAACAAATTCCAATACTTTAAAAAATATTACTGACAAAATTTATTCACTAAATATGTTTCATTATTTCTCAGATCGTGACTTTATATAGATCTCTACAATATATCTTTCTGAATCGCATTCTTTGATATATACTTCCTATCACATACTTGGAAAACATTTCCATCATTACAATCATTAATAAAACATAGATATCGTGCGATCTAAATCACGTTTAAATTTTACTATAACTATTCTGAACTAAACTATAAAATCTCCCTTCAAATTTCGAATATCGCAAAAACCGAAAATCGAAAAGAAAAATCCCTAAAATTCCGAAATCGTCGAAAAATACGACCAAACATCCGCTTGATGCGTTTACGAATATAAGAATGAAAACTGCAATAATCTAATAAACAATATAGAAAAAGGGCATTCAACAATAGTTGTCGGATATTCAAGATATATACAATTTTACAAAGTGGGATGTTCAATGTTGGTCTGTGGACTACCTTGTGCTGGGTTAAAGTTGACATGAAGCGGACTTCCTTTGGTTACCTGTTAGAAACGGAATGTTCCTAGCGGCTTAAAACTGCCTGATGTTCAGCATTCTTGTCCAATTCTCCCTCCGAATATCTCGTGCTGTCAGGTCTCGGGATACGAACTCGATCATCATCGTGCTGTCGCCCCCTTCCGCCGATGACTCTTCTGGGTGAGATGGGATAGCCCTTTCTCGCGTCGGTGCCAGGTAATTCCATGGCCGCCCTCGTCCATGAATCTCTTCTGGTCTTCTTTCCCCCAAGTTCCCTGTAGATCGTCATTTGAGATAGTAAAATGACTGATAATTGTAGAAATTCTATTACGGGAGAGATGAGATGTTAATCTCCCCCGGAATGTTGATGTTAAGTCATTTCGGATGTTCTTGATGCCATCATAGCGTCGTTCCCATAATTGTTTAAGCGTTCATCGTGACGCTTGTAGAATCGTTAGGAAATTCCTCCCTCAACTTTTGGAGTTTTACCATGCTTGAATCAGTAGATTTGCCGTTAATAATATAATTATTTCTTCGCGAAATGTCGACTTTAATGTTATTTGCACATTACTAAGTGCCTTCGATGAATATTTTCTATTTGCTTTGTTCAACTTGTAGAGTAGTTTGTTCGAACGTCCTTCTGCTTCGAAGTCGTGGTTGATAAGAATCTCGCTGCCTCTTCTCTTTCCCCCCGCGTCTAATTTCCAAAACCGCGTCTTTTCTCAATCCATGGCTCTGATTGGTTGCTTATAATAATTGATCAAACTCTTCATTAATTACTTAAATACTCGGCTATAATTGTAGTCAATCGTTCGTAATCATCATTCAACACTCTTCATGATGGTTTAATATTATAACTTTGTCCTATAAATTATATATGTTAATTACTCTGTTGGTGTTAATTTTAATAAGGCGGCTTGTCATTGGTTCCAGTCGCGTGTCGAGCTCGCGCCACTTCCCCTTCTGCTCCTTCTAGCCACACGCCTCGCTTCTCTCTCATGGATCTTACTAGGGTGTCTTCGTTGCTGCTCGAGCTCTCTGTCGTCTCGGCGAAGCAAGTTCCGAGTCCCCTAGCGGCTACTAATCTGCTATTGGCTGGCCGAATTAACTCAGTTAATTCCTTCGCTCAACAAACCTGTTTTGTGTCAACTTGCAGCATCGATAAATATTAACATGGGACAATTTATAAAACTTTTCACTAGATGTATGATTTTCTGTCTCGTCTCTCCAAACGAGTACAGTATCTAACACAGGTCACACAGCTAACCACAACATGATAGTCTTGTGATGGTACCTAACACAGGTCACACTGCTAACCCCAACATGATAGTCTTGTGATGATACCTAACACGGGTCACATGGCTAACCACAACATGATAGTCTTGTGATGGTAACTAACACAGGTCACACAGCTAACCACAACATGATAGTCTTTTGATGGTACCGAACACAGGTCACACGGCTAACCACAACATGATAGTCTTGTGATGATATCTAACACATGTCACATAGCTAATCACAACATGATAGTCTTGTGATGGTACTGTACCCGAAATTCCTACCATCAGCATGTTGGAATGCCACGATGACAACTGGATCGTAGAACCTGGAAACCCCGGCTATAAAATTCCCCAGATTCTACCCAAAATGATACGAGGAAATGGGGTACAGGAATTCCTAACTGAGACTACGTTAAGAGAAACCATGGTGAATGACATAAGAAAGCTCAAAGGCAAAAGAATAACGATGAACGCAATCTCTTGTGTGTGGAAACCCACTGAAATACCCACCACTGGCCTTCTTAACGTGTTCTTTTATCGTTTCTATAATCACACTTCGAAGATTTAAAATTGTCTAAAAAATATTCGGGAAAGGAAAATATAGTGTAAGTCACTATATTATAATTTAAGGCAGAGTGCCCAACTTCCACCCGAAGTTTCATGAACATTGGAGAAAAATGCCAGCCCCCACATTCATCAATGTTATTGACAGCATTTTACCCAAATATATGAACAAAAATCATTTACATGGTTCAACAGAAATGTTGACATCAATTGAAACATTTAAATAGAATCCCTGAAAATTTTCATATTTACAAGACATACAAATTTATACCATGAAAAATAATTATCTAAAGCTATTATACAAATGGACAGTCATTTTGTAACACCTTCTTAGTGTTTTTCGTAGGATTCAGAAGAGACACCTTCCATGTGTTTTACTATATTTTGTGGTTGCTGTATTTTTCTGGTTATAATGATCTCTTCTGACCAAGCAATTAAGCTAAGTCGAAGTTAAATTCTTTAATTTAATTTTTACATCCCCTTTAAATGAACAGTCATCGCCAGATCGGAATTAGTGATTATTATAACGCCTGTTAAGCATTGCAGTGATACAAATATTCGAAAATTTTTCCAGGTAGGTTTAATTCAACATGCCTGAAATGCATGATTTCCACAACAGACTATTAACGTGAACCGATACTGAAATAAAATGCCTTAAGCCATAACCATTCTTACTTTCAAAATCCATCTGGGTGGATTGTTATTCATACTACAACTTGGAATATTCCATTGAATACCCTTTTAATAATAAAGGACGTTAGCTTTTACATGGCTTTACCATTAAGTATCATGCTACACTAAGCATTCATATCGTTTACATTATCAGGCACTACTATAATTTTTGTGCTTCAATTAATCACCTCCCTTGGTGAACGAAGAATTCGGCTTATTTTACAGATCAAATTCACAATGAAATAGTGTTGCTAAATTATACAAGTTTCTTTTCAATTCAATAAATCACTGTTAAATTATTATTTCATTTGTTCTTATATTATTATTATTATTCACGATCAATATGCATAGCTTTGCCGGCCCCGTGGTGTAGGGGTAGCGCGTCTGCCTCTCACCCGGAGGCCCCGGGTTCGATCCCCGGCTCCGTCAGGGATTTTAAAACTGACGTGAGGGTTGGAACGGGGTGCACTCAGCCTCGTGAGGACAATTGAGTAGCTGTCTGACAGTGAGACAGTGCCCCGGTCACGAAAACCAAGATTAACGGCCGAGGGGACCCGACGCGCTGACCACGCGTCACCCCAAAATCTGCAGGCCAATTGGCTGGGCAGCGGTCGCTTGGTAGGCCTAGGCCCTTCAAGGGCTGTAGTGCCACGGGGTTAATATGCATAGCTTTCAATAATTGTTAAATAACTATTACAACTTTGGCGATAGATCTGCATCCGCATAAATCTAGTCTGGGATTCGCGTTAATAAAATAGGGTGAATGTATGCAAAGGTCTTCAAACTGTGTTTAACCCTACGTTGGTCGACGGGTGAGCGCGACGCTCACTTTTAATTTTCTTTTGCTTTAATTCAGCGCAGGTTGGCAGTTCCAGTCTGAAACTATTAATAGCTGTCGTCTGGAATGTGGGGTGCGGGGAGGTGACCGGCCAAGCCGCTACGTTATCTCCAGTCGTGTTCTTGACACCGAACTTCACAGAACTACACGCGAGTGAGCGCGGCGCTCACCCGTCGACCACCTGTGTTACAATTGTTTTTACAAAAGTCAGTTTTTTTCTAGGCGTTTATTTGTGATTTTAAGTATATTTTAAATTGCATGTAGTGTGTTACTGAATCCCTTATTATGAGTGAAGAGCAACGAATTGTGCAGTGGCTGCAGGAAGAGTGTGAAAGAGAGGACACTGTTGCAGATGATTATTTATCTTCTAATTAAGAAGATGATATTATAAATAACAGTGACCACGACTCTGCCAGTGAACATTCAGTTGAAGAAGAAGAAGAGGCAGGTGTTTCTTTTTCTACTGGGCCAACCTACATTGGCAAAGACAAAGTTACGTTGTGGAATAAGCATGCGCCCTCTCAACGTAGACGCAGGTTAGCTAGAAATATTGTTTTGCATCTTCCAGGAGTAAGAGGTGAAGCTCGGAATGCAACAACAATATTAGAAGCATGGAGTCTTTTCTTTCCCGATGTAGTTATTGAGGAGATAACTAAACACACAAATATTCGTCTAAGGAAAATTAGGCAAAATTACAGCCGAGAGTCTGATGTTATAGATACGAACGTTGAAGAAATTAAGGCTCTTATTGGACTACTCTACTTGGCAGGAGTGTTAAAATCTTCTCACCTGAACGTGTTGGACTTGTGGGCGACTGATTTGACTGCTCCTGAAGTATTTGGAATGGTAATGACCTACAGGCGCTTTTATTTATTGTTACGCGCGCTGCGTTTTGATGATGAAGCCACAAGACAAACAAGAAGAGCTATGGATAAGATAGCCCCATAAGGAACGTGTTTGATGGTTTCGTGGACCGATGCTTGAAAAATTACAGTGTCAGCGAGTATGTAACTTTGGACGAAATGCTTCAATCGTTCAGAGGTAGATGTTCGTTCAGACAATATATGCCCAAGAAACCAGCGAAATATGGTTTGAAGATGTTTGCTTTGGTCGATGCTAAGATGATGTATACATGTAATCTAGAATTATACTGCGGTACCCAGCCAGAAGGACCATTTTCACTCGACAATAGACCTCATGCAGTTGTGAAAAGGTTAACTGCACCAATTCACGGTTCTGGGCGTAACGTAACCATGGATAATTGGTTTTCGTCCATTCCTGTCGTAAATGAATTATTTTCTCAAAACAAACTGACAGTGGTAGCTACATTGAAGAACAACAAAAGAGAGTTGCCTCCAGAAACAGTAAATACAAGGCCCAGACCTGTCAACAGTAGTCTCTTTGCATTCGGTGAACAATCAATGCTTGTATCATATGTTCCAAAAAATACCGTAATGTGATAATGATCTCGAGTATGCATGACTCCGATGATATTGATGAGAACACAGGAGACTTGAAGAAACCTGCAATTGTGACGTTTTACAACAGCACTATGGGAGGAGTCGATTTGGTGGATAGTATGAAAGGAGATTATAGTGTTGCAAGAGTTTCATTTCGGTGGCCTCTTCGTATCTTCTTTTCTATTCTTGACATAGGGGCAATTAATGCTCAAATCATCCTAAATGGAAACACAGGAGAACAGTTTATAAGAAGAAAGCTGATCAAAGCTTTGGCACTTGATCTCGTGAAGACACATATGGCTCTGAGAGCTTCAGGTAATGGCCTGCAAAATGATCTACGCTTGCAAATAAGAAAATACCTTGGGATGGATGCTGGAAGACCTAAGCCACAGCCAGTACGAAGCAATGAACGGGTTAAGTGTGGCTTCTGCCCTAAGAAGAAAAACAGACTGACGACAGCAAAATGTGCAACATGTGTAGCAGCGATTTGTGGGGAGCACACAATAACACTCTGCACTCAATGCGGAACAAATGTTGAAACTGGATCGGACACAGACTAGATTATGGATCAGACCTTAGGTAATACGTTTGTGAAACTTAGCCAAATACTTTTTTTTATACAAATACATCTTTCTTCAAGTAGTTTCTCTTAGAAATAACTCATGTACTAAAAATTTTACATTTTTAGATAAGAACATTCGTTAGGCCTAGAACTTAAAATTGTAGTAATTTTTATGAGGTCTTGATACGTGTTTTTAAGCAATACAGCTCTCTGGTGGAACATTTTTCTTTGCAAAATAAAGATTATATAAACAAAAGTGGTTTCAATGTTTTAAATTATACAAATAAATAACCTATCACGCATAATAAGTGTAAAAGATGCAGATGAGCGCTGCGCTCACCCGTCGACCAACGGCGTCCAATTGTGACCCTCGACCAACGTAGGGTTAAAAACACCTGTATAGTCCATCTATAATGGATCTTAAACGAATCTATCAAAGCAATCGTAATGCAGAATCTCAAAAAAAAAAATACTGAAGAAAATACTTGGATCAAGTCAAAGTTCCGAATACATTCCAAGCAAATCAAAAAATCCGCTTTCTTCACTGAACCTGCTTCAAGAAGCTTACTGCAATATTCGAAAATCAACCTGAATACTGAAATTTCACTTTCGAGTGTATAACAGTCTTCTTAGTAGACGCACTATAGTAGAAACTCCAAATTGAGTCTACCCAAACTTGAGTAATGTCATATAAAGACATAAAACTAGTGTTCATTTACTATATAAATCAAAAACAAACACGAGGGATGACGAATCTTGAGTGGCCTAAAGTTCCTCTTCTCTACATTAAATAAATTCCCCATTAAAAGAACTTGAATTTACAGTTACCAAAAGAAAATTAAACTACAATACATTTAATTACAATGGGTGCATCCTTTAAGTAGAATCAAAACCCTGTCCAGAATAGAATCAGACTTGACACTAGGATCAAACCTAAACTCCATTCTTAGACATTCTACAAAAATCCTATATATAAAAAATATGTGGCAGTGTGACAACGTTAGAATAAACATGCTTAACTACGATTGAAGGGGGTTAATTCTGTACCTTAGATGATTCTTGTAGATCCCGAAAGAACACAGTCATGTCCTTCATGACTAATCCCTCCCTGTAGGCAATAGAGGTCTTCACTGTCCAGGAAAACGAGAAACGAACCCTGGGTCTCCAGACATCTCCCATCCTGACTGAATGTTCCACTCTAATACCAACGACAGTTCCTTTCATCTTCAGATAAAGTCCTACCAACCGCAGCACGCAGTGACGTCCATATCGGCTCGAAAAAACAAAGTTCACTGTCCTCGCGAAACCGGGTCATTGTGAAACACACTGTACTGCGATACAACAGCTGTGTTCACAGACACTCACCAGCGCGAGACACAATGCCGATAGGATCAAAATGATCGTGACCTCGCCCGTACAGTGACACTCATGTCTTTCTCGCCTAACCACCCATGGTTAAATCAATGAAACACATAACAGCCTTTCCTCTCGACATGAAATTGCTCAACATGTTTGTGAGGTCACACACACATAAGTTAGGCCTTGTATATGATGAAGTAGTTTCAATATCCATGCACTTGTATTGAGAAATGCTTCTCGAATAGAGGCGCTAATTGTTCTCTCAACACACACAAGATGAGTGTATCGATACAGCCAGTTCCAATGCGATGAATTGAAACTGAATGAACATCATGTCCATATACTTGTAAAAGCAAATACACTCTTCAAGAACAATATAAGGCTGGCCTATAATGAACAGTTATCTAGGAAGGCAAACTGCATTTTCATTTCGTTCGCAATAGCCTAGGCGATACTGAAACTGGAGTCATCTTCGACACTAGGAATCTCCCTGCTGTACAGTGGTAGTACAATCTACTCAAAACGAAATTTCACTCACGATTCACGTGATATTACCCGCCGATCACAGGTGTAACTCGATGTATGTGTATTCGTGCGAGATACAATCCAATCTAATATCTCCGTTGTGCAGGCAAGCTCGCGTCTGCGATGGCACCGACCGTCGCGCTTAGAGTGATCAAATTTCGTACTGATAGGATACAAATATCTTATTTCCGTGTTTCTGAGATTTCAATTATTTGAAAGTAGGTAATAATCCAACACCTGCTATAATTGCAGAAATGTCAAAATACACCAGAAAGTGTAAAAAACTTTTATTCCCGTTTCATGGGCATAATTTATCTCTTGTTGTTGGTCGATAAATTAATCAATACCACTGACCAATCAACTGTGACATCAGTACTGGCAACGCATGCGCCCCGCTTTTCACGGCCTGGCCGCTATCCAAAGTCAAATTGTGGGTCGCAAAACATATGATCCTCTATCGCTCTTCATGTTCACGAATGATTACATATTACCTTCCCATAAAGGCATTCCAGTCATGAGAATGAGGGTACAGTACCTAACACAGATCACACGGCTAACCCCTACATGATAGTCTTGTGATGGTAACTAACACAGGTCACACGGCTAACCACAACATTATAGTCCAGTGATGTTACCTAACTCAGGTCACACAGCTAACCACAACATGGTTGTCTTGTGATGGTATCTAACAGAGGTCACACAGCTAACCACAACATGATAGTCATGTGATGATATCTAACACAGGTCACACAGCTAACCACAACACGATAGTTTTGTGATGGTACCTAACACTGGTCACACAGCTAACCATAACATGATGGTCTTGTGATGGTATTGAACACAGGTCACACGGCTAACCACAACATGATAGTCTAGTGATGGTACCTAACACAGGTCACATAGCTAACCACAACATGATAGTCTTGTGATGGTATCGAACACAGGTTACACGGCTAACCACAACATGAAAGTCTTGTGATTGTACCTAACACATGTCACACAGCTAACGACAACATGATAGTCTTGAGATGAAACTGCACCAAAATCCCAGGCTGGAAATAATAATGGATTGTAGCATTTGTAGTCGCGGCTAAAAACAACATGGTGTTACTTGGCGAAAACACTCAGAATAAGGAACAGAATTTTTTCAAAGTGGAATGTGCTATAGTAACTAACTACAGAAGAGTAAGTTTCTCTATCTACTTAGGAACAATGCGAATCTATGAAAATCTCGTGCGTAAGGAAGCGGAATAGGTCCCTCGGGAACTACCACCCTACAACACATTCATCTACAAAGATAATGCTAATTTCCTATAAATATCAGGGAATCCTAACAACGTGCCTGTTGTATTTACACTCTAAACAATTACACGTTTCCTAACACTGGCACTGCACCGAGCACGAGTTGGTCATAGCTAACACCTTATTCAATAACCACAATAGAAGAATATACACATGGATGAGACCAGGAGATACAGGGCGTTACCAAATCGACTTCATTATGGTCAAGCAGAGGTTTCGAAACCAGATTTTGGATTGTAAAACATATCCTGGTGCTGACATAAACTCTGATCACAATCTGGTTGTAATGAAATGCAGATTAAAGTTGAAGAAACTGAAGAAAAGTCAAAAGCCAAAAAGGTGGGCAATAGACAGACTGAAAGAGAAGGATGTAAACGAAAGATTCAAGAAGAGTATAAAGGAAGGACTAATGAAAAACCCTAAACAAACTTCAATTACAGACGAATGGGCACTTTTGAAGAATGAAATAACAAAATCCGCAGAAGAAACATTGGTAGGAAAGAAAGAATAGGTAGAAAACCGTGGATCACTCAGGATATACTAGAATTGATGGATGAAAGGCGGAAACACAAGAATCTAAGAGATGAAAAGGGGAAAGCAGAATGCAGACGTCTGAGAAATGAGGTTAACAAGAAGTGCAAGGAAGCGAAAAAAGAATGGTTGAAAGAGAAATGTGCAAGTATAGAAAATTGTCTGAAATTAGGAAAAGTAGACACAGCTTATCGAAGGATTAAGAATACTTTTGGGGAAAAGAAGACTAAGTGCTGTAATATTAAGGACACAAATGGAAAGCCTCTAACAGATAGGGAAGAAAAGGTTGAGAGATGGAAAGCTTACATAGAGAGTTTGTATAAGGGAAAGGAGATTGAGAATCATGTAATGGAAAGGGAGGAGGAAATTGATGAGGATGCGAAAGGAGATTTAATATTGAGATCAGAATTTGATAGAGCTTTGGAAGACTTAAGCAGGAACAAAGCACCAGGCATAGATGATATATCGATTAAGTTGCTACGCAGCATAGGAGATGAAGGTCTGATCAGGTTATTTCACTTGGTGTGTAGGATTCATGAGACAGGTGAGGTACCCCCTGATTTCAAGAAGAATGTAATCATCCCTATACCAAAGAAAGTGGGAGCTGACAGATGTGAAGATTACCGTACAATCAGCTTGATTACTCATGCTTCAAAGATCCTGTCTAGAATAATTTACAAGAGGATTGAAATCCAGATAGAAACGGAGTTGGGTGAAGACCAGTTTGGTTTCAGGAGAAATGTAGGAACAAGGGAAGCTGTACTAAGTCTTAGGCTGATTTTGGAAGGTAGAATAAGGAAAGATAAGAGAACGTTCATGGCTTTTGTAGACTTAGAAAAGGCTTTTGATAACGTTGATTGGACTAAATTGTTTGACATTTTGAAATCGATTGGAATAAAGTACAGGGATAGGAGGGTGATATACTATCTGTACAGAAACCAGACAGCAGTCATTCGAGTTGAAGGACATGAGAGAGAAGCTGGTATTCAGAAAGGTGTAAGGCAAGGCTGCAACTTATCACCCATACTTTTCAATCTTTACATTGAACAAGCAATGAAGGAAATTAGAGGAAAATTTAAAGTGGGAGTGAAGATTCAAGGAGAAATAATTTCAACTCTGAGATTTGCTGATGACATCGTCATCTTGGCCGACAAGCCTGAGTATTTGAATGAGTTTTTGAATGGTTTGGACTCCGTCTTACGGAAAGAATTCATGATGAAAATAAATAAATAAATAAATAAATGTAAAACAAAAATACTGGAATGCAGCCGAAATAAATCAGAAACCTCTATGGAGATCAAATTGGCAGGTGAAGAGCTGAAGGAAGTAGGAGACTTCTGTTACTTAGGAAGCAGAATAACCAGTGATGGACGAAGCAAAGAGGATATTAAAAGTAGGTTGGCTCAGGCAAAGAAAGCATTTCTACAAAAAAGGAATCTGCGGGCATCGAATATAGATTTAGGTATTAGGAAGTAATTTTTGAAAGCCTTTGTCTGGAGCGTGGCGCTCTATGGAAGTGAAACGTGGACTATTGGTGCAGCAGGAAAGAGGAGAATTGAAGCATTTGAAATGTGGTGTTACAGGAGAATGATGAAGATCAGATGGGTAGATAGGATTACAAACAAAGTGGTATTAAGACGAGTGGGAGAGGAGAGATGTTTCTGGTGACTGCTAATGAAGAGAAGAGATAGGTTGGTAGGACACATACTAAGACACCCAGGAATAGCAAGCTTAGTTATGGAAGGAAGGGTCGAGGACAAAAACAGTAGGGGTAGACCAAGGTTTGAATATGTTAAACAGATTGCCTCGGATGTAGGGTGTCGGAGCTATGTAGAGATGAAACGATTAGCTCAGGACAGGGAGGCGTGGAGAGCTGCATCAAACCAGTCAAAATACTGAAGACTCAAACAACAACAACACTGGCATTGATTATATGCCTTAATAATACTAATTAAATTAAATGACCAAATGTCATTACTTCACTTGCATAAAACAATTATTCCAAACGCTTTTTATAAGCTTAAATAAAATCGTGACTTATAGCAGCAAACAACTGCTGTGCCCTAGGTAACGGGAGTTTTATAACAAGAAAAATGTTATAAAGTTTAAAAAATTATCCCCAAAATTTTATGAAGTTACTAGTGACGTAGATCTCCGTCATTACAAAAACTATTCATTACTCTATACAATTTATCTCCCGCCTCCTATCACTTAAATTCTTCTCATGGAAGCGATAAAATCTCTATCTAAATTTAAATTACAAGTTAAAAATAATAATGCGCGTAAATATAATTATAAACCTATTTTTAAATTCTTAATATACTTTCTGTACAACACAAATATTAACATCGTAGTTCAGCAACTACTCAATATAAAATAAAATATGTACAACGGTCCGTCTGCTTTCTCTACTTACAATATAGACTGAAATTGTCTTCCTATTTATTTACTGCTTCTCTACTGACTTTAGAAAATAATCATTCACCATACTATGTCTTATTCGTGATACTGTGACAATCCGGGATTCTATAATCCATACAATTAAGTAGAGACATAGTTCAAAGACCTCCAAAAACTTGTCTGTCAATAATAAATATACTTAATAAAATATATACTTCCACTGCGTTGATTAATCACCGTAAATTCAATATCTAATTAAGAACCTTTTTAATAGATCTCAGTTTACTCTCAGTTTCAACAAAGATCCATTAAATGCTATAATTTCTATCAGATTTAACTCCATCTTGGATCCGCTGTCCTGTGAATTTCAAGGAGTTTCAACTCTGTGAGACTATTACAATAACTTCCTATACTAATAAACACCAATAATACTGCATTTTCATAAAACATCCTATTTCGACCTCAAAAATCCGCAAGTCTGTCACTTCAGACATTCCTTCAATAATTGACCAATGGCTTCTCAATTGCCCATTGTCATACAACAAATACCTCCGTCTGCTACGGGAATGATAAATCTCACTCTCAGAGATGCTTCGTAGTTCCTTTCAAAAACATATACTTCTTAACTCACTTCTCATATTTAATAAATTATTTTCATAGTTGCAAAAATCTTAATAAAAATATTTAATAAAAATACTGGTTCTATCAATGAATTAATTTAACAGGCAATACGATAAAATACTAATCTTCAAATAACAATCTTATTTCTTTGTATCACTCACATTTCTATAAAAGCTTTCAATTACCTGTAAGATTTCTTTAAATCTTTCTTCACATTTGTATTACTTCAAAAATACGCTGTAATTCGTATTTGTTTATTTAACATTGTCTTCCTTTACATATTCTTTCTTTAATATAATTTTCCCCCAACTTCAATACTTTATAATTGTTAGTCACCAAATATTTATAACCAGATCTGTCTAATAAGTTTTCAGATCGTGACTTAGCGTAGATCTCTACATAAGATCTTTAAGAATCGCATTCTCTCAAATATATCTCTGTATAATATTCTTGGAACAAATTTCCATTATTATTATTATCGTTAACAACAAACGATAGCTTACAATTCAAAAATAACAAAATGTGAACTAAACACATTTAAACTTTACCATAAATATATTCTGAACTAAACTGTAAAATCTCTCCATTCAAATTTCGAAAGTCGCTAAATTCTAAAAATTCTAAATAAAAATTCCAAATACTCAAAATCGATGAAAAACGTGAATAAACATCCGAATGATGTAGTTATGAACATATAACGTCAAAAATTACAATACTATCATGTGAAAAATGGCATCAATAAAAAGTTGCCGGATATTATCAAAAGTTCTACAATACTCTACAAGTTGGGGTATATATCGTTGGTCCGAAGACTACCTTGTGTTGCGTTAAAGATGACTAAAAGTGGGCTTTCTTCGCTATCAGTAGTGGGATGAGGGGCGTTCAGCTTACTAGCCTACTTTCCTACGAACTTTACCGATATCTCCCGAACGCATGATCAGATTTTAACGTTCGAGGTGTTGTTGGCGTGGAGGCGACGTCCTCTTTGCTAGGAATGTGTGTTTTTTTGAAAATTCTTGTTTTTGAATTTTTGATTATTTTGGAAACGGTGAATTTTGGAAACAAAATGTGTGACGTTAATGAAAGGTGGCTATGCCCTCTAAGAGGACAGCAAGTTTCAAGTGCGTAGGAGGAAAAAATGATAGCCTACTTTCTGGCGAACATTGGCAATAATTGGCGAACGGATGGTCAGATTTTAACGAATGAGGTATTGTTGACTTTGGGGTGACGTCTTCTTTGCTAAGAATGTGTGTAGGTATTTTTAAATTTATTTTTGAAATTTCTTGTATTTGAATTTTTGGAAACGGTGAAGATGAGAAAAACGTTTGTTTGACGTTAATGAAAGGAGGCTATGCCCTATAGGTGGACAGCAAGTTTCAAGGGTGTAGGCCAGAAGAAAATGAATTTTGAAAAAAATGATGGCTATTTTGGAAACGGTGACCTTGACAAAATAAACAGTGATAAATGGTTGCTATTTACTCCCTCTACCCGCACCATAAATTGGAAGTCGCTAGGTGAAAAACCTATGCACGTTTTGGGGAATTTTTAACCTATGTTTGTGTCATATTTGAGATATTTTTGGAAAACGGGAATGACTTATGGGTATGATGGTGATGATGATGTTTTTTCGCCACGATGGATTGGATTGGATGGGAGAGGGGGGTTATACACCTTCTTTAAAAGTAAAGGGGGTTTAGTCTAATTAAATAAATAAATAAATAAATAGGATTTTATTACAAAAACTCATGTTTATTGACCCATGAATTAAGCGTGGAAGGAAACCCTAACCACTTTACAAAATATTTTGCGCCTTTGACTTTCATTACTCGTTCAAATAGATAATCGTTGGGATTTAATGTTTTTTGCACTTCTTCATAATAGAATCGTCCTTTGATGGGTTGACCGCTTTGATCTTCTAAGAGATACGTCACTGGTTAACCTAGCTTGACTTGACGAATTTTAAAAAATTCTGTCGACCACTGTGGAGTGTACGATTTTGAAAAAAACTTCTGTGTTTACTGATGCGAAAATAAATCTCCAATTTTAAGGTGATGTCGCCTAGGGTCAGCTCTTTTTATAGGGTTAAACAGTCTATTGAGTCTGGGTAGGTTCTTGGTGACGAGACGAGGTTTCATGCCGATGCTGGAATGAATGGTGTTGTATCGTGACACAAGTTGAGGTGTCCAATCTATCCATCGATATGAACCATGTATTGTAAACTCTTTCCACATATAACTTGTTAATGTGCGAATGAAGCGTTCAACTACGCTAGCTTTGAGATTTCTATAGGTGGTGTAATGGTGAATATCCTTAGATTTGAGAAAACTGGAGAAATCCTTGTTGAAAAATTCTTCCCCTGGTCGGTTTGTAACAAGTGAGGTTGACGTTTTGATTGTTCAATAATATGTTGAAAGGCCTTTGTGACTAAGACCCCAGTTTTATTTTTTACTAGTTGAACAAAAGCCATTTTGGAATAGACATCAATGACGGTCAACATATAGCGTAAACCGTCGTCCTTTGAAAATGACGCGACGGCGTTCATAAATGCGTCGGGCTGGTTTATGCAATTCATGAGCGATGCCCACTTTGATGGGGGAAGGCTAATAAGATAATTTGGGCATCTCGGAGTTGTTGTTCAATGTGGGCGATTTCTGCCTCATGTCCTGTGTGCCCAGGTTGTTTTGACGCATGAAGTAATTATAAGCGTTGTACTAACTGATTTGGATTATTCCAATAGGTTATATCTATGTAGGGTTTTAATTTCTTAAACCTTACACCAGAGGCAGAGTGGTGTTTTCGCTTACCAAACATGTTTGTAATGATGGTTTTATATTTTTGGGATATATTGGCATTGAGCTGCTGAGAGGATTTATATTTTCTTTTGTGAGCGTTGGTGTCTAATAAAATGGATTTATATTTAGCAAGATCCTCGGACGTAAAATCTTGCAGAATAGCAGCTTTAACAATCCTGGTGTTAATTTATAGTTGATCTTTTTAATAACAGATTTAGTACGAGCAAATTTAATGGATGAATCTCTACTTTGAAAACTATCATTCTCATAGCGAACACCATACGTGGTATCTGTCTTTCCAATAAATTGAAGGGTCAAATACGGTTCCAGTGTTGCCCCATAATGATTGATTAAAACGTTTTTGAGTTGAGCTTTATTTTGAGGGGTGGCCAAGACTTGTGAATACGGAGAGGATGTGGAGGTAGACGGTGTTCCTGCTATGACGGATGATTTTTGTTTTGTTTTCAGAAACTTTGTGATATTTGAAGTCATTTTTCAGTGTTGCCTAAGTAAACAAAATTTTGGTGCTTTTCAGTCGGTCATCACGAATATACCCAAAAAGAGCTGGGTTGTGCCCTAATCCTGAAATAAATTACATAAAGCACCAAACTTTGGTTTTCAGAAACTGTTGAAGGGGTGAGGATTTTTTTCCTTTCAGGACTAAATATGGTTTCGCTTTGACTTTCAATTTGTCCTTGTTGTTCTTGTTCTTGTTCTTTTTCTTCTTGATCTTCTTAGTGTTATTGTTCACTAACATTGGAGGAGGAGGAGGAGGATTTTACCTGTCGTGTTGAATATGTTTGAAAAAATTTTGAACTTATTAATACTTTGGTTTGAGAGGTAGCAGCGGAAGCATTTGGCTTCAACCTGATGGGATCATCCGATGATGGAGCATGTTTTATCATGGATAAAGGATTTCCGTTTTTTAAGCGTTGTAATTCACGAAATTTATGTCGAATCGTATTTCGTGCCTCAATAATACGCTGCATGTTTTGAACAATTTTTTTGTATCCTATGGCGTTCGCCATGGTGAAGGTAAAGACACACTAACAACAAATGTCAAACCCTGGGTCTTTTTAAACAGAAATAAAATGATCAAAACCCAAACTATAACGTCCCTCACATCGTTCACTCTGTTTATTTATGACCAAACAGGCATGGGGATGATGGTTCCAACATGAGGCACACAATTGTGTGAAAGCTGTAAAGGACATATCTAGATTTACATGAACTTGAAAAATATGATAGAGATTTCTAGAGTCTTGACGAAACAAAACGATGAGATTGGCATTGTCACGAATCAACTGTTTGGGCATTTTGGAATAGGTCTGAGCCAGATAAAAACAATCCACTGGCTTATGACGTCCCATACTTAAATACTCTTGAATAATGGCCTGTCGTTGAGTGGCAATATCATCAACAATTATAATGGAATCTGGTTGAATGACATCTTGAGGTGAGGTGAATGTAAAATAGCCCATGGCTTCTTTATTTAACGAAGACATAATTTGATCCAGATACACGTACAGAGGTTGGTACAAGGATTTGGCAAAAATATAAATATTTTGAAATCGTAGGCCATGAGGCGCGGTAATAATGTTCGGCAAAACATTGGTCTTTCCACAGCACGAAGGCCCCACCATAATACATCAAACGGTAGATGGGAATAGGGTGCCATGCCGTTTAGGTTCGCACACGGACAGTGATAGCTCTGAAACCAAACCAGAGACGGGCATAGGATGGGGTTGTTTCATTAATTCCATAGTGACGACGACTGAGTTTTTTGTGTGTGTAAGGTTTATATATAAGCAAGCGGTGAGTAGGATAGGTTAGTTAACGTCTATCACCATGGACGTGTTTGGGCGAGCTTGTGTAACTATGGCCACGGCCGCCTCTTTGTCAAAACAGTATCGAGAGTTGGCTACAAAAAGCTATGTCGATCGCAAAGTGCAAACTGTCTATCACATGGCCCCGAGACTAACCGCTGAGGGCTATTCAGCCAATCATCATCGTATTATTGATGTGCAAGAGCCTCGAGACGAAAATGATGTCTGTACGAAACGTTATGTGTCCTATCAAATTAAAAGGCTTTATAAATTTGTCCCTTCTGTATTTTTAGTGTATCTGTCAAATCAAAAACTGGACAATGACAGAAACCTTTCCCCACCACCACTGGTAAATGATGACCTTACCTATATGCTTGCTTCTGGTTTAAGTCATTATCGATTGCATTATGATGGCGTGATTCGTATTAAATATGCCATGCCTGATGAGAAACCTTTAAAAATACAAATAAACGGTGATAGACTGTTGGTCCACAACCATCAAAGAGTAAATGTTGGAGATGAATTATCCTTTCATCTTATGCTTACGTTTGAGGAAAAGGAAGCTGGGAAAACTGTGAATGATTTTCCGCTTTATATAGAATTGGAATATACTGCTACGAAATAAGGTTCTCTACGTTAGTTGTTATGGAATGTTTGCTGTGAAAGGTTCACCAAGTAGCACCATGGTGAAAAAAGGTATGCAATGAACATGAAAAAAACAATCTCAAAAAGAGAAAAAAGCCAGGTCGGAAACCAAGTAAATCTACCTCACACCCGGTGTTAAAACTAAAAAAAAAGATATAAAAAGAGTGGCTATCGAAAAAGCATTACAAGCAGTGCGATTGTCTACAGAACCAAAATCCCACCATAATGCATCGATAAAAAGAAAAGAAAGAAAGAAAGAAAGAAAAAACGTGGGCGTGTCATTCTTGTTGCTAAGAGTGTTTTTTTTGGCCGGGTTTATTGTCGGGGTTGGCAGCTTTGGGCTCGCTTTTGGGTGGTGCCACTGCTGTGGCAAAAACCATAAAACCGTCGAACAAGGTAAGCAACAACTCAAAGAAAGCGAGCGACAATATAAAACGTTAGATGCCATTGCTATGTGAGCTAGAAACGGCAATCCTTTGAAGCCAGTCTTTTATCAACAAGGCCATGGCCTATCGTCTAAGAAAAAAAAATGTCCATCTTTGATATGCGCTTGAGGCAACTGCCTCGTCATGCCATGACCCATGAACAAGTGGAAAGCTATGCCAAACAACTAATGATTTCACATTTTCGAGGTGTATTTATGCGAAATTAATTACCCAAAGCACCATGGAAAGAAGAACGAGCCATAATGAATTTAGATGTTGGTGCAGGCCCAGGAACCCATTTTGTAGCCTATGTGAAACAAGGTTCCACAGTACGGTACTTTGACAGTTATGGAAATTTACCACCCTCGATCGAGTTGCTACGTTAGTTGGGAAACCGGGTAAAGATATTTTATAATGTGAATCGTCAACAAACCTTTGACAGTCAAGAGTGTGGACGTTTGTGTTTACATTTTTTATATAAGAGGTCGTGTTAAGCCAGCAGTCTCATCATTATGAATGTCAACGCCAAGACCTTTACCGTGCACAGCCGGTGGCCTGAAGTGTCCCTGGACCCCCCCCCCCTCATTGAATTGCATCCCGAACAATCCTATGTGCTAGGATTAATTTCTATGGATAGTTACAACAGAACTTACAATATACAACTGGATATTAATGACAAATTTTATTATGATGATTATATGTTGAGACTATCCCCTGGAGGTTATACCATAGACGACTTGCACGAAGCCATTAGCGTGCCGATGATAAAACAATTTGGTGTCAAACCATTTGCGGATGGGACACACAAATTTGAACTTACAGCCAATACGATTACTCATCGCTGTCGTATTTTCTCTACGTTTAACATTGACTTTGAAACACGAGTTCATTCTATTGGTCCTTTACTAGGATTTAAACCAAGAGTCTTGGCAGCTCACCAACCCCATGATTCAGATCATTCAGTGAAATTCATCGAGGACCATCACATTTCTGTGACTTGCAATATTATTAGAGACGTATTTACGAATCAAGAGCAAAGCCATTCCCTGTATGGTTTTATTGTCACCTCCCCTTGTGGCTATATTATTCGTGAAAACCCTTCAGTGGTTCTATATCATCCTGTGTGTGTCAGCGATATTAGTAATATTACCTTACGCTTAGTGAATAGAAAGCAACAACTGATTGCTTTGGATGCCAACACGCCTGTGACCTACAAGTTGGTTTTAAATACGCTATGACATTTAACTATAACGCAACAACAACGTCTACGAGGTCAGTTAGTTGACCGCCGTATATGAAACGGTTGACACGAGTAAACCGACAACGTTTACAACGCATTGGTTATACGTTACACCCCAATCATGAACAAGGAGCTGTTGCAAGTGTTAAATCCCATACAAGTGGAAGATGGCGTAGTGCGCATTGATATGCATTCCTATCAACCTCAAGCAACAGGACTGAATAACAATGACGAGATTCAATTCATCATTAACAATCAATATATTTTTACTCTACCCCATGAAAATGTCTTTGAAATTGAGGGGAAAATGATGAAAGCAGATGTTAGCACACCCACGACGTCTACGTTGGCGAATCATGGTTTGGCTTTTCTGTTTTCTGAAGTACGCTATGTGATAAATTATATTATCATAGATATGTCTCGAAATGTGGGCATGACTAGTCTTATGAAATTATAGCCTACCTATAGCGAGGAGGAAAGTAAAACGCTTTCTATGGCAGGATGGTGCCCCAACAGTAGCAATGACTGGCTTGTTCATAGCGATGGCACTTTTACAGGCTTCCTACCCTTGAAATTACTCATTGGCTTTGCCGAAGATCTTAAGCGTATTATTTTAAACGCAAGACAAAGTTTGTATCTAGTGAGAGACCGCAGTGATTATAATGCACAAAAGGAGCCTCTGACCAAGTGATAGACTCAAAAATCAACTGCTTCGATTACTATGGAAAGGGCCCCACGTGACGCTATCGGATCGTAAAAAGCTAAGCATGTTAAATTTGGTGCAAAAAGATAAAGCCTTGCCTATCGCCTTTCGAAGATAGAGTCTACATGCGCACCCCTCCCTACCTACCACAGACACTCATAGTTGGAGTGTCAAATCGGCTCGCTCTACCGAGAGACCCCTCTATGTTATTATTGGTTTTCAAACCAATATAAAATACCAACAAAGCAAAGATATCACCCAGTTTGATCACATTCACTTGAGAAATATACGACTATTTTTAAATAATGGTTGCTTTCCCTATGAGGGGTAGGAACTCAATTTTTCAAAAAATAAGTTTATTCCCCTTCATGATATATTTGCTAAATTTCAATCATCTTATTATGTAAAAAAAATTGCCCTATGTTGTCGCCACTAGGGTTTAAAGCAAAAGTACCACTGATTGTTTTCGACTGTTCGTATCTAGAAGAATCTATGAAAATCACCACCACTGATTTAAGAGTAGACTTAGAAACACAAGGAAATGTGTCAGACCATACCAGTGCCTACTGTTTGATTATTCATGCCAGACAAATGAAATACCATCCTTTGTCCAATTATGTCACCAGCATGTAAACCACCTGTGGTCAGGTGAATGAAAATGATCATTCATAGGATTGATGATTAGCGTCGGCATGCACGCTATCTGTTGCGCTGTGGCACTGTGCACACATACAACAACAAACGTCATGTGTCCCTCAATAAGCAACAACAACAACAACAAAAACAAGGTGACAGACAAACCATGGAATTTAAAATGTGAATTTAATCGTCTCAAATTTTGAAACATGGACAGTCCCCTTTATGGATTATGGAGAATTGGCAGCGAGCGGATTTTATTACTAAAATCGTGGGGATGTGGTCAAGTGTATTTTTTGCAACATTGAAATTTGAAACTGGGAAATAGGGGATCGACCATTTAGTGATCATCAGCGATGGAGTCCATCCTGTCCTTATCTCAATCGCTATGATGTGGGCAATATTCTATGGAGTTTGAATTACCCTGTCATCGTACCACACCCTACAAAGCAAGGAGATACCTGTGGACCGTATGTGCAAACTGTTCATTTGAATGTTGTTCCAGATTAAGCAAACAAACTTTGTAATAAAATTGTAAGTGTTCTTTTATGTTATGAATAAAATATTTAGCTGTTGTTCAATTCATTTGTTCCTTTTTTTCCTGAAGTCCTTTGACTTTCGCAATTTTAAACCATGAAGAGGGGTTAGATGTTCATTAGTTGTCAACGAGGTAACAAGTAAAAAATAAATAAAAAACATCATGCGTACACTCATCGTGGATTGTCAGGGGCTTAAAATTGCAGACGACAAATTTATATTTAAGGAAGTAGCTTTTATCGATTGTAGTACGTTTTGGGTGTCCAGCCCTATTCATTTGGTGTTTAAACCTCCCTATGCTTTTGAGTTGCTTAGTGAAAAAGATAAAAAGCCGAGCCAATGTATTGAAAATCATTTGCATTTAGTATGGAAAAAGGGTGATATTTCTTACAAGTATCTTGACATAGTCATGAAAGCCCATTTGTCCTCGGCCAATGTCTTATTTGTTAAAGGGGGTGAAAAACGCCAGTGCCTTCAACCATTTTTACACTCTCACTGTCAATGTATTGACCTTTTAGATCTGTGTTGTCCATTCCTGCAAACGCTCATGGACACTTGCCCTTGCGACAATATTCAGAATAAATCCTCAGCGCATGCATGGCAATTGTTTCATTGGCTCACCACCAGTGCATGTTGGGAGTTGTTCAATTAAATTAAAACTGAAAGTTTATCCTCCAATGATAGCAGTGAGACTTGTACACGTGCGGTGATAACATCAACGTTATATACATGGACGCCACTACAATCGACAAGGCTATTGGAAAGTTCTTTTTGTGCAAGAAAAACGTATTAGCTTTACACATCATGAATTATTAGCACTACATAAATCATTTCTTTTTTATGTTTTTGCCAACGCTGTGAAATAAATTTGGGAAAAGGTGCCTTTCGAGTAGACCACTGACCCTGTGTTGAGTGAACTACAACCATGCAGTCATTTTCCCCATCACAAGCAATTAACCATGGCAAAAATACCTTCCATTCGACAGTGTGCCACATGCCAATTGATGAAATTATATCATGGTCATAAAACTCACTGTAAAGACATTGTTTCATCATTCCATGGCTGTCATGCGGAAAACAACCATCTACCATGCTCGTCAGCAGCCGCCGACAAACAACAACAGCAACAACAAAAACACCAAGAACAAGAAGAAGAACAAGAAAACTACAAAAAGTGTTTTTCACCGTTTGAAACCTCTATTTCCCAGGTGTACTGGCCGTGGAATTATTGATAACATCATTAAAAACTTACCATTCGAAGCTCACCTACCTGCTTACAGCTTTTGCGGCCCTGGTACTCGTCTTTAAGATCGTTTGAGGAGAGGGGATTTGGGAATTAATGCTTTGGATCATGCATGTCATAATCATGATATAGCCTATGAAAACAGTGATCCCACACTAAGACGCATTGCCGACAACGTCTTGTTAAGCATTGCCAAGAAACGAATTACAACTCCAGATGCCAGTCTATCAGAACGAATGGCAATATTTATAGTGATTGGTGCTATGAAGAGCAAATTACTTTTATCTAAATATGGACTTTAAGATGATGAATTTATTTTAAAAATGTATAGTATCACTGTTATGATTTTAAATAAATAAATAAATAAACATGAGACCAAGATGTATTTTTAACCATTATTATTGACTAATAGTTTCAAATATTATAATTATAAACAATATATAAATGCTGTTTGAAATTATAAACAATAAAAATAAATTACTATGCAATATTATTAACTAATAGTTTCAAATATCATAATTATAAACAATAATATAAATAGTGGGTCAATTTAAAATTATAAACAATAAAAAAGGACGACAGTGTATTATTAACTAATAGTTTGAATATGATGATTATAAACAATGATATAAATGGTGTTTCAATTTAAAATTTTAAACAATGAAAAGAAATTACAATGCATTATTATTAACTAATAGTTTCATTATGAACATTATAAATAATGCTATAAATGGTATTTGTACTAAATAATAAAATAAGTTGAACGTTATGGACATAAGGGTTGCTTGTTTATTAAACACATGCACTCATGCACTGCAAGCACAAGTAAAAGAATAAAAGTAAAAAAAACATGTTTTAAATGCAGTTATTATTATTATTATTATTATTATTATTATTATTGTTAATATTTTTTGTACAAAACCATGTGACCGTTAAAATAATGTTTTTATTATTATTATTATTATTATTATTATTATTATTATTATTATTATTTTGTAATAAAACATGTCATTATGGTATTGTTTGTACAAAACCATGTGACCGTTAAAAATAATGTTTTATTATTATTATTATTTATTTATTTATTTATTTAATAAATAGTGTTGATTTGTTATTTTTTTGTTTTTTACATATGGTTGCATTGTATGAGTGCGTGTGCTAAATAAACAAGCTATCCTTAATCGGATGACGTTTCAACTTATTTTAAAAACTGTACATGTACATCAAAAAGAAAGTAAAAAAGATGCATCATAGGAAATGTTTGTATTCACGTAGCCCTACAGGCTAAAAAATTCTCTCATTAAAGAATGAATTTACAAAAAATTACCATTTACCTATAGTCATTATAGGCATCAATGTATTAATGTAGCCCTAAAGGCTAAAAACACAAACATAAAAGTTAAAAAATTATTATTATTATTTACCATTATAAACAATAAACAACAATTAATAAACATCATACTGTTGAGCACCGAAAAAATGTTTTGTTTTGTTTTAGTAAGACATCAATAAACAAAAAAGTCATGGCTTGCGTACAATGATTATTCGTTTTCTAGTTTCACAAAACGAATCATGCAACGATTTCTTTTTCACCATCATAGGTTAAATACACTGGGTGAATACTGGAATTGACGTCTTCCATGACATTATCTGGTAGGTTATTAAATCGTGTGGGTAGAAATGTCTCAAAGTCTTGACAAACGCCAAGACCTCGTTCACCAAATTTGGTTTTTAATTTTTGAATTTTATGAATGCGAAAGGGTATTTGTGTAGGAAATTCACTCATTTTCTTGCGTACAAAGCCGCAATCTTGGCCAATGGCGTTCAAGGCGTCCATTTTTGGCTATAAGGAAAGAAAAGATTGATATTTTCAACACTCTTACTCTTCTATGACAACAACAATAACAACAACAACAACATTGTCAATACATTAAAGCGTGTTGTTTTTTAAGCCTGAGAGTTTAATGCCTAAAGTTGTAGATAGTATTGGATAAATTGACAAAAATATAATAATGTTTGTAAGAGGTACGCGATAACTGTTGAACCAACATCAACAGCCAATTTTGTTGTGTTTCATGGTCCACATGACGTAAATATGTATACTGTTGTAAATGAAAATCATCATCGATAAGAATAATTTGGGTTTTAGTGCGTATGACGTCCACTAATAGTGCTTGATGAATCTCTTGCCACGGGCCACGTCCGTCAAAACAAGTGGTTTTTAACACTGGAAGAAGCAACAACTGTGTTTGCTGAATATTAACTAGGCTGTCTGCAATATGATGATTCATATTATCATGCATGTTCATGTTTTCTAGAAGAAAGAAAGAAAGAAAGAAATAAACCAAGCTATCATTTTGAACTATTTTTAAAGCTATAAATAAACCAAAACCTTGTTTTAAATTTTCTTTTAAATTGAAATAAAACCAATAGTTGATTTCTATCATAGGGTAAAGGGAGTTGTTAAATTACATTAATAACGTGCTAAAGCATCATTAGACAAATCAATTAAAATGCATTTATTGGGATAGGGTTCAATCACTTGCGCATCTGCTAATGAAGTGGCGCAAAACACTAACCATTGTCACTGCCATAATGTATTTTCAAAATTTGGTAAATATGTAAATGGTATTAAATCACCAATATTTTTTATTAAAAATAGTGGAGCTCTGACATCTATAAAATCCAAAATAAGGTTTTGGTATAAAGGTTTATTACCACCTAAACCTGTTTTTTTTGTATGGGTACAACTAAGACTTGTTTATGATTTATCATCGGTAACTGGTGTTCAACTTCTGAGCAAAGGGCGTCATACAGTTTTTCTAAAAAGATAAATAACAAAATTGGAAAGTTGTTATTATTATTATTATTATTATTATTATTATTATTATTATTAACATGTCATGATTCATATTATTTGTTATAAGGGTGGTTCAACAATTTGTGACAACAGTTTCCCTGACAGATTAACATAAACGTAGGCGTGTGGACAATGTTCACAAGACCACTGCATCACCTTTCGGTAAAACGCTTGTAAAACAAACAAATCAATGTCCCACACTGTGTAGCCTACTTCTAAAAGTTGACATTCATTTTCATCGTTTTCTGACAAAACATGAATTTGAAAATTATTTAATAGAAAATGTTTTATGAAAATTAAGTGTGAATCATTTTCAAGATCGTTTGGAGGTAAATGTATGCCTCTGTTGTCAATAGGTATTAGTATATAATCTCCTTGTGAAATGAGTCGTATACGATTCCCCTGTCGATGTGCAAATTCGCACTGCATACTGTTAAAAAAATAGTATGCACAGATACTATAAACAAACAACTGCATACTAATGGATGCCTATAAAGCTAAAGTTAACATACCATGCAATTTATTAACCATGTCTATATCTGAGAAACAAAAATAATTAATACAAATTTAAGCCGGGGCATCTGTTTTCCATAAACATGAATACACCATAAACAAAAAAAATAGCCAAATGTCTTTTTGAAAGTAAAGTATGTTCCTAAAAGCCGAATCCAACAAAAAAAACATATGCATCACATGTTGTTGTTGTTGTTAGTTTCTAATAGACCGTATTCTATGTGGTGAATATTGATTCATAGGTAACGTAATATAAAGTTGACGAAATTCTTGTTGACGATATGAAGTGGTTCCTTCCTCAGCAGGGAATTTATAAAAGTGGAAACAAAACATATTTGACGTTACTGGAAAATAGACATTAAACAAGGGTTTTGTACATAGCGTACACCAAAAAACTGGAAAATCATCCTCATCCGCTAATTTAACAATCACTTGTTTCATCGTTAAACCATACCATGATTTATGAATAACTTCCGTAGATACATTATTTTGAAAACCAAAATTTAGCGTACAAGTTTTGCAATAGTGATGACTTGGATCATGAAACAAGACATCATCATCATCATCATCAGTGATATTCTTATAAAAAGTGGTATCAATGCGCACTTTAGTGTTTTTATACTCTAAAGGATAGGCCACACGTTGTGCATTATAATTTACCATCGTTGCATGTTCATTAAACGTAGTGTGTTTGTTAACAATAAAAGAATCTTCATCATGGTTCATCATTGAATCTGAAAAGTAGTTATAGACGTTTTACTAAGAATATATATATATATATATATATATATATTAAAAAATGTCAATTTTTATACACTGACTGTCCCCTAAGTGAATAGCAAAAATAAAATAAAAAATAAGCAAATCACAAAATAAATAACCATCTGTCTGTTGACTTTTTTTAGCTGTAGGCTATAAGATTAACACGCATTACGTCTAAAAAAATTCTGTTCATATATTTGATTTGAAATATATTACCACTCATGACACAAATCATAAAGTCACATTGTTTACAGTAAAAGCAGTAGATTATTTTTTGTTCTAGCATCAGGCCTACTAAGCCACGACCTAGTGAGGTCTATTAAGCCACATGTCTACTGAGGGTGAGCGGTCAGTTTGCTCAAACCTAAGGCTTATTAAGTCGCAACTTAGTGAAGCCTATTAAGCTGCATGCCTACTAAGGGTGGATGGTCACTTTGATGAAACATGAGGAATATTAAGCCTCAAGCTAAAAAAAAGCCAACATGTTTTAATGTAGCCTGTGCACAGTGAGGCATGCAAACGTTGATGCATGCCTCTTTTTATGCGTTGACAGGCAAATAGCACAAGACATACAGTTTACAACTATTTACACATATGCATACATCCATGCACACAGGTTAAAAAGAAAAATTATATGATACATTACAATTTTTTATTTTTTATTCCAAGGCTATGCTTTGGTCTTGCTTCATGCCACCTCTGTTAGGATTTGCTGCACACTGATACTCCCTTCTCCTATTGGTAGGATCTGGGGATTTTTCTTAGACGAGTGTTTTCAGGTTCTACGATCCAGTTACCATCGAGGGATATCAACAGGTAAAGGGTAGGTATTTTCGGGTACAGTAAATTGGCGGCCCAGACTTAAGGGGATCGAATAGAGATATCGTGTCTTTATGGGAAGTGCCAATTGAGTAAAATGGCATACAGATGATGGACTCGAGAAAACTGGAATACCAGAGACGAGAACATAGTTTGTGGCCATTATAGATGTCGAACCTCGTGGAAGGGCATATGACTGGTGATATGACGCCATTTCTTGATCGTTTCGAATCTTTCCTTCCAACACGTGGTGGCGTTATGTGCTAGTCGATTCCGACAACATTACAGAGACCAATTGTGAACTCGTTGAATGAACGTTGGGAAATAATGGTTCACCAATGTTTTTAGCACGAGATGTTGGTTTCATTCGTGAATAAAGCAATTACGAGCATTCTCGATCTACACGGCATACGTGTAGAGTTGCAACCTTCAATAGATTTTGTGGAATTTTAAGTTGTGCTACACTGATTTGGAAACAATATACGACTAGAGCCGAGATCAATGAAAGATATTCTCTGAAAATCTGAATTGACTTGATCAGTCGAGTGGGGCTTCGTGATGTAGCTCGTGGGTGAGCTTCATTCGAGGTGTCCCATTTTCTTGCAACCGGCGGATGGGTATTTCTGAGCCCATTTTAAATGTAAAATCATATTCATTAATTTAAAAATGGTCATAATAGGAATACTTAGGACATATACTGATATATATCATCACGCGTAGTATGAATAGGTTCTGGGAATTCCTTGATTCTAACATTAAGCACAGATTGGTAATTTTAATTATATTTTAAGTTAACGCAACACAATCAATAAGTTCTTATGATGGCAAATGTGGTTTACTCTGTGATGTCTATGCTGTGTTTGGTGGAGTGGTGTCCATGTGTTTCAGCTTTTGAATGATATATATTTGATATGTCTGAGAACGAGGAGAAAGGATCTCCTAGTGAGTTTGAGAAACTTTATCAACTGATTCAGGCACAGCTGAATGGTGTTGATCAATTACGTGCCCAGATTGGTGGCATGCAGGAATCATTGAATGATAAGAGTAAGAGTGTGATCCAAGATGCTCTATCAGAGAGTATAAAAGGCTCTTTAAATGACCTTCAGTCCAGCAACAAAGATATTAGAGCTAGCCAACGTCAAATGCAGACTAGTATAAAACAAGTGCAGACTAGTCAAACAAAAATAGAAGCGGAGATTTATAACATTCAGTCGAAAATTGTTAAGGTTGAATCCAGGCTAGTCAGAACATGTCAAAATATTATTATTATTGAAGTGAAAGTCACTAGTGTACAGACAGATGTAACTAACATCCAGTCTAAAGTTAGCAAATCCAGATCAATGAAATACAGAAAAATAATAAATAATAATAATGGAAATTAGATTAGATTTAGACGTCTGTAAAAGGTTAGCAAAGGATAATTTGGAAGCTTTGCAACTACAATTCACTAACGACACTATCCATACACAGGCTTCGATAGATCAATTGAGAACTGAAATGAATTCTATTAGAGTTCAAGTCAGTGATCATAATAAATTATTGAAAGATGACTTTGACATAGATTTTAAGGCAGTTGTTAAAGAAAACATAGATTTATTAAGAAATGGTATGCTTAGGATCCATGAAGATTCTTTCAAAGATCTTAAAGAGGAAATAAAACAAGAACTTGCCACTAGCAAATTAAAAGCCAGTAAGGATTTAATCAATGAGAGGGAGGAAGTCAATAAGAAGATTAATGTTCTTCAAAATTCTCAAACTGATAATTTAACAGATATTGAAATTAGATTAAAATCCACAGAAGTTGAAGTTGATCGGAATAAATTAGAGATGAACGAAGTCGGGAACAAAGGGTCATTTGAGATAAATGTAGTTCCAACGCAACTTGAAAACATTAACTTAGGGGGTAATGGTAACACAAAAGGCTTAAGGAAGCAAGTGAGATTATTCCGAAATGCCGATCTTCAAGCTGCGATAGGGCAGGTGGTAACCAGGATCCAGGAAAGAAATGGGATTATACTGCTGGAATGTCCTGCTAAATGAGTTCGTCTTCAGTCTAGAGCGACGGGATAGTTCGGTCCGGTACAACCCAATTTGACTCAGTCCAAGTTGACACAGTCAAATACCAGTCTTCAATGGATTAGAGAAATAACCCCAGAATGAGTTAAGGATAAGGATGAAAGAAAAGGAAGCACAAGAAATTAGAGATAACATGTAGTTCTGCACCACCATTGGGATATACCAAGAAAGAGAGATAAGGAAGAGGTTATAGAAACAGTAGCCGAGGAAACGTTCCGAATAGCTCGATGCTTCGGAAACAAAACATGCGCAGATACTAAAAGAAGTTAGTTTAACTCTGTATTGTGCCCAATCAGTCACGGCAGCCTGGCATCGAACTCGGGTCTTATCAGAGAAGACCAGGCACATGGTTATGCCTAGAGTCGAACCATTGATCTCTGAGGGGGAGCAATTACAGGGAACCCAAAGAGCAATGAGAGGTATACTGACATATAATAAGGTAGCGTGATTTCACGATCTATATGTGAATATCATAGCAATTTAAGGTGAAGAATTGTAGCCAAATGCAAGGAAATATACATTTTCAGAGCATACGAGAATGAGAGGAGGCCAGTTTGAAGTTTTACAAATTACACTTAGCATGTGGGCGGAGAACTTAGGTGCCGAGCGCACTATTTACGTCTGGAGCGGGGAGACAGCTCAAAATTAATGACCCGGGTATCCACCGCTTGACAACGGTGAAACCTGGAGTAGGGATGATGGCCCACGGAAATTAATTAATTACAGCCAAGTGGAGTATTGAAATGCATTGAAATATACACCCAGGTGAATATATTCACGGAGAGGTAATTTAGGAGTGGTTTTTCTTCTAAATTAATGCCTATATCTCCAAATGAGCGAATTACAACCTAGCTTACGCTCGAGAGCAGTGATTTTGTGACCAGCCAACGGGGAACCACCACAGTGGCGTCCTGACGCGCTGAACTAAAGCAATTAATTGTAATTAATTGGCCGAAGCGATCGCCGGCACGCGAATGTTTTTGAAACCTCCACACCTAAATAAACAAGATGTAGATGTCATTTCGGCTGAAGAGGTATTATTTCAAGAAAGGAGTCGCTCTCATGTGTCCAGTGGACTACTTTGTACGAGAAACCTTTATAAGGGAGAGCAGCTCACACCAAGCCAGTTGTTGTTCCATAGTAGTAGTTGTTCTACAGTTCGCCTAGAGTTATTCTACAGTATACACGTAACTAAGACGCTGCTTGTAGCGCGCCAAATGTCAAAGTATCAACGCTCCGCCGTTGAAGAACCATAGAAGCAAGTCATAAAGCTTCATAAGTAATCATGAAGTGCGTCGAAAGTAATTTAATACAGATATTTATCTATGATCTGACGCAAATATAAATTCGCCACAGCGAAAAAGGAACTTATAATGTTTTTGAACAGTTCATATACCGGGAGGTATTGTCAGGATTGTATATGACATTATCATCAGGATCACTACAATGATGGGAGATTGGGAATCATTGCCACCTAATCTGGATAGTGAGCTGAACAAGATTGCAGGTGACGAGGATCGAACGTCCGTAAAACGCTGTTAGATTTTCACTCAGACCAGCGGTTATCATAATTGCATCGCATCTCTGAGATCAGGCGTAGGAGAAGTCCGATTTAAGGATCAACCTGTGAAGTAGTGAATAAGGGTACATAAATTATGTAATAGTGATTTAAAAGTGTTCATGTGTATAGTGATTAATATGCAGTGTGTAGAAGTGAAAGAGGCCACTGATAAAAGTATGTTTATCAGGTGGAAAATGTGTGAATCTAAGTGTTGTGTAAAGGATAACATGATGGCTTAAATCAAGCGTCAAGGTAGCGCCAAAGCTGAAGCGCTGGCACCATCCAGCGAAAAAGAAAAAGTGAGTACCCATTTTATAATGTCATTATAACTAAATAGTTCACCATGTAACGATTTATCACTTTGAGAATAAGATGTAATAGTCACTTACTGAACGAGTTTTCACCACTCGTCTTGAATAAAGTATGGCTTGGAAGGTGATTTGTTTAGGGCCATTTAGGTCGAAAATAGTGATGGATGTAACGGTAACGTTAAATGAGTAATAATAATAATAATCTGGGGTCGGCGACAGTAAAGTAATAGGCATTTTTGGCCTAAATAACGTTCAAAGAGTGTCATGTCTAATATTAAGATATTGCATTGTGGTAAACAGTAAGAAAGTAACGTGGAATATAGTGAAATACGAGAGCTTTTTCAGTGTCAGTGAAATGTGAATGAATATTTGATATGGTGAATCCTTAGGATTATGTTTGAGGACCATTAAAGTAAGGTAAGCCAGTAAATTTATTATATTTTTGTTAGGAGCTATGTCAAGCTTTGGCTTAAGTGGTATGACAGAGAGAACGCGGGTGCCTTAATAATGGAGTCATCTATGTGAAGTATTGTTTGAAGCCGCATAAGCGTGCAGAATTAACGTAGAATCCAGTGATTTACGTAAATAAATAATTGCGGGGACCAACTAGTATAGCTTGCGCGTTAGGTGAGAAGTTGGCTGAATCTACGAGTAGTATCGCCCTTGAGCATACTGTATTATTCGCAGCGAATTGGACAGAGCCTGTCTGTATCCAACGATTGCATGAATTATGGCCACTAATGACGTCCGTCGAGACGCAGTGAGCATGTGTATCAATGACCTACCCTGAGAGGTAAGGATCATATTCGTCGTTTAGGAACGCAGATATCCTTATATTTTGTTGACAGCTGCTGGTGAAAATCGTGGAGTTTCACTATGATGCGCGTCTAAAGCCACTAGTAGTCACCATAGAACGGCAAGGCTATCACTAGAATTCCACCCCAGCCATGAATGTTAATTAAGGAGCCAGTTGAGCCCAAAACACTATAAGGATAGGTGTTAAATAATTAAATGACTCAATTACTTAGGAGCCACACCTAGCGTAACTTCAATACTGCAATTGTAAACAAACTTGACCTTGACAGCAGAGAGAGGTGGGGTTGTAGACCACTTCTGCGGCAGCCATCTTGACTAGCCAGCTGGAACGAATTTTATTGCCTGCTGAGGGGGAGGAAGGTCGGTCGACCGGTCCCTTGTAAATTAGAGTTACAGTAGGACACTGAAGAATCTCGATATGTCAATATGCAATTAAGATATGAGTATTATGATGATTCCAATTGAATCGAATGGTGTGTTGCAACTCACATACGCTGTTGGATCATAGAAATCAGATAATATTTGGCTCAGTTATTCTCTGAGGGGGAAAATTGAACCAAAATAATGTAGGCATCTTCTTTTAGAATGCATTTTGCCAGTTCACGCTAATTTATGCAGACGGGTATGGGATTTCCCAGAACATGACACATTTGAAACGATGAGAAGCCCGACAAGACCCAGAAAATCGTTGTATGGTGAAACTATAAAATATTCTATCCATGTTTATTTTGGAAGGGATAAGTACCACTTTTATTAAAGCGTTCATATTGATGGAAAGAAGGAAGATGATTCACACGACACAACAAATATTTGTTAATGAATGCAGAAAATAATGAATTTATGCTAATCAAGGTAAATGCCATAAGAAACGGAGTAATGTTTTATTAATGTCATTTTGATGTGATATGTGATTTTTGTGTTATGATACTCCAATTAACTAAGATTGTGTCACATGATGAACACTATGGAAACCCATGGAAGTCTGAATTATCACTGACAGGATGCTAGAATTAGATTTGAGTGCAGTGTAGCACTATTTTAAGAAGAAAGCTCACAGAATAACCCTATTTGTATTTGTGGGAGTTAAATATAATTTGTCCTTTATTTGTATTTGTTGTATAGCCATGATTTTAGACCAGTAAATGTGTTATTTTTAGGAAAATGTTGTGTATTTCCTGTAGAGTAGTTACCTGGTAGACTCAAATCCTGAGCATGTGGTCGTATGGTGGGCAGGAACGTCCCATACCTCGAAAGACCGTGAGTTAGCTGGGATACGAACACATGGTCCACATGATGACAGTTGGGTACAGTATGTAGCCAAGTATTGTAGCGGGATTAACTGGAATGATGAAATAAAAGTCTAGCCAGCTTTTATTTGAGGTATTAGGAGAGAGATGTACCGTTTTCTTTTTTTGGTCTGAATTACGGTACATTTTCGCTTGACGTAGTGTTACTGCAAGAGACAGGTTTTGACCTAGTGTGGAGTGCGCAAATAGCCATGTGATTATTCGGGTCAGTTTGAGTATCAGCGGCCACCTTCGGAAGTGTTTCTCTTTTAGACCGCCAGGAGGAACGCGGGAGACCTTGATCCTTGAAATAGTGGGAAGATTGACTTTTATATTCGAACATTATATGGAAATAAGGTACAGTTATGATGTCAAATGTATATTGACGTACGATATTACAGCAGAGAGAGAGAGAGTGCTGTCTTGCTTTTATGGAAATAGCCTTTGAAACGTCAGGAATATGGATTTATTACATCGACCTATCACAGGTAGACCCTACGTCATGCGCAAGGAGTGGGAGAACTCCAGCTGTGGCCTGCAAGCGAACACTCACGGGTGACAGGCAGATCATTTTTAAACTCAGACAAATGTACATTTAAGCAAAGATTCGTATCGCTATGTTGTTACGGGCAGCAAGAAAAAGTGCCAAGTTATCACAAGTCAATGGCGATGCCGGTTTATGGTTATACTTCGTATTGTGACGTATTGAGGCCAATATACATCAAGTTCAGTGTCGAATAAGAACTTTAATATACAGCCTGCCAGGCATTGTATGCGGGCGACATTCAGTTATAGGAATCCGTCTAATTTCATGTTATTAAAATGCATGTGTAGGCGAGAAGCGAAGTGCAGTGATACATTATGGGACGAGTTACTGAAGCCTATGCTCACTGAAAAGGTGTTCTTACTTTATAGCACACCAAGACTATTGCAATTCAACGTTATATACGTTCCGAGTGAAGATATTTCCGTGGCTTAGGCGGAAGCACGCCGGCCTCTCACCACTGGGTCCGTGGTTCAAATCCCGGCCACTCCATGTGAGATCTGTGCTGGACAAAACGGAGGCAGACAGGTTTTTCTCCGGGTACTCCGGTTTTCCCTGTCAACATTTCATTCCAGCAACACTCTCCACTATCATTTCATTTCATCTGTCATTCATTTAATCATTGCCCCAGAGGAGTGCGTCAGGCCTCGGCAGCCGGTACAGTTCATTTCCTCGCCGCTAGATGGGGGCTTCATTCATTCCATTCCTGACCCGGTCGGAGACTGGAAGCAGGCTGTGGATTTTCATTTCATTGTGTGAGGGAACCTGAGAAGTTGGGAGAGACGGGTACGAGGTATATAAACACACTAGCCTTGTGCGGCTAGGTATTTGAGTGTGGACACCGCTCTCCAAGCGAAATGTAGTGGACATTTTGAGTAACTACAATGCTATTTTCGAAGTGGAACATACACGCGAGGCGGACTATTGGCATGTGGAACATGAACTTTCGATGACATGCAGCCACAAACAACTTGTAATACCATCATGTGTTCACTCGATTATCGCGATGTTGTATACGCGTGCGTGATTTCTTTCCGGGCCGGGTTGGAACTGTTCGAAATTCGGGTGAGGACAATTTCCGAGATGATGAAGCAGTTCGATGACCAGCAATGGACCTGGGGCATTGCAGGAGGAGGTTCCGGGTTCGTTCACTGGGTTTGGAGAGAATCTGTGCGGTCCTGCTATACCATGCTGGAATCAGATGGTGGGCATTTCCATGCTCCATACCGCCTTCGGGTGTCTTCATCCAGGTAGAGGGTTTTTTATTCATGTAGCGTTGCAAAGTAGAGAAAACACATTGCCACCTTTTATACATTTCTAGTAGTATGATTGTGAAGTGAAGTTTATACATGACCGTTCCATGGTCTGTGAGACTTCATTTTCAGTCGAGTTTAGGCCTGGTTATTCAGGTGCACTCTTTTGATAATATTTTATTATGAATTAAATGTTTCTTTTTCAGCTTAATCATTTAATTAATTCATTCATTAAATTTATTACGAACTTCTTGATTGTGGAGAACATAACTCCATAGGGGAAGAAATTGACGTTATTCCTAGGGGAATTTTCATTATTTTAGTGGATTTGATATTTTCCATTTTTGGAGTACTTCTAGTAATTTGTTTTTATCAAGCTATGGCTTGAGGGGTTCTCGTTCTATTATTTTTGTGTTCGACAATTGCGAGCATCGAATTTGCCTATGCGTTCTTGCATTATAATTATTACAATAGAGTATAGAATGTGAAGTTTGATCATTCTTTTAGAATGGGGATTTTTCTCTTGAGAATGAACGCTGTCATACTGGATTCTAATTTATCAACAGGAGTTAACTTGAGTCGTTACCTGGATACATGCGGTAGACCCAGTCTGATTTTCGTAAATTCTCTTGAGGGGACATTTCTATTCTCGTCTGATAAACTTTAACTTTTGATTTTGTAGTCACGTGTACTTGGATACACCTTGATGATCTTTAAATTAATTAATATTGCTATAACTGAATTTTGATTCAGTCTTTCGAGTTTTTCTTGAGTAGAACGTTGTTTATGAGTTCTATTTGAAGAACAAGTATTTTTTTTAGATAAATTCCAGGGGTTAACTTTAAGGGGAAGCGTATTCTCATGTGACTGTAAATACAACTCTGTAAGGCAAGCTTTTTGTAATCCAGAGGTTTTTTAATAGCCACCCATGCTAAATTTATGATGCATTGAAATGAGAAAACATATAGTTAAGAAACTCAGCTGAATATATCTGAATACTTGTTATTGAAGTAAATAATCACCATGTGCTTGATGATGTGGGAAGAAACGTCAGTGGGCGTACAATATTATATTTACGGTAGTACTCGTTGAAGTACGTTAATGTTATGATGCTAGTGAAAGCATGATGTGTAATGCGATTATAAAAATATAATCTTTGAGATGAGAAATCGAGGTCATGTGTGACCATTATATTTACAGTACTTCAGTGCATGGTTATACTAATTTCCGAATGTCTTTGAAAGAACATAGTGTTTTTTCTCTTTTGCATTTCTTGTTACGATTTATTGATAAATTGGTAATTCCAATTATGGATCTAGTTTTTGTCAAGCCTCAGAGTTCGTTTTTCTTGTGTGTCCCCCCATTTAATTAATTCTTCGGTTGTACTCAATCTATAAGATTTAAGCAAATGTTAGAGACGATACATGATCCATTAACTATTAATTCTTGATAAATTTAAATAAGTACATTAATACTGAGAAATTATTGAATCTTTAGAGATTTTGAATTAAGAATTTCACGTCTTTTTAGCTTAAGTGCTTGATTGATAAAATAGACTAACCACATTGCTAAGGCAATATTTATTCTTATCAGTTATGACACAGCACCAATGAGGAGTGCAGAATTACCTGTTTGGGAATGCATTTACACTTGAGGGTGTAATAAAGTTAATAATGATTTCGCTGTAAATAAGTAAATATATATCTGAATTAATTCGCGTGTGTGAGAATGTTGGAACCATAAAGGTGATCTCTTTGATTTGTTGCTTTTTCGTTTCTTATTGGATCACCTGTTGTTAATTAATAATTTCAATTCAGGGTCAAATGCATTCTTGGTCCATGGGGACTGGTGATGCATTCATTGGCATGATATTAGTGCCTACTTTCTTTGTTTTCGTGTCCAGTCATGGACGTTTTGGTCTGACCTTCTGTCAGATTTTCTTTTTGGAAATAAATATTTTTGTCATTTCTTTTATTCGCGCGATGTGATGATTTATAGAAGTATAAAGAGGTCGCATTAGAAGGGCCACAGCTAGTATTTCTAGAGTTTTCCACACTCCTGAGAGGGTGATTTCTCACTATTCTCGTGTTCTTAGAGCAGTTTGCTGCTATGCTTTGGTCGTGCTTAATGCCACCTCTGTTAGGGTTTGCTGCACCCTGATACTCCCTTCTCCTGTCAGTAGGATCTGGGGATTTTTCTTAGCCGGGGGTTTTCAGGTTCTACGATCCAGTACCATCGAGGGATACCAACAGGTAAAGGGTAGGTATTTTCGGGTACAGTACCTAACACAGGTCACACAGCTAGCCACAACACGATATTCTTGTGATGATACCTAAAACAGGTCACAGAGCTAACCACAACATGATAGTCTTGTGATGATACCTAACACAGGTCTCACGGCTAACCACAACATGATAGTCTTATGATGGTACCTAACGCAGGTCCCACAGCTAACCACAACATGATAGTCTTGTGATGGTACCTAACACATGTCACACGGCTAACCACAACATGATAGTCTTGTGATGATACCTAACACAGGTCACACAGCTAACCACAACATGATAGTCTTGTGATGGTACCTAACACAGGTCACTCGGCTAACCACAACATGATAGTCTTGTGATGATTCATAACACAGGTCACATGGCTAACCATAACATGATATTCATGTGATTGTACCTAACACAGGTCACACTGCTAACCACAACATGATAGTCTTGTGATGATACCTAACACAGGTCACACAGCTAACTACAACATGATAGTCTTGTAATGGTACTGAACCCATATTTTAAAGGTCCAAGGATAAAGTATGTGTCAGGATATGAACCGACAGCTCTTGAGAACAAAAGCGCCAATGCTACATGTCTGGTTAGGAAACCGGCAGCATGATAATCTGTATCAGTACTTTAGCTAATGCCAGAGCTAAATTGAAAAGTGTCCGTATACTTTCAGCACGGAAACACGAAAAATATAAAATGCTATTTTTTATCATGGAGAGGAATGAGATTTAATACATGCTGGATACTGGCACGATTGGCAAGTTCGTTGAAGGGGAGAATTGTGATAATCCAGTTTTGGAGTGGCACGTGTTAAGGTGACTTTGAAGCGCGCGAGAAGGGAGATTTGACCGCGTAAATGAAGGAGCTTTATCACGTGACCACATATTAACCAATAGCAAAATTACATATTGGCGATTTTTAATATTTTATTAATTATTGAAAATAACTTTCAGAAGAAATTAAATGGCAGAAATGGAAAGAAGGCGAAAAATGAAAGCCGATGTTGTAAATTTTATTATAAGATTTAATAGGATGAGACAGATATTTATTGATAAAGAAATTTACAAGGTCGAATGCCAGAAACGCCATTTTTTTATTGTTATCAGAGTGGGGAGACGGCCCGAAGAAGTAATTCTATACTTGTCTTCGAAGTTGAATAGACGCATAATTTGAAATTGGAACAAGTTGACCGAGCTATATGAAGAATAATTGACAGGAAGGAGAGCGTTGCCGCCGAGTCAGGATGAAGACGAGCATCGATGAAAGTTCATTCACTAAAAAGTCAAAATTATAATTCTACGAAAGCAAACAATAAAATGGACAGAGATATGAAGAGAAGTCATTGAAATAGCCAAGTGAAATTCAATCTACGGTGTGAAGCAGAAGCCAAGCAGAAGCAACGTTTTTCGAAAAAAGCAAGAGTTGTTCGAAAATTAAGGAAATTCTATAAAACCTTACTCAACGAGTTAGTTCATACTGCAATTGAAAATTATGAAGATGTTATTTTTGCTGGGGTCATCGAGGATATTTGACATGAAACATTACTTGATTGGCATGGACAGTTATTAAACCATGAAAGGGAAATAACTATTTGCAATATGAGGATTCCGGCAGTGACTTAGCCCGCATATCAAGGCTTTGTCAAGGAGGGTGGAAGCCTACCATCATGCTTCATCGAATTAGCATAATTGCATCTGCAACTGCAAGGTATTGCCATAACAACGGAAGAAATACCTAGGAACTACGACAACAACAACAACAACCATTCAACGGAGAACTTCGAGAATGCTGTTCGCTAGAAGACAATCGCCAGAGACGCCCTGATATAGAAGAATGCAGCGTGATTCGAGCCCCGGTGCGGAGATGGAAGGAAGGCAGACAATCCCGACTGAAGGACGAACGAGGGGGAGCGTGCAGGTGGCCGGCATGCAGCTCAGCACGCGACCACAAACGATCCCGTTATGTCAGCCGTCTTGCATGCTTCTGTACGAGGAGCCGGCGGCGAGGGAAGTTCAAGTCCAATTTGGATTTTGCAAAAAGATTCTGGCTGAAGGTATAAGAGACCCAACGAATATATTATTGTAGTTAGAATGCAGTAACGTAGATATCCTTGACCTGACCTAGTTTTATGTGGCAAATTTGATAGATTATTCTAAACTATTTAATTGTTTTAATTAAGTGTAGAGCATCGTTAATGTCGTTTAATGTTTTAGTAATCGTTTTTGTAACGTCGTCATTAGGATTTTGACGTATTAAGGATTTTTAGTCGTCATTGTTAGTCATTGCGAGTTTATTTTGAATTTATTAGTATTTGCTAGATTAATTGGAATATTTTTTAAAAAATTGCGTTAGTTCTGATATATTTTTGTAGAAAGTCGTTATTGACATATTTCTGAGTATGATTCTTCGTGGCAGAGATTTATATGAAATTTGAATGGACAAATAAGTTATTGTTTAGTACTTTTGAGAACAACAATGAACGTGTCTTCTTTAAAACAGACCTTTAGTGAAGTTGACGTCTCATTAAACAATCTGATGTTTTGGCACAGATGAAAAACGCTATATTACGGTACGGAAAAATACGGAATGTATAAAGTAATACTTATGTAAAGGAATTGTTGTGAGAAATGAAAGAAACATGTTAGATAAAATGTATCAAGACAGAAATACTAGAAAGGAGATGTAATGTAACGTATTTTATTTTGTTAAGACGAGAATATACAGACCGTTCTCTAAATTTAGAAAGTTCTACGAACTTTGGTTCCATAAAATAATAGGAGGATAATAAGATCGCATATTGAAATATTTTTAAATGATGTTGTGACAGAAAAAATATAAAAAAAATAACAGAAAGAAAGTACAAGAGGTATTTAAGTAAATGTGAGAGGAATGGAATGAATAAGAGTTAGAAGAATTGTAATTTGAATTACTGAATGTCGTGGATACCTAGAGTATGCACAGAAATGGGATTATTTATTATTATTCCGTGTACAGGAAATGAATACGAAAGCGTAGGTGTTGACGCTACCTTGTGTTTTGTGGTAAAATATTATGATGTTCCTCAGGAAGTATAAAAAGTAATGCGATTGTATAATGAAGTTCCGAACAAGTTGTCGAGGTGTAATGTGTGGAAAGATGCGATTAAGATAATAAGTAACTATTGGAGTAACGTATTGTATTACGTAGTTGTTGGGAAACGTAGAGTCGTCTGTTATATGTCCGTCTTATTTTATTAAATTTATATCAATGGATTTGTCTATACTGAGCAGTTTTTAGCTTTATTTTTTGAAACATTACGCTCTATGGAAGTGTAAGTTAACCCTTGAAATGACATTGAAGTAGAAGTTTTCATTATCAGATGTGACGAAAGAATATTGTAACGAGAAGGATCAGTGGGATTGAACCATTATCGAGAAGCTAACGATAATGTTGTATATATATTGTATAAGAAATAATAGGATGGTTTTTACGGTTGTTTAAAATGTGTGAAGTTTAGGTTTAAAGAAACGTCAGTATGAAATGTATCATATAGGGGATGAATATGAGACGATTGCGTGAGAAATGATTTACGTGTATAATAAGTACAGTATGAGCCACAATTATGACTACATTTTTAATATTTTAAATATTTCATTTTTAAACGTTGGAAGAAATATTTTTCTCTATGTTCTAGTCATTAGGACTGAGAATTAGTGACGGGAAGCTCACTGCGTTTTTATTTTACTATAAATATACTACATATTTTTAATTCAGTTTGTATGAATAATTGTAACGTGTGAATGTAGGTGTGTTAGGACTGGGCATGTCCTTATTTTGATGAATAAATTTGCAGGCACGTGCTGGTTTGCCTGTCCGATTTTTTTATAGAACATCTCGACTTTCTGTCTTTAATAATCTGAAACGATAGTGCTGCTAGTTAGGTACTGGCGCTCATTGCAAATTAGTAACAGTTCACTCTCGAGATTCCAAGAATCTCGTCCTACCATATTTTGATTGTAGGATGTTTTAATTTTGTAACTAAGTAGGAGTACTATCGTTTTTTGATATATATATATATATATATATATATATATATATACCTGTATTCAGAGGTTACTAGCTTTCCACCTAGCAAGGTTCCGCTGATCTATCAAGCTGGGTATCAACACCCTTAGCGATACCTTCCATCCCTTCGGATAATAGGTGAGGGCTACGTCAACTTGGGGTGCATAAGGGTATATTTAATTGGCGCCCAACAAAACAGGCAAACGACATGTGCCTGGGATTTATTCCCAAAATAAATATATACAAGAAATATCCCTGTCATCCATAATAAAACATGAAACTTGAAAAACAAACAATTACTCTTGTAGATGAAATATCCACTACCTAATCTTCGAATAAGATCGAATAGTAAAACGTATTAGTCATCCTTGACTGGTTACTCGTGAGCTTGGTCTACGACCAGCTGTTCGACTCATAGTAATAACAATCTTGAAATACCCTACGATCTACAACTATTTACAAACGTGAGCAAATCTAAAATAACAATGGGATATATAACTAACAATTATATACGATGTTCAATTACACGCGTCCAACGCGGTATTCGAATCTGGACTACAATTGACGTGATATCTAATGAGCTCTCCTGTTAGAAACTTCACTTCTAGACAAACACTTGTTCACAAAACGATAGCTTCTATAAGCTTCTGGTTATAAGTCACTATAAATGAACTATATTAACGAACAATGAAGTTAGTTAAAGTTCTGTATAGACAAATCCAATATATAAGAAGAATAATGACATTAAAGATCGAGATGGAACTAAACCAACTTAATACGACGATGACGTGATTATAGCATTAACACTAACTGACAAAACAATACAAACAAACACTCTTAAACGTCAGTGACTTTCTTAACACTCTGTAGTAGTAAATTGCTCTCACGGCAATTCTCAATTCGTTACCAAAACGTGAACTTCACATACTCATAGCGTCTCCTGCGCTTCCAAATACGACACAAATTCTCCTTACCCTTGTTACAATAACACTCGTAAAATACTGCACGGAATACTCCAAAACAAACCCATCTGTCTACAAACCTGTAGCAGAATTAGTGATCCTACTATGTAACACTGCTGTGTATACAGCACATGAAACACTGCTAAGCTCCTCCTTCTCAAATTTTAAATTCATCTTGCTCATTATCTTCGACATATATTTGTCTACAACAATGTCTTTCGTTTGACATTCCACGTAACTGATCGTAACGCAATCTATTGATAAACCATTGCATTGTACAACAATACCACGTTTACTCAAATGTAAACTTTAAAATGGTTGTAGTCCGCTCGTCTAAAAGTTAATAACCATTATAATACTTTCGTTTCTCTGTTACAAAATGAGAATGAGCAAAATCTTCATTTACCAACTTGCTTAAACATGTTACTGACTTTCCATAGTCATACAAGTCTTCTTATCTTTATTTCGCATTGGCAATGTTATAACAAATAATTATTGCTATTAATAGGCCTCACCTGACTTCAATTGTCACTGTAGTGATCCTTTGTTCACATAATAGTGGTTACATAAATCATCCACGGCGTACTTATCGTCACATAATAATGTATTCTTCAATTAGAATAATATTCGGTTAATGTTATTGTTTATAACATTTTAAATTTGTTACTAAATGTTTATACATGTTAAACTTGTTATTCACAGTATCATAGTGCCTCATCATAAATCTTATCGTGAGTAGTAATGTATTATGGCAATCTAAACGCATAACATGGTTTGAAAACGTATGTGTTACGATCGAAGCATTTTCCAACCATAGAACAGTTTTCGTTAAAATGAGAAGACTAAAAACGACGCTGAATAAAACCTGACTAAAACGGTAATCTAACTTCCAAATGCTAATATAATCACGTCTGAACGACACACGGTGACGTGCGAAAAGTTAACTAACAATTTCTACATAGACATACAATAACATGAGTTATAAGAAAGAATTTCTACCTAATGAATGGGTCACCCTGCTACATCCTCAAGAAACTACAACAAACTACTGAGATCTTCGAGCTGTCAATTCTGTACCTTTCTGACTGTCTGCGATGAAAATACCTTGAACGATGTCCTCGATGGTCCGCTCCAAAGTTCGCGCGTGTCGGTCGCACTCCACCGGTGCCATTGGCTGGCCGCTCACCTCACAGCTGATCTCCCCGAGCCTGCTTGACGGGTGCCCACCTGGCCTGAGTGAACTCGTGCTCTGCGTACAGCAATCTTCTGGCTTCGCGACACTTGCGAGTCAAGATGCTCGTACCAGGAATATTGAACACTGCTTACCATCTTCTTCTCTCTTCTCCCCCGCGTCAGAATAGTAGCTAAAAGAGTCCGTAGTTAACATCTCTCCAAGTTCTTTATGGACATTTGAACGTAGCTTTTGAAGTTCAGCAAACTGCATGGTGGAATCGCAGTGGTGGTGACGTCGATCTTAGGACTTCGGAATCCACTCTTAATCTTCCCGTGTCATAGTGTAGATTATTCTCCTACCATTTTTAGTGAATCATTCCAATCATCTTAGAGGGTGCTGCATAAGAATATCCCCCTCGACGCGTAGATTTTAGCATGTTGAAAATGTCAGGCAATATGCTTCTCAAATACTGCAGTTATAATGCTGCGATGTGTAGATTCGTTTTAAAAACGAAATTCCTTGCTTCTGTTGAATGTTGTAGATTATATAGCAATCTTCTTCTCTATTCGCTGTTTCAATAGCTTGCTTCTTGATATATTATGCTGCTTGTCGATACTCAATGTTAAATTTGCGGAGCGCTGCACAACAGCTCCGCTCTCCTCGACGGTATCAGAAAGAGTCTCTGCTGTGTGTCCGTGGTTCGCGCGCGCGGACAAACTAGCCATGGACTAGCCTCGCGACCGGTCCACTTGTAATAGAATTATGCTAATTACTCTTCTCTGGGCCAAAAATATATACTTCTCTTCTTCATAATCAATGTAACATATTCTTCTTGACCTCTGGGAATGCTGATCTCTCTTAATAAAGCAAATATGATTAAATAGTGTTTCCCACACAACTTATGTGCTGAATCCTCATTGGCTGCAGGTTTATTACCAAACCTCTACCTGCCCTAGCCTCTTATCACAAAGTCGTGTGAAAAATTGGTTTGTGTCGACCTGGCTGACAAATACCGGTCTTGAGAGTGCTAACTTGATGCTTATGACAATTTCCAGCTTCCTCTGCTCAGGCACTTCCTTGGTTAAATTTACATTCACCGCAAAACTTATAAATCCAAATAATCCGAAATCGTCCAAAATTCTTCAGAAATGTTTTTAATGGCTCCAAACTCTTCCTAAAATATTTATTTCAATGAAATACATTTTCATTTCCAATTTCCACATATTACTCGAAAAATTGTCAGGTCGGTTCGATCCTCGGCTCTGTCCATAACTTGACTCGTTAATTAAAGTTAAACATGGACTTTAATTACTCTTGCTTCCAAAATTGAGACCAATTCATCCCTCAATGAATCATGGGATAGAATCTTCTGAGTTTCGTTTGGTTGAACTTTCCAGTAGGTCTGTCGTCCTCGATCTTTACGATCTGATAACAGTTGTTTCCTTACACTCCTCCAACCTTCAATGGACCTTTAAATATATTTGAGAACTTGACGTATACTTTCTTCAATACATCAGCTTTCACGGGCATTCTGACCAATACTAAATCTCCACACTTCAAATGTCTGCTGTACCTCTTACGTTGGCCTCTCTTCAGCCTCTTCTCTGCTTGTTTGTTGAGATGTTCTCTTGCTGTAACAATGCGTTGTTCCACCGATGGTTCGTCATCTTCCGGAATGTTGAAGATTCCGTTCCATTCCGGTCGGTCTTTGTAGTCGCTTTCTGCATCGGATTCAAGATGACTATTTCTGGTCGAAATGTAACGTTTGTACTTTCATGCCTCGTGTTGTTAATGCAGTACTCCATAAGTAGTACTACGCTCACGCAATTAGCGTGTTTCTCTGTACTGTAAAGGCGTATGTATTTTGAGCATTCTAACATCATCCTTTCAATCGGATTCGTCTGCGGACTCCGTATAGAACTAAAATATGGCCAATCTCAAGTCGATCCATTACTCCTTGGAATTCCTCAGAAGAATATTGCGTGCCATGGTCTGTGAGTAATCTCTCTGGCTTTCCAAGCTTGGGAATAATGTTCTTCTCAGGGTGATACAAGACGGTCTTTGTAGTCGCTTTCTGCATTGGATTCAAGATGACTATCTTCGAGAAAACGTCCATAGTTACTAGCAAGTACTTGTTACCTCTACTACCCTTTGGAACTGGACCAAAAATGTCCTGGCTTGTCATCGAAAACATCGGCATAAATGTGGATTAATTCTTCCAATCTCTTCTCATAGACCTCAAAATTGTCTATCTTCAACCCATAATGACCTGGTTTTTCTAGCTCGACTTCTGAAATAATCCTCTCTAGGTTTTCCTCTGTGATTTCATCTTGTATGAGGTATTCGTTTTCTTCATTGTCGGCTTCATGACTACTTTCATTGAACTGGATAATGCCATTTCTCAGATCTATTACGGCTCCAGTTTTAGTGATGAAGACTATACCTAGTATAGCATCAAAACTAATGTTGTTTAGAACTATAAATATCTGTTCATAAACATGATTATTTATGGTGAATTTCAATAGTGCTTGGACTCTGCACTTCATCGTCTTGTCGCTAAACACCCCTCGAACTTTTATTGTAGACACTGGCATAGATACAATGGACTTCCTGCCTTTCAATTTACTGTAGCAACTCTCAGACAATATTGATGCATTAGCTCCCGTGTCTAACAGCGTTCTTAAACATTCGCCTTCAGTAAAAATCTGCAAAATAGGCAACCTTGCTATTTTTCCTTTCACAGACTCCTCTCTTTCATACAGTAAATCATCGTCAGATATTTGATATAGCTCGTTTATGTGCGATCTGATGCCTTGCGTTCGTGAACAGTGCTGTCTTTTCTACTTGCGTTTCCCTATTGAAGATTTTTGTGCCCCTCGTCCAAATGTTGCTGTTGCTGTAATCCTGATGTTGAGGGTTGGGGTTGAACTTCCTCGTTCCTCTGGTTATTCCTATATCCATTCTCTCTCAAGCCATCCCTGTACTCTTGGCTTTCTCTATCTCTTTCCTGATAATAACGCCTAACTTTATCGTTGTTCCTCCAGCCTCTATTCTGTTGTTATTGTTGCTGCTGCTGCCTGGGTTGTTGTTGTTGTTTTTGTTTCTGGGCGTAATTATCATCATTCCAGTTTCGATATCTGCGGTAACTTCCTCCTGAACCTCTGTTATTACTGTCGTAATAACTGTTCTTTCTGCGGTCGCTACTACGATGGAAACCCGTTCTACGTTGACCTTCGTTCCAGTATCTTGTCTGACACGGTCGTCCTTCTCTTCCACGGCGATACGGTGTTTCGTAGCGATTTCTCCCAAAGTCGTTGTTTCTAGTGGGACCTGGCCTACTCCTTTTGTCGTCCGTTTGTTGAGTTTGATCGACTGACAAAGTATGAACGTCTCTGTGTTCGTGCCTCGGTCTGGTGTTATTTTGTGACACAACATTGGGTGTAGAACTCGTATGATCTAATCTGCGCAGTGTTTCCGCCATATACTCTAGCTTTTCGACCTTTGCTGCTATCAGATGTCTTCTGACGTCATTGGGAAGCTGTCGGAATATCGCATGGATCAATTCGCTTTCTGCTAAAGGAGGATTAAGATATCGGAGCATGGCGAGCTGCGTTGTAAAGAAGGTGGCATACACCGTAGGGGTTGAACGCGCGTACCTCTTCGAATAGATCTCGGCTGTGATATTTTGTTGGAGTTCCTTCGACCATAATCTCCTCTGCAAGGCATCTGCAAACTGTTGGAAGTGCGCCTATGTGTAACGGAATGCGCGGTGCCATATCAGTGCTTCAGATTCCAAACATTTATCTACCACTCTCATCTCCCTATCACGTGGTAACCTGTTGTCATCCAAGTAACAACGCATACTTCTTAAGAACTCTACGGCAGTAAAATTGGCTACACCGCTAAAGCTAGACGGTTTATCGTCTATGTTCTTGAGTACAATTACGCTCTGATTAGTATGGGGACCTCCATGGTTACACAACCTAACTGAACCTCTGTATTTTCTGTGAATACGTTCAGTATCCTGAGTGTGATGTGGTCTATCGTGCGTATTGCTTAGTACGCATTCCCTATCCTCTTCGAATCTTTCCTCACGTGCTTCAGGTTTTCCTAGCTCCTCTTTAAGCCTTTCATCTCTCCTTTGACAAAATTTTGCTGAATCTCTTCATATTCCTTGATGTATCTCTTGCTTAAGTCTGTCATGATCACATGGTTCATTGATGGACAGTTCTTTGATTCTACTCCGGATCTCAAGTAGTTCCTCATCTTGGCTAGACTTAAACTTCGCTAATTCTACATTTATTTCGTCAACAACATTTTTAATCGTGTTTAACTCCTCACTTTTACCGGAATCTGCTCTAATTACAATTCCTTTAAGTTATGTAATGCTCGATATTCTGGTTTCTTCAACATGTTTATATAACTCTAATTTAAAGTTATCATTAAGTGTTTTCGCTTCATTTTCAACTCTATATACATCCTTTAAAATTCTATTATGTAATTCATACATATATTCCTTGTTGTACTTAATTACATCGTCCTTCATATCGTTAACAGATTTACCAATACAAGCTTCAATATCAACATTGATACCTTCAGCAATTAATTGCTGCTGGTCTTCTAATTTACCTTGTAAAATACTAACAATACTATTAAGATTGTCATGCTGATCAGTATGTTGTTCCAGGGATTTTGTAATACTAACATTTTGGTTTCTCTGTTCAGTGGTGGCCTTATGTATACTTTCCTGAATTCTAGCTTCTAGCTGAATAATATTATCGCTACACTGTACTTGAGCTTCTACTACTCTCTTAGATACGTCTTCCCTCAGTGTGCTCATCTCCAATTTGGTAGAGGCCATATCTTCTTTCACTTGATTGAAAGCAGATTTGGTCTCTTCCAGAGCCTTCCTACTTTGTTCAACTGAGAAACTACTTTCTTCCTGAGCTAATCTACTCTGTCCTTGGGCTAATCTCCCTTCTTCTTGGGCCTTCTACAAAGCCTTCTTGATCTGCTCCTGGGATTCTTTCGTCTCTTCTTGGACCTTCTTTGCCTCCTCTCGTTCCTTTCTTGCCTCCTCTTGTTCCTTTTCCTGGGCTATTCTAGCCTTTCCTTGGGCCTTCCTTATCTCCTCTTCGACAGCTCTGTCCTCTTCACGTGCTTTTCTATTCTCTTCCTGTAGTTTCTCCTGTGCCTTTCTATATTCTTCCTGTACTAGTGTGACGTAGGCTTTATTGGCAACTTGTGCTACAGGTAATTCCGCTTTCATTTCGGATTTAACTGTGGCAGATGACTGTTAGATCTCCTTTTCTAATTTCTTACTATTATCATGGACTACCTTATGGAGGGTATCAACATCTCCTGTTAATTGGGTTAGGTTTTGTCTAATCATTTCTATGATCGACCGGATATGGGTCATATCATCCGAAGACATAATGCAATACAACTGAGAAATGAGGAGGAATCCTCTACACTACTATACGGAAATATCAGAGTGACCAATTCATACAGTCTATATAGCAAATGCTTCGATTAACCTAATTTCGTAATAATAATAAACGGAAATCTTAATATCTATTTAACCGTGGTTTAGTAAACTGATCGTCCCTCATTGAACAAACCCTAACTGAATTTAAATATAACAATATGAATCTAAATAACTCTTAAATTAAATGACCAAAATATCATCAGCTGGCATAACGAACATGCCTCAAACAATAGTACTCCTCAAATTTATCAATGTTTATACAATTAAACAATTTTCAAAATTTTGGATCGGCATTCTTACTAATTTCAAAAATCCACCATTATTTCCACATGGTTGTCGTTGAACACGTTAGCGTCTCAACACAATCAAGGCTAAACACATTGGGCGCCAAATGAAAAGACCTATATGCGCCCGAATCTCACATAAGCCATCACCCATATCCGCTGAGATGGTAAGGATTGTAGGGACGTTGACACCCAGCTAGCTACGTCAACGCATCCCCACTGGATAAATGACTAGGAAACCCTTGACGCATACGGACGTACAATAACACTACAATTAGTTACACATTTACTAGCAAATCTAATTCCAAAATAACTTGGTAGTACGAGAATCTCAGATCTCCGACGTGAACGGTGAAGTTGAGACTAAGTGAGTTCTAGTAACCAACTGCTAGTATTATCGCACGGCGATTGCGAAATGAAAAGATGATCAGTTTCTATAAAACAAAGCAGGCAAACGACATGTACCTGGGATTTATTCCCAAAATAAATATATAAAAGAAATATCCCTGTCATCCATAATAAAACATGAAACTTGCAAAACAAACAATTACTCTTGTAGATGAAATATCCACTTCCTAATCTTCGAATAAGATCGAATAGTAAAACTTATTTGTTATCCTTGACTGGTTACTCGTGAGCTTGATCTACGATCAGCTGTTCGGCTCATAATAATTACAATCTTGAAATACCCTACGTTATACAGCTATTTACAAACGTGAGCAAATCTAAAATAACAATGGAATATATAACTAACAATTATATACAATGTTGAATTACACGCGTCCAACGCGGTATTCGAATCTGGACTAGAATTGACGTGATATGTCAATCTAATGAGCTCTCCTGTTACAAACTTCACTTCTAGACATACACTTGTTCACAAAACGATAGCTTCTATAAGCTTCTGGTTATAAGTCACAATAAATGAACTACACACATCAAAAAAAGTTTTGCATCACCTCGGTTCCAAGAGTTCCGGAACCTTTAAATACAAAGGGAATAGAGATCAACACAAACAACATTTCAGCTCGTTTTATTGCTCATGAGACCCACACATTGCATGTTGTACCATCATACAGCTAGACTTTCAGCATTTGTGGTCCAGATTGCAGTACACACCACTACCTCTAATACCCAGTAGCACGTCCTCTTGCATTGATGCATGCCTGTATTCGTCGTGGCATACTATCCACAAGTTCATCAAGACACTGTTGGTCCAAATTGTCCCACTCCTCAACGACAATTCGGCGTAAATCTCTCAGAGTGGTTGGTGGGTCAAGACGTCCATAAACGGCCCTTTTCAACATATCCCAGGCATGTTCGATAGGGTTCATGTCTGGCGAACATGCTGGCCACTGTAGTCGAGCGATGTCGTTATCTTGAAGGAACGCATTCACAAGATGTGCACGATGAGGTCGAGAATTGTCGTCCATGAAGACAAATGCCTCTCCAATATTCTGCCGATATGGGTGCACTATGGGTCGGAGGATGTCATTCAGGTATCGTAAAGCCGTTTCGGAGCCTTCCATGACCACCAGTGGCGTACGTCGGCCCCACATAATGCCACCCCAAAACATCAGGGAACCACCACCTTGCTGCACTCGCTGGACAGTGTGTCTAAGACGTTCAGCCTGACCAGGGTGCCTCCAAACACGTCTCCGACGATTGTCTGGTTGAAGGCATATGCGACACTCATCGGTGAAGAGAACGTGATGCCAATTCTGTGGGGTCCATTCAGCATGTTGTTGGGCCCATCTGTACCGCGCTGCATGGTGTCGGGGTTGCAAAGCTGGACCTCGCCATGGACGTCGGGAGTGACGTTGCGCATCATGCAGCCTATTGCGCACAGTTTGAGTTGAAACACGACGTCCTGTGGCTGAACGAAACGCATTATTCAACATGGTGGCATTGCTGTCAGGGTTCCTCCGAGCGGCAATCCGTAAGTAGCGGTCATCCACTACAGTAGTAGCCCTTGTGCGGCCTGAGCGAGGCCTGTCATCGACAGTTCCTGTATCTCTGTACCTCCTCCATGTCCGAACAACATCGCTTTGGTTCACTCTGAGACGCCTGGAAACTTCCCTTGTTGAGAGCCCTTCTTGACACAAAGTAACAATGCGGACGCGATCGAACTGCGGTATTGACCTTCTAGGCATGGTAGAACTACAGACAACATGAGCAGCGTACCTTCGTCCTGGTGGAATGACTGGAACTGATCGGCTGTCGTACCCCCTCCGTCTAATAGGCCCTGCTCATGCATGGTTGTTTACATCTTTGAGCAGTTTTAGTGACATCTATGAACAGTCAAAGGGACTGTATCTTTGATACAATATACACAGTCAACGTCTATATGCCGGAGATCTGGGAACCGAGGTGATGCAAAACTTTTTTTGATGTGTGTATATTAACGAACAATGATGTTAGTTAAAGTTCTGGATAGACAAATCCATTACATAAGAATTATAATGACATTAATGATCGAGACGGAACTACACCAATTTAATATGACGATGACGTGGCTATAGCATTAACGCTAACTGACAAAACAATACAAACAAACCCTCTTAAACGTCAGTGACTTTCTTAACACCCTGTAGTAGTGAATTGCTCTCTACCTGCCCTAGCCTCTTATCACAAAGTCGTGTGCAAAATTGGTTTGTGTCGACCTGGCTGACAAATACCGGTCTTGTGAGTGCTAACTTGATGCTTATGACAATTTCCAGCTTCCTCTGCTCAGGCACTTCCTTGGTTAAATTTACATTCACCGCAAAACTTATAAATCCAAATAATCCAAAATCGTCCAAAATTCTTCAGAAATGTTTTTAATGGCTCCAAACTCTTCCTAAAATATTTATTTCAATGAAATAAATTTTCATTTCCAATTTCCACATAATACTCGAAAAATTGTCGGGTCGGTTCGATCCTCGGCTCTGTCCATAACTTGAGCTGGGGTGAATTAGGGCTCAGCTCCCCTCTTGACTCGTTAATTAAAGTTAAACATGGACTTTAATTACTCTTGCTTCCAAAATTGAGACCAATTCATCCCTCAATGAATCCTGGGATAGAATCTTCTGAGTTTCGTGTGGTTGAACTTTCCAATAGGTCTGTCGTCCTCGATCCTTACGATCTGATAACAGTTGTTTTCATACACTCTTCCAACCTTGAATGGAATATATTTGAGAACTTGAAGTATACTTTCTTCAATACATCAGCTTTCACGGGCATTCTGACCAATACTAAATCTCCACACTTCAAATGTCTGCTGTACCTCTTACGTTGGAATTCTCTTCAGCCTCTTCTCTGCTTGTTTGTTGAGATGTTCTCTTGCTGTAACAATGCGCTGTTCTAGCGATGGTTCGTCATCTTCCGGACTGTTGAAAATTCCGTTCCATGGTCGGACTGGTTCCTGGTCGAAATGTAACGTTACTGGTTCTTCGTTTGTACTTTCATGCCTCGTGTTGTTAATGGAGTACTCCATATGTGGTACTGAACTCGAATTCTAAATGATTCAGGGTGTACAGGATGCTATTTTGGATGTTTTGGTGAAATTTGGAGAAGATTTGCGTATTTTTGGAGGAATTACGATATTTTTAAAATTTTATTATGAAGGGAAGCTTCAGATTGTGTTTGACGACAGTAAAATGGCGAGCGAAGCCGCTGTTAGGCAATCCTGTGTCGTATTTTCGCTTGGCCGCTCATAGCAACGTGCAGAGTCGGAAGAGAAATGCGCTGATTGGCTAATTCAATTTCTAGAAACACGGAGGAAGGAGAAGTTGAGCGTGCCTAATGAGAAGCTGCCTCGATAATATATAATGCCATTTATTAAAGAAGAGAGAATCTGCCCATTTAAAAGTTTTGAGAAAGGATCTAAATTAAAAGGAACTATATTAGTCACTCAGGGAAGGAAGTCTGAGATCCCAGAGAAAGGTATAAATAACGAATGGTTTACCACTGATTCCTGATGAGGCGCCATTCGATTGGTTTTGACGAGCGTGGTGACGCGCATCAAATCGCAGTCTTTGTGTAGCAGCAGTGGTAGAGGTTGGACCTGCGATACTTTGGGTCCCGGATCCAGCGTGTGTAAGATAGGGGTCTCACTCGAACAAAGCTTGATGGCGAAGAGTTCGGTTCCGCCGGTCAAAGAACAACATGGGAAGTCCGCTGATGATGTGGGAAACGGAAAGTCGTTACAATATCAGTTCTCGTGTGAAACCAGTATCGAGAGATTGACTAAACTAAAGAGAAACATCATGTGTATATTTCGTAAAAGTCTCAGGAAGATATTTGAAAGAATAAGATAGTTTTCTTTGTTGAAGGCATTTTCGTTATTCAAGCACGTTTCACACTGTGCGTGGCAGCATCGCAAGCGTTCTGCAGTGATAATAATAGCGAGTGCAGGGGATGTCCCGTTGTGTGTTTGCTCAGGCACAGTGGAAGGACAGCGGCGCACAATTATAGCAAATTTCTGCTCAGTGATAAACTTTTTGTCGAGATGTTCGATATGCAAGCGTTAAGGGGAATAATTAACATTGTGTTTAACGCATTTCTGTTCATGAACTAAGCCAAGTTATGCGCAGGGAACGTGATGTTACTTTGTCAGTCTAGAATATCAGGCAACCGATATTAACCATAAAATTCAAGACGAGGTGTAACTATTGCGCAGCTACAGTCCAACTTTACGAAACGGAACTTGATTGTCGCGTCATGGCTAGATACTATCAAACCCGAACTGAAGTACTTCATCACACTTCAAGACTTGGAGGTTCGTGCGGCGTTGCTGATCGAGGCGAGGTCCACGTTCGTTACCACCCAGGGAGATTAGCGATCGGAGACCAGGGTTCGAGACGTGACGAGGCAGTTTTCCGGAGGAAGAGGAGGAAGATTATCGAGTGTGGAGTTGTTCGTGTCGTCAGTAATTTCCACCACACTATTTCTACATGATGTCATCGTAAGGTAGAGAGAGAAATCTTCGTTCGTAGTTGTTGGTTCTTTATGTACTTAGTTGTAGATTGAAATATCAGAGAGCATGGCACCATTTCAACGCTAGTCCATTTTTATTGTGTGTGATATATTTTAGGAACAGAAATTATTTTTCAACGTTGGATATTTAAATTTTAAATTTCTTTTAGTGAGATTTTGGATATTAACATATGGATTTTTGACTTCTAGGCTTCGAGATTTAAGCTCATTTTATAAATAATTTTGTTTTTCGAATTTATTTCGAACCGTGAATTCTTTGGGAATTTTATTGAATTTTATTGAAGTTTATCGAATTTTACTGAATTCTATTTAGCATTATGGAATATGATATTAATTTACCTAAGCAATCCAGACTAGGAAAGGGGTATTTCTTTGGAAATGTTTTTTTTTTTGACATTTCCAAGATTTTATTGGAAATCTTAGGAGCATCGATCCTTTATTTTGGAAATATAGTTATTTTGTTATAGCTAACTTCGTGTCTGATGCTACTCAAATAATTATTTGATCGAACATTTTGGATTGGTTGAAGAATGAAATATTATTTGGACATTCCAACTTTAGCCATTCATTATTAATAATAACATATCAGTGGATAAATTACTTTATTTTGAGAGATCTTATCTACTTAGACAAATCCACATATTTGAGTATTCTACGAAACTTTTGCAACACTATTAGAGGTTGTTGTTGACTACTGATTGCGTTAACGCAGTATTTTGGAAAGACCAGAGAGAAGTAACAAATGTTTATATTTATTAAATATTAACAACAACTATTTAAAATCTAAAGTAACTTGTATGAGTAAACCATTACATAATCGCTGTTTATTAGAGTCGACTATTATGTATTATTACAACATCTGAAAGAGTTATACACTCTAATTACTATATATGAATATATTATGAAAGCAATTTAAATAAGTTGTTACGCAAGAATACTGTATTGAGAGATCGAAGTGAACAATTATCGCAGCTATATTTGTTTAATAGCCAGCTGAGGAAAATGTTATACGGAATTTACCTGTATTATCGAGAGAAGTCGTTGTATAAGTATTCGGTGGATGCTTGTTCAGTATATTAGAGAAGGGAACGCGTTGTAAGCGTTTATTTGGAAATTATAAGTAACTATAATACAGTTATGAATTAAGAAAGACCTTTGTTTCTATTATTATTGTGAAACGACTCTCAGTTGAATTGATTAGTTCTATTGGCGGAAAATATCTGGGAAACGGATTGAAAATGACAATGTTGTTAATTATTATTAAAATTTTATCAAGAATTAGACGGCAATTATATAAGCTTTCGTTCGGCTATGCATATATGCCCAATTATGAAACGAAACCACAATATTATAATGATAAAAATGTGATATGATTTTGTAAGAGTGACACTTTATTTAAGAGCAAGGATTGTCAAGAGTTGACAAGAGAAGGAAGGTTGGATGATTGAGAATCATCATGAGTGTTGTAAATAATATATGACATTTTGTTAATAAAATTTAAACATAATATCACTAATAGCTAGGAGAATTTATTGAAGTTATCTGAAAACTTACTTGATAAACAGCTGATCCTAAAACAATAATAATAATATTGTTTATTATGTGAATTAACATGATTAATAATTATTTCTAATAATTAATAAACATCTAAATAATAAATATTGTGCAAACATAATTAATATTTAGAAAATATTAATAGCTTTTAATTAAACATTTAATTAAACGGATCATATGTAAATACCTAGGGAGAATTTGTTGATTTTTTATATTATTATTCTCTTAATAAATTAATTCGTTAGTTTTTGTAACCACGTCTTGATGATTTATTTAAATTATGGAGAAGGATTATGTTTTGGTGCATTTGTGGTTTTATTGAACCACTAATTACGCCCACTTAACCGAGAATGGTAAGTTTCTCGAGCTCTTCTTTTATTCAGATTATCCACCCATTTTCCTTTACCAAAACATGATCTTAGGATGTGTGCATCACCCAATTTAGCTACTGCTGGTAGGATTTCGAGATTTATTAGCCGGGGACCTCGAGATTCTGCAATCCAGTTGATCTTCGAATACGACAAGCAGATCAAATGGTTTAAACGGGTACAGTACTACGCTCACCCAATTAGCGTGTTTCTCTGTACTGTAAAGGCGTATGTATTTTGAGCATTCTAACATCATCCTTTCAATCGGATTCGTCTGCGGACTCCGTATAGAACTAAAATATGACCAATCTAAAGTCGATCCATTACTTCTTGGAATTCCTCAGAAGAATATTGCGTGCCATGGTCTGTGAGTAATCTCTCTGGCTTTCCAAGCTTGGGAATAATGTTCTTCTCAAGGTGATACAAGACGGTCTTTGTAGTCGCTTTCTGCATTGGATTCAAGATGACTATCTTCGAGAAAACGTCCATAGTTACTAGCAAGTACTTGTTACCTCTACTACCCTTTGGAACTGGACCAAAAATGTCCTGGCTTGTCATCGAAAACATCGGCATAAATGTGGATTAATTCTTCCAATCTCTTCTCATAGACCTCAAAATTGTCTATCTTCAACCCATAATGACCTGGTTTTTCTAGCTCGACTTCTGAAATAATCCTCTCTAGGTTTTCCTCTGTGATTTCATCTTGTATGAGGTATTCGTTTTCTTCATTGTCGGCTTCATGACTACTTTCATTGAACTGGATAATGCCATTTCTCAGATCTATTACGGCTCCAGTTTTAGTGATGAAGACTATACCTAGTATAGCATCAAAACTAATGTTGTTTAGAACTATAAATATCTGTTCATAAACATGATTATTTATGGTGAATTTCAATAGTGCTTGGACTCTGCACTTCATCGTCTTGTCGCTAAACACCCCTCGAACTTTTATTGTAGACACTGGCATAGATACAATGGACTTCCTGCCTTTCAATTTACTGTAGCAACTCTCAGACAATATTGATGCATTAGCTCCCGTGTCTAACAGCGTTCTTAAACATTCGCCTTCAGTAAAAATCTGCAAAATAGGCAACCTTGCTATTTTTCCTTTCACAGACTCCTCTCTTTCATACAGTAAATCATCGTCAGATATTTGATATAGCTCGTTTATGTGCGATCTGATGCCTTGCGTTCGTGAACAGTGCTGTCTTTTCTACTTGCGTTTCCCTATTGAAGATTTTTGTGCCCCTCGTCCAAATGTTGCTGTTGCTGTAATCCTGATGTTGAGGGTTGGGGTTGAACTTCCTCGTTCCTCTGGTTATTCCTATATCCATTCTCTCTCAAGCCATCCCTGTACTCTTGGCTTTCTCTATCTCTTTCCTGATAATAACGCCTAACTTTATCGTTGTTCCTCCAGCCTCTATTCTGTTGTTATTGTTGCTGCTGCTGCCTGGGTTGTTGTTGTTGTTTTTGTTTCTGGGCATAATTATCATCATTCCAGTTTCGATATCTGCGGTAACTTCCTCCTGAACCTCTGTTATTACTGTCGTAATAACTGTTCCTTCTGCGGTCGCTACTACGATGGAAACCCGTTCTACGTTGACCTTCGTTCCAGTATCTTGTCTGACACGGTCGTCCTTCTCTTCCACGGCGATACGGTGTTTCGCAGCGATTTCTCCCAAAGTCGTTGTTTCTAGTGGGACCTGGCCTACTCCTTTTGTCGTCCGTTTGTTGAGTTTGATCGACTGACAAAGTATGAACGTCTCTGTGTTCGTGCCTCGGTCTGGTGTTATTTTGTGACACAACATTGGGTGTAGAACTCGTATGATCTAATCTGCGCAGTGTTTCCGCCATATACTCTAGCTTTTCGACCTTTGCTGCTATCAGATGTCTTCTGACGTCATTGGGAAGCTGTCGGAATATCGCATGGATCAATTCGCTTTCTGCTAAAGGAGGATTAAGATATCGGAGCATGGCGAGCTGCGTTGTAAAGAGGGTGGCATACACCGTAGGGGTTGAACGCGCGTACCTCTTCGAATAGATCTCGGCTGTGATATTTTGTTGGAGTTCCTTCGACCATAATCTCCTCTGCAAGGCATCTGCAAACTGTTGGAAGTGCGCCTATGTGTAACGGAATGCGCGGTGCCATATCAGTGCTTCAGATTCCAAACATTTATCTACCACTCTCATCTCCCTATCACGTGGTAACCTGTTGTCATCCAAGTAACAACGCATACTTCTTAAGAACTCTACGGCAGTAAAATTGCCTACACCGCTAAAGCTAGACGGTTTATCGTCTATGTTCTTGAGTACAATTACGCTCTGATTAGTATGGGGACCTCCATGGTTACACAACCTAACTGAACCTCTGTATTTTCTGTGAATACGTTCAGTATCCTGAGTGTGATGTGGTCTATCGTGCGTATTGCTTAGTACGCATTCCCTATCCTCTTCGAATCTTTCCTCACGTGCTTCAGGTTTTCCTAGCTCCTCTTTAAGCCTTTCATCTCTCCTTTGACAAAATTTTGCTGAATCTCTTCATATTCCTTGATGTATCTCTTGCTTAAGTCTGTCATGATCACATGGTTCATTGATGGACAGTTCTTTGATTCTACTCCGGATCTCAAGTAGTTCCTCATCTTGGCTAGACTTAAACTTCGCTAATTCTACATTTATTTCGTCAACAACATTTTTAATCGTGTTTAACTCCTCACTTTTACCGGAATCTGCTCTAATTACAATTCCTTTAAGTTATGTAATGCTCGATATTCTGGTTTCTTCAACATGTTTATATAACTCTAATTTAAAGTTATCATTAAGTGTTTTCGCTTCATTTTCAACTCTATATACATCCTTTAAAATTCTATTATGTAATTCATACATATATTCCTTGTTGTACTTAATTACATCGTCCTTCATATCGTTAACAGATTTACCAATACAAGCTTCAATATCAACATTGATACCTTCAGCAATTAATTGCTGCTGGTCTTCTAATTTACCTTGTAAAATACTAACAATACTATTAAGATTGTCATGCTGATCAGTATGTTGTTCCAGGGATTTTGTAATACTAACATTTTGGTTTCTCTGTTCAGTGGTGGCCTTATGTATACTTTCCTGAATTCTAGCTTCTAGCTGAATAATATTATCGCTACACTGTACTTGAGCTTCTACTACTCTCTTAGATACGTCTTCCCTCAGTGTGCTCATCTCCAATTTGGTAGAGGCCATATCTTCTTTCACTTGATTGAAAGCAGATTTGGTCTCTTCCAGAGCCTTCCTACTTTGTTCAACTGAGAAACTACTTTCTTCCTGAGCTAATCTACTCTGTCCTTGGGCTAATCTCCCTTCTTCTTGGGCCTTCTACAAAGCCTTCTTGATCTGCTCCTGGGATTCTTTCGTCTCTTCTTGGACCTTCTTTGCCTCCTCTCGTTCCTTTCTTGCCTCCTCTTGTTCCTTTTCCTGGGCTATTCTAGCCTTTCCTTGGGCCTTCCTTATCTCCTCTTCGACAGCTCTGTCCTCTTCACGTGCTTTTCTATTCTCTTCCTGTAGTTTCTCCTGTGCCTTTCTATATTCTTCCTGTACTAGTGTGACGTAGGCTTTATTGGCAACTTGTGCTACAGGTAATTCCGCTTTCATTTCGGATTTAACTGTGGCAGATGACTGTTAGATCTCCTTTTCTAATTTCTTACTATTATCATGGACTACCTTATGGAGGGTATCAACATCTCCTGTTAATTGGGTTAGGTTTTGTCTAATCATTTCTATGATCGACCGGATATGGGTCATATCATCCGAAGACATAATGCAATACAACTGAGAAATGAGGAGGAATCCTCTACACTACTATACGGAAATATCAGAGTGACCAATTCATACAGTCTATATAGCAAATGCTTCGATTAACCTAATTTCGTAATAATAATAAACGGAAATCTTAATATCTATTTAACCGTGGTTTAGTAAACTGATCGTCCCTCATTGAACAAACCCTAACTGAATTTAAATATAACAATATGAATCTAAATAACTCTTAAATTAAATGACCAAAATATCATCAGCTGGCATAACGAACATGCCTCAAACAATAGTACTCCTCAAATTTATCAATGTTTATACAATTAAACAATTTTCAAAATTTTGGATCGGCATTCTTACTAATTTCAAAAATCCACCATTATTTCCACATGGTTGTCGTTGAACACGTTAGCGTCTCAACACAATCAAGGCTAAACACATTGGGCGCCAAATGAAAAGACCTATATGCGCCCGAATCTCACATAAGCCATCACCCATATCCGCTGAGATGGTAAGGATTGTAGGGACGTTGACACCCAGCTAGCTACGTCAACGCATCCCCACTGGATAAATGACTAGGAAACCCTTGACGCATACGGACGTACAATAACACTACAATTAGTTACACATTTACTAGCAAATCTAATTCCAAAATAACTTGGTAGTACGAGAATCTCAGATCTCCGACGTGAACGGTGAAGTTGAGACTAAGTGAGTTCAAGTAACCAACTGCTAGTATTATTGCACGGCGATTGCGAAATGAAAAGATGATCAGTTTCTATAAAACAAAGCAGGCAAATGACATGTACCTGGGATTTATTCCCAAAATAAATATATACAAAAAGTATCACTGTCATCCATAATAAAACATGAAACTTGCAAAACAAACAATTACTCTTGTTGATAAAATATCCACTTCCTAATCTTCGAATAAGATCGAATAGAAAACTTATTAGCCATCCTTGACTGGTTACTCGTGAGCTTGATCTACGATCAGCTGTTCGACTCATAATAATAACAATCTTGAAATACCCTACGATATACAGCTATTTACAAACGTGAGCAAATCTAAAATAACAATGGAATATATAACTAACAATTATATACAATGTTGAATTACACGCGTCCAACGCGGTATTCGAATCTGAACTTGAATTGACGTGATATGTCAATCTAATGAGCTCTCCTGTTACAAACTTCACTTCTAGACAAACACTTGTTCACAAAACGAGAGCTACTATAAGCTTCTGGTTATAAGTCACAATAAACGAACAATGAAGTTAGTTATAGTTCTGTATTGACAAATCCAGTACCTAAGGATAATAATGACATTAAAAATCGAGACGGAACTACACCAACTTAATATGACGATGACGTGGCTATAGCATTAACGCTAACTGACAAAACAATAAAAACAAACACTCTTAAACGTCAGTGACTTTCTTAACACCTTGTAGTAGTAAATTGCTCTCATGGCAATACTCAATTCGTTACCAAAACGTGAACTTCACATACTCATAGCGTCTCCTGCGCTTCCAAATACGACACAAATTCTCCTTACTCTTGCTACAATAACTGCACGGAATACTCCAAAACAAACCCATCTGTCAACAAACCTGTAGCAGAATTAGTGATCCTACTATGTGTCACTGCTGTGTATACAGCTCATGAAACACTGCTAACCTCCTCCTTCTCTAATTTTAAATTCATCTTGCTCATTACCTTCGACATACTTTTGTCTACAACAATGTCTTTCGTTTGACATTCCATGTAACTGATCGTAACGCAATCTATTGATAAACCATTGCATTGTACAACAATACCACGTTTACGCAAATGTAAACTTTAAAATGGTTGTAGTCCGCTCGTCTAAAAGTTAATAACCATAATAATACTTTTGTTTCTCTGTTACGAAACAAGAATGAGGAAAATCTTCATTTACCAACTTGCTTAAACATGTTACTGACTTTCCATAGTCATACAAGTCTTCTTATCTTTATTTCGCATTGGCAATGTTATAACAAATAATTGTTGCTATTAATAGACCTCACCTGACTTCAATTGTCACTGTAGTGATCATTTGTTGACATAATAGTGGTTACATAAATCATCCACGACTTACTTATCGTCACATAATAATGTATTCTTCAATTAGAATAATATTCGGTTAATGTTATTGTTCATATCATTGTAAATTTGTTACTAAATGTTTATACATGTTGAACTTGTTATTCACAGTATCATAGTGCCTCATCATAAATCTTATCGTGAGTCGTAATGTATTATGGCAATCTAAACGCACAATATGGTTTGAAAACGTATGTCTTACGATGGAAGCATTTTCCAACCATTGAGCAGTTTTCGATAAAATGAGAAGATTAAAGACGACGCTTAATTAACCTGACTAAAACGGTAATCTAACTTCCAAATGTTAATATAATCACGTCCGAGCGACACACGGTGATGTGCAAAAAGTTAACTAACAATCTCTAAATAGACATACAATAACATGAGTTATAAAAAGAATTTCTACATAATGAATAGGTCACCCTGCTATATCCTCAAGAAACTACAACAAACTACTGAGATCGTAGAGCCGTCAATTCTGTACCTTTCTGACGGTCTGCGATGAAAATAACTCGAATGATGGCCTCGATGTTCCGTTCCAAAGTTGACGCGTGTCGGTCGCACTCCACGCGTGCCCTTGGCCGGCCGCTCGCCTCACAGCTGATCTCCCCGAGCCTGCTTGACGGGTTCACACCTGGCTTCAGTGAACTCATGCTCTGCGTACAACAATCTTCTGGCTTCGCGACACTTGGGAGTCTAGATGCTCGTACCAGGAACATTGAACACTGCTTACCATCTTCTTCTCTCTTCTCCCCTGCGTCAGAATAGTAGCTTTGAGAGTCCGTAGTTAACATCTCTCCAAGTTCTTTATGGACATTTGAACGTAGTTTTGAAGTTCAGCAAACTGCATGGTGGAATCGCAGTGGTGGTGACGTCGATCTCAGGACTTCGGAATCCACTCTGAATCTTCCCGTGTCATAGTGTAGATTATCCTCCTACCATTTTTAGTGAATCATTCCAATCTTCTTAGACTTAGAGGGTGCAGAATAAGAATATCCCCCTCGACGCGTAGATTTTAGCATGTTGAAAATGTCAGGTAATATACTTCTCAAATACTGCAGTTATAATGCTGCGAATTGTAGATTCGTTTTAAAAACGAAATTTCTTGCTTCTGTTGAATGTTGTAGATTATATAGCAATCATCTTCTCTATTCGCTGTTTCAATAGCTTGCTTCTTGATATATTATGCTGCTTGTCGATACTCAATGTTAAATTTGCGGAGCGCTGCACAACAGGTCCGCTCTCCTCGACGGTATCAGAAAGAGTCTCTGCTGTGTGTCCGTGGTTCGCGCGCACGGACAAACTAGCCATGGACTAGCTTCGCGACCGGTCCACTTATAATAGAATTATGCTAATTACTCTTCTCTGGGCCAAAATTATATACTTCTCTCCTTCATAATCAATGTAACATATTTTTCTTGACCTTTGGGAATGCTAATCTCTCTTTATAAAGCAAATATGATTAAATAGTGTTTCCCACACAAATTATGTGCTGAATCCCCTTTGGCTGCAGGTTTATTACCAAAACTCTACCTGTCCTAGCCTCTTATCACAAAGTCGTGTGCAAAATTGGTTTGTGTCGACCTGGCTGACAAAAACCGGTCATGAGAGTGCTAACTTGAAGCTTATGACAATTTCCAGGTTCCTCTGCTCAGACACTTCCTTGGTTAAATTTACATTCACCTCAAAACTTATAAATCCTAATAATCCAAAATCATCCAAAATTCTCCAAAAATGTTCTAAATGGCTCCAAACTCTTCCTAAAATATTTATTTCAATGAAATAAATTTTCGTTCCCAATATCCACATAATACTCGAAAAATTGTCAGGTCGGTTCGATCCTCGGCTCTGTCCATAACTTGAGCTGGGGTGAATTATGGCTCAGTACCTAACACAGGTAACAATTCTAACCACAACATGATAGTCTTGTGATGGTACCTAACGCAGGTCACACGGCTAACCACAACATGATAGTCTTGTTATGGTACTTAACACTGGTCACACTGCTAACCACAACATCGTTGTCTTGTGATGGTACCTAACACAGGTCACACGGCTAACCACAACATGGTAGTCTTGTGATGGTACCTAACACAGGTCACACAGCTAACCACAACATGATAGTCTTGTGATGGTACCTAACACAGGTCACACAGCTAACATCAGCATGATAGTCTTGTGATGGTACCTAACACAGGTAACAATTCTAACCACAACATGATAGCCTTGTGATGGTACCTAACACAGGTCACACGGCTAACCACAACATGATAGTCATGTGATGGTACCTAACACAGGTCACACGGCTAACCCCAACATGATGGTCTTGTGATGGTACCTAACACAGGTAACAATTCTAACCACAGCATGATAGTCTTGTGATGATACCTAACAGAGGTCACACAGCTAACCACAACAAGATAGTCTTGTGATGATACCTAACACGGGTCACACAGCTAACCACAACATGATAGTCTTGTGATGATACCTAACACAGGTCACACAGCTAACCACAAATTGATAGTCTTGTGATGATACCTAACACAGGTAACAATTCTAACCACAACATGATAGCCTTGTGATGGTACCTAACACAGGTCACACGGTTAACCACAACATGATAGTCTTGTGATGATACCTAACACAGGTCACACAGCTAACATCAGGATGATAGTCTTGTGATGGTACCTAACAGAGGTACACGGCTAACCCCAACAGAATAGTCGTGTGATGGTATCTAACACAGGTCACATGGCTAACCACAACATGAAAGTCTTGTGATGGTACCTAACACAGGTCACACTGCTAACACCAACATGATAGTCTTTTGTTGGTACCTAACACAGGTCACACGGATAACCACAGCATGATAGTCTTGTGATGGTATCTAACACAGGTCACTCAGCCTTCAACAACATGATAGTCTTGTGATGATATCTAACAGAGGTCACACAGCTAACCCCAACATGATAGTTTTGTGATGGTCCCTAACACAGGTCACACTGCTAACACCAACATGATAGTCTTTTGTTGGTACCTAACACAGGTCACTCAGCCTTCCACAACATGATAGTCTTGTGATGATATCTAACAGAGGTCACACAGCTAACCCCAACATGATAGTTTTGTGATGGTCCCTAACACAAGTCACACAGCTAACCACAACATGGTAGTCTTGTGATGGTACCTGGAGACGATCTGCCCTAATCTTTCCCATAAAGGGAGAACGCGAACCGGGCTAAGCCTGACCAAATAACTACTGTGAAAGAACTATGAAACTAAAGTGATGTGGGGTAGAGTGCATCGAGGTACATCACCAGAAAATCAAAGGTTAGATAACAATATTTATTGCTAAAGTGCAAATTGATAACACAGTAAACAAAAAATGCACACAAGTGCTCTAATGAATAGTTTTAAATATATCAATGGTAAGGGTTTGATTACAGAAACCCTAATTAAGAGAAACCAATGGAATGCTTGATTCTGACTAGAGAAAAGTTGAGCTTGACATATAAATATTGCGCTTGAATCACCTAATAATAAAACGGAATGAAGAAATGCATGACAATAGTAAAATTGAAATTTTACATAAATTAACTTATCTTCTCAAAAGAAAGATGAAGATATATCCTTGCAGAGCCAGCTCCTTAAAAATTCCAGTTACCAAAAAATGGTGTTGAGAAGTCTTTACAGTTCCTTTGGAAGGAGGCGTTCATGGCCTCGACCGTATTTCGCCAGAAGGGCAAATGCGCCATTTACAAAAAAATTCAGTATTAACAGAAAACTGATTCCTACTGTCTTTAGTAAATTATTATTAATGTTCCATGCAAATTTAAGAAGCCCAATATGTTTCTTATCTTCTAATACATATTATTCATCACTGAAACCTTTGGTTTGTCCCTCACACGTAAAAAACGAGAATTTTTGGCATATTCGCCCATTTGGTGGAGTAAAGTCTCCTTACCTATCTTATTCGCCCCTACGTTCGTCTTTTTGGCGGTATCAGAAAGTTATATTCAACTTTCCGTTTGTAATTGCTTTAACTAGCTCTCTGTTTATTTTGATAGATTGGTACCTGTTTTGAGGACATTTCAAAAAGAGAGAAAATTCTAAACGAGTAAGTAATATTGAATCCCAAATCAATGATCAACTTTAATTTATTGCATTACTTTAAGAAAAATATACAGGTGATGTAATGGCTGCGTGATAATGGGAAGGATACAGATTAAAGTTCCTCTGGGTATTCATCTTCTTCATCAGTTTCCTCCAATGTGTCATGGACATTTCCAGATTTCGGCAACTGTAGGTATTCCTGATGGTAAATTGGCGGGATAATGTTCATTGAGCATAGCTTCTGTAGGTCCTTGAATTTCTTCATAGGCAGAGGAATTCGTGTCTCGTAGGCCCGCTGGAGCATCTCCTGCTTTTTCTTAGATCTTTGCCTTTTCACTGGCAATATTTCTGCAATTGTCTCGCTGTTCTCAGCAAGTGTACGGGTAATGTACAGGCACTTTTCTCCCATCACGAACGTGACCGAACGAATGCCTTTAAAGGGAAATCGTTTCTTATTAAACATCACATCCTTATCAGCAGAATTGCTCTTCCAGTCTTGAAACTCACTATGGTTCAAAACATGTCATACGTATGGTCGAGGATTAGATCTGGAATTCCTTATTATTGTTGGTCATTCACTTGGAGTCCAGATTGTAATTTTGCGGCACGCTGCTTCAATAGAGGCATGCATTGAATCTACTGGCATGTACGTGTGGCCTGGAACAAGATACTTTATTTTGATTACCTGTATTGTTATGCATTCCTGCAACACTTGACTGAGGATGTTAATCACCTGCTTGTTTTTATTTTGTCCCGGACAAGAATCGCAATATAAATTTAACGTAGTGATTTAATTTCGTTCATCAACATGTTTTATGTACTTTTGAAGAATGGTGCAAACTTCGTTAGCTCCTCGTTTTCCATCACATTCTCCCCAGACATACGAAAAGCCATTTCTAGTCGAACTCTCATAGATACACAAATTGTATACAGCATACTTCCTACTGTAATACAACAACATGCTGTCTCCCATGGGTGTATTGAGTACCTTTTGTAGGTCAAATGACGTGTAAGGACACTGGGGTCTTCTGTATGTATCTTCTGATCCTTTAGGAATATCTCTTATACATGTTGCTTTTCTTTAAGGTGGATATCCAACTCTGATCTTTGTTCCACAGTTACGCTTTCTTCTGGCATATTTTTATACTTTTCACAAGTGGAACATTTGTCTTTCTTTCGGGTGTGAAAGCCGATATTGAAGGATGTGTTGAATATCTTCTTAAACACTTGGATACTCACGGAATCAGTTGCTTGCTGTTTATACTGTCTGTATACATTCGAAATATTTTTCATTTCAGCTGGCAGGTACTTTCGTGTTGTACTCTTCCTGCAATAATGTGAAGGTACCGCTGGCAACCGCATAATAAATTCCTTTACCTCTTTTACACTGCTATTCTTGCTTTTGTTATGTGGCTTATGGCGACCTCGCATATTTGGCTTAGCAACAATAAAATCTGTTGAATTTTCGACAGTGTATCTAATAAGTTTCTCGGATATAGCAAGGGTCTTTTGAAAAAATCTTAAACATACACGCACACGCTCTCCATTAAGTGGCAAAAGGTAGTGCTTAGTGTTTGATTTCCTACTGTTGGTTTCTTCAACTCTTCGTCTTTTCATTGGTACTAACTTTACATTACTTAAAATAAAGTTTTTTTTATCTAATCCGGATGAAAGCTTCCAATAGTTATTACAAATTCTCTCTCTGTCTTCTTCTTTAAATTTGCTGCATTCGTTACTGCAACTTTTACCGACACATGGAGTATTACCTAACACACATTTTTGTGACACTTTCTTGCCCCTGGATGACAGATATTCCAGACCAAGCAGACGATTCTTCTTCCGCAATCCTTTTTTTGGGACTGATTTTTTTCTTTCTCTTTCCACTTTGCCCTACAATTAGAGACTCACGACTCGTGGTTAAGTGTGATGTTCCATCTGAATCTTGGTCACTCACTTCAGGTAGTTGCAGATCTATTGTCGGGTGTTCATTATTTGAACCACTGCAAGGTACGAATGAATCCTGGCCTTTGTCTTCCAGAAGGGGACAATTAATGTGAGTTTCATTGCTTCCCCTTTCAGTAGTCAAATCATCAGCATCTCGAAAATCGCTCTCATGAATCACCGTTGTACCATTATTAGGGCACATCTCATCACTTCCCAACACAGGCACCAATTCACGCTCAAACACATAGTCGAAATTCGTAATTTCATTATTTTCAGTTCTTGTATCTTGGTCCACTGAAACACTCTGTAGTACCGGTAGTATTTCCAACGTGACTTTGGTTTATCTCCTGTTCACAGTTCATTTCAACGTGCTCAGCATTCTCCCGCTGATTACTTGTATCTCTCAGTGCTAGCTCCAACAACTTTCTCCCTCTGAATAACGACATGCTGAAATGTTTCTGAAATAAAGAAATAACCTAAGTAAACAATCATCTTTGATTAGCCACAAATCTGTTTTTAGACCTACACTTTAACTTTCATTGTGAGGCATTGCCAACTGGGTATTATAAATGATGTCTACGATCTACAACTTCAGTTAGCTATGTTTATCAAAGCATACGTAGGAAGGGATTACAATTACTGTGCTTATCGTGGGTTTTGTTTCGGAACAAACTGGCATAACCATGAAAACTAGTTCTATCGTTATAATTAATTATATGTTACCAATCTTATGTTAATATTTAGTTTTTAATTATTAAGATGCATGCACATACCTTAAATTATCATCGAGAGAAAATGTCAACACAAGCTATTGCAGTTTCCCACTCATCAACAATGCAGATAAGGTGTCCTGTGTACAAGAATGCATGCGCGGTAAGAATGAAAACAATGTTAAACTCTTATTTCAATAGAATTCCATGGACATTCGCCCTTCTGGTAGTAATCACTTTTCACGTTCGCCTTTCTGAATGTGAGATTCGCCCTTTTGGCGACAAACATTTATCACATTCGCCGTTGTAGCTTCTAAACAAAGTTAATTTCCCGCCGTTATTTTCGATACTAGACGTTCGCCCTTGTGGCAGTAGACGCATTTCGACCTATCGATATTAGAAATTACATAAAGTGAAAATCGCAAAAATTGGTCTATTCGCCCTTGTGGCAAAACACGGTCGGCCTTATGATATGTATGCCAGATGTAGGAAAGTCCAACTCTTCTTCCATCTCTTTTGTAGTATCCAGGCGATGATTTATAAGAAATTTGATGTTGGCTAGTAGTCGGGAAAACTGATGTTGCCTTGCAGGATGATTCAAAATAGACACCATCTAAGAGGTTGCTCGCTGAGTAAGACAGCCGGTATTTACTCCTACCAGATGGATCGTTGCGTCAGAATGAAGAACTCATGGTGTAACTGTTCGGTAGCGTAGTGGCTAGCGATGCGACACTGAGAGGAGTGGCAGCAATAGTGCCATGAGAAGCAATAGCGTGTAGAGAGTGATGATCTGACTTCTGCGTGGATCAAAATGACGATCTGAATGACGATCTGAATGATGATCTGAATGATGCAGAACTCCGCCAAGCAGCGTCTCTTATACGGGAGCGATAGAACACTCTCGAACCAGTAGCTCACCTGACCACAGAGTCTTGCCATTGGCTGAATGAAGGTCGAGCTGACGTCATTTCAACACTGGCATGCGGCAAGTTGAAAGCACTATAGTAGACGCTCTGTATGCCGAGGGTGTGGATGGCTGAGAATTTGAGCGCTGGAACACTTGAGGTATGATCTTTAGAAAACCGAAGCGTACATATATATGTATAAATCAATAAATTAATTATAATGCAACAGCATATTAACTTGTTTGGAAGTTTTCGGGACAGAAAAAAAGCGAACAGTAAAACAGGGCTGTCGCGAAGAAGTAAACATGTACAAACTCATGCTGTCACGAAAGTGACCAGTACCTAACACAGGTCACAGGGCTAACACCAATATGATAGTGTTGTGATGGTACATAATAAAGGTCACAGAGCTAACCACAACATGATAGTCTTGTGATGGTACTGAACTCGAATTCAGCCCAGCTTAGAACCTTTGACCGAGCCGAGATTCGAACGACTTGTGCACCATTGGAAGGAAAAATTGGAAATTTGAAATTAAAATAATTTAATAAATATACATGTATTGAAGCATAATGAAATTATTTTGGAGAAATTTGAAGCATTTTGAGGAATCTATTATTTGGAAATATTCTGGTGAATGAGATTTTAACTAAGGAAGAGCTCGACCATTCGAAGCTGGAAATTGTACAAAATTTCAGGTTTGGCACTAGAAAGCCAGTTTTGGTTAGCGAGGCTATCATAACAAAGCAAAGCACACGACACGTGGAGAAGAGGCTAGATCCAGGAGCCTTTTTCAGAATATTTCAGTAGCCAATCCAATAAAAGCACATGCATTTTGTTGGAATCGCTTTTATACAAATTTGGCAGATATAAAGAGAAATAAGCACATCTACATATGAAATTTATTTGGTTGAAAAGAAATATAAATTATTGAATAATAGAGCGAATATGAGTATATTTCAATTAATATACATGTGTGTGAGGCTAGGCCAGCAGTGACACGCTGCGGAGAGAAGAAGCGTGGCGTGCACTCTCTTACAGTGGCTGGATACGAGCGTTATTGCACGCAACAAAAGCCCGGTCGATAGGCTCCGTTGTACCATCGATCAACCCTCAAGTTAGGAAGAGGAGCCGGCGAAACGCATTTTACATTTATCTTGGAGAGACCAGCGTTGATAAAAGTATTACAGCTTTAGAACGAGACTTCGATTATAAAACAACACTTCACAGAGAAGCAATAACATATAGCATTACCTATTGCAACGATATTGCTACAACGATTTCAACTATACAATTTAACAGTATTTCATCACAATCTACATTACTCTCTACACGATGGCAGCGAAATTAAGTCGGGGAGGAGAAGCTTATTCTACGTCTACTGAAGAGAAGATTATGGAGAACTAAATAAAATGAAAGGAGGTTAATCTATACCATGGATTGGGAGGTCAGAGTGACTTGGAAATTCAAGGACCAACACAGCTACAACTGCGCAACAACTTGCAGTATCCAAATATGAGTTTCTACACCACAAGCAAGATGTCCAACTTCACCAGGACGAGAAGTCAACTCAGGACTTCTACATTTTCGAGACCACTCTGCAGAACGGAGATAAGAAGCAGAAGACCGTTTGCAGCCAACCGATCTAGGAATCGCAGTTACCAGGCCGCTGGCCGCGAAGATGACACATCTACCGTTAGCTGCTCAAGCCGTGATGGAGAAGAGGTGATGGCAGGCCGAGTGAGTTGAGCTGGGGTCGCCCACAGCTGATTTGCACGAGCTTGGCAGTAACTGGTTTCTCTAGGAGGTGAGCGATGACAACTTCGACGCAACATCAAGGACAACTGATGGAGGTATTCCCTGGCTGCAGAAGACGTCTCAAGGTAGAACAACCGTTCGATCTAATATATGTAGTTTTGCTGTAATAGTAGAAATCCATTTTTGGAGTGACCAATTTCATTTGTATTAATTCTTATCTTTAATTTTTGTCTTTTAATAGCTTAAATTTAGAGTTTCATTGTTATTTTTGATACGTCTTCGTGTGTCGATTAAGACGTTATTTCATGCATATTTAACTTAGATTTTCGGTCCACGTATTTTTTATTCTGAAGGAAACGTTGTATGACCCTCACTTTTGAACGATACTCGTTTTATGAATGGAATGCTTCGATAATGCTTTCATAACTCGATTATTTGATTAATCGACTATTTGTTTATTTGATATCTCGAAGTGATTAGTCGATTATTCGATTACACCGTATTTTGGAGAGAAGAGCGTAAATATTGATAAATTGTAAGAACATTTAAACATTATAATTGTTATTAAAAATGTCTATGCGTAACAGCGAAAGTATTCATTGACATGTCTATAATGCATCGTTATCGAGTAAAGCATAATTGTGAGATGCTATAATTCTATGTAACAAACATTATGATGTTAATATACATCTGAAATATTTAATTATAACAATCTGAGTGTTATAAAATTCCTATAGCGGAATACAACTTATTAGTCTTGGACTATTATACTACGAATACACTATAAAATAGGATCATGGTATTGACAATTGAGGTCAAATGATGCCTATATTTATCAACAATTTAAGTGACAACATTGTTTAACTGAGATGAATAGACCAGGAGATATGTAAGTCTACCTGCGGTCTTGGATGTTAAAAACAACTTAAATATGAATAGTTCATATATTTAAATATACACCAGAAGCGTGAGGATATGAATTTATTTTTATTAACAACTAAAAGACGAGCGAACTACAAATTAACATTGTTAACGTTTGGTAACGTGGATGAACAAGTTTGTTATGGATCAAAGAGAACGAATAGCGCTAATGAAAGGAATAAGAAGTACTTTGTGAATTGTATTATGTGAACGAACATGTAGTTGTTGTAATTTGATGCACGAGGTTTAATAAGTTAGACAGGAGTTGAGCGTTAGGAGTGCATTCTGAACGGTAACATTTTCTAGCGTAGTTATCTAGTAAAATCACTAATTCTTCTACAAGTGTGTAGCAAGATGTTTTTTTATGGAAGTAATGCCGTGCGGAGTTGTGAAGATTGTTTATAGAGAGGAAAGGAAGGATGTATGACATGTTTAGAGCGTAGTAAGACGCCACTGATAAATATTGTTTACTGTATTGCGGAAGGAAGGAATATATTACTATGTGGAGCAACGAATTGTTACAGGATGAGTAAAAAGCGCTAACACAGAGGTTAATGTTTGAATTGTTTATGTCTGAGAGTATGTGTAAATTATCCACGTAATGTATAGTGTCTTCAAGTAGTTTCGCATCGTTCTTTATCCTATTGTTTTATTTATTGACATGACATTCCAAGCTGTATTTAACTTAATTGTTTGATACTCAGGCTTATTTATTATGACTTACCACTAGAAGTACCTGAGAATTTGATCGTTGGTGGAAGCAGTGTTCAAAGAACTGTTTATGTAAGAGAGTCACTATGAAGCTGACAAATCGCGACTAACAGTGTTAATGGTAATTTTTAAACCGTGTGAAGCACGAGAACTGTAAATAATGTAAATATTTAAACCACATAAGTAGGAAATAAAGTGCGGTTCTGGCACAGGGGCTAATGCGCAAGATGGCCGCCGCGCGCAACCAGTCCTATGTTATTCTTATGGAGAGGTCATTCAGAGCTGACGCAAGGGCTAATGCGCAAGATGGCTGCCAAGCCCTGAGACCGTGAATGACGTCACAGGGGGAGGTCAGCCGTGTAGTCGCTAAATGGAATATTTATTGTTTTTATTATTATTATTATTATTAATAATAATAATTTTATTAGGTAATTATTGATTGATAGCTTGCCACGGTGGGTGAGTGGTTATTGTGTCGGACTACCAACCCCAAGCTTGCAGGTTCGCTCTTGGTCGTGGTAAGTGATTTTTGAAAGGCGGCAAAAATTAAGACACGCATGTCATACAATGTTGGCATGTAAAAGAACCCAGGAGAGGTCTGCTATGTAGTTGCTAAATGGAATATTTAGTATTATTATTATTATTATTTATTATTATTATTATTACTATTATTATTAGGTAATTATTGATTGATCATGTACAATCAAGACCAGCCTTATATTGCCCTACTTTATGGTGTAGTGGTTAGCATTCTTGGCTGTTACTGTGGAGGCTCGGGTTCGAGTCCTGGCTCTGTCAAGATTTTAAATTCTAGGCTGAGGGTTGGAATGAGGTACACTCAACCTTGTGAGGCAAAACTGACAGGAGCTGGCTTTTGATTCATACCGCTGCCATTCTGCCTAACCCAACTTCACCAAACCTAACCTAACCTAACTTTACCTAACCTAACCAGATCCCACCTTACCTTACCTATCCTAACCTAACCTAACTTAACTTCATAGTCAGAAGGTACAATACATTTATTGTTTTTATACCCTCATAAATTAGATATAGAGAATGTCCACCAGGATTTAGATCCTCGAGCACACTTTTCTGACATATATCATTAAAACGTGTAGAAAGGAATGTCTGATAATTTTCACTAACACATAATACAAGTTCACCATACATTGTGTCCACTTTTTGAATGTTAATGATACGGAAAAGAGTATGCATTGGTAATTCAGTGAGCTTCTTTCTCTCTAATCAACAGTTCTACCCCCATAGCATTGTGAATATTTATTGTAGTAGCCTATAAAGAAACAAAAAAAACATATCTATTACAATTTAGCTATAAGTGACCAGAACCACTATAACATTTTATTCTAATAAGGAGATTTCCATAATGATAAGAAAAAAAAGCTTACCATAATGATGGATTGTGTGTAAGTAAACGTCTTTTGCTGCTTGATGCCACTACTAAACTGATGCTCATACAACAGACAAGTGAGTTCATGTTTCGCTGACGTAATCGTATGTTCCCACGCACTTCCTGTGTGTTGCACGCGGCGTAGTGGCTAAATTTGAAACTAGATGAGATGATTTGCTGATGTAATCGTATGTTCCCCCGCACGCACACGCAAGCTCCTGTGGACGGGTCCTTGTGGACGAGTCCCTGTGGACGGGTCATTGTTGACGGGTCCTTGTTGGCGGGTCCTTGTGGACGAGCCCCTGTGGACGGGTCCTTGATGACGGGTCCTTTTTGACTAATCCCATTAGACCGGTTCCTTTTGACTGGCTCATGATCCCTAATGCTATAATGAAATTAAACGTTGTTCCACATGATACGCAAGCAAAGAGCCGATCGCTACTATGAATTAACATTTATGTTTTTGTTTTGTTTTTACGCATGTGCACTTGGGCTTTTTGTAAGAGGGCGGGCTTTTTGAATACAGATTTATAAATGAGCTATTTATTTTTAAATTACCAAAAGATCCAAAACTAATAGGTAATTAGCTTTTTAACATTTCATGAACCAATAAGGCTATGGGACTTGTATTAGAGGTCGTTGGACTTGAGGTGACATTTTGTTTTTGAATCTATTATTATTTTTGTTAAAAGGGTCTAACTACACTTTTGTTAATATCTCGCTAACTAATAATCAGAGAGGGTCAAGTGAGGTGTCATGGGACTCAGGATGGTCAACCCTTTTCCATGACCAACGAATTTACCCAAAAGATTCAAAACAGCAAGGTCATTGACCTAAGATTTTATAAACTAATAATTGAATATTAACATGTGAGGTGTCATAGGACTTAGAATGGTCAACCCTTTCCCATGGCCAATGCATTTACCAAAAGTACGCAATACATCAAGGTCATTGACCTGAGATTTTATAAACTAATAATCGGGTACGAACATGTGAGATGTTTACCATGTGTGATGAAACATAGCAAGGTAGAGAAAGAATTTGTGTAGGCTACATGTATTGAGACTGACAAGTCTTTTACCATTGAAACTTGTTTTCAGATCAAACTGCAGTATAGAGAGAGTATAGGTTGCAGGTATGGGTTAATAAATGAGAAACGGTGTACGCAAACTCTGATTTATCAAGAATTAAGAGTAGACTATCTTTATTTGATTGGTTAAAGAGGATAGCTAAAACACAAAAATGCTCAGTGGTTACCGAGACAAAATGATCGCTACACACAACAAGCATTAAATACTTGAGGCTAATAATCAATACACACACACACTCGCTTGTTCTAAACTAAACTGTGTTGCTGTCAGTGCTCAGACAGTAGGCTGATGACGAAATGCATTGCTAACAGAAATATAATCATTTCCGGTTGTCTAATGTTACCAGCTATCCATTTATTTATTTTTTGTGTTGCAGTGGTAAACACTTTTAGCTCTTGTATTGGTAGTCTTAACTCGATTTCCAGGTCTGAGGCCTAGAACGACTTGAACTAAGAAACAAGGGCATGGTGGTGCAGTGGTTCAGCTGTTAGCCATTTCACCAGAGGGTTCGATTTCAGGTAAATATGTATGTCATAAACATATTAAACAAAACAAAACAGAGATAAGGATTAAAACTGATTACATTTGTGATTTTTCCAATTATTACTTGGATTACAAATACAAAGTTGAACTGGGTTTGATATACAGTTAATGCTGTCTATCACACACTCGACTGTAAGAAAGCCAAAAGAGCAAAAGGCTTAGGTAGAGCAGTGGTAAAATTGCTATATGTAGAGAACTACCTGGCAAAGCTATATCGCATAAAAAGTACAGGATATAATCCAGCAATCAAATTTGTATCTTGTGGAACAGAGAAATGCACTTACGTGAGAAAATGCAAGTTCATGTGTAATATGACCTAACACAAAAGTGTTCACCTGTGCACGTGCACAATAAGAGCTAACAAGTCACATTCTGTTCAGTTTGTACGTAACGTTAGGTTAGGGCTAATGCACACACCCTAGTACACGAGGCACATGCCATTTGAGAGCAGGTCAAGGGATCTAACTTGGTGGATGGATGTGTTCTAACGAGTCATTTGTAGTTGAAAGAGAATAATAGTTGTTCATAAGATGTTAAAACTGAGGAGATGGTATGTACAGTAAGACGTCTTGTTATTTCCTGTGTAATATTACAGACATGGCAGAGAGCACACAGTTCTGTTGCTATGACTACGCTGCAGTAATTTGAAACCCTACGTGTTCATTAAGACAATGGGTGATGATTATACAAAGTTAGCAGTCATTGGATATTACACAGGTGTTCCTTCCGGTGTCATGTTGCTGACATGTGAGAGCAGGTCAAGGGATCTAACTTGGTGAATGGATGTGTTCTTACGAGTCATTTGTAGTTGAAAGGGAATAATACTTGTTCTTAAGATGTTAAAACTGAGGAGATGGTATGTACAGTAAGACGTCTTGTTATTTCCTGTGTAATATTACAGACATGGCAGAGAGCACACAGTTCTGTTGCTATGACTACGCTGCAGTAATTTGAAACCCTACGTGTTCATTAAGACAATGGGTGATGATTATACAAAGTTAGCAGTCATTGGATATTACACAGGTGTTCCTTCCGGTGTCATGTTGCTGACATGGCAGAGAGCGCACAGTTCTATTGCTACGACGAACGCTGCAGTAATTTGAAACCCAAGGTGTTGATCAAGACAATGGGTGATGATCATGCAAAGTCAGCAGTCAACATTGACTAAATCATAAACGTTTTGTCATAACCAGCAGAAACCTCATTTAAAGATTTTAGATTTTACATTTTAAATTTAAGATTTTTTTGATTTTTAGATTTTACTTTTTACATTTTCCTAAATGAGTAAACAACAAGGTCACATACCTAACCTCAGTTTTTAATGTCAGTTTTTAGTTTTTTTTTTCAATTTGATAATATGGAAAACATGGATTTTGCATTTTGTTGTTTACACATTTATTAATTTCACAATTTCCCATTTTCAGTTCTTAAAATGTTAGTTTAAAGTTTTTCAATTTCATGATATTGAAACATGGATTTTCCAATTTGTTGTTTTCACATTTGTCAATTTACCAAATTCACATTTACAGTTTTTTTTAAATTTCAGTTTAATGTTTTTTGTTCTATTTGTTAATATGGAAACAAGGATTTTTTTTACAATTTGTGTGTTTTACATGTCATGCAATTATTCTTTTGGTAGTCTTATAGGTTACTGTACAAGATGATCACTACCCCACCAGATTTTTTTTTCATTTTGTTGTTTACACATATGCCAATTTTCCAATTCCCCATTTTCAGTTTTTTTTTAAATATCAGTTTTACGTTTTTCAATTTCATAACATGGAAACATGGATTTTGCATTTTGTTGTTTACACATTTATTAATTTCACAAATTCCCATTTACAGTTCTTAAAATGTCAGTTTAAAGTTTTTCAATTTCATGATATAGAAACATGGATTTTCCAATTTGTTGTTTTAACATTTATTAATTTACCAAATTCCCATTTACAGTTTTTAAAATTTCAGTTTAATGTTGTTGTTTTTTTCTATTTGTTAATATGGAAACATGGATTTTTCCAATTTGTGTTTTACATGTTCATTTTGCATTAGGAGTGGAGAGAGGTGGGTAGTAATTAAAAATGTGCAAGCAGTGTCCATTGTTGACAGGTCATTGTTGACGAGTCCTTTTCATACAACAGAAAAGTGAGTTCATGATTCGCATGCATTACCTAAAATGTAATACCATGCAAGTGTTTAACATTTTACAACTAACCTGTTAGTATGATTTGCACACTACAAAGGTTATATCTGTTCTGGTAATAGAATTATTTATCGTTGGCTTTTATATTTAATATGTACAGTTTAAAGTGATAGAAAAGTGATAGAAATGTGGTAGCAAAGTGGTAGACAAGTGGTAGACAATTGGTAACACAGTGGTAGCAAAGTGGTAGCAAAGTGGTAGCAAAGTGGTAGAAAAGTGGTAGAAAAGTGGCCGAAAAGTGGTAGCAAAGTGGTAGCAAAGTGGTAGAAAAGTGGTAGAAAAGTGGTAGCAAACTAGAAAAGTGGTAACAAAGTGGTAGAAAAGTGGTAGCAAAGTGGTAGAAAAGTGGTAGAAAAGTGGTAGAAAAGTGGTAGCAAACTAGAAAAGTGGTAGCAAAGTGGTAGCAAAGTGGTAGAAAATATTACATGTATTGTTAAGAAATAGTTTAAGCGGTTACATGGATTCATTACACAATAATTTTAGCATGACAAAGCTCATTTTCTATATCCAATAGTTCTTCCTCATATTTAGTATGAACAGTTTACACATTTATCAATTTCACAAATTCCCATTTACAGTTCTTAAAATGTCAGTTTAAAGGTTTTCAATTTCATGATATAGAAACATGGATTTTCCAATTATTTTTTTTCATTTATCAATTTACCAAATTCCCATTAACAGTTTTTAAAATTTCAGTTTAATGTTTTTTTTCTATTTGTCAATATGGAAACATGGATTTTTTCAATTTGTGTTTTACATGTTCATTTTGCATTAGGAGTGGAGAGAGGTGGGTAGTAATTAAAAATGTGCAAGCAGTGTCCATTGTTGACAGGTCATTGTTGACGAGTCCTTTTCATACAACAGACAAGTGAGTTCATGTTTAACATGCATTACCTAAAATGTAATACCATGCAAGTGTTTAACATTTTACAAATTAGCTTATGTGTTAGTTTATGTGTGGGGTCTTATGTTGGGCATTTTGTGTTGGCTTATTTGACAAGTTATTTTGTCAATGCATTTAGTGGATTTTTCTCTTGGTCTTGGAAAGTAAATCAGTCCATTTCATCACAACATAATGCTTACTGCCATGTTTGTAAGCAACAACAACACACTAAACTTTCAAAAAAATCTAAAGTACTCTAAGGTACTCTCAACTCGTACTCTTACCTCTATCCCATGCCAAGTCAAGAACATTATTTTTTTTTCCAAAAAAAAAGGTGATTGGGGGAAAGTAGACTATATGTTTAAACTAAAAAAAATCATATAAAGTCATATGTTAACTCTAACACCTACGTTTATCCCATTCTTAGTCGAAAAGTATTATATTTTTTTAAATTTTTCTAAAAAATATTTGGAAAGTAGGCTATATTTTTGAAAACTAATCATTCTATAAAGTCATATATAGACTCAAACAATGGCTTTTATATCCTTAATCGTTAGAACAAAATATGGAATTTTTGAAATTTTTTCCAAAAATGTTCATTTTTTTAAAATGGACTCTATTTTGGAAACTAGGAATATTACAAAAAAGTGTGTTTGACATAAATGTCAGGTATTTACCCCCTCTACCCACAAACCAAGTCCCAGATCTCTGGGACAAAATCCAAAAATGTTTAATTGTGAAAGTAGGCGATATTTTGAAAACGTATCATTCTAAAAAGTCATATATAGACTCAAACAAATGTTCTTTAAGTTATTTAATGTTAAAACAAAACTTAACATTTTTTTCATTTTTCCGAAAAAAGTCCAATTTTCAAAATTGTCTATATTTTGGAAACTAAGAATTTTACAAAAATGTTTGTTTAACGTAAATGAAAGGTCTTTACCCCCTATACCCCAAAAATAAATTTCAGGACCCTAGGACAAAAACTGTGCAGTAGTGTGTTTTGGACAGTTCTACAGCCACCTCCACCTCCCCACCTCACAAGATGGCGGCCGTAGCTTAACTTAACCTAGCCTAACCTAACACGATGGCGGCCGTAGCTTAACTTAACCTAACCTAACCTACGAGGTGTGATCAAAAAGTTCCAAAAATGTGGCTGCGACTTAACCAAACCTAGCCTAGCCTAACTTAACCTGCAAAGTGTGTTCAAAAAGTTTCAAAATGACGGCCGTAGCTTTACTTAACCTAACCTAACTTAACCTAAACCTACGAGGTGCGATCAAAAAATTTTCAAGATGGTGGTCATAGCTTAAACGGGTCCCGGAGGACGGGTCCTTGTTGACGGGTCCCTGTGGGCGGGTCCTTTGGACTGATCCCTGTGGACTGGCCCTTGCATTTTATCCAAATTATGTCAAAGGGGACCCGCCACAGGGACCCGTCAACTAGGATCCGTCCTCCTGGACCCGTTTAAGCTATGACCACCATCTTGAAAATTTTTTGATCGCACCTCGTAGGTTTAGGTTAGGTTAAGTAAAGCTACGGCCGCCATTTTGAAACTTTTTGAACACACTTTGTAGGTTAGGTTAGGCTAGGCTAGGTTTGGTTAAGTCGCAGCCACATTTTGGAACTTTTTGATCACACCTCGTAGGTTAGGTTAGGTTAAGTTAAGCTACGGCCGCCATCGTGTTAGGTTAGGCTAGGTTAAGTTAAGCTACGGCTGCCGTCTTGTTAGGTTGGGCTAGGTTAAGTTAAGCTACGGCCGCCATCTTGTGAGGTGGGGAGTTGGAGGTGGCTGTAGAACTGTCCAAAACACACTACAGCACAGTTTTTGTCCTAGGGTCCTGAAATTTATTTTTGGGGTATAGGGGGTAAAGACCTTTCATTTACGTTGAACAAACATTTTTGTAAAATTCTTAGTTTCCAAAATATAGACAATTTTGAAAATTGGACTTTTTTCGGAAAAATGAAAAAATGTTAAGTTTTGTTTCAACGTTAAATAACTTAAAGAACATTTGTTTGAGTCTATGTATGACTTTTTAGAATGATACGTTTTCAAAATATCGCCTACTTTCACAATTAAACATTTTTGGATTTTGTCCCAGAGATCTGGGACTTGGTTTGTGGGTAGAGGGGGTAAATACCTGTCATTTATGTCAAACACACTTTTTTGTAAAATTCCTAGTTTCCAAAATATAGTCCATTTAAAAAAAATGAACATTTTTGGAAAAAATGTCAAAAATTCCATATTTTGTTCTAACGATTAAGGATATAAAAGCCATTGTTTGAGTCTATATATGACTTTATAGAATGATTAGTTTTCAAAAATATAGCCTACTTTCCAATTATTTTTTAGAAAAATTTAAAAAAATATAATATTTTTCGACTAAGAATGGGATAAACGTAGGTGTTAGAGTTAACATATGACTTTATATGATTTTTTTTAGTTTAAACATATAGTCTACTTTCCCCCAATCACCTTTTTTTTTGGAAAAAAAAATGTTCTTGACTTGGCATGGGATAGAGGTAAGAGTACGAGTTGAGAGTACCTTAGAGTACTTTAGATTTTTTTGAAAGTTTAGTGTGTTGTTATTGCTTACAAACATGGCAGTAAGCATTATCTTGTGATAAAACGGACTGATTTACTTTCCAAGACCAAGAGAAAAATCCACTAAATGCATTGACAAAATAACTTGTCAAATAAGCCAACACAAAATGCCCAACATAAGACCCCACACATAAACTAACACATAAGCTAATTTGTAAAATGTTAAACACTTGCATGGTATTACATTTTAGGTAATGCATGTTAAACATGAACTCACTTGTCTGTTGTATGAAAAGGACTCGTCAACAATGACCTGTCAACAATGGACACTGCTTGCACATTTTTAATTACTACCCACCTCTCTCCACTCCTAATGCAAAATGAACATGTAAAACACAAATTGGAAAAATCCATGTTTCCATATTGACAAATAGAAAAAAAACCATTAAACTGAAATTTTAAAAACTGTTAATGGGAATTTGGTAAATTGATAAATGAAAAAAAAAATGGAAAATCCATGTTTCTATATCATGAAATTGAAAACCTTTAAACTGACATTTTAAGAACTGTAAATGGGAAATTGTGAAATTGATAAATGTGTGTACTGTTCATACTAAATATGAGGAAGAACTATTGGATATAGAAAATGAGCTTTGTCATGCTAAAATTATTGTGTAATGAATCCATGTAACCGCTTAAACTATTTCTTAACAATACATGTAATATTTTCTACCACTTTGCTACCACTTTGCAACCACTTTTCTAGTTTGCCACGGTGGGTGAGTGGATAGCGTGTCGGTCTACTAACCCCAAGATTGCAGGTTCGCCCCTGACCGTGGTAAGTGATTTTTGAAAGGCGGCAAAATTACGATACGCATGTCATACGATGTTGGCATGTCAAAGAACCCATTTGAATTCAGTAGGCCGAGTTCATAGTGGCAAAATTAATCTCGGGAGTTTCCGCCAGCACAAAGTTCCTCATTTCTCTACTAGAAAGCGCTATTGTGTTCAAGGAGATTAGATATCTAACATCTAACCTCCTTGATTTTCATAATCAAGGAACTACGAAATTCGACATGCAAGCTATCCTCTGGGTGTCAAATAGCAAAGCTTGCACCAGGCACCCGAGGCCATACGATATTATTATTATTATTATTACTTTTCTACCACTTTTCTACCACTTTGCTACCACTTTTCTACCACTTTGTTACCACTTTTCTAGTTTGCTACCACTTTTCTACCACTTTTCTACCACATTGCTACCACTTTTCTGCCACTTTTCTACCACTTTTCTACCACTTTGCTACCACTTTGCTACCACTTTGTTACCAATTGTCTACCACTTGTCTATCACTTTGCTACCACATTTCTACCACTTTTCTATCACTTTAAACTGTACATATTAAATATAAAAGCCAACGATAAATAATTCTATTACCAGAACAGATATAACCTTTGTAGTGTGCAAATCATACTAACAGGTTAGTTGTAAAATGTTAAACACTTGCATGGTATTACATTTTAGGTAATGCATGCGAATCATGAACTCACTTTTCTGTTGTATGAAAAGGACCCGTCAACAATGACCTGTCAACAATGGACACTGCTTGCACATTTTTAATTACTACCCACCTCTCTCCACTCCTAATGCAAAATGAACATGTAAAACACAAATTGGAAAAATCCATGTTTCCATATTAACAAATTGAAAAAAACAACAACATTAAACTGAAATTTTAAAAACTGTAAATGGGAATTTGGTAAATTAATAAATGTGAAAACAACAAATTGGAAAATCCATGTTTCTATATCATGAAATTGAAAAACTTTAAACTGACATTTTAAGAACTGTAAATGGGAATTTGTGAAATTAATAAATGTGTAAACAACAAAATGCAAAATCCATGTTTCCATGTTATGAAATTGAAAAACTTAAAACTGATATTTAAAAAAAATGAAAATGGGGAATTGGAAAATAGGCATATGTGTAAACAACAAAATGAAAAAAAATCCAGTGGGGTAGTGATCATGTTGTACAGTAACCTATAAGACTAGCATAAGAATAATTGCATGACATGTAAAAAACACAAATTGTAAAAAAATCCATGTTTCCATATTAACAAATAGAACAAAAAACATTAAACTGAAATTTAAAAAAAAACTGTAAATGTGAATTTGGTAAATTGACAAATGTGAAAACAACAAATTGGAAAATCCATGTTTCAATATCATGAAATTGAAAAACTTTAAACTAACATTTTAAGAACTGAAAATGGGAAATTGTGAAATTAATAAATGTGTAAACAACAAAATGCAAAATCCATGTTTTCCATATTATCAAATTGAAAAAAACTAAAAACTGACATTAAAAACTGAGGTTAGGTATGTGACCTTGTTGTTTACTCTTTTAGGAAAATGTAAAAAGTAAAATCTAAAAATCAAAAAAATCTTAAATTTAAAATGTAAAATCTAAAATCTTTAAATGAGGTTTCTGCTGGTTATGACAACACGTTTATGATTTAGTCAATGTTGATGTGTGGTATCCAATTACTGCTGACTTTGCATGATCAACACCTTGGGTTTGAAATAACTGCAGCGTTCGTCGTAGCAATAGAACAGTGCGCTCTCTGCCTTGTCAGCAACATGACACCGGAAGGAACACCTGTGTAATATCCAATGACTGCTAACTTTGTATAATCATCACCCATTGTCTTAATGAACACGTGAGGGTTTCAAATTACTGCAGCGTAGTCATAGCAACAGAACTGTGTGCTCTCTGCCATGTCTGTAATATTACACAGGAAATAACAAGACGTCTTACTGTACATACCATCTCCTCAGTTTTAACATCTTAAGAACAAGTATAATTCTCTTTCAACTACAAATCACTCGTTAGAACACATCCATCCACCAAGTTAGATCCCTTGACCAGCTCTCAAATGGCATTTGCCTCGTGTACTAGGGTGTGTGCATTAGCCCTAACCTAACGTTACGTACAAACTAAACAGAATGTGACTTGTTAGCTCTTATTGTGCACGTGCACAGGTGAACACTTTTGTGTTAGGTCATAATACACATGAACTTGCATTTTCTCACGTAAGTGCATTTCTCTGTTCCACAAGATACAAATTTGATTGCTGGATTGTATCCTGCACTGTTTATGCGATATAGCTTTGCCAGGTAGTTCTCTACATATAGCAATTTTACCACTGCTCTACCTAAGCCTTTTGCTCTTTTGGCTTTCTTACAGTCGAGTGTGTGATATACAGCTTTAACTGTATATCAAACCCAGTTCACCTTTGTAATCCAAGTAATAATTTGAAAGGTCACAAATGTAATCAGTTTTAATCCTTATCTCTGTTTTGTTTTGTTTAATATGTTTATGACATGCATATTAACCTGAAATCGAACCCTCTGGTGAAAAGGCTAACAGCTTAACCACTGCACCACCATGCCCTTGTTTCTTAGTTCAACTCGTTCTAGGCCTCAGACCTGGAAATTGAGTTAAGACTACCAATACAAGAGCTAAAAGTGCTTACCACTGCAACACAAAAAATAAATAAATGGATAGCTGGTAACATTAGACAACCGGAAATGATTATATTTCTGTTAGCAATGCATTTCGTCATCAGCCTACTGTCTGAGCACTGACAGCAACACAGTTTAGTTTAGAACAAGCGAGTGTGTGTGTGTATTGATTATTAGCCTCAAGTATTTAAAGCTTTTTGTGTGTAGCGATCATTTTGTCTCGGTAACCACTGAGCATTTTTGTGTTTTAGCTATCCTCTTTAACCAATCAAATAAAGATAGTCTACTCTTAATTCTTGATAAATCAGAGTTTGCGTACACCGTTTCTCATTTATTAACCCATACCTGCAACCTATACTCTCTCTATACTGCAGTTTGATCTGAAAACAAGTTTCAATGGTAAAAGACTTGTCAGTCACAATACATGTAGCCTACACTAATTCTTTTTCTACCTAGCTATGTTTCATCACACATGGTAAACATCTCACATGTTCGTACCCGATTATTAGTTTATAAAATCTCAGGTCAATGACCTTGATGTATTGGGTACTTTTGGTAAATGCATTGGCCATGGGAAAGGGTTGACCATTCTAAGTCCTATGACACCTCACATGTTAATATTCAATTATTAGTTTATAAAATCTTAGGTCAATGACCTTGCTGTTTTGAATCTTTTGGGTAAATTCGTTAGTCATGGAAAAGGGTTGACCATCCTGAGTCCCATGACACCTCACTTGACCCTCTCTGATTATTAGTTAGCGAGATATTAACAAAAGTGTAGTCAGACGCTTTTAACAAAAATAATAATAGATTCAAAAACAAAATGTCACCTCAAGTCCAACGACCTCTAATACAAGTCCCATAGCCTTATTGGTTCATGAAATGTTAAAAAGCTAATTACCTATTAGTTTTGGATCTTTTGGTAATTTAAAAATAAATAACTCATTTATAAATCTGTATTCAAAAAGCCCGCCCTCTTACAAAAAGCCCAAGTGCACATGCGTAAAAACAAAACAAAAACATAAATGTTAATTCATAGTAGCGATCGGCTCTTTGCTTGCGTATCATGTGGAACAACGTTTAATTTCATTATAGCATTAGGGATCATGAGCCAGTCAAAAGGAACCGGTCTAAAGGGATTAGTCAAAAAGGACCCGTCAACAAGGACCCGTCCACAGGGGCTCGTCCACAAGGACCCGCCAAAAAGGACCCGTCAACAATGACCCGTCAACAATGACCCGTCCACAGGGACTCGTCCACAAGGACCCATCCACAGGGGCTTGCGTGTGCGTGCAGGGGAACATACGATTACATCAGCAAATCATCTCATCTAGTTTCAAATTTAGCCACTACGCCGCGTGCAACACACAGGAAGTGCGTGGGAACATACGATTACGTCAGCGAAACATGAACTCACTTGTCTGTTGTATGATCATCAGTTTAGTAGTGGCATCAAGCAGCAAAAGACGTTTACTTACACACAATCCATCATTATGGTAAGCTTTTTATTCTTATCATTATGGAAATCTCCTTATTAGAATAAAATGTTATAGTGGTTCTGGTCACTTATAGCTAAACTGTAATAGATATGATTTTTTTGTTTCTTTATAGGCTACTACAATAAATATTCACAATGCTATGGGGGTAGAACTGTTGATTAGAGAGAAAAAAGCTCACTGAATTACCAATGCATACTCTTTTCCGTATCATTAACATTCAAAAAGTGGACACAATGTATGGTGAACTTGTATTATGTGTTAGTGAAAATTATCAGACATTCCTTTCTACACGTTTTAATGATATATGTCAGAAAAGTGTGCTCGAGGATCTAAATCCTGGTGGACATTCTCTATATCTAATTTATGAGGGTATAAAAACAATAAATGTATTGTACCTTCTGACTTTGAAGTTAAGTTAGGTTAGGTTAGGATAGGTAAGGTAAGGTGGGATCTGGTTAGGTTAGGTAAAGTTAGGTTAGGTTAGGTTTGGTGAAGTTGGGTTAGGCAGAATGGCAGCGGTATGAATCAAAAGCCAGCTCCTGTCAGTTTTGCCTCACAAGGTTGAGTGTACCCCATTCCAACCCTCAGCCTAGAATTTAAAATCTTGACAGAGCCAGGACTCGAACCCGAGCCTCCACAGTAACAGCCAAGAATGCTAACCACTACACCATAAAGTGGGGCAATATTAGGCTGGTCTTGATTGTACATGATCAATCAATAATTACCTAATAATAATAGTAATAATAACAATAAATAATAATTATAATAATAATAATAAATATTCCATTTAGCAACTACATAGCTGACCTCTCCTGGGTTCTTTAACATGCCAACATTGTATGACATGCGTGTCTTAATTTTTGCCGTCTTTCAAAAATCACTTACCACGACCAAGAGCGAACCTGCAAGCTTGGGGTTGGTAGTCCGACACAATAACCACTCACCCACCGTGGCAAGCTATCAATCAATAATTACCTAATAAAATTATTATTATTATTAATAATAATAATAATAATAATAATAATAATAAAAACAATAAATATTCCATTTAGCGACTACACGGCCGACCTCCCCCTGTGACGTCATTCACGGTCTCAGGGCTTGGCAGCCATCTTGCGCATTACCCCTTGCGTCAGCTCTGAATGACCTCTCCATAAGTATAACATAGGACTGGTTGCGCGCGGCGGCCATCTTGCGCATTAGCCCCTGTGCCAGAACCGCTCTTTATTTCCTAGTCACATATTATTAATAACAGGATTATTAGAGTAGATAGTTACATTTTACGCACGCCCGTGTATAATGTAGGGTATTTGGAATGTGTACTTCATTTTTTATGAGCGAAGAGCTGATTTTAATCAGACCATTTCAATGACACAGCCACAGGGTGACTGTCAATTTATGTAAACATTTTTTAAATTTAATATCGTTACATTGCTGTAACGAGAATATTCAGAAACACTTATTCTACAAATATTAGAACTATTGGACGTGTGTAAAAGTTAATTTTAACATGTTGATCTATTCATGGTGATAGGGATTATTCTTTTTATCATTTGTATTTGTTTGGAATTAAATCCCAGGCACTAGTTTTGTTTGCCTGTTCGTTTTGTATAAATCTGATCATCGTCTCATTCTGGCAATCGACATGCGATAATACTGCGAATTAGTTACTAGAGTTCAAGTTAGTCTCAACGTTCAGCGTTCACACCCGAGAGCCGAGATTCTCGTCCTAACATTTTGTGTTTAGGATAGTTTATTTTCTATGTAAATGTGTAACTAATCGGTAGTGTTGTTGCATGGCCGATATGCATCGAGGGTTCCCAAGTTATTATCCTAGTAGGGTTGTGTTGGTCAATCTGGCTGGGTATCGACCTCCCTACAATCCTTTTCTCTCTTTGCGGATATAGGCTATGACTACGCGGGATTCGGGTGCAGTACCTAACACAGGTCACACGGCTAAGCACAACATGGTAGTCTTGTGATGATACCTAACACAGGTCACACGGCTAACCCCAACATGATAATCTTGTGCTGATACCTAACACAGGTCACACGGCTAACCCCAATATGATAGTCTTGTGATGGTACCTATCACAGGTCACACGGATAACCACAACATGATAGTCTTTTGATGGTGCTACACCCGAATCCAGCGTAGTCATAGCCTATATCCGCAAAGATAGAAAAGGATTGCATGGAGGTCTATACCCAGCCATGTTAACCAATACTACACTACAAGGATAATGACTAGGGAACCCTCGATGCATACCGGCCATGCAACAACACAACCGATTAGTTACACATTCACAAAGAAAATAAACTATCCTAAACACAAAATGGTAGGACGAGAATCTCGGATCTCGGGTGTGAACGGTGAAAGTTGAGACTAACATGAACTCTAGTAACTAATTTGCAGTATTATCACATGTCGATTGCAAGAATGAAATGATGATCAGATTTATAAAAACGAACAGGCAAACAAAAAAATAGTGCCAGGGATTTATTTCCAACCAAATTACAAATAAGAAAAATAATCCCTATTGCCATTAAATTGAACTAACAAGTTAAAATTAACTGTTGCACACGCCAGATAGTTCTACTATCTGTGGAATAAATGTTACTGAACATTCTCGTTACAACAATGTAGTTATATTAAGTTTCACATAATATTCACGTAATTGTCAGTCACCCTGTGGCTATGTCTTTGAAATAGTCTGATTAAAGTCAGCTGTTCACTCATAAACATGAAGTTAACATTACAAAAACCCTAAATTATACACGGGCGTGCGTAAAATGTAACTATCTACTCTAATAATACTGTTATAAATTATATAAAGTTTCAAATATTTACATTATTTACAGTTTTCATGCTTCACACGGTTTAAAATATACTATTAACACTCTCAGTCGCGATCTGACAGCTTCATAGTGTCTCTGTTACATAAACAGTTCTTTGAACAATGTTTCAACCAACGATCAAATTCTCAGGTACTTCTAGGGGTATCTCATAATAAATAAGCTTTAAATATCAAACACTTAAGTAACATACAGCTTAGAATGTCGTGTCAATAAATAAACAATAGGATAAAAAGCGATGCGAAACTACTTCAAAACTCTTTTGTGGATCATATACAAATATTCTCTGGCATTAACAATTAAAACATTAACCTTTGTGTTAGCGCTTCTTACTCAACCTGTAACAATTCGTTGCTCCACATAGCAATATATTCCTTCCTTCCGCAATACAGTGAACAATACTTATCAATGGCGTCTACTACGCTCCAAACATGTCATACTTCCTTCCTTTCCTCTCTACAAACAATCTTCAAAACTCCGCATGGCAGTACTTCCATGAAATCCCATCTTGCTTCACACTTGTCGAAGAATTAGTGATTTTACTAGGTAACTCCGCTAGAGTATATCACTAAAGCCCTGCGCGGATGCGGATATCCGCGGATAAACCCGCGGATATCCGCAACATTCTTCGCCATGCGGTTATAGTTTGCTTGGCTTTGCGGATAGTGGATAAGCTGCGGATAATATTTGGAATAAATTTGCGGATAGTTTTTAGAATAAAATCCGAACTTGTTGAATATCATGGAGAAGGTTGGGTAATTGTGCGCACCTATGTTTTTCGAGTTGATAGTACAACTAGCAACTCCGTTCCCTGCTACCCTAAGCTGTCATCGTACCTATCATATAGGGACATTCAGCATGATGCCAGTTGCTATGTCATAGCTGTGAGGCTTGGATGAAGAAGCTTTATACGTTGCATGTTATTTTCTGTAGCCAGCAAATAAGAAGTAAGCAACAGTTGTGATTCAATTATTTAAAATTAAATGTTGATTTAAATGCCATTTTACAGTGTTTATGCATACATTTATTTTTCAATATAATAGATTAGTTTACCGGGATTCATTGAGTTACTTTTTAAAAGCAGCGTGGGGTAATTTTGCGCAAGTGCAAATTTTTGCGAGATTTTGAATTATAGTCCACCAAATGTATTTTTGAATTAAATATGTTTCTGCACATCGAATATAGGATTACTAAAGCTCCCTTATTCATAACTGCAGCTGTATTATGAGACCATCACAAGTTCGATTCTTGCTTAAGTGCGCACAATTCCCCCCTGTATCCCTTACTAGTGCCCGGATGTTCATGACTTTTTTCCGTTATGTTTTTTCATGACAAATGTAAGATGATGATTTACGCTAATTCCATTCAAATTATGTCATTAATGATAATCAACACTCCGAACTGAAAAGGGTTGCAATTCTGGCTGTGTAACATTCATTTTAAACATAGCACGTGACATACATAGCCTAGGGGAACCACTTTGTGCCCAAATGTCTAAAAGATGAAGTATACTGTAAACCGACACATTGGAAATATTATTGTAATGCCAGTAGATTCGGATAACAAACGTGTGGATAACAGTCGTGCGGATGAGGGGCGGATGCTGATAACAGCCATGCGGATGCGGGGCGGATGCGGATAACGTTTTATTTACCCGCGCAGGGCTCTACCGTTCTGAAAGCACTAACAACTACCAACTCTACTGTAAATTATTAAACCTCGTGCATCAATTACAACAATTACATGTTCGTTCACAATAATACGTTTCACGAAGTACTTCTTATTCCTGTCATTAGCGCTATTCGTTCTCTTTGATCCATAACAAACTTGTTCTCCCACGTTACCAAACGTTAACAATGTTAATTTGTAGTTCGCTCGTCTTTCAGTTGTTAATAAAAATAAGTACATATCCTCAGGCTTCTGGTGTACATTCAAATATATGAACAATTCATATTTAAGTTGTTTTTAACATACTAGACCGCGGGTAGACTAACATATCTCCTGGTCTATTCATCTCAGTTAAACAATGTTTCTACTTCAATTGTTGATAAATATAGGCATCATTTGACCTCAATTGTCACTACCATTATCCTATTTTATAGTGTATATTCGTAATATAAATAGTCCAAGGCTATATAGTTGTCTAATAAATTACATTCCGCTATTAGAATTTTATAACATTCAAATTGTTATAAATAAATATATCAGATGTATATTAACATCAAAATGTTTGTTAAATAATATTACAGCATCTCACAATAATGCTTTACTTGATAACAAACCAATATAGATATATAAATGTATACTTTCGCTGTTACGCATAGAAAATGTTAATAACAATTATAATGTTTAAATGTTCTTACAAACATGCCATTATTTACGCTCTTTTCTCCAAAATACAATGTAATTGAAGCCTTCTCTCCGAGATGCAATATTATCGAATAATCGAATAATCAAATAGTCTCTTTGAGACACCATAAGTAGTATAGGCGGCGGTATGGGACAGACAATTAAGTGTGGTTAAAAGTACCATTATATTTTCTTCAAAGAAATTATGGATAAAATGACCTTAAACTTCTTGAAAAAATTTGTCCAAAGAAAATATGGTTATCTTAACCATTATATTTTTTTAGAAAAAATATGGCTAGTATTAACCATAAGCTTAATTAACTTTTATGGTTATTTTTAACCATAAAAGGTACCTATAATTTCATATAAAATTATGGCAAAAGGTAACCATAAAACACTAGCAAATTTATGCTTAAAATTAACCATTTAATGTTCACCAACTTTTAAAGAAATATGGCTACTACTAACCATAAAACGTAATAAAAAATATTGATAGTAATGATGGTTAAAACTAACCATAAAACAGTATTTAATTTGTGGTTACTATTATCCATAAAAATTAACCATAAAAATAATAAAAAGTTATGGATAACGTAGCCATACAATTACCAATATTATTTTAATAAAATATGGTTAAAAGTAACCATAAAAATGACTCTAATATATAAATGACAAAGTTATGCTTACCTCTACCTATAAAACGAAACACAAATTGATCCTTCAGATACCTAAAATAATGGCTAAAAGGAACCAGTAAATTTTTAAAAGAATTAAGGATAAAATAATGGTTAAAATTACCAATAACTTTTTAAAGAATTATGGATAGCATAATGGTTAAAACAAGGCTAAAATTATCAGTAACATTTTTAGAAATTAGGGATAGAATAATGGTTAAAATAATGACTAAAATTACCAATAACTTTTTAGAAATTAGGGAAAAATAGTGGTTAAAACAAGGCTATAAATTCTAGTGACATGTTTCTTTTTGGGGGGCAGAAGAACCAGTGACTTTTTAAAGAATTATAAAATTACAGTTACCAAATTTTTGCAAAACTCCGGCATTTCGGAGAAACCCCCAGGGGTGTTTCGAAGCCAGCGCTGGTTTTTAATTTCTCTTCGTTGTTACCCCTGGGGATTTTTTCTTTGTTCTTTGTTCTCCTTTTCTTGCTCCTTGAGTGGCCACTCTTTTTTACTTTGCATCTCTCAGGCTCCCTTATGTGCCTGGAGAGCATTTGCTCCTTACTCCTCTTTCTCTCTCTCCATTAATGACTCAGTTATTTTTTGAAAGGATTGAGTGGGATTCGAACCATAGAAGCAGGGCGCCTCCGCTTCTAAGTGAACAAATCTCAACAAACCAAACACTTAGCCTCCTGAGCTACGAGGAAAGCGATTAAAAAGCGCGTTTGCGGCTTTATGTGGTGCAATTTCTTACGACAAGTACACTACGAAGAGCTTTTATTGTTTGCTAATAGATTGCGCTACACATACATACTACGTAGTTTCTTGTTTTGCTACTAGTGCTTCCGGTGTAACAAGACTAACAGCTGGGGTCTAAGTAATATTTAATTTAGCACATCACTTGCATGCGAGCGAGCGGACGGAACTGAGAGAGTGATAGCAAGGTTATCTTATCGACTAAGAGTGTATCAAGGCTAACGGAGTTTCCTGGTCAAGTTCACTGATAACTTATTTTTAACTTCTTCCTTCTTCTTCCGCACTGTGCTCAGCCGAAACTATTAGTTTATCCACTTGTTCTTCTAATTCATCTAAGGCATTACCAATTTCCATGAAATCACTGTCATCACTAACGCGTTCTAAAATTGTCAGTTGCAAATTTTGCAGCTTGCGGTAGTAATCGAAGACTATTTTCTTAATACACTCAGGCACATTATTTACTTTGGTGGGTGTATTTGAAACACAACCCCCTTTTAAAATATTTGTCAGGCTGCAAGGCATTATATTATATTTGGGTTCCATATTTATTAACTGTTTTTTATATCTATAAATAACAAAATTTTGCAGACTTAATTGCCTTTTCACCTAAAATATCATTTTCTTAATTCTTAGATTTTAAGTTCAATTGAACTTAAAAACTAAACTCTTACTAATTTATTAAAATGAATAACAACTACTATTCTTTCGCACTGTGGTCAGCCGAAACTATTAGTTTCTTTACTTGCTCTTCTAATTCCATTAATGCCTCACCAATTTCTACACAGTCACTTTCATCACTAACGCGTGCTAAGATTGTTAGTTGCAAATTTTGCAGCTTGAGGTAGTAATCGAAGACTATTTTCTTAATACACTCAGGCACATTATTTACGTCGACGCAACGGACGATAACGGCGTATTCAGGTTCCATATTTATTAACTGTTTTTTATATCTATAAATAACAAAATTTTGCAGACTTAATTGCCTTTTCACCTAAAATATCATTTTCTTAATTCTTAGCTTTTAAGTTCAATTAAACTTAAAAACTAAACTCTTACTAATTTATTAAAATGAATAACAACTACTCTCATATTTAAAAGTTTTCAGTAACTATTCCATGCTTAGCATCATAGGTTAAATTCTTTTTACCGTACATAATTACATAAGCAAGCGTATTTTCAGGTATATTGGCATTAAATGTTGCTACCAATTTCATACTGGTTTTCTGAGGTGTTACTACATTTCTACGCCGACTTATATTGATAACATAAATAGGATAAGAAGCAATGAACTCTGTGGGGGTTACAACAACATTATACTTTAGCTCAGTTATACGCTTAAAGTCCCTAAAAGCATAATAGGCATTTAGATAAGTATTAGGAGGATTAATATTCCACATTTCTTCCGGAAACATTTCGTTTCTTCCGTTTTTCATATAAATATTTTGAAGCTGAACATGATCAAATTTGGAACTATTCATATCTTGGTTACCTTTTCTATTAGTTTGAAACACAACAAAAATAAAATATGGCAGATCAAACTCCATTGAATTGTAGTAATTAGTAATATCTATTTCAAAATTCTTTTTACCACTTAGGCCTGAAATTTCTTGAGTTTGAAGATCAAAGAATGATATAGGTATTCGTGGTTCTTTTAGTATTTTTTCTCTCAGTTCAAGCTCATAATTTGGTTCGTATTTAACAACAGGAATTTTTATCTCCATTGACTTTACGGTAACTTTTCCTTCCTGCGGGAGAGTTCCAGCAACATTGCCCCCATCGGGATTCTTAGTCCACCATCTATACAAAGCATCGGTCGCATTTTGACTCCATGTAAATGTAACAGTTAAATCTCCTTCCCACATAATCTCTTTAAAATCCTTAAAAAAGCCACCAAGAAGACTTAAAGGGTACCTTAACTCATTTGTTTTTTTCTGCAATTTACCATTATTAAGAAAATTACCTGAATATATCATTTTATCACTATAAGAGGCTGTTAAATTAAACAGAACCGTTGAAGATATATTTGGATGGTCAATTCGATAGATAGTGTGTCCTCGTTTTTTCACGGTTACAGTGCTCCAAAATTGAGTGGGGTAATTGTCAATTAGCTTTACATTTGACTTTCCTTCATAGTTAGTGTAATCAGTTCCATCAGCATGAGTTACATCGAAAGTAATATACAGGTGCGCATTATTATCAATCCAACCATCACCAACTTTAATATCTATTTCCACGTCCTTGTTTGGCAAATTTAAATTGTTTTTAGTCTTTTCATTTACAGGAAAAGACTGCCACTGGTAACTTTCTACTTTGTTCATTTATTATAAGAAAAATAATAGAAAATTAAATGAAGAGGAAATAATTAACTCATCTCTAAAATTACAGTAACTGTTGCGCCGTTGAAATCTATTACTTCGTCATTCTCATTGGTCACAGTAATTTTTAAATTCTGAATTTTATCGAAAACTGGGCAAAATACAGGATAATTCGGCTCATAAATTATTGGAGCACTAAATTCTAGGGCTGGCTTAAATGATGCAATAATATTCGTTTCACGGTGAAAATGCTCAGAGTCTTTTACAAACATTCCATCCGCTAAATTGAAATGAACGCGGATATTTTCGAACGGAATTATTTTAGGTAAGTTCCGAGCAAGTGTTTTGGTTTTTGGTTCTACAATTTGAATATTAAAACCTAAAACCGAACCAATACTTTCTTCTTTGTCAAAATATATTTTATAATCACTAATTATTTCCAATCTGTTTAGAATTTTATTTTGTTCAATACTAATCTTAGGTTCTTGACTTTGAATAGCTTTTTGTAAATTTTCTACATTATATTGACCTGGTGGAATAAACATTTCAGTTATCGTACCTGATACTTTTTCATAGTGTATTTTATCGTTTTTTGTTGTAATATTTGGTGTGAGGAAGGTTGAGTAAAACCCTATTAATCCAACTTTTCTAAATTCATCTCGCAATGGAACATTTAACCTTTTCTCTAAAACCGAAGTTTTACCACTTAGTTCAAAAATTCTCTTCATTTATTAATTCATTCATTAATTAATAAAATAAACGAAAATGAGTAAACGAAATGTTGTAGATTGGGACCCACAAGTAAGACTTGTAGAAAAGCAAGTAAAGAACAAACATGGCAAATTATTACCGAATTCCATTCGTTGTGCTATAATAGGCCCCAGTAATTGTGGTAAAACAACCTTAATGATTGACAATTATATTTTGGCACCTGGATGGTTAAACTGGGAAAAAATAAACAACCTTTACATCTTCTCTAAAAGTTTAGATCAATCTAAGTATCAACAGTTTATGGAAAAATGTAATAAAATCGAAGAGAAGTTAGGAAAGTCCATTGCACAATTTATTCATGACGATGAAAGCATAATGCCCCTGGATAAATGTGAAGATAGGTCAGTTGTAATTTTCGACGATTTCATACTGGAAAACCAAGACATAGTTCGAGAATATTTTACACGAGGAAGACATAAAGGGATTGACTGTTTTACTTAGCTCAAACGTATTCAAAAATACCAAAACAATTAGTTCGTGATAACTTAAACTTCTTAAACATATTTAGGCAAGATAATACCAATTTAAATCATATTTATCAAGAATTTGTTGGTGGCGATATGAAATTTGAAGACTTTAAGAATATTTGCAGCAAATGTTGGAATGAGGAGTTTGGTTTTATTACTATTGATATGAATCGCAAAGCTAACAATGGTAAATATAGGCATAAAATTAAAACGTTTCTAAATGTTGGGTAACTACTCCAGGGGTATTGGCAGGTTTTGGGTTGAATATTCTAACACCAACATCGTCAGCGTACAACGTACAGCGTACAACGTACAGCGTACAACGTACAGCGTCAATGTCAAACGTCAATGTTAGCATCAAACGTCATTTTTAAAATTTCACCTATAATAAAGATGTTTGCGAAATACGATCAAAAGGTAGTTCAACAAGCAAGAAGGAATAGGAAGAAATTTGAAGAATTAAAAGACGAATTTCGAATATGGAAGAAGCAGCCTATAACGGAATACGAGAAGTATAAAAAAGAAGATCAACCTGTTATCGATGCTGTTAATGTTTTAGGCAACAAGTTAAATGACATCAGTGAAAATGTTATTAAAGCTATAGAAGAAAATAGAGAAGTGGAGAAGCAATTAATTCCTTACAGAATTGACTATAAAGAAGACTTTCCTTCAGATTCCGAAGGCTCCCATTTCTTGGATGAATATGATGTCACTGATGAGCAAAAAGAAGCTTTAAAATCGGCAAGAAAGGTCAGAAAGAATTTAGAGTCGCAACTTCAGAAAGAAAAGGGGAGGAGTTTATTTCAAGAGGCCGATGAAGAGTATGATAAAAGTAAAGAAAATGTTAAGAGGAAAGGCATAACTGATTATTCTACGGTCCACTTAGGGGTAATAATTTCAAAATATTTACCTAGAATTAGTGACCCTAAATTTGGAATAAGGTATGATAAGAACTATCAGGGTTATTATATAGGTGACTCAAAAGTTGAATTCAGTAATGACGATATTATAATTAAGGGTAAGAATTTTAAAGCTACAAAGGGTTTAATGCTATTTTTAACCTTAAATGATATACCTAACGATGATGAGTATACAGACGAAGACCGCAGCACATATAAGACTATTTTAAAAATTACAAATGCTATGTATCAAAACAATGACCCAAATAGCACTAAACCTAAAAGCAGTGTTGGCAAAAAATATAATACGTTGATAAAGGATATATGGCTTTCAGAAAAAGTTAGTAGAAAAGAAAGAGCTGCATCTCTAACCACTCCTCCTAAATCAGGATTTGGTTTTGTAAAAAAATATTCAAAAGGACCGATTGAATATGTGTGGATGGATGATGTAAGGGAATTAATAGACAGATTAATGGTAATTCATGGCGAAGAAAATGCTGGAAACAACGTCTATCACAATGAAAAGGTTGGAATAACGAAGATGCTTACGAGTAAGTTTAATGACTTCATTGTTAATAATCCTAAAGGTATTCCATATCTAATTAGGTTTTTAAATAACATTCCCCATACATTCTGGGAATCTGAAAAACATGGTAAAGGATTAGTTAATTGGATGATTAATAAAATAGGTGAAAATAATATTGACTTAACACTCCCGGGATATAAATTTTGTGGTCCTGGTAATCCATTAGACAAGCAACTAGCCGAAGGTGTTCAGGGTTCCAACCCATTAGACGAAGCATGTAAATTACATGATATAGCATACCGCGACCATACAAAATTAGAGCACAGACATCAAGCAGATAAAGAATTACAAAAGGCTGCAAAAGAGAGAATCTTCAGTAAAGATGCTAACTTGAGTGAGAGACTAGCAGCTACAGCCGTTACTGGAATAATGTATGGAAAAAGAAAAATGGGAATGGGTTTAGATGAAAATGGTTGGGGCGTCTGAGTATAAATTTGTAAAATTTTTGTTTATAATTTTTTTCATTAAATAAATGAAAGGATTTAGTATTGATTACAACGTTTCCCAAAAAGGGAAACTAAAACCCAAAGCTATTAAAATAAAACTCTCCAACAAAGATCTGAAAAAGCATGACTATCTAGATGAGTACTTGACAGATACACAAAAGAAGCAGAAAGCAAGAAAAATTCAAAAAGGTGGTAGCTTACTTATAAGTTTGTCCATTCCAATTGTAAAGAAAATATTCGAATATCTCAGTAGGAAGAAAGAAGGTTCTGGAATTAATGAACACCAAGGAGGATTTTTGCCATTAATATTAGCTGCATTGGGTGCCATTGATTCGCTGGCAGGTGGCGCTGCAGCCATTACAAGCGCTGTTCATAAAAAGCAAAAAGAAGATGCGGAATTGGCTGAACAAATTAGACATAATCTGGTGATCGAAAAAAAGACTGGACAAGGTTGTTTGGGAATAACTAAAATTAAAAAAAAAAAGAGAAATTTCATCGATATTGAGTGATATACTTTCCAACTATAAGCACCCTTTAAGTAATTTCGATATACTTAAAATAATACACGAAATGAACATAAAGCATTTTCGAAATGTTTTTATGATTGATGAACTGCCTACAAAACCTAATGATTGTGAATCAGGAATTGTAAACTTGGATACGTCGCATCATGCAGGTACTCATTGGATTTGTTACTTTAAAAAGGGTAACCAAAAATTCGTCTTTGACTCATTTGGTGGAGATGTTCCTGAAAAACTAGTAAATTATTTGGGAGCTAGCAACCTATTTTATAACGCCGAAAGAATTCAAATGTTTGATGAATATATATGTGGTCATTTATGTGTCCTTGTTTTAAAGTTGTTTTCGAATTGGGGTTCCCCTAATCCCGCTCATTTTAACGAAATTATAGATTTAATAAATGGACATATTTGGAAATAAAATTATAAACGGAGAGAGTAGTTCATTAAATATTAAATCTAACACAAAGGATGATTTAGAAAAACGATTTTCAAGACTAGTTACGGCTCTAAATAAACGCCTTGGTAAGCTTTTTTTTGTTTCAAAAACATGGATTGATTTTCAGGGAAAGAGGATAGCGAATATTGAAGATCCAATCAACAATAAAGATGTCGTTAATAAGCAATATCTCTTAGAAAAGCTCAAACCACTTACTACTGAAGGGGACTACTTCACGAAAGAAGAAATAGAAAAATTGTTCTCGGAATATGCCACTACTTGTCTTGCACCAGTATCAACATTAACAGAAAAGGTTGACAACTTAGAAAGAAAGGTGTTTGATAGGATAATATTACAAAAGGACCTTTTTGCAGAGAAAGATAAAATTAAGCATATTTTTACATACAACGCAACGATTAGGAAAGTATTTGTTCGTATCGTGGACCCAGATAAAGTATTTACTTCATATACAGATGACGCTATTAAAACAGTATTAGACGTTTATATTGCACGTTCCAAAGAAGAAAAAATTATGGTAGATACTAGTAAGCCCTTCAACGTTAAATCTGGTGATGCTTTATGCTTTAAAAATAAAATGGGCAGCGTAATTTTAAAACTTCCAATAAATGTTAGTGTGACGATGTTTGGTGAAGTAATACTTGATGCATATGAACCTCATCCTGATGAATCGGTCGAATAACACTAATGTTAAAATGTTTTAGTTTTTAATGGAGAAAATATCCATTAAAAACAGTCTAATGTAACAGGTTTTTATACAACATCTCTATTGTTCCTTTAAGAAGATCAGGAGTAAATGGAATATTAAAATGGTTTCCCGAATAGCAATTTTTATTTGTTCTTTCATAAGCACATACAACCTTACGCTATTAGGATCATTATATTTTTCATAAACTATTTCACAATCGGGTTGCCGCCTGCATATTTTTTTGATTGCTTGATTCACCTGTTGTCTCTGCGCCCTTATTGCATAGTACCTGTACTTTTCGTTTGGTTCATGCTTATCTATAATAAGCAGACAATTATTCTTACTAGTTTTAAGTGCAAGAGGTGTGGCTAATGGGGTAAGAGATTCGTTTTCTGCTTCCTTTATTTGAAGTTTCTGCATTAACCCAACTAGTTGGTTCTTATATTCTTCTTTAATTTTGTATTCTCCGTACTTTCGAATTGATGGAAGAACTTCTTTCGTTACCCATTTCTTAAATTTTTTAGCTTCCTCTTTTTTAGATGATAAAATAAGCGAATACAACCCAGATTCATTAATAAATATGGTTTGAGGATGTGTATTTTTTAACCCAGCCAAAACGGCGGGGTTATTTAAGGTATCGAATGTACCTTTGTCTTCAATAGCAACGTGTTTTCGAATTGCTTTATCTGTATCTCTATACTCCAATATTGAAGCAATATCTTTAGCTTTAAACCATGAATCGTTATTTTCATCAATAGCAATAACCACTTGTTTGCTATTATAGACAAGTTTGCTGTTTAGAATATCGGTAATTTATTCCATTTATTAACTAATTAATTAATTAAAATATAAATATAAATATAAAATAGTTAATTTCCTCAACAAAGGGCTTGGGTTAAACAAAATGTTCCTAAAATTAATACCACTATATCTTATAAATATGATCTTTTACCACCATTAATTCAACTTGAAGATTTTGAAAAATTTATGGATGATGAAGGCAATATTTTTAATGTTGAAACCAGAGGCGAAAGAAATGAGGATAAAATATTTTTTAAGGTTAAAGATATCTCTAAAATATTTGATATGCCAAACTTAATATCTGTTTTAAGACATAAAGATAAAGGTTATATTTCACCTTCACATTATAAAAATTTTGTTATCCACCAATTGACCAATGATGAGTTGGTGGATAACAAAAAAAAAATGGTTCGCTTTCAACATTTTTAACATTCGAAGGGTTATTAAAGGTTATTTACAGCTCTAGAGGCAATCCTATAGTTCAAAAATTTAGAAAATGGGCAACTAAGGTTATTTATATCTCTCACTTGGGAACAACTGAACAACGACAAGAATTGTCTCGTAGTAGACCCTTGTTTCTTGTAAGATAGTTTGCGTTCTTCAATGTTGGGTGTCTGAGTAAAACCAATGCTTATTTTATAATTAATTTTAATTAATTAATTAGTTAATAAATGAATAATCACATTTGGTGTTTAAAGTGCAAAACGTTTACTCAAACTCTGCATCCTCACACCCTTTCGACAAAAAATGGTCGAACTAGAATCGAAGGTTTATGTTCCAAGTGTGGGAGTAAGAAAAGCAGGTTTGAAAAAAAAAGTTAATGAGAGTGTAGAAATAGGGGGTTCTACCAAAATTAGAGAACCACCCGTTAGCATTCGGGAGGAAATTATAAACGAAATTCATAAACCCATGAGGAAGAATTTTCCGAGAAGGAGGGTTACAACTCACGGCATTGATGACATTTGGCAAGCGGATTTGGTAGAAATGGACTCTGGAAAAATAAAGGGGATATCGAAGCTTAATAAAGGCTACAAGTATTTGTTAACAGTCATTGATGTATTTTCAAAGTATGCCTGGGGTGTACCAGTCAAAGATAAAACGGGTAAAAGTGTTGCTGAAGCGTTTGATGGTATTTTAAAAAACAGAAAACCCAAAAATCTTCAAACAGACAACGGTAAAGAATTTTACAATAAAGAATTTTCAAAATTAATGAAAACATTTAATATCAATCATTATTCGACTTTTACTGAAGTAAAAGCTTCAGTTGTAGAACGATTCAATAGGACCTTAAAAGAGAAAATGTGGAAGCAGTTTGATATTCAAGGAAACTACTGCTGGGTTGGCATTTTACCAAAATTAATTAATGGCTACAATAATACGACGCACACAACTATAAATATGAAGCCAAAAAACGTAAACAAAGCTAATGAAGAACATGTGTTGAAAACTGTTTACACTGTAAGCGTAGGAGCGGAAGAAAAAGCGAAATTTAAAGTTGGCGATCAAGTCAGAATTAGTAAACTAAAAGGTATATTTGAAAAAGGATACACAGGAAATTGGTCGACTGAAATATTTGAAATAAAAGATATCGTTTATTCCGACCCTATTACGTACAAATTGAAAGATGTAAATGCGGAAGAAATAAAGGGGAACTTTTATGAGCAAGAATTACAGAAAACAAAGTATCCAGAGGCATATCTTGTTGAAAAAGTTTTAAGAAAGAAAGGAAATCGGGCATATGTCAAATGGTTGGGCTTTGATAATTCTCACAATAGCTGGGTTAATAAAGAAAATGTTATATTATAATATTTCTGTAAATATAAATGGACGCCCGAGTAAAGCGAATAACCCTTTCTTTCTTCCTGTTTTTACTACATCCTACTGAAGATGTAGAAGTATTTATAAATCAGTTGTCTGAGGATAGTATAGATTATCTTTTTGAACTTAATGGTGATGACATAGATAGCTGTTACAGCTTTTATAAAGCTACGAAGGAATCCTTAATTTTACTTTAATTCTGGTATTTGATTTTAATGGTTACTAACCATTAAAACCATAAAATTTCTACTTAAAATTTGTCGGGGAGTTACGAAAATTTAAGAAAATGTTTAAAAGAATTCAAGATTGTGCGCTTTGCAACCACCATAGACTTCTTTTGTGCCGTGGTATACCATTTTCAACCCTATCATTTTCTTTTTTTCCTTTCCACAACTTAGCACCTTGTTGTATTTTTCAGGCAATATAACCTTAAATTCACTATCAAGTTCTAGAAAAGTTTTATTTCCATATTTTGTATTTATACCATCTACATTCGTTATAAGGTATTCGTTCCCTATTTCTAACTCACTGAGTTTTTTAAACGTCTTTTGTTCGTTGATGCTGTTGAGCGTCTTGAGAAATTGATTTACTTCCATTTATTACCTATAAAAAATTATTTTAATTTTTTAAATATTAAAATAATTATTTTATTTCCTCTAGTTGAGCTACAGTATTTTTCAAACTCTTTATTACTTCCATAAACGAAGATGACCTTTTTGGACAGTCTATGCCAATCATTGAAAGATCAAATTTTTGAGCTTTAACCAAAGAATTCGTGAATTCATTGTATTGATATACTTGTCTACCTTTAAAAAAATACAGCATTCCGTTAATATATCTAAAGGCTGAATCCATTGCAGGCGGTAAGCCAGGAAAACGTCTTGATAATATGCCATGTTGCTTGGGTTTAAAGCTGCATTCGTCTATTTCCGAAAAGAAAGCGTCATTATAAAAAATATAAGTGTGGCCTGAGTAAGTGTTTAACAACGCATGAATTATTGTATCTGGTCTGATGTTCCACATGGACATGGCTTTTGGATAACCATTTACCAATATTAAGCTCGGATAATCCATCATGTAGATTTTGTTGGCAATAATCATAACGATCTCACCAGAGGGTCTTTGATAAACGGCTGTAATAGTTTTAAAATCTTGAGGTAAGAAGGTTAACCAATCTGTAATAAACTGGGGTCGTTTGTTTTTTAAGACTGTTGAGTTATCAAGATCTAAAAGCCAAAACCATTTTTCATAAAAGACATACATTAACTGATTAACAATTAAAATAGTGTTGACATTCAAATCACATAAATTTGGCTCTGGCTTTGGTGTATCTGGAGTTGGTGTTTTATCTGGTACGTTAGGCTCTGTGGCTTTACCATATAAACTTTGAATAGCTAAAATGTCATCTTGATGTAGCTCTATTTGATTGTTAGCGTATGCATACATAATAGCATCCGGATTGTTTGAATGTGATATACCTAAGGCATGGCCTATTTCATGTATCATAACAGAAAGTAAATTTGTTTGATATTGAGGAGTATTAGCATCGGTATTTAAATACCAAGATTCATCTTGATCGATATGAATTTCAATAGGTGAATTAATGCTATTTGGGTAATTTGCATGAGCCAAAACTCCACCTTTTCCATCAAATCCACTGAAACATTGCCCACTTATTTTGTGATTTCTATGAAGGCTACCACGTTTATTTGATATAATTATATCTGGATTCCTCAAATCGTTCTCAAATGAGAGATATGTATGTTTTTTCCAAACATCGAAAGCGGCTCTAGCTACACTTTGCATTGCTTGATTAGCTAAAGCATAATGCCATTTTATATTTTTATTATTCCATTTATACCGCCGAGTAGTAAAATTTATATCGTCATCGGTGATACCACATCGCGATGTATTCATTAATTGTAAAGTACATTCATCTAAATCACCAGTGATATCGAGATTGTAGTACTCTTGGAACAATTTTAATGCAGATTGGAAAGTTGTTTCATTTACTTCTGAAATTTCATGTTCGTCTATAGTCAAGTATCCAAAATTACGCAGATAGTTGATAGCAAATTGATTCTGATTTTCATGTGATATTATTTCTAATTGAACCTTTGTTAGGGTAACAATTATAATGCAAAATGTAATTATTCTGTTCATTTATTTATTTATATAAATATTTTACTATCATTTCTCTCGAACCCGAAAGAGTAATGTCTTATAATTATTTTTATTAAAAAAAATGAAATTTTTAATTAAGAAAAGTTATATAATAAATGGATTTAAAACAAAATATTAAGCGCCAAACAGGTGCAACTGTAAAGGAACTAAGGGTTCTGGCAACGGAACTCAAACTAAAAGGAGTATACAAGATGAAGAAGGCTGCTCTTCTTAAAGCTGTAAGCAGTGCTTGGAGTAATGCCGGAGATAGTGCTTTGTTTACGTATCAAGAATCAGAGCTGCCTAAGAAGAGCGTTCGTGAACTAAAACAAGTCGCCAGAGAAAACAAAATTAAGGGCTACTCAGTAATTCATTCAAAGAAAGGGTTGTTAAATTTGATAGCGGAAGAAAAGGAACGTTTGGACAAAATCAGGCATTTTGGATTCGATCAAGGCCTCTTTGAAATTAAAAAGGAACCAAAACCTGTTCAATCTAAGGACTTAAAAATTGTAAAGCAAAAATTAGGCCAAATTTTTCCTTTTAAGAAAAAAATATTTAATGAAACAGTAGCTAAAAAGTCACCTTTCGAAATTCATCAAGGTAATCGTACTGTGCTGCACAAAAAGTTTAACGTATGGCAGACAGCTTATACTATACACATAAAAGATTTGCAAGGAAAACCAATAGAACAAATGAAAGCGGTCAGAAAAGGTGTGCATGCAGCCATAAAAGAAGTAAGAAAACTAACTGATTTTAAGCCAGGTGATCAGATGAAAGTAGTTGCAGAAAATAATAATTTTAACCATATAATTTCATCAAAAAGAAAAATAAAAGTTAATGCTTCACATCTACTTGACCAGATTGAAAGAATAATTACATCTAATGAAAATGTAGATATCAACAATACCACTTTTCACTTCGAGGTTTACAAAATACCCAGAGGCAAAGGAGCAAAGCGTAAGAAAATAGTCAATATTGCTAAAGATGTTATGGCTAAAAGAAGCATAAACAAAATAACCAACACCGATAAACTATGCGGACCAAGAGCAATAATCACAGCCCTCACGTATGAAACTAGAAAGATACTAGACAGGACATTAACTGATAATGAAATTACCTACATTAGGAAAGGACGTGGCCTGCAGGAAGAATTAGCAAAAGAGTTATGCACAAGATTCGGAATGAACTGTGAAGATGGGTTTAGTTTAGACGATATTAGAAGTGTTGCATATCTCATGGGTGTTCGGATTAAGGTTGTTTCGGCTGCCCATTTTAACAAAGTAATCCATTCCTCAGGTGTAAATGACGCGATAACAATTTATTTGTACTTGCATAACGACCATTATGATTCCATTAATAATATACGAGGTTTTTATGGAAGTTCATATTACTGCAAACAATGTGATATACCTTACGATCATCAGGACAAGCACTCGTGTAAAAAAGATAAAAATGTGTGTAATTTGTGTTTGTGCCCAAAACATGATTTCCCAAAAGGTATGCGACCCCGAGTATACTGTAAAAAGTGCAATAGATATTGTTTTGGTAAAGATTGCGTTGATAACCATGAGAGAGTGTGTGAGGTTGTCTACAAGTGCAAAAAGTGTAATAAGATATGTAACAGAAGTGATAAGCACAATTGTGGGTACTCTAAGTGTTGGAATTGTAATGATATCGTGAAAAGAGAAGAGCACCAATGTTATATGCAAGGAAAGAAAAACCGTGGGGGATACTGTATGGAAGATTGTATTTGCAATGGAAAGGCTGATAAGCGATATAAATGGTGCACTTACACGGAAAACTACTATTTTTTCGATTACGAAGCTGAACAAGATACCGGAGTACACGTCCCAAACTTTGTATCCGTTTATGACTTTAATGGTGTTAGGCGGGCTTTCCTAAAAAATGACGAATTTTGTCAGTGGCTAATATCAGACAACCACAAAGGTTTTACGTGTATAGCACACAATGCAAAAGGTTATGATGCGCATTTTATTTTACAATATTGCGTCAATAATGGCATTAAGCCTAAAACTATTTACCAAGGGTCTAAAATTATGGAGCTTAAAATACCCACCCTAAGGCTCAGAATAATTGACAGCATAAACTTTATCCAAGGAGGTCTCGCATCCTTTCCCAAAACATTTGAACTAAAAGAACTAAAAAAGGGGTATTTTCCACACTTTTTCAACAAGAAAGAAAATCAAAATTACGTAGGGTCCATTCCAGCTACTAAATACTATGGTGTTGATACAATGAAACCTGATGCTAGAAAAGTATTCCTGGAATGGCACGCTGAGAAAGTGAAAGAAAACTACGTGTTTGACTTTAAGAAAGAATTAGCCGAGTATTGCCATTCTGATGTCGATATATTACGGCGAGGTTGCCTCGCCTTTAGACAGTCATTTTTAGAAATAGCAAATATAGACCCCTTCCAATACATAACTATAGCCAGTGTTTGTATGGTGATTTACAGGTCAAAATTCCTTAAAGAAGACACGATTGCTGTAGTCAAAGAGCAAAAAAAGGAAATGTTCAGTAAGGAGTCTATAGCATGGTTAAGTTCGTTCCCTAATGTTCGACACGCATTAAACGGTGGCGAGGTCACAATTTGTAGAACCAAAGTCGATGGGTACGACTATAAGACTAAAACTGTGTACCAATATCATGGTTGTTTTTGGCATGGTTGTCCCGACTGCTACTCAGGCGATACCATTAACAATGTCAACAATGAAACTATGGATGACTTGCTTACAAAAACTATAGAGCGAACACAAGCTCTTAAAAATGCCGGGTACAAGGTTATAGAAATGTGGAGCTGTAAATGGAAAAATTCTAAAGACTACAAAAGGAGTCTAGATAAAACCATAAATGTTGTGGAACCTTTAAACCCCAGGGACGCATTCTTCGGTGGTAGGACAAACGCCACAAAGTTAAAGGTTTCTGGCAAGAAGCTGAGAAATATAGATATATGCAGTTTATACCCAACAGTCATGTTTTATGACAGGTACAATGTAGCGCATCCCACTAAAATATTTAAGCCAGAAAAATATAATAAAGGCTGGTTTGGGTTAGTAAAATGTAAGGTGCTTCCCCCAAGAGGTCTGTATCACCCAGTGCTTCCTGAGAAGCTAGATAAGTTAATGTTCTCTCTTTGCGGGAAATGTGCAAAAGAAAAGGCAGGACGTTGTAACCACAGTGATAAAGAGAGGGCGCTTCTTGGGACTTGGACCACAATCGAACTTAATAAAGCTCTAGAGAAAGGCTACAAAATACAGGAAATTTATGAAGTATGGCATTTTAAAGAGACAAGTAATGAGCTTTTCAAGGACTATATTAAAACCTTTATGAAAATTAAGCTAGAAACTAGTCCTTGGGATGGTGATTACAAGTCTAAAGAAGAATATGCAAGGGTTATCATGAAAAAGCAAGGCATAAAGCTTGATATTGACAAAATTAAACCCAACGCTGGTAAACGAGCTGTTGCTAAAATATGCTTAAATTCTCTTTGGGGAAAATTCGGTCAGAGGCAAAACTTGTCACAAACAGAGTTCATTGATGACCCTGAGAGGTGGTACGACTTGTTATTAGATGATAAGATAGAAATAACTAATGTTATGTACATCAATGAGGAAGTAATTGAGGTAACATACCACTACAATGATTTCTATGTAGAAAATGACACATGTACCAACATATTTGTGGCAGCTTTCACCACTTCCAATGCTAGAATAAGGTTGTACAACATGCTTGATAAATTAGGTAAGGCCGTAGTTTATTATGACACTGATAGTATTGTTTACATAGATGATGGAACAAATACTGTAGAGACCGGATGTATGCTCGGCGAATGGACTGACGAATTTGGCAAAGATGATCATGGTACTGAATGGATAAGCACAGGTCCTAAGAGTTATGCGTACGAAACATATAAAGACAAACAGGTTACCAAGATCAAAGGATTTACTCTCAACCACGAAAATGCCAAAAAACTTAACATGAAGACAATGACTGACTTAATACAAGGTTCTAATAATAAGGTTGTTATAAGCAATAACATGATAACAAGAGATAAGAAAACAAAAAGCCTTGTAAATAAAAATATTGCCAAAGAATTTAAAGTCGACTACGACAAGCGTATGATCCTGGAAGAAGAAGACAACATAATTGATACACTTCCTTGGGGGTACTAAATATAATAGTGTACACATCATTTTTATAGCTATTTACACCCTTGTTTTAACCACTATTTTTCCCTAATTTCTAAAAAGTTATTGGTAATTTTAGTCATTATTTTAACCATTATTCTATCCCTAATTTCTAAAAATGTTACTGATAATTTTAGCCTTGTTTTAACCATTATGCTATCCATAATTCTTTAAAAAGTTATTGGTAATTTTAACCATTATTTTATCCTTAATTCTTTTAAAAATTTACTGGTTCCTTTTAGCCATTATTTTAGGTATCTGAAGGATCAATTTGTGTTTCGTTTTATAGGTAGAGGTAAGCATAACTTTGTCATTTATATATTAGAGTCATTTTTATGGTTACTTTTAACCATATTTTATTAAAATAATATTGGTAATTGTATGGCTACGTTATCCATAACTTTTTATTATTTTTATGGTTAATTTTTATGGATAATAGTAACCACAAATTAAATAGTGTTTTATGGTTAGTTTTAACCATCATTACTATCAATATTTTTTATTACGTTTTATGGTTAGTAGTAGCCATATTTCTTTAAAAGTTGGTGAACATTAAATGGTTAATTTTAAGCATAAATTTGCTAGTGTTTTATGGTTACCTTTTGCCATAATTTTATATGAAATTATAGGTACCTTTTATGGTTAAAAATAACCATAAAAGTTAATTAAGCTTATGGTTAATACTAGCCATATTTTTTCTAAAAAAATATAATGGTTAAGATAACCATATTTTCTTTGGACAAATTTTTTCAAGAAGTTTAAGGTCATTTTATCCATAATTTCTTTGAAGAAAATATAATGGTACTTTTAACCACACTTAATTGTCTGTCCCATACCGCCGCCTATACTACTACCATATAGTCAAATAATCGAATCATCGAATAACCACTTTGAGATACCAAATATTCAAATAATCGAAGCATTCCTTTTATAAAACGAGTATCGTTCGAAAGTGAGTGTCTTACAACGTTTCCTTCAAAATAAAAATACGAGAAACGCAAATTTAAGTTAAATATGCATGAAATAACGTCTTAAACGACACACGAAGACGTATCAAAAATAACAATGAAACTCTAAAATTTTAGCTATTAAAAATAATGATTGAAGATAAAAAATTACTACAAATGAAGTTGGTCACTCCAAAAATGGATTTCTACTATTACAACAAAACTACAGATATTAGAGCAAACGGTTGTTCTACCATGAGCTGTCTTCTACAGCCAAGAAATACCTCTATCAGCTGTTCTTGATATTGCATCGAAGCTGCAATCGCTCGCCTCCTCGTGAAACCAGTCACTGCCAAGCACGTGTAAATCAGCTGTGAGCGACCCCATCTCAGTCGGGCAGCAATCACCTGCTCTGCGTCTCGGCTGGAGCTGCTAACGGTGAATCTTCCATCTTCACGGTCAGCGACCTGGAAACTGCGTTTCTTGGTTCGTCTGGCTGCAAACGGTCTTCTGCTTCTTATCCTTGAACTGCAGAGTGGTCTCGCCATCGTATTCTCTTCAGTATATATAGAATAAGCTTTTCCTCCCCGACTTAAATTCGCTGTCATCATGTAGACTATAATGTACACTGTGATGTAATAATGTTGAATATATATCGTGGATTTCGTTGTAGCAATATTGTAGCTTGCAATACACAATACTGTTAGTTATTGCTTCTCTGTAAAGTGCTGTTCTATAAGCGAAGTATTGTTCTGATGATGTTATACTTTCATAAACGCTGGTCTCTCCAATACTAATGTAATTTCACTTTGCCGTCTCTTCTTCTAAACTTCCTCGGCGATTCCTTGGTCATTCGACAGTACAAGAGTGCTTGTCGACCGGGCTTATGTTGCGTGCAATAAATGCTTCTCTTCTGTGCGCGTGCGTCCAACGCGTCCACTCGTGTCAGGTTGCTGCGAGAGAGTCACGCCACGCTTCTCTACTCGGCGGCGCGTGTCACTTTTAGCCTTGCTCAGCTAGCCTCACACTCATGCATTTTAATAGAAATATAGTTACTCTATTATTCAATAATTTATATTTCTTTTCAACCAAATAAATTTTATATTGCATTCTACACCTGTAGACGTGCTTATGTCGCTTTATATTTGCCAAATTTATATATAAGCGATTCCCGCAAAAGTTATGTGCTTTTATTTGATTGGCTACTGAAATATTCTGATAAAGGCTGCTGGATCTAGCCTCTTATTCACGGGTCGTGTGCATTCCTTTTTTATGATCGCCTTGCTAACCAAAACTGGTTTTCTAGTGCCAAACATGAAGCTTTGTACAATTTCCAGCTTCGAATGATCGAACTCATCCTTAGTTAAAATCTCATTCACCAGAATATTTCCAAATAATGAATTCCTCAAAATGCTTCAAAATTCTCCAAAATACTTTCATTATCCATCATTTGCATCCAATAATACATATATAATTATTAAATTATTTTAATTCCAAATTTCCAATTTTTCATTCCAATGGTGCACAAGTCATTCGTACCTCGGCTTATTCAAAGGTCCTAAGCTGGGCTGAATTCGACTTAGATCCACACCCGACTTATAAATAAAGTATAAAACAGACTTTATTTAACACTCGACTTGTTAAATACTGGAAATCGAATTCATCCTTAATGAATCCTTGGATAAAATCTTTTCATTTTTGAATGGTTGTACTTTCCAATGGGTCGTTCGTCTTCTATTCTGATAATCTCGTAACAATTGTTGTTGAAAACTCTGCCAACCTTGAACGGGCCTTTGAACAAATTGTCAAATTTGACATATGTCTTCTTCAAAAAGTCAGCTTTGACGGGCATCCTAACTAGGACTAATTCTCCGGGTATCGGTGGTCTACTGTACCTCTATCCAAAGCCTCACTTCAGCCGTTTCTCCGCTTGTTTATTCAAGTGCTCTCTAGCGATTTCTATTCGTTGTTCCAACGATGGTTCGTCATCTTCCTGAAGATTGAAGATTCCGTCCCACGGCCTAACTGGTTTTTCATCGTAGTGAAGTGTCACTGGAACTTGGTTCGTGCTCTCATGCCTATTGTTGGTGAACATTGTTCCTCCCTCTACTTCCGTTTTCCTATCGGAGTTTTTTTTGTACCCCGCTCAGGTTCTGTTTCTGTGTTCCTGAGTTCGAGGCTTGAGGTTGTATCTCTTCTCTTCCTTGATTATTCCTTGCCTCATTTTCTCTGTGGCTGTTTCTATAGTCTTGACTTTCCCTGTCTCGATCTTGGTAATACTGTCTAACGTTTTCGTTATTACGCCAACCTCTCTATTGTTGTTGTTGCCTTGGCTGTTGTTGTTGCTGCTGCTGCTGTTGTTGTTGTTGGCGGGCATAATTATCTTCGTTCCCATTTTTAAATCGGCGATAACCTCCTGCTGTGCCTCTATTGTTCCGGTCGTAATAGTCGTACCTCCGTGCATAATTGTTTCGGTGGTATCCTGTCCTTCTCTGACCATTATTCCAAATTCTTGCCTGGTATGGCCTTCCATCTCGAAATCTGCGATATGGCGGTTCATAACGGTTCCTCCCATATGCATTGTTTCTCTTAGGACCTGGTCTACTACGGTTCTCCTCCGTCTGCTCTGTCTGATCTACCAGCACGGTGTGAACTTCTCTATGCGCCGGTCTTCCTCTAGTATTGTTACTAGGCGTTGCATTCGGCGTGGAACTAGCATGATCTAGCTTTCGTAATATATCTAACATGCCTTCCAGAAATTTCACATCTGCCGCAATTAAGTGTCTTCTGACATCATTTGGCATCTGTCTCGATATTGCATGAATCAGTTCTATCTCAGCCAATGGTGGATCCAAATACTGAAGCCTTGCGAGTTGTGATGTAAAGAACGTTGCATAACGTGTAGCGGTAGAGTGCGCATACTTTTTAGAGTATACCTCAGCCCTAATGTCCTGCTGCATCTCTAAACTCCAAAATATGCGTTGTAGGGCATCCGCAAACTCTTCGAAATTGGTGTATGTGTATTTAAAAGGTCTGTGCCAATTTAGGGCCTCAGATTCAAGTTACTTTTCAACTACAAGCATTTATCGGCACCTTGGCATACGATTATCATCAAGATAATGTCTCATGTTCCTAAGAAAATCAACTGGTGTGATGTTTCCTACTCCGCTGAAACGAGTTGGCTTATCGTCAATATTCCTTATTACGATAACGTTCTGGTGATTTCTATGGCTTCCTTGGCCATAGAATCCTCCCAGTCCTGCATATTCCCTCTGAATACGCTCCGGTTCTTGCATCACATGTTGCCGCTCCTGTCTCCGACTAAAAATGCTTTCTGTATCTTCTTCGACTCTTTCTTCTGGTTTACTAAGTCTTCCTAATTCTTCTTTGTATCTCTCCTCTCTACTTAGGAAAAATTGAGTAATATCCCGTTGCATTCCCAATTTTATCTCTTCCTTCAAACCTTCATGGTCGCATGGTTCTGCCAAAGTAAGTGCTATAAGTTTGCTACTAATATCACGTAGTTCGCTTTCCTTACTGGATTTTACTTTCGCGTGATCAAGATTTATTTCGTTAACTGTCGCGCGGTTAACGTTAAATTCCTCACTTTTTTTCCGATTCCTTTTTATTTACTATACCTGTCATTTCGTTAATGCTCGATTTTCTACTTTCCTCTATATGCTTATACAGTTCTAATTTCAAATTATCCCTGTGAGTTTTAGCATTTTTCTCTATTTGATTAACATCTTGTAATATGTTACCATGCAATTCCTGCATGTAATCCCTATTAGATTTAATAGCCTCATTTCTTAAATCACTAACAGATTTAGTTATACAAGCAGCAATGCCAACATTTATACCCTCTGATATCAGCTTCTGTTGGATTTCAACTTACCTTCTAAGTTACCAACAGAGATGTTCAGGTTACTGAGCTTATCAGTGAGTTTCTTCTGGGAACCTAACATGGAATCATTGTATTTAAGATGCTCTATTGTGGCTTTACCTATGCTTTCCTGTATCTTTCCTTCTAGCTTAATAATGTTGTCATTACATTGGACTCTAGCTTCTACTACCTTTTGGCTAACTTCCTCTCTAAGTGAGCTTATTTCCATCTTGGTAGAGGCCACATCTTCTTTCACCTGATTGAAAGCTGATTTGGTCTCTTCCAGAGCTTTCCTACTTTGGTCTACAGAAATTCTACTTTCAGCCTGAGCTAGTTTTCTTTGCTCCTGAGCTAATCTTCCTTCCTCCTGGGCTTTCTCTAAGGCTTTCTTAATATCTTCCTGCTTTTGTTTCGCCTCCTCTTCTATCTGTCTCACTTCTTCTTGTGCCTTCTCTTGTGCTAATCTGGCCTCTTCTTGTGCTAACCTGGCCTCTTCTTGTGCTTTTCTAATAGCTTCTTGCACCTATCTTCCTCTCTTGCCTTTCTCATTTCTTCTTGAGTCTTCCTACACTCCTCCTGAACTAAGGTTATACTAGATTTTGTAACTGACTGAGCTAATGCTAACTCTCCTTTCATCTCAGACTTAACTGTCGCTGCTGACTGCTTTATCTCTCTATCTAACTTCTTAGTACTATCGTGTGTGGATATGTGGAGGGCATCTACATCTCCTGTTAACTGGTTCTGAATTTCCTGGATCTTTTCCAGGATGGCCCTGATATGACTCATATCTCCCGAGGACATAATAATTTCACACTTGAGAAATAAGGAGGTATCATCTATACTACTTCATGGACATGTCACAGTGACCAACTCATTTAAATTCTACAAAGGAATACTTCGATATACGTATTAAAATTCAATAACTTAACGTCTACAATCTGATCTAGCCTTAATCTAATAAACTGATCTTCCTTCACTTCGCAATCCCCCGTTCGGATCTCTGGGTGGGGACTATTCGAGAGGGGGTTAACATCACAGAAGTGACAAAGAGGAAATCTGATATTCTATGGATCGGAGCGTGGAATGTTAGAAGTCTGCTAGGAAGTGGAAGGTTAGAAAACTTAGAAAGGGAAATGGATAGGTTGAGGTTGGATTTGGTTGGGATTAGTGAAATGCGCTGGCAGGAAGAACAGGACTTTTGGTCAGGAGACTATAGGGTCATTAGCACTAAATCGAACAATGGCCAAGGAGGGGTTGGCCTCATATTGAGTAGGAAACTTGGACAGCGGGTGGAATATTATGAGCAATATAGTGAACGGATTATTGTAGCAAAAATCAATACTAAACCTACGTGCACCACAGTGGTACAAATCTATATGCCTATCAGTCAAGCTGACGATGAGGATGTTGAAAAGGTCTACGAAGAAATAGACGAAATTCTGAGGTGTATCAAGGGTGATGAAAATGTTATAGTAACGGGAGTTTGGAATGCTGTGGTAGGAAAAGGGAGAGAAGGGAAGATGGTAGGAGTTTTCGGATTAGGTGAAAGGAATGATCGAGGAAGCAGGCTGGTAGAATTCTGCACCGAGCATGAATTGGTCATAGCTAACACCTTATTCAATAACCACAATAGAAGAATATACACATGGATGAGACCAGGAGATACAGGGCGTTACCAAATCGATTTCATTATGGTCAAGCAGAGGTTTCGAAACCAGATTTTGGATTGTAAAACATATCCTGGTGCTGACATAAACTCTGACCACAATCTGGTTGTAATGAAATGCAGATTAAAGTTGAAGAAACTGAAGAAAAGTCAAAAGCCAAATAGGTGGGCAATAGACAGACTGAAAGAGAAGGATGCAAACGAAAGATTCAAGAAGAGTATAAAGGAAGGACTAATGAAAAACCCTAAACTAACTTCAATTGCAGACGAATGGGCACTTTTGAAGAATGAAATAACAAAATCCGCAGAAGAAAACATTGGTAGGAAAGAAAGAATAGGTAGAAATCCGTGGATCAGTCCGGATATACTAGAATTGATGGAAACACAAGAATGTAACAGATGAAAAGGGGAAAGCAGAATACAGACGTCTGTGAAATGAGGTTAACAAGAAGTGCAAGGAAGCGAAAGAAGAATGGTTGAAAGAGAAATGTGCAGGTATAGAAAATTGTCTGAAATTAGGAAAAGTAGACACAGCTTATCGAAGGATTAAGAATACTTTTGGGGAAAAGAAGACTAAGTGCTGTAATATTAAGGACACAAATGGAAAGCATCTAACAGATAGGGAAGAAAAGGTTGAGAGATGGAAAGCTTACATAGAGAGTTTGTATAAGGGAAAGGAGATTGAGAATCATGTAATGGAAAGTCAGGAGGAAATTGATGAGGATGCGAAAGGAGATTTAATATTGAGATCAGAATTTGATAGAGCTTTGAAAGACTTAAGCAGGAACAAAGCACCAGGCATAGATGATATACCGATTAAGTTGCTGCGCTGCATAAGAGATGAAGGTCTGATCAGGTTATTTCACTTGGTGTGTAGGATTTATGAGACAGGTGAGGTACCCCCTGATTTCAAGAAGAATGTAATCATCCCTATACCAAAGAAAGTGGGAGCTGACAGATGTGAAGATTACCGTACAATCAGCTTGATTACTCATGCTTCAAAGATCCTGTCCAGAATAATTTACAAGAGGATTGAAAGCCAGATAGAAACGGAGTTGGGTGAAGACCAGTTTGGTTTCAGGAGAAATATAGGAACAAGGGAAACTGTACTAAGTCTTGGGCTGATTTTGGAAGGTAGAATAAGGAAAGATAAGAGAACGTTCATGGCTTTTGTAGACTTAGAAAAGGCTTTTGATAAAGTTGATTGGACTAAATTGTTTGACATTTTGAAATCGATTGGAATAAAGTACAGGGATATGAGGGTGATATACAATCTATACAGAAACCAGAACGCAGTCATTCGAGTTGAAGGACATGAGAGAGGAGGTGGTATTCAAAAAGGTGTAAGGCAGGGCTGCAACTTATCACCCATTTTTTTCAATCTTTACATTGAACAAGCAATGAAGGAAATTAGAGAAAAATTTAAAGTGGGAGTGAAGATTCAAGGAGAAATAATTTCAACTCTGAGATTTGCTGATGACATCGTCATCTTGGCCGACTAGCCTGAGGATTTGAATGAGTTTTTGAATGGTATGGACTCCGTCTTACGGAAAGAATTCATGATGAAAATTAATAAATGTAAAACAAAAATACTGGAATGCAGCCGAAATAAATCAGAAACCTCTATGGAGATCAAATTGGCAGGTGACAAGCTGAAGAAAGTAGGAGACTTCTGTTACTTAGGAAGCAGAATAACCAGTGATGGACGAAGCAAAGAGGATATAAAAAGTAGGTTGGCTCAGGCAAAGAAAGCATTTCTACAAAAAAGGAATCTGCTGACATCGAATATAGATTTAGGTATTAGGAAGTCATTTTTGAAAGCCTTTGTCTGGAGCGTGGCGCTCTATGGAAGTGAAACTTGGACTATTGGTGAAGCAGAAAAGAGGAGAAATGTGGTGTTACAGGAGAATGTTGAAGATCAGATGGGTAGATAGGGTTACAACAAAGAGGTATTAAGATGAGTGGGAGAGGAGAGATGATCCTGGCGACTGCTAATGAAGAGAAGAGATAGGTTGGAAGGACACATACTAAGACACCCAGGAATAGCAAGTTTAGTTATGGAAGGAAGGGTCGAGGATAAGAACTGTAGGGGTAGACCAAGGTTAGAATATGTTAAACAGATTGCCTCGGATGTAGGGTGTGGGAGCTATGTAGAGATGAATCGATTAGCTCAGGACAGGGAGGCATGGAGGGCTGCATCAAACCAGTCAAAAGACTGCAGACTCAAACAACAACAATAACAACAGCACTAATATTACGTTTCGACAACAAGAATTTAACTAAATTTGACTGTAATATGACCAAAAATGTCATTTGCTGGATAAACAAACATGCCTCTAACAAACTGTACTCCTCAAATTTGGCAGTGTTTATTCACTAAAACAGCTTTCCAAAAATTTGGGATCGACATTTCTAAACAAATACATAATCTAACAAATATCTTGTACGGTTGTCGTTGCAGACTACACTGTCTCAACACAATCGATGCCAAAACACGTTTGGACGCCAAGAAATTACTACCTATATGCACCCGAATCCCGCGTAGTCATAACCTATATCCGCAAAGATAGAAAAGGATTGTAGGGAGGTCGATACCCAGCCAGGTTAACCAATACTACCCTACTAGGATAATGACTAGGGAACCCTCGATGCATACCGGCCATGCAACAACACTACCGATTAGTTACACATTTACAAAGAAAATAAACTATCCTTAACACAAAATGGTAGGACGAGAATCTCGGATCTCGAGTGTGAACGGTGAAAGTTGAGACTAACATGAACTCTAGTAACTAATCCGCAGTATTATCACATGCCGATTGCAAGATTGAAATGATGATCAGATTTATAAAAACGAACAGGCAAACAAAAATAGTGCCTGGGATTTATTTCCAACCAAATTACAAATAAGAAAAATAATCCCTATTACCATTAAAATGAAAAAGCAAGTTAAAATGAACTGTTGCACATGCCAGATAAATCTACTATCTGCGGAATAAATGTTACTGAACATTCTCGTTACAACAATGTAGTTATATTAAGTTTCACATAATGTTCACGTAATAGACAGTCACCCTGTGGCTATGTCATTGAAATAGTCTGATTAAAATCAGCTGTTCACTCATAAACATGAAGTTAACATTACAAAAACCCTACATTATACACGGGCGTGCGTAAAATGTAACTATTTACTCTAATAATACTGTTATAAATTATATAAGGTTTCAAATATTTACATTATTTACAGTTTTCATGCTTCACACGTTTTTAAAATATACTATAACACTCTCAGACGCGATCTGACAGCTTCATAGTGTCTCTGTTACATAAACAGTTCTTGAACAATGGTTCAACCAACGATCAAATTCTCAGGTACTTCTAGTGGTATGCCATTATAAATAAGCTTTAAATATCAAACACTTAAGTAACATACAGCTTAGAATGTCGTGTCAATAAATAAACAATAGGATAAAGAGCGATGCGAAACTACTTAAAAACTCTATACATTTCGTGGATCATATACAAATATTCTCTGGCATAAACAATTAAAACATTAACCTTTGTGTTAGCGCTTCTTACTCAATCTGTAACAATTCGTAGCTCCACATAGCAATATATTCCTTCCTTCCGCAATACAGTGAACAATACTTATCAATGGCGTCTTACTACGCTCCAAACATGTCATACTTCCTTCCTTTCCTCTCTACAAACAATCTTCAAAACTCCGCACGGCATTACTTCCATGAAAAACCCATCTTGCTACACACTTGTCGAAGAATTACTGATTTTACTAGGTAACTACGCTAGAGTATATTGCCGTTCAGAATGCGCTCCTAACTACCAACTCTACTTTAAATTATTAAACCTCGTGCATCAATTATGACAATTACATGTTGGTTCACAATAATACATTTCACGAAGTACTTCTTATTCCTTTCATTAGCGCTATTCGTTCTCTTTGATCCATAACAAACTTGTTCTCCCACGTTACCAAACGTTAAGAATGTTAATATGTAGTTCGCTCGTCTTTTAGTTGTTAATAAAAATAAATACATATCCTCAGGCTTCTGGTGTACATTCAAATATATGAACAATTCATATTTAAGTTGTTTTTAACATACTAGACCGCGGGTAGACTAACATATCTCCTGGTCTATTCATCTCAGTTAAACAATGTTTCTACTTCAATTGTTGATAAATATAGGCATCATTTGACCTCAATTGTCACTACCATTATCCTATTTTATGGTGTATATTCGTAATATAAATAGTCAAAGACTATATAGTTGTCTAATAAATTACATTCCGCTATTGGAATTTTATAACATTCAAATTGTTATAAATAAATATATAAGATGTATATTAATATCAAATGTTTGTTAAATAATATTACAGCATCTCACAATAATGCTTTACTTGATAACAAACCAATATAGATATATAAATGTATACTTTCGCTGTTACGCATAGAAATTGTTAATAACAATTATAATGTTTAAATGTTCTAACAAACATGTCATTATTTATGCTCTTTTCTCCAAAATACAATGTAATCGAAGCCTTCTCTCCGAGATACAATATTATCGAATAATCGAATAATCGAATAGTCTCTTTGAGACACCATATAGTCAAATAATCGAATCATCGAATAACCACTTTGAGATACCAAATAATCAAATAATCGAAGCATTCCTTTTATAAAACGAGTATCGTTCGAAAGTGAGTGTCTGACAACTTTTCCTTCAAACTAAAAATACGAGAAACGCAAATCTAAGTGAAATATGCATGAAATAACGTCTTAAACGCCACACGAAGACGTATCAAAAATAACAATGAAACTCTAAAATTTTAGCTATAAAAAACAAAGAATGAAGATAAAAATTACTACAAATGAAGTTGGTCACTCCAAAAATGGATTTCTACTATTACAACAAAACTACAGATATTAGAGCAAACGGTTGTTCTACCTTGAGCTGTCTTCTACAGCCAAGAAATACCTCTATCAGCTGTTCTTGATATTCCGTCGAAGCTGCAATCGCTCGCCTCCTCGTGAAACCAGTCACTGCCAAGCACGTGCAAATCAGCTGTGAGCGACCCCATCTCAGTTGGGCAGCAATCACCTGCTCTGCGTCTCGGCTGGAGCTGCTAACGGTGAATCTTCCATCTTCACGGTCAGCGACCTGGAACTGCGCTTCTTAGTTCGTCTGGCTGCAAACCGTCTTCTGCTTCTTATCTCTGAACTGCAGAGTCGTCTCGCCATCGTAGATCCGCAAGTCCTGAGTTGACATCTCGTCCTGGTGTTGCTGGACATCTTGCTTGTAGTGTAGGAACTCATATTGGTATACTGCAAGTTGTTGCGCAGTTGTAGCTGTGTCGATCCTTGATTTTCCAAGTCTCTCTGACTTCCCAATCCATGGTATGGATTAACCTCCTTTCATTTATTTAGTTCTCCATACTATTCCCTTCAGTATATGTAGAATAAACTTTTCCTCCCCGACTTAAATTCGCTGTCATCATGTAGACTATAATGTAGACTGTGATCTAATAATGTTGAATATATATCGTGGATTTCGTTGTAGCAATATTGTAGCTTGCAATAGATACTGTTAGTTATTGCTTCTCTGTAAAGAGCTGTTTTATAAGCGAAGTCTTGTTCTGATGATGTTATACTTTCATAAACGCTGGTCTCTCCAATACTAATGTAATTTCACTTTGCCGTCTCTTCTTCTAAACTTCCTCGTCAATTCCTCGGTTAGTCGACAGTACACCAGTGCTTGTCGACCGGGCTTATGTTGCGTGCAATAAATTCTTCTCTTCTGTGCGCGTGCGTCCAACGCGTCCACTCGTGTCAAGTTGCTGAGAGTGAGAGTCACGCCACGCTTCTCTACTCGGCGGCGCGTGTCACTGCTAGCCTTCCTCAGCTAGCCTCACACTCATGCATTTTAATAGAAATATAGTTACTCTATTATTCAATAATTTATATTTCTTTTCAACCAAATAAATTTCATATTGCACTCTACACCTGTAGATGTGCTTATTTCGCTTTATATTTGCCAAATTTATATAAAACGATTCCCTCAAAAGTTATGTGCTTTTATTTGATTGGCTACTGAAATATTCCGATAAAGGGTCCTGGATCTAGCCTCTTATCAACGGGTCGTGTGCATTGCTTTTTTATGATCGCCTTGCTAACCAAAACTGGTTTTCTAGTGCCAAACATGAATTTTTGTAAAATTTCCAGCTTCGAATGATCGAACTCATCCTTAGTTGAAATCTCATTCACCAGAATATTTCCAAATAATAAATTCCTAAAAATGCTTCAACATTCTCCAAAATACTTTCATTATCCATCATTTGCATCCCATAATACATATATAATTACTAAATTATTTTAATTCCAAATTTCCAATTTTTCATTCCAATGGTGCTCAAGTCATTCGAACCTCGGCTCAGTCAAAGGTCCTAATAAATTTATCTTTAAATTGATTAACCACTGGGCTGAATTCAATTTCAGTACCTAACATAGGTTACACAGCTAGCCACAACATGATAGTCTTGTGATGATACCTAACACAGGTCACACGGCTAAGCACAACATGGTAGTCTCGTGAAGGTACCTAACACAGGTCACACGGCAAACTAAACCACGATAGTCTTATGATGGTATCTAACACAGGTCACACGGCTAACCACAACATGGGAGTCTTCTGATGGTACCTAACACAGGTCACACGGCTAACCACAACATGATAGTCTTCTGATGGTACCTATCACACGTCACACAGCTAACCGCAACATGATAGTCTTGTGAAGGTACCTAACACATGTTGGATTGTGGTGTGAGGAGTTGCACCCCGATTGGGAATTAGCAATGGATTAGGTTTCGAGCACACAGTGGAATGTAAATAAGACGATATGGAAGAGACCAAATAACTAGCTTTGATACATTTATTTGATTATTATAAACATTTAGATAAATAGCAACAAAAGTTTTCATTAAAACGATAATTTAAAGGAGACAATTCAAAATGCCTGTTACACCAGGAAACTCATAATCAACTTGCAAGTAACATTGACTCGGAAAAAATGAATCACTAATTTTTGATTGCATAAAAGAAGCCTAATAGCAGTTAACTTCATAAATAACTTCATAGAAAAAAAACCTTGACAAAAAAGTTAGGAATTTAAAGGCTTGGCCTTGTATTATGTTAAATAAGTTTGATTTGTTACCAATGGTTGGATACTTGACACGGAGTATCTTCCATAAAATAATCCAGAAAAAGTTGAGTAAAGACAAGAATAATAAAGATCAACAATTCAATTGAAACATAAGTTAACTAAGCAATAAATAAACAGAACACCGCGTTCATACTGCAATTACTGCGAAGTAAAATAATGGGGCAGATAGATTGAATAAATATTTCAAACCGAAAGGTAAACAATGACTAAAAAACTATTCGGTCACAGGCTAACCCCAACATGATAGTCTTGTGATGATACCTAAAACAGGTCACACAGCTAACCACAACATGATAGTCTTGTGAATACAGCTAATACAGGTCACACGGCTAACCACAACATGATAGTCTTGTGATGGTACCTAACACAGGTCACCCAGCTAACCCCAACATGATAGTCTTTTGATGATACCTAACATAGGTCACACGGCTAACCATAACATGATAGTCTTGTAATTGTACCTAACACAGGTCAAACAGCTAACCCAAATATGATGGTCTTGTGATGGTACCCAACAAAGGTCACACAGCTAAACACAACTTGATAGTCTTGTGATGATACCTAACACAGGTAACACTGCTAACCACAACATGATTGTCTTGTGATGATACCTAACACAGGTCATACAGCTAACACAACTTGATAGTCTTGTGATGATACCTAACACAGGTAAAACTGCTAACCACAACATGATAGTCTTGTGATGATTCCTAACACAGGTCACACGGCTAACCATAGCATAATAGTATTGTGATTGTGCCTAAAACAGGACATACAGCTAACCCCAATATGATAATCTTGTGATGGTACCCAACACAGGTCACACAGCTAAACACAACTTGATAGTCTTGTGATGATACCTAACGCAGGTCACACGGCTATCCCCAATATGATAGTCTTGTGATGGTACCCAACACAGGTCACACAGCTAAACACAACTTGATAGTCTTGTGATGATACCTAACACAGGTAACACAGCTAACCACAACACGATAGTCTTGTGATGATACCTAACACAGGTCTCACGGCAAACTACAACATGATAGTCTTGTGATGATACCTAACACAGGTCTCACGGCAAACTACAACATGATAGTCTTGTGATGGTACTGCGCCAGAATCTCGCATAGTCATCACCCATATCCGCTAAGATGGAAAAGGAATTTAGGGACGTCGATACCCAGACAAATACATCAACAATTCCTACTAGGCGAATATCTAGGAAACCCTCGACGCATACCGGCCATGTAACAACACTACTAATTAGTTACACATTTATTAACAAATAAATATCCATAACACGATGGTAGGACGAGAATCTCGGATCTCGAGCGTGAACGGTGAAGTTGATACTAAGTGAGTTCTAGTAACTAACTGGCAGTATTATCGCACGTCGATTGCGAAATGAAATGATGATCGGTTTCTATAAAAAATGTGCAAGCCAACAAAACTGGTGCCTGGATTTATTGAACTAATATTTACAAACATGTTAAAAATCCCTAACATCAATAAAATCAATTAAAATGGGAAATAAAAATATTTAGAATTGGTAGATAGTCCGTCCACCTTTTGAATACATTTTCACTAACATTTACGTTGCATGAACGTCGAAATTCAAAAATAATTATTTAATATTTATACTTAATAGTCATACTGTGACTCGATCACTTACAGCAGTCTGATCTGAAATCTGCTGTTCTTCAATGAAAGTAAAATTACAATACATTGCCCTACAATATAGGCTACACTTATCGATTACAAACGTGAATGTGAAACGAATAAAATATAAACTATTAGAATAATAAAATATTTACACAGATAAATTTACCTGTCCAGCACGGTTTTTCAAAATGTGTACAAGATCAAACGTGATCTGTCATTCTCAATGCGCTTCTGTTACTTAAAAACAGTTCTTGTTTAACACTTGTTCACAAATGAGCCGTTGAGAGCCAAAGTGGTGTAACTCCTCTCGGAATTACAGGAAAGTTTTAATCTTATGGCAAGCAGGCATAGCTCAGGGCCAGTGTGTGTGAAGCATTGGAAGTGAGCATCGCGTCTGTCAGCCACAAAGGTTAGGCAAGCTTATTATTCCGAGAGGAGTTACACCACTTGAGCTTTCAAGGGCTCAAATAGAATCATTCTAGTATATTGGAGTTTCTGTCATCTTAAGTTGAACTATGGTAACAAGCGGTGAAGTTAATTACAGTTCATAGTTATCATAGCAATGAATAAAAATTACAATAAAGATAAAGAGCGAGACGGAACTACTCGGTTATCCATAATAGACTTCGTGGATTTTATAATAACGCTTTCTGACATGTACAACAAAATTACAACCCCAATGTCAGTTACTTTTCCAACACACTCTAGTAATAATATTCTCCAACGGCAATACACTTACTTCCTTTCATAAACGGTGAAAAAACATCTTATATTAGCGTCAACTACGCTTCCAAACTTGACATACACCTTTCCTCTCCTCTCAACAATTACGGTAATAATGCACGGAATTCCTTTTATAAAAACCCATCTTGCTACAAACTTGCAGAAGAATCAGCGACCCTACTACGTAGAAACTACCTGTGTAATACGGTTCATGGTTCACTCCTAACCACCTCATCTCTAAGTTAATTACCATCGTGCTCTTAAACAACATTAACATTCTGTGTTCACAACAATACACCTTGTATAATATTCCACTTAGCTTTCATCAATGCAATTCGTTTATAAACTCTCTCAACATCCTGTATTTCCACGTTACAATAACATATTAACTTTACTAAACCGTAGTCCGCTCGTCTTTATTGTTAATAACAATACTTCATATCCTCCCGATTCTGGTATACATTTAAGAATCAATTATTCATATTAAAACTTATTACATTACATACAAGACCTCAGGTAGATTTACAAATCCCCTGGTCTGTGGTTACGTGATAGCAAATTATAGTAATATAATTGCTGATAATTATAGGCATCATTTGACCTCCATTGTCAACAATATGATCCTATTTCATAGTTTAAATCCATTATAACAATTGTCTTTAACTTATTAGCGTCATATTAACATCAACATTCCGCAATTGAAATAGTTGTTCTCCAATAATATTTTTTATAATATTTAATAAATGTTGCAATTATTTATTTATTTATTTACTTATGCTATGGCTTTTAGTGCCGGGAGTGTCCGAGGCCATGTTCGGCTCGCCTGAGTCTGTGGCGGCTTCCAGCGGACACCCTAAAGGGCGAGCTACATGTTCCGTTCAATTTCAAGTAGTTTCAACTTTCGCCACCAGATATTAATGATACCTAGTGGTGAACGTTGGAACTTTGATAGAGCGTTCTGACGAAATCTAACCTAACAATTTTTGCATTACACAAGTTTAGTCTGTGAAAGGATCTTTTACATGCCATAAATCTATGACATGGGACCGCCGGCTTTACTTCCCCTCCGAAGGAAGGCATACTGAAGGATTTTTAACGCTCTTAACAAATCTGACGACTTCGGCCGGGTTTGAACCCGCTGTCTTGGGCACAGCAGTTCAGCATGCTACCGACTACGCCACCGAAGCCACATGATAAAATGTTTTAAACAGATTTCTAGCATTTTACAATAATTCTTTCTCTAAATAACGATGCAATTTAGCAATATTGACGCAAGTTGTTGCTTATAACGCATGTGTATCGATCGAAGCATTCCCTTCCATAAAACAGTTTCGTTTTAAAAGTGAGTATCTTAAAGCGTTCTTTCAAAAATACTAAAAACGGAATATCTAAATTCAAATACAAGTAAAATTACGTCTGAACGACACACGGTGACGTATATTTAAAATTACAGTGAAATCTCTAAAATAGACAATATGATAATATGAGTTAAAAATAAAAAATCTACTTAAAAGGTTGGTCACCCTAAAAATACCATCAAATACTACTTCAAACTACATAGATATTGGAACAGTCGATCCTCTACCTTTCCTATGAGCTGCTGTCGAGAATACCTCGTCAGATATACGTGGTGTTCCTTCCCTGGTTCGATACGAGCCGGTCGGCTGTCTAGAACGAGTCCCTGGTGCGATCGTGTCGGTCAGCTGTTCTGCTCCCTCTCTCTGCCCGAACTGCAAACACCTGGACTCCCCCTTAGCTGCTAACTGTTCTTCTGTCTTCGCGACTGTGAGTCTAGAATCTCGTAACCCGGAACAATCGAACCCCTTCTTCTTCTTGATCGTCGTGTAGCATTTCATCGTAATAGTAGGTTTGAACGTCTCTGGTTCACATCTCTCTAAGCTGGTAGTGGACATTTGATTTGTAGAATTGACGGTGAATTCAGTATACTGCAAGTTGGATGTGCAGTTATGGTGCCATCGATCCATGGTCTCCAGGATCACTCTGAATATCCCACTCCATAGTGTAGATTAGTCTCCTTCCATAGTTTAGTAGAGCATCGTAATCTTCTTAGTAAGAGTTGAATACAAACATCCCCTCTGACTCGAGAATGTCATCTTGGTAAATGTCTAAAGAATAAGCTTCTAATTGAATTCTGTTGTAGTCTCGTAGCTTGGTAATGCAGTGCTACTTGTTCTGTTGAAATGTGAAGCTTTGTAGAAATGAAGTCTCCCTTCAATGCGTCGTATTACAAAGTTGGTGCTTTCAATAGCTAGATAATGCTTTTACTCGTTCATCGGTGTCTCCTTCTCTTCCTTGGCAACTACGCTGTCTCCACACGGTCCAGTTTGATCTCCTGACCGCGTTACCAATTAACATAGAGCTCTCTCGGGACGCTCTGAACTATAGGTCTGGTCTCATCAAGTTTTCCAATAGGAGTGCCATCTCCGCTCGTGGCAATAGCGAGCGTGGCAGTCTGAGGTCACATTCTAGCCTCGCGTCGAGTCCTATTATACTGAATTTCGCTAACATCTCCTCTCCTGTCCATAAATATATAATTCTGTTTTGACAAATAACTTTCGTTTCCTCTTCTGGATCTGTAGAAATGCTAATCTCGCTTTATATGAGTAAATTTATTATAATAGCGATTCCCACAAAAATTATGTGATCCACTCTGATTGGCTGTTGGGTTATCATCAAAATGCCTCCCTGTTCTAACCTCTTATCCGAGGGTCGTGTGCATAATTTGCTATTGTCACCTCGGCCAACCAAAACCGGTCTTTGGCTTGCTAACTTGAAGCCTTGGTCATATTCCAGCATCGAATGATCAGACTCTCCCTTGGTTAAATTATCATTCACTGAAATGTTCCCAAATTTAAATCCTTCCAAATATTCCAAAAATTTCCAAAAAGTTGTCAAAATGCATTTATTCACTTCCTAAAATATGTGAATAAAATACATTTCTAATTCCAAATTCCAATTCTTAGATCAATAAATTCACAAGTCGGTTCAATCCTCGGCTCCGTCAATGGCTGAAGCTGGGCTGAATTTGAGTGCAGTACCTAACAGAGGTCACACAGCTTACCCCAACAGGATAGTCTGGTGATGGTACAGTACCTAACACAGGTCACACAGATAACCACAACATACTAGCCTTGTGATGATACCTAACAGAGGTCACACAGCTAACCCCAACAAGATAGTCTTGTGTTGGTACCCAACACAGGTCACACGGCAAACTAAACCATGATAGTCTTGTGATGGTATCTAACACAGGTCACACGGCTAACCACAACATGAGAGTCTTGTGAATATACCTAACACAGGTCACACAGCTAACCACAACATGATAGTTTTGTGATGGTTCCTAACACATGTTGGAGTGGGGTGTGTGCAGTTGCACCCCGATTGGGAATTAGCAATGGATTAGGTTTCGGGCAAACAGTGGAATGTAAATAAGATGATATGGAAGAGATCAAATGACTAGCTTTGATTCATTTTTTGGTTATTATAAACGTTTAGATAAATAGCAATAAATATTTTCATTAAAAAGATAATTTAAAGGAGGCAATTCATAATGTCTGTTTCACCAGGAAACTCATAATCAACTTGCAAGTAACATTTACTAGAACAAAATGAATCACTACAATTGATTGCATAAAAGAAGCCTAATAGCAGGCAACTTCATAAATACTTTCATAGAAAAAATCCATGACAAAAAAGTTAGAAATTTAAAGACTTGGCCGTGTTTTATGTTAAATAAGTTTGATTTGTTACCAATGGTTGGATACTTGACTCTTCCATAAAGTATCCTGCGGGAAACCCGCTGACAATAGCAGGAAGCGAGGTTGGTTGCCCGGGCAGGGCAAGTTAGTTCAGTGTGATACCAAAGTCCAAGTGTAGACCATGAACTGGCTAGCCCGCGTGGTGCGGGTCGTGAAGTCCAGAAAATTTATCCTTCAAGAAGCCGTGATGTGGCTTCCAAAGGAGATGGACAGTAATTCCTCCGGCGAAATGTAACCAGCAGTGCCAGGCTTCTTGGTAACGACCCGGTTAGCAGGTTAAGAACAGTTATGATTTCATCGTGCAGAATTTTAGAGAGCTTGAGTGTCGAAGCTGTCGCCTAGATGAAGGTTTTTTGACTCCGTACTGCCCAGCCCGGCAAAGTCCAAACAGGGAGGCATGCCACGCAGATAGCCTCAGGCCAAACAGTGTTGGTAAACAGTGTGCTGACCTAGGCGGCAGCAGTGAAGTGGTTAGACAGACGTGGACAGGCGTAGAATAGTAGGGAAAATAAAGAGAGTAATTGGGAATTGAGCGATAGTTTAAACGATAAACTCGAACAAAGTAATGCTAAACTATAACAAAATAGTAGGGAAAATAGAGAGAGTACTGAGACTTTAAATGCAAGACTCGAACAAAACAGTAGGGAAAATAAAGAGAGTACTGATGCTTTAAACGCTAAACTTGAACAAAATAATGCAATACTCGAAGAAAATAATGCTAAATTAGAACAAAACAGTAGGGAAATTAGTGTTAAATTTGAGCTTATTAGAGGTGAGATCAGAGGGGTGATGGAAGAGAAGGCTAAAGGGATTATTGCAGATGTAGACAGAAAATTAGGAAAAGTACAGGGGGAGTTAGAAATTAGAATCAGTACACAGGCTGAAAATTTAAAAGAACTAGTGCAACTAGAAACACAGCAGGTCAAAAAGCAATTGGGGGGGGGGGGGGGAAATTGACAAAATTAAGGTAGCAACTAAAGAGGTTAAAGAACAGCTGGGGGGAAAATTGATAAAGTACATGCAAAAATAATCACTGAAGTTAATACTTTAAGGGAGAGGAATAAGGAAAGCATTAATGAGATTAGTGAGAAACAAGCTCAGTTAAGTGGTAAAGTTGAGGCATCGGAAGGGAGCATTAGGTTAACTGTAACTAATATTGAAAGAAAAGCTGAGGAGAAAATTGCTGAATTAGAACAGAAGTTGAAAGCTAGAATTAGGCAGGAAAATAGCCAGAGTAGGCCAGTTTATGAGAATAGCACACACAGGGAAATAGAACTAGGCAAATTTAGTAATCGGCAGGGTTGTCCAATGGAGTTCATGAATACTATAGAACATAAATTCGGGGAGAGGTTGGAAGATGGTAGTATTGAGTGGTGCCAGGTAGTTGAGATTTTAGAGCAAGCGTTTGTAGGGGAGACAAGAAACTGGTTTGCTGTCTACAGAGACAATTTCGAGAATATTTCAGATTTCAAAGTTAAATTTTGTGAAAAATTTTGGAATGAGGTGATTCAGTCTCAGCATCGTGAGGGAATTGTGTTTGGGAAATATAACCCGAGAGGAAACTACACTATGACCGAGTACTTTTTAGGACAGGTATTAACGTGCAAATATCTGGATGGTTTGAAGGAGGAAAGTGATGTAGTCAGGCTATTACTAAGACATTTTCCATATAGAATCAAAGAAGCTGCCTGTATCCAAAATGTTAAATCTATTTCACAAGTGGAGAATTTATTGAGTACATTCGATGCTCTGGGAAGAGGGGGTTACGAGGAGAATTTCGGTAGGAACCCGGGTAACCATAATAACAGGCCTAATGAGAATAGGAACCAGGAAGTTCAAGGGAACAGTGGCGAAGGGGCCAGCGTTCAAAATAGGGGAACCAAAATAGTAATAATAATAATCAGCAAAACCAGTACAGAGGAAATGGGTATGGTACGAACTACCAAGGTAGAAATAATGATTTCAGTGGAAATCAAGGCCGAAATATTGATTATAGGGGTAACCAAGGGCGGTATAATAATAATAATTATTATAACCAGAACAGGGGTCAAGGAGGGAATCAGCCCAATGGTAATAACGGACAGAGAGATACCGTTAATACAACCCAGAACAACCAGACCAGTGCAGTAGTAAGTAGTACTACACCAAGCAGTAGCAATACTTTAAACACGAACCAGGCTGAGATGTAAGGTCAGAATCTCAGTCTGTAACATGCCCTGTCCATACACTTATACAGGAACCCTATGACCTAAATGTAAGATATGAATTATTACGTGAACTAAATGATGAAGGTTTATTCAGGAAGTGGCTAGTAAGAGCCCCATAGTTAAATTTAACGTGTCCGAGGCGTACACAGATGTTTTAATTGATAGTGGTTGTATGAAGAGTTGCATAAGTAGTGCATTTTATGATAAAATGAAAGGAAGTGGAGTAAATTTCGAGGAGATGCCAATTAAAAGCACTTTCGTTATCACAGCTGTTGGGAAGAGGTCTAAAGTAATTTCTAAGCAAGTTTTAGTAGACATTAAAATTAATAATCATGTAGAGAAGCAGATTTGTCTTGTAATTCCAAATTTAGTATTCAGTGTTATCTTGGGTTCAGAGTGGCTAAGTAGAGTGTCTGGTAACTTATGTTATGATGTAGGGAGTTTGAAATTTAAATGGGGAGATTCTGAAGTAGAAGTAGCGTTCAATGACCATTTTCAGAGAAGTAGTGTTGTAGGTGTGATTTGTACTTTAAATGAGATATCGCCAGCCGTAGAGCGGGGTTCTCCATGTTTTGTGGGCAGTGTGATTACGAACGGTAGTCTAGAGGACTCGTTACGTGATGCTGCATTTCAGGGAAATATAGAGATGGAACAATGTGTTCGGCTCTATGATGTGTTATTGTGTAATAGGAGAGTTTTTGAGGATCGCATTGGTATGGCCAATTGCTATACACATTCATTGAACGTTATTGATAGGTCAGTATTCACAGGACATAGATATCCTGTACCTTTCGCTTATCAGAGTGCAGATGAGGCACAAATTAACCAGATGCTTGAAGATGGGATTATTGAGCACTCTAACAGTCCATATGTTAATTCTTTGATCACGGTACCCAAGGCCGACGGCACGGTTCGTATTTGTTTAGACGCTCGTTTGGTTAACAGTAGAATCAGTTCAGATCAGCTGAAATCTATGTCATTAGAGGAATTAATGCAAACATTTGAGGGGAAGAAGTATTTTACTTGTGTAGATTTGAGTTCCAGTTTTTGGCAAGTGCCACTTATGTACGAGGATAGACCATTTACAGCTTTTAGTCATAAATATAACCTTTATCAATTTTGTAGAACACCTTAAGGGTTAAAGAGTAGTTCAGCAGCTTTATTTAGGGCTTTAAACATCGCATTAGGGATGACACAGGAGAGTTTGTAACCATTTACATTGATGATATGGTAATTAGTTCACGCAGTTTTGAGGAGCATCTACGTCATATAGATATAGTTTTTCAGAAGTTAGATCAGGCAGGGTTCACTTTGAAGCTGTCTAAGTCGTCATTCTGTCAGTCAGAAGTGACATTTTTAGGTCATAGAGTGTCAAGTAGAGGTGTGACACCAGAGGAAAGTAGGGTTAATAAGATAATTAACGAAGAGGTGCCACAGAATGTTAAACAGTTAAAAACATACCTGGGAATTTGCAACTTTTTCAGGAGGTTCGTTCTTAAATACGCAGGGTTGGTAGAACCATTCAGGGAATTGCTTAAAAGTGGGACTCGGTGGAGATGGGAGTCCAAGCATGTTCAGGCTTTTAGAGCGCTGAAGGAAGGTTTTGAGAAAGCTGTAGTGCTGAAATATCCTTTAAAAGATAAGGAATATGTGGTTATGACAGATGCTTCACATATAGGCATTGCTCGAGTATTATGTCAGAAAGATGATGAGGGTAATCTGTGCATTGTATCTTTAGCCTCGCGAGGACTGACTGCAGCAGAGAAAAGATACACGATTACTGTGTTAGTGCTTTTAGGTATTGTTTTCAGTTTAGGGAAATGTAGAATGTATTTAGTAGGGGGGAAATTTGAGATCCATACAGATCACCATGCATTACTGTATATGAGGACTTGTAAACTCAGTTCTAACAGAGTTAGTAGGTGGATTCTTGCTCTGCAGGAATACGAATTCACAGTAAAATATATTAAGGGTAAAGATAACATTCTTGCAGACATGCTATCAAGGGACACTAATTTATGTAGGGATTACCCTGTGGTTAAAGCAGAGGACGGTATTTTAATATGTGCATGTGTGGACAGTAGCGACAGGGCATCGTTACAGACACTGAGAAATATGCTAGTGGAGCAACGTGATGACGTTAAGTTAAGGGAGCCACTGGCTAGGTTGGAAATAAGTGAAGAAGAGTATGTGAAAGTAGGACGGTTCACGTACAAGATGCAGGATGGGCTTCTTGCACGGAAATGTAGGAATAATCGATGGGCAATATGTGTTCCTGCCACTTTGCGGGAGGAGCTAATTTGGTTCATTCATAGGGAATTAGGACACTTTGGTGCTGCCAAGGTCTTCTATGAAATTGGTCGTGACTTCATTTGGAGTAAAATGGGAAGGGATGTTAGGAGGATTTTAGCTAAGAGTGACACCTGTCAAAGGAGCAAATATCCAGTTAAATATTTAGTGGAGGAGAGATCTGCAGTTCTCACCAGTAGTCCCGGCGAACTACTGTGTGTGGATTTATTTGGCCCGATTGTTAAAGGACAGTACGGCTACGAGTAGATTTTTATAGTTATTGACGCTTTTAGTAAGTATGTCAAGCTATATCCGCTAAGGAAAGCCACGGAACTAGCGTGTAGCCGTCTGATCATTAATAAGTATGTACCTGAGTATGGGCTTCCTCTCAGGATACTATCTGACAGTGGACCACAGTTTACTGCAAAGAAATGGAGAACCAGTATGCAGGAAGCTGGTATAACACACGTTCATTCCTCTGTAAGGTACCCTCAGGGTAATTCTGTAGAGCGTCCATTAAGGGAAGTGGCTCGTCTTTTTCGGACTCTAGTGCATGACAAGCATACGGCCTGGGTTGGACATCTTACCAAGGTCGAGACTTGGCTTAATTCTGTCCAGCATGAGAGCACGAAATTGACGCCATACGATGTTCACTTCGGAAAGAGACCACAAAATGAACTAGCGAGGGTGTTGGGATTAAATGAGGGTAAGCAACCGGGGTTGGATTACATTGTCCAGTTGGCGAAACAGAATTTATTTAAGTCAGCACAGAAGAGAATTCGCCAACAAAAAGAAACTAAATTTGACCTATTCGAGCCGGGAGACAGAGTCTTACTTAGAGTGCCGAAACAGTCAAATAAGCTAGAGAAAGTCATGTCCAAGTTCTTTTATCTCTACGAGGGCCCATTTATAGTCTCCAAACGTATTGGCAAAACAGCATATGTGCTGGAGGATAGTAAGGGAAACAGATTATACGGGACGTATAATATACATAGTCTACGAAAGTATGTGTCATAAAGTAAGTGTGTTTAATTGGCGAGCCAGCCTATCAAATAAGTAAGTGTGGTATTTGGTGCGAGGAAGATCTGGTCTTCCAGGCAGGCGTATCAGAAGTCACACAGGGGGGTAGTATGTAAGTAATTGAGAGTTTTTAAGGTACAGGGAAATATGACGGGATTGTCGGATGCTCTTGAGCACTAAAATGTCTCGATACACCAAGGCCAGAATTTGGTAGCGCTGGTGAATTCCCATTTGTCTCCTAGAGATGGGTGAGCGCTTGAACAGGGTATTTTTGCTTAAGGCGTCCACGAGACAAAAGATGGGCCATCAGAAGGCGAGACAGTCCTTCATGAAACTCATACATAACAGCACACGTGATTTCTGTTTACGGCCTCGCCATGTAAGATTTGTAAGTGTGTAATTTAAGGTAATTTGTACAAAGGTATTATTTGTGTGGGGAGAACTGGTCTGAGTTGAGAACTAGTATTAAGTAGAATATGGTCTACGGGAACTTAAGAAGACAGGGCGATTACGGCACAGAAATATTTGGTGTTATATGTAATGCGCACTTACTGTTTTTTTTTTCAGAAGTCAATATTAATTTTGTCTTTATTAAGAGAGATTAAGTATTATGGTCACGATGCGCTGCCACAATAGTGTGATCGTGTGCTCAGTGGTAAGTGAGATTAAATTTCACCAGAAGGAAGGAACCTCCAGTGAAATTAGGAAGTTCTGTGGTGATAAATATATCAGAACACCTTCAATGCGTGTGATATGACATCATAAATACACAGTGCTCGCACATAATTTATGTCTATTTTTCCCCACATAGAGAAATTTGAGAGGCGGAAATATCCGTGGAACATTATTCTATATGAAAAACATTGGACTGGTTGCACAGAGCAATCCATAGTGACAACAGACTTTGGCGCAAAGTGCGTAATGAAAATTATGAGTGTATATATATGTAATTTAGGGTGATTTCATTTATGTAATATGTATTTTGGATGGGAATTTATTAACGTGTCTGAGATAATTGGATAATGGACCGTCGTCACGGTAAATTATCCGATGATCCGAGGCGAATATGTAACGTGTTTTTCGAGGGTATTTTACGCCACTGACATAAGTCAGTAGGAAGCCATTCAATATTTACTTACGCGGCAAATTGTTCAGCCAAGGGAAGTTTTCATGTTAATTTATTATTATTATTAACTTATTATTATTAAGGTATTTTTTGGAGCATTTTATAAAATTATAAGCATGCAGATAGGTTTCCTATGTCATAGAAAACACTATCAAGCAAATTATTACGAACAACATTATCATAGAAAATTATATGATTACGGAATTTTACGGAGTTTTGTCAGTTAGGGTATTATGAGAGAGGTGAGTCACGGGGAATTCGGCTACAGGCTTATTCTTGTCAAGAAGCATGTCGCAAGCCTGGGTTGCAGCGTCAAGAAAAGGCGAATTGGCCTGCACCGGTAAACGACATCATCGCCGCGCCGTGTGTAATGACGCAGAGGAGGGGAGTAGCGCGTGGTGGTTCAGCCAATGAGTGGAGACCGGGCGACTTGAAGACGGCTCTGGAGAGGGGAGGCGTGGAGTGCATATAGTGTTTGCGCGCCGTGGAGGCAAGGCGACTATCTTTGTAAAACTTAACCAGTGTGGTTGTACGTGAGGTTGGTTCCGATGTTCGGACCATAAGTTATATCTACAAGTATCTCATCAACTAACGAAGAAGATGACGACGACCAGGAGGCTGTGGGAAGCTCACTTCAACATCCAGTACGAGGGAAATGCTACGGCAATTTCCAGTGGTAAGCGCGAATGACTCAGAACTACGCAATCTCTCGTCTCTTTGTTTAATATTCAGTATTTCAGTAACTTCATAGCTTGGGAATAAGAGTAAAATCAGTAATTTATCCGACTCCGTTTTCACGTAATTTTCTAGCGGTAATATTCAAATCGCAACGCTCCAATTTAAATTCAAACTTATTGTTATTATTATTAATTTTTCAATACTTGTTTCATATAATAAATTCATTTCTTTTAACCATGCAATGTTTGCTTTCAGTAGGTAGCATTACATATAGACCAATTCCTTCTCCTGATACAATTGTTTGTAGGGTTAATGATCAAACCATACCACGATCTGAGTATAAAGATTCTTTTAGGTGTTCTACCAGAGCTAGGTGTTGTTAAATATAAATTTAGATTTCAACATAGCGTTGAGGTCTTGGCGCCCATTAAAACAACATATCTTTGTAGAAAACATTACAATTTTACGCTCAACGTGGAGCTAAGTAAATAACGTTTCAATATTAAGAGCCCTGAGTCTTCTCTTATTTTCCCCTCATCAAATTTCTAAGTCCGCGTCCTTTTCAGACCAAGGATCTGATTGGTCGCTTACTGTCGATGATCGTAATAATCCATAATTAAATAAATAATTAGTCGCAAAATTAATAAATAGTTCTTATTTATTATTTAATATCTTTTATGATATTACGATGTGTTAATATCTTCCTGGTAATTAGCTATGCTAATTACATTACTTGGTTTCGTTTAAGTAAGGCCGCTTCTCATTGACTGTGTGTCACGCGTGTCGCTCGAGTCTACCTCTACCATACTCGAGACACGCTTACAACACGCGCTAGCTTCGGCTCTCTTCGGGAGTCCTTTATTCTCCTCGTGCATGCTCGTCCAGTCTTTGTTTTTCACGACGCAGTTTGACTGCAAGTTCCCCTTCGCGACTGCTAGAATTCTCATTGGTTGGCTGGGTTAACTAGGTTAACTCTGCGATGTATAATCCCGTTTTATGTCGAGTTCCAGCATAGTTATATTTTAACATGGGACAATTTAGAAAACTATTGAAGAGATGAATAATTTCGTGGCTCATATCCATAAAAGAGCACAGTACCTATCACAGGTCACACAGCTAACCTTAACCTGATAGTCTTGTGATGATACCTAACACAGGTCACACAGCTAACCTCAACCTGATAGTCATGTGATGATACCTAACCCAGGTCACACAGGTAACCACAACTTGATAGTCTTGTGATGGTCCCTAACACAGGGCACATGGCTAACCCCAACATGATAGACTTGTCACGGTATCTAACACAGGTCGCACGGCTTACCACAACATGATAGTCTTGCGATGATACCTAACACAGGTAACACTGCTACACAACATAAGTCTTGTGATGATACCTAACACAGGTCACACAGCTAACCACAACATGATATTCTTGTGATGGTACCTAACACAGGTCACACAGCTAGCCACAACAGGATAGACTTGTGATGATACCTAACACAGGTCACACAGCTAACCACAACATGATAGCCTTGTGATGGTACCTAACGCAGGTCTCACAGCTAACCACTACCTGATAGTCCTGTGATGGTACCTAACACATGTCTCACGGCTAACCCCAACTTGTGATGGTATCTAACACAGGTCAAACAGCTAACCACAACATGATAATCTTGTGATGGTATCTAACATAGTTCACACAGCTAACCACAACATGTTAGTCTTGTGATGGCACCTAACACAGGTCATACAGCTAACACCAACACGATAGTCTTGTGATGGTACCTAACACAGGTCACACGGCTAACACCGACACGATAGTATTGTGATGGTACCTAACACAGGTCACACGGCTAACACCAACACGATAGTCTTGTGATGGTATCTAACATAGTTCACGCAGCTAACCACAACATGGTAGTCTTGTGATGGTACCTAACACAGGTCATACAGCTAACACCAACACGATGGTCTTGTGATGGTACCTAACACAGGTCACACGGCTAACACCAACACGATAGTATTGTGATGGTACCTAACACAGGTCACACGGCTAACACCAACACGATAGTCTTGTGATGGTACTGTACCGTATATTTTCATAAGGTTATGCCCAGATACTGTAGTGGAGACCGCGAGAGACGCGATGCTGTTGAGCTCGTGAGTCAAGTCATGATCTATCACGCCGTTAATATAAGAAGTGTCATTCGGTTCGAGATCGGAAAGTAACGAGCATTCCCGAATGGGTGGACTCACAGCTAGACCGATCAATAAACCTATATGTGACGTCATGTCATATATCGACCCAGGCTACAGGATTATCTTTATTGTTTTAAAGCGAATCAGAGAACTTAGAACGCAGATTACCAAAGCAGAAAGCTATTTTATATGAGGAATATAATATAACAAGCGACGTGCAAGAATAACATCTATAAAGATCAAGCCATAAGCGAGTTATTGACACATCGAGATATCGATGAAGGAAGGTAGTAGTGGGGGTTGCTTGCTGTGGCGTTTGGCAGCCAGCAAGGCGACTTCACTTGGTTTTGTACTATTGTATTCCGAGTGTCATATGTGTGGTTACGCAACTCGGCTAGTGAGCGAGATCGCAGGTGCATGGCAGGCTGTGATCATTCCGTGTTGAGATGGCTCGCGTTTATACTCAGCTAGGCCGAACAGTCTTTTTCAAAGTGCGTTATAAACGTGCAGAGTATTTTGTGTCTCGACAAGCGGACGTGTACCGTGTACAAGTACTTATCGAAGCTACCATTTTATAATGGATCTGAGATATTTTCAGAACAGTTGTAAATATATGCTGCCATCTTGGTCAAGAAGAATTGTGTCGAAACGGATCGCGGACTGACTGTATGTCTCTGTCCAGCGGTGTCCGTTATCAAGGCAGCCATTTCGAAACCTTGTGAGGTTTTCATCACGAGCAATATTAACGTGCATGATTGTGCTGATACATGCCAACATCAGGACTTGTTAAGCTGTACATTATGCTGACACTAGAACGCATATTATCTTCTGAGATGTCAGTGGGGAAGTTCAACGTTATAGTTATGACTTCCAGAATGGCAGGTTAGATTAAATGGGGTAGCTTCATGAGAAATGCTTAAGCGAAATGACTGCCACCCACAACTGCATTCTTCTTTTTGGAGAGGAGTATATTTTCCCCGCACTCCAGTGGTTGTTTGCGAGTGCTTTCATGAGCTGCGACATGCAGGACAGTGCTATTTCTCAGGCGGATTATAGTATTTTTGGTATGATGGGAGAAGGCTCGTATGGTCGCCTGACCAGTATGCGTGTGCGCTGCAGGCCCGGGTTCGATTCCCAGATCCAGAGAAGGAGAAGAGTGTATTATCTGGTGATACCCTGGATATATATCCCGCTTAAGATGCTTCAAGATGCAACAAAAGGTACTGGACCAGCAGACTCTTTCACGTAGCTTAGTTGAGGCACTTGTTAGCAACTGCAATTGTCATTTCATTTTTGTAGATTAAATGGGTATTCACAAGTTTAGTTTCGATGTTTCTGTCGAATCTGACTTGCTGTGTTCCCGGGATTTTGTATTCGGTTAACGAATTCATCCCTTGTGTATTATTAGTTTGGATCATTTAAACAGTAGAATCAGTAATTTCTTAGTAGTGCGTATTTTTATTTGCCGAGAAGAGGACTTAGGGGAAGATCTCCAATATTTTGTTTAAGCATAGTATTAATCGCGTTTGTTTCTCAGTGTTTGGAACACTGATTTCTTTGAGGTCAGTACATGTTTTTCATGTACTACTGTTCTGTTAGGAACTTCGTTTTCTCGCAGCGATTTGAATCTTGGAAAGTTTATCTTGGTGTTCGTTGCATTTATAGTTTTAATCCACCTGTTGGATTATCTTTATGGAAAGCACTTCGCTTTTGTTAGTACAGATTTATTAGTGGATTTACTTAATGATTGTCATTGGATTAACCTGATTAGTTAACTTGTTTGCGTGGTGTAAGTTCTATCCACTGATACTTCGAAGCCCACCGAAGTTGGAGGCTATCCTGGTTCAGGAAAAGATCAGTTTTACCATCTATTAAGTATTGATTTGAGATTAACTTAATTTAAGATGTCATTTTGAGACATTTATTTTCCACAGTATTAACGTAAATAATTGCATTTAATGCAATTGTGTGAGTGCGATATAGTATAGCAGTTGTGAACACCATTCACAAGGTTGATTGAATTATTCCAGGAAAGCTTGACTTGGAGTCAAGAAAAATGAACAAGTATTATTAATATACATTATCGGGAGGCAAGATAGGTTAATTTGCTAGTGGAATGTTTTAGTGCCTCGACTTTGAACAACGTGCTTAAGGTTAGTGTGTGAGTTAAGGATGTTTGTAGGTCTTGTGTGAGTATTGAGATTAAATAATAGTAGTGTTTTGAAGGTTCGTATAACCTTGTTGTGTTGTGTTTTGGATGCACATCTGGGATGATGCATATTTGTGAGATTTTATGCTTGTTGAAGCATTAGTCCAGTTTTAGATTGAGCCGGTAAATGCTTTTCAGCCAGTAAGTGCCAATCTGTTTGTGACCTCGAGTAGGCAACACCCGTGTTTGGTGTTACGTTAATATAGATGAGTTTTTCTGGTATTTTAATGTCTGTTGGAGACATTGGCGACGTCATTCTTATAGAGCGATCCTTCATGCTTTTCTTCACCTAATCAAAAGCAACGCTTGGATAATCTGTTCGAGCAACTTAAGACATTTCCACCGCATATAATCATTAAAACCTCTACAATTTTGTACAAGTTTACTTGAAATTTGAATCATGAACATAGTCGATAGATACACTACTTAGCTTAATTGCTTGATAAAAATTGGTAACCCGATGTATTGAATGTGAATTACACATCACGAGGCGAATGTTATGGCAAAGATCAGCTGTTTAGGCTGAATCATGTGAATGTCTGAGGACATTTCTGTATATATTCTTATAAATACTTGTATATAATCTTGATATTGCTACACTTTTGGAATATCGTTTAAGACGATACACATGTAAAAATTTTGATAATTCTTCTTTATTCATCGTCTAATATTTCATCCAGTCCTCCTAATATCAATAGGAGATTGATGCCTAATATCCTTGTTTCATAATGTGAGATATTATATTTAGAATCACCCCAGCGTGTAGGTGATGATCGTAATTCATTTTTGGAATTATTTAGGATTTTCTTAATACAGTTGTGTTTAGCTGTGCTTTTGTTTTCTTGACGACAGGGTATTAATATTTTGTTTTCTTGTCTGTTACCTTGTTCTCTTGGAATAAATTGTTTTCCCAATTTTAAATCATGGCGTGATATTTAAGGAAGGAAGGAAGATTGTAGTTTTACGTGACCGTGAATCTTGTGATTATGAGCCACGGGACCTCCTTTTTACGTGGAATCCGAACCACAGGACATGGCATTTCACTTCGAAAATCTCACATGCATTGACCGGGAATCGAACAGGCGTGATATTTTAACGAAGAGATTGGAGGTCGTTTTAAGATGGCCATCGCTTGGATTTTCTTTTTCCAGGGTTTTCCACCCTTGAGATAGTTCTTTTTTAGAGTTGTTTTTCTTGTTCTTGAGCTAGTTTTTTATTTGTTCGTTCGTTGAAGCCATGGTCATTCTTAAAACAGCCTGATAGGATGACTAGTACCCCATTCATTCCTCTACTTGGTGGTAGGACCTGGGAGGGTTTTTGCCGGGCATTTTTCAGGTTCTACGATCCAGTGACCATCGAGGGATTTCACCAGGTATTGGTGGGTGTTTCGGGTACAGTACCTAACACAGGTCACACAGCTAACCCCAACATGATAGTCTTGTGACGATACCTAACACAGGTCACACAGCTAACCACAACATGATAGTCTTGTGATGATACCTAACACAGGTCACACGGATAACCACAACATGATAGTCTTGTGATGGTACCTAATACAGGTCACATGGCTAACCACAACATGATAGTCTTGTGATGATACCTAACACAGGTCACACGGCTAACTATAAAATGATAATCTTGTGATTGTACCTAACACTGGTCATACAGCTAACCCCAACATGAAAGTCTTGTGATGGTGCTGCCCCCGAAAAATGATATATCTGGGATGAAAATGGGGTTATTTTTAAGCCCATTATAAAATTTTACCAAGCAATATGAATGCTGGAACTTGGCACAAACCCGTCGTGTTGCTACGTTGAGCAAGGAGGGAGACTCCGTCACGTAATATTATTGCGCAATCGAAGGTTCTATAAGCTTGGAATTGACCTAGCAACAGCGAAAAATCTCAGAAAATATATAAATATTGTTATAAATTATACGATTGGATATGAGCACACAGCCAATGAAGAGAAGTCTTAGAGAAGACGGGAGTTCCTTCAACTAAATTTAAGGAGAATTATCACATTTACTCCCCAAGAGAGTTATTTTATGGATTGTTAATATGAAGAAAATTATAAGAAAATATTAGAAATATTTTGGAAATCGAAAGGAGTTCGAAATACGTCAGAATAAGCATTTTCCTAGTGCGCGCTAAATTTTACGAGGAACGCAAAATGGCGACTAGATCTGGTGTCTTGCAGGGGAGACGCAAAGCATCAGGGCTCTTGTTCCTGCGAAGTTTGAGGCGTACAGACGTGTATTCCCGGAGAGTAGCAGTCCAAAAGGTCTTAGCCGAGTCCGAGAGTGGTTGACTCGTGGAGTCTGCGCAGATAGGGGCTAGCTACTGGAGATCGCCGTGCTTGCGAGTTAGGTGAAGTCGCGACGAGTGTCCATACCGCAATAACTTTCGACTATTTGATATTAGAGCAATTATTTTAACTACAGTCTCTAGTGCATAACACATAGAACCGTGTTAAAAATTTTCAGTGCGATTAATGGAAGATTTTGAGAACTACAGACATTTTAGAAATGATATAGAAAGGTAACGGAATCCAGCGCAGTAAAGCATTTTAGTTCAGGCCAGACTGCAGCGAATAAAGATCCGTGTTCACAGATTCACGCGAGTAACAGTGATTGACATTATTATTGGGGAACTACATTGTTACACAAGTATGATGACTTGCCAGACAAAATAAAGCTATCTATCTATCTAAGCTATCTATATTCAACAACTGAAGACATTTAAGAACTGTAATATGATTGAGATAATGGAATAAGAAAGTACGTGCGCCAGGAATACATTCATGATGGAGTAGTATATTCAACAATGGAGCTAATATATTTAGATTGTTCATGATTGTCTACTTTTCAAGCAAGTATGAGACGTTATGTACAACTACATTCTAGTACATTAGCGTCATACATGAGCTTGGACTTACCATCAGTGACTACTTAAAAATATTCATAGTCCATCTCAATGAATATTTTATATACGAGTGAGGTCCGTGACTTCCATTTCGAATTTACTTCGGAATATGAAGCTGAACTTTCAACACTACTCGATATCATAGTGAAGCTGTATCATTACGGAGAACGAAGAGACGAGAATATTTTCAATATGCCAGGGTTATCCCGGCAACAATGAAGATGAAGGATGGGAGTTCGCAGTTCGATCCCAGATGGAGCTCTTGATGTTTTCCGGAAGAGGGAATCTTCCCTTGTCCGAGGTCGTAAGATCTAAGGGACGAACTAGGTTCCAACCTAGTTCCTTGAAGGATGAAACAACTGAGAATTGTCTAATACTTAACTTGAACTTCGAGATCTACAGTCAAGGTAGCAGTGTTTATTAATATGTAGTTAGAGTATTATGGTGACATTCTAGATCAATTCCTTTATCCATATTTCGACACATTATTTATTCCATGTAACAACATTTTATTCTACGAGATCATTTGTGGTGATCTTCTTTCGACATTTTCTTATGGTTTTACTACGATCCAGTTTCTGAACTGGGAAATTTCAGCTTGTTTAAGGAAACAGCATTCCAGTTATTTTATTGAAGAACAGTAAATTTATTTTTGACTGTTATGAATTCATTTTGAATTCAGGTGATAGACGTTTTCGTTTATTCATTCATTCATTCGTTTATTTGCAATTGAGGGTGTGTCCCCCGGTGGCAAATTAGATATACATAACAAATAAATAATTGTACATAACAATTCACTAACAATTAAACTGTAGTATTTACACACATAGTCAGTCTTTTCTTAAACACACCTATATGTTTGGGAAAAGGCTCTAAGACTGCGGCAGGTAGAGAGTTCCAATTATCATTGGCACGGTTTACGAAAGAATATTTACCATAATTTGTTCGCTGTGGTCGGCCCTTAACTTTGAAAGGATGATCGCTCCTACCCATGTAAGTAGGCTTTTCCATACGTGTGCTAAGCTCACCCCATGCTGGTTGATTTGTATACGTGTTGTACATAGCGCAGAGTCTAGATTTCATCCTCCTAGCCTCAAGTGTTTCCCACCCAAGTTTTTTTAACATACGGCTCACATTGCTCCTGGGATTAAAGTCACTGAGCACAAATCTAGCGGCCTTTCTTTGTACCATTTCCAACTCATTTATGAGCCCTACTTGATATGGATCCCAAACCGCCGAGGCGTATTCCAGAATAGGTCTTACAAGTGACAAATATCCTAATTCTTTAGCAGAGGTACTACTTCCTCTTAATAACCTCATTACAAAGTGCAGGGATTTGTAAGCTTTAGAAACTACACATCCTATATGACTTTTCCATTTCATATCATTTCTTACGTGAACGCCCAAATATTTGCAAGAATCTTCTTCTACAAGTATTTCCGAGCCAATGTTATATTGAAAATCTTTCCTTCGCACTTTCCCTATTTTTATTAGACAACGTTTTCTTGCGCTTATTTTCATTTTATTTTCAATCGCCCACTTATAGACCAGGTTCAGGTCATTTGAAGTACTGCATTGTCTTGTGAGTCATGTATCTTTCGATATATTACACAATCATCCGCAAACAATCGACAGTCACTGTGAATCCCATTTGGTAAGTCATTTATGAACTCCAAAAATAACAAAGTTCCGATTACGCTGCCCTGAGGGATACCCGACGTTACGGTAATTTCATCCGAGAATCGGCCTTCAACTTTCACTTTCTGGGAACGATCCGTCAAAAATTCTTGGATCCATAAAATTAATCTTCCATCAATCTTCGTCGAAGCTAATTTATGGAGTAGCATGTCATGCGGCACGACATCAAATGCCTTCGCAAAATCTATACCTACGGCGTCGACTGAAACTCCATCGTCTAAAGATTCGCTAATATCTTGAAAAAGTGATAGCATCTTACTCTCGCATGAGTAACCTTTCGGAAATCCATGTTGCCTATCATCAAACCACAATAATGTTTCCCACTGTTCCCTCAAGTAGTCGCAAATGAGATTCTCCATCTGTTTACAAACGATGGACGTAAGACTAACCGGCCTGTAGTTGCGCAATCCATGCCTGCTCCCTCCCTTAAATATTGGGACTACCGTAGCTCTTTTCCAGTCATCCGGGATTTGCGCATTGTTTATGGACACATTAAACATCGCCTCTAAGCATCGTGCCATGGCCCTACCTCCTAGTTTAAGTAATTCACTAACAATATTATCAGGACCCTTCGATATATTGTAACGTAATTTTTGTATTAGCTTTACAATTGCTGACTGGTTTATTTGGAGAAGTGGAGCCCCTGATTCACCGTTAAGGTCCAACACACAGCTATTGGATTTGTTGAACACACTACCATTAAAGAAATTTAATTCATTAGCAATGGCCTGCTTCTCAGTAATTAATTTACCATCACCGGACATTATCATCGACAAATTATTTGAATTTCCCTTTCTTCTCCTAACATAACTGTATTTTTTTTCCATCCATCGCCTCCCGAACCAAGTAAACCTTGCATAAATTTGTCATGAGCAGCCCTCTCTTTTAATACGAGCTCTCTTGATAAGGACTTAAATTTCAACATATACTTGTCACTATCATATCTTTTATTGTATAATTTCCGAATTTTCCGTTTAAGACTCCTGATTTCCCGTGTGTAATACTCAGGATCTGGATTTTGTTTCAGTAATTTAAATACAACAAATGTATCAATAGCGCTATTTAAAATTTTCAAGAAGTTAGTCCACAGGATATTAATGTGATTTCCTTCCGATGCCCATCCTACAAATAGCTCATGCAAATACCCCTGTAATTTGCCCTGATCCGCCCCGCGATACTGGAATATGATCTTATTTGCTACATCAGAGTCTAATTTTGTAATGTCACCGTATCTAATATTTAATTCTTCCCCAGAATGGTCACTAATTCCTGGTACTTTCAGACAGTTAATATACAGCTCTACAGGCCTTACGAGATAAACATCTAAGGTATTATTGCCTCTAGTTGGGAAGTCAACTACTTGGGAGAATCCCCCCTCCCTTAAGAATTTGTTTGCAGCGCTCTGAGCTTGACCACAGCTAGTTGACTCACCAGACCAGTCTACTTCGGGGAGGTTTAAATCTCCGGCAATTATTGTGCTCTTTTTCATAGCATTACCCGTACAAGTTTTATCATACAGTGTGTCGAGAATCGAAAAGTTATCTTTCGGTGCTCTATACGCCCCTATCACCTGAAGAGGGAATTCATTCCCTTTATCCAAAATTTGTACACATAACATTTCATGATCCGTATCAGCCCACTTTAAGAAACTAGCTATATTTTTGCGCACACAAATAAATAGCCCACCGCCTCACTTCCCCCGATCCCTTCTGTACATTTCGTAGGTCCCTTGAATTATTTCATTACTATTTATATCCTCATATAAACAAGATTCAGTAGCAATGACAATGTCCCGAGAATAAGTCTCTACAAGATTCCAAAATTCAATTAATGTATTTCCTAAACTCTGACAATTAACCTGCAGTAATCTTAGAGTCTTACCTCCGCAGCAAATATCCCGAAGTAGCTCCTTCTGTTCCCGTCGGCTGGCAACCTCTGGACCTGCTTCTCCGCACAATGGCCGGCACGAACCGATGACCCTGTCATGTTGGCTCCCTAGGTTGAAAGCGCCCCGTCGATGTTGCCATTTAAATTAGTTTATTGATTTAATTTGGGCCTCTTATTTGTCGAGAAGAAACTCGAAGAACAGAAGAAAGAATTAACGATATATTGTGAAATATCACAGCATCGTTATGAGCTTAGCATCGATTTTGAAAGAAACATTTGACACGAAATCGATGAAAGTCATAAGAACTCATAGACTTTCTGGTATAGAATGGAGACACATTCCGAATTTGGCAAACTGTGTATTTTATTGGAGAAAGCTATGACCCTTCAGTCAATTAAATTTATTAGAGAGATTAATCTTCTTGGAAGATCATTATCATTCGACGGTAGGGAATTCCTAGCTAGATTACCCCGTCGAGATTGATATTTATCAGACTTAAAGAAATAACACATGTTGTTATTTATTCACAATGGGTAATATAACGTCATATTGTAGGCGTGATATTCCTTCATCTGTGACGTTGAAACCACAGAAGTATGGAGAGACACTATAGTATTTTTATTAAATGTATACGCAACAGTTTGGAGATATCCCAGTATCGTTTCCAAATTAAATACAAGGAGGTCTCACACGCTTTGTGCAAAAGTCGTTTGCATGTATAAAAGTAATATATTAACAACAAATGTAATTGTTTGATATACCAGCGGTTGGTATGGCAACGCTGAGGAGTATGCCCATTTTTTATGAATGCTGGTTTTGTGGAAAAGAAGATGATAACCTTTATGTGTGTATTCAAGTGTTGGTATTTCCGTGTACAGATGGTATACGAGGGGTCGTTTGCGAGGCATTTACCGCATTGTATTAACGTCGTTGCATAGGCAAGACTATTTGGCATTATGGCATTATGGCCTAGGATGTGAGTTTTGTAGAACTCTTTTTGATTTTATACATGGCTTGGATATGTGGAGACGATAGGGTTGTCCAAAAATTAAAACGAGTAAACGGATATTAACGTCTGTTATGTATTCCTATTATTAACTTTTATTAAACACGAATTAAGCAATTGCGTATGTTTTGCCTTAGTTGGACGAGCATATCCGACTAAATATGACTAAAAACCAACAACGACAATTGTGCAGTAGTATTTCAGAAGTTGAGGAAGATTGTAAGGATCCCATGAAGGTGTGGTAAGCTTTAATGTGAGATCAGAGCTGATGCTCTTTTGTATATATAGATAACATTTTTATCGTTATAATAGACCACGCTATTAACTGTAACTCAGATTCATACTGTAAAAAGGTTTATATAATTACTCAACCAAGGGAATGATATGTTAATAATAATTTATCTAATGTTTTTGAAATGTACTTAGTGTGAAAGTCGATATGTTTTGAATGAGTATTTCTTATTGTTCAGTATGGATGAAGACAACTCCGTCGGGTTAACACGATGTGAAAGTATGAACGTTATGTAGTGTGAAAGTTTTAAGGATTTCGAGCAAGGAATGGATATAATATTTGCATTTTTGTTAAGAATGAATGAGATTTTATAGTGTTGTCATATCGCAACAGAGATGTGTATTCATGACCAAGTGCATTCGAACGTAGGTTTGCTTGGAGAACTCGTTCTATCACCCAAGGCCAAGGCAGCCTACAAATGGGGAGAGTTGTTGTCAACACATTAATTCTTGAATGAAATCAGCCGGTGGGCCGGTAAAGCAACGGTTTTATTATATAATGGTGTCACATGACTCAGGCACGCGCAGAGAGAGCGCAGGTGTCCCTAATAGCTTGGTAGAAGAATGCTGAGCATGCCAGACTCTGTTAATTGTTTTAACTTGTAGAAAAGGCTTAGACCGACCAAAATTTATGTCCCGATGTTCTAGAAACACGGCTTTTCAGTGGCGTAGATGAGGAGAGGAGTGAATAAGTGTGTATTTATTAATTAATTATTTGTGTGTTTAGAATTAGTATACTTATGTTCTAAATTGTTTAGTTCGTTGTTAAACGTCGAGTTAGCATGATTTATTTTAGATATAGAGAGATGACACTGTGAAAACCCCATTTTAGGTCTGAAGCTGACTACGTAATCCCCGAGAGAGAACCCAAGATAAGTGCTCGTCTTGAGCTAAATGTATATATGTAATTCACAGTTTCATCGTATTTACTTCAGCGTATGTTCTCGAGGATCATGTCGGAGTGGATTTTTGATTAGTAAATGAGCCGGTGCAGTCAATATCTACAATCCAGCTTTGCTTCGTATATCCGACAGATCTCTTCTTGAATATACGGGCACAGTGGTAAGATGGTCGCCTAACTTATAGGGGCATCGAAAATAGCTTCGTGAGGCCATTTAGAAGTCATCCAGGTGATAATTATTTGAGTTAATGGGATTAATCAACCATACCATATATGATGAACGTGAGTGTAATTATATAGGTAATTTGTATTGTTTTTAATAAAATTGCACTCAGATAAAGATCAGATCCAATGGATAACCTGAGAAAGGAATGATAGGTGGAATTCTTCGAAATGACCTATGATCTGAATCTAATTTCATTTTGACCGGTTCATGACCGATGTTAGTCATGTTAATGTAAAGCTAACTTGTTTTAACGACAGTAACTGTACATGTTCTTTATGGTAGTATATTTAAAATAAATCACAAACGAACGAACTACAGTATATGGATAGGTATTTCAGATATAGGGTGTCTGGTAATTCAATATCAAGTTAATATTAAGGCAAGACAATAAGAAGCCCAAATACATGGATTGAAAGAATGCTCGAAAATGTTGTTATATTGCTCTGTATTGTTTGTATTCCTACAGGATTTGCTTAATTGATATTGTTGTAATGGCAACGATGGCAACAGAGGATGTACAGAAGATGATGGGAGAGATGTTGGAGAAAATGAATGGTAACATGAAGGAAAGTTTGGATAAGGTGGAAGATCAAATTAAGGAAAATTTGAGGGTGAATATGGTTGATATGCAGAAAAAAATTCAGGAGGCGAAGCGCGACATGGAGCAGCTTAAAAGGGATCGCCAAACAGATCTTGACACTGTCGTTGTTAAGGTTGGTGGTGTCAAGGAAAGTCTCAAGGAAGACATCCAGGGTATTCAAACAACTTTACAGGGTTGGCAGACCAGCTCCACAGAAATCAAGGATGATGTCAGTAGTGTCCGCACTGATGTCAGTAATGTGCAGACCAAAGTTGATTGTGTCCAGTCCGATGTTGCCAGTGCACAGTCTGATGTATTGTACCCTTGAGAACAATAAATATGCAAATCATAGCCTGCCAGCTCACTCAGGTATTCGGGGCATAGAGCGTTCTCCCACTAATATGATTTACACATTCAGGATCAAGTATGGAATAAGCACTTCAAAATGAATATCAAATTTCAAAATCTAATAATTATTTAATGAATCAAAAATTAGGCGCTACAACAATTACATTGACAAGTAATGTTCACACTGGTCTAAAACTAGACAAGGACTCAATAACACAAAACCACAAAGTCAAATATAAAATGTTTCAAATGAACCTGATAAAAGGTCAACAAACTTTTCACTTCCATAAAGCAAGTTATCTACATTTCAAATACGAGCGTCTCATGGCTCTAAGATTATTCTTACATAGTTATTCATTGAAAATAAAGCACTTTTAACCCCCATTCGGAGTTTTTACCAAAGTTGTGCTAATTTGTTTATAACAAATATATTTTTCTAAAGTTTCTGTGAGTTTTAAAATTTCATCCCTCTCTAAACAATTCTACAAATCAGTGTTGTTGGAGGACATAACTCGTGCATATCCTGTGTCCTGGAAATTACTGTATGAATCAAGTTAAAAGAGACTCCCAAGACTCCTTTAATATTTCCATATTTACTCTGGAACAACATTTACATAGTTATTAATAATACGGGATTTTATATTAGTCTTAGACTATTTATTTAAGCTGATACGGTTGTCTGAACGATTTCTGGCAAGAAATAATAACTCTAGATCTCGGTACTAGTGACCGGCATGTCTCACAACATTTAACTCTCTTACACAAGGCGTGTTGAGTACGGACCTGCCCCAAAGCAATCTGTGGTCCCATTAGTGCTGTCAAAGCGCTTCACATTAGATTAATGAGGCCGAGGGTCGCTCAGCCCCCAGTAAATACAGACTAAATGACTCTCTCTCTGGTCGACAGGCTCCTTTAAAAATCACTTCTTTAACTCGATAGAACACACATTAGATCCCTTCCTCATTACAAATTTACGGCCATATTTATCTGCTAATATTTGCACAGGTGAACTTATTGAATGATAGGTATAATCATTGGAAGGTTTTTAATTCATTATGACGGGGCTATCGACGTAGATGAACCTTGGTTCATACTAAATAATGAGTCTGCCTCATGGACGTAATTCCATATTTGGAGGTCTTACCAACTAGACATAGGATTGTGACCATTTAACACCAAATTCTTTTAAAATATCGACTTTCTGTGCGGCATACCAGCACTGTCCTCATGCGATCCCACAAAATATATAGCACCCATAGTCAACTTTTGCCTTACTGCAAATACATTACTTTCGTAGAACCTTGACCAACTCCACTTGACAATCAACTTTAATCCTGGCATAAAATCTCAGCAATAACTAGCGTGAAAAGTCAAATAAGCTATCCTAGCTTTATGTTACAACAATAATATTTGTGTGGATATCGAGTAAGATATTTACTGCTTCTACTTCAATTTAGCTCTGTCTTATTACATTATTAGCACTTTCCAACTTTAATTCGCCTTTGACATCACTTTCATTTGCACACCCTTTTTCAACAAATTTATCATTATTATTATTCATAAAACCTTCACATCATTACATTTATTGTTATCTTTTAACAACTATGTTTATATTTATTTCTTGCCTTCAAAACGTATGTTATTACACATTATGTCACTTCATGACGTGACTTCAAAAAGACACTGAGTAGTTATTTTAACCATTATTTCAATAATTAATTCATGATTATATTATCGTCCAGAAAAGATCGTTCGCTTCCATTTACACACAATTCGTTTCATTATCCCTGTTATTTTGAGAACATCTTCTCAGATGTTTGTATGCACGAGTGTCTCCCGTCCAAAAATCAACACTTAATTAAATCATTGTACTCACATGATTCCTTTGAGCAGCATAGCTCCAGGCTCCCAACAAATCAGCCTCATATCCCACTTCTAGGATTTTAAGCTTCCATAATACACTGCTCTATACTCACGGTGTATATTAATTCTTCCTTTACATTACACATTTTTAAAGCACTAGTTTCCTCTCTTAGAGGTATAAAAATCATATTTTCCTATACACTTATACGCTAACAAACACTGAAAAATTACACTTAACACTTGATCAAATAATATATACAAAAATACAATTAATACACTGTGGTTACACTTAATTTCTCACACGTGGGTGACACTTTTCTTTTCCCTAATCCAAGAGCTGCAGATACTAGCTGAGTTTCCCTAGTTCTTGCTCCTAACGGGATCAATTGGAAGTCTCTGTCTCAGCATGCGCTGGATCGGTATGGATACTCCTATCCTACTCCGGCTCTCCTATTGTCCAGTAAAATTAGACATAAAAAGGGGCCCGACCTTGCAAAAGGTCATGTAGTTCTAATTTTTTATATGTTGTTTGGACCTCTGGCAATAGTAAAAAACCAAATTTGCAACTTCGAAAGACCTGTGCTAGTTGTGTAATACCCAAAAAACAGCTAACTTTTTGCACAATTTTTGGTTTTTGCTCAATGTCTTTTAAAATATGCATCTGCGTGAAAAACCCATACCCATCTTTTTAACCTAGATTAAATTTACTACAATTTGAAACCCAAACGAATACTGTATGTTTAGTAGATCCCGAGATAAAATTCTTCAAAGATTAAACATTTTCATAAAAATTAAAATTGTTGGTTTTGGTCTCCTAATTTGACAAATATTATCAAAAATACGCATTCCATCAAAAGGTGATACGCTATGAATTTGAAGTTTATTTGTTTATCTTTAATTCGAACTCTTATTGGTACCGGTAAGCCTAATGATTCTCTCAAAAGTGGCATGTAATTGAAAACCATGAAGTATTGAAATCAGGAAAAAAGAATGAAAACAAGTTTTGAGTGCATCAGGTATCAGGTATAGGGCCAACAATGATGATGTGTAATTTACGTATAATATTTACTCGTCCGAATGGCTTGTAGACGAGTGAGGTTCATTGTGTTTGTGAGAGCAAGCGTCGGGACCTCAAAAATGAAGGCGAGGCCCCTGAACAAAGAATCGACCATTCCCTCCTCCCTCCTACACATTCTTTCGTCAGTTTTGCCGCGTAAATCGAAGAATGTGGCCTGTGAAGCGTTAGTGTACTCGAAAACCTTGTGCAATGCATATTCCTCCAGGTGTTTGTTTTAAATGTTGTAAGCCCCTGAGTGAAGGCACAACCATTGTCGTAAAACAAGTAGGTATTCGCTCACATTAACGTGAGTGTGAAACGGGACGTTAAAGAAGAGAAAATTTTCTCTCGAAAACTTCAAGAGGAAGTAGGAAGAGTCACACTGCTGCAAGCAATGTTAAAGCATCTGTTCGACGTAAAGGAGATTATGATCTCCAACCATCCAGACCCTCAAGATCGTCAAGTGAGCTCGGTAGGATATAACTGAAGAATTCATCAGGCTATAAAAAGAACTGCCCAAATCACAAAGAAATGATGTTCACAAAGTTGACAAGTTTGGTTTCAGGATAACAGTCCTAAATGCAGCTGAATGCTGAGGTGGCCAGTGGGGAAAGAAAATTATACAGCGGCTCTCAAGTGTAAATAACTGGGTAGTTGCTGATACAAGATACCACGATCTGTGTAATTAAACGTTATTCACTAAGCCATTAACAACTGGACAGAAGAGAGGACATCGACCGGCAATTGATATAGAAGATATAGGCTATACACTTACCTCTTGGAGAACTCTGAGGAACATCCGTTCTCAATAGATGATATATTGAAACAGATCGAAGGGTATAACAACTGTGAGATCTCAAAGTGTATGAAACCCAATGAATATGCTCCATCCGGTGATTTCTTAGACAATGGTAATTCAGTCAACCCTGAATCCGTACAGTTGGTCTACTACTGTGTCATCGCTGAATCCGTACCGTACTACTGTTTTATGAAACCGTTGTTCCAAAACACAAGCCTGCTGTTCTTAACACTTGGAGAACTGATGTGTAGCTTTTTAACATACCGTACTCTCAAATGTGCTGTACGACCACGGTCTTTCATCTCCTGACTCATGTTAGGCCTTGGGACCTACTTATACAGAAAACTTGGTTCCAAGCATTTAGTTAATACATTTATTCAGCTCTGGGATTTCCATGCACTTTAGCGATGCAGCGCAGCTTGAAAGTTCTGCTATTAGGAGATCAAAATCCTCACCACCTATTTATAAGGAGTTCTCATCCAGTTTGTCTTTGACAAAGAAAAATCCCCAACTTCTAGAACTGGCAGAACTTTTCCTGCTACTAGACTCCAGTAACGAAACCATAGCAAAAGCTGGGGAGAAATGCTTTGTGGCTTTGTATGGGGTGATTTCCTAACAAACACCCCGATTAGCATTCCTTACCAACTATTTGTTACATTTGCAGCCAACACCAATATCAATCTTGCTTGCTTTCCCCCAACAGAGGATGCAGCACTCCACCATGCTAACAGAATTTACAACCAAGTTCAAAAGTAGCTTGGGGTCAATAAAATTCTTACAGATTGGTGGTAGAAGCTTGATGATCAAGGACCTATCCCTATCTCTACAGCTATGGATCCTGAAACTCGGCTCCTACTGCGCATGATTTCCTGCAATATTGCAGAAAAGGTTGCAGCGGCGGTTGGAGTTGCCGTAAGCTGAACTCAAATGCCGATATTGTGCTGGCAAAATTATGTAAAAACGTGCAATCGCTTCAGCTATAGGATTCTAACAACGAGGAAGAAGTCTTCACCGCTAAATTGATAGAACGGAAAAACCAGCCTGTGCCTGCTGTTAGTTCGAGAACTCTTCCAATGAACGTGCACCATCATCACAGAAAGATTTTTGGAGATCCAGGCAATCCAAACAAATGGAATTACGATGAGACCTGTTATTTCATACATGTAAAAACTTATTTTAAACGTTACGTTTTCCTTTGTAATAAAACAAAATAGTACCTACTGGTATGTGAACTGATTTCTTTCAATTTTTTCAAATTCACTTTTGAGAGAAGCACTTGGCCTATAGGTACCCGTCAGAGCTCAGTTTGAAGCTAAACAAATATCCTTCAAGTTCATTTCCTGTGAAATTTCTCATGGAATGAGTATTTTTGATAATATTTGTCAAATTAAAAGACCAAAACCAAGAATTTTTACTTTAATGAAAAAATATTCAAACTTTGAAGAACTGTATCTTGGGATCTACTAAACATATAGTATTCGCTTGGTTCTCAAATTGTAGAAAATATAGTCTTGTTTACAAAAGGTAAGTATGCTGTTTTCTGTCAGATGCATATTTTAAACAACATTGAGCAAAAACCGAAAATTGTGCAAAAAGTTAATTGTTTTTTGGGTATTACACAACTAGCACAGGTCTTTTGAAGTTGCAAATTTGGTTTTTTACTATTGGCAGAGGTCCAAACAACATATTAAAAAATTAGAACTACATGACCTTTTGCAAGGTCGGATGTCTAATTTGACTGGACTACTATAGTAATCGGCACTTAACAGTTTATAGCTATGCGTGTTCAAATTGCAAGTTCAGATCTTGCATAAAGTCTGAATTGGTACGGTCCCAGAGTCACTATTACTAGTTATAATGCGCTCTGTTAAATGTTTTCCTCTCGTCCACGTTTGGACCTGATTTCCTGAATACTACTGTATCCCGTTCGTGGCACAATTTGTGATTTATTTCACACCTCTTCCTGCAGTTACTGTCCTGCTTATAATGTTTCTGACCTGACGTCACTTCAGCGCTAAATCCCTATGCACAGGTAAATTTAGGCTAATATCCTACGTTAAACCCTACTATGGATCTTTAACGCACTAGATAAAGTTCGGTTTTCGCTACTTTGAAAATTCTCGCTTACTGTTGAGATAAATCGATGTTTCTTTGTGACTGATACTGTTCATGAGGCCTTGCACGCCCCCTGTCGACTGAAGTTGTTTCCTTGGCCTATAATAATATACTTTTCCGATGTTCAAATTTGATTTTTACTGTTCGCAGCACGACTATAACTTTAACACGACTTGAACAAATCTTTGACGATTCGTTGTACAGTGACTACTGTATGACCTCATTTGATCTAGCGTAGACTGTCTAATTGCAACTTTGTGAAGCAGCGCTTCCGCTCACTGATAATTGACGTAGTACCTCCCTCAAGGAGTACTCGTAGATCTGTTGTACACGATGCGGCGTCTCCTCTCAAGGAGTCTTGAAAACTGCATGATATACTTGTTGCACAGTATTACCTCCCCTGAGGTTCATACGACTGAATACGATGTGATGTAACGTGACCCTTCGAGGTCTGTTGTAAACTGCATTAAATACTGTTGGTTGATCTAACGTGCAGCGACTTTACGCTCACGAAGACTGAATAACTTTGATGCAGTACCTCCGCTCGCGGAGTGCTCGTAGGCTGCATGATTTCCCTTGCGTTCAGAGGGTTTATATCTGATTTGACTACAAATAAACTAGTTTCCGTCCTCCTAAAAATTATTTTCCAAAATAAGCGTCTCACGATCTCGAAAAAATTATCTTCTTGGAGCTTACGTCTTGAACGTCTCAGCTAAACTAAAACTTTTGAAAATCGATCGTAGCAAATTCAATTAAAAATTTAAATTAACTCCTGAATTGAGTGGGCGTATAGTTTCTTGTTTTCCCCTCCCCAGACTGAGGGTTCGGTGAATTCCCAACTACGTAATGCTTACGAAGCACTTCTAAACTATACAATTATTATTAACTTTTACGACACTCAAAATGCTGTTTTCCCAAATGATTAACATGGGCGGAAAGATTTCCTAAGAGTTTAGCACGTTACTGGCTGAATTCAATGATTCTGCCAATATATTGGCCACACCTTCTACACAGCGTTGTCAAAATACAGCAGACTAAGGAGTTTCCAGTGAGATCTTCTGTCTCTCTCGTGTGTGGAAGATTCCGTTGGTCTATTTTTTATCCCGTGCGCAAGCCTCAATCTGATGAGTCGGCAGTGACCATCTGCAGGCTATGGCTCAATTCTTGCGCCATCCTACATGTGTCATACAGAGGTGGTTTCAACTTAACCCTTCTGCTTGCTTAAAATCTGTACAAAAATCCTGTAATGTTTTCTAGCTTTTCAAACTAAATGATCATGAATTCGAATCTTTTGCACTCCGCATGGGCACAGTATCCTATGTTAAAGCTGATGTTATTCATAATGTTGAATTTTGGGTTTATGCCGTGTTTTATTATATTGCAATTCGACGCGTTTCGAAAGAAACCATGTCTTTCATCGTCAGGAATAATCTGGAATACGAGAATGTTGCTAAGAGAAAGCAACGAAGAACATATAGAAGGTGCCCAAAGATGGACGCCATTATAGCCCCATGTTAGGGACAACGGAAAGCAGCAGTGAATTACTTTCTCAGGGTTCTGATAATAGGTAGCCAGGATTCACTGAGATTGTAGCCGGTGTCGCGGTTGAAATTATCTGGGTGTTTACGTATTTCAACCGCCTCCCTGATGATTCTGGGACGATATTGCTTTATACGGGCAAGAACTTCCACCCCTTGGAACATGACATCATGGCCAGGTGTTAGAGCATGATCGGCAACAGCTGATTTATCAGGTTGAATGAGCCTGATACATCTATTATGTTCCTTAATGCGAGTGCATATTGTTCTCGAAGTCTGCCCGATGTAAACCTTGCCACAAGTACAGGGAACTCTGTAGATACCCGGTTGTTACAATTTAGGCAAACTGTCCTTAGTTGGTCGCAGGAGTTGCCTAATCTTAACAGAAGTTCCAAATACAGTCCGTATGTTGTATCGACGTAGGATTTTAGCAATACGATCCGTTGTGTTATGTATGTACGGAAGGTAAGCAGTTCCTCTTACATCTCTTTTCTCAACTGACGTCCTATTATTATTTGTTGGTTTCAGAACCGTAGAAATCAAAGCCTTGCTATAACCGTTGCTCTCAAAGGTGGTTCGCAGGGTGTTAATTTCTTCTTGTAAAGAAGACACTTCACAAATCCTCCTAGCCCTGGTAGTTAGAGTTGTAAGGATACCATGTTTCTGGGCAGGGTGATGGTGAGAACTTGCGTGGAGATATCTATTGGTGTGTGTTGGCTTACGAAAAACGCTGTGTCCTAAAGAACCATCCTCTTTCTTGGTGACGAGAACATCTAAAAAAGGAATTTTGCCGTCACATTCCTTTTCCATGGTGAAACAAATAGAAGGGTGCTGGAGATTAAGGTGATCCAGGAAATGGCTAAGATTTTCCTCACCTTCCGTCCAAACAACAAACGTGTCATCCACAGCCATGGGTAGTCCTCTTTCTCCTGTTGTGGCTAATTTCTTCATGGAGAACTTTGAAGAGAAAGCTTTGTCGTCGGCTCCTTTCAAACCGAAGATCTGGTGGCGTTATGTGGATGACACGTTCGTTGTTTGGACGGAAGGTGAGGAAAATCTTAGCCATTTCCTGGATCACCTTAATCTCCAGCACCCTTCTATTTGTTTCACCATGGAAAAGGAATGTGACGGCAAAATTCCTTTTTTAGATGTTCTCGTCACCAAGAAAGAGGATGGTTCTTTAGGACACAGCGTTTTTCGTAAGCCAACACACACCAATAGATATCTCCACGCAAGTTCTCACCATCACCCTGCCCAGAAACATGGTATCCTTACAACTCTAACTACCAGGGCTAGGAGGATTTGTGAAGTGTCTTCTTTACAAGAAGAAATTAACACCCTGCGAACCACCTTTGAGAGCAACGGTTATAGCAAGGCTTTGATTTCTACGGTTCTGAAACCAACAAATAATAATAGGACGTCAGTTGAGAAAAGAGATGTAAGAGGAACTGCTTACCTTCCGTACATACATAACACAACGGATCGTATTGCTAAAATCCTACGTCGATACAACATACGGACTGTATTTGGAACTTCTGTTAAGATTAGGCAACTCCTGCGACCAACTAAGGACAGTTTGCCTAAATTGCAACAACCGGGTATCTACAGAGTTCCCTGTACTTGTGGCAAGGTTTACATCGGGCAGACTTCGAGAACAATATGCACTCGCATTAAGGAACATAATAGATGTATCAGGCTCATTCAACCTGATAAATCAGCTGTTGCCGATCATGCTTTAACACCTGGCCATGATGTCATGTTCCAAGGGGTGGAAGTTCTTGCCCGTATAAAGCAATATCGTCCCAGAATCATCAGGGAGGCGGTTGAAATACGTAAACACCCAGATAATTTCAACCGCGACACCGGCTACAATCTCAGTGAATCCTGGCTACCTATTATCAGAACCCTGAGAAAGTAATTCACTGCTGCTTTCCGTTGTCCCTAACATGGGGCTATAATGGCGTCCATCTTTGGGCACCTTCTATATGTTCTTCGTTGCTTTCTCTTAGCAACATTGTCGTATTCCAGATTATTCCTGACGATGAAAGACATGGTTTCTTTCGAAACGCGTCGAATTGCAATATAATAAAACACGGCATAAACCCAAAATTCAACATTATGAATAATAACACGGGCCGTGAAAGTCTAAATGACAAAGCTGATGTTGCCAGTGTTCGGTCTGAGCTATCCAATGCACAGACCAAAGTTGAGTGTGTTCAGTCTGAGGTTGCTGATTTGTTTCTGATGTGTCCCATGTACAGACTAAAGTAGATAAGGTACAGGAAGATGTAAGCGATATGCAGGTTGATGTCAATAATGTACAAACCGAAATAACTAGCGTACAGGCTGACATTAGTAAGGTTCAATCTGAAGTAAACTCTATGCTTGTTGATGTTACTAAGTTCCAAGGGGATTAAACAAAATCTGAAGAGAAGTAGAGGAATCTAAGACACAGTGTTCCGATAATATAGGTGCTTTGAGAACACAACTTGTAGATGACACATTGAAAACTACTGTTTCATTAGCTGAGTTGAATACTAACGTTGATACTCTGCGTAATCAGGTGATAGATCACAATAAGATCCTTAAGGATGATGGTTGGTTGGTTGAATGGTTCTTGAGTTTAGGGGCTGCGACAACGCGGTCATGTAGCCCCGTGTACATTGGGTGTGTGTAGAATCTGTCTGGTAACCGGTGTTAATTGCGATGACTGTATTAGTGTGTGTTATCTGTTTTTTTAATTTAAGTACTGCAAATTAGAATTTTTCAAATAGTTCCTACTTTCGCCGCCAAGCACCGCCGTCAACGACTACTAGGCCAAGTTCAGAACTTAACTACTAGACGCCAACGCAGTCGGCTCTTGGCAACGAACGTAGAAACCTAAGAGCGTTGTTTACATTTAACCTATTCAATTTAGCTTCACACAGGTGCAATTAGTGGAAGGTTCTTTAACAAGCCATAAATCTATGACATGGGACCGCCGGCTTTACTTCCCCTCCAAGGAAGGCATAGTGAGGGATTTTTAACGCCCTTAAAAATCCGACGGCTTTGGCCGGGTTTGGACCCTCTATCTTGGGCATAGAAGCTCAGTATGCTACCGAATACGCCACCGAAGCCACCCTTGAGGATGATATAGAGGTTGACATCGCCAAAATGCTAAAGGCGAATGTAGTAATTTGCAAGGATGAGTGGGATAGGTCCAGTACCGAACATATTACGCTAATTCAAGGTAAAGTTGAAAGTAAACTAGCCAGTACACAGTAACAAATAAACCGTGATGTTATGAGTGTAAGGTCAGATTTGGGAAAGCGTATCGATCAATTGTTGCAAAGACAGGTAGACGATAAAAATCAATCGACCTAAGCTAATCAAGCTTTGAATGCATCTTTAGAAAACCGAAGTAAATTGTTAGACGGGCGGAAAGATACATTTGTCACAGTCGTGAATGAGATTAATGAGGGAAAGTCGACAGGAATAGAATATTATATCAGCAGAGGATTGCAAAGTCTTAACTTAGGGGACGGTGCTAACCTCGAAGTTTATAAGGAGGACTTGAAGAAAGATGTAGGAAAGCAATTGAAGGATATAATTACGGAAATAGAAGACAAGGAAAAGACAGAAGTTGAAGACTACGAAAGCCGTCACAGAAGACCGAGTATTGAGATAGAAGATAGAGAGATCAGGTCAGGAGAGAGAGTGTTCAGATACACTGATAGACTAGAAGAAAGAAGTAGAGAGCCCGAAAGATATAGGAGAGAATATCGTCCTAGTTTCCCAGATTCTCAATAGAGAAATGTGACGGTGATCCGTAACTTTCAGGACAAACCTCGTAAGTTCAATAACCTTGACTCTTTCACCCCAATAGAGTACATCCGAAACATCCGTGATTACTTTATTGAAGTGCACATTCCTCGTGACAGAGAAATGAAGATTGTGGATCGCTATCTTTGCGGACGGACGTCTTGAGTGGTTCAAAGCCTTCAGGTACACATTCGTGGACTCGGAAGAGTTCGCAGAAGCTCTCATAAGGCGTTATTGGTCAATTAAAGCCCAGAACAGTCTGCGCGCGGAAGTATATTCCAGGAAGTATTCGGGTACTTTACCGACGCGCTACGCTGATTTCTTTAGAACGCAGCTTGCCCGACTACGTTTACTTCAGCCCCCATTATCCACGGCACAACTGATAGACGCTATCGCCAGGATGTCGCCAGTTGAGGCTAGAAGACTGATAATCTCGTCCGGAATAAGCGATTTGGCCGGCATGGACGAACTACTCAGGAAACTCGACTATACGAGTCCAACGCCCAATGTCGTAGCTAGAAACCAACGACAGGACTTTAAAGAGATCAATACTGTGTTTATAGATCAAACGCAGCAAACCGAAAGCCCTATAGTCCAAGAGAAGGGAAACTTAGGTCCCGAAAGAAGCACGTATTTCAGAGATAGTAGACCGGAACCCAGGTATAGGAGAATCCGTGGAGGTGGTCCCTATCAGCAGCAGCAAGGACGTGGTAATAATCAGGAGAATCGCATAAGTGGTTTCTTCCACAATAATAATAACTACAGATACCATAATAATTATAACGGCAGAAACAACCGGAATAACCAAGGTTTTAACCAAGATAGGCCCCAACAGAATGAAGTAATGACCAAGGAAGACTATGCCGAACGTCATCAGGAAGGGCAGGAATACTTAAAGGAATTGCGGGAAAAAGAAAGTGGAAATAGGAGTGATAAAAGCTTGAGCGTGGATCCCAAACCCGGTACCAGCCAGCAGGGAAACCATGATAATGCCGATCAGGAACAAAAACAAACTTCATTTTCCAAACGGAAGTAGAGGTGAGTGAAAATACTACTACACTGCACCAGATATTGATAAACGAGGTATACGAAGTAACAGACGAGGATCTGCTGTTTGAGAAAGAGATCGTAAAAGATGAAAGGCCATTTGAACTACCAATTGAAAAAATGAAAAATCCACAGCCTGCTTCCAGTCTCCGACCGGGTCAGAAATGGAATGAATGAAGCCCCCATCTAGCGGCGAGGATATGAACTGTGCCAGCTGCCGAAGCCTGTCGCACTCCACTGGAGCAATGATTAAATGAATGACATATGAAATGAAAGGATAGTGGAGAGTGTTGCTGGAATGAAATTGTGACAGGGAAAACCGGAGTACCCGGAGAAAAACCTGTCTGCCTCCGTTTTGTCCAGCACAGATCTCACATGGAGTGACCGGGATTTGAACCACGGACCCAGCGGTGAGAGGCCGGCGTGCTGCCGCCTAAGCCACGGAGGCTCTGAACTACCAATTATTTGTGTAAATATCGATGATCAGACATGTAAGGCTCTGATGGACACTGGAGCTATCATGTCCATTATGTCCAATGAATGTTACCAGAGGTTGTTGAAAAGTTACAAGATGACTGCTCTGACCGCATCTGCTGTGAAAGTGCGTGGCATCTTTCAAGATAAAGCTGTGAAGTGTAAGTTACAAGTTTTGTTAAACTTGGAAATAAATGCACGCGCTTACGAACATATTTTCATCGTGGTTGATAAGATAAATTTTGACATTGTGCTAGGCATTGACTTCATCACTAAAGTGGGAGCAGTAATTGATATGAAGAACAGGATTATTAAATTTAGTGAAGGGTTAATAAACACAGAAGAGTTAGAAGAACAGGAATTGAATAACAGTCTAGATATGGATTATAGGGAAGAAGTTTTAACTAACGTCATTGAAGAGGTATAGAATGCTAGAGAATGCCTACCCCAGAGCTGAAGGATTTGAAGAGATTAGAGAAGAATTCGAGAAGCTGATAATGGAATTTTGTGACATATTTGACGAAAAGCCTGGATTAATCAAAGACTATAAGTATAAGATAAGATTAACTGATGAAAACCCCTATCAGAAGAGGATATATCCCATTCCAGAAAAGTACTATGAAGAAGTACGAGGAATAATCAAAAAAATGGAAGCCGATGGTCTTATAAGGAAACAGGCAACTTCATATATCAACCCCATTACTGTAGTGAAGAAGAATAACGGTTAGTTACGTCTATGTCTCGATGCTCAGACCATCAACTTGAAAATTCTTCCCGAGGCAGACCAACCACCAAAAATTCGTGACCTGAGAAAATTCAGAAAGGCATGTTTCTCAGTACTTGATCTCACGGCGTCTTTCTATCAAATTGAGCTTGAAGAAGAGAGTAAACAATACACTGGTTTTCTCTTTGATCAAACTTCATGGGTTTTTCAGAGGCTACCCTTTGGTATAGTAAATAGTGGACCAGTACTAATCCGAGCCCTTGACGGTAAGCTCACTGACGAGGTCAAGAAGAACGTGATATGCTACATCGATGATTTGATCACATAATCTCCTAATGTAAAGGAACACTTGGTGCATTTGCGTAAGATTTTCGAGAACTTAAGGGAAGCTAATATAAAAGTAAACTTTGACAAGTGTCATTTTATGCACGAGAAAATCAATTTTCTCGGTCACACATTCGATCAGGAAGGTTATCACCCGAACCTAGAGAAAGTGGAGGCTATTACAAGATTCCCTAAGCCCACTAAGGTCAATCAAGTTCGCGAGTTCGTGGCAGCTTGCCAATTTATAAGCAGTCACTGTCCAAAGTATTCAGAGATCATGGCACCTCTTTATGAGTTACTAAAGAAAACCAATCGTTGGAAGTGGACCAGTACCACCAACGAGGACATTGAAAACGCGAAGGAGATGTTGAGACAAAATGTCAAGCTAGAATATCCGGATTTTGATCGAATATTCTATATCGAATCCGATGCCTCACGCGTAGGTATAAGTGCTGTCTTGTATCAAAAGGACGAAGATGGAGGAAAGCACTATATCGCTTTCACTGGTAGAAAGTTGAAACGACACGAGGAGAATTACTTTACAACGGAAGTGGAAGCGTTAGCCTTTGTCACAGCTCTTCAGGCTTGGAAAAAGATTTTGATCGGCCATCAGATTATCGTGACCGACCACAAGGCATTACAGTTTATGCTAACCCCAACATGATAGTCTTGTGATGGAACCTAACACAGGTCACACGGATAACGACAACATGATTGTTTTGTGATGGTATCTAACACAGGTCACACAGCTAACCACAACATGATAGTCTTGTGATGGTACCTAACACAGGTCACATGGCTAATTGCAACATGAAAGTCCTGTGATGGTACCTAACACACGAGACACTGCTAACACCAACATGATAGTCTTGAAATGATTTCTAACACAGGTCTCACGGCTAACCACAACATGATAGTCGTGTGATAATACCTAACACAGGTCACACGGTTAACCACAACATGATAGTCTTGTGATGGTACTGTGCTCTTATATGGATATGAGCTTGGAAATATTCATCTCTTCAATAGTTTTCTGAACTGTCCCATGATAAAATATAGCGACTATGGAAACTGGCCACAGGAACTGGTTTGTACATCGACGAGTTAGCCAGTTAACCGAGCCGGCCAATGAGAAAATTAGCAGTCACGTGGGAGACTGGGGACAAGACTGCGTAGTTCCAGAACAAGACGGAATTCTGATGCGCGGAGATAATCGAGGACTCCCGAAGCGAGCCGATTCCCCACACGCGCCGTAAGTGTGTCTCGAGTATGGTAGGGGTAGAATCGAGGGATACGCTTGTCGCATAGCCAATGAGAAGCGACCTTACTTAGATAATAGCAAGCAATGTAATGAGCATAGCTAATTACCAGCATGACATTAACACATCGTAATATCATGGAAGATATTAAATAATTAATAAGAACTATTTATTAACATTGCGGCTAACTATTTGTTTAATTAAGGATTATTACTATTATCGATAATAAACAACCAATCAGATCCATGTTCTGAAAGGGATGCTTACTTGAGCATTGACGAGGGGGAAGAGAGAAGAGAATCGAGGCTCTTAATACTTACAACTTCAAGAGAGAAGGACGTCTCATCGAAATACTCAACAATATAACAAAGCTGATAGTGATTACGATATATCTGAAGAATAATATTAGCAACCGAAGGCACTTAGTTTGTGCAAACTTATATCAAGTCGACATACAAAGATATTTAAAAGTTTATTGATATTAATCTACATTTTTATCCATTTCGAAATTACTGAAGTTGAGGGAGGAATATTGGAATGAATCTACAGGAGTTATAATGACCGACTAAGATGTTAATAGGAACAGAACTATGACGACAACGAGAGTATTCGAAATGACATAACATCAATCTCGTAGGGGAGATCAACATCGCATCTCTCCCATCGATATTATTCTACGTCTACAAGTCATTTGACCAACTAAAATGTCGAATATATATATCAGAACTTTGGCGAAAGAAGACAGAAGAATTCACGAACGAGGGCGGCCAGGGCTATCCCGGCGCCATCAAGCGAGGAAGGGTATCCCATCTCACACATGAATATTCGCCAGCAGAAAGGATGGCTACACGAAGATGATGGAGTTCGAATCCCGTACCTGACCGCATGGAGACTTCTGTAGGATACCGTAGGAGCCCACACGACATCATGCAGTCTCGCGCTATTAGAAACAATCCTTTTCTGAAGGATAGCGAAGAAAGCCCACTTCTAGTCATCTATAACGCAACACAAGGTAGTCTAAGGACCAACGATATATCCCATCTTGTAGAGTATTGTAGAAAACAGTTAAGAATATCCGGCAACTGTTTATTAATGCCATTTTCTACGTTTAAATAATATTATTATAGTTTTCGATGTTATATTTTCATAACTACGTCATGCCGATGTTTATTCACAATTTTCTTCGATTTTTTGACTTTTTAGGATTTGATTTAAATTTCTGGAATTTTGTGACTATCGAAATTTAAATGAGGAGATTTTACAGGTTAGTTTAGAATTTTTGTATGGTCAAGTTTAAATGTGTTTAGATCACATTTTGTCAGTTTTTGTATTGTAAGATATCGTTTTTTGACAACGATGATATTAATGGAAATTTGTTCCAAGAATGTTATACAGAAATATATTTTAGAGAATGCGATTCTTAAAGATCTTATGTAGAGATCCATGTTAAGTCACGATCTGATAACTTATTAGATTTGGTTATACATATTTGGTGACTAACAAACATAAAGTATGAAAGTTTATGAGAAATACTAAAGAAATAATTTGTAAAAGAATATAATGTGAAGTTAGTAAATACGAATTGCAGCGTACTTTTGAAGTAATAAGGTTTTGAAGAAAGAATTTAAAGAAATATCACAGCTAATTGGAAGCTTTAAGGAAATGTGAGTGATAAAAAAGAAATAATAATGTTATTAGAAGACTAGTATTTTATTGTATTACCTGTTAAATTGATTCATGGATAGAACCAGTTTTTTATTACATATTTTATTAAGGATGTTGTAACTACGAAAATAATTTGTTAACGAGAAGTTAGTTCAGAATAATATGTTTTTGGAAGAAACTGCGAATCATCTCTAAGAGAGAGATTTATTTATTCCCGTAGCAGACGGAGGTATTTGTTGTGTGACAATGAGCATTGTGAAGCCATTGGTCAATTGTTGAAGGAATGCCTGTAGTGACAGACTTGCGCATATTTTGATGTTGAAATAGGATGTTATATGAAGAAGTAGTATTGTTGATGCTTATTAATATTTGAAGTTATTGCAATAGTCTCATTGAGATGAAACTCTTTGAAAGCATTAGGACAGCGGACCCAAGATGAAGTTGAATCTGAAAGTAATTATAGGATCAATGGATCTTTGTTGAAACTGAGAGTAAACTGAGCTCCATTTAAATGGTTCTTAATCAGATTTTGAATTTACTGTAATTATTCTACGAAATGGAAGATCTTATTTTTATTAAGTATTTTTATTTTGATGACAGACCAGTTGTAGGAGGTCTATGAACTATATCTTTACTTAATTGTATGGATTATAGAATCCCGAATTGTAACTGTTTCACGAATAAGACATAGTATGGGGAATGATAATTTTTTAAAGTTGAAATGTAGTGTAGTGATAGGAAGACAATTTATATCTAGTTTGTCTATGAAGAATGCAGTTGGCCCGTTGTATATATTCTATTTTTAAATTGAGTAGTTGCTGAATTACAGCGTTAATATTTGTGTTCTATATAAATAATATTACGAATTTAAAGAAAGGTTTATAGTTATATTTACGCATATTAAAATGTTTAATTTATAGTTTAAATATGAGGAGAGAATTTTTATCGCTTCTATCAGAAGGATTTAAGTGATAGGAGACGGGAGATAATTGTATAGAGTAACGAATAGTGTTTGTAATGACGGATATCTACGTCAGGGGTAGATCCATTTCATTTGGGGAAATTTCTTTTTAACTTTATAACATTATATCTTGTTAAAAAACTCCCGTTATCTAGGGCGCAGCAGTTGTATGCTGCGATTTATTTCATTATTTTATTTGAGCTTATGAAAGCGTTTAGAAATAATTTTATCAGTTTCTAGAAGAAACAAACACGTATTGAATGTAACAGTAGTAATGACATTTCGTCACATGATTTAATTGAACGTTATTAACGCATATAATCAATGCTAGAGCTCGGAAACGTGTATTTGTTAATGTCAATAAATACGACAGGAACGTTTTTACGATTCCCTGATCTGTTATAGAAATTTGGCATTGTCTTTGTAGTTAAATGGTAGTGGAATGTGCTGTAGTGTGGATGTTCCCGAGGGACCTAATCCGCATCCTTACAACTGAGATTTTCATAGATTCTCACCTTTCCTGTGTAGATAGAGAACCCTACTGGTCTGTAGTTATTTACTATAGCACATTAAGTTTGATAAAATCCTGTTCCTTATTCTGAGTGTTTTCGCCAAGTAGCACTGTGTTGTTTTTAGCCGGGACTTCAAGATTCTAAAATCCATTATTGTTTCCCATCCTTGGATTTTGGTGGATCATCCAGATATAAGGGTACAGTATTTTTATGGCACCTGCAACGTGTGTGCTAGTGATTTTCGCCCCTCAGTTGTCAGCCTAGTATTTCTATGGCGCAGCGAACGTGTTTGCTAGTGATTTTGGCCCCTCACTTGTAAGCCTAGTATTTTTATGGAACTACCAACATATTTGCTAGTGGTTAGCCCAGTTATATGATGGCAAGCAACTTGTTTGGATAGTTAGGTTGAAGGTAGACGCATTGTGGTACCTTGACATTATGTGATCGCCTTACAAAACATTGTTAATTGTTACACGAGAGTGTGAGATAATCGGTGGAAGACTTTAAATCTGTAATAAATAGTCAACCAACGTTTATTGAAGTGAGAATGGATTTATGAAAGGAATCTAACCTGAATTGTTAACTATGTATTGCTGTTAAAAGAAGACTAGTACAAGGAATAAACTTAGGAAGGTAATGGCTAGATCTTATTTTTTAATGTACCGGTTGTATGGCTATTTTGATGTCATAAGTAATGTAAAGTTAATATTGTAAATTTGGAGTGCTGTTTTATTTTTATTTTTATAGATCGTTGGCTAGAAATGATAATTTGTCATATAGGGAATACAGATTTTGAATCTGTAAATTAAAAGAAATCAGATATTCGTAAATATATTAAGTTGGGGAAATGGTATTAGTGAAAAGACCAGCCATTTCAGATCCAGGTAACCGCGTGTACAAAAAGTTCCAGAAAATGTACCACTGCCCGTATAGAATTATAAGGGATCTACGAAACAATGCTTATCGAATACAGCATTGTGAAACAAATCATGAGCTAAAGTTGAATTCGGCAAATTTAAATATATCACCCTCCTGAAGACTTCGATGAAGTAAACGAACAAGCCCTGGTTATGGAAATAGAAAGTAACGACGAAGGAAAAGAACCAACTCTGATGACCAATAGGAGTGAATTGAAAACGACAACCATTCGAGTGCGAATGTGACCTCGAGAAAACGTATTTTGAGCTAAAGGAAATTATTGAGCAGATTAAAAAGGAAAGTTGTAATTTAAGAGAAGAGAATGATGAAATGAGGAAACGGGTAGGGATAGATAACACCCGTAAGGAATAAAGTAATCCCTAGGATAAAATGGTCCAGAAGAAATGAAGATGGAGAACGGGTAGGGACAGGACGTCACCGTTCGACAAATTTACCGGATATGACTGATAAATTAGGAAACCAGAATCATCAAAAGATCCTAGAAAAAGGGAACCAGAAGAGACTGTGAGATGAGAGGATGGATTCGGTACTGAAATAAATGAAATTTTCTTTGGAAAAATAAGATAAATAAATTTCCTCACAATTTCGAAAATTTATTTAACTAAGGAGGGGAGAATTGTGCCCATTTGGGTGGCACAAGGATCGAATCCATGTTCTTTTAAGAAAAGAAGGGAAGAGAATCTAAAGGATTTCAGTACAGTTTCAAGCTAGCTGGATGGTGAGGTGAGATCATCTATGCGTGACACAGGGACGATATGCCGCTATCTGAGTTATTACACGCAATCCGTGTATGAGATCACCCAGCCTACGTGATTAAAGTTGCTTGCGTTTGAAGATGCAATGTTACAGAGGAAATTTCCATCGCTACACAGAGACAGGGTAATCACTTGGAAGTCCTCACTTAGCGATAAAACGGCAACACTGTTTGATAGGCGGGACCAGAAATTGTGGTATAATACCGGAATTGGCAAGAAACACGCAAAAATCTTGAAGGCTCTCATCGGAAATGTTAATCATCCTGGAATTTAGAATTTTAAGAGGTATAAATATTTTTAATAAGTGAACAGAATAGGAACGCTGAGTAGGCACTACTTAATGGTGGGTTGAGTTAGCGAACGGCTCAGAGAGAGGGACAAAAAACCTTACACCTACACACTACAGGAGCACCTTTTAATTTTTATAAGTACATTGTTACGATCGATTTTTAAAATGTTTATTATCATTGAAAGGTTCAGATCGTGAGCAACAAGTAGATAATTTTTCACAAACGTACGACGTTTGGTTTAGAAATTAGTTTTGAGAAGGAGCGAAACTAGTCTAATTTTAGGAGAATTGAGTAAATAGAGAGCCCGTCCGAGGGTAATCATGCAGTCTTCATCAGACCGTGAAGGGTCGTGCTGCGTCACCGTACATTCAGTCTTCGTGATCCTCGGTGGGAGGAACTTATCGTCGTGCTACGAACATTAACCATTAAATATACCAAGAAGTATATTTAGCCGACGAAGGCGTTATTAAGCCTTAGAAAACGAACAGTAACAGAAACAGTTAGCGAAGACAGTACCAAAACATCTCAACAGTGAAAGAGACTTTAAAAGAGCATTGAAACTCTAATTTATCCAAGTGCGTTAAAGAACCGTGTCAGGGTCGAATCGTAGGATAACAGCTTAATCTTCCTGTGCTTAGGTGATTAGTGCCCAAGTAACGATAGATCAGAGAAATTTGAAGTAAGGGCAGTAATTGCCAAGTCAAATAAGGAAAGACTTTGGAAATCGTTGTACGAGTATTCAGGGACAAAGTCCAAACGTGAACGAAAGCAAAAAATCATTATTAGAGCGCGTTAGTTGTTGTTAACTAATCTTCAAATTTCAGTGGAAATAACGAGAGTTTGTTAACGAAATAGTAGATCGTATATTTACACGTCCATCACGCTACAAGGCACAAACAACACAAGGAATACTAAAATATAAAATCAATGCTGCCAACTTAAATTGTTAACTACCAACTCCAACACTTCCCCTGGTAGTTAACCTCAAACAATGACAATCCTTTAATTCAACAAAAATACCAAAAAATTCAGTTCCTGTTATAAACTAAACCAAATTGAGGATCTTTATGAAACTCTGGGTCTTTGGCCCATTCAATGACTTCGTAAACAAGTCTGCAACATTCTTGTTTGAATTCTTTCAATACCCTTTTAATGTAGTCAGTTTGATGAACAGACATTACTCCTTCCCTGTACTCCACATTCATAGAAAGAAAGTTGGTCATATTTCCTAATTTCTTAATCTCCAATCTAATGTCCAACTCTTCTTTGAACCATTCAACCCGTTCTCTTTTTCCCCAGCATGCCAAGTCATCAACATAAACACCAATGAACAGATCCTTATCTTTGTTAACAAACACACATGGATCCTTCACCAGAGGTTTCAAACCTAATTCTGACAAATTCATATACAAGGTCGAATGCCATTCCATAGCACTTTGTTTAAGCCCATACAAGCTTTTGAGCAATTTACACACTTTATTTTTATCCACCTCAAAATATTTAGGATGTTCCATGAAAACTTCCTCATTCAACTCACTGTGCAAATATGTTGTGAGCACATCACTATGTTCCTGAACCCACCCATTAATGACAGTTATGGCCATCATCAGTCGAATCGTTTTTCTTTTAATTACTGGAGCATAAGTTTCATTAAAGTCTACCCCTGGCACTTGGGAAAAACCTTGTGCTACCAATCTCGCCTTAAATCTATTAACAGTACCATCTGGATTTCTCTTAAGTTTCAAAACCCACTTACAACCCAACACTTTTCTACCAGAAGGCCTGTCAACCAAAATAAATGTCCCTTTACGTTGGATACTGTCTAACTCGCTTTTCATTGCATCTCTCCATTCATCAGAGAAATCCCCATTTAATGCCTAACTCACACTCAATGGTTCTTCGATATAATCAGTAACATATACCGACAAATTACAGCAAGAACATTCTTTATACGCTTCCTTAACCTTTCACTCCTTCTCAAAACGTTCTCATTATTTTAAGCCTCAATCACATTTTTATCATTCTCTTGGACATTGCTTTCAATCTCAATCTCTGACTCATCACTACAATAATTTCTTATCATAACATCAGTTTGAACATGCTTAATAGTAGGCCTAACCTGTTCTACCATGGGAAATATACTTTCATCAAATTTTAAATGATATCCAATCACTAATGATTTAGTCTCAAGATTAAAAAATTTATACCCTTTCACATTGTTTTCATAACCTATGAATACACATCTCACTGCTCGGGGCTAAAATGTACATACTTTCTGAAATAACCAAGCTTTACAACCAAATGCACGTAACCTTGGATATTCTTTTTCAGCACTCTCTCCCTTCCACATTTCATATGGGATCTGATTCCCAATAGCCCTAGATGGATATAGATTCCTAGTAAGGCAAGCAGTGTTGGCTGCTTCAGCCCAAAACGAATCTGACAAACCTGACTGCACTAACAAACACCTTATCTTACCTTCTGCAATCCTATTAAACCTCTCAGCTATACCATTTTGTTCTGGAGTATAAGCTACCGTCTTTCTATGACCTATCCCATTCGCTTTCAAATAGGTCTCGAATTTATTACCACAATATTCGCCACCTCCATCTGCTTGAAAGCATTTAAGTTTCAAGTCATGCATTTTTTTTTCTACTTCAGCTTGATACTCCAAAAACTTGGAGAAAGCCTCACCTTTACTTTTCAAGAATTTAACAACTGTAAATCTGGAATAATCATCCACAAAACTCATCATGTATTTATGACTACCATTTGATTTAACAGGAGATGCTAACAAATCACTATGTACCAATTCCAGTGGTTTACTGCATTGGCTCTCACTCTTCAGCGGGAAACTACATCTAGTCATCTTCCCCAGAACACACACATCACAACTCTTATACTCACTCTTTAAACCTGACAAATATGGAATTTTCTGCATAGCAGCTTCATGTGGATGCCCTAACCTTACATGCCACAAATCTGAACTCACTGCTCGCAAGGCTACAGCTTCAATTTCATCACTCATCTCATCTTCACTGACATCAGCATTCGATATACAAGCTACACTGTAGGTTCCAACAAATACAACCCATTTGATTCTAGACTTGTAAACACGCACTCATCATTATACATACCTTCAGCACCTTCTTTGTTAAAGAGAACAAATACATCATTCTTGGCTAAGCGCCCAACTGAAATCAAATTGAATGCTAAATCTGGAACGTGCAAAACATTTCTCATCTCAAGCACATTACCACCACACTTATCAGATAATGCAAGTTTGACAATACTTTTTCCACTAACTGGGAGTTGCCCTTGTCCAATCTTAACATTGCCCTTACACTCTGAATAGGACGAAAACAACCCTCTTTTAGACGTCATATGTTCTGACGCTGCCGAGTCAAGGTACCAAACATCAGAACTGTTCATTGACACCATTGCAAACACACTGATACAGGCTATAGTCTTCCCCGTTTTATTGGAATTTCCATTGTCGTCCCTCTTTCCATTATTTGATTTCATTTTGGTTCAATCTGATGCCCAATGACCATACTCGTGACAGTTAAAACATTTAACTTCTGGACAAAACTTGCTAATATGCCATAACCTCTGACATTTGTAACATTTAACACTATTACTATCACCACTTTTTCCACTCTGCACACTATTCTTCTTACTGTTTTTGTACACTAACTTGTCATTCTTGCCTTTCTTGGAGATGAGTGCACTTGATGCGGAAGTCTCCTGCGCGGCTTCTAACTGGGTCCGGCGTCGCTCCTCGTCTAGAAGTCGTCCTTTAACCTTCCGTGTTGTAAGATCCAGCTCCCTCAGTAGATTTTGGACGAAGGTCTCGTACTCCTCCATCGGTAGCCCGACTAGCAGGAAGTTGGCCATCATCTCGTCGTCGAATATTATGCCACCCCTGGCAATTTTTTTGTTCAATCTCTGGATACCGGCCGCATACATTGCATCGACATATTTGGGGTCTTCGAAATATTTGTCATTTCTTTCAAGGACTGAATTGGATTAAACTTGGTAGAAGAGACGTGAATTTCTTCCAGAATTTCCCAAGCATGCTTCGCTCTAATACAATCTTCCACATCTAACAAGAAATCATCCCCAACGGATTTGTATAATACCGACAAAGCTTTCCTATTTAAGCGTGCCTGATCCACATTCAACTCGTTTTCATCGAAGCCTGGTTCAATCGCCACCCAACAGTTCTTATCGATCATATGCGCCTTCACTCTCAGTTTCCAGGCGAAGTAGTTTCCATTTGCTATCTTTGGAATGGAAACGAGGTCTTTGTCATCTCCGTCAGCCATCTTGGTACTGTCGCTGTAACGTTCGCCGGTTCAGTCACAAACACTCACAATCTGTTTTTAAAATTCAGATTTCATCTCAATCTCAACAATCCGTAATTCACGCTCTGATCTACGTACTTCGCACCGCTCTGGGCTCATAACCTGTTGTTAACTAATCTTCAAGTTTCAGTGGAAATAACGAGAGTTTGTTAACGAAATAGTAGATCGTATATTTACACGTCCATCACGCTACAAGGCACAAACAACACAAGGAATACTAAAATATAAAATCAATGCTGCCAACTTAAATTGTTAACTACCAACTCCAACATTAGTAACCATCAACAGCGACTCTAGGACTAATGTCAAGCATAGACATTCTGCAAGACAGGAACTTACCAGTCGAATGAGAATAGTATCGTGCAATTTATCACGGAGTGCCTATAGCTAAAAGAAGCCAGATTAGGATATAATTGTCCGTTACCAGTTGAGGGAAGCTGCGAACAAGACATTCAAACAACCCAGCTAGGAGTTACATCTAGGGAGGCGACACTAGTATCTACACTCTCGGAGGAGAAAGAAGGAAACTGTGTATCACGAGTGTGTGAAAAGCATTATTTCATGCCAGAAGTGAAAATTTGTGTATGTAAATATTTTTCAAGTGTAACAAATATTTTCAAGTGTTTTCATAAATATTATAGTGTTTTTAAGTGCTAAACGAAATCATGAGTGTATTTCCTCAAGCAGAGGTTATCAGTGTATTTAAAATATATAAGTTTAAGGAAGAATCAGTGTGTATAACGTGTGTCATAATGTGAGCGATGACGGCTTAAGCCCAAATATGTGGGTGGAAAAGTCGATTCACTGGGATCCGGGGCGAGCAGCTCTGGAAGTCATGTAAGTAACATTTTGATTATGTGTTGTTTCTTGGGTGAATTCGTGTAACAAAGAATATGGAGAAGGTATTCTCACTTAAAAACAGGGGCATGTGAAAACATTGTGTATGATGAAAGATACGGGTTTCTGAACGATAGCTTGATTATGAAATTAACCAGATAAATGTGTTAAATACTCTGTGGAATTGTATTCGTTTGGAATACCATTAAATAAATGATAATGTAAAAGTTTGTAAAAGCAAGAATAGAAGGTAAAAACTTCATGAATGAATTAATTGTTAAATTAATTTTCAGTAATAATGATTTATGGAAGCCGTTAGGTTCCTTGAAATAATAATAATAATAATGGGTGTTGAACTATTGCGTTTCAGTTAATGACATGTCAAGAAATAAATTACAATAGACAAATAATGTTAAATAGACGGAGATAAAATAATTGTTAAGAAGTAAATAATCTTACTTGAAAGGCATCACGTAAATACTATTGTAATTAACGCTAGTCTAGCGTATATATTTAATTTTTCACGCTAGGAATGCTGTGATCTTATGCCGGGAAGTAATTAATTGTGGTGTGTAGAAATGTGTGTATTTGCTAAATGCAAATTTGAAAGGGTGCTGAAATTTATATATTTTGTTATGCGCAGGGGACCGTGCTATGTCGCCCGGTAGTCGCTAATTAAGGAGGATTGGTATTAAATTCCCTCGCTCCGTTATAAAGGTCCTATGTCCTACCAAAATGGAATTTGCCTAGGGGGCCGGCCAGATATGAACTCACGTTTAGTTACTTCGAAAGCCCCTTTATTATTGGTTGTATTAATCTCATACCCGCCAACGTGGATACTCCACAGTTATTGTTCTCACCTGAGCCAAATGCGCGGATGTTATAGCAGCATAATATAAGTTGAAAGAAATAATCCTGTTGCTTTTCCAGTTTAAGAAAGAAATATACTTATAGCCTGCCGGCTTTGTAAGAATCACGTCAGAGTGGTTAGACCACACGGCTCCACTCATAAATCAGCCTAAGTATCTTGACAAGCGGGAAGGGTCGCTTTCTAATGATTGTGGTAGGTCAAGAATAGCGCCATGTGTTCATGCGGTCTACAGAAATCATAAACATTTGAGATGATCCAGTATTTAGCGCGGAGATCCATTGATATTAACTATTCTTGCCAAGTATCGTTCAGAACCGTATTAATAATGATATAATCGCTATGGAGATTATAGTAAAATTCCCTTTGTTTGATAAACAACATACATATTGTTCCCGAGTATGTGGAAATCTTAAGACAACCTGGGGAGTTTGTCGTAATTTGATTTATTCAGTAGTTTCCAAAACTCCAAGGGTGCACGAATTATACCCGGACAATGCAGAGTAGTAGAGTTGTATGAAGTGAGATGATATTTTTGAAGCTCAAATGGACCCAATGAAATGGTAATTGTTATTATCATTATAAACAATTAGCCCAATAAAGTAATACTCCAATAAGGGAGTAAAGAGTGTGTTTTGACCATGTATAATTTTAAAAATGTTAACGCAGAGCCATATGGAGCTCGTATGTGCAGTTTAAGGGTAGTGCTTTATGGAAGTGGCTGTTAGTTGATATTTTTGTCAGGTTCAGTGGAACCTTAACAATTGGTATTTTAAGGATAAGTTCCTATGATTCCTTGTTCATTTAACTATTCTTGCCAAGTATCGTTCAGGACCGTATTGATAATGATATAACCGTCATGGAGATTATAGTAAAAATCTCTATGTTTGATAAACAACATAAATATTGTTCCCGAGTATGTGGAAATCTTGAGACAACCTGGGGAGTTTGTCGTAATTTGATTTATTCAGTAGTTTCCAAAACTCCAGGGGTGCACGAGTTATTTCCGGACAATGCAGAGCAGTAGAGTTGTATGAAGTGAGATGATATTTTTGAAGCTCATATGGACCCAATGAAATGGTAATTGTTATTATCATTATAAACAATTAGCCCAGCAAAGTAATACTACAATAAGGGAGTAAAGAGTGTGTTTTGACCATGTATAATTTTAAAATGTTAACGCAGAGCCATATGGAGCTCGTATGTGCAGTTTAAGGGAAGTGCTTCATGGAAGTGACTGTTAGTTGATATTTTGTCAGGTTCAGTGGAACCTTAACCATTGGTATTTTAAGGATAAGTTCCTATGATTCCTTGTTCATTTAAGGACAAGTGTGAAATATATATCAATGTAAAGTTTTGTTTTTGTAGCGCCTAACTTTCAGTTACATTAAATAGTTTCTGTGAGGTTTGAAGCCATTTTTCAGTGTTGCCTAAGTAAACAAAAGTTTGGTGCTTTTCAGTCGGTCAACACGAATGTAACGAACTTCCATATTCCGGAAAGCCACACAAACCTCGCATACAATCGATAATCAGTCTAATCACCCCAGTACGCACTAATTAGCGGGGTTCAACTCAATGGTGCACAGGGCTTTAATCATACCCATGTCAAAAGACAACTATAATAAGGAAATAACAACCATCAAGCAAATAGCAGAGGAAAACAATTTCCCGCCAAGCAAATTAGACCATATTATAGCCAAACATGAAAATAAAGATAAAACGATTCTCCAACCGGACAGTAATGAGAAAAAATTTGCGCGCTTCAACTATGTGAATACGAACACATTTATAACATCACTAATCTTTTCAAAACGCAAGGCATAAAAATAGCATTCACAACGAACAATACGACCAGGAGGCACCTGGAAAATAGTAATCTAAATAAACAAGAACCGTTTTCAAAGTCAGGGGTATATTATATTACATGCCAAGACACTGGTTGTCAAGCTAATTACATTGGACAGAGTGGAAGACGAGTAGATACACGTTATAATGAACATAGGAATGCGATAAGATACGGAACACATTCAGCCGTATGCGAACATATGTGTGACACGGGGCACAGCTTTACTAAAATCGAGACTGACCTAAAATAATTCATCACGAATCGATAGGCAGAGCTCTCGACATAAAGGAAGCAATAGAGATTCACCTAGCCAATCGAAACAATCCCAACAATCTAAATGAACACACTTTTATGGAGAGTTCACCCCTTTTAACTCTACTAAAAACACACCCTGTAGGAAACAGGACACAACTTAGCGATACAGCCAAGCAAGATAAAAAACGGGGGGGGGGGGGGGGGGGAAGCGGTGGCTAATAGGTACATGTTATCTGGATCAGGTGTACTATGCACTGTTTTCTGCAATAAACCTAGACCGGTATGCGCGGCAGTATTAAAGGTGCCGGGACGTCGTCAATAGACCGGGCAACGCTTAGTTGAATGGCCTTTTAGTCCACGTGTGGCGAATACAGTTCCACGGTCTTTAATAGTTGTAGATCTTCCTGTATTAAATAACATACATTCGTATCAAGATTTGGCAACGTCAAACAAATAAACATAGCACTGACCTCAGAAAGCACACAGGAACAAAGGGGGGTGATAGAAAAAACCAGTTTCGTCCAGTTAACACCCGGGTGAGTCGACCAAAACTGGTGCCAGAGTGAACAGGAAACTACTCGAAGTTCCAGTCAGGAAGACAACCGGATACGTATCAGCCTGTATTATTACAGTATAATCGTAGTTGATTTTGTGTAACCATATAATCACCCCAAACAGACAAACTCCGGATTTTTTGTCACCATTTTAGCATTTCACCTAATATTAGATATACTACATTTAGCATACACCGACAGTTGCATTACCAATACTGCAACTAAATAATTGTACATATTGTAAATATTTCTCACCTGTATTCTCAAACATAGATGTTATAGCCTAAGTGTAATGGATCTGATGATGATCGCTTGACGATCGAAACTGTTCATCCTAGTGTATTTATTAATCTCATGTAATTTATTTCAGGATTAGTACATAACCCAGCTCTTTTTGGGTGCATTCGTGTTGACCGACTGAAAAGCACCAAACTTTTGTAAAATAGTTTATATATTTTGATTTTGATGTTTATTTGAATGTTATCCTTATTCTTTGATCCAAGATACGTGAATCATAGAGTGGGAGAATGTACCATGCCCCGAATGACCTATTGAGCTAGCGGACTATGATCACGTATTTATTGCTTGCATGGGCACAATAATAAGGGAAAATTTGATATGTAAGAGAGTGGTGTGAATTTGAAACTTTGGAATGATTATGCTATCGTTGTTTCTACAGAATATTCTTTGAACTGCTGAATAGATGGACACTAGTAAGTGTTGAATCCAAATAGATATGGTGCCACGTTTGATATTTCATGTCTTCATATTCGTAAATTTGATTATTTCAGAGCTAGTTGATGCCTCTTTGATTCGCAGTTTTGTTGAATAAAATTTAATTTTACAGTAACCTACTTCGTAAGTGATATTTCATAACAGTTATGAAAGGTTTTGTCGAGAAGACCAATGTGGGTGATTTACTGGATTTTTCTCCCAGCTCTGAGATATTCCTTATCTCATTAGAGTCTCGTGCAACATTTGATTTGAGGTAGTTTCTTTTTTCTGTTATGCTTTTGGTCTTTCTTCACGCAATCTAATTAGTTAATGTACCCTTTATGCTTCCTTCACCTGTTGGTAGGATCTGGTGGGTATATAGCCGGGCATTTTTAGATTCTACCATCTAGCAGTCTTCGTGGGATTCAACAGGTATTGGTAAGTGATAAACGGGTACAGTACCTACCGTAAGGCCATGGCCGCCTCCTTCTCCCTCCCACTCTTGCCATCCCTTCATCAGGCCCCTGTTCGCTTTGCAGGTGAGCCCGCCTGGGCGTAGTTGTATCCCCGACTTAGAGTCTCAAGCTCCATGACACAGCCCTCAGTGGCGGTAGAGGTGGGATCCCTCGCTTAGTCCGTGGGAAAAGCCAACCCTGGAGGGTAAAACGAACGCGAAAAAGAGAAAATAGAAATCACTCGTTGGAACAGGTCGAAATGAGTATGCATCCACTATGAACGACATTAAGCCAAAAAAAAAAAAATACTAGCTCGGGATTCGAACATGCTACCTAAGAGCTGATGTGACTTCAGAAATGCTTGATTTAGCCACCTTAGCTAATGAGAGCCATGGTGTACTGATGTCGTTTTGAACCTATTCGTTGACATTTCCTGTCCATACGTACAGTAAGGTGGAGGTATTCGAAGCTGTGTCATTGAAATAACACTGCCGCTAATGATTTCTACTATATTCTCGTATATGAACTCAAAGGTAAAGTTGTACTAAGGCCGTAAAGGAGCAGGTACTAATGTTTTTAGGATGACTATGATATACGCGTTAGTTGGGATGCCTTTCTCCAAAAATAATAAGGGGCTGGTGAACCACTCTGTATATAATACTCTAAGGTGTATGTTTCACAACCACAAGCCCTTAAACCAGAGGGAGTTAGAAGGTGCGGCTTATGCCAAACCGCAAGCCCTTAAACCAGAGGGAGTTAGAAGGTGCGGCTTGTGCCAAACCGCAAGCCTTTAAACCAGAGAGAGTTAGAAGGTGCGGCTTGTGCCAAACCGCAAGCCCTTAAACCAGAGAGAGTTAGAAGGTGCTGCTTGTGCCAAACCGCAAGCCCTTAAACCAGAGGGAGTTAGAAGGTGCGGCTTGTGCCAAACCGCAAGCTCTTAAACCAGAGGGAGTTAGAAGATGCGGCTTGTGCCAAATCGCAAGCCCTTAAACCAGAGGGAGTTAGAAGGTGCGGCTTGTGCCAAATCGCAAGCCCTTAAACCAGAGGGAGTTAGAAGGTGCGGCTTGTGCCAAATTGTCTCAACAGTGCAGGAAAATTCTTGGAATACAGTACCTGAAAAACCAACGGATATACAGTATATTATGATTATAAAGTAGGTTTAAACAAATAAACTAGGCATTAGCCCCTGCCATAAATGTGTCGCGTTAAGCCCGTATAAGCTTCAGCTGGGCGGGAGGTTTATACACGTGACAGTTCTCGCATGGGTCCACTAGTTAAATTACAATCCAATCAAAACTTCATTCAAAGCACAACAACGTAGTGAAAAAAGACGCGAAACTAAATGCAGTGCGAAACGAAATACGTGGCTCAGGGGTTTGATTTCGTGCCACGGTCAGTATAAATACGCTGAGGGTAAGAAGGATGTAGGAAAGAAAGTCAAGCCTCTCCGATACTTCGAGGGAGCAGGGAACATTTCCGAGAGTCATGCATTTCCCCGGCAATAGTTCTATCCAGTGGCGTACTTAGGGGAAGTGTGTTTGGGGGTCACCCCCCCCCCCCGAAATTTCTGGAAGTGAAGGAAAAAATAATGTAGAAATGAGAGGAATGAACCCCCACCCCCGTTGTTCGACCAACCCACCTCCCAAGCAGAACTCTCTATACGCCACTGGTACTATCACAGACGATTTACTGTTATTTGTAACTCTTCAGGCGGTCAACACTAATTTGCCCAATAACTGGGCGGAATACAATGCGAATGTATTGTACCCGTTCGTCCTGGGGATGCGATGACCCATCTGCTATTACATCGCATTCCTGGAGTTCCAGGACAGAGCGGAGTTAAATGAACCTCTAGTCAAATAAGGAATGTGTCGGAAATTCAGCTGAGTTATCGAAAAAGCAGTGGGTAACACGAGACAAAGTATCTCTAGGGTCGTTACGGGCTTAAGTTTAATAAATAAATGCAAATATAAATGGGCGCCATCAACTGAATTCCTAGCAAACCACTTCCTTTCCGGTTAAGCCTTACTCAAGACAAGGAAAGAAAAAGGAAAATCACATCATCATCAGATCATAACTAAGATAAAAACAAATTTATTTCACTTTGATAGTCAGACAGACATTTTAAATATTCATCCTACCTGAGAGTATGGTCGAATGCCAATGTTAAATTGTCATTGTCCAAAAATCGAACCATCTCTTTTCTAATCAAAAATATTTCATCCACATACAACAGAAAACATCTCTAAAGTTCTCTTGGGTTCTCAGGATCATTGTAGCACTATGTCTTTCGTCACTGACATTTGTGATACCTGAGACCTAATTTCTCTTTAATTTAACATCATGGATGTGGATTTGAATTTTTTTATTAATCTGTCTAAAATCATCAATACAAATTGTTTAATTCCTCAACACAAGTTGTAATTTCTCAAATTATATCTCAATTAAATTTATTTTTAATTCCATATAAATTCATTATTCATCAGCTTCTTTAATTAATTATCACCTTCTAATTCAGTTATTCATCATCTATCCAATCGTCTATTAATTTATTTAAATCAGTTTATTTATTCAATCTTTAATTCATCCAGTTATTTAATTCATCGATTTATTCCAAAATTTAATTTATCAATTTATTTAAATTTTATTCTTCTGGTTATTCAGATTTTTATTATTTCATCTAGTCATTCTGATTTTTATTTCATTAGGTCAGATCATTAATATGCTTAAATTTTCAGATTATTATTTCATTAATTATTATTCTCAGAAAATCTTGTATTATCAACTTTATTTATTTGTTTAATTTCCTAACAAATTGTTTAATATGGGTTATAGAACGTTGTCTTACAGTTTTATAATTTCCAAGTTATATCTCGTATTTAATTATCAAGCCAAAAAATATTATTGCCTTCACGACATCACGTTGGATCTGACTATCCACAACTACATTATATATCCTCAATTCATCAAATATCACATTTGAATACCACAATTATTCCACAAAACTCCATAAATATTCAGCACATACAGCATGAATCTCAACAATTACGCTAGACTGGGTTCGACAACCTCATGTCTGCCTCAAAATACATTAGCAACATTGCAACTATCACTTGGCAACTTCCACAAAATGCCTATCACAAACTTCGCTTAACCATGTTGCATGATCTACAAAAAATATATAACTGGCTTCAAATTATCAACGCACACAATCTCCAATAACTGTAATTAATCTGATCACATCTAGACAACTTCTTAAACAATTGGAAAACATATTACCTTAGTAATTCAAGATTTGCTTTCAAATAGCATAAATTCTCTTACAATTCTCATAATTCACATCACAGAAAAACACCAATGTGCTATAATCTCTCATATCAAAATCTGCAATAATAATCTGCCTTAAAATAAATCTGACCATTAATGATTCATCTTACAAGATTCAATTACTTCAACTCCTTCTCAAAGGTATCAAACACAATTATAAAAATCACCAAAAGCATCAGCTGTATCAGCCGTTAAACTGAAAGTACTCTCAAAAGAGTATAGCAACAAAATATTGGATTGGCAAACAAGAATTACAAATGTAACCCTGCTGACATTTATCTTTACTTTATTTAACAAACGTTCGACTGATATGTGACTATTAGTTCCTTGTTTGATTCTCTTACAGTCTCATGTACACTCGGATGATAAAAATGAGTCCCTCAATGGCAAGTAAGATGAGTAACCACCGTACAATCGTATAAATACGAAAGACCTCGCCCCGTTGACTAACATGATAGTGCCCTGAACGATGGGTAAGATGAGTAACCACCATACAATCGTATAAATACGAAAGACCCCATCTCGAAGACTAAAATGAGTGAATGTACCAGATAGGAATCAACAAGTCTCTAGTTGTCATATAAAAGCGATATTCATTCACTAAAGTAAATAACATCTTAATATCTCCAAACAATCCAATGGAAAAAATCCCTACTGATGAATAATACACACTCGCTAGTATGCAATGAACTGACGAAGTAATTTTAGATAATCAATTGCAGATCACGAGTTCGAAATACTCGTCACACAAAAAAAACTATTCATGAAAACTATCCTTGCTGAAAAAATGTCTAAAAGATCAAACATCTGATTAATAAAGCCAACCAATGGTGAGAATTTCGTATAATGATGCCTGCCATATCATATGGTCACGCCATATTCTAGCAAAAATTTCGAAGCATTTAAGTCAAAGCCATGTCTTAAACAATCGTATCACTCCTATTAGAAAAATATACATGTGTGCCCAGTATTCATGAAAATAATCGTATCAGGAAGTTATAACTCTTACAGTACCTTCTCATAATCAGCTGTTATTAAATTTCAAAGATCGCCGATTTTCCTTATGTAATGAATTTCTCGAAAGATCGGCGAGAATATCATTCCACCGATGCAATGACGATTGCCTTCAAATTCCAAGTGAATCAGCTGGTAGACCTCCTCCTCGTCAGGAATCGAATCCATCGCTCCGTGGTGCCATCGCGTCTCTGTCTGCGTTTACTCCAACATGAAGAACTGCTGGTTATCCATAGCGGATATTGTCCAAATCCTCACGAAAAAGTTCATAGAAACAGCGGACCCCCTTTTCCTCTTCTACGTTACGCCACTGTTCCATACAATGTTCAGTTTGAGTGTTGAAAGTTCAATCTCCAATAACTGTAAAGTCTCACTTTCATAAAATAAAATTTTATATGAGAGTGTCTAAGTTTACGAAACACCCTGTAGCTGTGTTCGTACTCGGTAATTCATAATACTGCATAAGAAAGAAATTGCATTAATGCACGAGCTAATGTTCCTAAGTGCATTTGCTCAAAACATTTCATTTGCTTATAATCGCTAATGTTACTGGGAATGCGTTATGAAATGCATAGTCGTAATGTCATTAAGAAAAACTATGTTCATTCGAAGTTCACAGTTGCAGTATCTCGTAACTATCTGTCTTTATAATTCAAATGCTGGATAAACGTTCCAACTCAATGTTGTAATAAAGTTCAGCTTCTGTCATAATGCTTGCGTATAAAATGTGAAATAACCCGCTCGGTTATACTGCAATGCTATAATAATCTCCGCCTAAAGCTGGCCTCGCCATGTCGCTCTACTATGCTGTTCTGCGTTTCCAAAATGCAGCTTGGAATAAAGTTCTCCAACTCGTTTTACTGTACCGTTATAAACCCCGGCCTTCTCCTGCCTGCTAGGCCTGTACATCTGGTTATGTAACCGGTCTTCACGCGGCCTACTGCTGGTGTCCTCCCGGCTCACTGACCTACTTGTCGTTCGCTGCTGGGTGAAGTTGAAACTGTCGCTTTCACTTTTCGTGACAAACGCTGTGCGCTGCGCGACCTTTCCATACGCTCGGCATACGTCCTACTCGGCTCGCTCCCTGAATTCGACTGCGTTGCTCGCCGTACTGGACCCTCTTGCTAACAGAACTTTACTGCTTGGCTCTCTGAGCTCGACTGACTTCCTCTGGACTGCAATGACCCTTACCTGCCTGGCGCAGTCATGTGACGTTCTCCCCACCTCTGTGGTCTTGCGGCACAAATACAATCTCGAACCCCGATCATCTCGGCTATTAAGTTATAAAATAACTTAAGGGTTATCTGACTTCCTTCAAATAATTACCACATATAATGCATGTTATATCTCCTCTTCTGAGATGTTTAAATACCATGTTCCATATAGATCTTAATAAAGCTTCATAATTTCCATCCATAATTCCATTTGCTTAACTGCGGTCAGCGCCTCCTAAATCCTAGACCTTCTACGTCATCCTGACATTCCTCTTGACTCGATCTGAGCGCTATCTTTTCACAACTCTTCCTAAAATCTCAACTACGGCTTAATGTCTGCTGGCGTAGCCGATAGCCTCAACTAGGTATCGGGTACATCTCCTTTTTTATCAGGATTGAGAAAAAAATTACACTCTCAGGCATTCTATATATAACACATGTACACGATAGCTCTACAATCCTCTTATTCAGCATGATGGTACTTTCTGACTCTCAACAATGATGATTGACTTCCAATGATTAGCATCTTGATTCTGTATTACTTTGACGTCTGTTTCTTCCTTCATTACTCGTGCTTGCTTGATTGACATCTCTGACTGTCTCCTCGGGTGGTGCACTAGGCTGTCTATTTTCTTGCCTCGATCTCTCATATTCACGATTATCTCGTCTTTCATTTGGCTCATTTCTTCGGCCATCCTGCCTGTCGTTCCTATTATACTGTTGACCTTGGCTCCAGTTGTTTCTACCACGATATCTGGCGTTGTATCGATTCCTATCTTGATATCCTGAATTCTGATTATAATTTCTGTATCGGCTGTCTCTTGCTTCCTGATCGTATGGCCTCTCATATGGTCCTCTATATCGATCATTTCCACGAACGTTACGGATGTTTCCTCGATTTCCTTCGTTCCTTCTGTTTTCCCAGGAATCTCTTCTGTCCGTTTGAGCTGCGTTATCAACGACTGCCGCATTCACCTCTTGCGTGTTTCGATTGTCGTTTCTTGTATTTCTAGGCGTAACTTGAGCGCTTGTATAGTCTAATCGCCGTAAAATGTCGTCATAGTGCTCAAGTGTGTTTGCTCCCGACGCTATGAGTGATCGCTGTACCTCAATCGGTAACTGTCTCGCTATAGCTTGCAAAAGCTCTTCTTCTGGCAATGGAGGAATCAGAAACTGTAATTTAGCCAACTGTGAAGTAAAATAATTGGCATAATGCGTCGGATGTGACGTAGAATAACGCTTCGAGTACATCTCTGCTCTTACGTTCAGCTGATCCTCTGCACTCCAAAATCTCCTCAAGAATGCTATGGCAAATTGCTCCATATTCGCAAAATTGCTTCTGAATGCTCTAAACCAAGTTAACGCAGGCCCGTCTAAGGCACGTTCGACTATCCTTAGCTCTCTTTCCTTGGCTACTCTATGTTCCGCCATGTAGTCTCGAATATCTCGCAGAAATTCGACTGGTGTGACCCCTGTGTTTCCAGAAAACTTCCTCGGCTTGTCATCCAGATTTCTGATAATGGTAACTGGACCTGAGTATCGTTCACTTGTACCCAACGTACTCTTATTCGAACTCGGATTATCCTGAGGGGTTGAACTTGCCCTTTCGAATGTCACATTCGGTTGCATTTGACGGTCTTCTCCCATGCTAACTTCTTGATTACCCATACTGCGGTCTATTGCTGTCTGATTTATCGATATTTCCCCAGATGTAATATTTTGACTGGTGAAACCATTAATCATAGATTCTAGTTTAGTTATCCTATCTTCTGCCAATTTCTCTACGGTCTTGACCTGAGTCTTCAACTCATCCAACGATGTAACATTCTGCGTTTTGTTACTCTCGTCTAAATCGTTTTTCAACTTGTCAATCTTGTCTTCGCATGTATTCTTTACTGACGCGACTTGTTCCTTTAACAGATCAACATCTGTCCTAAATAAAGTTGAATCTATCTTCATCGCTTCCTTGTTCTCCGTAAATCTCGCTTCTAAGTTCGCCATACCTGCGATTAATTTCTCATCTAATCCTGCACGTTGTTCTTTTGCTTCGGCATCGACCTCACTATACCTTTCTTCCACGATTGCACCGACTCTATTTTTGAATAAAGCTAAGTTTTCATTAACCTTTTGCTCTATATCATCATTCATCTTCCTAATATCTTTCTGCAATTGATTCTCTAATGATTTTAAATTAGAATTAACCTCTCCTAAGACTTCCTCTTTAATGGTCCCAATTACTGATTTTAAATCTTTAATCTCATTACCTAGATTCATCTCTAGACCTTTGATTTTAGTCGCGAAAGATACTTCGGTAGACCACTCTTGAATTTTGCCTACATCTGCCACTAAACCATCGATGTCGAATCTCAACTTCGATACATCCGATTTAATGTCTTTCTGTATAGACATAACGTCTGTTCTTAAAGTAAGAATGTTTTCTTCTCCTCTACTTTCTAACTCAATAATATTCTTTCTTAATATTTGAACATTTTCCTCTCCTTTCATATTTACTGCAGTTATATCTAATTGTAAAGTCTTAAGCATCTCATTATTCTTTAAAGTTAATCTATTCTCTAACCTAGTTAACTTGTTTTCTAACTCTGTGTTAGTTTCTTCACTACGAGCTTGTAATTTCTCTTCCAATGATTTAAAACTATCCTTCAAGTTAGCTTCGCTATTTAACTGTAATCTGGTCTCCAATAACATCAACTCATCTTTACTATTTGACTGTAATAATTTTAAATTTTCTTCATTATTTGATTGTAACCTAGTCTCCAATGACTTTAAATTATCTTCACTAGTTGACTGTAATCTAGTCTCTAATGACTTTAAACTGTCGTTCAGATTACCTTCGTTACTTGCCTGTAATGCTTGCACATTTTCTTTACATCTAGCTTCTAACCTAGCTTCTGAACTATTTATCTGTTCTTTGACTTCCGTTTCCATTTTAGAAATAGTTTCTGCAATACCAGACATACCACTCTGTAACTCTCCTAACACCTTAGCTAAATCTTCCGGCAACATAATTATATTTTCAATAGACGTTTTATTCAGAGACGTTAGACAACAACACATCACAATGTCTCAATTCCTGCAATCACTTGGGTATAGGAAAAAATGACTTATAACTAACATGATACAATACTAATACGATTAACATGAACACTGGAATGGGCACACAAGTATATTGTCTGACTCAGTTTAATAAATTTTATAACACAATTAAATGAACTTGAGATCAGTCTCTCAGTAATCTAAATCTGATGTGATTCCATAGAATAAACAAAATCGAAGCCCCACAGGTGGGTAAAGCCAATTCTCCCTCTCTCTCTGTACCCGTTCGTCCTGGGGATGCGATGACCCATCTGCTATTACATCGCATTCCTGGAGTTCCAGGACAGAGCGGAGTTAAATGAACCTCTAGTCAAATAAGGAATGTGTCGGAAATTCAGCTGAGTTATCGAAAAAGCAGTGGGTAACACGAGACAAAGTATCTCTAGGGTCGTTACGGGCTTAAGTTTAATAAAAAAATGCAAATATAAATGGGCGCCATCAACTGAATTCCTAGCAAACCACTTCCTTTCCGGTTAAGCCTTACTCAAGACAAGGAAAGAAAAAGGAAAATCACATCATCATCAGATCATAACTAAGATAAAAACAAATTTATTTCACTTTGATAGTCAGACAGACATTTTAAATATTCATCCTACCTGAGAGTATGGTCGAATGCCAACGTTAAATTGTCATTGTCCAAAAATCGAACCATCTCTTTTCTAATCAAAAATATTTCATCCACATACAACAGAAAAAATCTCTAAAGTTCTCTTGGGTTCTCAGGATCATTGTAGCACTATGTCTTTCGTCACTGACATTTGTGATACCTGAGACCTAATTTCTCATTAATTTAACATCATGGATGTGGATTTGATTTTTTTTTATTAATCTGTCTAAAATCATCAATACAAATTGTTTAATTCCTCAACTCAAGTTGTAATTTCTCAAATTATATCTCAATTAAATTTATTTTTAATTCCATATAAATTCATTATTCATCAGCTTCTTTAATTAATTATCACCTTCTAATTCAGTTATTCATCATATATCCAATCGTCTATTAATTTATTTAAATCAGTTTATTTATTCAATCTTTAATTCATCCAGTTATTTAATTCATCGATTTATTCCAAAATTTAATTTATCAATTTATTTAAATTTTATTCTTCTGGTTATTCAGATTTTTATTTCATCTAGTCATTCTGATTTGTATTTCATTAATTATTATTCTCAGAAAATCTTGTATTATCAACTTTATTTGTTTAATTTCCTAACAAATTGTTTAATATGGGTTATAGAACGTTGTCTTACAGTTTTATAATTTCCAAGTTATATCTCGTATTTAATTATCATGCCAAAAATATTATTGCCTTCACGACATCACGTTGGATCTGACTATCCACAACTACATTATATATCCTCAATTCTTCAAATATCAAATTTGAATACCACAATTATTCCACAAAACTGCATAAATATTCAACACATACAGCATGAATCTCAACAATTACGCTAGACTGGGTTCGACAACCTCATGTCTGCCTCAAAATACATTAGCTACATTGCAACTATCACTTGGCAACTTCCACAAAATGCCTATCACAAACTTCGCTTAACCATGTTGCATGATCTACAAAAAATATATAACTGGCTTCAAATTATCAACGCACACAATCTCCAATAACTGTAATTAATCTGATCATATCTAGACAACTTCTTAAACAATTGGAAAACATATTACCTTAGTAATTCAAGATTTGCTTTCAAATAGCATAAATTCTCTTACAATTCTCATAATTCACATCACAGAAAAACACCAATGTGCTATAATCTCTCATATCAAAATCTGCAATGTTAATCTGCCTTAAAATAAATCTGACCATTAATGATTCATCTTACAAGATTCAATTACTTTAACTCCTTCTCAAAGGTATCAAACACAATTATAAATATCATCAAAAGCATCAGCTGTATCAGCCGTTAAACTGAAAGTACTCTCAAAAGAGTATAGCAACAAAATATTGGATTGGCAAACAAGAATTACAAATGTAACCCTGCTGACATTTATCTTTACTTTATTTAACAAATGTTCGACTGATATGTGACTTGTAGTTCCTTGTTTGATTCTCTTACAGTCTCATGTACACTCGAATGATAAAAATGAGTCCCTCAATGGCAAGTAAGATGAGTAACCACCGTACAATCGTATAAATACGAAAGACCTCGCCCCGTCGACTAACATGATAGTGCCCTGAACGATGGGTAAGATGAGTAACCACCATACAATCGTATAAATACGAATGACCCCATCTCGAAGACTAAAATGAGTGAATGTACCAGATAGGAATCAACAAGTCTCTAGTTGTCATATAAAAGCGATATTCATTCACTAAAGTGAATAACATCTTAATATCTCCAAACAATCCAATGGAAAAAAATCCCTACTGATGAATAATACACACTCGCTAGTATGCAATGAACTGACGAAGTAATTTTAGATAATCAATTGCAGATCACGAGTTCGAAATACTCGTCACACACAAAAAAAACTATTCATGAAAACTATCCTTGCTGGAAAAATGTCTAAAAGACCAAACATCTGATTAATAAAGCCAACCAATGGTGAGAATTTCGTATAATGATGCCTGCCATATCATATGGTCACGCCATATTCTAGCAAAAATTTCGAAGCATTTAAGTCAAAGCCATGTCTTAAACAATCGTATCACTCCTATTAGAAAAATATACATGTGTGCCCAGTATTCATGAAATAATCGTATCAGGAAGTTATAAATCTTACAGTACCTTCTCATAATCAGCTGTTATTAAATTTCAAAGATCGTCGATTTTCCTTATGTAATGAATTCCTCGAAAGATCGGCGTGAATATCATTCCACCGATGCAATGACGATTGCCTTCAAATTCCAAGTGAATCAGCTGGTAGACCTCCTCCTCGTCAGGAATCGAATCCATCGCTCCGTGGTGCCATCGCGTCTCTGTCTGCGTTTACTCCGACATGATGAACTGCTGGTTATCCATAGCGGATATTGTCCAAATCCTCACGAAAAAGTTCATATAAACAGCGGACCCCCTTTTCCTCTTCTACGTTACGCCACAGTTCCATACAATGTTCAGTTTGGGTGTTGAAAGTTCAATCTCCAATAACTGTAAAGTCTCACTTTCATAAAATAAAATTTTATATGAGAGTGTCTAAGTTTACGAAACACCCTGTAGCTGTGTTCGTACTCGGTAATTCATAATACTGCATAAGAAAGAAATTGCATTAATGCACGAGCTAATGTTCCTAAGTGCATTTGCTCAAAACATTTCATTTGCTTATAATCGCTAATGTTACTGGGAATGCGTTATGAAATGCATAGTCGTAATGTCATTAAGAAAAACTATGTTCATTCGAAGTTCACAGTTGCAGTATCTCGTAACTATCTGTCTTTATAATTCAAATGCTGGATAAACGTTCCAACTCAATGTTGTAATAAAGTTCAGCTTCTGTCATAATGCTTGCGTATAAAATGTGAAATAACCCGCTCGGCTATACTGCAATGCTATAATAATCTCCACCTAAAGCTGGCCTCGCCATGTCGCTCTACTATGCTGTTCTGCGTTTCCAAAATGCAGCTTGGAATAAAGTTCTCCAACTCGTTTTACTGTACCGTTATAAACCCCGGCCTTCTCCTGCCTGCTAGGCCTGTACATCTGGTTATGTAACCGGTCTTCACGCGGCCTACTGCTGGTGTCCACCCGGCTCACTGACCTACTTGTCGTTCGCTGCTGGGTGAAGTTGAAACTGTCGCTGTCACTTTTCGTGACAAACGCTGTGCGCTGCGCGACCTTTCCATACGCTCGGCATACGTCCTACTCGGCTCGCTCCCTGAATTCGACTGCGTTGCTCGCCGTACTGGACCCTCTTGCTAACAGAACTTTACTGCTTGGCTCTCTGAGCTCGACTGACTTCCTCTGGACTGCAATGACCCTTACCTGCCTGGCGCAGTCATGTGACGTTCTCCCCACCTCTGTGGTCTTGCGTCACAAATACAATCTCGAACCCCGATCATCTCGGCTATTAAGTTTTAAAATAACTTAAGGGTTATCTGACTTCCTTCAAATAATTACCACATATAATGCATGTTATATCTCCTCTTCTGAGATGTTTAAATACCATGTTCCATATAGATCTTAATAAAGCTTCATAACTTCCATCCATAATTCCATTTGCTTAACTGCGGTCAGCCCCTCCTAAATCCTAGGCTTACTACGTCATCCTGACATTCCTCTTGACTCGATCTGAGCGCTATCTTTTCACAACTCTTATAAAAATCTCAACTACGGCTTAATGTCTGCTGGCGTAGCCGATAGCCTCAACTAGGTATCGGGTACAGTATATAATATGTAAGTTACACTCCTGGAAGAAATTACATGTAGCCTATCAGTTTATGATCATTGCCCCATTATAATAGTGATCATAAACTAATACATGTAATGAGTGTTATTTACATATTATATTCATAGTTTAGACTGACTCAACAGTTACAACTGACGGTTTGTATTGTAATGGAAGTTCTTCACTTATCGCGAATGTATGTCCGCACAGCTAATTCGTCTTCTTGTTCGCTATGGAACAAGTAGAGGTACGTGTTGCCCCGTTGTACACTAAGTACTGCGTTTTGAACGTCAGGGAGGGCCGGCTCCGAGTCCGAGGTGCAGTCGACGACGATGGTGATGTTGATGCCTCAGCACTGCCTTTCTCCTAGACTGGAGTTGTGACCATTGAATGACTCCCGTTGCTGTTGCGGCCCAGCGTATTGTGCAGGTGGTCTACGCTAATACTGTTCCTGACGTCAGGACTTTGAACATCGTACCGAACATAATTTAACTCTCGAAAGGAATATAAGCTATTTTAATTTCAACGAAATGAAATGTTCCATGCATTTTAAATTTACATTGGGGGGTTAAACTAATTACTATTCATAATGTTGAATTTTGGGCTTATGCCGTGTTTATTATATTAAAACTCGACGCGTTTCGAAAGAAACCATGCCTTTCTTCGTCAGGAGTAATCTGGAATACGACAATGATTGCTAAGAGAAAGCAACAAAGAACATATAGAAGGTGCCCAAAGATGGACGCCATTATAGCCCCATGTTAGGGACAACGGAAAGCAGCAGTGAATTACTTTCTCAGGGTTCTGATAATAGGTAGCCAGGATTCACTGAGATTGTAGCCGGTGTCGCGGTTGAAATTATCTGGGTGTTTACGTATTTCAACCGCCTCCCTGATGATCCTGGGACGATATTGCTTTATACGGGCAAGAACATCCACTCCTTGGAACATGACATCATGGCCAGGTGTTAATGCATGATCGGCAACAGCTGATTTATCAGGTTGAATGAGCCTGATACATCTATTATGTTCCTTAATGCGAGTGCATATTGTTCTCGAAGTCTGCCCGATGTAAACCTTGCCACAAGTACAGGGAACTCTGTAGATACCCGGTTGTTGCAATTTAGGCAAACTGTCCTTAGTTGGTCGCAGGAGTTGCCTAATCTTAACAGAAGTTCCAAATACAGTCCGTATGCTGTACCGACGTAGGATTTTAGCAATACGATCCGTCGTGTTATGTATGTAAGGTAGGTAAGCAGTTCCTCTTACATCTCTTTTCTCAACTGACGTCCTATTATTATTTGTTGGTTTCAGAACCTTAGAGATCAAAGCCTTGCTATAACCGTTGCTCTCAAAGGTGGTTCGCAAGGTATTAATTTCTTCTTGTAAAGAAGACACTTCACAAATCCTCCTAGCCCGGGTAGTTAGAGTTGTAAGGATACCATGTTTCTGGGCAGGGTGATGGTGAGAACTTGCGTGGAGATATCTATTGGTGTGTGTTGGCTTACGAAAAACGCTGTGTCCTAAAGATCCATCCTCTTTCTTGGTGACGAGAACATCTAAAAACGGTATTTTGCCGTCAGATTCCTTTTCCATGGTGAAACAAATAGAAGGGTGCTGGAGATTAAGGTGATCCAGGAAATGGCTAAGATTTTCCTCACCTTCCGTCCAAACAACGAACGTGTCATCCACATAACGCCACCAGATCTTCGGTTTGAAAGGAGCCGACGACAAAGCTTTCTCTTCAAAGTTCTCCATGAAGAAATTAGCCACAACAGGAGAGAGAGGACTACCCATGGCCACACCATCAGTCTGCTCATAAAAATTCCCATTCCATAGAAAGTAGGAGGAGGTCATGCAGTGATAAAAAAGCCTTGTGATGTCTTCAGGAAAAAAGCCATTAATGAGAGACATAACACCATCAATAGGAACTCTCGTAAACAGAGACACCACGTCGAGACTCACTAGGATATCACCCGGCTGAAGTGTTATAGCTTTCAACTTTTCCACGAAGTGTGTGGAATCCTTAATGTACGAAGGCGTGTTACCCAGAAGCGGCTGAAGTAGTCTACCTAAGTATTTGGAAAGGGCATATGTAGGAGAACCAATCGTACTAACAATAGGTCTAAGAGGAACATCTTCTTTATGTATTTTAGGAAGACCATAGAGTCTTGGAGGAATAGCATCCCCTGGAAGGAGAGTCTTCGCTGCATCCGCTGGAATAGATGATTGCTTGATCAATTTGACGGTGACATTTGAGTAGCGAGTAGTAGGATCACGACTATTAATCCTATATACAGGATCTGATAACAAAGACGAGATCTTGGAATCATAATCAACCTTATCCAATACCACTGTTGCGTTACCCTTGTCAGCGGGGAGAACGATAATATCAGAATTGTCCCTTAGATCTTTAAGTGCCCGGCTTTCGCCTTGTTTTAAGTTGGTGTTAGGTGGCTTAGCGTTCTTGAGAACTCTGGAACATTCTTGTCTGGCTTCCTCGGCCTCTTCAGGTGTGAGGTGATGTACCGAGGATTCTACAGATGTAATAAGTTCTTCAATAGGAATTCTTCTAGGCGCTACAGCAAAATTGAGACCTTTAAGTTGGTGTTAGGTGGCTTAGCGTTCTTGAGAACTCTGGAACATTCTTGTCTGGCTTCCTCGGCCTCTTCAGGTGTGAGGTGATGTACCGAGGATTCTACAGATGTAATAAGTTCTTCAATAGGAATTCTTCTAGGCGCTTCTAGGTCTCAATTTTGCTGTAGCGCCTAGAAGAATTCCTATTGAAGAACTTATTACATCTGTAGAATCCTCGGTACATCACCTCACACCTGAAGAGGCCGAGGAAGCCAGACAAGAATGTTCCAGAGTTCTCAAGAACGCTAAGCCACCTAACACCAACTTAAAACAAGGCGAAAGCCGGGCACTTAAAGATCTAAGGGACAATTCTGATATTATCGTTCTCCCCGCTGACAAGGGTAACGCAACAGTGGTATTGGATAAGGTTGATTATGATTCCAAGATCTCGTCTTTGTTATCAGATCCTGTATATAGGATTAATAGTCGTGATCCTACTACTCGCTACTCAAATGTCACCGTCAAATTGATCAAGCAATCATCTATTCCAGCGGATGCAGCGAAGACTCTCCTTCCAGGGGATGCTATTCCTCCAAGACTCTATGGTCTTCCTAAAATACATAAAGAAGATGTTCCTCTTAGACCTATTGTTAGTACGATTGGTTCTCCTACATATGCCCTTTCCAAATACTTAGGTAGACTACTTCAGCCGCTTCTGGGTAACACGCCTTCGTACATTAAGGATTCCACACACTTCGTGGAAAAGTTGAAAGCTATAACACTTCAGCCGGGTGATATCCTAGTGAGTCTCGACGTGGTGTCTCTGTTTACGAGAGTTCCTATTGATGGTGTTATGTCTCTCATTAATGGCTTTTTTCCTGAAGACATCACAAGGCTTTTTTATCACTGCATGACCTCCTCCTACTTTCTATGGAATGGGAATTTTTATGAGCAGACTGATGGTGTGGCCATGGGTAGTCCTCTCTCTCCTGTTGTGGCTAATTTCTTCATGGAGAACTTTGAAGAGAAAGCTTTGTCGTCGGCTCCTTTCAAACCGAAGATCTGGTGGCGTTATGTGGATGACACGTTCGTTGTTTGGACGGAAGGTGAGGAAAATCTTAGCCATTTCCTGGATCACCTTAATCTCCAGCACCCTTCTATTTGTTTCACCATGGAAAAGGAATCTGACGGCAAAATACCGTTTTTAGATGTTCTCGTCACCAAGAAAGAGGATGGATCTTTAGGACACAGCGTTTTTCGTAAGCCAACACACACCAATAGATATCTCCACGCAAGTTCTCACCATCACCCTGCCCAGAAACATGGTATCCTTACAACTCTAACTACCCGGGCTAGGAGGATTTGTGAAGTGTCTTCTTTACAAGAAGAAATTAATACCTTGCGAACCACCTTTGAGAGCAACGGTTATAGCAAGGCTTTGATCTCTAAGGTTCTGAAACCAACAAATAATAATAGGACGTCAGTTGAGAAAAGAGATGTAAGAGGAACTGCTTACCTACCTTACATACATAACACGACGGATCGTATTGCTAAAATCCTACGTCGGTACAGCATACGGACTGTATTTGGAACTTCTGTTAAGATTAGGCAACTCCTGCGACCAACTAAGGACAGTTTGCCTAAATTGCAACAACCGGGTATCTACAGAGTTCCCTGTACTTGTGGCAAGGTTTACATCGGGCAGACTTCGAGAACAATATGCACTCGCATTAAGGAACATAATAGATGTATCAGGCTCATTCAACCTGATAAATCAGCTGTTGCCGATCATGCATTAACACCTGGCCATGATGTCATGTTCCAAGGAGTGGATGTTCTTGCCCGTATAAAGCAATATCGTCCCAGGATCATCAGGGAGGCGGTTGAAATACGTAAACACCCAGATAATTTCAACCGCGACACCGGCTACAATCTCAGTGAATCCTGGCTACCTATTATCAGAACCCTGAGAAAGTAATTCACTGCTGCTTTCCGTTGTCCCTAACATGGGGCTATAATGGCGTCCATCTTTGGGCACCTTCTATATGTTCTTTGTTGCTTTCTCTTAGCAATCATTGTCGTATTCCAGATTACTCCTGACGAAGAAAGGCATGGTTTCTTTCGAAACGCGTCGAGTTTTAATATAATAAACACGGCATAAGCCCAAAATTCAACATTATGAATAGTAATACGGGCCGTGAAAGTCTAAATGACAAAACTAATTACTGTTTGGGGATTTTATTTCGCCTCGGGAGTGAAATTTAAAGTCTGTAACAAAATTTACTTCCCACCAAGAGTGAAATTAAAAGTCTGTAACGAAATTTATTTCGCTTGGAATTAAGTTTCGCTTTGAATTAATTACGCGCCGACAATCATAATCATTTCGCTCCCGAATATCGCGCTCACGGTGAAATTAAATTACTTTCGCCACCACAATCATGCATTTAGTTTCGCACGCCAGCCCTGGCCCAAGCTGTGTATACCCCAGCATCATGTACTGTGTGCTCCCCTGGTAAACAATGGACTGCGACGCACTTCTGTTGCTTATCTTTTGCTAGCAGCCGACTGATTCTGTGTTTACAGAACCCGTCTGTTCTCAGCTCCAATTCTTCTCACAGTTGACGAGTCAAAACACACTCACCCTTCAGCCTTGACTTGCGCTATGAATGATAAGCATTACACATTGAGATACTTTCAAATCTTGAACAAGTTTGTTAGTTAGTGAAAAAGCGAGTTCATGCAACACATCCTGCTTCTTACCGGTGCAGAATGTCTCTCATCACCAGCACGGAATGCATGAGTTTTGTTTCCAATAAATTCCAGAAACCAGACAAGTGTGTACCAAAAAAAAAACACAACTTCCCCAAGCTGTACATAAGCACGCTACTGCACACGTTCGTCTATGCGATGCACGTACCGGGACCAGGATTCAGCTGACCTCACGTGTATCTCCCCCTAAACAACTTCAATGATGCCGTCGCAAACCTTTAAATATCGTGAATAGTTGTGTCCGCCAATTGAGCTTTCGGGCCTGATTGCCCGAACAAATGGGGTCATCTCACACACACTTGTAAGGAGAAAAGACCAGACCTTACACAGGACGTCACAACATGTGGCTGGCTTAGAGCACAAACCCACAGGGTCTCACACCTAGTAACTAGCATAGTGCACAACCCCACAGGGATTCGCACCTAGTGCCTAGCATAGTGCACAACCTCACAGGACTCACATCTAGTGGCTAGCTTAGTGCACAACATCACAGAGACTCACACCTAGTGGCTAGCATAGTGCACAACCCCACAGGGACTCACACCTAGTGGCTAGCATATTGCACAACCACACAGGGACTCACATCTAGTGGCTAGCATAGTGCACAACCTCACAGGGACTCACATCTAGTGGCTAGCTTAGTGCACAACATCACAGAGACTCACACCTAGTGGCTAGCATAGTGCACAACCCCACAGGGACTCACACCTAGTGGCTAGCATATTGCACAACCACACAGGGACTCACATCTAGTGGCTAGCATAGTGCACAACCTCACAGGGACTCACATCTAGTGGCTAGCTTAGTGCACAACCTCACAGGGACCCACATCTAGTGGCTAGCTTAGTGTACAACCTCACAGGGGCTCACACCTAGTGGTTAGCTTAGTGCACAACCTCACGGGGACTCACATCAAGTGGCTAGCATAGAGCACAGCATCACAGGGACTCACACCTAGTGGCTAGCTTAGTGCACAACATCACAGCAGCTCACACCTAGTGGCTAGCTTAGTGCACAACCTCACAGGGAATCACATTTAGTGGCTAGCTTAGTGCACAAACTCACAGTGACTCAAATCTAGTGGCTGGCTTAGTGCACAACCTCACAGGGGCTCACACCTTTCGATATATTACACAATCATCCGCAAACAATCAACAGTCACTGCGAATTCCATTTGGTAAGTCATTTATAAACGCCAAAAACAACAAAGTTCCGATTACGCTGCCCTGAGGGATACCCGACGTTACGGTAATTTCATCCGAGAATACGCCTTCAACTTTCACTTTCTGGGAACGACCCGTCAAAAATTCTTGGATCCATAAAATTACTCTTCTATCAATCTTCGTCGAAGCTAATTTATGGAGTAGCATGTCATGCGGCACGACATCAAATGCCTTCGCAAAATCTATCACCACGGCGTCGACTGAAACTCCATGGTCTAACGATTCGCTAATGTCTTGAAAAAGTGATAGCATCTGACTCTCGCATGAGTAACCTTTCCGAAATCCATGCTGCCTATCATTAAACCATGATAATGTTTCCCACTGTTCCCTCAAGTAGTCGCAAATGAGATGCTCCATCTGCTTACAAACGATGGACGTAAGGCTAACCGGCCTGTAGTTGCCCAGCTAGCTTTGAGAACAACCTCACAGGGACTCACATCTAGTTGCTAGCTTAGTTCACAACCTCACAGGGACTCACATCTAGTGGCTAGATTAGTGCACAACCTCACAGGGGCTAACACCTAGGGGCTAGAAAAGTGCACAACCTCACAGGAACTCACACCTAGTGGCTAGCATAGTGCACAACCTCACAGGGACTCACACCTAGTGGCAAGCATAGTGCAAAAGCTCACAGGGACTCACTTCGAGTGGCTAGCTTAGTGCACAACTTCCCAGGGACTTACATCAAGTGGCTAGGTTAGTGCACAACCTCACAGGGACTCACATCTAGTGGCTAGCTTATTGCACAACCTCACAGGGACTCACATCTAGTGGCTAGCTTAGTGCACAACCTCACAGGGTCTCACACCTAGTGGCTAGCATAGTGCACAACCTCACAGGGACTCACATCTAGCGGCTAGCTTAGTGCACAGAATCACAGGGGCTCACACCTAGTGGCTAGGTTAGTGCAAAACCTCACAGGGGCTCACACCTAGTGGCTAGCTTAGTGCACAACCTCACAGGGTCTCACATCTAGGGGCTAGCTTAGTGCACAACCTCACAGGGACACACATCTAGTGGCTAGCTTAGTGCACATCCTCACAGGGGCCCACACCTAGTGGCAAGCTTAGTGCACAACCTAACAGGGACTCATATCTAGTGGCTAGCTTAGTGCACAACCTCACAGGGGCTCACACCTAGTGGCTAGCTTAGTGCACAACCACACAGGGACTCACAACTAGTGGCTAGCTTAGTGCACAACCTCACAGGGACTCACATCTAGTGGCTAGCTTAGTGCACAACCTCAAAGGAACTCACACCTAGTGGCTAGCTTAGAGCACAGCCTCACTGGGACTCACACCTAGTGGCTAGCTTAGTGCACAGCCTCACAGGACTCACATCTAGTGGCTAGCTTAAAGCAAAACCTCACAGGGACTCACACCTAGTGGCTAGCTTAGTGCACAACCGCACAGGGACTCACACCTACTGGCTAGATTAGTGCGCAACCTCACAGGGACTCACATCTAGTGGCTAGCTTAGTGCACAACCTCACAGGGACTCACATCTAGTGGCTGGCTTAGTGCACAACCACACAGGGACTCACACCTAGTGGCTAGCTTAGTGCACAACCTCACAGGGACTCACACCTAGTGGCTAGCATACTGCACAACCTCACAGGGACTCACACCTAGTGGCTAGCTTAGTGCACAACGTCACAGGGACTCACACCTAGTGGCTAGCTTAGTGCACAACCTCACAGGGTCTCACATCTAGAGGCTAGCTTAGTGCACAACCTCACAGGGACTCACATCTAGGGGCTAGCTTAGTGCACAACCTCACAGGGACACACATCTAGTGGCTAGCTTAGTGCACATCCTCACAGGGGCCCACACCTAGTGGCAAGCTTAGTGCACAACCTAACAGGGACTCACATCTAGTGGTTAGCTTAGTGCACAACCTCACAGAGGCTCACACCTAGTGGCTAGCTTAGTGCACAACCACACAGGGACTCACAACTAGTGGCTAGCTTAGTGCACAACCTCACAGGGACTCACATCTAGTGGCTAGCTTAGTGCACAAACTCAAAGGAACTCACACCTAGTGGCTAGCTTAGTGCACAGCCTCACTGGGACTCACACCTAGTGGCTAGCTTAGTGCACAGCCTCACAGGACTCACATCTAGTGGCTAGCTTAAAGCAAAACCTCACAGGGACTCACACCTAGTGGCTAGCTTAGTGCACAACCGCACAGGGACTCACACCTACTGGCTAGATTAGAGCGCAACCACACAGGGACTCACATCTAGTGGCTAGCTTAGTGCACAACCTCACAGGGACTCACATCTAGTGGCTGGCTTAGTGCACAACCACACAGGGACTCACACCTAGTTGCTAGCTTAGTGCACAACCTCACAGGGACTCACACCTAGTGGCTAGCTTACTGCACAACCTCACAGGGTCTCACATCTAGAGGCTAGGTTAGTGCACAACCTCACAGGGACTCACATCAAGTGGCTAGCTTACTGCACAACCTCACAGGGACTCACATCTAGTGGCTAGCTTAGTGCACAACCTCACAGGGGCTCACACCTAGTGGCTAGCTTAGTGCACAACTTCACTGGGACTCACATCTCGTGGCTAGCTTAATGCACAGCTTCACAGAGGTTCACACCTAGAAGCTAGCTTAGTGCACAACATCACAGCGGCTCGCACCAAGTGGCTAGCTTAGAGAACAACCTCAATGGGACTCACACCTAGTGGCTAGCTTAGTGTACAGCCTCACTGGGACTCACACCTAGTGGCTAGCCTAGTGCACAGCCTCACAGGACTCACATCTAGTGGCTAGATTAAAGCAAAACCTCACAGGGACTCACACCTAGTGGCTAGCTTAGTGCACAACCGCACAGGGACTCACACCTACTGGCTAGATTAGTGAGCCACCTCACAGGGACTCACATCTAGTGGCTAGCTTAGTGCACAACCTCACAGGGACTCACATCTAGTGGCTGGCTTAGTGCACAACCACACAGGGACTCACCCCTAGTGGCTAGCTTAGTGCACTACCTCACAGGGACTCACATCTAGTGGCTAGCTTACTGCACAACCACACAGGGACTCAAACCTAGTGGCTAGCTTAGTGCACAACCTCACAGGGACTCACACCTAGAGGCTACCTTAGTGCACAACCTCACAGGGTCTCACATCTAGAGGCTAGCTTAGAGCGCAACCTCACAGGGACTCACATCAAGTGGCTAGCTTACTGCACAACCTCACAGGGACTCATATCTAGTGGCTAGCTTAGTGCACAACCTCACAGGTTCTCACACCTAGTGGCTAGCTTAGTGCACAAATTCACTGGGACTCACATCTCGTGGCTAGCTTAGTGCACAGCTTCACAGGGGTTCACACCTAGAAGCTAGCTTAGTGCACAACATCACAGCGGCTCACACCTAGTGGCTAGCTAAGTGCACAACCACACAGGGACTCACATCTAGCGGCTAGCTTAGTGCACAACCTCACAGGGACTCAAATCTAGTGGCTAGCTTAGTGCACAACTCCAAAGGGGCTCGCACCTAGTGGATAGCATAGAGCACAACCTCACAGGGGCTCACACCTAGTGGCTAGCTTAGTGCACAACCACACAGGGACCCACACCTAGTGGTTAGCTTAGTGCACAACCTCACAGAGACTCACATCTAGTGGCTAGTTTAGTGCACAACCTCACAGGGACTCACATCTAGTGGCTAGCGTAGTGCACAACCACACAGGGACTCAAAACTAGTGGCTAGCTTAGTTTCACAACCTCACAGGACTCACACCTAGTGGCTAGCTTAGTGCACAACCTCACAGGGACTCACATCCAGTGGCTAGCTTAGTGTACAACCTCACTGGGACTCACATCTAGTGGCTAGCTTAGTGCACAACCTCACAGGGACTCACATCTAGTGGCTAGCTTAGTGCACAACGTCACAGGGGCTCACACCTAGTGGCTAGCTTAGTGCACAACCTTACAGGGTCTTACACCTAGTGGCTAGCTCAGTGCTCAACCTCACAGGTGCTCACACCTTGTGGCTGGCTTAGTGCACAACCTCACAGGGACTCACATCTAGAGGCTAGCTTAGTGCACAACCTCAAAGGGACTCACACCTAGTGGCTAGGTTAGTGCACAACTTCACAGGGACTCACATCTAGTGGCTAGCTAAGTGCACAACCTCACGGGGACTCACATCTAGTGGCTGGCTTAGTGCACAACCACACAGGGACTCACACCTAGTGGCTAGCTTGGTGCACAACCTCACAGGGGCTCTCACCTAGTGGCTAGCTTAGTGCACAGCCTCACAGGGACTCACATCTAGTGGCTAGCTTAGTGCACAAACTCACAGGGACCCACATCTAGTGGCTAGTTTAGTGCACAACCTCACAGGGACTCACGTCTAGTGGCTAGCGTAGTGCACAACCACACAGGGACTCAAAACTAGTGGCTAGCTTAGTTTCACAACCTCACAGGGCTCACACCTAGTGGCTAGCTTAGTGCACAACCTCACAGGGACTCACATCCAGTGGCTAGCTTAGTGCACAACCTCACTGGGACTCATATCTAGTGGCTAGCTTAGTGCACAACCTCACAGGGACTCACATCTAGTGGCTAGCTTAGTGCACAACCTCACAGGGGCTCACACCTAGTGGCTAGCTTAGGGCAGAACCTCACAGGGACTCACACCTAGGGGCTAGCTTAGTGCACAGCTTCACAGGGGCTCACACCTAGTGGCTAGCTTAGTGCACAACCTCACAGGGGCTCCCATCTAGTGGCTAGCTTAGTGCACAACCTCAAAGGGACTCACATCTAGTGGCTAGCTTAGTGCACAACCTCACAGGGGCTCACATCTAGTGGCTAGCTTAGTGCACAACCTCACATGGACACACACCTAGTGGCTAGCATATTGCACAACCTCACAGGGACTAACACCTAGTGGCTAGCATAATGCACAACCACAGAGGGACCCACATCTAGTGGCTAGCTTAGTGCACAACCTCACAAGGACTCACACCTAGTGGCTAGCTTAGTGCACAACCTCACAAGGACTCACATCTAGTGGCTAGCTTAGTGAACAACCCCACAGAGAATCACATCTAGTGCCTAGCTTAGAGCACAACCTCACAGGGACTCACACCTAGTGGCTAGCATAGTGCACAACCACACAGGGACCCGCACCTAGTGGCTAGCTTAGAGCACAACCTCGCAGGGACTCACACCTAGTGGCTAGCATAGTGCACAACCACACAGGGACTCACATCTAGTGGCTAGCTTAGTGCACAACCACACAGGGAATCAAACCTTGTGGCTAGCTTGATGCACAACCTCACAGGGACACACACCTAGTGGCTAGCTTAGTGCACATCCTCACAGGGACTCACATCTAGTGGCTAGCTTAGTGCACAAACTCACAGGGACTCACATCTAGTGGCTAGCTTAGTGCACAACTCACAGGTGCTCACACCTAGTGGCTAGCTTAGTGCACAACCTCACAGGGACTCGTATCTAGTGGCTAGCTTAGGGCACAGCTTCACAGGGGCTCTCACTTAGTGGTTAGCTTAGTGCACTACATCAAAGCGGCTCACACCTAGTGGCTAGCATAGTGCACAACCTCACAGGGACTCACATCTAGTGGCTAGCTTAGTGCACAAATTCAAAGGGTCCCAAATCTAGTGGCTAGCTTAGTGCACAATCTCACAGGGGCTCACACCTAGAGGCTAGCTTAGAGTACATCCTCACAGGGACTCACATCTAGTGGCTAGCTTAGTGCACAAACTCACAGGGACTCACATCTAGTGGCTAGCTTAGTGCACAACCTCACAGGGACGCACATCTAGTGGCTAGCTTAGTGAACAACCTCACAGAGAATCACATCTAGTGCCTAGCTTAGAGCACAACCTCACAGGGACTCACACCTAGTGGCTAGCATAGTGCACAACCACACAGGGACTCGCACCTAGTGGCTAGCTTAGAGCACAACCTCGCAGGGACGCACACCTAGTGGCTAGCATAGTGCACAACCACACAGGGACTCGCACCTAGTGGCTAGCTTAGAGCACAACCTCGCAGGGACTCACACCTAGTGGCTAGCATAGTGCACAACCACACAGGGACTCACATCTAGTGGCTAGCTTAGTGCACAATCTCACAGGGACTCACATCTAGTGGCTAGCTTAGTGCACAACCTCACAGGGACTCACATCTGGTGGCTAGCTTAGTGCACAACCTCACAGGGTCTCACATCTAGTGGCTACCGGGTGAGTTAGCCGTGGTGGTTACGGCATGACTGATGGCAGTCGCTCACATCCGGGAGGCGAGGAGGTTCGAATCCCCCCGCCGGCAACCTTGAAGATGGTCTTCTGTGGTTTCCCATCTTCCTTCCAGGCAAATGCCGGGGTTGGTCCCTAACTATAGGCCACAGCCGCTACCTTCCAACTCCTCGTCCTTACATTCCAACTTCCCTCCTTCCCTCCCCAACGGTACTTGTAGCTCACCCATTGGGTGTCCGTCTCGAAGCAGCTACAAAAAAAACTGGCGAGCTGAACATGTCCTCGGACACTCCCGGCACTAAAAGCCATACGCTGAAAAAATCTAGTGGCTAGCTTAGTGCACAACCTCACAGGGCCTCACATCTAGTGGCTAGCTTAGTGCACAACCTCACAGGGGCTCACACCTAGTGGCTAGGTGAGTGCACAACCTCACAGGGACTCACATCTAGTGGCTAGCTTAGTGCACAGCTTCACAGGGGCTCACACTTTGAGGCTAGCTTAGTGCACACCCTCACAGGGGCTCACACCTAGTGGCTAGCTTAGTGCACAGCCTCACAGAGACTCACATCTAGTGGCTAGCTTAGTGCACAACCTCACAGGGGCTCACACCTAGTGGCTAGCTTAGTGCACAACCACAGAGGGACTCACACCTAGTCGCTAGCTAAGAGCACAACCTCACAGGGACTCACATCTAGTGGCTAACGTAGTGCACGACCTCACAAGGCCTCACATCTAGTGGCTAGATTAGTGCACAACCTCACAGGGGCTCACACCTAGTGGCTAGCTTAGTGCACAACCTTACAGGGACTAACATCTAGTGGATTGCTCAGTGCTCAACCTCACAGTGCTCACACCTAGTGGCTAGCGTAGTGCACAACCTCACAGGGGCTCACATCTAGTGGCTAGCTTAGTGCACAACCTTAAAGGAACTCACACCTAGTGGCTAGCACAGTGCACAGCCTCACTGGGACTCACACCTAGTGGCTAGCTTAGTGCACAACCTCAAAGGGACTCACACCTAGTGGCTAGCTTATTGCACAGCCTCACTGGGACTCACACCTAGAGGCTAGCTTAGTGCACAGCCTCACAGGACTCACATCTAGTGGCTAGCTTAAATCCAAACCTCACAGGGACTCACACCTAGTGGCTAGCTTAGTGCACAACCGCACAGGGACTCACACCTACTGGCTAGATTAGTGCGCAACCTCACAGGGACTCACATCTAGTAGCTAGCTTAGTGCACAACCTCACAGGGACTCACATCTAGTGGCTGGCTTAGTGCACAACCTCACAGGGACTCACATCTAGTGGCTAGCTTACTGCACAAACTCACAGGGACTCAAACCTAGTGGCTAGCTTAGTGTACAACCTCACAGGGACTCACACCTAGTGGCTAGCTTAGTGCACAACCTCACAGGGTCTCACATCTAGAGGCTAGCTTAGTGCACAACCTCACAGGGACTCTCATCAAGTGGCTAGCTTACTGCACAACCTCACAGGGACTCACATCTAGTGGCTAGCTTAGTGCACAACCTCATAGGGGCTCACACCTAGTGGCTAGCTTAGTGCACAACTTCACTGGGGCTCACAACTCGTGGCAAGCTTAATGCACAGCTTCACAGGGGTTCACACCTAGAAGCTAGCTTAGTGCACAACATCACAGCGGCTCACACCTAGTGGCTAGCTTAGTGCACAACCTCATAGGGACTCACACCTAGTGGCTAGCTTAGTTCACAGTCTCACTGGGACTCACACCTAGTGGCTAGACTAGTGCACAGCCTCACAGGACTCACATCTAGGGGCTAGATTAAAGCAAAACCTCACAGGGACTCACATCTAGTGGCTGGCTTACTGCACAACCATACAGGGACTCACACCTAGTGGCTAGCTTAGTGCACAACCTCACAGGGACTCACATCTAGTGGCTAGCTTACTGCACAACCACACAGGGACTCAAACCTAGTGGCTAGCTTAGTGCACAACCTCACAGGGTCTCACATCTAGAGGCTAGCTTAGTGCGCAACCTCACAGGGACTCACATCAAGTGGCTAGCTTATTGCACAACCTCACAGGGACTCACATCTAGTGGCTAGCTTAGTGCACAAGCTCACAGGGGCTCACACCTAATGGCTAGCTTAGTGCACAATTTCACTGGGACTCACATCTCGTGGTTAGCTTAGTGCACAGCTTCACAGGGGTTCACTCCTAGAAGCTAGCTTAGTGCACAACATCACAGCGGCTCACACCTAGTGGCTAGCTTAGTGCACAACCTCACAGGGACTCACATCTAGCGGCTAGCTTAGTGCACAACCTCACAGGGACTCAAATCTAGTGGCTAGCTTAGTTCACAACTTCAAAGGGGCTCACAACTAGTGGATAGCATAGAGCACAACCTCACAGGGGCTCACACCTAGTGGCTAGCTTAGTGCACAACCACACAGGGACCCACACCTAGTGGCTAGCTTAGTGCACAACCTCACAGAGTCTCACATCTAGTGGCTAACATAGTGAAAAAACCTCACAGGGCTCACATCTAGTGGCTAGATTAGTGCAAAACCTCACAGGGGCTCACACCTAGTGGCGAGCTTAGTGCACAACCTTACAGGGTCTTACATCTAGTGGCTAGCTCAGTGCTCAACCTCACAGGTGCTCAACCTTGTGGCTGGCTTAGTGCACAACCTCACAGGGACTCACATCTAGAGGCTAGCTTAGTGCACAACCTCAAAGGGACTCACACCTAGTGGCTAGGTTAGTGCACAACTTCACAGGGACTCACATCTAGTGGCTAGCTAAGTGCACAACCTCACAGGGACTCACACCTAGTGGCTAGCTTAGTGCACAACCTCACATGGGCTCTCACCTAGTGGCTAGCTTAGTGCAGAGCCTCACAGGGACTCACATCTAGTGGCTAGCTTAGTGCACAAACTCACAGGGACTCACATCTAGTGGCTAGTTTGGTGCACAACCTCACAGGGACACACATCTATTGGCTAGCGTAGTGCACAACCACACAGGGACTCAAAACTAGTGGCTAGCTTAGTTTCACAACCTCACAGGACTCACACCTAGTGGCTAGCTTAGTACTCAACCTCACAGGGACTCACATCCAGTGGCTAGCTTAGTGCACAACCTCACTGGGACTCACATCTAGTGGCTAGCTTAGTGCACAACCTCACAGGGACTCACATCTAGTGGCTAGCGTAGTGCACAACCTCACAGGGGCTCACACCTATTGGCTAGCTTAGGGCAGAACCTCACAGGGACTCACACCTAGTGGCTAGCTTAGTGCAGAGCTTCACAGGGGCTCACACCTAGTGGCTAGCTTAGTGCACAACCTCACAGGGGCTCCCATCTTCTGGCTAGCTTAGTGCACAACCTCAAAGGGACTCGCATCTAGTGGCTAGCTTAGTGCACAACCTCACAGGAGTTCACATCTAGTGGCTAGCTATGTGCACAACCACACAGGGACACACACCTAGTGGCTAGCATATTGCACAACCTCACAGGGACTCACTCCTAGTGGCTAGCATAATGCACAACCACAGAGGGACCCACATCTAGTGGCTAGCTTAGTGCACAACCTCACAGGGACTCACACCTAGTGGCTAGCTTAGTGCACAACCTCACAGGGACTCACATCTAGTGGCTAGCTTAGTGAACAACCCCACAGGGAATCACATCTAGTGGCTAGCATAGTGCACAACCACACAAGGACTCACATCTACTGGCTAGCTTAGAGCACAACCTCACAGGGACTCACACCTAGTGGCTAGCATTGTGCACAACCACACAGGGACTCGCACCTAGTAGCTTGCTTAGAGCACAACCTCGCCGGGGCTCAGGCCTAGTGGCTAGAATAGTGCACAACCACACAGGGACTCACATCTAGTGGCTAGCTTAGTGCACAACCACACAGGGACTCAAACCTTGTGGTTAGCTTAATGCACAACCTCACAGGGACTCACACCTAGTGGCTAGCTTAGTGCACATCCTCACAGGGACTCACATCTAGTGGCTAGCTTAGTGCCCAAACTCACAGGGACTCACATCTAGTGGCTAGCTTAGTGCACAACCACACAGAGACTCACATCTAGTGGCTAGCTTAGTGCAAAACTCACAGGTGCTCACACCTAGTGGCTAGCTTAGTGCACAACCTCACAGGGTCTCACATCTAGAGGCTAGCTTAGTGCACAGCCTCACAGGGACTCTCATCAAGTGGCTAGCTTACTGCACAACCTCACAGGGACTCACATCTAGGGGCTAGCTTAGTGCACAACCTCACAGGGGCTCACACCTAGTGGCTAGCTTAGTGCACAACTTCACTGGGGCTCACATCTCGTGGCTAGCTTAATGCACACCTTCACAGGGGTTCACACCTAGAAGCTAGCTTAGTGCACAACATCACAGCGGCTCACACCTAGTGGCTAGCTTAGTGCACAACCTCAAAGGGACTCACACCTAGTGGCTAGCTTAGTTCACAGCCTCACTGGGACTCAAACCTAGTGGCTAGCCTAGTGCACAGCCTCACAGGACTCACATCTAGTGGCTAGATTAAAGCAAAACATCACAGGGACTCACAACTAGTGGCTAGCTTAGAGCACAACCGCACAGGGACTCACACCTACTGGCTAGATTAGTGCGCCGCCTCACAGGGACTCACATCTAGTGGCTAGCTTAGTGCACAACCTCACAGGGACTCACATCTATTGGCTGGCTTAGTGCACAACCACACAGGGACTCCCACCTAGTGGCTAGCTTAGTGCACAACCTCACAGGGACTCACATCTAGAGGCTAGCTTAGTGCGCAACCTCACAGGGACTCGCATCAAGTGGCTAGCTTACTGCACAACCTCACAGGGACCCACATCTAGTGGCTAGCTTAGTGCACAACCTCACAGGGGCTCACACCTAGTGGCTAGCTTAGTGCACAACTCCACTGGGACTCATATCTCGTGGGTAGGTTAGTGCACAGCTTCACAGGGGTTCACTCCTAGAAGCTAGCTTAGTGCACAACATCACAGCGGCTCACACCTAGTGGCTAGCTTAGTGCACAACCTCACAGGGACTCACATCTAGCGGCTAGCTTAGTGCACAACCTCACAGGGACTCTCACCTAGTGGCTAGCTTAGTGCACAGCCTCACAGGGACTCACATCTAGTGGCTAGCTTAGTGCACAAACTCACAGGGACTCACATCTCGTGGCTAGTTTAGTGCACAACCTCACAGGGACTCACATCTAGTGGCTAGCGTAGTGCACAACCACACAGTGACTCATATCTCGTGGCTAGCTTAGTGCACAGCTTCACAGGGGTTCACTCCTAGAAGCTAGCTTAGTGCACAACATCACAGCGGCTCACACCTAGTGGCTAGCTTAGTGCACAACCTCACAGGGACTCACATCTAGCGGCTAGCTTAGTGCACAACCTCTCAGGTACTCTCACCTAGTGGCTAGCTTAGTGCACAGCCTCACAGGGACTCACATCTAGTGGCTAGCTTAGTGCACAAACTCACAGGGATTCACCTATAGTGGCTAGTTTAGTGAACAACCTCACAGGGACTCACATCTAGTGGCTAGCTTAGTGCACAACTTCAAAGGGGCTCAAAACTAGTGGATAGCATAGTGCACAACCTCGCAGGGGCTCACACCTAGTGGCTAGCTTAGTGCACAACCACACAGGGACTCCCACCTAGTGGCTAGCTTAGTGCACAACCTCACAGGGACTCACATCTAGAGGCTAGCTTAGTGCGCAACCTCACAGGGACTCGCATCAAGTGGCTAGCTTACTGCACAACCTCACAGGGACCCTCATCTAGTGGCTAGCTTAGTGCACAACCTCACAGGGGCTCACACCTAGTGGCTAGCTTAGTGCACAACTCCACTGGGACTCATATCTCGTGGCTAGGTTAGTGCACAGCTTCACAGGGGTTCACTCCTAGAAGCTAGCTTAGTGCACAACATCACAGCGGCTCACACCTAGTGGCTAGCTTAGTGCACAACCTCACAGGGACTCACATCTAGCGGCTAGCTTAGTGCACAACCTCACAGGGACTCTCACCTAGTGGCTAGCTTAGTGCACAGCCTCACAGGGACTCACATCTAGTGGCTAGCTTAGTGCACAAACTCACAGGGACTCACATCTCGTGGCTAGTTTAGTGCACAACCTCACAGGGACTCACATCTAGTGGCTAGCGTAGTGCACAACCACACAGTGACTCATATCTCGTGGCTAGCTTAGTGCACAGCTTCACAGGGGTTCACTCCTAGAAGCTAGCTTAGTGCACAACATCACAGCGGCTCACACCTAGTGGCTAGCTTAGTGCACAACCTCACAGGGACTCACATCTAGCGGCTAGCTTAGTGCACAACCTCTCAGGTACTCTCACCTAGTGGCTAGCTTAGTGCACAGCCTCACAGGGACTCACATCTAGTGGCTAGCTTAGTGCACAAACTCACAGGGATTCACCTATAGTGGCTAGTTTAGTGAACAACCTCACAGGGACTCACATCTAGTGGCTAGCTTAGTGCACAACTTCAAAGGGGCTCAAAACTAGTGGATAGCATAGTGCACAACCTCACAGGGGCTCACACCTAGTGGCTAGCTTAGTGCACAACCACACAGGGACTCCCACCTAGTGGCTAGCTTAGTGCACAACCTCACAGGGACTCACATCTAGAGGCTAGCTTAGTGCGCAACCTCACAGGGACTCGCATCAAGTGGCTAGCTTACTGCACAACCTCACAGGGACCCTCATCTAGTGGCTAGCTTAGTGCACAACCTCACAGGGGCTCACACCTAGTGGCTAGCTTAGTGCACAACTCCACTGGGACTCATATCTCGTGGCTAGGTTAGTGCACAGCTTCACAGGGGTTCACTCCTAGAAGCTAGCTTAGTGCACAACATCACAGCGGCTCACACCTAGTGGCTAGCTTAGTGCACAACCTCACAGGGACTCACATCTAGCGGCTAGCTTAGTGCACAACCTCACAGGGACTCTCACCTAGTGGCTAGCTTAGTGCACAGCCTCACAGGGACTCACATCTAGTGGCTAGCTTAGTGCACAAACTCACAGGGACTCACATCTCGTGGCTAGTTTAGTGCACAACCTCACAGGGATTCACATCTAGTGGCTAGCGTAGTGCACAACCACACAGGGACTCATATCTCGTGGCTAGCTTAGTGCACAGCTTCACAGGGGTTCACTCCTAGAAGCTAGCTTAGTGCACAACATCACAGCGGCTCACACCTAGTGGCTAGCTTAGTGCACAACCTCACAGGGACTCACATCTAGCGGCTAGCTTAGTGCACAACCTCACAGGTACTCTCACCTAGTGGCTAGCTTAGTGCACAGCCTCACAGGGACTCACATCTAGTGGCTAGCTTAGTGCACAAACTCACAGGGATTCACCTATAGTGGCTAGTTTAGTGAACAACCTCACAGGGACTCACATCTAGTTACTAGCTTAGTGCACAACTTCAAAGGGGCTCAAAACTAGTGGATAGCATAGAGCACAACCTCACAGGGGCTCACACCTAGTGGCTAGCTTAGTGCACAACCACACAGGGACCCACAGCTAGTGGCTAGCTTAGTGCACAACCTCACAGAGTCTCACATCTAGTGGCTAACATAGAACAAAACCTCACAGGGGCTCACATCTAGTGGCTAGATTATTGCAAAACCTCACAGGGACTCACACCTAGTGGCGAGCTTAGTGCACAACCTTACAGGGTCATACATCTAGTGGCTCGCTCAGTGCTCAACCTCACAGGTGCTCAACCTTGTGGCTGGCTTAGTGCACAACCTCACAGGGACTCACATCTAGAGGCTAGCTTAGTGCAAAACCTCACAGGGACTCACATCTAGTGGCTAGCTTAGTGCACAAACTCACAGGGACTCACATCTAGTGGCTAGCTTAGTGCACAACCACACAGAGACTCACATCTAGTGGCTAACTTAGTGCACAACTCACAGGTGCTCACACCTAGTGGCTAGCTTAGAGCACAACCTCACAGGGACTCACATCTAGTGGCTAGCTTAGTGCACAACTTCACAGGGGCTCTCACTTAGTGGCTAGCTTAGTGCACTACATCAAAGCGGCTCACACCTAGTGGCTAGCATAGTGCACAACCTCACAGGGACTCACATCTAGTGGCTAGCTTAGTGCACAAATTCAAAGGGTCCCAAATCTAGTGGCTAGCTTAGTGCACAATCTCACAGGGGCTCACACCTAGAGGCTAGCTTAGAGTACAACCTCACAGGGACTCACATCTAGTGGCTAGCTTAGTTCACAACCTCACAAGGACTCACATCTAGTGGCTAGAATAGTGCACTACCTCACAGGTGCTCAAACCTAGTGGCTAGCATAGTGCACATCTTCACAGGGGCTCACACCTAGTGGCTAGCATAGTGCACAACCTCACAGGGACTCTCACCTAGTGGCTAGCTTAGTGCACAGCCTCACAGGGACTCACATCTAGTGGCTAGCTTAGTGCACAACCTCACAGGGGCTCACACCTAGTGGCTAGCTTAGGGCAGAACCTCACAGGGACTCACACCTAGTGGCTAGCTTAGTGCACAGCTTCACAGGGGCTCTCACCTTGTGGCTAGCTTAGTGCACAACCTCACAGGGGCTCCCATCTAGTGGCTAGCTTAGTGCACAACCTCAAAGGGACTCACATCTAGTGGCTAGCTTAGTGCACAACCTCACAGGGGCCCACATCTAGTGGCTAGCTTAGTGCACAACCTCACAGGGGCTTCGGAATCTCTATTTATGTGCCTATGGTACACCCTCCCTTGTGAATTAGGTGTTTCGGCATGAGGTGCCATGGTCTAGAAGGACTTATCAAGTGGTTGTAAACGTTCAAGGGGATCGTGAAAGGCTAGTGTAAAATAATTGTTCCTAGTTTGATACTCATATGGATTCCTATGGGCTTTTTAAGCTGGTGGGGTAGTATTATATCTAACTGAGTGTAACCTTCACCCTATTCTACGGGTGTAGTAAATGAAATATTACTATTACAATACTATATAAGGTACCGGGGACCGAACTGGGTGGGCAACGAAATAATGTGACCCCTATTAATTATGTGGTATGGGCGTAGCAAATTTGGGGTTTTAAGTGGCTGATTATTATGTAAGGGTGGCGTTAATGAATGTATTCTCTATTAGGGCGGGTCTGGGTGGGTACAAAAATCTTACTGGACCCTCACTTCAAAAATTTTCCCAATTTTGGGTGGCGTTTGCTTGGCTTTAGAAAGAGGTTTTAGGTTCTAGGGATCCTTTCCGCGGAATACGTTGTCTGTACTCCTGTAGGCGTTGTTTTAAGACAACGTCGCGGTACCTAGCGCTTCCACCATTTGTAAGGTACCCGTGAGGGTTGCCTGTACAAAGAATTAACCTAAGGGATGAAATTAGTGTGTTAAGGGGGAAAGCTTGGCAATTACTTGTAAGAGGTATGGATTATCTAGTGGTTTGCGATCGTCAGTACGATCTGCAAGGAGAACTCCCCAATGTACTGCTTAGCGGGGTAGTTCAAGGTACGAGTGTGGAAAGAAGGGTAGTTTAATTGGTAATCTATGCGCGATGACTGTACCACGCGGTCTGCGGCTAGTCGTGAGCAGGCTGACTAAGAGAGAGCCTGTTGCGGTCAGTGCTGTGCTGTGACGCTCTACTGACGTCACGAAACAATTAAGTAATAGTGCTAACTCTAGATCCTACCTAATGGGGAAGCTAAAAGTGTAGGATCTTATCAGCTAATTAAAAAATGGACAAGACCAATGACTTCTGTTATGTTTGAATTTAATGAGTACTTCGATTTGGAAGTACTCTAGATAATAGCAGTTCAGTTAATAGAAATAAATAATTATTACAGTCCAAGCACAGGGGGATGGGAGTGTAGTGTGATTGTGCGTGTAGTGATCGCTTCAGACACTTACCCTTCAGCTATCGGCAGCGGTTCGTCACGTAGGTAGCACTTAGACAGACTGATCTGGGGGCATGACCTCCCGGAGTTCTTATAGACTCCTCATGCTACGTCTGCGGAATCCGCACATTTCTCCTAAGTCATAGCCCTCCCTAGGGTCGTTGGCTGGGACACGAGGCTACCTGAGTTCATAGAGGTGATAATTTATTGGTTTTATAATTTTGTAACTGTATTTGTAGATTTCTAAAGTAAGTGTTTGGCATTTGGATTTGTCGGGGATTTTAGTATTAGGGGATGATGGTGGCGTACACTAGGGGTACAACAATACGTTGGCATCAGGTCTTGGGGCCAATTTTCTCCAATATTTCTCAAATACAGTATATTGTGCCACTTATCAGCGACTTTCCAAACTTCCTAGTAAACTTATCTCTAAATAGAACTATAACCTCTGTGAGTCTTGAAATCCCGCGTTTCTTATTTATTGCTGAAATTTGTGTTGTAGTGGTTTATCGGTTCGATATATTGTATTACAGGTAATTATTAATTGTTTTACTACTAATTGACTCTCTTATGTGTAAATTTGAAGTGCGTGTGAAATTTTTAAATAGTGAAATCAACAGTTTGTTTTCGGAACAACCGGCAACTGCTGGGGTAACTTTATGACACACCGGAAAAAAATATTCAAAGTGATCCCATAGCACAGAATTCAAAGAGTATTATACACAAGTCAGAGCAGTAAATATGCATAGTGTCGAATCCAAATATATTTCAAAGATAACTTTGTAATGCAGTATCAATGGTAAATCATTCCCCTTCAGGACTGAAGGTTACGCGGAAGTTTAACCGACCAGTTGGTGCCCGCAATTATAGGAACAACACTGATGAAACATTGGAGGAAACTTCGGATCAGATAAGGGAGGAGAATATTTCACTGCGTAGTGCTGCAGAAAAATACCATATTCACAGGAACACTCTGTGGATAAAATTCAAAGAATGATGAAGAAATTGCATTTGTTGCTCATGCAATCGCTATGTCCACATTTGGAATTCCCGTCACAACATGTGGCTTGCAATGTGTGGTGAAATCATATTTAGACCGAAGAGGACGAAGGATTAATTGCTTAAAGAATAATTTGCCTGGGCCGGACTGGATGAAATCTTTTATATAATTTGATGATATTGGGTATTAATAATCGTTTCATAACTATTTTAAGACATTATCTCATTACCTGCACTATCTATTGGTCCAGTAAGGTCTTACTTTATGACATGGAGGCTGTATCTCATTGTTTTCCTTGAAAAATTGAAGTGTAACAAAGTTACCCCGAACAATGGAGTAACTTTGTGACATTTTACTTTGAAAATATTTCGTGTTGCATGCGAGAAAATGCAACCATATTTTCCTTTCCTTGATTAAAGAGAAAGGTTCGACTGGGTGTCACCGAAGGAGTGCAGTAACAAATAGTTAAGCTTCTATTTAAATAAAACCCTAAAAACTGTCACAAAGTAACCCCACTACCCAATTTATAATTCTTTCTTTCTCGGTGCAGCTATGACCTCCCGTGACCGTGACTTTGGAACGAAGTATGATTCTGGAAGTTATAAACGTAACAAAGTGTTCAACGGAAAGAAGAAGAACAGAGAAATAGAGACTCATTAAGTAAATATGTTAAATCTACAGAGATCTCCGGAAATAAGCAACTTTGTCCGAACTCAATATCTCCATCTTCCCCTTCTGAGTCTATTGGGTGTCAATTAACAGTGAGTTGTGAGTATTCTGGTGAAGGTGTTGTGCCCGTTCCGTTATGGTATGCGACGACCCAGCTGACATAGCATCGCACACCAAACGTTACGACACACACACACACACACACACACATGCACTGAAACTATCAAATGAAATAAGGCTTGTGTCGGAATCCAGGAAGGAAAAAACCTAACAAAAAACAATCAGCTATGGGTAGCAGGAGACGAAGTGTCTCCGGGTCGTTTACGGGTGAAATCAACATCAATTATGATTAAAAAGGGCGCCATCCACCTGGATTCCCATCATCACAACCTTCCAGGATCAGCCTTAAATTACAAGGAAAGGATATGAGGAAAGATAGCATCGTGACAACGTTCTAAAACAAACTTAGAAAAAGTTTATGAAAGTCTTGGTTTGGTCAATGAAAAATTTAAATCAATGGAAAATCCTACCTAGGAATATGGCGGATAGGATTTTTTAGGATGAAATGTTCATAGCAACTCCAGCCATTTCCCCTCAAAATATATGTTCACATGTAAAAAAAACTAAGAGTTTTTCTTGGGCGTTCAGGATCACCGAACCACTAACACTTGAAGACACGACACAAGTGACCTCTGAGCACTATCAGTGTTAAATTGTTAACATGGATTGCATGTGAACTGGTAATAATTACTTAAATACACATATACTCCCTATACAAATCATGTTGAGCATTAGGTTATACAAACGTCTGTTTGCTCTCATCACTATATTTACAAAAAATATAACATTTTAATCACAATCGATAGTGTTCAGATGTTAATGATAATTATAATTATCAATCTAGTCACTGAGACAACTTAAAATTCTGAAACTCAACCATCGGCCATTGTGACTATCTCGCCATCCTCATTAAAAAAATTATGAAACTCCATCATATTATTTTTATCATTCTTTTAACCATCTCGAAATCGTTATAATTTAATCATCACCATCGTTTTCTGATCATCTAAATCATTATCATTAATTTCACTCATTATTATTATAAAATGCGTAAACATTGACCATTATTAATAACCGTGTTGACTGAGAGTATTCTCTTATTAAAACCGTCTAGTCAAACACTAAAGAAATACACGTTTAGTAATTTAATTAAACGTTTCTTTAGTGTTCGAGTAGGCGGTTTTAATAAGAGAATACTATTATTATTACAATTTATTCATTTATTATTATAATTTATTTTATTCAGACGTTATCACCAATTAATTTATCTCATCTCAGCCAGCAATATCAGATCAGGTTGTCCAAGATAAATTTTATATCCAGAGCGTACCAATAAATATATCATAAAATCAGCATAAGTTGTTTCAGGATCTCCAGATCACTCAACAAATCAGCTTTCGGAAGTGTCATCAGATTTTGACGTTTACCAGAGTGCACGAATATATGTAATCAAAATACTTCAAGAAAAATTAACTGCCATTATCATACTTGCCAAAAAAATCCACACGCACTATCTCATTAAATTCATTAAACCACTCAATTAAATTCAATACATCATTACTATAATTCCACAAAATATCATTCAGCTCTCGGCTGGACCTACATATATATGCTGGGTTCGCTCGAACCTATCATTCACATCTCATAACCAGTGGCAATACTCTCACAACAAACTGGCAAATCCACGTGAATCCGAGCACTCAAATAATCATCTCAATCTATGAACTGGTTCTAATTAGAAATGCTACTGACCTCCCAAATCTGTGGTCAAATAACTATGTTAACATCTCAAAAAAAACATGTAAATCGCTGAAATAAACCTGAATGTGCATCGAGCATGCATTAATTTCAAGAATATTACTGCTCTGGATAAAAATCCTCCAAGAAAAAAAATATCGCCTGTCTGTTAAATACTTTCAAACAATAGGAGCAAAGTGTCATATTCCACATGGCTTATTTACTCCCTCAGATTTACGTCTGATTCGAATACCTCATTAGAAGAAATAATAATCACTTGAAAAATACCAGATTGCATCAAACAAACGAAGTTCAAAAAACTGCTGAATTTCTTAAATTACCATACTCAAACTAAATCAATCAGGTTCATGACAAAAGCGTGGGTGAAAAACTAACACCTGCTTACCAGTAGCGATCGAAAAACATCACTCGATCAAAAATTGACACCAAAGAGTGCCATGAATTAGCATCGCCAATTAAAAAATCAATCTAAATCCTACTGACTCATTGTAAAAGATCAGAAACAGTTATAATCTGACACTGCAAGATGTCAACTACATGCGTTCATATCCAAGAAGAAAAATCTATTTCACTCACATCTGAACTAAATCACGGTAACACTTGCCCTTTTATACGTATGTGCTCAAGTCTACATCACATCAAGGAAAAGTACTCATGTATGCGCTTACAATACCTTGTTGTTGAAACAGCTGCTTTAATATCCAATTTTCAAAGATCGTCGAGTACCCTAAAATTCGTAAAGACTTCTCGGAAGATCGACGCATTCCCTAATAATTCATAAAGATCGCCGACATCGATGTCCTCACTTCGAATTGGTACGCTCCTCACTCGGGTTGGAATTCGGGACCGCCACTCCGCTCTGCCATAATGTCTCTTCTATGTTTAGTGCCCCATATTAAAGTTGTAAGTGATCATGTTGTAAAGCATCTCCACAATGTTCCGTAAAAGCTTTCGATTGTTCATCATGAATGGTTGCCCCATTCTAGTGTCTACAATGTTCGCCACTGTTCCAGAAGTGTATGTTGTAATCAGTGTATAAATGCACTGAAGGTTTTACGTTAAAGCGCCGAAAGAAAATGTTATGTGAAAAGTGCAAATTTTTTTCAAACACCCTGTGGTCGTGTAAGTGTTCACTTTGTAGGCACATGAAACAATGTTCAAGTCGGAAGTTATTGTCTATGTCCACTTGACAAATCTACAATTCACTGTAGAGTTCCGACAATTCTTGGTTGCCTATGTTCATTTGACTATCAGAAGAAATTGTAAAGTTGCGACTATTCGTGGTCGCCCATGATCATTTGACTAATAGAAGAGTTGTAAAGTTCCGACAACACGTGGTCGCTTATGATCATTTGACTAATATAAGAATTGAAAAGTTCCGACAACTCGTGGTCGCTTATGTTCATTTAATTAAATGGATGAAGAACTGTGCCTCTAAATGTAACGTCTAAGTCTCGCCAAATTATGAGCTTGTAAATGCATGTTATATTGAACGTTGTATTACAGTACGAATGCATTCTGTGAAGTCACCTGGGCATGTCCGTGAACTGAACTAGATTTGACAAGACAAGACATATCGGCTGTCTCTGCACGCTATAACGAAAGTTGCTAAGCAATACACAAAGTTCAAGTTGCATGCTGCCACGAACTCGGATGAAATATCATGTTGTCACGTCGTTTACACAAGTTTCTACATCACACGAATACCGTAAAATCATGAACTGTCGACTAGCTTGTTCGAACCGATGGTGTTCAAGACCAGATAAATGAGTTCACTCACTCGCACAGCGAAGAGACATGTCACAAGTCACTCTCTGCTTCTTGCTGCTCAAGGCCTCGTCTCACCCCTCTTTCTCTTCTGCTATTCCTGGAGGCATGGAAATAAAGAAATAAAGTAAATAAATGACTTCCTTGCTTGTCATGATCTGATGTGTCGCTTCCTCTTGCCAAACTTCCAAACAACCCAAAATTTCCATTGCTATCACCTTCTCTCCAAACACATACTTTCAATACGTCAGCGTAGCCGATAGTCCCAAGCTCATATCGGGTACATCGTGGCAAGTCCCAGTGGCCAGGCTTCAGCGAGAATCAATAAAGTGTATTCTGAATCAGCAGAAAATCTTAGTGACGTACACAAGGAATCTGCCGACGTCGAAAACTAATCTAAATGTCAGTGATCCCTTTCTGTGGCCAGAAAAATTGAGCGAATCAGAATTTACAAGAATTGTTGAAAAAGGACCTGTGAAAATCAAATTAAATTATTATTCCGAAAACGAAACTGGAAGACGCTTTAGTGACATCCATTATACGAAAATACTAACTAATGGTGAAAAACAAGACAGTTTATTCAGAGTCAAACGAATCTGTTTACTGTCGCTTATTCCCTCACTCTAACCTTAAACTCTACGGCGCTCTTGGATCGTCTGAAGGCCTGAATGACTGGAAATATTTATCTGATAAACTAACATCTCACGAAAATAATAAATTGCACAAAGAATGCATGGTGAAGTGGCTGGACCTAAGTAAACGCATGTCTAGTGGAAATACTATCGATGCAAAAACCCACGCTCAATTTCAAAGTGATCAACAGTGGTGTAAAGATATTTTGGAGGGATTGTTGGCTATCGTTCATTTTCTATCTGTCCACAATTTGCCTTTTAGAGGACATGACGAAAGTTTCTTAAATTCAAAATCTAGAGGCAACGTTTTGGATTTGATGAAGCTAATTGCACGGTCTGACCGTACACTTCAAGAGCACTTGCGCCAAGTTATGGATGGGACGGGTCTTACAAAAACTCATTACCTGAGTAAGACAATTCAGAATGAATTTATCTAATTAATGGGCAACCACGTTAAATCAAAAATTATTCAAACTGTACAGCAAAATAAATATTTTGCAATAATTCTTTATTGCACTCGGGATATTGCACGAATAGAACAGCTTTCAATCATCCTAAGAATACCAAACAAAGAAAGAGCTGAAATTGAAGAATATTATTTTAGGATTCATAACTGTAGAGAAAACTCTTATAGACTGCAGAGGTCAGGGCTACGGTAACGGAGCCTACATGCGTGGGGAAAAGAGTTGTGTTCACAAAAGGCTTCTCAATTGAAATCCTTTAGCATTCATTGTACCTTGTGGAAGTCACCGGTGAAATGCTAAATGGTGATAGCTATCCGGAGTTTGTACTTTGGAGAGATTATATGGTTGTAAAAATCAACTATGGTTAAACTATAAAATTATAGGCTAACTACTTATCTGATTGTCTTCCTTACTACAGCTACTCGCAGTTTTCGTGCTCACTGTAATTCACGGTGCGGTCGACTGCGGTGGTTATCTTAACGACTGGTTTTTTCCTAACTTCTCCCCCCTGCCCATATGTGCTGTGCGGAGTCATAGCGATGTGTTTATGTGTGGTGTTGCCAACCTAGATAAGATGTATGTTATTGAATGAGGTGGGTCTACATCTATTAAAGACCGTGGATTAGCCCTCGCCACGCGTGGACCATAAGCCATTCGAACTAAGCGTTGACGGTCTTATGAGGACGTTCCGGCACCTTTAATACTGCCGCGAATATGGGCCTTGGTTTATTGCAGGAGAAAAGTACATCGTACACCTGATCCAGATAATATTTACCTATTAAAAACCCCCTAATTAACCCCCCCTTTTTATCTAGCTTGGCTGTGTCGCTAAATTGTGTCTTGTTTCCGACAGGGTGTGGTTTTTTAGTAGCGTGCAGAGGGGTGAGCTCTCCATGAACGTGTGTTCATTTAGATTGTTGGGATTGGTTCGTTTGGCTAAGTGTATCTCGATTGCTTCCTTTATGTCAAGAGCTCTGCCTTTCGATTCGTGATGGATTATTTTAAGGTCCGACTCTATGTTGGTAAAGCTGTGCCCCGCGTCACACATATGTTCGCACACGGCTGAATGTGTTCCGTATCTTATCGCATACCTATGTTCATTTTAACATGTGTCTACTCGTCTTCCACTCTGCCCGATGTAATTAGCTTGACAACCAGTGTCTTGGCACGTTATAGAATATAGCCCTGACCTTGAATACGGTTCACGTTTATTTAGATTACTATTTAGGACGTGCCTAGCGGTTGTGTTTTTCGTTGTGAAAGCTATCTTTATGCCTTGCTTTTTGAATAGGTTAGTGATTTTATATGTATTCGCATTCACATAGTTGAAACGCGCAAATTTTTTCTCATTACTGTCCGGTTTGGGAATCGTTTTATCTTTATATTTATGTTTGGCTATAATTTGGTTTATTTTGCTCGGTGGGAAGTTGTTTTCCTTATCTATTTGCTTAATAGTTCTTATTTCCTTATTATAGTTGTCTTTTGACATGGGCATGTTTAAAGCCCTGTGCACCATTGAATTGAAACCCGCTAGTTTGTGCGTCCTGGGGTGATTAGACTGATTGTCGATTGCATGCGAGGTTTGTGTTGCTTTCCGGAATATGAAGTATGAAAGGTCGTTGTCTTTACGTTCAATAGTTATGTCGAGATAATTTATTTTTCGGTCTATTTCGGATTCCTTAGTGAATTTGATAGAGTGGTGTAGGCTATTAATGGATTGGAGAATTGTTTCTTCGCTTGTTAGTTCAGTATCGTAGATGCAAATTACATCATCCACGTATTGAAAAACCAGTCGAATTCCTAAACAAAAACGGAATCAAGGAATTAACAAAAGACCCCCACCAACAAATTCCAAAAACAAATAAAAAGTGCGCTAAAAGAAACAGAATACATACTGACCAAAGCCGAAAAATCAAAACTAATAAACATGAACCCGAAAATAACGTAAATGAGGGGACAACCAAAAATATACACAAAGGAATGCCCAATGAGACGAATAGTCAATTGTAGTAATGCCCCTAATTACAAAATCAGCAAAGAGTTACTAAAAATCTTAAAATGCCGTCTTTCCAAAGACAAAAACAACTCTGTAAAGAACACAACAGAACTAGTAACAGCATTGAACACCCTATAAATGAAACCTAGCTTCAGGCTAGTATCCTTCGATGTAACTAACATGTACACCATTATTCCGATTATTATTGAAGCAATCAACACTACCGAAAACAACTTAAAATCCAACAATTCGGTAAATCAACTGAAGAGATAGTGAGATTACTGAGGGTCCTTCTCACCCAAAACGTGTTTCAATTCGAAAATAAAATGTACACACAGAGAGAAGGCCTAGCGATGGGATCGCCACTAAGTGGGTTAATCGCTGACATCTTCATCAATGCACTAGAAAATGCGTTCTTAGAAAAGACTTCAACAAAGGGAATAGTAATATGGAAAATTAAGCGACGGAGGCAAACATGATGTTTGACGCTGTAGAAATTTGTGAAGAACTGGAAATGTTGTCAATTGTCTACGATGGGGAACGAGATGAACTTGCGGTACTCAAATACATTATTCAGAACAGCTTGGCAGATTTATACCTAAATGTGTTCATTGCACTTCGGATAATTGCTACAATTCCAGTCACAGTAACATCTGCAGAAAGTAGCTTCTCCATACTCAAGCTCATCAAGACATATTTAAGAAACATAATGTCGGAACATTGATTGTCATCCCTAGCTATGCTCTCAATAGAAAACGATTTGACAGCAAGTTTAGATTTCAGTGAAATAATAGAATACTTCAGCAAAAAAAAAGTCGCAAAGTAATACGTATTTCAAGATTTCATACTTTACATAATCTTCTTCAAGGGGACGTCAAGGTTTCTTTTATATTACCGTATTAAGAAAATGCACTGTAGTAGGGGAGTGAAGCGGTTTCTAACTCCCCCCACCACTACTCCCAATGCGAGAAGATATCTCTCGAACCCATGGTCGGAGTTTCACGAATGAGGTGCTGTTAAACTTGGGCTGACGGGGGCTTTGCTATGGACCACACATTATATTTTTCAATTTTTTTTGAAAATTTTAGTTTTTGAAAGTAGGCGATATTTTGAAAATCAAACATGATAGAACGCTGTGTAATGATTCAAACGAACGGCCTCTATGTTCTTTATTGTTAGAACAAAACTTTTTTTGAAAAACGTTTAATTTTGAAATTCTTATAATATCGAAACTAAACATTTTACAAAACAGTGTGTCAGACATAAATAAAAGGTCCCCATCCCCTCTACTCCCTAAATAAATTTCAAGTCTCTAGGACAAAAACTGTGCAGTAGGGGGTAATACCGATCCTAACTCACAGCCTACGAAGTTCACCGATATCTCCCGAACGCCTGGTCGGATTTGGACGTGTGACGTGTCAAATGGCTTGTCACAAACCCCTCTTTATTTTGGTAATTGATTCAAGTTTTTGAGACCGAGGGAAACAGAATTTTTTGGGGTAAAACTATGATTTTAGACTTTTTGTTATATCTCGCAAACCAATACCGCTAGAGACATGTATAGGAATGCGTTTTGACAAAGGGCCTATCTACACTTATGTTGAAAAAATTTATTTTTAAAACATATTTTACCTGTTTAAAATTGTTATAAAGGGTGGTTGTTGAGAGAGACGATACCGCTGGGCATGTGTTTGAACGAGGCTATCACTGGCCACGGTGGTGGTATCCCAATACAGCAATCGATAATTCGCTTGGACGGTGGGTCGAGGGTTCATTTTTCAGATTTTTCCTATGACAGACGGATGAAGGCTAATATCCTAAAACGTGTGAAGTGTGCTAAGATTTCTTTTACCCCCTAAAGGGGATCTTTAACGTGTAAACGGTGAAGAGAACTTGGTTATATGTTGGTTGAAGCGAGTACAGAAAACAAACTTGCTGACTGGTAGACTAGCAGGATGTGAATGTCATTTGAGATTATTGTAATGCGCTGATCTGACTTGACAACAGGTGCAATGTAAAACTACACAGACGCAGAGGACGCTTGAAGGTGATATAATCTGACAACCGTGGTGGGAGAGGAGAGCGAAATGCATGTGAACACGTCTGAAACCACATGTAAGCTAACAAATCACATCCTATTCGCTTCGTACGTGACAAAATGCAAATTGATGTGTAATATGACCTGACCCGCAAGTGTTCACCTTGGACGTTAGCTGTCCACGTGCACGATAACAGGAGGCGCAAGCGTGAGAAAAAAATTAATATACATGGAACGTGACATATATAATGACATGTCCTTAACATTTTCACTCGCACTTATGTGACAACCTTTAAACACGCTACAGCGTTGTGTGAAACACTTGGTCTTGTTTAACAGTTTTGGTGTTGGTGGAAAATATTTGAAATAGTTGTGAGCTGTTTGCAGATAACTTGCATACCTGACATGTCTGATAGAGAGACCATTACACCCTTGAACCCACAAGAAGTAAATAGCAAGACATTACAATTTACGGTGAGGTATTGTTTTTAATATTATGTTTGATATTATATTTTTATGATATGCATGTATTAACTTGAAATTAGGTATTTATGACGGTTTATTTTATTTGTTTTTAGAAATTTGGAAAGAAAAGCTTTACCTCTACAGTCGCTGAAAACCTGAGACGTTCTAGAGTGGAACCATTGCCAGGCAGTGGACTATTGAAAATTCAGGTAAGACTAATTTAAATTACTATCCCATTTTTACTACTATGTAAACACCTAGACAAAATGCATTACCTTTACATGACTGGGGCAATGACTGCTTTCTTGGTTAATGGTTGTGTATTGGCAACCGGTACAAGACGGCAATGCATGTCAATCTAAAAAAGTGCAAGACCATCGTTGAGTTTTTAAAACAAAAACTTAAATTCAACTGACATGTTGTTCCTCATGGACTTAACTAATATCCATAGGTTTGAACAAGATAAACTAGACTATTCTTGTTGGTTTATGACCCTTAACAGTGAAGAAATGATGAATCCTCTTTATGCTGCAAAAGAACCAAAACGACATGACATTCATTTTTGTTTATATATTTGTTAGAGGGGGATTTGAATGTCTGCTGTTTTATTAAAAATTTAAGTAGATGGGTTAGTGTTAGTGACGACACACATTTTTATGGTGTTTTTGATCTTTTATTGCTATTGCTAATTAAAGTTAGAGTTTTATTACGATAATAATATCGTATATAATATCGTATGACCTTGGGTGCCGGGTGCAAGCTTTGTTATCTGACACCCAAAGGGTAGCTTGCGTTTCGAATTTCGTTGTTCCTTGAAGCACTATGAAAGTCAAGGAGGTTATATATATATAAGCTCTTTGAACACTATAGCGCTTTCTAGTAGAGAAATGAGGAACTTTGTGTTGGCGGAAACTCCTGAGATTAATTTTGCCATTATGAACACGGCCTACTGAGTTCAAATGGGTTCTTTGACATGCCAACATCGTATGACATGGGTGTCGTATTTTCGCCGCCTTTCAAAAATCACTTACCTCGGCCAGGAGCGAACCTGCAATATTGGGGATAGTAGTCCGACAAGCTATCCACTCACCCACCGTGAAATTTGTATTTACAAGTATTGATTGATTGATTGATTGATTGTTCGATTCGTTATTTTGTTTGTTCTTAGGTGTGGTAATGCGTCACTAACGTAGTGAACAGACAGTGAACAAGCATACATTATGCTTTAAAGTACTCTGTGCTCTTGTGCAACGTTAAAAGTTTTATTATAACACATGGCTGTAATACCAAATACAAGAAGTGTGCAAGTGGGTTTACCTCCTGGGTAAAATATTAAAGCAGAAAACGATCGTTGGTTAATATTTGAATCTTGGCCTAAATGCATTTTGTCAGCACATAAACTTGCTGCAGCTGGTTTCTATTACTTGAACCGAGAAGATATTGTTCGGTGTTTGTTTTGTAGTGTTGAACTTTCGCATTGGGAAGAAGTGGACGATCCATTTCTAGACCATTTACGATGGTCTCCTTGTTGTCCTTTAATGCTTAAAAAAGCCAACACAAAACCTAATACATAAGCCAACACAAAAGCCAACACATAAGCCAATATATAAGCTTATGGTAAGTCACTTCATCACCAATTGTAACCTTTGTAGTGTGAACATCATACTGACAGGTCAGTCACTACTATGGAACTTACTACAACCATCAAAGGTAGGCAACGTGCACTCTATCAAGGCTACTCTTATAACTATAATCGTCAGAATGTGAATGGAATAATATTCTGGCGATGCTCAAAACAGAGGTCAACAAAATGTCGAGGAATTCTAAAAAGTAAAAATGGAAAGGTTTTTAGTGTGAGCGTTCATCAATGTAGTGCTCCAAACAAACCACGGTTGCTGTTTACAAAAAATCATGAAAATGCTAACAAGCAAGTTCAAGAAAACGATATTGCTGCTCAAGATAGGGCAGTGTTTGTTCAAAAGCACTTAGCATGTCCTCAAAAAGTCATGTTAGGACAGTAGTTAACGTCTAAGAAAACCTAAACACTAGCAAAGTCAACACAGACTATGAAAGAGGTCTCTGTGGAAAAGGAACATAAGGAATTCAATAGTTTTAGTGATGTTGATGATAATGTTGATTACAATGATGGTGATTATAGTAATAGTGATAAAGATGCTGAGGATGATGACAATGATAATAATGGTAATGGTCTGTTTACCCCTAAAAATATTTTTAAATGTGTTTACTGGAACAATCCCAGTAAGCTAATCCAGCGGCTTCAGTACTTGCATGCCTGTAAACAGGCTGGTCATACTGAATATGAGGAAGAACTATTGGATATAGAAAATGAGCTTCGTCGTGTCAAAATTATTGTGTAATGAATCCACGTAACCGCTTAAACTATTTCTTAACAATGCATGTAATATGTTTTACCACTTTGCTATCACTTTGCTCTCGCTTATGCTGTCATTTTAAACTGTTCATATTATAATATATAAAAGCCAACGCTAAATGATTTTATTACTAGAACAGTTATTACCTTTGTAGTGTGCAAATCATACTAACAGGTTAGTTGCTACTATGGAACTCACTACAACTAACCGAGGTAAGCAACGTGTACTCATAAAGGCTACTCTTATAACTATAAACGACAAAATGTAAAAGGAATAATATTCGTGCAATGCTCAAAACAAAAGTCCAAACAAAATCGAGCCAATCTAAAAAGTAGAAATTGTGAGGTTTAAAGTGTGAGTGATCATCAATGTAGTGCTCCAATTAAAACACTGTTAGTGTCCAGAAAAAATCATGACAATGCTAAAAAGCTAGTACAAGAAAAGAATGTTGCTACTCAAAATAGTACAGTGTTTATTCGGCAACGTTTAACCCCTATTGTAAAAGTTATGTTTAATCCACATTCCACGTCTCAAGAGTCATCAACAACACAGACTATGCAAAAGGTGTTGTTGATGTTGTTTTAATTGGCTCAGTTACAAAGTTATCTGCATTGATATGAAAGAGGTAGTATTGCAAGAAGATCAAAAATACTTAAATAGTAATAGAGAAAAGAAAAATGAATTTTGTACGTAACTATTGTAAATGTACTTACATTAAATAAATAAAAATATTGTATGGGTATTGTCTGTTTTTCTTAATTGCTATCCCCGACGTACTACTATTAATGTAATTGTTAACCATCAACAGTTTCTTGCTATATTTAGAAAGAGAGTGGCCTTAAACAATACATTCTATCTATGGTTTGTGTATCGAGTATCATAATAATACAGTGTCGCCAAGCCATGTTCAGGCAATAGTTACCACGTGACATGTTCTACAAGTTTAGACTTGCTTTAAGGCTGGCTATGACGTCACACTTAGCTCACCTAACCTAATGTAACATATCATAACTTAACCTAACCCCATCTAACCTAACTTCATCTAACCAAAACCTAACTCAATCCAACCTAAATCGTCACAGCTTTGAACACATAAGAGAGAGAATATTTAAAGACTTAATATCAGCTTTCCTAACATAATCTAACTTTACCTAACTTAAACCTGTCATGTGACATGTTCTACAAGTTCAGATTTACTTTAAGACTGGCTATGACCTCACACTTAGCTCATCTAACCTAATGTAACATATAACCTAACCTAAACCGGGTGAGTTAGCCGTGGTCGTTACGGCATGACTGCTGGAGTCGCTCACATCCGGAAGGCGAGGAGGTTCGAATCTCCCCGCCGGCAACCTTGAAGATGGTCTTCTGTGGTTTCCCATCTTCCTACCAGGCAAATGCCGGGGTTGGTCCCTAACTATAGGCCACAGCCGCTACCTTACACCTCCTCGTCCTTACATTCCAACTTTCCTCCCCAACGGTAATTGTAGCTCGCCCATTGGGTGACCGTATAGAAGCAGCTACAAAACTGGCGAGCCGAACATGTCCTCGGACACTCCCGGCACTAAAAGGCATACGCTAAAAACTAACCTAACCCCATGTGTTGGCTTTTGTGTTGGCTTTTGTGTTAGCTTTTGTATTGGCTTATGTATTGACTTTTGTGTTGGCTTATGTATTGACTTTTGTGTTGGCTTATATATCGGCTTTTGTTTTGGCATATTTGACAAGTTATTTTTGTCAATGTATTGAGTGATTTTTTTCTTGGTCTTGGAAAGTATCTCAAAGAGAGGGAATATTAAAAGACTTGAGTTCAGCTCACCTAACATAATCTAAATTTACCTAACTTAAACTTGTCACGCGACATGTTCTGGAAGTTTAGACTTGCTTTAAGACTAGATATGACGTCACACTTAGCTCACCTAACCTAATGTAACATATCATAACCTAATCTAACCCCATGTAACCTAATGTAACATATCATAACCTAACCTAACCCCATCTAACCTAACTTCATCTAAACTAACCTAACTCTATCCAACCGAAATCTTATTTATTATGTTGAATGTAACTACTTACATAAAACCTAAGACAAAATTATAATCATGAAACCTCTGCAATATTAAATATTTAACATTGTATAAAATAAAACAGCATTGTAACATAATTTGAATTTATTTACAAACTTTATATACTGAGACGGCCTAGGCTCATGTATCAAATATTTCTTTGAGAGCATACTTACTTCACATGCTCAGTTCGACAGAACGCACCCTGAAGCTACCTCATGAACAATCCGCTATTTTGACTTCGGAGAGGACAGCTTATTTTCTTCCTAGAGATATATTACTTACTATTTTAATGCCACATATCTCAGGATCATATAATAATCAATTCTGTATAATTTACCATCTTCTATGCCGTTTGGAAATGGTAAATCACTTTATGGTAAAGGTATTTTTCACCGCAGACACGCGGAGGACAATGTAAATAGTCGCTAATCGACTTAAGTAATTCCTTCAAACCAGGAAGCCGTGCTACGCACAGATACACCGTTTTGATAGTCCGCTGAGTCAGGACGTATTGTGTCGATTGTCCGTCATTAAGACGAAGGCGATTTTTGGCGAGTGCTTACCCCATAATTGGGAGGAATACAATCTACAGCCATAGAGCTGCATATTACGATTTAAGTCCACGAAAAGTACTATTTCGGTCATGCAAGGCCAGTGCTACGTTATTGTGAAAGTTGAAATTTAATTGAGTGAATTCGACATATTTTTTCACCAACCACGAGGACCGTCTGAAAGGCAGGCGTGAAATATTCAGGCAGACGTGTAATATTTAGGCTACAGCTACGTCTTATAGCCCAGTGTGTGCTACTACGAAATTCAACTATGATAAAGCTACGCATCGCATGCATGCGACAGTGATTGTTTAGATTTACAGCGATTTGACATATTGCAGAAGCTGTGAACAATACCACGTGTATGGTATTACTAGAGTCTGTGGCAGGCAAAAGCAGAATATTTGATCACCTGCAATTATTAAAGCCAGTGTGCATCTATATAATCATATTTCAATAGAATCTGTGTATTTAATAACCACGATGCCTACGTTAATGCACCACGTGTTGGTGATTTTTCGACTTTACTTTGAGAGGGTCGTGATGGAATAATTCCCAATGTGAGCGAAACCCCGATGAAATAAACCGCCACCATGGAATTGTCCAACCAACACCACCAGGTACAAGCCATGTACAAGACGAGAACCAAGGACCACAAGGACAGGCCGAAAACCATAGCCTTAACCAGGAATATGCTTGGAGCCCTGGAAGCATATTACCCCTTCCAATGGGAATTATGGAAGGTGATCTACCATATGAAGTAATCGTGAGTACTGCATTGTCTATGTACGAAGTTTGTCCAGGTTGATGTAGACTTTGAATGTATTTTTAGCCGAAATGACTCGATAATTTGACCACTTAGGTAGGAATGCACATATTTTCCTCTTGGCACTGGGACAATCTTTCAGTTAGTTACCACAGTCCGTGTCGTATACGGCAGGTGCACATTCACATGTATTTTTCAGTGTATTTATAAGCCAGCAAGGAGCTGTGATTTTATGTCATGTAAACACATCTTAAGAACAGGAGGTGTAGGCTTCTGAAAGTTTAGGGGACACCCTATACTTAGGTCCCTTATTTTAAGTTGAAAGAGTTTTATTATCGTATCATTTCTCAGCCGAAATTCGCTGAAACATTTTTGTACTCTTTATTTGACATTTTTCGTGAGTACTATTTACTACGTGAAGTTCCAGAGGAACGAACCCATACACAGTACGATTGGTGGGATAAACCTACGTCGTATCATTTCAAACATCGCAGCAGAGGTTAGATGCTTATTTTTGTTGTGGAAAGTGCCAAGCCACGCATATAAAAGCCCACGTGTACAGAGAGTGAGTGACATATCTTCGAATGTCAGTGCAGTTAGTTGCACGAGTGTGACTTCTTAATATTAGTATTCTTTGAAATTATTACTGCATTGTATATTATTGAAGGGTAAAATATCCCAAGAAACACTGTTAGGGACGTGATGATGCATACAATCTGCAGAGCACTTGAGGACTGTATTTCGTGCTTCTGCAAGATTAAAATGATCATTTTGAAGCACAATCTTTGCTATGCTAAAGCTGTACGCGATGCAGTGTGAGAGTGGTTTGAGAGCGCCAGCTGATAACCGGTTGCTACACGAGATGCAATGGGAGTCGACGATATTGACTTTTTTGTATGCTAACTTACGTCACAAGTCCTAGGAATTTTGAAGGTCACTGTTATTAATATAACCTTGCTTTGGAGAACAGCTCTGTATGCTGTCAACATCTGTAATTTCATTCACCACTTTTAATGAGTCAGGGAATGCTCGCAGTATGCGAATTCCATTAATGTTTTGAGCCGATGACATTGATTCATCTGGCGTGTTATAGAATGGTTTAAACAATAATGTTAATCGACCCAGCTTCTGTATAAATTAGGCTAGCAAGTGTAATTGTTGTGTCCGTGAACACATTATTTGGTAATTAGGCAGAACGGATGAATGTCCGCCTTATTGTTTGTTTCTTCCAGCGTTCTTTGAGCTGCGGCCAAGACGACCGATGTTACTTGTGCGCAATGAGAGAAAGACGTGCCAACCTGTGTTATTGTTGACTTGTAGAAGTCATGTTCTTCGAGTGAATCTTAAGCGAGATCACATGCCACTGCCTACGACTGGTGTCATAAACTGAACTAAATCAACAGTATTTAAACCTTCTGATAAATCAAAAGCATAATTATCCTAAACCAACGGATAATTGATTATAAATAATTACAGCCATAACTTTGCAACCATTTGCTTGTTGATTAATTGACACCGTGACTTCAATTCATTTCCATGTGGGAGATGACCTTTAAATGAGCTGACATTACTTTTTTCGACGACATGGATCTTCGGGACAAGAAATCAGTAACTTGTGGCCCGCGTGATTCAAGGCTTGAAAGTCGCAGTGATGATTGCACTTTGCCAACCTAATTCACATGCATGAGATGATGACTGGGTACAAACAGTACGTCAGTTCGCGGAGGCAGGCTAGTATTAGTGTGTTCATTTATTCATTCCCGAGTGTATTTACCCTATTGTTCCTGTTAGACATAAGAGTGTTATTTGATTGTTTTTTTTTGAAAGTCAGTGGTCAAGATCTCATTTGATTTTGTAGTATCCATTTGTTTACGACGCGTCTCGTCGTAATACTTTCGTTCACATAGGCATTAAACAGAATTTAAATGTAATATTAAATGTGGATGTGGTACCATCCTAACTTAGGGATTGGTTTGCTAGCTGTTAAATGTAAATTACACCGAGTCATTTATTTGTAAATTTGCTACGCGTTAATTCTTCTTGTACCACGCGCCTAGTTAGTTTTGCTGTTGTTTTATGTAACTAGGACTTCTCGAGGGTATTTAAACTCAGACTATGGAACGACTCATTATTGTAATTAGCGTAGCGGATTAGCCGATTTTGACCCTCGGAAGTAGTTTAGGGGTCTTACTTGAATAAATCATGCACGAATCGAACTTAAGACTGGATCTCTTTGTATTGCTAGCTTTGTATTTTCCGATGTATTTCTTTGGGCGTCTATGACTGTTTCCGTGCTAAATGACCCAGATCCCTTGGATCAAGCCCTCGTGCTGAGCAAGCCTACAAAGAAATGCACCCGATCCTCTAAGGTGTTGGGTTCGAAGGACGGGGTCTTTCGAAGTGCCATTTCATTCGGCGGATGGTCATCGGATAACGTCCTCTAACGGGCTCATACACTCTTTTAAATGGCGCACCAACCTGGTATGGCCGATGTTTTTACGGAAACCATCAGTTTCTCGTTTTGAGAGGATCAGAAATGTAATGTTCATAGGCAGTTGAACTGGACTTGTACGAACTGAGACGTCGTACAGCTGTTTCGATAGCCACCTGGCATTCTTTGATATCAGACCAGGGGGGTAGAGCAAATAGTATTTAAAATTCATTAGGTATTTGGTTTGTTAATGCTCTATCCTTAGTAAATGTAACTTATGTTTTTGCTTGTTGGTATTTTTACCGTGTAATGTAACTTGTTTTTTCTGCGTTGATTCCAGCAGTTTTTCGTGATGTTTATTCACAGGAAGGCTTTCGGCTTGGACAAACTTTACTGTATTGGTTTAGTGGATTTATTTCTGAGGTAATTCCCTCTTCTTTCTCTGTGTTATAATGATTGATGAGGAGTCGTTGACATGAGTCCTGGATGGGATGATGGCAAACATCAATGCCTCATTTGCCCAAACAAGAGGTGACCTAGGCACAGTTCGTGATGACTAAGGTGAAGTCAGAGGTGACCTAGGCAATAACTCAACGTCCCTGAATCAAGTTATGGAAGATTTAGGCACAGTCAGAGGTGACCTAGGTGAAGTCAGGGGTGACATAAATGTTGTCAGAGGTGACATAAATGTTGTCAGAGTTGATGTTGAGGCATCGAACGTCACACTCAATACTGTTAGGGGAGAGCTAGGGAACAATGCCGAATCTCGCAACCAAACAAATGTAAACCTATTAGCGAACACAGCAACACTTAATGAAGTGCGAGATGGCATATACCGCATTAGGCAGAATGCCGGCGCTAACGCAGTTACTTTGGTAGGAGTTAGGCGTGATGTCGAGGCTAACACAAACACACTCACTAGGCTCACTGAAGAGCTCACACAGGTCAGAGCAGACATCGAGACTCAGAGGGCTGAGTCAAACAATAATTTACTCACAGGCTTAGCTTCAGTCCGCGTGGATATGGTGAGGCACCATAAAGAAGCTAACGAACATATGAATACTTTATCTACAGACCTTGCGAAAAACCGTACGGAGGTACAGGACCGGTTAGATCAAATTGACACGACCGTTCAAACTGTATCGGGAGACGTGGCTATCTTACGAGACGAAATAGCGATAGACATCGCCACCGTGCAGAAGGAAGCGGAGGAGCAGAAAGCTCATTTCGACATCATAGTAAAGGACGTAAAAGATGATGTAGACTCCCTGAGACACCGATTGGAAAAGGTTGTTATTACGGAGCACCTTAAGCTCAGTAACAACGTTAGACTGGCAGTACGCGAAGTAGACACAAAATTATGAGGCGAAATTCATAGGCTACAGGAGCAAGTCAGTGACTTGACACTGCAAGCACTGGATGCACCAGCTATCCAAGAAGTGGAAGAGCGACTCACAGCTATGGTGTTGGCTCAACAACAGAGTACTCCCAACACTGGTAGTCTTAACCCGAACCTACCTAACATAGATGTTTCAAGCGTAAGCGCAAACACACCGCACGCACCCACTGAAGTGCAACCCAACACTATGCACAGCGCAGGGATGCAGACCAACCCTTCTGCACCGTTGAATTTCAACGCGCCCATCTTTACTCCGATGAGACAGTTCAATCAAGGGGCTAATGCCATGATTATCAGACAAAAGGACGAACAACCAGCTCAGTTTTGTGGATCTGGAAGCAGCGTATGTGCGGTCGATTTCCTGCAAAACTTAGAGTCATACCTTCGTGACACCATGGTAACTCCAGAAAGAGAATTACGGGTAATTGAACGACTGTTGACAGGTCAAGTACCTGGTACCGCGCATTTAGGTACGCTTTTAGTGGGCACCAATACTTTAAAGAAGCTTTATTGAGAACGTACTGGAGCGGGGACGTTCAACAAAGTATTCGTGCCGACATGTACACTAAACGGTACAGTACGAATCAACCGTCAAAGTATGTGAACTAATTCGCAACTAAATTATCTAAATTGAGATGGCTCCAACCGCCGTTATCCGAGCCTGAATTAATTCAGACCATAACCCGGCAGTACCCAGCTGATGTCCAGCGCACATTAATAGCTGCTAACGCAACCACATTCATTGAGTGCCACTCGATTCTTCGTAGAATCGATGGTACCAACGATCAGTTCTCCAATCATAAACCGAGAGGGGAACATGGTCAAGTCAACGTTACGACGATTGACAAGGTATCACAGACAACTAAGCCAGCCCAAATCATTTCGGAACCATACCGAAGAAATGAGACAGGACCCGATAGGCGAAACTGGAATCGCAGACCCTATGATAGGTCACGCCAGCAAGACGATCGTGGATATTGGGGGCGACGATTTGAGAATCGCAACAGTAACAATAAAAACGATCAGAGAGACAACAGGAGTGGTCGTAATAATAACACACCTAACCGACAATCCGGCAACACTCTCCGCGATTATAGTTATAGTGGTGAGTACCGCGAAGACCGCGATCCCAGGAGAAAACATGACCGACACTGGAGAGGTCGCGCTCGCGAAAGCCGCGAATACATTCGTCAGTTGAAAAACAACAGAGACGAAGAACAAGACCAAGCTTCGAGGGAGCGAAAAGAGACATCGAACGCCCAAGAGCAACGGAAAATAAGTCCTACAGCTGACGTTGGATTGTTGATAACCAGCGCAGCGGATGAATGGGATCGACTCCAGGATGGTTTAATCCGAACAAGACGCAGAGAACGTCGACTCCAAGATCCGGATAGAGAAGGATTTGGTGATCTGTTCGAGGAAAATTAATGCCCATTGAGAGTGCTGGAAAAAAATTACGACGAACGACGAACTTCCCACTGTTATTGGAAGAGGAGGACAGTGATGCAAAGAAATATTATGAATACTAGAATGGTTTTGATGGTAAATAAAATTGCTAATCCCACGTTTTTATTTGAAACAACGGAGGGATATATGAGCCCGCCTAGGCTCATGTATCAAATATATCTTTGAGAGCATACTTACTTCACATGCTCAGTTCGAAGGAACGCACCCAGAAGCTTCCTCACGAACAATCCGCAATTTTGACTTCGGAGAGGACAGCTTATTTTCTTCCTAGAGATATATTACTTACCATTTTAATGCCACATATCTCAGGATCATATAATAATTAATTCTGTATACTTTACCATCTTCTATGCCTTTTGGAATGGTAAATCACTTTATGGTAAAGGTAATTTTTCACCGCAGACACGCGGAGGACAATGTAAATAGTCGCTAATCGACTTAACTACTTCCTTCAAACCAGAAAGCCGTGCTACGCACAGACACACCGTTTTGATAGTCCGCTGAGGCAGGACGTATTGTGTCGATTGTCCGTCATTAAGACGAAGGCCAATTTTGGCGAGTGCTTACCCCATAATAGGAAGGACTACACTCTACAGCCATAGAGCTGCGCATTACGATTTAAGTCCACGAAAAGTATTATTTCGGCCATGCAAGGCCAGTGCTACGTTATTGTGAAAGTTGAAATTTAATTGAGTGAATTCGACATATTTTTTCACCAACCACGAGGACCGTCTGAATGGCAGACGTGAAATATTCAGGCAGACGTTTAATATTTAGGCTACAGCTACGTCTTAGAGCCCAGTGTGTGCTACTACGAAAATCAACTATGATAAAGCTACGCATCGCACAATGCGACAGTGATTGTTCAGATTTACCGCGATCTGACATACTGCAGAATCTGTGAATAATACCACGTGTATGGTATTACTAGAGTCTGTGGCAGGCAAAGCAGAGTATTTGATCACCTGCAATTATTAAAGCCAGTGTGCATTTATATAATCATATTTCAATAGAATTTGTGTATTCAATAACCACGATGCCTACATTATTGCACCACGTGTTGGTGATTTTTCGACCTTGAGAGCGTCGTGATGGATTAATTCCTAATGTGAGGGAAACACCGATGAAATAAACCGCTACCATGGAATTGTCCAACCAACACCACCAGGTACAAGCCATGTAAAAGGCGAGATCCAAGGACCACAAGGACAGGTCGAAACCAATATCCTTAACCAGGAATATGCTTGGAGCCCTGGAAGCATATTACCCCTTCCAATGGGAATTATGGAAGGTGATCTACCTTATGAAGTAATCGTGAGTACTGTATTGTCTATGTACGAGGTTTGTCCAGGTTGATGTAGACTTTGAATGTATTTTTAGCCGAAACGACTCGATAATTTGACCACTTAGGTAGGAATGCACATATTTTCCTCTTGGCACTGGGACAATCTTTCAGTTAGTCACCACAGTCCGTGTCTTATATGGCAGGTGCACATTCACATGTATTTTTCAGTGTATTTATAAGCCAGCAAGGAGCTGTGATTTTATGTCATGTAAACGACATCTTAAGAACAGAAGGTGTAGGCTTCTGAAAGTTTAGGGGACACCCTATACTTAGGTCCCTTATTTTAAGTTGAAAGAGCTTTATTATCGTATCATTTCTCAGCCGAAATTCGCTGAAACATTTTTGTACTCTTTATTTGACATTTTTCGTGAGTACTATTTACTACGTGAAGTTCCAGAGGAACGAACCCATACACAGTACGATTGGTGGGATAAACCTACGTCGTATCATTTCAAACATCGCAGCAGAGGTTAGATGCTTATTTTTGTTGTGGAAAGTGCCAAGCCACGCATATAAAAGCCCACGTGTACAGAGAGTGAGTGACATATCTTCGAATGTCAGTGCAGTTAGTTGCACGAGTGTGACTTCTTAATATTAGTATTCTTTGAAATTATTACTGCATTGTATATTATTGAAGGGTAAAATATCCCAAGAAACACTGTTAGGGAAGTGATGATGCATACAATCTGCAGAGCACTTGAGGACTGTATTTCGTGCTTCTGCAAGATTAAAATGATCATTTTGAAGCACAATCTTTGCTATGCTAAAGCTGTACGCGATGCAGTGTGAGAGTGGTTTGAGAGCGCCAGCTGATAACCGGTTGCTACACGAGATGCAATGGGAGACGACGATATTGACTTTTTTGTATGCTAACTTACGTCACAAGTCCTAGGAATTTTGAAGGTCACTGTTTTTAATATAACCTTGCTTTGGAGAACAGCTCTGTAAGCTGTCAACATCTGTAATTTCATTCACCACTTTTAATGAGTCAGGGAATGCTCGCAGTATGCGAATTCCTTTAATGTTTTGAGCCGATGACATTGATTCATCTGGCGTGTTATAGAATGGTTTAAACAATAATGTTAATTGACCCAGCTTCTGTATAAATTAAGCTAGCAAGTGTAATTGTTGTGTCCGTGAACACATTATTTGGTAATTAGGCAGGACGGATGAATGTCCGCCTTATTGTTGGTTTATTCCGGCGTTCTATGAGCTGCGGGTAAGACGACCGATGTTACTTGTGCCCAATGGGAGTAAGACGTGCCAACCTGTGTTATTGTTGTCTTGTAGAAGTCATGTTCTTCGAGTGAATCTCAAGCGAGATCACATGCCACTGCCTACGACTGGTGTCATAAACTGAACTAAATCAACAGTATTTAAACCTTCTGATAAATCAAAAGCATAATTATCCTAAACCAACGGATAATTGATTATAAATAATTACAGCCATAACTTTGCAACCATTTGCTTGTTGATTAATTGACACCGTGACTTCAATTCATTTCCATGTGGGAGATAACCGTTAAATGAGCTGACACCGCTCTTTTTCGACGACATGGATCTTCCGGACCAAAAATCAGTAACTTGTGGCCCGCGTGATTCGAAGCGTGTAAGTCGCAGTGATGATTGCGCTTTGCCAACCTAATTCACATGCATGGGATGATGACTGGGTACAAACAGTACGTCAGTTCGCGGAGGCAGGCTAGTATTAGAGTGTTTATTTATTCATTCCCGAGTGTATTTTCCCTATTGTTCCTGTTAGACATAAGAGTGTTATTTGATTATTTTTTTTTATAGTCAGTGGTCAAGCTCTCATTAGATTTTGTAATAAGCATTTGTTTACGACGCGTCTCGTCGTAATACTTTCGTTCACATAGATATTAGACAGAATTTAAATGTGTAATTAAATGTCTATTAGGCATAATAATGTTGGTATAGGTATTTTTCATTGCATCATTCTTTGTTAATAAATTATACTATTTTCGCAAGAAGTGTCCTAACTGTAGCAGACACTACTTTTCTACATATAGCACAAGTGTTAAGTGCTAATGCACACTTGACACATCCTATCAAGTGTCCACAAGATAAAAATGCAACACCTAGTTCTTCTCGATAACAAATTTTACATAATTTTTGGTTGCACCTTTGTATCTGTTGGTGAGACAAGTCTTTACGAATAGTGTTCATACATTCTTGACCTTTAAGCAACACAATGTATCTACAGTTAGTTAACCAACAAGCGTGTTCCACATAGTGTCATCTGTTAGTGGCCAAGCCTTTAAACAAAATCCAAAATGAAAATATATTGTGTTGTTCCCTTCACAGGAATAAAAAAAATCCAGCTTCACTTAGCTCTTTTACAATGTGTTTTAATATTAATGGCCAAACATTTTTATCAGATTCTAAACGTTTATCAACAGACCTGTACTGTGGATGTGCTAGCGCTTTAGTATTGCGAACTCGCAATTTTTCAAAAGCAAATGCCAATTCAACACCGTCTATTGCATATGGACCACACATATCAACACTTTTGTTGGTTGGTAATAAATTATTATTATTATTTATTTGTGATTGAGCAAAGTAGTAGCGAAACGACTTGTGGTTCGGTAAAATGGATACACTGGTATGTTAACCACATTTTTTCTAAGCATAAAAGGACAACAAGGAGACCATCGTAAGTGGTCTCTTAATGGATCGTCCCCTTCTTCCCAATGCGAAAGTTCAACTCTACAAAACACACACCGTACAACATCTTGACAGTTCAATTAATAGAAACCAGCTGCAACGAGTTTATGTGCTGATAAAAAGCGCACAGGCCAAGATTCAAATGTTAACCTACGATCGTTTTCTGATTTTAAATTTAACCCAGGTGATAAACCCACTTGCACAATTCTTGTATTTGGTATTAAAGCCATGTGTTATAATAAAACTTTTAACGTTGCACAAGAGTATAGAGTACTTTAAAGCATAATGTATGCTTGTTCACTGTCTGTTCACTTCGTTAGTGACGCATTACCACACCTAAGAACAAACAAAATAGCCAATCAATCAATATTTGTAAATAAAACTCTATCGTTAATTAGCAATAAAAGATCAAAAACACAATTAAAAAACTGTGTGTCGTCACTAGCAGTAACCCATCTACTTAAATTTTTAATAAAACATCAGTCATTCACATCCCCCTCTAACCAATATATAAACAAAAATGAATGTCGTGCCGTTTCGGTTCTTTTGTAGCATTAAGAGGATTCATCATTTCATCGCTGTTAGGGGTCATAAAACAACAAGAATAGCCTAGTTTAACTTGTTCAAACCTATGGATATTAGTTTATTCAATAAAGAACCACATGTCAGTTGAATTTAAATTTTTGTTTTAAAAAATCAAACATGGTCTTGTACATTTTTAGATTGACATGCATTGATGTGTTGTGCCCGTTGCCAATACACAACCATTAACCAAGAAAGCAGTCATTGCCCCAGTCATGTACAGGTAATGCAATTTGTCTAGGGGTTTACATAGTAGTAAAAATGGGATAGTATTTTAAATTAATCTTACCTGAATTTTCAATAGTTCACTGCCTGGCATGGTTCCACTCTAGAACGTCTCAGGTTTTCAGCGACTGTAGAGGTAAAGCTTTTCTTTCCAACTTTCTAAAAATAAATAAAATATACCGTCATAAATACCTAAATTCAAGTAAATACATGCATTTCATAGAAAATATAATATCAAACAATATTAAAAACAAAACCTCACCTTAACTTGTAATGTTTTGCTATTTACTTCTTGTGGGCTCAAGGGTGTAATGGTCTCTCTATCAGACATGTCAGGTACATAAGTTATCTGCAAACAGCTCACAACTATTTCAAATATTTTCCACCAACACCAAAACTGTTAAACAAGACCAAGTGTTTCACACAACTCTGTAGCGTGTTCAAAGGTTGTCACATAAGTGCGGGTGAAAATGTTAACATGTCTTTATATATGTCACGTTGCATGAATAATCTTTTTTCTCACGCTTGCACATCCTGTTATCGTGCACGTGGACAACTAACGTCCAAGGTAAACACCTGCGTGTCAGGTCATATTACACATCAATTTGCATTTTGTCACGTACGAAGCAAACAGGATGTGAGTTGTTAGCTTGCATGTGGTTTCTCACGTGTATACTTGCATTTCGCTGCTGTGGTGTCCCCGTCCGCTCGCCTAAGTCTCCAACTGACGGTACCTCCCAGGCGTGACCTTCCTTTTATACGGAATTGAAGGCCGCGCGTACCTCGAGTAGTACTGCCCGGGAGGGCCCGTCAGCCGGATTCTCCAGGGACCGGACGGTTCGCCACACGAGGCGTACGCCTCGTTGTGCTGCAACTTTAATCAAGAACAAATACATTGACATTATGTACATACATCTATATAACAAAGGGCCCCGGCCCGACAATAAAGTATATCTGGCAACAGCAGAGTCTGTAAAAATGTTCAAAATATCACAATCCGGTATCTCTTCATCTATGATGGCACGGGTGGCTGCCATAATGGCAGCGGCAAGTTCACTCTCGTTGACAGTGGCAGGCCACTGAAAGGCCTGGGCCCACGCTATGTTAAATTCGGGAAGAACCCCGGCGATACTATTAGGAGTAGCGTCCGCGAACACGTTCACAATTCGTCCGGAGCGGTTCATCAGGCGTGGAGTTTCGAGAAACTCGTCGGACAACAAACGACAAGGCCAGTAAGCCTCTTTCGAGAGGGTGTGTTTGGGCAAGAACATTGGCCAGCCTATGGCCCAACACACCCAGCTCAGAAAGCCAGCCGCCTGTTGTCCTCGGTGCTCGTTGTAGTACGGGATATCCTTTAGGATCTGGCGGATTCGCTGTCTGGTTCCATGTTGATGGAGCACACATTGTCCAGGAATGTTTATCACTAGTCCCAAGTATTGAATAATCACTGAAGCCTGGAGCAGGCTTTTGTCCTTGTTAATCGTAATACCGACGATAACCTCGAGGATTAAGATAATGTCCGACACATTGCACCTGTTGTCAAGTCAGATCAGGGCATTCCAATAAGCTCAAATAACATTCACTTCCTGCTAGTCTACCACTCAGCAAGTTTGTTTTCTATACTAGCTTCAACCAACATATAACCAAGTTATCTTCACCGTTTACACGTTATAGATCCCCTTTAGGGGGTAAAAGAAATCTTAGCACACTTCACATGTTTTAGGATATTAGCCTTCATAGGAAAAATCTGAAAAATGAACCCTCGACCCACCGTCCAATCGAAATATCGATTGCTGTATTGGGATACCACCACCGTGGCCAGTGATAGCCTCGTTCAAACACATGCCCAGCGATATCGTCTCTATCAACAACCACTCCTTATAACAATTTTAAACAGGTAAAAGAAGTTTAAAAATTATAATTTTTTCAACAAAAGTGTAGTTAGGAACTTTGTCAAAGTGTCAAAAATATATTCAAAAGGGGGCGTTAGCCCGAGTCCTATGATCCCTCGTACACGTCTCAAGCGTTATTGGTTTGCGAGATATAACAAAAAGTCAAAAATCATAGTTTTACCCGAAACAATTCTGATTTCCTCATTCTCAAAACCTTGATCCTATTAGTAAAATAAAGAGGGTATCGAGACAAGTCTTTTGACACGTCACACGTCCAAATCCGACCAGGGGTTCGGGAGATATCGGCAAACATCCTAGGAAAGTATGCTGCGAGTTAGGATCGGTATTACCCCCTACTGCATAGTTTGTGTCCCAGAGACTTGAATTTTTTGGAGGGTAGAGGGGGGTAGGGACCTTTTATTTATGTCCGACACACTTTTTTGTAAAATGCTTAGTTTCCAAACTATAAGAATTTCAAAATTAAAGGTTTTTCAAAAAAAGTTTTGTTCTAACAATAAAGGATATAGAGGCCGTTCGTTTGAATCATTACACAACGTTCTATCATGTTTGGTTTTCAAAATATCGCCTACTGTGAAAAACAAAAAATTCAAAAAATTTTTCAAAAATATAATGAGTGGTCCATAGCAAATCCCCGTCAGCCCAAGTTGAACAACAGCTCATTCGTGAAACTCCGACCATGGATTCGAGGGATATCGGCTCGCATTGGGAGTAGTGGTGGGGGGAGTTAGAATCCGCCTCACTCACCTACTCACTGTAGAGTATTCAAAATATTGTAACTATTCTTTATCTTATTATTATTACAAAATGATATTCCATTTGATTTGATAATTTTAGGGTCGAGGGCAAGAAGTGTCAGTGTAGAGCAACAGATGGCCTCGGATGCAGGATGTGGTATCTGAGCAGAGATGAAACGATTATTTCAGGACAGGGAAGCATGGAAAATTCATCAAACCAGTCAAAAGACTGAAGACTCAAACTACATTAATGGTAACATTAATGATAATCTTGATATGTTGGCAGGATCCTGGGCACACCCAACACGTTCCAGAGTTCAACTCCAGCCAGTTACCGAGAGAGTTGCGCCAGGTTGCAGTTCCTGGTGCCCGAACAGAGAACAATCTGCAGTCTGAGTCACATCACGCTGTCGGTGAGCTCTTTTATCAGATATCACAGAGGAGATTTATTGCTGTATCAGATATTTAATATGTAGTAATAAAACACATTGATTCACAAGGATACGTTAAAATAATTGATAGTCCTTTCCGGAACCCAAACAGTTGTATTTTAATCACTAACATGCTTTTAAGACGCCTTCTGAGAACGAAAACACAGGCAACTAGCAGAGATCCAGGAGAATCTCTTACTACAACTCGTGATGGAAACGATCGAACTCAGCGAAACTTGCTTTAACTCTTCAATATTATTGTACGTAATTGCCCTATATACTTATAAAATATAGTTGGCTCTGAATATTCATCTGACCAATTTGAGGGGATGGATGAAAAATCAGCGTAGTTAGAAGAGAAAGGATTCACTGCGGTAGTGGTTTTGTGAGAGTTCAGATCCCTCCACCTCCACACCCTCCACACAAGATGGCGGCAGCCCGATAACTCCCGAACCCGTGGTCGGATTTTGACGAATGAGGTGTCATTGAACTCGGGCTGACACCCCCTTTCCATTGGACAACATATTTCAACCCCAAAAATAAAACCTACCCCTACTAGAGGGTGAAATTGAATTTTTTAGAGAATCTCTGTTACCAATTGCAACATGTGAGAGTTTGAATGCCGATATGGCTTTAAACGTTGTTCCACATAATGTGCATATGTTCGGTGAAAAGCCACTATGAATTAGCATGCCCACTCATGGCTTTTGTAAGAGGGTGGAGGAGCGGATCCCTATGGATGGGTTATTGTTGACGGGTCATTGTTGGCGGGGTCATTGTTGCCGGGTCATTGTGGACGAGTCCTTGTTGACAGGTCCTTGTGGGCAGGTCCTTGTTGACAGGTCCTTGTGGACGAGTCCTTGTGGATGAGTCCTTGTTGATGAGTCCCTTTAGACCGGTCCCTTTGGACTGATCCCTATGGACTGACCCATGGTCTCTAATGCTATGATGAAATTAAACGTTGTTCCACATGAAACGCATGTGAAGAACCGATTGCTATTATGAATTAACATGTTTTTTGTTTTTGTTTTACGCATGCGCACTTGGGGTTTTTGTAAGCGGGCGGGCTTTTTGAATAATGATTTATAGATGAGTTATTTTTTTATTACCAAAAGATCCAAAACTAATAGGTCATTAGCTTTTTAATATCTCATGAATCAATAAGGCTAGGGACCTGTATGAGAGGTCGTTGGACTTGAGGTGACATTCTGTTTTTGAATATATTATTTATTTATGTCAAAAGGGCCTAACTGCACTTTTGGTAATATCTCGCTAACTAATAATCAGAGAGGGTCAAGTGAGGTGTCATAGGACTCAGGGTGGTCAACCCTTCTCCATGACCAACGAATTTACCCAAAAGATCTAAAACAGCAAGGTCATTGACCTATGATTTTATAAACTAATAATCAGAGAGGCTCAAGTGAGGTGTTATGGGACTCAGGATGGTCAACCCTTTTCCATGACCAACGAATTTACCCGAAAGATTCAAAACAGCAGGGTCATTGACCTAATATTTTATAAACTAATAATCGGATATCAACATGTGAGGTGTCATAGGACTTAGAATGGTCAACCCTTTCCCATGGCTAATGAATTTACCCAAAAATACCCAGTACATCAAGGTCATCGACCTGAGATTTTATAAACTTATAATCGGATATGGACATGTGAAATGTTTACAGTGAGTGATGAAACATAGCTAGGTAGTGAAAGAATTATTGTAGGCTACATGTATAGTGACTGACAAATCTTTCACCATTGGAACTTGTTTTCAGATCAAACTGCAGTACAGAGAGGGTATAGGTTGTAGGTATGGGATAATAAATGACAAATGGTGTATACAAAATCTGATTAATCGATTCAAGAAATAAGAGTAGTCAATCTTTAATTGATTGGTTAAATAGGATAGCTAAAATCCAAAATGGTGACTACATTGAACTAAACTGAACCAAGCTGAATCAAATCCAACCAAACCGAACCAAACTTAATCAAAAACAAGCCAATGGTTTAAGTGTAAAACTTGTGGTTGAATGTAGGCATTGGTAATGTCAGAAAGGAAAGGGATAACGCTCTACCTATAGAGGGTAAGGTAAAGCTAGTGCATGATGCTAATGCACACACAC